>JACCHY010000015.1:4492669-5990226 GCA_018907195.1 Dolichoris vasculosae
GGTTATTGGAACATTCGAATATTTTATTTCGAATATTTTTGAATTTTAACATTTTTACTTTGATTCGGAAAAATATAAAAAAAGGATCGCCGATAAATTATACTCATTATTGGAAGTATTTACCCGTTAGGATTAAATAACTAAAAATTAGTATTAAAATCTATAACGGTAAAATAAAAATTTTTAATCTACCGACATATAAGCTTTTTCAAATAAATACGGAATAGTTGTTTAAAATTTTTTTTCTAGCGAGTTATTTAATGGACTAAAAGAATTCAAATAATAAACAAAATTTATAAATTTTTATAATAATGTTTAAATATAAATATGCATATTTAAACTCAAATAACGAATGGAAATATAAGTTATTTTATCTAAATTATTATTCGCCGTAACAATCATATTAAGATGATACATCAAATTACCCGACTAAATCTACAAAGATCAAAGGAAAGATTTTAATTTAGAATATCAAATATTTTAACAAAATTCCAATAAGTCCATTATCAGTGGTAAGAAACGAAAACGGCTGATAATCTTATCTTTGTCGTTGGGTAAAACTGAAATAAACGACAGAAGAACAAATGTAAGCAGGAGACTTAAAAAGGAAAACGTCAACGATCTCTCCAGATTCTTAAGCAATGGGAAATCTGACACATTTTCCACGTCGAATTACATCCCCAGGCGCTCATCTTTCAAACGCGTACACGCGCCACTGAGGCAACGACTCGTCGTCCTTTCTCCGACAACTCCGAGCGTCCTTCTCCCGTTCTCCCTCGCTCCAACTCAAAGAAGGAAATAATAATTTCGGTCGAGGAGGGCGCATTTGCATATGAGATCGCGCGGCATTTCCAGAGATTTGTCTCGTTTGCCCTTATTTTTCTGCTCTCTGCCCCTGCGACCGCTTGCGTGCTTCGTCGTATCCCCAGGGCTTACGCTTTAGGTGGAGGTTTTAGGTGGCGCGCAAGGCAAACATATGGGACACCCGGGAAGCTTTCCCACTTGGATGTTGGATTTTACCCTCGCGTCTTACTCGCCGTATCGCCATTTTTAAACTACGCCTTTCGACCCCCGTGAGCGATTCTTTTGCTGCGCACGGCTTTTCCAGTCTCGACGATTACGCTTATTACGAGGATGCGCACGAGGTGATCGAAGGTGCTTTTCTTTTCGTTTATGAGCTACTGAAATTTTTTATGAGCTCCGAAGCCGGAACGACTGCAACGTTAAATTTTCAGAGGAATCGCTCAATTTTCGAGATAATGTTATTCTAAAATCATATTTCTCTTCTGCATTTTAATGTAAGGGATATTTCAATATTTAAAAACGCAGTACATAAAATTGTTGTAACGAGTCGATCAATTACACGGAAATGATTAAATATGCAAATTACGAATAACGAAATGGCGTTTTTTTTCTTATCGATTTCATCGTTGATTTTAATTAAATCGGAACTATGTTCGTTAAAAGAGGATAAGCGTATTTAAAGTTACAAAAAAAACACAAATAATTCTATAAGATCTATTTTAAATGTGAAATATTAATCGTCTGGATAAAAATTCGTGGATTTATATCGATGCAGTGGTAAAATACGCGCATAAATTCAAGGTCCATTCTGAATTAAAATACGATATAATGTTTTATAGCAGAAATACTAAGTGAACTAAAATTTTGCAAGAGAAAAAGACATTAAAAGGTGTGTCACGTACAAGAAGTGTCTTAGAGACCTGCAGAAAGAACTCCAAGTTACCGTACCTCGGGGATCGGTACACAGAAATGCCGTGTGAAAACTGAGCATCGAAAAAACGTTTCTTAAATTATAACTGGAAAAAGAAAGGCTTTTATCAGAGTAACTAGTCCAAACCTTCTTACTCGAGGAAAAAAACAAATAATTAATGCATTATTTTTTAAAAAGCTGTACTTAAGAAAATTATTTAAATTAAAATATTGTAAAAGAAAATTGCTAATCTTTCGTTTTACTTCGCTTTTAGTATCGGATATTATTTTTTTTAAGCATAATTGATCAGATTTTTTCGTTTATGAAAGTTTTGTAAATATTTTTAGCAGTTAATTACATTTACTCAGACTTTACAAAATATGCAAGTTTTTTTTTACAGATTTTGTATATATTTAGATATTTTTAAAATATTGTTATAAATTTTAACCTATTTGGCTCTTTATTAATAAATTATTGCTATTTCTCTTATTTTATTACTCAAAAAATATTTTATAATTTAAATATTTCATAATTTTTTTCTTCAATTATTTATAATTTTTTTTTTAATTAATTCTGACGAATTTCAATATAGAAATTCGCCGAAAGTATACAAAAAATAAAAAATTCATTCAAAAGATTAATATTGTGTAAGTAGTCTCCGATGAAATTAACTTAGTTATTCAAAAAATAAATTACTATTTAATTTTACATTAATGCAAAACTTTGATACAAATTTACTAAAGCATTTGAGTAAAATAATTAAACGAACGTTTAAATATTTATATGCACTTACAAAAATATCAGTAAACATCTCTGATCTTTCAAAAAATATAGTAATAGAATATATACTATTTATACTTATAAACTTATAAATACAATCACTGAATCATTGATTTATAGAATCAATTTATTAATTTGATTTGTATTTTATATTTTGACTTGCTGGAAATGAGAAAATTTTACGTCGCGGCATAACAGCGGATATTGTAGATCTATTAAAAACCTGTAATTTGCTATAAATTTATAACAAACGCTGTAGGTGTTGGTCATTTTACAAATGGACCCCTTTTAGTCATAGTACTTCTAATTGAAATTTCATGTTGCTGAAAGTGGGATAGATTCTGTGGCCTTTGTTTCGGATGGTACAGTACAACAATCAATTTACGAATTCTATAAGCGTAAATACCTATAGATCTTGCGTGAAAAAATATGAAAGCCAGGCAGAAAAGTACAAAAGAATTCCAAAAGCAGAAGAAATTATATGTAAAGTAAAAAAATTTTTAAATTGAAATCTTATGTCCAAATGGACAGTTAAAAGTAATAAAGATATACAACCTGGAATAAAAAAGATTTTATTATAAAGATTAATGATAGATACACGTTAAATATTCATTTAAAAATTCTTTTTATACAAAATATGAATATTGCCTGGATTTTTGTTGATTTTGATATCATATAAACAACAAATTATACCGAATAACTACTTCCAAATCAATATTATTTTAGAAAAATATATGTTTTAAAAATATTCTACACGATTTTTTATTTTTATATTACAAACAATCTACTTTATCCAAAACACAGATCATAGTAATGTAAATTATTAATTCTATAGATGGCATTAATAACCCATTTTTTGATAATCGTTCGAATAATTTTGCGTTCTAAAATATTTTGCACTATTCTTTTATTTCTTAACCAATATCAGAGTAGGTTCACATTTTAGTAACTAAGGTTGGAAAAAGAAAAATAATACGATTTTGTCCTCTACTCCATAAAAACAAGAACAAAGCATTCAGCCGAGTTTGTATATAACTGTCGTAGGCATCCAAAATAGAAAAAAAAAAAAGTATCGAGCAAGGTAACGATTATACGTGACTACGCAAACTGACCATAGAACGGTACCAAAGTTTTCGCACGATTTGTCAATTTTATCGAAACTATCGATATTTTGGAAAGATGCCAGACTCTTGTGTGCCTCTTCTTTCTCTAGGGCAACGAGTAACTATGGAGGAAGAGTTTATTCAAATATTTAACCAATAAATGGCGCTTAAAATGGAAAATTTATAAAAATATTTGTTTAAATTTTTTTTTTAATGAAAAATACTTCTTTTTTATATAATGATAAGTGTACAATACAATATAATATAATATAATTGAATTAATTTATTAAACACAGACATATTTTTTGATTATTCTATTAATATATAAATTAAATTTCTTTTAAAGCACTCCGATAAATTTTTTATTGAAATATAATAATGCAAAAATATTTAACGAAAAAATAAAAACTCTATATCTTATAGATTATATATAAAAATTTGTATGTTATATACATTAAAAAATAATCCAGAAATACAAATTATAAATATTTTCGTGCCGATTATGAAATATTTTTATATATATTAAATAATGTACTAAGTGTTCAGAATAAATACATTCTATGTATATCAATATATTTTTTAAATTAAAAAAATTATAATATTAATCTTTACAATTAATACTTAGAATCTGATTATATGTACTAAATTATATAAAAATACAAAATCATGGAAATTTTATTTAAAGAATTAAAGTATTATTATTTAGAAAATATAAACTTGTTTCATAAAACTTCTTTCCGAATGTCTCGACAAATTTTCATATTTACAACATAAATATCACATAAATATATTTTTAAGTTATATTTATAGAGCTAAAGTTTATGTAATAAGTTATATATAACGATTTATTTATATTTTGTTAAAGTAGAAAGTATTGAAATTTCTCAAAAACCAACTTTTTGAATTTTATATTTTATACACAAAGGTAAACAAAGTCATAAATACGTTCTCAAACACAGTACACGTTGTAAGAAATTTCGTAGTTGATTTCCTGCATAAATGTTACTATTTATTATATTTTTAAATAGAAAATTTTTAATATTATATTTTCATTCCAAATTTTCCGTTATTTAGCTTTAAAGAATAAAATTTATCCATCTAAATTTTTTAATATTATATCGGATTTATTAAATGTATGTGTAAATTTGTAAATTATAAAAAGAAATAAAATTAATATTTAATCATAGATTTAAAATATTGGATAAAAATAATTAATATATTATTTAAGTTCATAATTTTTATTAATTAGTAAAAATTTATCGTAATTGTTGATCGACGTCATTTATCTTGACCGAATTATCACTTAGAATAAAAATTCAATCTGCGAATCATTTACTTTTATGAAAAATTTTAAATTCAACGATAAATGCAATCAATCAATCTTACAAAATTGAAATAAACTATCTTTTTTATTAACATAGTTTCATTCTCGAAAGAAGCGAATAAAAAGATGTATGTACGTATAAAACATATAGTTCCATTAACATTCGTTTAACATTCGAATTGATTCTTAAGAGAGTCATTTTACACTACATTTATTTTCACTGTGATTCACCTATTTCTGCTACATTGTGAATATTTCGAAGACTTCACGTGCATTTGTGTAAACTGCACATTGCACAAAAATCAGAATCAAGTGCTTGCCAAATATACTATACGATTTTTCACGTCAAATGTCGCCAGATATTCTATTTTTCTCTACTGCTTTTGTTTGTCATTTTCTTGTTCGTATTGTTTACGATTCTTCCAAGCCATTTATATTTTTGCAGGCAATCCTTGTTATTCCTCCTGCATTTATTGTAGGATAAATGTCTTTTTACAATAGAACTCTATAAAAACGATTTTCGATATATTGGCTTGCGTATTTTAACAAAATATTCATATAATATTTATACAAGTACTCAATTGAAGATGAAATAAATTTAGGTAACGTATATAAACATTGACTCCAAAATTATAATACTAAACAAAACTTTGCGAAGAAGAAAAAATTATACACGGTTTATACAAATTATTCATTGTGTAACATAAATTTTTTTATATCTACTTTGTAGAACTTTATATAATTATATATGAATTCTATTTAATTTAATTAGCTTGAATCCTTGATTTTAAATTTACTTTACAATTTTCTAACTTTTTATATTTATTACATTGATGTTAATAAATGATAATCGTATTAGGTTTAATATATTTATGCATCTAATCAAACATAGTTTTTATCGTCTAGCTTATTTTATGTATATGTATATTTTTATATATTAATGATTCATTTACAATAAAATGTTGAATATTATGAACACTATCTTTCGAGAATGGAAAACTTAAGGAAATTGAGTAAAGCGAAGGGGTTTCGAGCGGTGACAAGATAATTATCCGGATCCGAGTACCAACCCGACGGACAACGAGTTGCTCACCTCCATTCCTCAAAATACGTGGCGCAGGGATCGTATAAACAAACTCACCTCTCGGAGCTCAGAGAGGTGAGGAGTAATGAGAAATGCTTGCAGGTCTTCGCTCGGAACGAGGCGCAATGTTAACCGCGAGGAGCCTTTCAAGGAATGCACACGTCGCCGTAAAGGCCTCTTAAGGAAGGCACGTGCCGCTGATGAGGAAGACAACAGCTAAGGTGTCGCACGCGAGAGATTTATTCGAGGAAGTTGCGAGTTACTCGGAGTCCGAGGAATCATCGGATACGTAGATGAATTCGCCGTTGCGTTGGAGGGACGGGAGTGAGCCCGAAGATGAAGGCTTGTGGCTTAAGGGGCTCCGAAGAGGAAAGGTGAAAAGGGGTTGTAAAGCGAACCCCTCCAGACATGCGAGCAGGAGTTCGAGCCACCGAAGAAACAAGAGATGGCAGAGAACAGAGAAGCAGCGAGACGTGGAAAAACAACGGTACGACGCGCAGAGGATCCGGGAATTACGCGATCGAGAATTAAACAAATGACATATTAAACAAATGACAGCTTGTCAAGGTTCGAGCCCTGGGAGACAGTAAAAACAAAGGAAGGCGGAAGGTAATTGAACTAGAAGGAGCGAGAGCGAAATTTGTAAGCGATAATGCGACTTAGAGCCTTTAGCAATAGAGACATCGTCGAAAGCGGTTGCTAACATCGACAGCTGGCAAAACATTATACGCGACAGCGGGAATTGTTATATAATTATATATCAAATAAATAAATGGCGATAACACCAATCAAGAGTACGAATTATTTGAACCTCAACACTGCCGTATAAATATTATACATTACCAATTATGTTAATTATTCATTAGACTTATTACTTAGTTCTCGGTAAATATGATGATATTTGATCACGAATTTATAAACTATAAAAAAATTTAGAAATAAGGATAAAAATATTTTTAAATCAATTATATTTCTGAAATAATAAATTCAAAAATTTGGTTTTTTTTAATTTTAATTAATTTATTTTTCTCTAAAAATATATTATCGATAAAACTAATACTTAAAATTTTATGATTTCAAATATATTTAGCATATTTTGTAATGATTATTGTAATGGATTAAGCTACAGAAATTCTAAATATCATAACGATTATAAATATCATTAAACTATTATAAATATATATTAGTGTATTTTTAACTTAAAATATAATTACACGTTTATAAATTAAAACAAAAAAAATACAAACTTACATATGATTATATTGAATCGAATGAGACAAGTTTTATCTTATAAATTATACAAATTATATAAATCATAGAGATCCAGCAACATCGAAATTACTTATAAAGAATTCGTATTTCAAAGATAAAAACGAGCTTGTTTATAAATAAAGAAAAAGTGGATTATAAAAATGAAGATCAAATGTGACGAAGAACACAGAAATAAATTTTACTCGAGAAAATATTTCAAAGACTTTCGACGGCTACCAATTGGATATTTGAAAGGATACATCTTGGCAAAAAACACGGATGTATAAAAATAATGATATCGACACAGCTACGTGGAGTATTAGTAGTTATTTTATATTAGGTCAGTTTCATAAAATTATATTTGAGATACATTAATATGATCCTGTTGTAAAATTATTGCATGAAAAGCCTACATTCAAAAACAGAAAAAAATCCATGTAAATATAATTATGGAGCAGTGAATTCACTTACATTTGTAAAAGAAATTCTTTAGAAACAGAAAGAAGTAGAAATATTCAAGTTATATTTTTTATACTACTGTATTTTTTGACTAACCATCATTAATCGTAATAGAAAGTGAATTAAGCCTTTTTTTAATTGCAACTTACAGGACATAATTAAAACAAAATTTATATATCAACAAAATAATAATTAAATACAAATTAATATACATTTATTCATAAGAAATTTTCATTCTAAAACAATTGTTGAATATGAGATATGTGACAAAATACATAGCTAATATAAAAAAATCAAATATATTCATTACTTAAATAAATTGATTGCTTTTTAAAACTTTGCTTTTAATCATCATAAATCTAAATTGTAATTAAAAATCTAAATCTATTTTTATAAAAATCTACATTGCTAATATTAAAATTAAGTTCTGATTTAATTTGAAAAATAATAAAGTTATAGGAGTTTAAGAAACATACATTCGAATTAATGAAACTCAGTGGTATAGTATTATGAAATTTTGTCTTTAGAAGATTTTCAAATATACAAAAGCGACATTAAGAATTTTATTACAGTTGCCTTACGCAGTTAAATTTTTAAGTTTTCCTGGTAATTTATCTTTAAATAATAAAAAACGTATATTCTCTTGGTTATATATTTTATTGCAAAATTTGTATTTAATGTGATAGTTATTTCTGAAATACAAAATTTGTAAAATCCATGATTATTAATATTGAATTTATCATTAAATTCATGTAAAATCGGTATTCCAAGAAATTTCCAAATTAACATTATTCAACTCACTTATGTTTTTCATCTAGATAAAAAATAAAAAGATATTGTTAGAAGAAAACTTCCACATAATCGCAATATTATAGTACTCGTACTAGTATATTATTCTAATTAAGTTGGTCTAAATTTTCCATTTATATATAAGATTAATATTTTTATAAAAAATATTTTCATTCATCTATAAAAAATATATATAAAAGTCTGTATCTTTTTTAGTATAATATTATTTAGAAGAATAATTAATTTTTTATTTTTATAAATTTAAGAATTAAAATTAATATTTACCAAAAAAATTTTTGCTGACATTTTTTTAATAAAGCATTATAAAACATATTTTTTAGCTGTTACATATTATAGTCGATAATCGGATTCACTTAATAAAATTATATGCACTGTATATACACTTAAATATATACATATATAATTTATTAATTAAAAAATTACGCAGTATTTAAAATGAAACAGTTTAAGCTTATATTAAGTATTTATAATTAAGTAAATTTATGAAATTAAAGGATAATATCAGTGCTTACTATTACTAATCCAACTAAAACTCTGAAATCTTCGTTTAAAAATAGTATTTGGATTTTTCTAATTCCATTAAATAAAATTAGCTTTGAAATTAAATTTTTAAATAGAAAGTGCTTATTTAGTTTTAAAAAAAAAATTATCACGTTCCTAGCCTCTTAATTTATAATCATTGATAATATAGTCTTATAATCACAACCAATTGTTCTAATCTATAGATTAATCTTTAAAATTTAAAAACCTTCGTAATATATAATTTCATAAAATATACTATTTAGTATAAATTCTAAATTAATTTTTGAAAAAAAAAATAAAAGTTAATTTTTGTTTTTGATAGATGGTAATTATATGTATTTAGAAAAAATTCTATTATGTAAAACAATAATTATATTGAAATAAAATATTTATGAAAAACAGATTTAGAAAATGGTTGATTTTTATTTTGAAATGTAATTATAAAACTTATTATATAAATTAATTAATATATTAATACAATTATCGATCCAAAGAAATTAATTACTCAATACTCATAATAAAGAAATTAATTAATTTTCTTGTTTTATAATGATACTTGATTCATAATGAAAAACAATCATCTGAATGAATTAATTAATTTATTTTAATTAATATAATTCTATATTGATATTTATGAGAAAGTATAATATTTTACCGTAGCAATATTATTAGAAAATTCTATAATGATAATTTTATAAATTTTGTTGAACAATTGTAGACATGCGTAATCCAATTCGTATTATCATTTAAATACAACTAGTAAACTAATAATACAAGTTAAGCTGCATTTATTGCTGTAGATGTACAATAAAAGTCCATGGATGGACATATTCAAATATCGTGTATAAACAGAGGTTAGTTTTGTTAATATGGAATTTATTCATTTAAATTTACAGGTTTATTTGATACTAGAAATTAATTTATACAACAAGAAATACCTTGCAATATTTTATTTTCGGAAAAAAATCTGATACAATTAACGTAAGAAAAGACTGAAATGGCTTTAACGTTGTATTAATCATACATATATTGCCGAATAGTTTTTAAACAATTAAATATATTTTTATCGAGGAAAATATTTAATAAATAATATAAATAAATATGCGAATAAGATAAAGCTGGAAAAGTTCAAAGGTATTTTAGTAGATGCATTCAAAAGGAACATTCAATAGTAAATTTCTATTTACATGTCGTTGACACCTAAACTAAATTTAATAAAAAATTTAAGATAAAGGCATCGTTAATACCCATTTTTTCTAATATTATAACCAAAACTATTAAGAAATCAGAGGCTTGTAAAGGAGTACTGCTTACTTTCTAAAATATAAGACTACTTACGATCCAATGAAATCAGCTTACATCTTCTTTTGTACTTAATAAAAGTTTACTAGTCTAAGGTACCGAATTAAAATATATTGCATAATTATTAAATAAGCAGTTGAAATTTGAGAATATTCAGAAAAGTTAACGTGAAAGTAATAAGACTTGATGTAGTGCTGGAAATATTCGTATCGAACAGGAAAGAGCTGAAACAAGAGAGAACAGTTTATTTACCAGCGTATTCCTTTCGATATTTTTTCGAAGATTTAATGTTCGGGAAATTTAACTAAAAATTGAAACATTGAATTGACATATTAGTTCACTTTAAAGGAAAGCTGTACTTAACATAGCTTCTAGAAGAAAGTAGGTCAAGCTGATAAGTAGAGCATTACAAAGGAAACTGAAAATATGTTTCCGAAGATGTAACAAATAGAGTAACCGTAAAAAATAAATATACAAATCTTTTAAAATTATATTAAAGTGATAAAAAAATGGTAAAAATCCTAATAGTTGACTAAAACATTTTGAGGAATTATTTTCAAAACAAAATTGCAAGATTATCCGCAATATTAACTAAAAATAACGATGTAAATAAATCCTTAAATGCTCTATAGTAGGAACTATGAAGAATTCATGAATTAAAAATATAATGAAATTTTATACATCGTATATATACTAGTACGAACAATGAATATATAAATTCTTCCAGAAAAAATGAAAGCATTATTAAATAAAAGATGACTTGATATCATTCGAATACGTTTTTTAATTAAATTATAAAAAATCATAAGATATATCGCAGATCTGGATAATAATATATCATAGAATTATAAGCATAAATCATGCCGATTCACCTTAATTTTAAGACAAGTATATTTTCAAATTAGATTCACGAAGAGTGGAATACCGAAGTATGTACAGACTACAATAAGGAAAAAGAATCGGTAAAGAAAAAAAATATGTATATAGAGTTGTATAGTACAAAAGCAAAAGAAGAGAAAAAGAAGAGGAAAAGAAGAGAAAAAGAAGAGAAAAAGAAGAGAAAAAGAAAGAGTAAAGAGAAAAACCGTTAGTTGGCGAATCTGCCAACTCTGTTCTATCCTCCCTACTATTGTCAAGAGAATACATAAATTTAACACTGCAGAAAGCTCATACTCATGAGCTGGCAATTCGGCTCGACCGTACAGCATTCTTTTATTATTTCTCATTTTTCTTATTTAACTCGATATTATGTATAGTGTGACAAGATTCGCGATCCGTTACGATGCATACTATAAATAATTATTATTTATAAACTAGTGTGCATTAACTGAAAGAAAAGCAAACGTTTATTTAAATAAAAAATATTTTTATTCGTGCAGTTTTAAAATTATTACCACGTCTTCTGCACACGGGGGAATTCGTTTATAGGACGAATAAGGAGAGAGAGGGTGGCGAGAGAAGGAGGAGCGAGAGGGTGGAGCGAGAGGGAGGAGCGAGAGGGAGGAGAGCGAGGCGAAAAGAGCAGATCCTTGCAGTAGTCTTAAAATAAATGCAACACCAAGGAAGCAATCGAAGCACCAAAAATAAAAATAAGCAACGCAACAACATCAAAAAGTGCAAGCGTATGTGTCTTCAGCGATATTTTAAGACTGTCCGTCTATCTATCGTATTTTGTTAACTATCAATGACACTCGAATTCGATGCATAAAGAAATAAAATAAAACAAAAATTGCTATTAAACGTGTATAAGAATTAAATTCTCTAATTACAATATATAAGTATTTACATATTATTATTATTATTATTATTATTATTATTTTATAAATTTTGAAAGTTTTTCTTATTTCTAAAATATATTCATTTTTTTCATTTATTATAAATCTTTTCTAGTAATAGTAATAAAAATAATATTGGTGATAATGATATAAATATAAAAAATAAGTTTAAAATGAAATCTACAAATTTAAACTATCAATAATATTATTTAATGTGTAGAAAATAAATATGTTGATATGACAAGTAAGATATTCTGTTGTTTTATGTTATTTCAAGTTCAGATGATTAAAACGTTAAATTTTTCACGAAAATGATTGTTTATTCAAACAATTTTGTGTTTAATTTCTAAATTATGAGATGAATAAAACTATGTCATTATTTTTATTTTAATTATATTATTAATATATAAAATAGGCATTGTATCTTTTAATACTCTAGTTTCACGTATAAAATAACAAAAAACCTGATATATCTAAATTTCAGTTAGAAACTGCTTTGAAACTGTCATTTTTATGGTAAAAATTTTGCATGACTGTGAATTTATGCTGCTGGTAAAATAAATTATATAATAAAAGTCGCGTACTTTCTCATCTTAAGTCGATCTATTTTATGTATTCAAAATATATATTTTATGTATTCTCATTTAGTGTCATGTAGAATTTACCAATCTTTATAATAATATATTTACGAACAATATTCTTTATTATTACATTAAAAAAAAATAACATATCGCAAAGTAATGACAAATGTATATGAATAAACAATGATATGATTATAATCTGTACAAAATAGAACAAACATAATCGATTCCCGTGATTGCGACTAGTTCCGCTGAAAATGCCATTGGTACATTGTAATATCAGACACCTGCATACATATATATATAAAAGCATTTGCACGCGATGTGACTTACGTGCACGATACAAGTTCGTCACCATCAACGCCACAATTTCCATTTCACTATATTGAACAACTATAGATTCAAATTACGGATACAATAAGATTATTTTTTAATACATAAACGAAAAATGAATTTTTATAGTCTTTTATAATAGATGGAAATTATTAATATTTTCGAACTTTTTTTCGATTAAATACTAAATTACATTTTACAAAATAAAAAGTAAAAACAACAAATTAGTCATCTGTATGAAAAAAAGTAAGTGAAATAAAAATGATATTTCTTGTAAAGAAAATTAATAATAACAATGAAATTCATAATAAAGTTTAAAAATATCTGAAAAAACTGTACGATGTAAAAATGATTTAAAGTAGAGATATGATTTCTCTTATATATGAAAAATCGGAGAAATAACAGTACATTTGAGCGAGAAAAAATATGTTCTACTCGACAACAATTAAAATTCTCGTTACTCGTTGAATAATCGCAGACAAAAAAAAGAAGAAGAATTTGCAGTAGATTTATTTCACTATTAAACCATGGAGGTATCCGTGAAACAAAATGTGACCTGCATTATAACAGAATATATAATTTTAAAAAATGTCATAAAATTTTTAATAAAATTCGGACAAAGTTGTAACAAAAAATAATAATTTTAAGCTAACGTATTACTAATATTTTATTCAAATAATATTTACGAATAATGTTATTGTTCCTTCCTTTTACATCTTTTAAATTATTAAGTTTTAATATTATACTTTCTGTTAGCTTATAAAACTCAATATTATATTAGTTGCTGAAATAAGAATTTTATTTTTAATTTTAAATTATACGTGTATACTTTTTACATTGTACATACATTTTATAAATATTTCAAAAACATTTGTGATAATTTCTACATTTTGAAGAAAAAATATAAATTCTTTTTAAATATAAAACATCTGAAATAATCAAGAAAATGTTTATCCTAACTTTTTATTCGATGTTTTTATAAAACTTTTGCTTTTAAGATAAAATTAATTCGAGCAATTAATTTATTTATTTCATCATTTATATATATATATATATATATATATATTAAAAATAGAGATAACAATTTATTTTGAAAAATATTTAGCAAACAAAAATGTAAATTGTAAAATATAGATTCATAAGATTGAATGTTAAACATGACATGTACAATAAAATTTTATTTCTCCTTTAGTATGGTATACAAGAAAATTTTATTTAAAAACAAATATAATATATTTAACTTTAAGATAAAATTATAAACTCATTATAATAAATCTTTATATTGTAATCTCTAGAATTTTTTTATATTTTCAAGCAAATAACAATATTCAATTTTATTCTATTTAATTTTTTTACATAGACTTTAGTATTTTTATACGATATTATATAAAATACAATAACAAAATCACAACTTCAAACATTATAATTAATATAATTTGGAATTATTAAATTATTTTTTCAAAGTAAAAATACACTGAATCCATTACAAAATTATTTGAATTCAAATTTCTTATTTTATAAAAATTTTTCATAAACGTTTCTCATAGTATTTAATAATTATTTTTTCATCAATGCAATCAAAAATTACTTGGATAAAAGAGAATGACATCTAAAATAAAAAATCATTCATAATTATATTTTAGCAGAATCACTTTAGTGAATATTATTCACTAGAATAGTCATTTTATATTCAAAAAAACCTTTCATTAAATCTCCACAGCTACATTATTTAAATTCGTTGAATTCCTGAGACAAGTAAGAAAAATATCAAGTGTAATCGAGTTAGTATTGCGTTACGAGCTTGAGAATAGGTTACATCTGCAGTTATAAAATAAAATATGGTTGACATGCCTTTATGCAGTTAGAAAAATTAAGCTTTCAAATATGAATTTATACGTTATTAACGTTAGCTCCTAAAATTACATGTATACATTGATATAAAAAATAATAAAAGCGTTATAAAAATAATATTGAAAAATTCTTTTCTAAGTGAAAAGTTTTTAAATTTTGTTTATAAATTATATTTTAAATATTAATATTGTTACGTATATTAATAAAATATGAATATTCATATTAAATTTAGTTAAAACTTAAATTGAACGTGAAATGAAAATAATTAATATTTTCTCTAAAATAATAAATTCGTTAGAAAAATTATTAGAAAAAATAATAAATGTGTTTAAATTTCTTCATAATATACGTATTAAAACCTTGAACTTAGTTTTATAAAAAATATGAATATTTTCTTGATTAATTTCAATAAATTTTTTTAAATATTCTCTGTCAAATAATTTCAAGTTTGTCATTTACAGAAATTTTATTTATGATAAAACTATCACAGAACATTTACTCATAATTATTAGAAATAATTATTAAAAATAATATGTACTATAATAAATTATACACAACTGCAGCCGCATACATATACACACGTACACACTACATTATGGATTTCGATTGATATAATATTGGTCGACCCAATAAACCAGTTAATTTACAAATTGGAATAACTTTAATTACAGTGTAGTACATTTTTATATACAGAATTATTGGAAAAGAATGCTCTTTAATTTGTGGATAAAATATTAAACTAAATAAAAATTAATAATGAAATATATTATGGAAATATATTTTAAATAAATGATAATGAAATCATAATCTATATCTATAGCCTTATAATCACACGTATTAATTAATAAATATACGTGTAAGAATAAATAATAAAAATGTATATAGAAGCATACGAATTATTGTACGATTGTAATTATTGTTATTAAATATACTAGAATAAGAAGATAAATAAAATCTAGTAAGAAAATATTTCAAAAAGAAAATCATTCGGAGGACTTAAATAAACATAGCAACTGTCCTCGAAAAATTGGTGCAGCTTCCATCATCGTTAATCTTTCTGTGTACTCAGTTCTATGCTTATGTTGGCTTAATATTCGATATCGACCTCGAAGGAAAACCGTACCCTGATGTTTATGAAAGCTACTGCGTATACGGAGAATCAAAGTCAACTCAAGGCCGCAAAGCTAGTGATAAACTCTAAAGAGACTTGACTTTATGATGTATAGTATGAAAGCCTTTCATAAGAACAAATAAGAACAACAACCTTGGAAAATGTGTAAATTCTTCTTTGACAACATTCGTCTCCTTTTCACTTTAGATGTTTTTTACAGAATTACAGACATAAATAAAAACAAAATACACTCATTTATTTTCATAAATTTAAAAGTATGTTTTTTAAGATTTTTCTACTTTCTCTAATTTAATGAAGAAAACAGATTTTTGTAACGATGGAAGCCAAAATTTTTTTAATTTATGAATAATTTCATTTAAATTTTAATAAATATATATATAATCTATTTATAATTGTTAATTTAAGATTTAAGGTAGCAGACATTTTAAATTAACACATGAATGTTTTAAATTCTTTTGAACCACGTAAGTATTTTGAATAGGTATGCACAATATAAAAAATGTAAATAAATGTATCTTTTAAAGAAAAAAGTAACTTAAGATAAAAATATTCTAGCACTATTATAACAGTAGAATTCCTGAAAAATAATTTGACAATTTTACGAACGAAACTTTTCTGTGCGTTAAAACATATAAAGTTAAATATTTGTGAGAAATGGAGGTATTTTTAAAGTAATTCCTTATATTCTCTTATACAAATTTTCAAATACATGATCTATAAAATATTATATTCCGACGACACACGCTTGCATATATATATATATATATATATATATATTTTGTTTTTTGATAATTCTGCGATAGTAAATATTGAATTTACAACTAAAAATTTATAAATACTTTTTTAATTTCTAGAACTTATATTTTTAACTAATTGAAATAATATTGCATTTAATTTAGTTTGTATCATGATTATTCATTTATTTTGAATTTATCAGAAACTAAAAAAATTCAGCACATATATAAATTCAACAAAACACATTTTTTTAAGTCAAATTTAACAATTACGTACTATAAAATTATTCATAAATTAAAAGTAAAATATGGTAGTTCACTTATACCCTATTGAAAAACTTCAAGTTACGTTTTATAATCAAGTTCTAATTCAACGTGTAAAAATATTCAAAATTTAATTTTATAGTTCTTCTAATGATATATTCGAATTTTCGTACACGCAAAATATTTAATGAAAAAAACATTTATGCGAAAAATATAATAGTTTGAAAGTATACGATTATATTTCTAAATAAATAAAAAATAAAAATGAATCCAATATTTTGTACTTATAACTCTTAATTTTAAAATTATAATATACACAATATTTAATTAAACTTCGTTATATATAATTAATGTATAATTTTAGAAACGTAACTGTTTGGATTATTTCAAATCTTAAGTACTTGTTTTAATTTTTTTTTTGTTAAAACGATTATAAATTCTATAATCTTATTAAAAAAAACGTTAAAGTCTATTATAACAATAATATTGAAATATGTGTTAGAATCATCAACGTAATTAATTAATTTGTCGAACGTTGGTACAAAATAGTTTAATACAAAACCTTATACAACCGTAATCTTAAACTAGGTTTATTGCCTCGTTTTGACCTCGAAAATAATACTCTTCTGTAGTTGCGGGTGAAATATCGCACGCGTGTTCACTTTATGCTCAGCAGGAGCCGACAGAGATAGCGATAATCGGAGGAAAAGCTTTTGCTTCGTGAAATAAATTCACGGCTAAAAGAAAATACGTACCTTTGTGGTTGATAATGTCGAGAGCGTACAAATAGGCGTGAATACAAAATATTATAGTTACACTAAAAACAAACTCAAACTTTACTACAATGGATTGCTAAGTATGCTAGTAAAAATAAAAAGAGGAACGAGTAAAACTAAGCTGAATTCATCTATAAGCAGAGAAAAAAGAAACGAGACAAAAGAAGAAAACTTTTATAATATTTAGTTGAAATTTATTCTTGTATTAATACACGTTTGCACTATTCTTTTATATGCAGATAAATACTTTCAAAATAATATTAGATGACGATTATCTATTAATTAATATTACAGAAGATTAGATCGCGAAGGAAAATTCGTCTCTAAGATTATAGTAAAAGATCAACACTAACGCACGCGAAAGAGCTTTACTTTAATATTAACCAATGTAATTAAACTTTGCTCCATCATTTATGAATTGCACATGTAATAGCTAACGTCTTTCTCTATCTGTTCTCTCATCCTCTTAATTTATCATCTTAGAATTTGCTTATGAATTGTCGTGCATTTAGAGAAGCGAAAATTCCGC
Organism: Dolichoris vasculosae; assembly: GCA_018907195.1. Taxonomy (NCBI): domain Eukaryota; kingdom Metazoa; phylum Arthropoda; class Insecta; order Hymenoptera; family Agaonidae; genus Dolichoris; species Dolichoris vasculosae. Next base: position 4,510,994 of record JACCHY010000015.1, read on the forward strand.
TTTCTCCGATGCTTAATGTAACAAATATCTTCCTTCTAAGTACATAGTATATAAAGCTCGAGAAAAGCTCGAGTCTAGGCTTAAAACATTGATACCAGAATCTACGGTGTTTTCCATATTCTGTTGTGGATGTATTCGGAATGAATTCGATGATATATAACGTTTAACAAGTAATACTTATTATGATCAAACTTCTATAAACATTCGTCGAACGTAAAATAAATTAAATTATTTGATCCTTTATTTTAACTTTATAATTATTGAAGCTTATTATATAAAATACATTTTTTATTGCAAAACTATAAACAAATATATAATGTTGTTATAATCATTACATTAATAAAATTGAATATTATAATATTTTTACATTTTACATCTATAAATAAAATAACAAAAGCTACTATAACTAATTTATAATAATGTAAAAATACCAGAAATTTTAATAAATTTTGAATGATAAAATTAAAACAAATAATATTAAATTAGTCAATGTATCCAAATAAATCTTTGAAAGATACAAAAGGTAATATGTATGTATATAACTATAATATAAAAATTAATTAATTAGCTTTGAAAACTTTTTAATTCTTATTTGTTTTGAAAAATTCGTGAAATAATTTTATGTAATCAATGTAACATAATTCAATCAATGTATAATAATTATTAAATATAATAATATGTAAACAAAATTAATTACTGAAAAATGTTATCCAAAAAAATATATGATTTTAAAGAAAATTAATGTATTATAAAAACATTGAGTAAACAATATATATTTATTATAATATTCGATTCAAAATACTGTATTTCAAAATCAAAAGCCATACACATAAACAAGGATCTCTCACTTGGTTTTAAAACAATGCCATGCTCATAAGCGCCAATAAGTCTTTTGAGAAGTAGATATACTGCACAATAATTGGAGATATCATTTAATAATTTATTATTTCATCGCATTTCTCTTTACTCAGAAAATTGATACGAAATTGCTGAAGCAATTTACGCTTGAAAATTGTAAATTATATATTTCAATGGTAAACAAATAAATCAAACGATGAACTTAATATTATTAATTAATTAATTATACGGTATATCTATGAAAAAACATAACTAATATTAAATAATACGATATATAAAATTCAAATGAAAATGCATCGAATACTATTATTAATTAAAAGATAGAGAAAGGCAAACATTCTCCAATTTTAAAAACAAAATTTTAAGATTATTTGAGCAAAATATATCTAATCTCCTTTCTAAGAATACTCGAGAAGTTTTCAAACGACTTCATTATCAAAATAACATCAAAGTAATTTACATCCATTAAAATTACCGATAAATATTTCATAACGTCGTCACTAAGTAATTGAATGAAATCTAGTAAATTGTATTATATATTTATAATTCATACAGCCATCATTTTCCAAAAGTATAAATCCTTTGAAATCTTGTTCGCTCTTATTTATATTTTGAAAGTACTACTGTCATATTTGACAATGTTTTGATTTATCCAATTATTAAAAAAGCAAGTATATATTTCTAAATTATTTAAGTCCATAGTTTTACTCTAATTTTTAATTCAAATTCAAAGTTATAAAAATTATAAATCTTAAAAATACTTTCTTTAAATTTATAACTTCGTTGAATAATTTTTATTTAAAATACCTATATCCATTTATTAATCGTTAATTTGTAAAATATTTATGTTTTTTAAATAATAATTTTCATTGTAGAATTTGGCTTAAATTTTTCATATATAATCAGTGAATATTATTACGTTTTATATAACAAAAATATTATTTGTAGGAAATTGATATTATAAAATTTATAGCCGTCCATAACCTTTGAAGCGCTTTCATTATATTACATTTCTTTACAAAATCAATGAATATTTTATAAATGCTTCAAAATATCTATCAAAAACATTGCTTGATAAAATTTTCTTTCGCTTCATAAACATAAAATAAACGTAAATTGTAGAATTATAAGTGAATTTTTATTATTAGCGATTACCAAATTTGCAATATTAATTCTTGAATATCTATTTATAATTATCTAACTTCAATCGACATAAATCTAATAATATTTGTATTTTTTATAACGTAGCGATTATTGTTTGAGTTAAGACGATGTTGAAAGTTTCTATTTATAAAGTATTCTCGTTCTTCTTTCCCCACTTCTCCGTGTAGTTAAACTGTACTTCAATATTTTTTCTATAAATAACAACACTTTCTTTATTAGAAAATGTAACGTGTGGTATTACCCAACTCCGAAGTACCGTATAAATTTCATTAAAGCGTAGTTTACGAAAGGGATCGCACGCTACTACTTTAAGTCAACAAAAGAAGCAATAGCACGCGAACTTGCACTATTCGCTCGGCATTATCGGCGTAATAACATCTTCCCGGCATCATCGATCCCAGGAGAAGTCCTTTACCGAGGCATGAGCTGGACGTGATATCTTACCGATCACGGACCCTTGGGCATCACAGAGTTTCCACGTCGACGTGACGCTACATCAGCCTTGCATTTAGTAGTTCCTTTTATAGAGACATCGACAAAACGGAGTCTTTTTCCAAGCGATAGAGCAAATATGACGGACGCTTAGCTTTGATCAAATATGTTGATTCGATATTTTTTTACCGATTTCTATTGCCTAAAGCGTACACGTTGAAACTTATTACCGATCATCACTGGAATATTATTAAACATTCCTTTATTTAAAGTCTTAATCTCGTTTAAATATCGCGATTTATAAAATTTGAATTATAAGCATACAATAATAACTTTTAATCGATATTAACAATAAAAAATCTTAATTTTATATGTATTCTATCGATCGCTTTAATCGATTAACTCTTACTAAAACCATAAATTAATTATATTATGTTTATAAATGTAGATACTATACGATTTAGCGATCTTTTATCTGGGAGTATTCTATGTATCAAAAGAAGATTAATATTATTTAAATACTAGTTATATCCGTGATTCGCTACATAATTATGTAAAATTACAATTAACAAATTATTTACGAAATCAATGTATAATAAAAATGTATAAAATATAATTTTTAGATATTTTCCTTTATCGTTATTGATTAATAAAGCTTGGAATGACCTAATAAAATACTATTTATAATATTAAAAGATGATCCGAATTCGTGATCTGATTAAAAAGTGATTTAAAACGACAGGTAAATATTTTGAATACATTTTCTATATAAAGAATTCGATATCCTCGGGGTTATGCTATTTTCGAAGTCTCCGAATAATGGATACTACGATACCTTTTTTCTGATTTGGTGTCTATTATTGCAAGCGAGTTCAAAGCTCTTTCGACATTTTTAGTCGATTGTGCTTATGTCGATATCATTTCAAAAATACGAATGATGTACGTGCCTATATTTTGGGCAATATACGGATTATGAGCATTTCTTCTGCATATAAGTTTGAAAGATAACAGCGTATTCAAGTATCAAAATCACGGAGGATATCAAATTTCTGTTACTGAATTCACATCGCTTCGTACCTTTGTTAATGCATATGTAAACAATAAAACGACATTTTAAAGAAAAATAATGTTTCAAAGATCGTATCGAGTAGTTTTGAAAATTCAATAACTCAGTTTAATTAATATTGTATACATTTTAAATTATAAATAAATTCTATACACGTTTTTATTTCAAAATTTTGTATCAATATTCCATTAAACGTATCGCTGATAAATATTTAATACAAATCCATTATTTTAAATTATTTTTCCGATAAGTATTACGGAAAATCTCTATAAAAAATCTTAAATTAACAAAATTAATTTTAGAAACTTTATATTTATCGATAGGATATACTTATAATAATAAATAATAATAATGAAATATTTTTATTTCTAATTGCTGGAAGCAAAATTTTTTTCAATCCTCGAATTTTCAAGATGACACAATTTCATATTATGTATACGTTTTATATCTTGTATCTCGTACCATATAAGAATAAGAAAATCATCATAAGTATTTTAAAGTTAAATGCAAAATGACGGATACATTACTTTTTCCTCTTTATTTTGGCATCAAAATGCAGAGAAAAGTCGGGTCCAACCTTTATCATGAATCAAAACCCTTAGCGAAGAGAGTTAAACCGCGGTAGAGTAGTTGTGACACTTACGATAGCATCTTTTTAGACTTCCTCTCCTTAAAGCTGCTTTCTTATAAAATACACGATTCTGCCTTTTATAAAAACTTATAATCTATTCCATTTTTTCTTTTCTGACACACACACACACACACACACACACACACTCTCGATTACTCTCCTTCGTATTCTGCTTCTTTCTCTTTTTTCCCGTCGGAATTATACTTTTTTTTATAAGCATCTTTTATCATGTAGGAAAAATAAGTACGAGTCTCTTTACCGCTCGTTTTGGCTAAACTGGAAAGTCAGTACAAAGAACTTTAAAAAACGAACCATCACGACTTGAGATATTGCGCATTTCACTTTCTGACAACTGGTCCTCCTGCAGAGCTACTGCTTAGTATAATATACACCAACCTTAATACGAACTTCGATATATCGCAGTTATCACGAGAGTTTGCTCTCTCATGAGGCTACGGTTTTCTCACAGTTATTTTTTTATCTTTTCCCTGTCGTTTTCGAATTTAACAACACCTCGTATTCCCTGCAAACGTATGCTCATACGCACGTATATAGTTTTTTTATTTGCTTATCTTTCTCTCTTTCTCTCTCTCTCTCTCTCTCTCTCTCTCTCTACCTCTATGTATTTCTCTTTTATATTCTTCCTTCGTTTTCTTCCCTGTGGAATACTATGTTTTGGTTTATTTTTCTTGTTTTTGTATAAAATGGTATTCGTTTATCTTATGAAATCATATTTACTATCCCATTCTTATTTTTACATATGTCTCGATATGCAAAGACGAAGTCAATGTTGTAAAATCATAAAAGATTAAGTTTTGTAAACGAAGCTAACGTAAAAAGAGTTTATTCTTAAATATCAACTTGTTCATAATTTATTATAATATTATGTATACGATAAATTTAGAAAAATGTAAAAAATCAATGTGTTCAACTCTTTTACATAAATTTTATTTAATAAAATCCTTTACATATAAATTTTTCTTATTTATTCCATAAAATGATAATCTTGCTCATAAACTTGAACTTAATGACTTTATTACAACACGTAACTTAGAAACTATAATTTTTAAATCTTAAAATTTAAATATAATTAAAAAATGACACATAATTTAATAAAAATTCAATATAAAAATTATTGTTAAGTATATTATATATACTCTTAATAGTTAAATTTTTCTGCGAAATAGATATTAAATATTTTTAAATGTTAAATTCTTTTAATGCTTATTAAAACGACGATATAAATTTTTAATTTTATATTTGAAATTTTCTCTCTTGAAGATACAATAATCTTGAATCATTTATTATTTTGTACATATATTTATAACTAATAGTTTATCATGATTACACAATATATAATATGTAAATATTTCATTTAATTTAATTTATAATTATTTTATTGTATAATATTTTTACTTTACTTATTTACTTTATTTTAACAATAGATACTAATTTAAATTACCATATTTTTCAATTTTTATAATTATTACTTTTAAAAATATTATCAATAATAAGAAAAAATTATAAACAAAATTAACGAAAATACGTTCAGATTAGCCGCACGAGTCACTTATATCATTGACAATCCATTTGGTTAAATCATCATTTCCGTAAAATCCAGCCGAGCGTATGAAGATTTTCTACTTTAGGAATTATACACGACTTATACGGTATCTTAGCCTTTACTATTTAAGCTGTAGGTTAATTAAAGTAAGGTAAGGTATATCATAAGCTTAAAAACCTGAAAATAGCTAAACTATTATTTTATATAAAAATCCATCATACAAAAATAAAAATTCTCTTATAAGATCTAATAAATCTTTAAATTTTTATAAATTGAATAATTTTTAATTTAAATGAAGTTTTAAGTTATTTTTAGTTATTATCAATTGACTACAGAAATATATATATATATATATATATATATATATATATTAATACAGTTAATGAGCTAAGCATAAAGTCGTATAAAATAAAGCATAAAATTTACTACTGATGAATTTTAGTAAGAGTATTTGAGCTATTTACAATTCTTAGCGTGAATGTAACTCAAGTACGGATATTAAGCTTTTATACTCAAAACTAGTTTTCTTTCTTAAAGATAACTATATTAAAAATTATTAGGATAGCTAAAATTGTTATTCGAAAATTATTAAAAAATTCTTCTTAAACATGTTTTATGGTATCATTTAATTTATTTTATTATTTTTCTTATATTCATTTTAATATGACATACATTTCATACAAAAACTGTCTGAATTGAAAAAAATTGAAATATACAAAATGACAACAAAAAAGATCGAGACGACTGCATCAATATCTAACATATTTGAGTTCTGCGAAATTGAAATTATTCGATAAAAAATTAAAATTACTTAACATTAATGACTCAAAAAAATTAAGCCTTGATTAATAATATTTTATATTTTATTTTTGTATTTCATATTATTTTTCATAACAAAAGTTCGCCCAAAATATAAAATAATTACTAAAAGAAGTAAACCGATATGCAATATCGCAATATGAATTACAATTTGCTTTTCGAATGATTTATGTAGTATAATAAGAATCACAAAACTTCTAGATATAACTATTAAATCAAAACGTTATAATTATTGCGCAGAGACTGATAAGTTATAGCTTGAATACTCCGATCAATCGTTCTTATACGCTCCACAAATGTCAAGCTTGTTCTCTAAATCATCTTCGAAAGAATAAAAACATAAAAATATCAGTATAACATAAAGTTAAAAAGTTTTCTTAATCGAAATGGTTGAGATAATTGTTCAAATAATTAATATTTTATCTATCAAACAACTAATTCAATCAATGCCTCAAGAAGCAACTTTGTTGAACAAACTTAAATATTCATTAGTGTTTAAAAGCAATATTTTTCATAGTATCTACAACTTTTTTTTTCCGAATAATAAATTACGATAAAATTATTGAAAAACTTTTCTTTTTTAATACAATATTTATTTTTTCTACTTTACTAAAGTACTTGTTAATATAATAAAACAATAATTCAGAATTAGAAAAGTTTAAAATAATAACTTCTATTGAATTAGTTTTACATTTCAAAAATTAACATGGTTATACATAAATATCATCAGATAATATGCAAAATAGATACACAGTAGATCGAAACTTACAAATATAAAATTCAACTGGATAGCTTTTATACGTTTTTCTTCTTTATTGCAAAAGTAAAAGTAAGCTGGTTGGACGTACACGAATCATTATTGCATAGGATATGGGAAAACACTCGATACCTTAAAGATAAAAAAATCAGATATACGTAGAATATTAAATCGTAGAAAATAAAAAGAAAATGGTTACTTTTAAAATATAAAGATGTGAATGAAGTTCGTATCAATTAAAAGCTAATAATTTTTAATCGATATCGAAAAAATTAATACAATTCAAACTTATTAGTAAAACTTTATGAAATATTATAGTAAAAATTATTTATAATATTATTTATAGCTCTTTCGATAAATTAACAATAATCAAACTAATGAAACATCGAGTTGGTTATTTTGTTATTTCCAAGCCACGAATATTAATGGTATTAATCGGTGATCATCGGACCTCTTAAAAAAATGTACACATTATTCTAATAATTTAGGTCCGGCGTCATTTATAAAATCCTAATAAAATTTTATGACTTTGTATTTTTAAAATCAAATTATCCAAAAAGGAAAGAAGAAATAATATATGAAGAGTATACGAACGAAACCCACTCAGAGCTATAAGCTTTTAAGTGCGGTTGTATTTGCTACTAAGCTTTTGAACAGTTTCGTAATTCTCTCTTTACTTCGAATACAAATTTAAAAATAACCATTATTAATAAATATAATTTTAAAATAATTTCTATATTAAAGTTATCATATAAGTATTCAATACTTTTATTCAATAGTAATATATATTTTCGTTCAATATCACATTATGAATCCAAGTACTGTAAGTTTTCATTTCTTTTGCTTATTATATAAAACTTAATTTCTTTTACTAAGACTGAATATATATATTCAGTTTTATTTAGTCTTTAATTAATTTGTTATTTACTCGTTTTTTATACAGTGTATATGTAGTATCTTACGTTTAATTATTTATTTTTTATTCATTTATCGTTTTTGATTATTTATTTCTCGACTTTATACTCAAAATAAATTTCATTTAAAATTTTCAAAACGAGAATAATGATAAATATTATTCGTCTGATTATCGAATGCATTATTTTATTTATCGATATCAACAAATAAAATATATATATCTTACATTGAAAATAACAATTTAGAATGATAATATCTATAATAAACGATGAATTTTTCTCCACGGTTTAGTCACGCAGTTGCAGTCACGATTCTTTTTGTAATTCTTTCCATATTTAGGGTTTCTTTACTTTGTCGAGATATTCTCTACTAATTTATAAGCCTCCTTAGCATTTTACTAGCTCGCGCTAACAGAAGCATCAGAATACAACAAGCAACTATGATTCTAGTAAATTCAAGTACACGACTATCTCTTCTCGTTCCTCGGAAAAGCGAAACGGCAGTCAAGCAATTCATTGTGTTCGTCAATGCATTGTCCTTCACGTTTCGTACTTTCATACTTCCCTTGTCGCTCTTTTACATATCGGCCAAGACGGTTTTATGTTCAAATATGTTTCTCACAGTTAGTCTTTAGACTGTCTTCTCGGCTTTTCTCCACATTAATGCCGAAAATTGCAAGAATTTTATGTCTCACTTTTCTGTATTTCTCTTCTTCTTATTTTATGATTTTAATTTAGTTTTGTCCGATAAATGTTTTTTTTTATAATTCTAGATATTTAATTATAAAAATATTTGAAATCAATCTAAAATATATAAAATATGTCTTTTATACGCTTATACATATAATGTAGTCTACTTATTTACAATAAAAGTGGAATATTTCTGAATTATTTTGCTGTAAAGAATTTTCTTCTTGATTTAGGTAAAATATCAGTATATAAGCTCATGAAAAATTTCTTTATAGTATTATAAGCATGCAATTATAACTTGAAACTGTACTAACTACTATGAGAATAGGAAATATATACTGCAAATTTGTAAATACATAAATTTACCGTCTGTAAAATTCAAATTTTAAAATTATTATTTATTATTAATTTAAATTACTTAGTGTTAACACTAAAACTATTGTTATACAAATAAAGATAAATTTATAATTGATTTATAATTGAAGTTATAACTTAAAAATTTGTTGTAGCTCAAAAAAATTTTAAATAGATAATCTTGTATCTGTATCTCAATATATACTATCATAACTTTGTTTGAATTTAAATTAAGCAATTAATAGTATTGATAATAGATATTAATAATAGGTATATCTACTAATGATACACCATGAAGTATAAATTTTGATTGTATAGATAAGTGGTAAAAAAATTATCAATTAATGATTTAGGATAGTTAGTTTATCCACGAATTAATAATATAATTTTATAATTATTAGTCATGAAATTTATATAGTTTAGTATTATTCTATTATATGAATGATCTTGATAAACGTATTTCAAAATTGATTTCTTTTGAAATTAAAATTTATTTGAAAACATGAAAATTAAAAAATTATTATTAGCAAAAATAATATAAAAAAATTATAAAAGAATCAAATAATGTATTCATAGTTAACATTCAACTAATAAAAACAAAAATGAAAAATGAAATATCCCGTCTAAAAATATAATGCAATAATTAAGTATTAAGCATAATTTGCACTTCGATATAATTTTTTTTTTATTTTTTACTTATTTTAAAATAATTACTAGTTTATTTAATATAACTTAATAAAAACATTAATCAATTTTAAAATAATGACAAAATATTTCTTTACTCAAATGTTTTTATAAAATTATATTTGATTTCGTGTATCAATTTTTTAAAATATTTCCATGAATATAAAATTATCAAAAAATTACTGTAAAAAAATTCACTTTCCTGTATTAAAAATCAACGCTTATTTTAATTTTGAAAAAATTTTTAAAAATTTAGTAGTAGATTCGAAAATAATATGTTTTTGAAAAACACATTGTAAAATATTAAATATTTCCCTTTTAAATTTGTATTTAATATTTGAAAAAAAAACAGCACATTATTATAAAATTAATTATATCGTATTCAAGAAAAGTTTTTTATGTTTGGCAATAATGTCGGTAGATATATTACTGTATATTTTTTATGGTGAAATTTTTATAATATAGTAAAATGAATGCAAAATATTGATAATAATATACCAAAAAGAATAAATTGCGAAAAATTTAAGTGATATAAATAATAATTTTCTAAAACTATTACAAAAAACATGATCCAATAGAAGAATTTTTCTAAATTAAAATTATATTTTTTTAACAGTTTCATTGATTTTGCACCTATTTTTTATCTATAAGCATATTAAATTAATTTTAGTCTAAAATACGAAAAGAAATAAGAAAATTTACAAATAAAACAATGTAAAAGGAAAATAAAGATAATACTGGAAACGTTTCTTAACACGCAATGGATTTTTGTACCAGATTAATCTAGACATTTTTATTCATACGTGTTTTTATAAATAAATTTATTAATCTATAGTTTTTAACTGTATTTCCAAATATATTATTTTTTATACGATGTAAATAAAACAGTGTATCCATTACAAACTTGTATAGAAAATTTGAGTATTTTTTTAACTGAATTTTGTTCAAAATTATTAACTTAAATCAAGTTGTATAAACTTGTTTCTCTAAAGTATATTAATTATATCATTTTTTGTTTTATGCCCAAAAATGCTAAAATTTTATATATACAAAAATTATAAAAGTTATTGGCACTATTTGTCAGTCGTTTATTCGGATTGCGATAAAAAGCTTTTACTTAATCTGATCCGAGACGTCATAAAATATATAGCTGAAAAGCTCTTGTGAAGCAGGCTAAAATCTTCGAAAAACAAAATAAAGAGAGAAAACTAAAAAGAGATAACCTTCGTGGAATATGAGCAGCTTTATTCACTGAAACGTTACAGAAACAAAAACTACGGTGTTTTACTTTTGTTCTGTTACTTTTCTACTATTAAACAGCTTAAATATTATTTATTTACGTAAATGTTTTTATAAATAACTGAATTATAATTAAATCAAATTATTTTACATATACGTTAATATAGTAGTACCTTAAGTTACTAAAAATTTTAATAATCTAGTATAAAAGTGAGAAATAAGAATAGAAATACTAATACAGAAATTTTTCCAAATAATTAAGCGATAGTCGTACAATTGATCAAAATCCAAGAATTACCAAACTAAAAAGTTTTATATTACATTTTTACTTTTATTTATAAAATACTACTATTTTTAATTACATATAAATTAAGGATATTTAAAAAAATGAGTTATTAATTATAACTAAACAAATAAACAAAAAATAGTTTCATATAATATGTATTTTATTTGTATTATAAATAATTTTAAATATTATAATTCTTTAGAAGTTATATTTTTTTAATAATTGGACGAAAGAGATTATATTTTCCTTATAAAAGTAAATTTATGTTAGCTTTTTAAAAACTAAATAAAGTCTTATACTTTCAAAGATATTAAAATTTTTAAATAATAGTCAATATTTACAATATAAATATTTTTATAAAAATCTAGTAGTTTATTTATATTTCAAGAAAGTTTAACAACTTTTGCAATTTTTTTTTTATCGATTATAAAGCTGTTATACTTGACATTTCGAATATCACGCTCGATATACATTTTGCAATAGATACGAAATATTACCTGTAATATGATAAATTTTAACGCTTTATTGCCCTTAAATGATCTAAATTTAATTAAACCTAAAAATCTCTCAAACTTATTAAGGTAAAAGGATATACACGTCGAATATTAATTACATTTCACTGTATAATAATTTAATTATATTATATTTCAAAGTATAATATAATAAATATAATCTTTTGATTCAAAAATAAAAAGTGATAAAAAAACTTTATAAACAATTTAAAATTGCATTACTAAATTACTCATTCACCCGTATTAAATATGCTTAAGATATATGAAATATCTGAATTAAAAAAATAATTGGAAGAACTATAAAATTCAAACAATGAACTTTGAAATAAAAAAAATGTGTCAATGGATCGAGAATATTGCTCGCATCATTTTAATGAAATTGGTCGGATGATTGCTAACAAAGAGAAAAAAAGAGTGATTATTTTGTAGAAAAATCAGATTTTATGATAAATTAAATAAGAGTACTGCATGAAAAAATACGTGTTCCAAAAATCCGCATTTAGCTTTATTAGTCAAACATAAAATATTGAATGCTATACATTCATCTATAGAAATAAATGCTACACTCGAATGTGCAATAGTGTATATTTAACTCTTTCCTAAAGGAGATAAAAAACAGTAAAAACAGTCATCGCTATGTCATACATATAAGATTGTAAAGTTTAAAAAAGTATATTCACTCTTTTATACATTGCATAAATAATTAAAAAAAAACTTCGCGACATTCGCTTATAAACGTATAAATTATACTTTTAATAAAGTTAATTACAATTATTTTGAAACAAGACATACTCTGTTTAGATTGTTAAAATTTCATATAATTTAAAGTTTTATTAAAAGATTTTCCACTCCAATATACTCTTATGTAATATTTGAAATATGTAAATCAATTTCTAAATATATTTATAATATACGATTTATAATAAGAATAAAATTTTGGTTACTGATTAAATTTTTTTACATATTTCACATATTTTTAAGAAAAAAATTGCTATCGAAAGAGACGTGTAATCGAATTAACAACATTTTTAAATTTAATAAAGACATATATAATTTGATTAAAGTTTAACAAATAATATTCATGATACTAAAAAAATAAAACTAAGTACTTTATCAAGTTTCTTTCAAGATATAAATGAAATATTATTTTGCTCGATAAAATCTAAATCAATTGTAGAGTGTAATAAAGACAAATGATTTACATATTGATAAGCTTTGGACCTCTTGATCTTACTCGTTCTATCAATTTGAATAAGACTGACTATTTTGGACACATATTGTGTTATCGAGTATTCATGAATAATAATGTAAATAACTGTTTACTGAGAATTCTATTAAAATGAAATACAAGCGAAATGAGAATTTATGAATTACAGGATCATCTATAGCAACTTGCATCATAACTCGCTTAAATACTTTATTTTATGGCGTGATACAGCAAAAAGAATACAAGGTCAATACTAACGAAGAAAAATGGTGTTACTACATTTATATTTATTCATACCTACTAAATGATTTTGCATCCAATTATTCCATAATATATCTCATTACTTTACAGAATACTGTATTTTTTATTAATGCAAAATAATACTACTCCTGGAAAAATTAATTATATCCGAAATAAACTTAACTAAATTACATTTTGTTTTGTAGAGAAAAATTTAAACTGAAAATTCTACAATTTTATAATTAATATTTTTTCTCAATTTATATGCAATTCTAACTTCTATAATAATAATATTGTAACTATATAAACTACTCCGCTTAACAAAAATTTATATACGCTAAATTCGAGCAACTTACCGAAGATTAATATATAACAGATTAACAATAGATAAGGATAAATTTGTGATAATATATACATACTGTTAAATATATGCATTTATGGAAATAACTTTATTAAAAATATAATTTTTTATTGAAATATAAAAACTTTATCTTTTAAATGATAATCATAATTATATATGAATTAAGTCAAATTTGAATCAGTGTATACATTTAAAATTATTTTTGAACATTAAATGAAACTATGATTCATATATTTGAAGGAATACAAAATTATTAGATTTCACTTTTTAAATTTAAATTATATCGATATTAATTTTATTGCATTATATTCTCTATTTAAACCGAAAATAATTGAACAAAAAAATTTCATTGAAGAAGTTTATAATAAATTTATGATACCATAGTTTCAACTATAAATAAAATCTATTAGTTACGTATTTTTACAAAAAAAGAAAACCTAAATAGTCAGGATTTTTACATTTTTAACGTAAAAACTGATTAAATATTATAATTGTATTTACTTAGTATAAAGTATGAATTTAAAATTCATTGCCTTAAAATTTATGAATTTAAATATTTTATTCTTAAACCATTCAAATACTTTTTAAAAACACTTTTCAAATAGATTTTCAAATATTTGAATACATCACTCGTGGAATTATTCCTTTTTCCGGGTGCATATTTTGTATTACATGTAAATCTTAGTAGTTTATTTCTTTTACTTTGTAAGTCTACAAAAAATCAATTCCTCCTCTTTTTTATTTATAACCATTCTTTATCGGTGTTGAAGCAGTAGATACACAGATATGAAGAAAATCGATATTAATTATTAAATTACTTATAATATATTAATTATTCATTATTAAATTATAATTATATATTTATATAATTGATTTCTTATTATTTTCATAATATCGTTTAAATTTATTTAAATTTTTAAAGAAAATTATAAGTTTTAATTTCTTATGTTTTCGAAAAAAAGTTTTTATTTTATATTTTCTGTTATATCTATTTATTATTTTTCGACAAATTTATATTAAAATTGATCATTTATAAAAAATATATTATTCTGAAAAAATTTTTGAAAAGTTTTAAATTTTGAATTAAAATTTAGAAAGTTATATGACTTTCAAGTATATATACAAGAAAGTATTTGTAGTAAGACTTGAAACTTTCAATACAATTTTCAAAACTAGTAAATAAAATTTATAAAAAATCGCTATATTGATTTATTTCAAATTTTATCATACTTTTTTATATACTTTGGAAAATTCAGATCTTAAAATAAATTTTCTTAAGAACATATCTTGATTTATAAAAGTAGAATAAGTTCATAATGAAAAATAGTTAATATTCTAATATTAAATAAATATCAATTGAATTTTTTTTATTATTAAATTCTTCATTCAAAGAATAGTTTTTTTTATATATCATAATTTATTTAATATATTATAACATTTCGAATTCCACATTAAAAGTAGTACCATCTGTATATTTTTAAAAAGTATTTTTTATTACAGTAACTCTTAATTTCGTTTTGTATTGTTTATCTTTAAAAATATTTTATCTATAAATATATATATATATATTTGTATTTAAAAAAAATAAATCAATAATTAGTTAATTATTAATGATTTTTTAATAATTGTCAATGGATTACTACTGTAAAAAGTAATACTAGTTTAAAATAACGCTTATAATGTGATTAGTAAAAATATAATACCATATAGTCACCTATTAAATACATGTTAACAAGTATTCAAATCCTCAAAACAAAATTAACTTAAATGAACTAACTTACTACAATCCTAGGAACATACTTTGAACTTTAAGGGTTTCCAAATGTACAAAGGGCCGTTGGCTATCTTGACGAAACTTTCTTGCTACCTATGAGAGACTTTAGAAAATAGTTTCAAATAGAATTTACTAGAGTTAACTTTATGTTTGTCTTACTTTATACTATAATTACTAAATAAATATTTATTTAAAAGTAATTAAAATATTCCGTACAACAAACAATAAATTATATTATTGTATATTATTGATAATAATAAATAAATTGAAACAATGGTTCAATTTTTCATTTTCAATTATGAAAATGAAAAATAATATATGTCTTACTGGCATTTTATAAACGACAGTTATTATAATTAAATTCCAGTTTCAAAATATCAGAACCAGAATATTAAACTTATTTATGAATCTTTCTATCATTTAATTTATAAATATCTTAATTTTCATAACTTTATGTATTTTTATTTTGTATCGATAAAAATAATATTACTGTTATATTGTCATTTGATAATATATATACGATAAAGATAATTGAAATATATAAATGAACTATACTATAATATTTATCATATATCAAGTTTGAACGTTTGGTTAATACCAAGGAAAAAAATATATGCATCGTAAAATAAAAGAGAGCGAAGTTACAATATTTGTTTTATACACCGTTTACACCTTATGCATCTCGAAACATGTACATATATATATTCACATTTTGAGCTTCAATAAATAGCAATGTATATGCAAATAATTTTCGATTTCTATTTCAACTTTCTTTTAGATGCCAGATTCTAAAATACCATATTCTAACGTACCATAGAATTTTATAAATTAAATAAATTTTATATTAAAAATTTTAATTTCCTTTGTATCTGATATTAGATTGATTAAAAAGTATATAAATCTTTTTATTTACGCAATAATTTATACTTATTTATTAAGTAATTATCAAAATACAGTTTCCAAAAAAATTGAAGCAATATTTATTAACTGTGTTTTATTATTATATAAATATATATTATGTGATTATAATTCTTTTATAAATTAATTTATTAAATTTATGACTATGGTAATTAATAAATAATATATTTTTAAATATATAAGTTTAATGCTGAATTCGTGTATTCTAAATGCAGAAAATAAATTATATTAAAAGTTGCATGCAGTTATAAATAATAATACTTTTCAAAATTTCTATATTCTAAGAGCTTTCTAGGTTGTTTCTTGGTTTGTTCTAAATTACGAAGAATTATCGTTGACAACGAAAATATAATTATGAAGATCGCATTTTATTTAAATATAACACATGCTTTTCTTAAGGTATAAATACTAAATTATTTACAAAAAATTTTATGAATATTTAATAATATAATTTTTGTTTGAAATCGTGGATACAAGTGATAAAAAAAATTCATTTTCTATGCATAATGTACTAAACATAACATTTGAATAGAATATTTAAAAGAATTATTACAAATAATGTTAAAATTCAAATAAATCAATTATAATTCAATGTTTAAATTGTCGTCAATATATCTAATAACAAATATATTCAATACTAAATAAATATTATATATCATCTTTTGTGAAATTTTTTCATGTATACGTTATAAACTTGCTTCGTCATCTTTGAATAAACCGATACTTTATATATATCAAATGGTCGGAAAAAATAAGTTCTCTATTCCATATAAAATTATTACGAAGGAACGATAAGACAAGATAGAGTCGACCCAAAATCATATGTTAAATTTCCATTATCGCTTAAAGTAAAAAGTATCCCCAACTTAATACGCAAAGGTCCTTCCCAAGCCCGCATAATTCAATTTTAAGTTGATTTTCTCAGTCTAACGAAGCGGACAGTTAGAAGGCCTGATTCTTTTAAGTTTAAGTCGGTTTTATCTCTTAACTCGATCTTAGCTCCATAGCTGCCTTAACAGCGTTTTACCTCGGGGTCGTAGCGTCGCCACCAGTTCACGTCGGTTAGGACAAATAGGCGCACGTTGCAATTGAAACGCTTATCTCGCTCGCGGGCGTATCGATTACAGGCTCGCAATCGTATCTGCGTCTCTCCAAAGCCCACATGTGGCTAATATTAATTAACACCTTCGCGTTAATTAGCCTTCCGACTACTGCTGATGCTTCTTTCCGGTCTACGGCGATCTTTCTCTCTTTACAACCCTTAAGCCTGCAAAGGTAAACAGTGCCGACGAGAGGATTACCATCGTTGCTTTATACCTGTTACCACGTAAGGGATATTTACCGCTGATATTCTTCGTTATTTGCCTTTTTACGGAGTTTGGATATTTCGCTCTCTTTGCTTTGAACAAAGATTTTCGGGTAAATTGCGAACGTAATGATACATGCCTAAGTGCGTATACGAAGCTAAATTGAATCAATGTAAGAAATGTTTTCATAATGAATCGTTATGATAATGATTTCATTTTTATGTACATAATGTTTAAGAGCATATAAATGCATATTATTATTGTATCAATTAATTTTCAAATAAGTTTTAAAATTAATTTAAATATAGATACGAATTTTTTTTATTTTTATTGTATGGATAAAGCAGAAATAAAATATTCTGTGATCGGAATCAAAGCTAATCTGCAAATTAAAACAATTAAATAATCGTTTTTTTCACTATCGGAAGCTTCATTTTCAAGTAATTTTCTATGAAAGTAGGCTTTTTTTATTCAATATAAATTATCTTCGAATTGTTTAACGCATAGAAAAAATTTAAACACGTTTGTTGAGCGATCCTAAAAGTGAAAGATAAATAATAATCTACTTGAATAGACGTTGCTTCAAAGAATAAACAGAGTCTAAGTATTTACTTCACTGGCGAATTCTAAGTATTATTTTTTACAATATTTGACATCCATATGAAAATTGAATCATTTAAGATATTTTAAAAAGTTAAATTATTGGCTTGAATTAAAAAACATAAAGAATGATTTTATGGTTTAGTAAATATTTTTATTGTTCCAAAATATAGTAAGCTAATTATTAATAAGTATTCATAATAAATAGATTATAATATTATAGTTTCTTGCCAAAATTGATTGTTATTCATAAATCAAACTATTTATCTCTAACATGTGTTAATATTAAAGCTTATATTTTTTTACTGTTTTATAATTTTCTAAGCTTAATTAAATGAATATTTACCATCGATTATAAACATATTAATAATATATACTTACGTAAATAGTATTGTTAAAGTTTCATTTTTTACTATATTAAAAATATAATGTATAGTACAAATGATACTAAAATCTTTATAGAACAAATATAAAATGAAATATTATCGTGTTTAAATTTATTCTATAAAATTAATTATTCAATAAAAATTTTTATTTTATGTATATATATATACGTTTATACTATATAAATATGTAATTAAAAATCTATAATCGCGTATAATTAAAAATTGAGAAATTTATTTCTTATAAAATCTCCAAAGTCTAAAAATATCTATTTAATACTATATTTTTAATGAAAATTTAAATAAAAAAAATGTTTAGCCAAAATACTCTACAATAATACAAATAAAGTAATTGTTTTATTTCAAAATGTACCTCTCATGTATGCATCATATAAATAATTACTCGGTTCAAGGAACTCGGGGAAGATCTCATATGAGGGAGATAGCAGGTATAAATTATACGTATCATGCTCTCTCTTTCTCTTAAGTATCATATTATAGGGTAGGCAACTATCCAAAATGGGAGGATCGCGTTTTATATTTAGACTAAATTGAAAACAAAATGTCGTGATTCTCGTCAGTTAAAGATTTCCATAAATTGCTGTACAAGATATCCTAAATAAATCCATTCTAAAAGAATCTAAATCAAAAAAGCCATTTTCAGCGTAAATTATAACTCACTTATTTCCATCTATTGTACGTATTTATGTAGTATTTGTATTTAATATATAGTCGTTTTATTTTTGCTTCTACATAAATTACCGACTCAAATAATTCTAATGATTACATTGAAATCGAATATTTAGATATTATTAAAATAATTATTTAAAATAATTCACGATTAAAATCCTATATATTAAAATGTAATAAAACAAATCAAAAACCAATAAAGAAATACTAAAAAATAATTCGTATAGGTATGAAAAGGGGGAATATCAGGGCTCACGAAATACGATGAAGGTAAATGGAGCACATAATAGAAGTAAGTATACCTGTATATTTGCAGGAGTTTTCCTAGGCCCTTACGTAGGATAATTCGTCGTAGATAACTTTCTCTCATAACTATGTCTCGTGCAGTTCTGCGTGACAAATTTGTCCCTCACCCTGCAGCATATATATTATTACTGAAAATATTTAGAACCCTCGAAATTCGCATATCTTTGTATTTTCGCGCTATAATATTCTCTAACGATTTAGCCTTCTTTCTATGAACGATTAAAATTATATCTTTTAATAACGCAAAATCGTTTTGATTATTTGCTAGAAATAAAAAATATTGAACTTTAATAGAATTTTGATAATAATTTAAAAAATCGATAAATTATATATCTAAAGAAAGTATTTTAATCTGCAAAAACTTTATCCATTATAAAATATCAAAATTTAGTTTCCATTGATACTTATTTATTTATCATTAATCATTCAATTATATTAGATATTATATTTTTTATTTGTTGTAAAAAATTTTAATAAATCTAAGAGTCTACGTTCTATTAAATAAATGCACATATGAATAATTGATTAAACATATGAATTACATACAGAAGTAATTTATATATTTCTAG
Source organism: Dolichoris vasculosae (assembly GCA_018907195.1). NCBI lineage: Eukaryota > Metazoa > Arthropoda > Insecta > Hymenoptera > Agaonidae > Dolichoris > Dolichoris vasculosae. Next base: position 4,531,319 of record JACCHY010000015.1, read on the forward strand.
ACTCCATAACCAATACTTTTTTCCAGAAGAACTAAAATAAATATATATATATATATATATATATTATAATATATGTATAATTTATGTAGATTTAATAATTACAACTAAAACAATCTTCTTTTTTAAATAAAAATGTTCTCGCGTAAGTTTACTTAACGAATATGTTATGTAATGAAACAAAATAAACGAAAAATCCAAATTCTATCAAGAATTGATGCTGTACACGTATTGATTTTTTATATTTAGATGACCTAGAAGAAAAAGAGAAGAGTAAAGAAAAATCTCATAAAAAACGATAATACAATAAATCAAATGATAAAATACTACGATATTAACAAAAAAATTTTATGCAGGAAGTAATGATCAGCTATAACTTAACTCTTATAAAGCTGTAATATGAAGAAATGATTAATATTTAACAAATGTCAATAATTTGTAGATCTTCAAGTTGAGTTACTCATTATTAAACAGTTCAAAGAATATATGAATTAGTAAGATAAGTTTTGATAATTCTATGATTTACAAATAATCTACATTTATTTTTATTTTTACCATATGCATATCGATTCCCAATATTTATTACAAAACACTGTCACCGAATTAAACTTTAATATCGTAGTAAAATTAATAATTTAAATATTATTTGATTGATAAAAATAATTCAATATAATAGAAATATTATTATATAAGTTATACTCATATAAGAATTTTCTTTAGCAGTGACATTTTTCTTCTTTATGACAAAATCAAAATATTCGTAACAAAAAAAATGAATAAAATGAATTACTTTTAAGGAATACTTAAAAGTATGAAACAAAATATAGTTTATAATTTTAAACTTATTTAAAATACAATTTCCGAACTATAAAATTTAAAGATTTTATCTTAAAAATACTTAATCAATCCATAAATTTACATTACTTTTAAAACTTGAAAGGCTAAAAATTTGGGGTAAAAAAATGTATATGATAGAGTACTGACCTGAACTAAAAATTTTAAGCCAAAATACTTCTTCAAATAGCTGAAACAAGTAAATCGTGTGAATAAATAAAACGTAGTGCCAAACGATAAACGACAGGGCGAATCGAACATAATTTATTACAGAAGATATCTATTAAATTATATCATGAAATCTAAAAATATTCACGAATAAAAATACGTGATAGCAAATATGATTAAATATCTATACAATGCTATAAATTATATAATAAAAAATATCTGATTGGATAATTGGTTAATAACAAGAAACAATACTATACACGCGAACCAAAAACTCAGATATTAACTCAAAATAATATATAATTAACCATCTATCGATTTCCGATAAACGATATTTTTTCTTACCCTCTTTAATTTCTATTTTCCTTAATAAATTTTTAAATAAACGTATCGCATTAGATGAAAATAAGAACAAGTTTTTTTTTAATTACGTTAACTTCAGAAATTATAAAAAATAATTTTTATAAATCTTAGTTGATGTCGTATACTTATCGTGTATAATATAAATAATTGAAGATAAAAAATCTATCATTTTGCATCATCAATCTCTATAAATCTGATATAAATAACCAGCTCAAAAGTTGTCCGATTAAACCTTCTACAGTGAGAACAGTTTATAAACTTGATCTAGACTACTTCCATAGAAAATTTATATTCTTGAGAGGCGTAAGGAAAATAATATATTGGTCACACTTTTGACTATCATTCATTTTAATTCACCGTTGAGATCTTGTAAAATGATTGAATTTTACCCGACTCGAAAGATAAGGAATTATTCGATGAAAATAAACAAACCATTTTTATTTATTTTATAATATTATAGTTTGATATTAAAATTCATAAAAATAAACATAATATTCAATGCATCATTAAAATTATGAAAGCAAGCACAAAATATAAAATTAAAAAAACTGACATTTCTATACTAACAAAATTTCTCTCACAACTTTAAAGAATAAAAATTAAATTAGAAAAAAAATTACTAGTACAGAAATAACACATTAAATAAAATATTTAACGAATTAATAATTATAAACAGTATTCGAGTCAACATGTATATGATAATTAAATGAAATTTTTAATTTTTAATAGCAAATAAAAAATATATTATATCAAAGTGATAGAAAATTATTCACAAGAAGAAAATTATATTTTGTTAATGATAAAATTCGAAAATCATTAGCGTATAAATAAATAAATTTTATATTTCAATATTACGTATTTTATGTATATTAATTAAATAATTTCTAGTTAAATCCACTAATAAATAATATCCATTTTAACTAAATCATATAATTTTTCTTTTTTTATAAAATATATAACTACAATCATAAAAATAAAAAATAAATCTTACATGAATATAAACTTTGAAAGAATTTTTTATTCTTTAATATTTAATATATAATATAGATACCAAAACGATAAATATAATAAAAATAATCAATAAATTGCTAATAATGGAAACAGTTAATGTTAGCAACGCAACTCATTATTCATACCTTAAAATTCAGTCAATTTAACATTTTATTCTGTAAAATAGTACAGAGATTTGTTCGAAATATCAAATACAAATGAATACTAGTTCTACGCTCGTAAAATTAAGGAACTATCTATTTAAACTTTGGTATTGCTAAACTTACGAAATACGATGTATTTAACTCTAGATTTATTGAACTGGCATTTGAGTAAGTTCAGTCATTTTATTCGTTTAAAGAATATATCTTTTAAAACAGCGTTTTAAATGTTTTAAGATATTTTGAAAATTATTCTACTTTATTCGAATACTTATTTAATAGTAAATTCGTTAAATTTTAAAGTTTGTGTTAGTTTTCAGCGTCATATCCAAATAATTAATCTTGATATTATATAAAGCTAGAACCTCTCGAAACATAAAATAAGTATATCCATATTAATATTGCTTACGTTGCTGTGTACTGCTTATAAAACGAAAAGTCCTTTTGTATAATTAAATTTATTCTGGCCCATGCATAGTCACGACTCGCTAGTCCCAACCAAAGAGAGCGAACGTAAAATTAAAGGGTGAGAAAGGGTAAATATGTAGGAAATGTAACATTGTTTGTTAGATCGCTCGTGTGCCTTGTTCACTTCGCATCGTCGCTCCTAATAGAATAATTACTGATTGCCTTTCGACCCGTACCTTCGCGCTCCCCATCGCGTCTACATTAACCACATTAAAGCTTCGATGCGCCGGTCGGAAATAAATTGAAACTAAATGGCGGAGCAAACAATCTGTCATCTTGAGAAAATATCATTAGATTATTTTCAATTTTTCATGCCCGATACAATTACATGTTATTTTGAGAGCAAAAACTTTTAGTGGTTACACTAGAGAATTACACTAGAAAAATTACTTCTAAAAAGTTTAAAAATTCTAAAAACTTTTAAATATATAATAATGTGAAATAGTTAGTGACGGTAACGATATTTTAAGACGATAAGAATGAAAAATTAACTTGAATATTTTCACATTTACTACATACGGCTTGCATTCAACATTTATACAAGTAAAAATGTATTTTATTTTGAAATTATTTTAAAAATTCATGTTGTGAATTATATATCAATTATTACTTAAAATATTCAAATGCACTAAATTGCATATACCTTATATATTTTTTTATAGTTACATAAACCATAAATACGTAAGTTCTTATCGTACCATCGATCAAATAACACCGAATAAAGCCCATGGAAAAACAATAAACTTACTATAAATCATAAAGTATAAATAATTGAAAAAATGTATTTACAATAAATCATTCTTTCTTGTTAATTTCTACTTTGTAATTTTATTTATTTACAAGCAGATAAATTTTTGTATATCTTCGAAACTATATGAAAATATATTATATAAGTAAGCGATTCATTTAATTATTTCATCCTACTAAATTAAAATTCATTATGAATTAATTAACTTATACAATTATACATAAAAAATCCCGCAAATTAAAAGCTATAGACCAGAAAATGTACTTTTATGTTGTAAACGATGAAATTGGAAAAGAGAATATAGAAAAGTAAACCATTGCGAAATATAAAAATTTTATATTATTGTTATTCGCTTTCAGTTATATCGATACAAAAATACAAAAACGTTGAAATCGAAGAAAAGTTATTTTCTAATTCAAGAAATATAAAAATAAAAAGTCAATTAATTACTTAATTATAATACATAAAAATTACAAAATCGTTAAACGCTATTCTTGCACTTACATTTAAACAAATATTTATATAATATATAAAATTTAGATTGTACAATAAATAATAAATCTGCTTGTATAAGAAACATTTTCATTTACAAATAAACAACAAACAACTGAATCAAATGATAGAATGCAAAACATCTGTGTATACAAGTAGAACACATCGGGACTAGTCAGACTAGAACGGATAAACAACCTACTTCTGATATTTACCATCGTTAGGCAAGTGACAATAATTTCATTAATTTAAATGTACAAATTATTCAATTTTAGAAAGATTTAAAAGTGTTGCATAGAAAATTTTTTCCAAATTTTTCACATTTAATAATTACTTAATTAAAAATAGAATTCAAATAATTTCAACACAAAACTAATTCAAATTATTCGTTGTAAAAATGTAACACACATGTATATATCTTATTGCATTAATAATTGTTCCACACCTATATGTTATAATTATAAACTATAAAAGAAAATACGATATAATATTTCACATTTTATAAAACTATCGATATTATTGAGCAAATTTAACATAAGTTTAACACAATGAATGAAAAGAAATATATTATTATATATTTAATTTCACTAATTCTTTAGTAAAGTTTAAAATAATTATAAAAATCTTATTCTGTTTAATAACTTATTTTATAGTCTCTGTATTAAAAAATAATTTAAAAGATCGAGTATCGGAAAAGCAATAAAGATAGAGAATATAAATATATATTTCGTACAAATTATTGTATAATTTATCCAATTAGAAATAAAAAAGTTTGCCATCCTGAATAATTTCCCGTAACGTGCTTTTCAATTTTATTTAATTGGAATATTTGTAAATACGATTTAAAACAATATTTTGAATTTTAAGAAGAAACTTGTTCAATGAAATTGAATAAGATAATAATAATAATAATAATAAACACAAGTTTTTTATATTTTAACGAGATTTATATCATTTCATTAGCATTGCACGAGAAGAAATTATTTTTAATTCGTATGCATCTTATCCACAAATGGACATTAATAGCGCGGTACAATTTAACTTACTTTAGTCTAACGAAGCAAGCTGGCGAAGTCGTATTTAAATTATACTTAAGTTTTACAAATGCCTGAAATATTAATTCCGATACTCGATATAAAAAAAAATCTTAATCGGATGTCTATCTTTGGTTTTAAATTTAAATATTTACGCTCCGCGGAGAAAAAGAAATTGCTTTATGAGAAGACAGTAGAATTATGCAACACGCAGTAAAATAAGAGGAAAAATAACGTTAAGAATAAGAATTATATATTACAGTAGTATAAAGAAAAAGAAACACAAAAGATCGTAAAAAAGAATGGGTCGCGCATCTCTCCCTCATGCTCGACTAAGTCGGACGCGACTCGTAAATTACTGGTAGGGTCGGCGAACAAGGGTGCATAGAGAAAAGCAGAAAGAGAGGCAGAGTGCAAGTTTTTGCTATGCATTTTGCAGGAGAAGAAGAAACTCGTCGAGCGAAGGAAGTAAAATTAAGAAACGAAGAGGAGGGAAATATCGCACTCGCAAGAGCCCTTTATTTGTCCACTCTTTTCTCTTTCGCTCTATATCTCGCCCTCGTCACCTCTTCGTATTCCAGCTCGAGCCTTTTTCTTCACCTCTTTGCCGTCCCTCTCGTTCTCTATTGCCAAGTCGACCGTCGACGCTTTTACGAGCACGCGCGCTTGTCAAGCTATTAGGAGGAGCAAAACGCCCGTCCTCTAGTCGTATACTCGTGATTTACTGTGAAAATGCCAACGGAATCACAAGAAGACGTCGTATTGAAAAGTACTTCAGACGTACTGGTCTTTGTTAAGAAATGAAGGAGAAATAAAGTCGACATCGAGGAGCGTGCTTTGCGAATGTTTCTGGACTTAACGATCTACTAAGTGGTGATATAATTGTTCTTGCAAAAATTTTAGTCGCAATGTAGAACGAAGGGCTTTGTATAAACGTGGAGCTATTAGAAAGTCTGGGTTATTAATTAAAATATAAGAATCCTGAGATTAGCCAGTTTGCAATTGAAAATATTTTCGAATGCTCTGAACTTCACAAATACATTTTAGAGCTAAAGCGTTTAAGATTCGAACTAGAATCATTTATGAACGCATATTCAAAATCTAACATAATTTGTTATTGATACAATTTTTAATTCGGTTGTCAATGAAATTTCATAACCGAATGGTAATTGATAGTACTTTAAAACCTATAAACGTCAAATTTTTGCATAATGCTGCATAAGCAAGACTAACAAACGTTTATAATATTCTGAATACTTACAAGTTTTGAATGATAAAATTATGTAAAACTAACACATAAAAAGACATAATACTGAGAGGTTAAACAAGAATACCTTAGGTATACATACATGCATGCATATATGTATACATATATACATATATTATGATACATGAACTTTACTTTATGTATACTGAATTTTTAAAATACATACAAAAATTTTAATAAACATTTTTACAAAACTAGTAACATTTGAGTAAACAATTTTTATAGAAGTATTATAAATTTATGGTAAAAGTTGATTCTGTTATTTTATTTGTATGCAATGAGACAATGAAATATCTCAGTGACTATGAAATAGTTTTATTTTATTCGAGACTATGAAATATTTCAATTTATTTGAGCGAAGAAAAGTAATTGAACGTATTTCAATATGTGTAATTGAAAACAATCTAAACGTTAATTGCTCATACATAAAATTATGCCTTAAAAATTGTTATTCTTATTTTTTTGTTCATTTATACTAATAAAATACGATAATAATATACAAATTAGAATAAAAATTCTTTTAAATTAATAAAAAATTTTGAACATATATATTTATAATAATTCTAACTAGCACATAACAATATCTCTGTTAAACTATGTAAACAATTTTTTAAATTAAATTATATAAAAAATTGCTTGCAAAGAACTTTAATACTTTTAAAATTTTTACAAATACTGTTTATTTTTATTTATTTTTATTACTTGATACAAGAAATACTAGGTTTTATTTTTAAATTAAAAAAATAATTTAATTCTCTCTTATTTTATACGAATGTCATTTTATATCATATATGAACGTAAAAATTTAAAATATTTTATTTATTAATCCGATTTCATATCATATTTTTATTTTTCGTTTTAGTCTACTAGAAATTTTTTATTAAAATTTACATATTTCTTTTTCATGTGTATAATTATAATACTGAACTCATTTGAATCTACACATATTATTCAGAATTAATAATTTTAAAGGGCTTAAATTATCGATTTGAGGAATCAATTAAGTCTATTTAAATAAAACTTGAAATAATATTGATCTTAATATGAATTCATGAAATTTATATAAAACGTATATTGATATAATAAAAAATGAAAGAATGAACGCAGTAGATTCAAAACAAAAATTTGTATCCATGATTAGATATAATATAACATTTTATACGTGATCAAATAACTTAAATCCCTATGAATATAAAATGTACAATATTCTATCTCGTTGTCCTTTTTTTACTTGTTCTTCAACCAAAGCAAGAACGAAAATTCTATACGAGGTTCGCTTGTGAGGCTATTCGAAGGTCTCGAGTTCTTATCTGTCAGGATTAGTGGGTTCAAGCGCCTATTTTAAATTAACCTAGGGATTAAGCCTAATTAGTCTTTGTAATTCAATTTGAATCCTTTCGAAATCTTTACAATTGTTATATTTTTCATCACTCTGTAAATAGATAACGAATTTTCATTTTCAATTTTTAAACTGTGTGTCTATAAAAAAATCGCAAGAACAAAACTTTAAAATTTTGTAAATATCATTACAAGCTGTTTCATAAATATTTAATTAATCTATGAGAAAAATATGTTTTCGTTCACCATACTGAATAATTAAATTTATTATTATTTCAAGAATTTTACGGTTTACATTAAAAAATTTACAATATTTTAAAATGAAACTTCTTTGTGTATTATATAAAGGACTTAATATATTTTATTATGAATTAAAAATTATAATAAGTAACAATACAATTATTCAAACATCTGTTAAAAGTGAGCAATTAAAAAAGTCCAAAATTATGTAATTTTTATATTATAAAATATAAAAATGAAACAAGAATATACTCATATTTCAATTCTTGTTCCATCCTTCGATACAAGGAATTTTCAATAAAAATAATGTTTATTCTTATCTCGTTAAAATAAAATTTAATTTTACAAAATATTCATCGTAGTATAAGAAAATAATTTGTAAAACAAGTACAAAGAAAACTTACATGAAAGTCTCAATCTCTTATCTTGATAATATTTCTTTTCTTTTTCGACTGTATCCTTCTTCATTTGAATACATTTCTTCCGCCCTTTCACACCAACTTTTATTCCCTCTTTTTCTCACTCTAACCTCTCTATCTCTATGTTTCTTTTTTCTCTCTTTTATTCTTTCTATACATCATTTTATTTGCCTATGATTATATTTCATATTTCTTCTTCTATTCTAACTATTTTTATTTCCTCAAATGGTAATATAAATCTTGATTATGGCATTTCATCTATAGACTATTACTAAAAATTACTTATATGCTTGCAATTAATTACAAATCTCTACGTCTCTTAGTATTAAAATTGATTATTAAAAATTGATTGTTATAAGTACAAAGAATTTTTTTTAAAGAATAGTAAAATAGTATAATCATATAGATAACTAGGAGGTCATTTCTTCAATTATCAATCTATTTATGCGAAATAAAAAAAAATCATAATAGAAATTAATATTATTATAATACTTTAGTATCAAGTACAATAGTCGATGCATTATTTGACAATTTTAATTTGTTTTAAATTTTTATTTTTTCAATCATTTGAAATAAAAATAATATTTTTTGCATTGACAATCAATAAAATAATTTTATATACTTTTTTTGATAAAGAATTAATTTATAATTATTCACAAAATTAAAATTTTATTTTAGTTGCTTTTTATATTTCACTGCATTAAACCGCATCTTAATTATATATATATATTAATTAATTAATTAAGAAATAATTATTTTTTACTGTAATTATTCTATAACAAAAATATATATGCGTAAAAAAATACTTCTCCTAGTTTTTATATATCTATAGTATGTTTCATTCTCCAACAAAATCGATAACTAATCAAATAAATATAAACGTAAGAATTGTATGATATAATTGTATAATGTTTTCAAAAAATATAGAAAATGTTTATAAATTTAATACTTTATTAATAAATATTACTAATGTTTTATTTACTTTTATCGATTGAACTATATAAATAAATTTGTTAAAATAATGACTGAGTTACATTAATCAAAATAAGTTTTACTGAATAATCAATATATTTTAAATTTACTTTTATTACTAATAATAATTTGAATGCAGGATATTTGCTTTGAAAATATTGAAATTAATGTTATCAAAGTATTCCATTACTAAAATATAATTAATATTAAATTTAAATTAAAAAATATAAAATTTGATATAAATGTTAAATTTACCTCAAAATGAGAATATTTACATGTTTAAGGAATCACATGTTTTAGTAAATAATTTGTAGTTTATTTGTAGGATTAATTATTTATTTTAATATTCTTCTTTATGTTCAATATCTATATATTTATTATCTTGCTTAATTTGAGGTACCTATTTTTTCTAACATATTTTTAAATTCAATCGGATTTGTTTTACAGAAATAGTTCTCTTATTCAAAACAATCACGGAAAACTTAGGATAATTTCATTTAAATTTTTGCAATATATAAATTTTTTAGATAAAACTAATTTTATTTTAAAATATCTGATATAAGCTTAGTAATTAACATTATAATATTTGTAAATGTAAGATATCTGATAAACAGTAAAATTTAAAAAATAAATCATAATGATTTTTAAAATAATCTATATAATATTGATAGCGTTAGAAATGAACTTTTAATTTAGAGACAAGTATTTCATTTAATTCAGAAATGGATTCTAAATTATAGAAATATGCTCAAAATTAAGGATAATTTTTTATATATAATATATTTATTTAAATGAAATTGGTATGGTAGTTACATAGTTTTTAACTGAGCAATAATATTTGAAAAAAAAACTTTACAATAAATATTATATATAAATTATAGAATTAAGTATATAAGATTTAAATCTTGATCTTATTTAATGTTACCAAATTCCATTGTAAATCGAATGTTTGATGAAATAGTACAAGATAGAAATTGGTTAAACTGTTTACCTTCGGGCAATTAAAGTCAACAGAAACTTTGTTAATGACATTAGCTCAACTGCTAAAATTGAAATGCGCTTAAAAGTGATTTAAATTTTACAGGTCATTATATTTCTTCCCCACCTCCAATGAATTTATTTAAAGCTCTTTAAATATCTTTGATCTTTATAGTATATAAAATTATTAAACTTTTTTTATAAAATCAGCATTTCAAAAATTATATTAGCACTTTTTAATAATGTAACAAAATTGTCAATTATAATATTTAAATATTAACCCTGTTACATTAAATTTTAATATTTTACTGAAAATACGTTATTATTATTGTAGTATGTACAAATTGGACGTACATTAATATCAACATTTCAACTCTAATTTTCTATTAATTTAAAATAAATTGATAAAGCAATATGTTTGAATCATGATCACAAGTATGAATAAATTTATCGATAAAAAACATTGTAAATAGTGATATTAACATATTTCATTATTCCATATTTTATTATTTTAACTGACTAAAGGAATATCTTAGATAAAAATATGCATCTAACGTAAACACATTCCAATGTTCATTATGATCAAAATTTTTATAGTTCAGAGTTATAAAAATAATATTTTTCCATAGACATAAAAACTAATAATGACAATAACATTGATATTAATAATAATCGTAAAAATAGTTCTAAATTTCATGATCCATATTATTATAATGATAACGGTTTAGTCACGTGCAAGAAAATAAAATGATATTTTAAAAATCAATATAATAATATTCACTTTTTATTGCCTTTTTGTATTCATAATCTCAAATGATGCAGGTGTATAAATTTTGAATTAGTTAACGTGTATACTTATTTGAAAAGATTTTGAAAACTTTGAACGTTCTTAACTAAATTTATTAAAATGTAACGCTTCTGTATACTTTTCAAGGAAATTCTATTTACTATGAAAGAGATCGAAATAAGAATATAGTGAGAAGAAGAGAAATAATAAAACAGATATTAATTTTACTTATTTGAGTAACGATTTAATAAAGTATCGTACACCAACTTCAGGTAATACGTTAACACTTATTCAGTTGATGATGCGATCACATATATGCAGTTCTATTTAGTGATGGGCGGGTAGACACGCGTATATGGAAGTACTATCGTACTCAAAACGGTGCTTCTGGTTGAACTGCAAAAGCAATATACTTTGATAATATGGTAAATAGTCCGAAACGACATGTACTGGGATTAATATCGTGCAATAACTATGATATAGCTATGAGAAACAATAGAATGATCGTGTGATAAGGGAAAATACGATTGCGGTTCTTTTTAAAATGTAATTTTACCATAAACGAATAAATTAGGTAAATTAGTCTAGTATAAATATGAAGTGCACGAAAGGATTGTTTTATCGATAATAATTTTAACAAAAAATATCTAAATAACAATCATAATATAGATAATGATTTCTTCAATAATTTTATTTAAACTATGAATATAAAATATTTAGAAATAAATTGAAATAGAACATATATTCAGAGTTTTTTCTATCTGAATCAGAAATAAAAAAGACATATTTAAGATATATACAAACTTAATCGGATATCTAAAAATTATTTTATTAAAAATTATTTTCTAAAACATATTTCTCTTAGGAATAAAATAATTACATCGAATAAAAAATAAAAGTTTTTTAAATTAACAGATAAAATTTAAAGGTTGCAAAAATATGAATTTAATATTATTTTACAAAGTTTTATAACGAAAATATTAAATTAAATTTTTAAAAAATAATCAAGACGGTATTTAAAATTTTTACTAATAAAAAAAAAATTGTTTTTTAATATATTAACTTTTACAATTAATGAAAAACCATAATTATTTACATAATAATATTATTATCTTAAAAAAAAATTTACAATAAAAAAATTAAACTAAATAAGTACACTTTTAAATTATATTAAGATTCGATAAAAATTTAGAGCTATTGCAAATCTTTCAAGGATAAATTCTATAGTAAATCATAGTCTCCTAAACATAAATCGAATTAAAAAAAAGCAGGAACTAAAAAAAATGCAGATATAACATATTCAAATCACTTTAGGACAAGTGTAATAAAAAGTCTACAAATCAAGAATTATTTTTAATTATCATTTTATGTTCTCGTTTTATGTTTCTGAAATTATATCGAGATAATTGAATTCTTTTTAAATGTCCAAATTTGCATAAAAATGAAAATTTCAATTTACTGTGATTTCCTAAAATGCTGTATAAAACAATGTATTTTTAATAATTCAGATTTCATTAAAGCTAATTAAAATAGATATGGAAAAATTCATATATAAAATGTTTTCTCTTTCATATTATTTATTAAAAAAATTGTTTAATAATATTGATTATTCATCTTTAAAAAATATAACGTAACTGTTGTAGAAACAAATATTGAAGATTTAGATCTAAAATCAAAATTAAATCTTTGCTACAAAACTGCAATCTAATATAAAAGCAATTCGTTTAGTAATATATAATCGTTTATTTTCGCTTCCTTTATGATTATTGCATTTCAATTTAATATAGCCTACATACTATATCAAAATAAACTACAATAAAAAATTAAACATTTTTTTAAATAATAATAATAATAATAATATTATAAATTAATAAAATTTTATGAAAATTGTATTACTATTTTCCTTACTACACTAAATAGTGGCTTTTAATAAAAAAGCATTACTTTTAAACTTAATTATAAAAAAAACCAAAAAAAATTATTATATATTTTTCGATAGTATGAATTAACCTTATTTAGTATAAATAATTATAATGTATATATTTATAATTATAATATTTTGCTACTAAATATCCTATTTAATTATCGCATTCCGCAGATTTAAAAATACTTATAAAATTATTTGGACATTATATTCTTCTTGAGAAACATACTTCTATCGTGAGACCAAAAAATAAATGGAATAATTAAAGCTTTTAATTTTTTGATGTAAAAAACACCATTTTGTTAATTAAAAACTAAATAATTAATGATCAACACATATTTTATATTTTGTATTATCTTTATGAAGTCAATTTATATATTTATTTAAAAATATTTTTAGGACAAAACGAACTTATTTACAAAAAACAGTTAAATTATTAATGTATAATTTACCTAATGAACCATATCAGATCGATAGACTATTTTTATTATTTCATCTGTATCGAAGACTCTTTTTTCTTTATTTTTTCAGATTTGTGCATTTTTTGATAAATTTTTTCATCCTTAGTACAAATGAACAAAAACCATTTTCTATACAAAATAAATCGTATTTCAGAAGGCTTTCGTATTTTTGACTTTCATTTTTTGTACAATGTATAAAATCACTTAAAAATTGATATATAACTTTTCATATAAAAAATTTTATTTAAAATTAAACAAAATCTATTGATAAATATGTTCTTTTAATTTCCAAATATAAATAAAATGAATTTTTTGATACAAAAATTCTTAATTTATTTAAAATAGTATAATAAAAATAATAATATAAATTAGTTTAATTAATATCTCCGTGATGATAACCTCAATTTTTCATTGTTATTTGCTTTTTATAATTTAGCAAATAATTTAAAAAACGTATATTTCTCTTAATAAAGTTCATAAATCATAGGCCCACCATCTTCTTATATACTATACTTAAAGTAATAAAATCGAAATCGTGCGGCAGGTTTTAACAACCTCCATAAAGTATTCTGAACACTTCGAATGAATTTAATAGAATTTATAATATACTATACCTCTGTCATTGCTTTTATCTTCTACCTCGCTGCCGAGTTTTATATTTTAAGTCTTGTCTACAACTGATTTCACAAATGTGAATGTAGCTTCATTAAATATATTCTTTACAAAGGTCACATGAGATTTAATTATCAACGATAAAAACTGGAATCAATGTATTTTAAATCACATGTATAATTATTTTTTTTTAATATTATAGCTAATATTTTTAAATATTACAATACATATTTATCATTATTATTTATCGAGAATAAATACAAGACTCGTAAAATATATCGAATGTGTTTACAAACGGTTCTTATCACATTTATTTATTAAAATATTGTTATTGCAAAACGTGTTATTTAATAAGTTTAGTTTCTTCAAATGTATATATTGTTTTGAAACCTTGTTACCTGTATAATGATGAGAAATTAGAAAATTGTATACGTATACGTAAAAATGCAATTGAATCTTTACCGTCAACACGTGTTTATTCTTTAAAGTAGAGATCTAGAAGTTTAACCGTCATGGAATTCACGCATATGGTGTTGGTCAAGTGTAAAAGAGAGGAAAAACGAGTCAATCTCTGCAAGCACATCCATTATTCTATGGTTCCTAAAAGCTTTTCGATGTACAAAAGTGTGGGCGGAGAAGCGCAAAAATCACAAAGATCTTACGTGTACAAATCGTGAGTCATTGCAGATTACCGAAAGATGGTTGATATACGATCGTTAAATATGTTATACGATTTCAATTTGATTAGATAAGTTACGGAACCTTTAGTTGCGATTTATTTCATGAATTTTTGTTACTTAAAATACTTACTTTTTCTGATGCATCAATAGTTGTGCAGTTATAGAAGAATTTATACAATTTCTTGATGCGTTAAAAAAGTAATTAAAATATTATTAAATTAACACTAGATAATAATATCTGAGTTCTATTCTTATATTTACAAAACTATCAATCGGTAAAGTTTCTTTATAGATATATCGGAATACGATTTTTATAAATACAATATCAAACTGCATAATCTTTAAAATACATTATTTTTAATATTAAATTTTAGAATTATACTCAAAATTATGATCTTACAATTATCTTAAATCATATGAAAAAAAATAAAACATAAGGTAAATTTAAGCGTCTAAAACATTTTTTTTACTTATAAAATAAAATATCGATTTATCTTAGTATATAATGAAAGAAATCTATCTGGTTTCTTAATACAAAATTTTTTAAACAAAAATAATTTTTAAAAATGTTAACGATCATAAAAATTTTTTTAAAAAATAAATATTATTTAATATTAATACTGTATTAAAGTTAACATTAATATACTGTAAAATATTTCCGAAACCTTGGATTATTAAACAAAGGATAAAAAATAATAATTCAAGGTTTAAATAAAGCAAGATTTAAATAATAATGGGCAATAAATTAACAATAAAGTACTTGTCGACGATCGTGACTTAAATATCTATATACTCGCGAAAAAGAATATATAAAATGCTTATAGTGTTTGAAAAAACTTTTACTATGCATATGAAAAGAATTTAAAGGAAAAGAGAGATGAGAAACTTTTCGGCGGATACTTTCTCATGTATTAAATACCATATCGCTCGAAGCATTGGTATGAGTGACACCCAATTGGGGTAAGTGCGTTGTAAACGAGACCATCGCGAGGCTTTTATAACTGATAGTGTCTGGATGTCGAGACATGAGCGCAAAAAGGCGTCGAGCCAAGCATTTTCATCACAAAGATAAGGAAAAGTGACAGCGGCGTCACAGACACCCAAAAATTATCTGCATCCTAAAAGAATAGCGATCGGTAAGCATTTTTGTGCAACTGAAAAAATTTTATCATTATCATTACTATTATTATTATATTCGGAAATATAAAACCGCTGCATTTATCATAGAAAAAATATTGGAATCACGTTGTCTTTTATTTTCCGTCAAATGTACTCTGTATAATTCAATAAGCTTTAGTTCTTTTAAATTTCGTTTAACGGAAGCTCACATTACATTCTAATCTCCTTAAAGACATACTCATCGATTTTTTTTACTAAAATTCTCTGCAGTACACTTTAAATTCTTTACTCTAGTTACATACTTAAGCGACCTTAATTTACCTAGTTCAAATACCTTTACAAATATTGACTAAAGTACAAAATTCCTTTATCTCATGATCATATCATTTTACATATTCTTTTATATATTAAATTCCTCCATTCACTTTTATGTTGAATGTCTTTCTAATATTTTATTCTTTTTGCATTATTTAAAAGACAATATATCGTATTTACGCGTGTATAGAAATAATAACATCACGCTACAAATTTTAATTTTAAATTATGCAATTAAAAACAAAATTTCTATAATACTTTTTTTAAGAGTATAAAAAACTATAAATAATATTAAAATTTTTCTATTTTATAATATTTTGATTGGCTATGATAAAATTTATATTATTATTAAGAAAGGAATAATATGTAATTTTATTTTTTCAAATGTAAATCTCAAACAATGCACATAAATTACTTCAAATTTATTAATTTTATTAATCTAACTAATTTTTTTATGCTTCAAACTGAACTAGATTTATCAATTTAAATAAACCATGATATATTTCAATTATTTTTTCAATGAAATCAAAATACGTATAGCAACTAAAACTAGACAAATTTATCCAAGCAGAATGAGAATCGATATTAGTACAGGATCTCATACGAGGGTTGGATCAGCGAAAAATTCTAATTAAATACGTTGAAATCTCGGTTGTTGCAATTCGGCAAATATTTGAAACTGCAAACCTTTGATAAATTAACATTGATACTTATTTGAATTTCTTAATTGGTATTTAGAATCATGATGACAATAATTATGTTATTTCGATACAAGGCACTAAGAATATATTGTAACATAGTTTCTACTTATTTTCGAGTAAGCGTAGGTTAGATTTCGATTTGGAGAGATAATATATATAACATTAAGATTATAAATAGTGAAAAATACTTATAATTTATCTCTTAAGTTTTTATAATGCTAAAAGTTCCTGTATATTTCTTTTAAATTAATGCAATAATAAAAAATTATGTAGAACTAAATTTTATTTTACTAATACAATTTAATATTAACCAAAATCGATAAAAGTAAATAATAAACTAACAACTTATAAAATTATTTATTCACGTTGAAGTTTAGCACATATTTCAAAAAAAAAAGAAGAAGAGTACAAAATACGTTGTGTAATGTTTGGAAAAGTCGCTAGTATAAAAGTTAGAAACTAAAAATTGTAGCTGACGTTGTAATTTTAGTCCATGTAAACGAAAAATAGTCAAGCCATGCAGTAACAAACAGTAGACTACTCACTTTTCTCTTAACAAGGCTACTTTATCTACGCGGATCGAATACAGTCCTGTAACTCGTATCCTCCTACGTATAATCTATGTAATCGATTGTACGTTAAAATCGAGGATGGGGAATGGTTTAGATTTCGCGACAGCGCGTGAACAACGTACACGAAAGATAAATTGACCGGAGAGGCAAAAGCTAGGACAGCAGTTCACTAGATTTCAACTTGTGTCGATTGAAACTAATACATCCTGTGATACTGCGGTCGTAAAATATGCAAATGCTAGCCTAGGCGTCAAAAGTCAAAAGTTCCCAACTGGATCTAAATTTGTAACTTTGAAAACGATGAAACATGCAATTTTGATAAAACCAGCAGTGATTTATGAATTTAGGCTTATGTTATTAGTTATATTTTATAAACGATAAAATTGATTTTACGAATTAGGATGTATTATTTAATATCCCTTAACCCCTGCTAGTATTTATTTATAAATATGGTTTCATTGTCTTATAAAAAAAAATATTTTAACCAAATATTAAAAAAAACATTTATAAAGAAAAATATATTTTAACTGAAGCTACGATAAATTGATAATCAAATTATCGTAAAACTTTGATAGTATCCTCGTAACTCTTGCTTTGCTCTCTTAATATCTTGAAATACATATCCTTAAGCACCAGCAACTCGTGACATAAATACGCGATTACTGCATATTTAGTTCGATGGCTACAATTTATCGTTATTACAATTCATAAAGATTAAATGTACAAAAATAGTCTTCTCTATTAATATTCCGAGAAATACTTTAACTACAAATAAAATATCTATCAAAAATAGATATTAAGGTTATAAATGATTTTGTTCGATTGAATAAGCATTTACATGCAATATTTTATACAATTTACATGTTTAATCGTGCAGTTATTATTCCAGAGTTTGAATGCTTCTGATGATTTGTAATACAATATGCTAAAATTATTGAAATAAATTAAATTATTAAAGTAAAATTTATTGCGGTTAACTTTTGCATATTACTACAAATGTTTGTGAACATTTATCAGGAAGATAACTACGACATACCTATAAAATTACAATTAAGGGTCAATATTCTAAAAGAACATAAATCAATTTAAAGCAGATATTGAAATAAATCTAGAAGAATTTTAAATTTAGTAAATATATCTAAAAGAAAGCTATGAGAACTAATCGTTTTGAATTACCAGAAATTTATAGTTGAATCCATCTCATTTTTAATTACAATATTTCAAGTATAATAATCGAAACCTATATATTTATTTTTAATTATTTATTTGCTTAAAGTACGATAAAAGTTTTTTTAGATATTGGTACACACATTTAGTTATATTTTTATACAACATAAATGTTACCTTTTAAATTTATTTTCTACACTAAAAGGAAGTATAAAGATTCGTAGTAGCACATATGTATCCAAACTTGTTGACTAAAAGAAGAATCAAATATATTCCTAATATTTTTTATTTTAGATTAACTTATATAATCTGGTTTGAAAACATTTTTATGGCAAGCGTCTTCGTGTCTATTTATATTTTTTAAAATCTAGTATATTTTTTCAAGCAATTCGATTTCAGACGCATCATTTTGAAATATTTCTGCCATAAAAAACTGTACTGATAAAAATAAATTTAAATGAACTAAAAATCTTAAAATATATGCTTCATTTTACAAATTCTTTACTTCGATACTTAACTATTAACAATTATAGCAAATAAATTTATAGTTGGCATAAATCAATTATTTTTATAATGACTTCGTATAAATTTAAATTATACACATAGATATATTTTTATTATTTTATATCTTCATTTTACGCTCTTTGTTTGCATCAATGCCAGGAAAACTATATAACTACAACTATGTGTTAAATTAAAGGAAGTTACGTTGATGGTCTTCTTTACGTGTTGCTATTCACGTTTTATTGTCACTGTCCTTTATACAACTTAAAATAAAAATTCTCATCTGTTCGAATTCGAAAGTTTATTTCGCTACTTGAAAATGAAGGCTAGAAAGGGAAGACATACTTTTGCCCTGTACTTACGGTACTGAAAGGCAGGAATTCGCACTTGTATAACTGACTAATATATTCCTGCCCTCGTTCTTCTCAAAACCTTGAAAATAAGAGAATAGTAAACGATTGAATTACGTGTACTGTTCACACGACACAGACAGAAATCTAAATATGCGAATATTATCTGTGGAGAAAGACATTAGAAAAACATCGTAAACAACCAATTCATTGACTCTTAGAGTATTGGTATTTTAGATCCTCGATAAATAAATCATGTAATTATTATCGAATTACTTATATTGAAAACAATTTTAAATAAAAGCAAAAGATTTCTTTTCTATAAAGTGAGTATGACTTTTTAAAAATTATAGCGTAACAACCTTTGAATAAATATCAAAAAATTATTTATAAAAACAAAAAAAAAATTAAATACATTAATATAATTACGTATGTACGGATTAGGAAAAATTCAAATAGAATTGAAATTACAAACCAAACTTTTATACGTCTATAGTAATTATTTGTTTTCTTATCACAAATGGATATTCACTTAACATATTAAACAGACGCTATTTATTTATAAGTTGTTCCAAAAATATATATAATTTCGAGTAAAGGTATTATACTTACAAAAATAAGCATTTATAAAAAAAAATTTTTTCTCGGCTGCAGAATTATGAAATATGAAAAATCCATTGATTAATATATATGGATAAACCGAAAAAAAATATCTCTCTCGAAACGAAGAGAACACTTAATACCACAAAAGTAGTTTCGAACATTGATCGCAGACCAGATTCGTGCGCACTTGGCGAGATTCGAACGAACATGAGAGCGAAATTCGCGAGAGTCCGAATTTATGGTCCCGCGAGCGAATTATTACGGCACCTTGAGAGAGAATCGAGCAGTGAATGCAACGATTTTCTGCTAGATAAAAGGGATTTTGTACATGTAGGAGTATGTAGGTGAGCCACCAGCTGTTCGAAATTGGCTTCAAAATTTTGACAACTTTGTCTAATGTTTCGAGAAGGATATAAATTTGGATAATATAAATAAATAAATTCATGATATTTCTAATTCGAAACTAAGAATCCTCATGAAACATCGTAGATAAAATTCCTTCTAAATATTTCTTTACTAGAAAGAAATTTTATATTATTAGATAGTTTGGTCCAGATTAAACAAAAAATTCTGGATTAGAATATATTTTCTGATATGTCGGTTCATCAAGTTTTTACATATTTTACATATTTTAATAATTTGTTGCTATTCAGTTGTAATTTTCATTTGTATTTTTTTCTATAAGAGTAAACATATATTTTGCTATTTATTAAGTGTACGTTATTCATACGTTCGATGTTGATATTACCTTAAATTTAAATTCATAAAATAATTATATATATATATATATATAATGTACATTTTTATATATGTATTTTTAAAATATACTGCACAACTTACATTTAATATTAGTAAAGTATTTTTTAATATAGTATACTGAATTATATTTTAAATTATGCAATTAAAACTGATTAAATATTCTTTTGAGAAATAATATTAAGAAAATATAATTTATAAATGATTATAAAATTTTTTCTTTCATGTTATTATCATATATATATTTTTTTTTATTATATTGAAAAACTTTACTCGTAACACATTGCAAGATAAATTTAAAAAGAAGCTATAAAAATTTTTTTGAAAGTAATAAGAAAGAAATATTATGATAGTTTTTTCGTGTTTTAATTTATTTTAATATCAATCATAGTAAAATATATTTATATAAAATAAATAAATATACAAAATAATTAATTATAAATAAATAATATAAAATAAATATATAAACGCAGATATAAAAATTAAATATCAGTTTATAATAAAACAAGATATAGAATCTAAATTAATTATATTTTTTTAATTAATTTGATTATTACTATTACAAGATTATAAAAATAAAAAAAGTATTTTTAAAATATTTAAAAAAATAAATTTATAAACACAAAGTGTAATCATATTTTTCTGAGCATCTGTTTCTCATAGTGGAATTGAGAAAAAATATATGGATTTATAAAAACAATAAAATAATAATCCATTAGTCTGTATAAACGTTTATAAAACTAAATATATTTAATAAAAATAAATAAAAAATTAAATTTTTTGCTTTTATTCCAATAGAATTATCAATATTTTATAAAATATAGTTCAAATAACTCGTATGGATAAAAAAATATATTAATTTTATCTGTATTTTCCTTAATTAGAATTTTTATTATCATAAAAATTTTTTCATAAAAATGTTAATTGATAATTCGTAAAGAATACTATGATGTCAATTTTTATAAATCAAAATTAACTACAAAATTTTGATTTAAAAAATTCAATTCTATTAGGCCCAATCAATTTATCGGTACAAAGATAAATTTAAATATTTAATAACTTGTGTATTGATTGACCGACTTATTTAATAAATAATTTATTTGAATGATTATTCAATCTAATTTACATTCTTGATGATTCGATATATTCTAGAAAATTATTTATCCATAAAAATAATTTATATCGATAAAAACTTTATTTTAAAATTTTATTTTTTGTAAAAATTTTTTTAATATATATTTTATGTTAAAAAAATATTATTCTTAATATTTTAAATGTCAGTTAAAATCTAAAATTCTTATCAGCATTAACGATCTATGATAAATGATCTACGATAAAATCATAAATCATCTAAATTATAACTTATTTTAGAATTCAAATAATCATGTTTATTACTAATTTCAATAATAATAAATACCTTGTATCGAAAAGGAATATCTAATTTCAAGAACTTTTTCATTAAAAATCAAAAAATCCAATTTTTGTTAAAAATTTATATCTATGAAAATCTACAACTATGTGCACAAAAATGAATCATCGAACACATTAAAATTGAAATAATAAAATGAAAATGAAAATTTATTATTGTAATTTCCTAGATTACATCCAATATTTATTGCAATAATTTATGCAATCTACTAATTTTATTTATCTAATCTATTTATTTCCAACGTATTGGAAGCTCAAGTTTAACTTCTTAGCTAAACTAAATCGATTTTAGAAAAATAAAATTCATATCTTTTTTCGTTTAATTCGAATCAACTCTAATCAATATTACACGATAATTGGACAGAAATATGAATAAATTACAAAACGACAGACTTGAAATCGTGGCAACTATCCAACGCTCTATCAGACATCGACGCCTATGCGTCGGTGTGTTAACGTGTTTCCCTAAAGCGACAAAACTAGTATACAGTTAGCAAGGCAAGACCTTCGTCTTTCATTTCGACATCTGTGGCAGGGTTGATCTACATAACTTTACTGAAAAGTCCGGTATGGCACCCTGAGAGTAAACGGATCGTTATAAGGAAATTCTTTACTCATTTTGTAAAGTATAATTGTAGGATGTGTCGATATAATCCTACTTTGCTTCAGTGTATAAAATTTACGAAATTAGATATATTTTTTAAGATTAAAAATTTGATATTTGATTAGTTGTAAAATTAAATTATGTAAATTTTTGTTTAATCAACCGATTCCGAGACTAATTTAAAAAAATTAAATAATCCGATGAAATAGATTAATAAAAATATTGAACCCGATATAAAAAATCTAATCAAGTTATTTTCGCAAAAATTTAATCTTGAAAGATGCTAGCATGCTATAAAATAGCAGCGTAATCATAAATCATCCAAGGTTGTACAATTAAATGTTGAAGTTATGATAGTTTAAACATTATAAAACATTCGAATCAAACTATAATATCAAATGTACCTAATATACAGGAGATCGTGAATTAAATCCTTCTTATTGCCAAAATTTAAATCTATAGAAATAAAGGAAATACATCTTATACATTCCAAGAATTATAAATTAAAAAGAGATATTTGTATCACCTCGCAAAATAAATTAAAAAGCGAATAAATTATTTAATATGAAAAATCTATTTCTGAAACGAAAATTAAATAGAACGTAAGCATTATGCAAACAACTGTTATTAATTCGTAATATCTAGTATCGATGAATAAATTCATCGAAAATATTTGTCATATGATTGCAAAACTTGAATATATAAAATTTTACAATATTAATTCTGTAATTTTCATAAAATCTCTTGTATAAATACTATCATATCGTAACCGTCCAATTACCGTCTGAATTTCATTACTTGGGAAATTTATGAGAAGCCGTATTAAATGGTAAAAAATCTGTCTTTATTTTAATAACATCAAAGAGTATGCTAATGAAGACATAATAAAATCTCGGGAATTCTTTAATACTTTTCTATATAAATAATATTAAGAAACGATAATTTTTCACCGTATAACTATTAAATTATCTGCTAAAACTATTATTATTGATATTATTATTGAATGATACTTTCGTAAAGATAAACTCGAATAGAACTTGAAGTTTTATCATTACGTAAGCAAAACAAGGCAGGAGGAATTTACAACAATCGTTTGTAGTATTTAGAAGTACATGGAAATCTTGAGATGGACGAAAAAAGACGTCTACTCAAAGCCAACAAACTCGCAGCGTATGATTGGCAGTTTTTGTGAAACGTACAAAAGGTAGTGAACGGGATTAAAGAACAAAAAAGCGGATATTCAATTTTCATTGTCTATGAAAAACTAAAATTTAAAGTATTGCTTGATGGAGTAAAACATAGTAAAACACAGCTTTATTCTCTATAAGGTTAGAAACAAATCAAGAGGAAAAGTAATTATTCTAAAATGTAATGTGATCGATGAATATTAAATAGTTTAATATTAAAGCGAAATTAGTGGTGAAGCGGGAAACATTACAACAGTATATCAAAGTTGGTAATATCTTAGTCCTTATTTTTTTTAATTATTCAGATTTTATGAAATATTTGTTTTTGAAGTAATTTTCAACTAATCAAAAATAAATTACAATTAATATTTACTACATTTAATTTAGTACTACTAATTTTTAACAAGGTGAATAAAAGAAAATCAAAAGTACTGTTTGAATGAAGGGTAAAACCTGGTTAGCACCTGGTAATTACATTTTTTTATTAAAAATGCTTACATTTTATTTTACATAATTTAAAAACTGCATTAAAATTCTTTAGTTTATTTTATATGGTATATTAATGCAAACTTATAAATTTTAGATGATCTGGAAATTTATTCCGTATGAACAATAAGCATAGTATTAATATATTCTATATTTTCTTTATGCGAATAAATTATACATTATGTCATCTAAGAGAAAAAGATAGAATGTTTAGTATTATACGCGTATAATCAATTTCACACAAAAAATTTTAAAAATTATCTGGGAAACCAATTATTTCAATTTATACATCAAAATATTTATCGGATATTTCAAAACTATATAATAGTATAAATCTGTGAAATAATAAATTAACATAATATTCATCGCAATATTCGTTTATAATTATTTAATTTTAAAGCTATTTAGTATTACTTTTATTAGAAATATTATTCAAAATAATTTACATTCTTTTCTATTTATTTTGATTAAGAATATAAAGTAACATAAATTTCATGAATAATTTACGATTTCAAAAATAAAGGAAAATAAATTGAATTATTGGTAATTCCAACCTTAAGTAGTTTTAAAAGTGCAATAATATTCTAAACGAATGATTTTAATATCATTTACCAAAATTTTATTAAAATATAAAATATGAAATAATAATACTTAATAGAGAAATATATCTAATTACACATAAACATCCAGTAGTAATAATTCACTAAAAACTTTTTATATTTTTTTACTACATTTGACTACCTCATTTTATGAAAGTGATTTTTTATAAATCCAATTATTTGATGCATTTTTTCTGAATACGTTGAGAGAATTAGTTTTCTTCCACAATAGTTTTAAAATTACAGTACAGTTTAGAAATTTTCCATTATATAATAGACTTTTTTACGACATACACTATAAATTATGTAAGGAATTTTATAATAACTTAATGTTTCTCCTAACATAAAACTGACTAACGATACTAGACAGAATCATTAATAGTTTCATTTTTTAAAGATATAATGACAAATTATAATTGTCATTAATAATTAATAACATTATTATTAATTAATAATTTTATATTTAAAAACTACAATTATTTATTACTTATTACATCCTCGAATTTGAATATAATTCTGATATGTAATCGGTATTTATGAATAGTTGAAAAGAAAAAAACAAGTGTTAATAAATAAAATATAACTATAAGGTAAAATATGTATTATTATCGAAAGATACTTCGAAAATTAGAAAAGATTTTTAATTTAGTATTTGCTTTGAAAAATATTTCTTCGTCACACTTTCCTGGCTTCAAAAATATCAAATATATAATATAATAAATACAAATAAATCAATTATGATATTTTCCGTTAAGTAATAATGGTGTACATACCAACAAATAAAATTATCGATATTATCATTTTACACAGAAATAATATTAAAATATATTTAAATAATGAATATATTTTATAAAAATAATAAAAATAATAAATTTATACTTACTAAAGAAACTATTAATATATATGAAAAATACCATTAAATTACTGTGAATATACTTCATAAAATATTAAAGGTTCAATATTAAAACTTTGTGAATTCAAAATAAATTTGCTTGTTTCATTACTTCTTTATAACAATAAAAATATATTTAAGAATACAGTGGTAATATTTACTTCCGCGTTAAATTGAAACAATTCTATATTTCTATAGTAACTTTATAATTATGTCATTATACAATATAAATTTAATTTTTCTGAAATGCATTATAAATTTGATTAAAATGATTAGCTATTTATGTGAAGAGTACTACTCTTTATTTTTTTGGATAATAAATAGTACCTTTATTATTTCGATAAATATGAGTTTCCTTTTAATTCCTTTGAATCTATCTTGACAAAGTTATCTTCATTGCCTTCAAAGGGTTTCTTAAAAATATACTATCAGTTAGTTGAATCCGAAGGTGAAATTCAACCAATCTTTTTATGTTTTTAAAAAAAAACTTGGAATTATTTTTTTTAAACATTACTCAAAGCAGAATTATTTTTTTTGCTTTAACATTTAAGAATATTCCGGTTTTTTTATCAAGAAAATGTTTCACAAACTTTTGCAATAAACTTATTTATCCCTATTAAATATGTTTTTAGTCTGTGGTCTGATAATTATTGAAAAAAATAAAATATTAAATATTAAAATATATCAAAATTAAAATATTTTTTTAAATTAAGAATTATGACCTTAATTAATATCATCGTGAAACTATGTGTACATATATAAAAATATGAAACCAACGTAACAATTTAGAAAATTTCATAGAATAAATTTTCTTCATAGATCAAATTTCAACCATAAGTAGAATATTACCTATAATAACTTAACTAATTTTCTAAATCTGTTGCCCATTCCAAAAGATTATCGGGGATTAGATACTATAGATGTGAAGAGAGAGCTTCAATTTGTAGACGATCTAAACTAATTTCATCACACTTATTAATATATAATCGATACTAGTGGCTTTTTAATAATTTTATAACTTCTCTAATTAATCATTATATATTACGTTTAATGTTAAATTAAATTTCTACTCTATTAACTCCATTAAAGTGTTGTAAAATACTATATATTGTTCATAATTAGAAGTAAAGTAAACTTAGGTTTCTAACTAAATGTGATTATTAAAAGCATATTAAGCAAATTAATTTTTCTACTACATTGAGTTCGATAGGAATAATATATTTTAAAAACTTAAGTTTCTTAAAAATTTATTACACAGATTTATTACAAATAAATTTTATCTTTCTTTACTCGATAGTTTTAAATATAAAAAGTTATACTTTAGTAATAAACTGTTACAAAAAATTAATTGTTTTAATAGAAATAATAAAATTATTAAATAAGGAAACATAAAATTTTATAATAAATTTTTTCATTTCATTTTTGTGGTAATTAAAATGCTAAATTAAATATTTTTATATAAATGTATAAGAAAAATACTATAAATTTAATATACGATTTTTCAAGTTAATACAAAATAAATTTCACTATAATATTTATAATATTTTATGTTTATTGTTTTATAAACTAAATCAATAAATATCAATAAAAAAATTATATGAATAACTTTTAACTGTATTCATTTATAGTATATTAATTCACATAAGCGTGTTTAAGACATATTACAAAAAATTAAGATACAATATTTTTTCATTTGGTATTTCGTTTAATGTAATTAATTGTATAAAATCTATAAAAATTGCAAAGTCATATCTCTATCAAGTTTTATAATTTACCACAGTACAAATTTGAATGCGAATACTTTAACATGAATTCATACGTTAAACGAAGCCAAATAGTTTTTAAATAATATCCAAAGTAAAAAGATTTGCAAAAATTAATTCCAAAATAGTATCCATCATCAAATGGACGAAAACGCTAGGAAGTTCCAAGTGGTAAGATCGCGTCTAATCAGGAGACTCTCGCTCGGATTTAAAAGTCAGAGATCGCGTAGATCTAAGCTAATTTTAATTCAGTGATGCAACCGAACGTCCATCCTTTTTGGAGTGTTCGCTGCAGCCGATATTACCCGTTCCGATGTTTTCAGGTTAGCGATAATGGCCTCGTACAGAAGCTGCATGCAAACACATAAATTACTCGATTACGGGAACCCTGGGTAGACATTGGCCCGGTCTAATGCCTTCAATAATCCAGCCAACCCTTTTCCTCGCTGTTCCCTGAAATTAATTTCATCGCGAGAAAATATCGCGCATCATTATCCGGGCTAATCGA
Source organism: Dolichoris vasculosae (assembly GCA_018907195.1). Lineage (NCBI taxonomy): Eukaryota > Metazoa > Arthropoda > Insecta > Hymenoptera > Agaonidae > Dolichoris > Dolichoris vasculosae. Next base: position 4,559,806 of record JACCHY010000015.1, read on the forward strand.
TCGCCATTTCTAACGGAACGTGTTAATTTGTGTTCACTTTCTCCGTTGCTGGTAGTAGATTTGTTGGTGGATTTTATCACGATCTAATAAAGTGGCTATCTTGACAACAAATCTATTTATAACTGCATTTATCGTTATTGAAAGTCAAACGGCGTGAATAAATTATTTAAAGGTGGCTGATATGCTGAAAGCGATTTTAAATAGATTCATTTCGATTTATTTAATCGACTCGCGTGACGAGTGCGACACGTTACGAGGCGATATTTAAATAACTGGATTATCGCACTCTTTCGATTATTAATTATTAATGCTTCGGATATTAATTAAAAAATATTTCCAATTAATATATTGTATTACATTATAGTATTAGTATTGATGTTCCGAAGTATAAAGTCTAGCCTTGCAACTTAATTTCGGTATTCTCTCTTGGTTTGGCAATTTATCGCTGAAAATATCGAGCAAAATATTCGTTTTCATATTTATGTAATGTATCTATTTATAAAACTTAGAAAATTTTAATGACCGGATGCTACTTTAATTTCAATACATACCGAAAATATCGAATAGTACAAAAATATTTTTTTACTTCATTTCAATGAGTTGCATTTTCGTAGATTCGAGGTATGAGTAATCTTAATAATAATGGAACGTATGTCGGTTAATAATTTATAAGATATAATATCCTACATTTTTATCATTCTTGTAGATAATTATCCAAAGCGTTTAATTACTAATTATTCAATGTTTAATAAGAAATATATTACATATTTAATAAGCATTTATTTTAATCTACATAATATTCTTCCTAATTCGTTAAAATTATTTTTTTTCAATATTGATTGACATCTTAATTTTTATAGCTTGCAAATATTGTTCTGTAAATTATTAATATCTTATATTGAATACAATAATGCTTTTATTATATTTTCTATGTTGTAATATTTTTTTGTTAATCTATAAAAAGATTATCTTGGTAATTTATTAAAAACTCAGCTCTAAAAAAATAAATTTTGAAAAATATTGCTACATTATGTATAGATGATTCGATAAATTCACTCTTTTTCTAAAACTAAATTGTTTTGTAAATCGCCGATATGCAAATTCACCAGTATCCCCCCATACATACTTAACTTTGAATAATATAATTATATAATTCTTTGTTTAAAATATTTCAAAATAACTACATTATAGAAACTGTAACTTCCCAACTTTACTATTATACAACTTTTTTCAGCGGTAGGGTTTAGTCTCTAAATTTTGCACGTCATTGTCCGAATACTTTTAAAGTAATGCCACTAGAAACATAAAACTACAATACAAGTTCTTCTTTGTAAATGCATGCTTCTAAATTAATTGCCTCATTCTTCACTAACTCCTTGACAACACACTCCAAGCGACTAGTCACAACAAATCCTTCGCGAATTGGAAAAAACTACAAAGACGACAAAGGAAAAGAACGGCAAAGAATTAAAAAAAGAGAGAATAGAAAAGTAGGAGCGTGAATCAAAGGCACATAGTGCATGACATAATGGTCCAGACTCCAGACTCGTGGCTTCCGGCAGTAATACCGCGAGTGCCTGAAAGGATCGAAAATCCTCTTCCTCGCGATAAGACAAAGTCTCGGGAAATATTTTGCTTTTCCCCTCTTGCAAGTTCGCAGCAAATTGAATGAGCAGAAGGAGATCGTTAGGGCTTTTGGAAAGGGACCGACTGACCTTTCAAGAAGGAGAAGCAGAACTGCGCTCGTTAGTTTACCGTGCAAGCGAAAAGGATAGAAGAGGGCACGAGAGAAGAGAAAGTTACGTAATTTCGCTTCCTCGTGAGCAACAGGATCAGCTCGTGTGCAAATAGACTGCACTTTCTTTGGTCGAGAAAGGCCGAGTTGTGCACATGTTTAGTGGCACAACCTCGACGCAACCGCAATTCAATCTGAGATCTAGGAATGGTATCGCGTTACTCCGATCGATTAAAATCGGAGAACGCGCGAAAAGAAAAGGAAATTACTTGTCGGGGTAAAGTTCCCTCGCGTCTTTTTTTTGCGATACGTTTAAACGAGCGCGGAATATCGATACTTGCTTTTGATACTCGATTACATTATTAAATTTTAGAGGAAAGTCAAATTAATTAATACTATTTGAGATTCTGTGATGTGAACGATAATTTATGGAAGAATTTTTTTAAATTATACAAAAAAATTCTCTTAAAAAAACTAAGATAAAAACAATTAAAATCCGTATTTTTAGATATTCATAAAAATGTATTATAAATAAAAATATGAGTACAAAATTAATACTTGATTATACTGACTATAAGTTCTCTTATATAATATTTAATTATATATTTTCATTAAAGGTAATTAATTAATTAAATATTTTGAACAGTTTCAGAAATACGTTATACTAAATTGCTAACCTTAATATATATGATTTTAAACGTCGAGAAATCAAAAAGTTAAAAACAAGAGTAATTTTTAATGTAAATAAATATATTTAACGATAGTTTGATTTATTATACAAACACCTGTATTTCCAATACCTAATTCGGTTACATACATGAATAAATAAAGTATAGATTGTAAGTCTTTTGAAAATAAGTAGAAGTTTTTAGAAACTACAAAATCCTTAAAAAAAGCTTTACATATCGAACGTTCACAAAAATGTGCTTCAATTCTTTAGTTTGTACTATTCCATTTTTACATAAAATAAAACATTTTACCTTATTAAATAAGAATTTTCTGATTCATATTTACGTTACCTACGATACATTTCGTAGATTCGAACCCATACTAATCAGAAATTATCAGCTGCAGTGTTTGAAGAGCTACGAGTTGAAAGTTCTATCACGTTGGTACTTCGAGTATCAGCTTTTCAGCGTCGACCCGTGCAAACCGAAAACGCTTTGAAATGAATTTGAACGCTTTGAATCTTCGCTTTCCATGGGTGAAAGTTTGCGCGCCCTTAGAGAAAGGTACTATTAGTGAAAAGCAAGTTGAAAGCGTTAAAGACAATGGAAGTGTGAGAGAGAAAAATCTAGATTGTACGAAACCAAGAAATATTGTTTTCTATTTTATTTGCGATTGCAAAAGTACTTTAACAATTTTCTTGTAAAAAATTAAAGGAAAATATAATTTATTTTTTCATAAATTTTATACTTTTCATCTTTTACGATAATAACGTATACTTTTTAGTTACCGAAACATAAGAATCGTTATTTTAAGTGCACGTATCGATTCAATTTTAATTATTCCTAATTAAGTTCAAAGTTTTTTATATACATCAAATGTAACATTTCTAATATACAATTTCGCTTTTTTCACAGACATAAATTAAGCTACTTTAAATCGTGATATGTAACATTAGAAACAGCGATAGAACCAAAATTCCTAACACTCGTATACGATAACGATTCCCATCGTAAGCTCGATTTTAATTTCTCAGTCGTGTTCGCAACTAAATTTAAGAATATAAAAATACAACCAAGAACACAAATTACAACTCGGAATTTACAAGCCCATTAAAAACATCACACCGCTGCAATGAATCGCACAGACGCAACAGAACTCGACGGGGATAAAAATTTAAGAACAAACATTAACTACCTTTTGTAAGCAACTCGCAAACGCATTCTCCCGCGTAAATAAAAGGCATAAAAGGCATTCACTTAATATCTGATTTACGGTACCATTGAGTGGCGATCTCGAACCAACATAAGCGGACGCGAACCAAGGAAAGAAAAACGCACTCCATTGCTAACCGCTTGCCGTTTGACAAGCCGCCCAGTCGTTTCCGGTGAATGTATACGTGCAACCTTCCGTTTTATTTCGTGCGAGCGTTGCGTCAATCGATACTGCTACATGAAATACAGCGGAAAACGAAGAAAAAAAAAAAGGGTGTCACGAACGCTCGGGAAATTCGAATTCGTATTTTTTTCGCGCTGGATTATCTCGTTCGAATTACAAGTCTCGTTTGCTCATTTTTTTCGTGCATTCGTTTCTTTATAAATCATACGACTATCATTTTTCCTATCACTTGCAACTTTATTATGTGTATGCCGATGGAAGGAAAAACGCGTAACGTTGCAAAAGTATCTATGGGAAAAAATATTTGCTTACAATATAAATAAGCTGAAAGAGGCCAGTTTATTGCAGAATAATACTTGTGAAATAGTCTACGATTTGTGAAGTTATAAATATAAAGTGGAATACTTGATTTGTAATAAAAGCTTATAAAATGTACAATACTTTGTCTATGTTTATGGATGTGTGTGAAAAAAATTGCTTCGGTACAATGTAGAAAGGATATTAGATTGGTTGACCTTGGAAATTTTAATTAAAAAATGAAGAAACCGAGTAAAGTTACACTCATTCTTGTAAACTTTATAAATTATAGAGTTCATTATTATCAGAGGTATAATTTTATCGATATGTAACGCTTTGAAAAGAATGAAATTCTTCGTGATATAAAATTGTTTTTTGTTTCAACACCACGAATATGGAAATAAAATATGAATTTCCAATAAAAGGAATCGATAGTGTGTTATTTTTAAGAAATTTTTTTTGTTGAATTATGCAAAAATGATATATTATTCATATCAATTTAAAATATAAATTTTTTAATATTCAATAATTTGCATACACTGAAATACTTCATTTTTAATTTATTATATTTTTAAATTAAACAACATTATTAAATTTTAATCGGTATTACTTTAATTTTAGATGAAAATTGATTAAAGCTAAATGATATTAATACTTGATTTATAAAATATTAAAAATATTATTACAAAGTCCAATAATATTAATTCTAAGGTTTTAAATTATTTATATGTATTTATAAACTATAAATTTAATTAATTAATTAATACTTATACAAATTATATGAAAAATTTTATGAATTACAATAGTAATAATCTTAATCAGAATTAGAATAATATCGATAATTGAGACGTATATCGGTTTAAAAGTTTAAAACGATGATATATAAATATGTTTAAAATGTAATTATAAATTATCATAGGACTCATAAATTGAAAATTGTTATTTCTTGATGAAATAAGTATTTCTAATAGTTCATAAATTATAAATTCTCTATATTAATCGTATTTTCATGTTTTGCTCAATCTACTTATTTCCATTTTACTTTAATGAATAAGCAATTCATAAAAGAACGTCGGCCACAGCAACGCAAAACGCAGGGCAAGTTTGTAAGTTTCTAGCAAACGCAAATTAGATTTTACAACACAGTTTAAATTAAAACATAGTCGTCGGTCTTTACGCTCGTATAGAGAATTAAATTTTACTTGAATTCATGCGCCAAAAAATTTCCATATAAATTGATGCAACAAATCATTTTTTGAAAATTATTTTTCAAAATATTTAATGAGTTCGAATTTTTCTGTTGAAACTGATGAAACGTCATATCCTCTACAGGAAATCTAAAAAGGAAATTGAATAGTGTCTATATATACATTCATTTACATTTCACAATTATATGCGACAGTGACGAAGGCTTACAATTCACACAACCATTGCACAAAGTTTTCATATCATTACACAGCTCGGAATCACAACTTTTAGCATAACTGTGTTAACATTAAAAAGAGCTTAGTAAAGTTCGTAAAAATACTTCATAGTGACCACGTAATAGAAATGTGAAAGGGAAGTATTGGTGTACCGTGTGATAAAAATCAAAATGAATGACTGAAAATATTTGTAACATATATATATACATGTACATGTATATAACTAAGAAGCCAAAGTTAAAAAACTATAATAATTATACTTCGAAAACTTTCTAAACGTACCAAACAAATTGTTTTTTCAAAACTGTAACATTTTTAAAGAACTACTATTTTTATTAGTTTTTACAACTTCCGTTTATCTTTAGACGTTTGTGTAATTTTTATAAAAAATATTTTCATAGTTTTTTTAAAGAAAAAAGTGAAACAAAATGAATATATTGCTAGAAAACAAGAATTATTTATATCAATCTAATATATATTCACGCTCAATTTTTATACAAGTACATCTAATAATTTTGATTCTACGTTACAAATTGATTTACTTATCTTATGTTTTATCGATATAGTATAAAATCTATTTATGCATACGAATAAAAAATGATTTCTAATGTTTTAACATTAATTTTTTAAAGAAAAATCTTATATTTCTTTCATTTATAAGCTAATAATCTATAATATGTATAATAGTACTTTTTTCAAAATTTTTTTAATATTATGAAATCTAATATACCCAATTAATAAAAAAATGAATAAATTTAAATTTTGTACATGATACGATATTTTCATAATTTTCTCATTAAATTTACAAGTTTATTTTACAATTCTAATTTACAAGGAAAATCATAATATTTGAAATTGTATCCAATATTTTATAAGCATGTTCAAAACTTATAAATACCGAACAAAAACCATTGTTGTATAATGATTAAAATACAATGTGAATTTTGATTAAAGTATTATTAAATTTCTTTTACAATTCTTCAAAAGCTAAATACAATTAGAAATAAAATGTTTGTGGAATATCGATACTAGATGTTATAGACTAATAATAATATAATGTATATTTATTATACTTTCTTTAAAGCTTAACCAATTTAGTTATTACGTACAATTTATAAATACAATTGTTAAACTCACAAATATATCATAGATTATATTTATAAAACTATAAAATGACTCAATTTTCCTGTAATTAACGATAATATATATCTTCTGCATAGTAATTATAGTTACGAAATCTAATAAAATTTGTACCGGTCATTCATAATTTAAAAAAGAATATATAATATTAGACAATCGATCATTTTTAATAACGCAAATTAAATAATTCCAAGAAAAGCAAAATACATAACGTATACATGTAACACAAAATGTAATACTGTGTTTAAAATAAATAATGAGAAAGTAGATAAAAGCAACCGAATCACGAAACGTACAGGCCAAGACATAATCGGAAGACATCTCTGAGAATTCTTCGGTAATAGTAGCACTTTCATTATGTAAACAAACCAGTTTGCGTGCACGTAACGCTTCTTACAGCATATATGAATGTATGTATACATATATAGTACTCAATGAGCTCGCGGCCAAAGATGATTGACCTTCCATATTATAATGGTTTTCGTGTTTGTGAAAACTTCCTATACGTTTCCACTTTCGATTTTTCTCGCCGTTTCAAATATATGACTTTGACCTGTATAAATACTATTTATGTAATTTATATTATACTTTGTGTTTATTTTCATTGCACTATTCAGTGTTTACTGAATTTATCCGATATTGATGGCAATAATAGAGTGAAAATTGCGTAAATCATACGAATATATTTTCATTATAATATAACACACATATATATCTATATATATATATATATTAAATAAATAATAAAAAGAAGTTGATTTTGTATACATACGTTGTTTACAAACAATGTTTCATTTCATAGAGTTTATGTAACGGAAAGAAAATATTCTGTATACTTATTATTTATTTTTAATTATTTCCATGTTTTTACGATACAAAATTATTAAAAGTAAACATACATATACATATACTTTAATACATACGTACACATAAGATATAATCAATATTTTGATACTATAATAATAATGTTAAAAAGATAAAAAAATTTTAAAAAAACTTGAAGCTTATAAAATAAGAAGTCGTCTGGTGCTGTAATTAATCTGAAAAATGTAACATTATAAATATTATATATAAATATATATTATAAATATATACTATATTATAAATGTTATCATTCAAAGATTCTGCTATAATATATAGCTTAACTTGAATATATATAAATTTTATATCTAAATTAATTTATTCGATACTTTTTAATGTATAATAAATTAACCTATTTATATATATATTAATAAATAAAATACATGTTACATTTTAATAAAAAATTTAATCCATTATATTTCAAGAAATTATAACAAATTACAAGAATAATAATTTTTTTAGATCAAACACACTAATTTATTATAAAAATAACTTCCACTTATTTTTATGATTAAGTACACTTAAATTGCTTGTATAAATCTTAATTTTAGTTTACAGACAGTTTCTGAAAATTATGGTTCGTTTAATACTTTCTCGTAAATTTAATTAATTCACATTTCAAAAATAACTTTACAATGTTAAAATTACAGCACTATTGATCGATATAAAATTATTCTATTATTTACAATTTAAAAAAACTCTAAGTCTAATTGTTTAATACATCTGCTTTAAAAAGACTTTATGAAATTTTAAATTACATAGAGTTTGCATAAAATGAGTATTTTTATTTAAGTCGTATTAAATGATTGGTAATTTCTAACAAAACTAGTTAGAAAACAAAAATTAATTACACTTTATCTAATGTAAGGTATTTTAATATTTCAGAATTTTTATTGCTAAATAGAAATCTGTGTAATTATCACGCAATTTGAAAGTTAGAATGTAGAAACAAAAATAATCCTATGATATGTGATATTACAAAATCGGAAGAAAAAATACAGGTTGTCAAAAATAAATGTTCAAAAAAGTTTGTACGATAATAAGAAAAATAAGAATGAATTATAAGTGAAATAAATTGAAGAATTTTCTAAATCGGCAAAAATTTCTAATTTCATCAAAAGAAACCAAAATATAAAAAATTATAAATAAATGAGTACAAAGACCGGAAATTAATATTAAATTTAATTTTGACAATTGCAAGGTACATTCAAATATTCTTAATGGATTTTGCGCAAGAACAAAAAAGTCTTATTTAAGTTTATGAGATTCTGAACATTCGGTTCATAATACCACAGAATAACGATAAAACTTTGACGATGATGAAGATAATAATAATTTAAAAAAATAATAAATAATAATAATAGAAATAACAATGTTTTTAGTTGTAACATTTTTTATTATATTTCATTTCCATTATAATTATAAATAAGCTACCAAATCTTCAAATTATACAATTGTAGTAAATCTTTAAAACGTATCGAATAACTATTAAAAGAAATACTGCTAATTTACTAGATAAAAATTTTATAAGCAGTTTTATATTTAGTCGTAAATCTCTGAAATACCAATTTTGGAATAAATAACAAACACTCGAAGGTACTCGAAACTCAAAGAATTTGAAAAAAGTACTTAAATCCTCATAAGTATCTACTGTTAATTTTGAGAGCATTCTGGAATAAAATGACGCTATCGCAACTCTGTTTAAGTAATTAAAATACTGGATTGGTTTTTAAACAACCGAACGATACCTTCGTCTCGCTGTTTCGAGCACTAGCGAATCCATCCCACCGTTTCTTATCTTTCGACCGAGTTGATGCAATGCCACGCCATAACCGATTCCCGCGAAAACTTTATCGACTCGTCCGGATGCAACGCTATACAATAAGATACAAACATTGAGATTCGAGGCCACGACGGTCGACCGGAACAATCCTTAATCTACATAAAGTCCGTCGTTTCTGCGTCTACGGAGCTTGCGGTCTTTTACAGGCACTCGTAAAAAGAAAAATTACTCTTAAGAGATTGCGAACGCGACGTCGGTAGCCAATCAGACTCTCGGCTGTTTGCGAATTTCTATGCAGCTCGTCGACGTTCATCAAGCTCCGAGAGAAGCGAAACGCCGTTAAACTTTTCTCCCTTTGCATCCAATTGGAGGATAATTTTTTCAACCTAACCCCAATACTTACGTTTATATATACATATATATATATATTTGATGAAATTTTTTACTTCATATTCCTCGAGTACTTCGTTTTCTACGCATTTTATGCAGTTAGAAGTTCAATTTTAGCAATTATCTATTATATTGATGGTTAATAATTAGTCTACTTCGGATACTTTTGCTTTTTTTATTAACGATGAAGTTTAATGTTATTATATGTTATTAAATCTAATAATATAAATTATAGATTAAAAGTATTAACATGATTCGACATATTTTTATCGCATCGATAAATATTATATAAATATTAATTGAGTAATTAACAATCGATCAATCATTCCATATTTTCCAATAAGTCTAAATATGTGTTTCAAGTGAGTCAAATTTACTATTCGCAATTAGAAAGTTTTATGATAATTAATATTTGATAATTCGGTAATTATATAATGTATATAATTTATCATTGTCTTCTATCATATTTAAAAAGAAAACTTTTAATTAATTTTTAATCGTGGTATGAAGAATTTATGATAAAAATTTTAATTTCAGTAAGATCTAGTCTTTACGCCCAACAATGCGTAAATAAGATTTGGTAAGACTCTTTAATGCATTTTCTTTATTTTCCTTCATTTTAGTCAAAAATTCGCATGATCTTTTGTGATAATCATTTTCTTTCGCAAAGCAATTAAAAAGTGCCTTTTATTATGGATATTTTTGAAAGACAGAGAATAAAAGAAATCCTATTCTTTTTGCTCGCGAAGAATAATAAATTTTGAGGACTTCTCGTAACCACTGTTTGTTTGGAATGAATTACGAGGCTGTAAAATGCTTTCATTAGAAACATCGAGATTTCGTTCGACATTAATTTAAGAAGAAAGTTTTCGCTGAACAGATGCTTATATTACCATAAATAAATATTATTTAAAATAGTTCTTTATCTGTTTGAATATTATACGTGTAAAATTTCAGTAATCAAATTAAATGTAATAAATTAGTTTTCAATTTTTTTTATAGCCTGTGTTTTAAAGTATTTTATAAATTTGTTGTTCTATTTCATTTATCAATTTTAATATATTTATTCCTTTATTTTTCTATTTATTATCATAAATATAAAATAAAAACTCTTAAATAAAATATTATATAAAAATAAATAGTTATTATAGAGAAGTACTAAAACATTCGACATTTTAAAGTAAATTCTAACTTTTTTGAATAATTAATACATAATATTAAAAACATAAATTCGAAAAATTTGTTACAACTATATAAAATATAAAATTTTTATTATTATATATGTATATAAACGTATAAAAATATAATCATTTAAATATATCTAATAAAAGTTCGAACTTTATTTAATACTTTTCTAGGAATGAATTCTATTGATTATAAATAGATGCTATTTAACGGATGTCAAAATATTGAAGAATACATTAAATTTATACAGTTTAGAAAATCAATTTCTGAATTGATCGGATGCATCTGGTAAAAGCAACGCTATTAAACTCGCAATATACCAAAACGACCTGTGAATATACTTGAACCTCATACGATATGCAACGAAAAGTGTAACATAAAATGATTTGATTCATTTACTGTCTCACAGAATCGAACAGAACTGATGAAATAGCATAAGATACCTTCGAAATCCTAAATGACGCGGAAATGTAAGAAAAACCAAATATCTATTTAAACTCGAAATAACATTAAAAGATTAAATTATTATTTTGTATCATTTTAATAACTACTTTAATAGGTATTTTATAAAAATGTAAAATAAGTGTCTGAATTTATTAAAAACAAGCATTAATTTTTTTCACGGATTCCTTAAATCATAAAACACTACTGAAAAAATTTATTTTATACAAGTTAATCAAAAAATATAAATATATTAATATTTCTATAAACTAAAATATTCATTATAAATATTGCAATAACCTAAATTAATATATTTATAAAATGTATTCACTTTTAAATCTAAGTTATTCTTTTATTAACAATATTTATATTCCACGCATAAAAAATAAATTTTCGTTCGGTACTGATAAATTAAAATATAATCTAAAATATCTTATAATTATTAAGTATTATCGAAGGAATATAAAATATATATGGATATAATTTCTTCAAATATTAATTGAGTTTCAAAATAATTTCTTTAAGAACAATTATAAAATTAATACGTTTTTAATATTTAAAATAATGCAATGTGTCTGAGATTTACAGATGCGTAGTAAATGGGTAATAAATAATAATAAAACGCAAAACAGGATTGAACTATTTTGTAAAAAAATATTTATTTAAGTTTGTACAACTAAATTCACATACCGAATACGCAAATAGGTATTCATCGTACAAAAAAAAATCAGAATGTGAGAAATGATCTTACGTGTCGAGATCATCTACAAGATAAAATTTAAAAGATTTGTACATTTCATCACGCAAATACGGAAGAAAAAATCCACCGTTGCGCTTCTCCATATTTACACAGTATCGCGAGTAGATCCGCTCAGAGATGATGATGCAGCAGATTGCCAAAACCCTCGCCAAAGTCTTCGTGGTGCTTTTCATGCACGTAGATGGGATAGGATTCCTTTACGACGTAGGGCACCTTCACCGGGTAGGGAACAGGTTTCTCGACCGGTACCGGCACTTTCACGTGCACGTGGACGGGGTAAGGCTCGGCTACGGGAACCTTGACGGGCACCTTCACCGGATACGGTACTGGTTTCTCCACCGGGTAAGGCACGTGTTTCTCCACGGGTACGGGATACGGTGCAGGTACGTGATAAGGAACCGGCCTATCGACGGGAACCTTCACGTGGACCGGGTAAGGCACAGGAACGTGTTTCTCGACGGTGTAAGGTGCCGGTACTGGGACCTTCACCTCACGATGGATGGTGATGCCGGAGATGTGACCCTCGTCGTGAGACTCGCCTAAGGATTCGCCCAAAGTTCCGCCCAAATGGCCTTCCAAATGACCTCCCAAGTGACCTCCTAAATGTCCTCCCAAGTCACCTCCCAAGTGACCTCCCAAGTGACCTCCCAGTTCAAGGTGTCCGGTCTCGAACTCACCCAGGTCGTGGCCCAAGCCGAGGTCGAAGATACCGCGCTTGCTCTTGTTGTCCTTGGTTTCAGCGGTGGTCTCGGGGGCGATCTTGGAAGATTCCTCCGGTCGAGCGGCGACAACCGCAGCGAAGGCGACGAAAGCTATTACTATCTGTGGAAAACCGATTGACATAGTCGAGTTAATTTGAATTCAGGAATTCAGGGACGATTCTAGAGTTGAACAGATTCTTTTCGTAATGAAATTTATTTTGAAATTATTGTCGTAGATGGTAATTTATTGCGACATTATCTGTACTTTACTGTATTCATCCTCGGTTACGAGTCATTTATTTCCATTTAAGAAAATATTTTATAGCGCAATAACTTTCTAATAATTAATTCTTAACTCTTTTGCTCCATTTCTTTATGCATATATATAATCCTCGGCAGATTTTTACAAAACTGATAAGGATATTGTATTTAATTCTTTGAAATCACTTTAGATTTTATTATAACGAATACATAAAAATAGTATTTCAACTAAAATGAATATCAAGCTAATGAAATAAATTTTCTTTGAATTCAAAATCTTATAAATATTTTAAGCATAATTTTCATACATTTTTCTTTCAAATGCTATTTGAATTTAATTCATATGATATAAAGACTGTTATTATTATTATTATTATTATTATTATTAATTAAAAATATTAAATATAAATCGGTAAATTCTTGATATTTTTTAATTATTCGTAAAGAAAATTATATTTTATATAAAAATAAAAAAAATAATTTTTCATCTTTAATTATAAAAAAATATTTGAATACTAATAAAACAATAATTATATAAATATCATTTTTATCAAATACTACAGCTATTATAAAATATATTTTTATTGATATTCATAATTAATACTCTATTTATATATTTTGAATAAAGAAAAGCTGAATGAATTAATAATTTCAAAATTTCATATTAAAATTCTATAACTAATTTCATGCTTGCATCTAATTAAATTATCAATAATTAAAAGTATATTTTAATTTATCAATAAATATATTTATAATATTCGTTAAAAAGTTATGTTTTTTACTGCGTTATAAACTAAGCTCAAAAATATTCTAATATTTGTTTTTTATTATAGTGATATATATATATAATTACATACGTGTTTATAAAAACAGTACATATAAATTGTTCAAATAAAGAATTGAATATAAATTTTATATTTCTTTTAAACGATATTTTATATACTGCTCTATACCAAATCCTATAAAAAATATTTACATAAAAAATTTAAGTGCTGAAATATACTATACTACAATTGTGTCACACGCCGATACTTTCCAATTTATTTTTCAATTATTTCTGTTAATTTAACTAAATGATAATTGCATATTATTTAATAGTACATAACAATTTTAAATTATGTAACCTAACTTGAAATTTCTAGTCCATATTATCTCTGAAAGTGTAAGTGTATGTAACACTTTCCACAGTAAACTCTTATTCCTTAAATATTTAAAATAATAGAATAATAATTTAAAAATAACTGTTTATTAAAGGTATCTGATTTTAATTATGTATGAAAATCTATCTTGAAACTTATTTAATAAATGTGAAAAATGTTCTTTACTAATGTAATTATCACTTAATAATTAATTCAGTATTTAAGAATAAGAAATTATATTCTTATAAATTGTACAAATAATCCGTTACCGCAAGATATTATTTTCCTTAGTATTATGTAATATTATTGTCAATAAATAGTCAGTATACGATTTTCTAGTAATTACAGAATATTTAATGATTCTATAAATGTCGTGTTGTATTTCAATATGTACATAAAAGATTAAGAGTTGATTATCTTAAATCACTACTGGAATATTGTTATGTATGTAATATTAAACTTTCACGCTTCATCGTTATTATGTATCATTCAAAACCACTCTTAAAATTAAATATATTCATTCTGAATTCTCTTTTCTTAATAAGTAATTATACGTAAGATATATATTATAATAGACTCAAAGCATGAAAACTATACATAAAAGCTATTAAATTAATTTTTTTAAAAATTGGCATTTTTCAGTTTTGAATTATAATAAAGTTTGAACTTTATAAGTCAAGAAAGAAATTATTTAAATTTATAAAAAAATTGAGTACCAGCTAATTTATATCGATTACACTAAACATACATAAAAAATATTCTTGCTAAAAATTATTTAAAAATTAAAATATGTTAAATAACGCATCTTCGATCAAAGCTTTATAAAACTTAATACAAAGTGATATTTTATAAAAAATTAAATGAATAATTACTATATTACCGAGTAAGTTTTACTTAACTTTACGAAATTTACTTTATGAATTTATTTTTTCGTTGACAAATTTTGTGGTACTTAAGATTATTTAAGAGCTATAATACCAAATACATATTTTAAAAACAGTAACTATATATATAATACTTTACAAAAAGGTCGTATAAAAATAAAATAAAATAAAATAAATTGTAAAAAATTTGTAGCGTTAAATTTTAACAATAATTTAATTTGAAATAAATAATCGTAAAAAAATATATTTTATTTGATTAAAATGAATAATGTTTTAAATTTCTACTCGTTTAGACGCTACGGGATTATTCAACCACAATCGGAAATACGCGATATTTGTCTTTTACCTAGTTGAATTTTATATAAAAAGTATCGATAATCTGATATTTGAAATTCCAAAAGAATAGAATATGCGAATTCTAATTTTCAACTCGTTAAAAATGTTACAGTTGAAAAATCTAAACAACGTTAAAACGTCCGTGATAAAACTTCTAAATTCGATAATTTAAAACAACAATACTGCGTTTACTCATTTACAATTTACGTAAATTATAACAAAGTTAGGAGAAAAATTTACCTATAGCAACATTGTACTAACTTTCGATCGCGCACAACTTAAAAATAACCAAAAGGACTCGAGACTTCACTCTTAATTTACAATTCCATTCGTGATCACTTGTAAAACCGTTAGTCGCAAAGCTATCGACGGTTATTCACTACGATCGTGCATCCCTAAGTCGAATAAAATGTATCGAACTCGAATTATATCGACCGGACGAATTATATCGACCCTACGATCATGAGTATTTGGCCATTTTTGCAAATCTTTCTTATGTACATATTTGATTGGTCATGACAGATTGGTCGGGTTAGAGCAGATTTTTCGGTTAGAGCACCAGCGAAGACTCGTTAGCTCGAAAAACGTTCGTTCGACTTCGTTCGTCCTTCCGCCCTACGCCCGCACCTGTGACACCTCCTCGAAACCCCAAATGCGGTAACCCCCAAACGAAAACCTCCCCTATCCCCGTTCTCACCTGGACTCTCATGGCGAAAACGTACGAATCCACTGGCCCGACGTCGCGCCAATCAGCCGCATATATACCTGCACTTTCGCCCAGCGCTGCCCACTCCAGGGATCATAACACAACGGCGGTGGTGGCGGCGGTGGCCAGGCTTTGCAACTCTTTCCATAACTCGAGCGAAACGTGCCCGAGTACTTGGACGTTTTCCCACGGGGAACGTTCCTCGAGGTTCTTACCACACGCACACGCGCACACACCCGCAAATAATAGTCTCGCATACGCGCTCGTCCTGGGGACAGTTACGGACGCGGCTTTTCCAAGGTTAGGGAAATGAGGTACTTTGCGTGTGGCTGCGTTTCGTAAACGTTTATTCGCCGGGTGACATGTAACCATAGGATACTTAGTTGTAGGAAGTTGTGGAATCGTTTCGAGAGTTAAATTATAAACTATGCATTACATCTATGCATCTTCTCGCGGGTTAAACGCTTCGATTTTATTCTAATATTTCGATATTAGAAATATAAAATTAAACAATTTTTTTATTCCGATTGCACTTATGATTTATTTTAACGTAAGACTGAATAACTAATATCGAATGTAATACAGCTTATTTTTCCGTTTTGGACCTTAATATTTAAGAAAATAAATTTATACTAAGAATTGAAAGAATGAGTTCTTGAATATAATAGAAAAAATGTTAATTGAAAAACAAATTTTAAAAAGGTTCTATTCTTTTTCCTTTTTTTTATCATCGCGGGAAAATAAATAGACGTTGATGTAAAAAAAAATTTTAAATATCTTTCTTAACTTTCTTTTTAAATTATACATAATACCCGGATGTACTTAAAAAATTTTGATGTTTATGTTAAAATTAACTAATAATTTTAATAAAAATTTACTTTAAAAATGCGCGATTGATTTATTATATTACTTTATTTGTATCTACCGTATTTATCGGGTATTATAAGGATTTGAAAATTTATGTGCTCGTATCAATTGCTATTACTTATTTAATGACGTACACTTAACCAAAAGTTGTTAATGTAATTTTACCTAATTGTTAAACTAGAACCCGTCGAGTTACTGTAAGTATACGTGACGAATTATATACGGTGAATTTCTTAAATCTTGGAAATGCTTAATAAATCCTTTAAACGATCTTGACAAATTTATATCGAATGCTATTAAACTTATCTATGCTAAACCTCAAAGCCATGCTTTGTTTAAGATAACAAATAGATGAAATTACGAATGCATCCAAATTATAACAAGCGGTATCTCTTGATAAAATTTATTTTATAAATATCGATCTTGTTAAATGATTTTTACATCTCGAAGCTTCCATGTATTCATAAAAATTGGAAAATTTTGGTATGCGGTAATGCATAAACAAAATGAAATCACGTAACAAAATAAATTGGGGATTAAGAGTCTGTAGTTGCAGGAATAGAATTACTTTGCAAACTAGAAATCAATAATTCTCTGTAAGTTCGGGATTACTATCACAACTGGGAAAATACTTAATTGACTTGATTTAAACTGGAAAAGCTTATTATAGATCTTTTTTAAAAGAAAAATAATGAAACCATATACTATTGTTTAATTTTTTAATTTCTTGATCAAATATTGATATTTTAATTTATTTCATATAAAGAAAAAATATATTTCTTTTAGGATAATAATTAATTTTATTATTTATTACCTAATAATCTAAATATATATTAATCAAAAATATGATTTTTTAATGTTTCACCTAGATATTTGTTTAGAATATCATATAGTTAACTTTAACGCTAAGATCAAAGACTTTTAAAATACACATGTAACAAGGATAACATATTTTTTCAGTAGTATAATTTCTAAACAAATACAGGCTATAACTTAATTTTAATGTGTTGTATGAGTATGTAATAAATATCATTTTTGTTTCAAATCTATAGTTATGAAAGAGTCGCGAACATCTAATTTGTAGACCTTCCTAAGTAAGCCTTCTACCTCTCTATATAACTTTAACCGGCTAAACAAGTAAGTACTGTAATAACTCATACCGTGAACTTAGATATTGGTAGACATGTAACCGCATATAGAGTATGAATATATCAGGAGATGTAAAATATCTTACATTAAAATAGAAAAACTATGTGACAGTTCTTACCAATTTCTTTTACAATAATAATTATTAGTATTAATATTATTACTACTATATGATTATTATTGTTATTTTATTCTTGTAATTGAAATTAATATTATTGCCGTTATTGATGTTTTAGTACAGAAAAATAAATAACTTATATTTTCCCTTCGATCGACGTATTTTCATTTAGAATTATTAATATACAGTTGATATTATAAATTATAAATAAAATAGAAGTTTATGTTTCATATATCAGAATTCTATAATCATATAATTGACTTGGATTTAAATACTATAACATAATATTTAGATGTTTAGTATAATTTTCGATTTCTTTTTCTTTTAAATTATAAATATTCAATTTGAAAAATTATTGTAAATTAAAAAAGTTCAAGCTTTTATAAAAATTAAAACTTTATAAAAAATGTGAATTTATTAATAAAAATAATTAAAGAATTTTATATAAATTTATTTATTTAATTTATCATTTACACAATATTATATATAAATATTTGTTATTTAAAATATTTATTATATAAATAGAGTTTTTTAAAGCAATATAAAACGGAAGTTGTATGTCGATTGTATTGACATGAGAAATAACGAACTCCTTTAATTAAATTTACTTAAGATTTAATCTTATCCAAATAACAGAAATATCTATTAATCTTTCATCACAAACGAAAAAATATACATTTATACTGTTTAATAATATATAAGTAGACAACATATAAAATTTAGATAGTTTTAATAATTTAACTAATTTTAAAATTTATAAAAATATGTGCATATATATATAGAAAAAATTGTTGTATTCGATTATTACAGATAATATAATAAAAAATATAACTTTTTATAGTTTTTATACTATAACAGATGATAAAATTTCGAATACATAATATTTTCAGAAATAATAAAAGTAAAAAATGTATAAAATCCTTTTTTCTATTATTTTCTTTTATTATAAACACAAAAAATATATTAAAAAAAAAATAGACAATTATGAAAGCAAACTTTTATTAGATTAATAACGTCAATATTAAATATATATACGATTAATTAATTTCTACTGAAATTTATAAACTATCTTATTACGAAAAATAAACTTTTGCTTATAGTTTAAAGTTTTAAAAATTGAAATAACTATTCTGAATACAATCAGATATATAAATTATTTAAAAATATGCTTCCTTTAATTTTTGAAACACTTCGTAATAGTGCTGTTAAATTTAATTAAATAGTAAATACAATACATATTTATAATATAATATGATATACATAGAATATAAAATAAATTAATCTGCAATATGAAATTTTATTTTTACTAAAAACAAAATTAATAAAATGATTAATTACAATAATTTTGTTATAGTGAAATCAACCCCTAACTAAAAGCATTAAAAAATTTAATTAATTATCTTTATTAAACTTTGAAACGCCATTCATTGTTTAAAAAACATTCGTAAAAAAATTCAAAAAACAATAATTTTCCTATTTTTTTCTAAATATTAAAAAATTTTTAAATATTAATAGCTATAACAATGAATCCAAAGGTAATATTTATTTAATATATTTGTAAAATTAAATAAGAAATAAGCGTGTAAATTATTTTATGAAGTTATATTAATATTATAATTAATCAAGTAGCGATTTATATTCGTTTAGAGGTTTTTGTATTAAAGAATTTACATATTATTACGAATGCATTAATTATTCCTTTTCACGTATAATAATATTATTTCATGAAATTATTTCCACAAGATTACCATGGTTATTTTCTATTTTTACGACGAAATTTATTGGTAATTCAAATCCAAAATTCATTTTAAATGTACTTTATTTTTCACTTTGATATTTAATTGCAAAATAAACATGAGAACTTGATGAATGATCGATATACTAAAAAATATTTTTTTATTTTTTTAACATAAATATTGACGATTTATCAATTAATATATAAATTTTATTCAAGAAAATTTTTAAAATTAATAATTATATTATATATTTTTTAATTTTATAAATTATACAAACTAAAAATTATAAATTTTCTAAACAAGAATAATAAACTAATTTTTAATATTTTAATATAAATAATCATAAAATATAAGTAATACAAACTAGTCGCAGAAATTTTGATTATCCCTTTTGTGAATATAATTATATATATTAATTAAATTGAATGATTTCACGATATATTTCAATTCTTTAAAACTATTTTAAAATATTTTAAAAACTTAATTTATGTGTTATATTATTTAATACTTGTAAAGTATAATCGATTCGGTAATACACTATAATAAAAATAAACATTAAATATTTAAGTATATGTTATGTATAATTTTAGAAATATTGATATAATTTTATACAACAGTTTTCCATTGTTATGTAATGTTTACATCTTCATATACATAAATGTGCCACATATTTCATTATAATAATAGTAATACTTCAGTAGTAATACTTTATGAAATTACACTAATAGTTCTAATTATTTGCAGTTATGTACATTATCATATTTTTTCATTTTAAAGTTTCATACTGCATCATATTTTACTATAAAAATGACGTTTTTCTAAGTTTTTATTCATCAATCATTAAATTTAATTTGAAATTGAAAAAATTTATTAGCTAAGAATATACAAAAAATAACGATACAATAATTTACAATGTACAGACTCAATTTGTTCAAGTTTATCTATTATTATTTCCTTCCGAATAATCATATTTCTATTTAGAATTAATAATGCTAAATACTTGCTTGTAATTTTCACTCACATATATCTCATTTGAAAAAACTTATGAAATATTGACAGACGGAAACAAATAATTGTAAACCACCGAGAACAATCTTAATAATGAACTAAGCTTTCTTTTGACGATGACTGGCGTTTTTTGTTATTCTTATGCGGTATTTTCCGTGCACATATAATGCACCATCAATATTATATACAACCTCATTGTATAACGAATATCTATGTTTCTTTCATCCTTTCATCTCTCTTTCTCTCTCTTTGTAGCATGTGGTACCATGATAAATATAAATATTTATAACTTCGGTATATGTAATAGCGTGTAATATATTGCAGTATCTTAAATAGCTCGCGGGCGTCCATTAGAGAAACGGAGGCAAAAGCGCAACAACGATTGGATAATCATAGCCGACGTCAATGGGTTTTAGGAAGCAGCCCAAGGGCTGACATACAGAATTGTAAGCGGGCATAGGAAACTTTCTCCTTTACGCGAGACTCTATATGTGCTGCAGTTGATAGAAACCGTAATTAGGCGTAGGTAACATTAGGTTTTTTTCAAGACGTTGTAAACGCATGTGACGATAGTCTTTCGTACATCGTGGACTAATTCTTCCTCACTTGATTCAATACATTTCTTTCGTTTCGACATTTTATTCTGGTTAGGTTTAATCGGTGTGACACGGATAGAAGTGTAAACGAATATTGAGTAACGTCGTTTTCTTATAATTTATACAGCAACTATTCGTTTAATTAAAACAAACACATTCGAGATAAAGAATCAAAATATTTTGTTATCTCATTTTGAAATACATTTTAAAAATATTTCCATTCGGAATCATTTACAAAGTATACTGATTTTATATGTTATACCATTTGTAATTAACAAAAAAATATTCATTCGTGAATTGAAAAAATTATTAAATTTAATTCGAAAATTGATTTAAATATAAATCCATAATTAAACACTCTTCTATAAGTTTACAAAATTCTTTGTTAAATATATATGTGTAAAATATATTAGCCTTATTAGCAGTTATATAATAATATATCCTAATAATCATATATTTGGAATTTAGTATTATTCTGTTAATATATATGTGCACTCGATCGAAATAAACAATTAATTTACCCATTTTTTTATTTTAGCTTAATAAAAAAGCGTTTAGATGATATATTTGTGTTTACTTATTTAAAACATATTTTTATTATTTCTCCTTCACTTTTTTAATAATACTATTAAACATAAACTATTTCAAAATATTCTATAAAATATTTATTTAAAAAATATTCTACAGAATTTTTATTTTGAATATAAAAAATCTTCCATTTCTCTTAATTTTATAATTTCTTACTTAAATAATCAGTAATTTATTTTTGTACATAAACTTCGGATTAATAAATACAAAGAAGTATTTTTCAAAATTTATTCTTAACAAATAACAATTACCAACGATATTATAAACTTTAATTTATTTATAAAAATTATTAAATTTCTGAAGGATATATTCTGTAAAAAAATGTTCCATTAAAAATATTACAATAATCGTAAATAATCATAAAGATTTATAGTAACTGATTATAATTTCGAAAATTTGTAAAATTTAGATATACGCAATTAATATTTTATTAATCTTCGGTAGATTTAATCAAATTTAAATAAAAACAGGAATATATTAAATCTTAAAGTGTATTATTTATAACTAAACTTAATAGTGTCGATTGGTGTCGATACGTGCTAATATATTTCATGATGTTGCTTAGACTTTTGTATATTGACTCGTATAAGTTTCATAAGAAAAGGATGTAGAGAATTAAGAAAACTTAGACATTCTACTGGAAACGATAAGAAATCTAAATAATAAAAAATATTTACACTTTAGTATTAATCAAGGTAAAATATAATTATATGCGACATTTTTTTTAAGCTTATAGAAAAAATTGTACTTGTTTCATTATAAACAGTAAAGTGAGCAATCATAGATTTTTTCTAAACTATAAAAAGTTACCAATAGTTGCTTCAGATTCGCTATAATAACGTTCAACGTTCGATTACCAAATATAAACAAACGGAACTCATAAGATAATTACATTAAAGCTAAAATCATTTATTGTTTTTATTATTTTGGTTTATAAAGTTATTTAAAATCTCTAATGTCTTTCGTCGGCTAATGAGCATAAAAATTTTTTAATTTTAATAGTAAATAGTGCAAAAATAAATTAAGTAAAATAGATATATAAAAAATCTGTATATAGAGCGTGAAAACTATTAAAACATGGTAATATTCAATTCAATTTAATAAACTACTCGCTTAAAAAACAATAGATTTCAAGATATAATTATTAAATATCTATTTCAAAAATACATTAAAATTAATGAAAAAATCTATAAATTATTAAAATAGTTGACATGCAAGGATTATAAAATTATTTAATTCAAAAATCATTAAAAAGAAAATATTTTTTTCTATTAAACTATCTATCTTTGTTAATTAAATATGGATAACACGTACAACTTTAGAAAAATAATAAATATTTTACTTCTTTTAAATAAAAATTATATATATATAATACAAGGTATAATAGTATATATTAGTACATATATTATAAATCTCAGATTAAATAAAATATACAGGTTTAATATAAAAAATTAAAATAATTTATTTCATCAAATATTTAATTATAATAATGATAAAATAAATTATAATTTTTATTTAAAAAATTATCAAAACAATTTTGATACCGAATAATTTTGGAATTAATCTCTCGCTGATCGAAAATAATCAGAACTTTATATTTTATGTATTAGAAGACAAAAAAATCATGTAGATACGAGTTTTACAATAATTTTTTAAGAAGAATCGTACAAACTCTAAAATTTCAGATATTTTAATATGTTCTACTTTACATGCCAATTATTCCAAACTGTAATATAATTATCTTCTCTTTAAAGTACAAACAACATTGGAAGTGTACTGATTACGCGCGACTATTGTATGCACAGTTAAAATTGCAGGTAATTCTATACAAAAGTATATTTTCGATGTAAATGCAAGGCGTCCGTAGCGAATACTTGGTACGAGAAAATGATCCCTCAGGGACTTGTACGAACAATCGGTCCATAACTTACAGAAGCAAAACTCGCCAATGAAAGAGATAACTTAATTTATGATTATTTAATGACTGTGTGATTAATTTATCGAAAAATGAGATATTGTATTGGATAAAAGAAAGGATTGGAGGCAGAAGTACTCTGAAATACGTCGAGTGAATTCCAACCATCTATATTTAAATCGTGATGCGGTGCACAAAAGAATTCACCCAGGCAATCGATGCTGCAGGAAGCGATACAAGTCGACCACACGGACTTGAAAACTCTTTTTAACAAAAAGAAAAGTAAACTCGCAGACCTACAAGTGTCGATGGAAACTGCAGTAATGAAGTAAGTGATTCTCAAAATAAAAGCTATTCGAGAGGTTCTCCGTGGAGGCGATCGTTAGTAGCAATGATTATAGTACAAATAACGATAATTATCGAAGCAATTTTCAAAATAATTGCCGAATAAACGATCGGAGTGATTATACTACTAGCTTCACTATAATAATAGATGTAGAGGCAATTACATCGATAACATTAAAAGATAAGACACAGCAATTGATAATGGTAGTACGAAACGGAAGGATGAGCCAAATCCAAAAATCACGCGTAATACTTCGAAAAAGCAAACCAATTATATGGTTATCGAAGATTAATAAAGAGTTTAATTTTATATGAATTATTATCGAATAAATTTTTAGGTTTGAATAATTACAAAGTAAATTTATAGAATTTATGAAAAACTAAAATCGATTTTAAGTGATTATCTTACACTTGTATAATAAATTTCAAATTTTAAATGACCGTTTTGAGAGTATTTCTTTGAACAAGTATATTGCAATATTTACTAATATTTTACACATCTTTTTATTCTTTATATATTTTCTTGTTACCTTTAATATGCTTTTAATTTTATTTTATGTTTTGTAATTTAGTAAGCTTGATCGAATTTTTCATACGGTATCGAATTCATAGGATATATTTTTGTTACGTTAAATTTTATATACTAGTTTTTCATAAGAATTATCAAAACTTAAATAATTTTTTTATTTGCTTTAGTTGATAAAAATAATTGATACTTATAAAGAAAGATTTACGATAAATTTCACATTATTGGATACTCTGATTAAAGCAATAATGAATTCTTTATTAAAAACTCGATAACAAAATTACTTCAACATTATTAGTAATGTCAGTATTGTACAAACTATAAATATAATACAAATTTTATTTATTAATATTATATAAAAGCAGAAGAAAATTTAAAAAAAAAAGAATATTAAATTACCAGAGATCGTCGTATTGATATATCAAAAACTTATTATAAGGATATAAGAATATTTATAAGATTTAGTATCGATCGTTAGTTTTTATTATCTTAAAATAGGATCTAAAAACTAATAAAAATTAGCTTTTTAATTTCTCCACCTGAAATATCGTTCGTTAAATTTATTATGTATTTTTCAATACATTAGTAACAGGAAAGAAATTTTATTTTATTTTTTATATATACAAATCCATTTAATTCAATTTTTCGATAAGTAGTTAATATTCCTTTACAGTCTGTATTTGGATTACCTGTAGAGAATACAGCTTGTAGATAGAACGAAAGCTTCAAATATATAAATAAGCATACGGGGGTAACCACTGAATACTAAACACAAGTATAATAAACCCACACTGTTAAATATAAAGTATAGAGAACTTAAAATAAGTTTTATTATGCATTCGTTTCGAGTGATATATTCTTAAAATAAAATAGCTTCCGATTTTCGAATATCTAAAAAGGACTGAACGAATCTTCAATCAGTAAAAATAAAAATATTAAAATCGACGCATGAAATATTCGTGGTCTAAATATAAATAGTGCATTTCAAAAAGTCTAAAGTAATGAATAAGTACGCTTTTGGCGTTATGTCAAAAAACGAGATAATGTTACTATAGAAATTACTATGAACAGTTATACATTTTTTAAGCAACTTTCATTCAGAGTAATATATAGTATGATGTTGACTAGAGATAAGAAATACTTTGAAACAATATAAACTAAAAGAGAAATAATGTTATATAATGTCTTAAAAAATTTTATGAAAGAAAATATACTCTTTTAAAAACATAAAATATAAGCAAGATCTTTACACGTAGATATAAAAAACTGTATTAATCATTTAAGATATTACTTTCTTTTATAAATAAGTATTTTATGAACAATAATATCTTACCAGTAAATCCAATGAATAAGTAGTAATCACAATCAGACAAATGTAAAATATAAATTTTTAAATAAAATATAAATAATTATATACAGATCAAGTTCACTAACTATTGAACAAAACCGAACGTAAATAAAGTTATAAACTGAACATAGAATAATAATAGAAATATCATTCACGAAATATATGATCATATTAAATCATAAAAAAAATTATTTTCCATTTTAAATTCGAAAATAACAATTATAATTTCATTGAAATATATATATACATAAGTACATATAGTGATATCTATAAAATTTATATATAGAAATTATTAAAGATTCAAAATTATTAATTTTAGTATTCAAATTTAAATAAATTATATATAGTAATGTCTTTCTTATAAAAACAAGATACTTCATTAATATATATATTAATATATTATACTTTTAATATTATTAAAATCAATAAATAATATTAAACTAAAAATAAACTTTAATATAACTCGATCGTATCATTGAATGTTTTTATTAAAGTATAATACAAGTTGAGAAATTTAACTGAATAGTGAATACTACAAACTCATTTTTAAATAAAAATTTGTTTTATTCAATCATTCTGTACGTATTATCCTAGTAGAATAAAAAAACCGTATACAAAACTGTTTTACATATAAAAGAGCTTTTTTAAAAATGTATTCATTATTATATTAAAAAATAATAAATCTCTCGATATTGAAAAGCTATTAGTAGAATTATTATAGTAAAAAAGGCAGTATTAGCTTATAAAATTCATTTATATGGTATAATAAAATTATATTCGAGCATTGACGAGAGTTATTTTTCAAAAAAGATTTAAATTATTTGCAAAAATTATAAAAACACTTTATTACTAATTAAATACTATTATTTATATTTAGATAAATGATAATTAACCAATGAAAATTTAATTTTTTCTATACTTTCTTAAATTTATAACATTGAACGTATTAAATTCCAAATATTGTAGTATAAGTTGTATATCAAGATTAAAAAAATACTTACTGTCTTTGACTGTAGGTGTAAGATATGTAAGTTTTAAAAAATCCAAAAGTAAATGAAGTCTTTTCAAGAAGATTAGGATTAATGTAAAATAAAAAAGAAGAAATTTATCAAACGTCACAGTCTTGAAAGATAAAAACTATATTTCATTTAAATTTTTAAAAAATTAAATTACGTGAGATAAATTGTGAAAAGTAATTAAGTATTAAAGTATGATTTGGTCAATTTAGAGTAAATCCTAGAAATAATTATAATATAATAACAATATTTAATATAAACAAAATTATATTAAATTTAATATGTAAGAAATGTAATAGAATAAAATATTTTGAATATATTTAACATTCTTCAAAAAAAAATTGATATTCTTCTATTGAAATTATATAAATTTTAATTGAAATAGTATTTATGCAATAAAAATAATGCTATCAAAATTATATTTTTTTAACTTTAATATTTTGTGAAACATTAAATTTAATATCTTAAAACAAATGATTTTTCAATATAAAATCAACTTTTTGGTCTTTTATTACAATCTAAGTTATATTAGGACAATGAGGATACTATAAAAAAATTTTTTAGCATTTTAAAAGAAAACCAAAAACATATTTTTAAAGCTTCGATAGAAAATAGAAATTAAGAAAAATGTGAAATTACAATAAATTTCTTCCTTATAGATTCCATAAATAAATAATATCAATTTTAAAATACGCTAAATTAATTATATTAATAATTGATCTAGATACTTAAAAATATTTTCATTATTTACTTTAAATTATAAAAATTATTGCTTAGAAATGTAAAACCAATTATTTTTTTATTATAAGCGGCAGTGATTTTTAGAAAATTATTAAAATAATTTACTGACTATAATAATTTGATTACAAACTAAAAGATTTTAATTTCATTTTTTTTTAAATTTATGTAATCAATAGATATTAGTGTTTTGCAATACTATACTTTTTAAATTTGATAATATGTAATTTATATTATTCTGTGATCAAAAATATATTGTATGAAACAAATAATACAATGAATGAATTTTCTGACTATTTTTATAAAAAGCAAGAGTAGATAATTAAATATATAGATTTCTAAGTAATTTGAAATAGAATGTACATTAGAAATTATTTTATTTCCTCACTATTTAATATACATATTACGTATAAAAAAGACAATTATTCCAGTTGAAAATATACCTGAAAGTATTTATTCTTATTATAAACCACAAATATTTATTCCATTTAATAGTAAAAAAATTACACGTGAGAAAACTGGTATAGTTTCGAAAGATCATTTAATACACGTAAACGCGAAAAAACCCACCAATGTTCTACTCTATCAAAGTAATTTAGTCAGGCGCATAATTAAATATATTGGATAATCGTAAAATAAAAATTAGATATTTCCATTTAGCGGTTTCAATTTACGCATTGTATAAGTGTTGAATTTACAATAAAAACTTCACATTTCACTGGCACAGGTGCTACAAGTACATAACAGCCAATCGGAGAACAGTTGAGTGCCAACCCTATTACACATTCACCGCACATATATTAAAATACATCAATCAGTACATCGTGAAATGATTTGATCGAAAGAGAGAAAAGTAGATAATCCCAAAATGGAATTTCAAAAACTAAACCACAATAACTCAAAAGTTACTACAGACAATTGCATGTCAATAAAATTAAAATTTCAGCTGGAGAAAATAACATACGAAATATATTATTTTAAATAATTAAGCTTTCATGAATTATTATATTTAACAAGTAATAAATCAAAAATTAGATTACTTAAAATATTCGAATATTTTTATAAATTACATATTTTCAGTAGATATTTCAGCTAATAATTAATCTAATAATTAGTGATTTTAATTAATCCGATCCATTAGTTGAGAAGTAATTTAAGATTGAATGTGATTACATCATGAAATAATAAAAGAATCGTAATATTAGCTAATATTCAAAATAATAAAAGAAAAAAAATAATATTTATAGAAATATAATTATTTGTAATCAAATAGATTATCCGTCTTATAGATGAATTAACATGAAAACTTTTTACAAAGATAAAAACTAATAACCCAAGACAATGTAAATCTATGGTTAATTACTTATAATTTTTACAATCGTTAGTAAATTTAAAGGTTTTTTTAAACTGTAAAAGATTACAAAAATATATAATATTTGATAATAAAAATATGGAATATTTATATATTAAAAGTTACGTTTTTTAGTCATTAAAGTACTTGTAATAGTAAATAAGTAGCTAAAATCATCAGGAATCGTTTCAATAAAGAATAAATTTGGAAAATGATCTGTCAATATATTTCTAACTAAAAGATGTTAGGCAAACGCCTAATAACGATATTTTAAATGTTTTCTTATATAATATTTCATAATCGTGATTATTCATAAATATTTTTCATAATGTTGAGCAATTTTAATAAAAATATTAAATTCTAATCATTATTAACTTTTTAAATTATTTCAATCAAATCATATATAGAACATTTTTATTTATAAGCTACATTTACAATATATGAAAAAATTTCAAAAAAATTCTATTTACATCTAATTTAAGAATAAATCGTAATGAGTACGTAAGTAAATTAAAAACTATTATTTAGAAAATTACCGAATTCTCAAGGAATATACATTATTTAATCTTCACTGATATTAAAAATCATATTTTTCTAGTTACTACAACATTATTATATTACAGACTCTCGATTAAAATAATATTGTTATTCAAAGTTATCATAATGTTTTTATTATCTTAACAATACAAGAACCCAACAATTCATATCTATTATCCTATATAATAGATACGAAGGATTTTACCCAGTTTGCACAAACTATACAATAAATTCAGCATATTAATCTAGTCAATCCAGTAGTACGAACTTTCGTTATCAATTTACATACTAACTGGTTCATTGACGTATTCAACACTTCTTACAACGCGTGCAAATTTGTCCATCGTCCCACTGACTTTGGATATGTACCACTAAACGCGTGAAATTAACTGCATCAAGATACTTGCAAGGCCTCGTACATGTTTACCTCTTGGTATTAGTTAATATTCCATGTATATTAATATTAAATGTAGTGATGGTCTACGGCTCTTGTATTAAGATTATAATTTAAATCAAATCTTTCCGGCGCACTATTGTTTAAATATAGCGTGTATTTATTGATTAAAGTAATTAAATATTTCAATTACACACAAAATTTTTGGTAAATAGTTTGTAAATAAAAGCGAATGTGGAATTATAATTTATTAGCGTGTGACTAAATCAATGCGTACATTAATATTTGCAGGTATAAATGTGTATATTTTTATATGTGTGTTTTAATGCACAAAACATTTTTGTATACAATTAAACAGTTCATATGCTGGTAAACCATTGTTAACATTTGTGAATAAGTCTAAATAATAAAATTTTTAATCTTATTTACGTTAAGAATTAAATTACACAACTTGGCGTAAAATTAATTCGATTAAAAAATTAAATTCTACATTTCTGTTGATTATCAAATTTTTTAAGCATACAAAATTTATATAACAAATTCATTTATGTAACAAACCGCTAAATAAACAATTCGATTTAAACTTAAATGTTTAAATTAATAATATCGTTGTGTATAATTTAAAACATAAAAAATATAAAACATAATTTAAAATTTATAATCGATTTCAACTTGAATATATTTCATATTGAATGATTACTTTTATTATTTATAATTTGTTAATTTTGTTTGTATTCGATACTAATATTGCGACAGTATTCAAACTCTTCTTTATCGATTTCATAATTAAATTTTCTTTAAATCTTTTTTTAACAACTAAATATTGAACAAAATTTATTGATATGTGAAAAAAGTACAAGAGATTAAATATAATGGATCGTATCCATATGGCATTAAAACACAATTATAGTAATTGTATAACCGATTTTTCCTTAGAAAATGAAAATTTTCCGCTTTAATGGTACAATTTAATTGATCAAGAATATTACATAATTATTTTCACTACTAGTTTTACGTTTTTGAAAACAAAACTTGATTATTATGATAATCACGAAAATTCCGAAAAATAATTGTCATCGCGGTTTCAAATGCCAGAAACATTTCTATCCGCTTTAAAATAAAACTTTTTCTTTTTCGTATATTATTTTTACTACAAGTTTTGCAGATGGTGTAATATTAAATTTAATTTATTTGAAAAATAATAAAATGCTAAAAATACTTTACACTCTTATTCGAATTGTCGATACAATTCGATCAATTAATTACCTTCAATGCTTTTTATAAATATCTTTGCATATAGGATACAAATCAAATCGATGGACTAGTTAATTTAATTAAATCAAAAATTTCGTTTATTAAAACAAAATAATTCTTTTGAACAGTCATATTTATATTTTCTTTATAATGCTGAATATTTTTCTTATTATTTCGCACATTTTTTATCTGTTTAAAATAACATTGAAGTTTTTTAAAGTAAAAGAATTTAATGAAACGATTTCGTTATTTGAACTTATATTAAATCTTTTAAGAACAATTTATTATCACTATGCTGCAACAACTATATCACAGAAAATAATGACCATTTCTACCGAAAAATTTTACAATAACTGTATAGGTGATCGAACCTTTAAAAAATTATAGTTATTTAATGCGTTTAATGGATTTATACATCAAATTGAAAACTTTCTGTACCGTCGTTATACATTGGAATATCTTGTATTATATTATCTCTTTTTCTTATTTACAAATATATTCTATACTTATTGTGAATTCAAGAAAGTAGTACTATAAAAATATAAAATACAACTTTTCTCTACTTCTTTTGACATTTTTTCAATAAATATAATTGTTTGAGAATTAAATATTTTTCCATCTTTTCCTTGATAAGTCAATACCTCTCTTATTTCTCTATATATCTAGTAAAATTATATAATTATTTTATTTGTTTTTCATTTGAATTATCTACATTGTTTACTTTCATTTTTTTTAATTACCATTACAATATCAAGTATAATAAACAATTTGTATACCTTATAATTATATTGTCTTCTATATTCTCTATTTACTAACCTTTTTTAACAGATATTTTTTAAAAAATTTTACTTTTATATATTATATTTATGATTTTCTAATTTTTTCATAATTTATCTTCTATATATATTAAATATATATGTATAACATTATTTTATTATAAAATATAATTTTTAGTTGCATAACAATATCTATGACTTGCATAGCTCATTAGCAAAGTATAGACATAATTTATATGAATAAAAATTTACATAAATTTTTCAGTGCATTATGAATTCTAGATGGATAAAATAAAATCTATTAAACCGTAATTTAAAGTAATAATTGTTTAAAAATGGAAATATATTTTATTGTTTCTCAGTTCCTTAAACTAAATTATAAATATTTTTTAATAAATCAATATTAAATATAGGTATGTTTTAAGAAAACCTGCCTTTTATGCCTTTAAGTAGATATATAAAACTGACTATTTGACTGCTTAATAATATACTAATCGTAAACACTAATAACATATTTAGCATAGGAAGTAATTTCGATTATTGGAATATCAAAACGAATATGGTCATACATAGAAAGTTACTAAATACCTCTACAATCACTTGATCGATTATTTTTATTTTAATGGTAACCAACTTTCTCTATTCCTGAAATACAATATTTTACCAAAAATACACAAAATATGCTGTAAAATCTTCAATTGGATACCATTTACGTATATTTTATTTTATCTACCAAAAAATTTTCTATTCTTTATTATATTAATAAAAAATTTATAATTGATGTTATAAAATTTATTATTGCTCATTTTATTTAATTTTGATACTCATAATATTTTAATACATCAATATACCATTTATTTAATAAATTATCCGAATTCTAATAAACCAAATTCCTACATCTGTCTCGAAAAACAGTTGACCAAATTTGAAAATCTTTCTTATACTAAGCATATCATTTATGATTCTTAAGCTATTATTCTACATATTTGTAAATATTTTTTTTATAAAAAAATACTATATAAATGACCATATTTATATCAAATCATTAATTGTGTATGATAATAATATATAAAAAAGGTTTTCTATAATCAAAATCTATTATTAATATTTGCTACTATAAATAAATAATCAATTCCGTCTGGTATTTTTGGTCTGGTTACTCTTTTTATTAAAGAGATTTAATTTTTTAATAAAACTGTAAAAAATAAAGCTTAAAAAATGAATAAATCAGTTTCATACAATAAAAAAAGTTATAATAATAAATTTTTAAGTGAATGATTTTTTTAAAACATAAATTATTTAACTACTCCTTTAATTTCATTACAGAAAATAAATAATTTCGATAATTTTAAATCGTTATATCTGTACATGTAAAATATATTTTCAAAATTTATAAACAAAAGTGAATAATTCAGTTGAGAATATCATAAATTATTTCTCATATATTGTAAAACGCAGTATAAGATAAAAATAAAAGCTAAGATTTAAACTTATATTTATGAACTTCATCCCTGATTCACTTTTATGTAAAAAGTATCTATTTTTCAAACATACAGACAGCACTTTATTACCATGATATCTAAGAATAAAATAAATTCAGTTTAGATACAAAAAAGTAATAAGTATTAAAATTTGTTACCTAAATAGAATAACTTGATTTGACAAAAAAGTGTTTTTTCATTATGTTACGTATAAATATTTACCAAAATACTTGGGCTAGGAAAATAAAAATACTAAAAAATTAAATTGATCGATAAACTATTATTCATAACTTAATAATTCAATAGATTTTTAAAACAATTTAACGTACCTTTAAAAAATAATTGATGAAAAAGTTCTTAAAATGCGATAAAAATATTCATAATTTAGAAGAAATTATTCTTTTATATATTAACGAAATTTTTATTGAAAAAATCAGTTATACAATAAAATTTAATTTATATCAAAAATATATTTATCAAAGATTAATTCGTTACGAAAACTATTCTTACGGAAAGGATACGTAAATATACAACACAAAAGTCAAAGCTTTATTAAAGCACTAATCGTGAACACAAAGTAAAAATGAACAAAACTTACAGGCATAATTAAAAAAACTCGGTATAAATTTTTAAAAGATAAATTTTAAAAGATATAATTCTTTAATCACTCAACGAAAGCAAAGCTCGATGTAAAACGTAAAAGTCGTTTCCATCGCCACGCATGAATTTACGTTTCGAGAATCCGAAAATCGAAAGAGAAATGAATTTTTCCCTTCTACGAAAAGAAGAAACCTTGAAAAATTTCCTTATTGTGAAACTGTGAAAAGTGCAACGACTCAACTAAAGTGCGTACGCATACTGACGTTGTGAAAAACGGTTCGATAAACACCTTGGACCTATATAACTGTACGAAGTGCCATCCATCCATTTATGCATGAGAATGCGGCTAACATGCACCTCGACTTTCCTCGTTTATAAAGCGTTACATAAGGTTACGCGTACGCACGGGTTAGTGGAGCAGAAATAAGAAATATTCGTAAGTACGTGACGATCCACTGCTACATCGTGCAAGAGCGTCTTTCTTATACTCTCGCTGCTCGTATTTTAAAAGCGCGAGACTTCCTTCGAGTTTCAACAATAGTCGAGTACGAAGAAACGATGCATTCGGAATGAATAAGTAGTGTTTAGAAAGGCATGAAAAACTGATGTTTTGACAACATAGGAAGAGAATCTTCGAGCTAGATTATGCGACTACGATTGCGAGTGCGATGGAAGGAATTAAAATATGTAATTTCGCGTAAACTTTTGCGTTGTTACGCGAGACTGTAGTTTGATGCCGGTTCGATTATATTTATGCGCGTCGAATCGATCTCTGCCCGATGGAATAATAATGAAGAGTCAACGGTGGATTACGCATCCGATATAGAGTAATTTCTGCAAACGAGAATTCGATAGAACCGTAGTAATCGTAGGTGTCGGTTCACTTCTCGCGCATAACCTGCATCAAAAATCTTCGCTGTACATCTCGACGACGTATTTCAACGCGATCGTTAATCTCTAGCGGTGAAACACCGGCCTTTCTTTAAGTATCGGATGGTTCGGAAAGTTTTTTTTCAAATTGTAAACATAAGAAAGTTTAAGCTCGAACCGTGAATTCTAGTAAAAGTTTGTACATCGAAACTCTAACGAAGCTCGTCCGATGAGAAATTAAAGTCTTTTATTACGAGTGCAAGTATCTGGTTGTTATTTCAACGGAACGTTCCGTTCCGAACGTAAAGTAATTTTCTAGCACCGTGGCCAGTCCAAATACCGTATCGATGCTCGTATCCGTTTCCTTTCGAATTGCGTTTGTGTCATAATTATCGCAACGTACGCGTAAAAATGGTATCGCACCTTGTAGCCGATAGCGGAGTACAGTTTCCAGCACTTACGCATACAAAAGCGCTTAAAATCGGAAAAGTCGAAGGATCGAAACCGAATTCCTAATTCCCACGGGAGCTGATATCGGCGGTATAAAATTGCGGCGAGTTGTATCGGTTTCTCCGTATACTTTACCCCTTGCGCAATTCTCAACGAGATCCACGCATTACTTTTGTTTACGCTGTGTACACATCCTAGAGGGAACGCAAAGTCACGATACATCAGAGATACTTAGCAACCGTGAACAACCGTCGACATTTTTATTCCCCTGTATTGTCTTGGCGAATAAGAAGAGAACGAGGGAAAATCCAATGGTTCTTCCTTCGAGTATACCGTCGTGCATCGGGTATACCGGGTTGCAAAATGCTCGTTTCGTCCTAAGACGCAAGAATTTGTAGGCTCCGAGTCGCGGCTTCGGTGCACATCGTCCGTGGAAAACTTGCTACGCGATGAATGGATGACGTGAGAATCTACGAAGAGAAACGTATTGTTTATAGTGCGCGTGCCTGTGTCTATACAAGTGAATTCAGTGAGATTTTAAAATGAAATATCGATACGATGGAGCATTTCGCAAAAGAAAGTTTCGGTCGTACGAGAAAATTTCCACATTTTATGTTTATTTTTATGAAGAGGCGGTACGATAATTCGATCGTTTAAAAGAATTTTCTTTCATTTTTATACGCGTCGATTTTACCGAGTTGTACTTTTAATGATACATATATAGAATTCTTTTTCATTTGGGAATTTTAAAGGTAATATAAAAAAAAATTCTATCCGATACCAAAGACTTGTATCATACGTATTATTTAATTGAAATAATATTCGAGAAGAGTGGTATTGTCCTACAACTGTGATTACAGAGATTTTGAAATTGAGAACTTTTCACGAGTTTAATGAAGAAAATTGTACAGCGAAACTTCAAAATAATTATATTATACATTATAATTTTTGCAAAAAGAATTTAGCACGGATATATTATAATTTTTAGAAAGTAATTATCGTGATAGGATTAAAGTTATAAGATATTAAAAAAAACAATTTTCGATAAATTTATTACGATGTTTAGCATTGGATATTCGAGTTGAAAATAAAATTATGATATAACTAACAAAAGTGCCTAATTAAAAGATTTTTATCGCCTCTTGCAATTTTTAATGAGCATAGTAGGTGTACGTTTCTTAACAACTATAATTTATACATTATTGTAAAGCCAATATTTGAAAATCATTTCGCAATTCAGAAACCGCAAAGTTCGGAATTGCATAAATTTACCGTAACAAAAGATACCCGTCGTGAAAAACCTTTTATATAAATGTATTTAAAGACACCGCAAAATAATAAATCTTTATTAAAAGATCTAAAAATATTTAATCCTTTTTTTTTATAAATAAGCGATTTATAATAACTAAAAAGGTGGTATTTACGATCACTAAAATCAAAATTAACTTGCCTATAGGCAGAAAAGTTTCCCACATCTCAAATTTATTAGCGTGTTTCCAAACGTTTCATAAACAAAGAGCCGTCGAATGTGATTAATTATCGAATGCCGGTGTACGCATTTCTCAGAGGTTAAAACGCATTCAATATGAAAACGGTCGATCCTCGTCGTAGGATCGATTCATTAAAGCTAAACTCCGATAAAAGTAGGCGCGCGATATCGAGCGCGAAACATGGGAGCCGACACGAGTCCCTCGTTTTATTGTACCGTGCGATCAAAGAGCGAGCGCAAGTCTCTCGGTGGCGGTGAAACTCCACACGGGTGGATAATATCGCTGGATTGCGCGTCTGCGCTTTATCTCGAGGCAGGATCGATTATAAACGCGTAAAGCGCCGCGCGGCGCTTGGCTTTTGAAAAACGTGATTTTCTCGTCGCCGGCGTTACGACAGAAACGTGGATAGCTTTCGATCGGGCTTTCGAGTGCGAGGCTGTGTTTTTCGGTTGTCAAAGCTATGTTTGATAGCGCCTGTACCGAGGATATTTTTACAGACGCTGAGAGAGTCGGAGATTCGCACGCCGACGACGCTCGCGAATTCGAGAACGTCTCTCTTTCCAGAGGTTTTACCTATATTTTTAGAGTATCGATCGGATGCTCTGCAACAAATGATCCGTGCGTTTGATGAGAAATAAAATTAGATGGAATTCTAAAGAGATTGACGTTTCAAAAGTGGATATCGTTTTATCCGTGAAACTCGTCTCCGCGTCTTTTCTAACTTTATTTTCTATAAATAAACGAACGGTCCAATATTTTTCAACGTGATAAAAATTAACGCAGATAATTTTTCGTGTTCCTACTTGAACAATGTTGTACTGGACGGTATAAATAGTACATTCACCCTTCCTGAAAGCAACCGATGCCCGATTTCTCTGTCTGCTCAAACTTTGTCCCGGCTGAGATAAGCTATCGTGGTTACCCAAAATAGAGTAATAAGACGCTGTCTAATGACGACGATACCGATGTCACGATCTTGCCTTTCGGAGAAATTAACCGCCCTTTATCGACACTGCTTAAATTACCTGTGCTGACGCAACTTTGCGATACACTTCGATCTCGATAATCAACTGCGCGATTCATGATTATAATGGTAAACTTCTGTATTTGACGCTAAAGTTTATTTGTCGTTTTATTTATTTTATTAGACTATCCCAAAAAAACGATAAACTAAGAAATAATTCATCGGAATAAATTTTTAATTTTTAGAAAAGAAAAAATATAACAGAAACTGGGTAAAATTCATGAACTGAATTTAACTAAAAAGTCATGAATATTGTTCTTAATTTTATTATTTCCGATTTAGTATAAGAATTTTTAAAGCTTATTAATACGATTGGTATCTTTGTTAAAAATGAATTGTTGA
Source organism: Dolichoris vasculosae (assembly GCA_018907195.1). Classification (NCBI taxonomy): domain Eukaryota; kingdom Metazoa; phylum Arthropoda; class Insecta; order Hymenoptera; family Agaonidae; genus Dolichoris; species Dolichoris vasculosae. The sequence continues at coordinate 4,598,429 of JACCHY010000015.1, forward strand.
TCCTTTAAATACCGCATTAATCACGAATATGACATCGATCTAAAACCAACAATAAAGTTTACTCAACTTGTTCCAAACGCATGAAAATTAGCTTCATTTTCCTACCTATATTTGCAAATATTAGTTTATTGTTGCAAAATAAGTAAATTATTAACGCGTATAATTAGAAATTAATAAATTATACGTATATATTTATAAAATGCCCAGTTTGCACAATATGCACGTATGTTTCATAATTATTTTTCGTATTCCTAACTTGTAAAGAAAAGAAGGATATTAGAAAATCGAATTTTTAAAAATATGCTCGATACTTATTTAAACTTATACATATATAACTACTTTTGTAATGTATAGAAATTGTATAGTATTAACAACACTTACATATAAAGTTTTCAAATTACGTTAACATATTGTTACATAAATAAATAAAAATTATGAATTCGTTTCTACTTAAAAAATAAAAAAAGCAAATTTTCTTAAATAATAAATAGTATAATGAAAAGCATAATAAAATTCTAATGTTTGTAGGATATGTATCGTAATAATAATGAATAACTTTCATAAAGAAAGTATCGATGACTAACAATTCATATAAAAAGTCGAACGTGAAAAATCATTGTAAAAATTTCTTCTATTAAAAGGGTTTTATTTTATCTTATGTATTGTGATCCGCCTTATATAATCCTTTTTGAATCAATGCACTTTCTTCGTGTATAGTATTTCAAATTAAAATAGAAAAAAAGAAAAAAGGAAATATGCATGTACAATCGGAAGTGTTGGTAAATTTTACATAACCACGTACATTCTTAAACCGAGAAAAAGAATTTTATAGCAGATTTATTTATTTCTGCGGCGTAACTTAGCACTGCTTTCGAATACAGATCAGTTTTCAATTATAAGTCAATGTTAGTTATATATATAAGAAAAATAATATTCATAACTATATTCATATGGAAATGAAAGATTAATTTACTTATGCTGGTGCTAAAACACCTTTTCATGCCTTGTAATTGATCTTCAAAAATATAACATTTATATTACTTTGATATCTAGATTAGATATATTATTAATTAATTTTAGATATAATTATAAATAAGTAAGTAAATTAAGAAATTAATACACATGTTATAAATATCGTATTCAGTGGATTCATTTTCTTTTTTGCAAAATCATGTTTTATTCGAATGTTTATAAAGATTAAATAATATTTTATGATAATTTCATTTCATAATATCATTATGAAATTTTTAAATAAATTAAAAATATTATTATATCATATTTAATACTTTAAAAATCAATTGCATAAAATTACAAACGAATATTTCATACAAATTTGATTAATATCGCTCATATATTAATTTTTATTTTTTCGAAGATAAGAGTAAATCATATTATTATTTATTAAACAAAAAATAAACTATTAAGATCATTTGAAAATGAATTCATATAGATTATATCAAACATATATGAAGCTATAAGAATATGAATATACGAATGACAATATTTAATTAGTGATTTAATTAATTTATTGGCTTTTAAAAATCATATCTGAAGAAAAAATTAATTTAATTAACATAAAATAATTGTTTTTTCAAATCATTAAAATAAATTTTCTTTATTATTTATTATTCTAATATATAAAAAATACAAAAATCTAGTTATCATAAACAATTTATCAAAATAAAAAATATTAAATTCATTTATTACAGTTACAAATAATACAAATTAAATAATTAATAACATAATTTAAACATTGAATAAAATAAAAATCTATCTATTTATAAAACATTTTATAAATTTTACAATTAACAAGAAATATCAATCTAATTAAGTGTAATAAATTACTCATTATCGCTTTAAAATCAAAGAAATGAAACAAAATAATGAATATCTTTCCAAAGCAAAAAAAATGTGTTCCAGAATCTCGCACATCATGTTCAATTAATTATCTCTCTCTTTTACTGTCTCTTTCTCTATCTCTGTCTCTTTCTCCCCCTTTATCTTTCTATAATGCATATATATATATATATATATATATATTTGTATGTGTATCTGTTAACTTCATTGCAGTTAAAGAGAAGTTAGCGGTTCACGCTTACACAATATTTTCTCGAGCTACGGTGAACAGCCGATAACCAACACAAGATTTTCACCTGTGGCTCATTGATGTACGCAGCTGCTCAAAGATCTTAGATTACTTTCTTGGTTTCAAGCTTTAACGTCCAACACGATGTTTATAATAATTAATAGTTACAAAATTGAAATAACTCATGATAATTTTAAATTTAAGTCCTTTTAATTTAAAAAAAAATTCTCATGTAATAATAAATTTTACCATATTAATTAATAATTAATGAGGTAGTTATAAATAATTTACAATTTTATTTATATTAATCATTTTCTTAAATGAAATTATTGAAAAAATTTTTGAAAATTTGTATAATGAATTTTGAAAATATTTAATTAAAACAATTGATCTTTCTTTAATACCTACTATGTAATTTGATTATTTTTTAGTATAAGGCATTGTGTTGTTATTCTTTGCATTTCCTGTAATTATTATTCATAGTTAACAGATAGTTAAGAAATTTATAGACATGGTTTAAATACATAGATAAACTATGAAAAAGTCTTTTCTATTGTAAATACTTGTATTACATATTAAACGATACATATTAATGGAGATATTAAGAATAATAAAGTGCAAATTTTATAATCTGTGCTGTATAATTAATTATTACTAGATAGGTATACGAAAATTTTATCACGACAAAAAAGAAATAAAAATAAATTGTTTTCTGATTCATGCTTGTAAAAATGATTAATGTACGATAAGCCGCAAAGTACTTATTATACACGCTACTAAGGTGAAGAAAAGTCTTTTGGTTCGTTAGTCATGTGTTTATGATCTTAATTTTATGCGGCCGCGTAAGATGTTACGACGACATAATGTATACATGTATGTAACCTTACGCAATCGAAAGCTTAATAGAATTTCAAGGTTCTTTGGAATTTTCGTAAAAGGGAACGACTGTGATTATTGCATATCCTATTTTTACCCAATGTTATAGGTCGTAGAAAATTTAAAGAAAATAGAATGCAATGAAATTTGCATAATTTAATTCTTGAGATCCCAAAGATGAAATTATAATGATTTTCGTAATTGGGAAATTTTTTATAATTTTATATTAAGTTACAATGGACGTGGTTAATATTTTCGAAATTATCATTATGGACATTACTTTAACGAATATATGATGTATTTCATTGATAATTAATACATAATTAGAACTTTTTTATTAAGAGCAGGTAGTAGTATAAATTATCTCGAGCTTTTACCACCGTTCGTCTTCCTTTTGGAATATACTTAGCTTATAAATTTATTTCTCAACTTCATAAAAATATAGATAAATTTTTACTTTAATTTATTACATTTTTATTAGTAATTTGTTGTAAATAGAACGATAAATTTAGAATCTATAGACATAAATACAAAAACAATAGTCTGGTTAAGTATAAATTCCTACGTTCTTTCGTGAATTACTCTTACAGCACAGTTTTAAGGAAACTCATCGATTTCATACAGCATATATAACTTTATGATAAAAATCTAGTTTTAATGAAGCAATCGATAAATAAGCGGTTAAGCACCTAAAATTATGCAAAAGATAAAAAATAAAAATCAATGTTAATTTTCGAATTGCGCTGCGTGTATTACATAAAAAATTAACGATTTTATTCGTATCAAGATCTTTTTTCGAACAAACTTCGCACTGACTCGCAATATTATAGAAAAATACATAATCCGTCGATACGAATTTCGCAAGGGAAAATTTTTCTTACAAAAATAGTGGAGAGAACGAGAGCGAGATGTAATAAGAATAAAAGGATTCGACGATAATCGAGCATCGAAATCACTGACCTATCTCGAAATCACTCACGAGGAACTCACGACGCGACACCGACAATCAGAATTCCTGCAAGAGATACGTAGAAAGAAGAAAAAAGAGCAAAAGAAACAGATGGATAGAAAAACTCGAAGAATATCGTAATTGTCCAACGACGAGGCGTTGAGAGAGAGAGAGAGAGAGAGACGGATAAAATAAGGTGATGTTTACACGCGTGCCAACGCTGCCATGCGATTTTGTAAGTAGCTAAACCCAACGACACCTTCGTTCTATTCGTTGCACGACCTAACGACCGAATCGATCTCCTCGTTTTTTGTGCGCGCGCGAAGTCTGCGAAGATTTTGACGAGCTAGTTTCTTGAAGTTGAGAAGACGGTGTAACTCCTTGCCAAGGAAGCGTTAATGCAGAATGATTTGTTACTGCTGCAAGCAGATTTTTCTTTTTTCTTTGTTTTCGTACGAATTACTGACTCGTTAACAGATTTTTCTTCTACACTGGCCATCAGAATTAACTTTAAATTATTCGTCTTCTCTTCTTTTTTTTTACAAATTCAGAACAAAATATTGGATAATTTATAGAAACATTTCTTACAATGTACTTTTCTAAAAGATAAACTAATTAGTTTTTATTAAAATAGCTAGTTTTATTCGATTAAATACTTACAGTTATTTACTATATAATATATTTTAATAAATCGATAGAATAATTAAATATTTTGTAAAATATCTAAAATACAAGCTATGAATTTTTTATAGAAAGTAAAAATTTGATTAATTTTTACTACAAAAGTTTGTTTCTAACGTAGATAAATTGATACCGCGAAATGATGCGATAAATAGATTACTTATTAAAAAACACGTAGCTTACATAACTTCACCAATATCAAAAACAATCGTCATGATTTGGGAATAAAGATAATCTATTTTCAATTCGTTCAATATTATCGTTTCGTTACCTAAATATTAAAAAATTAAAATTAAAAATTTCAATTTGAGCGATTGCAACATTTTCCAGCATAATATATTCGTTTATCAAGTTACGCTCCATTGAAAATTGTGAAAATACCCGTTTGGACTACAGAATTTACATATGATATTTCTGTATCTTATTATCTTAACATAATATATCCAAATAAAATTATTCATGTTTGAAGCAAATATAAAACGAGGTTTATATATTTTACATATAGTTATACGTTTACAAAATGTTTTGTTTCGATATACTAGATAATAAAATTTATTGGTAATCCAAATAATATTTCCTTTTTTATTACGAAAATAAAAAATTAATTAAAAATACTACTTGAATAGATACGTAATCATTGAAAGAATAATAATTTTGTTTATAATTAAAAAATAAATCAAAAACAGATTTTTTAATACTTTTTCATAAAATTTCAACCGAATGAACTTTTCAGCAAATAGAGTGTAATTATATCGTAGCAAAAAAACATTCACATTTTAAATTGACTGTAAAAAGTGTTTTACGAAGGAATTGTACAAATAAGCTTAAATACACGTTATTATTAATTAAACTAAAGATTACATAAAATTAGAATGTTATTAACATTTTCATTTCAAGGGGAAAAATTAACTCGTCGATAAATAATGAATTAAAAAATAATTTCTATCTATTTTAAATAGTACTAATATTAAAGTATTTAAATGAAAATTAAAAAAATTTTAAAAAGACATTAATATAACTAATTTTACATTAAGAAATATCCGCTTAAGCTACGAAAGGAATTTTAATCTTGTTTTACAATGACATATAATACAGTGGTTTACAAAAATAAATGAATTAGTTATGTACTTTATTCGATTTCCTAGATAATCAAAAATAATGCTAAAAATCTAAAACTATAAATCAATATATTTTAAAATATTTATACAGAAAGGGATTATCACCGATGAAATGCACGTAATAAAAATCGATATTCCGAAGCTCTTACCTGTCCTATAAAATGCGCTGCCGTCGATCTTTCACGGAAAGAATTTAAAAGATTTATTGTCCAACAAATTCAAATAAAATTCTGTAAAAATAGGAAAGAAAAAACAATATATTAAAATTTATTGTGTACAAAATAATATTATTATAAATAATATCATATTCAAATATAAATATTTATATTTAAATAAGAAAAAATTTAGACTTTGGAATAAATTATTTTACTATTATATTATTGAATAACACTCTTTGATAATAATTTAATAAAATTAAAAATTTATAATATTTTTTTAAATTTTTCGAAAAACATTAATACTTTTTAAAGCATATTGAGAGCATAAATAAAAAATGATGTTTTATTTATTTAAAACCTTAAATTTAGGCTAAGCAAACTAATCGATTAATGTCAAACTTACGTATTTACTGTATTCTCGTACTAAATATTGATTATAAAGAATTCCTAAAAGATTAAATTTTTCTCTTCAAATTATATGAATTTAATATAACTAATCTTTCATAAATTAATTAGTAGAGTAATTAATAATAATTACTTTTTAAAAGTGTATTCGTTCAGCGCAATGGCTTAAAAAAAATCTGTCTCCATAAAACGAAACATATGCGCACACATAGACAGAATTTCGCGCGTATAGAATTTGCTTCGCAATTTACTCATTTACTTATACGACACACATGCAATATATCGCGTTCGCAATCAAATCTCTATTAATTAATTGAATATTCTGACGCCTACTTAATTAAAAACGATAATTTATTAACGACAAGCTCGTGTATGTTCCATAAAATTTTTTCCTCTTTTTTTTATACACGCAAGAATGCCAAATCTTTTTAATTTCAACACGGAACACGACTACGGCGATACCGTCTTTATAGAATACGTGATACGATGAAAACACGCCAAAATATTTTGGAACAAAATGTGAAAGTAATGTCTTGTAAAGAGGAGTAATTGTTATTGTGGCGGGATTACCATTAGGGACGACAGTTATTAAATATAATTGATGTACGTATACGAGAACGATACGTTTTTATTAGAATCATAATTGAAAAATGATGATAACGATAAAATTCCTCGAATACCTGCTTCGTATTTTAAGTATAAAAACGTAAAAATTATTGGTATCGTTCCTTTAAAGACGTTTAAAAAAACTTTTAACCGAAAAAACGTTTAAACACAGGATTGCGATAATACAATAAGATAGCAATAAAAATTATTAGTTTCACGTCGTAAATGTAATAAACGAGGAGGAATAAAATTAAATCGATGGAAACTAATTCTACTCGATGAATATCGAATAAAACAAAGCGACTCGATATTTAACGTCTCCAAAACACACGAACGCGCTCAGTTTCTAACTTTTATACTCGTCGATAAACGAGTGAATGGATAAAACCATAGTTCGTTCGTGAGTGCGCCCGAAAACGCGAAAGCTCACCCGTCAAAAAAGAAAGAGAAAGAGAGATAAATCCTCGTACCGCAAAAGGAAGTTCTCGAATAAAAACCTCCCCGAGATCTCTCTATTAAAAACCGAAGTAGGGAAGTAGGAGATGAAGAAGAGGAAGAAGAGGAAGAAGAGGAAGAAGAAGAGAGACAAAGTGGACAATCCTCAAGAATCGGCGGCGCGACTCTCATCACTCCACTACCGACTGAAACGCTCTCGACTCGCTCTACGCGTTCGAGGGAAGCCTACTCCGGCGTTCCTTATAAAAGCCGAGGGTAAACCACGTGCGGACTCAGTGTGCTCACTGCCAACCAGCATGGACGGCACAGGCAAACTGAAAGTGAGTAGTATACCTGCGCGGAGAGCGAGAGTTAGCCGTGATATAAACCTGTCTACTTTTTTTCTGTATATTGCTCGATGACTTCTGGCTTTGCTTCTAACGCAGCGCAATTGGAACGCGATTCTGTACCGAGGGTTTTTAACGGCCAGTGTACTTATGGTGTAGATTCGTATATTTCCCTAGGCCTCGTTTCTTACGATCTTGCACTTTTTTTAACCTACGTTGCGAGGGGACGATAAAGTAACTTGCGCGTAAAGTCACTAAGCTTAATTGTCGTTACTTTATTACTTACATAATTGCACTTTAAAGCTGTTTGTTTATTAGTACATTTTATAGATCTATTTCGTGTATTTGGTATTTTTTAATTTTATTATAACGGGTATAATCGATTAAGCGGGATGAAAAACATCGTTTATAAATAGATACAAGTACATTGTAATGCCGTGATTATTACACGTAATGAACTTCGTCTATTTATAACCATGAATTAATATTAGTATTTTAAGTAAACTTTCTTAAAGGTAATTAATTTCGGTTTAAAACTTCGTTAGTAACTATTAAATAATCTAAACTTGCGTTTAACATGTTTTAATTCGATAAATCACTGCTTTATTTAATATTACAATTTAATTTCATGCTATTTTTATCCAAATTTACTTGAATAAAAAAATCTTAAATCTCAAATTTTAAAGATTACGTTATGTATTAATAATATTTATTTGCGTATTGCGTATATAAATATTTCACGTTAGAAATAAACGTAAAAAAATTTTCGTTTTAATTTTTTTATTTATGATATTTAATTTGATGTATCTATTAAACTGGTTATTTTCTTACTTCCTTAACTTAGCTTCAAAATTATAATTGCTTTACAAATTTAATTAAATTTCATTAAATTGTTAAACTAATCGTTCTTGTAAGGTGCAATCAAATTTTTAATAATTTTCAAAAGGTATTAAAATATTATTGTTAGATATATTTAAAATTAGAATATTTCATTATGAATAAATATTTATAAATATAAATTATATATTCATTTAATCATTTCAAAATGCCATAATTATATTTTTATAACACCTAATTTTTGTAACGCTGAATAAATGTAATTAGTGCAACTGCTTGAGATAATCATTATAAATCCAATAATTAGAGTGAAAATATTTATATTTATTATATTTATTATATTTGTATTATATAATTATATTTATCAAATAAATACAAATAGAAAAAAAAAGTTAAGAAAATTATTAATCATTTAAAGAGTTAAAAATTAACTTCCAAATAATATAACTAAATCATGTATTATTGATCATTCTCCATCTAAACCATATGTTATAATCGTCATATTTAATGTAATTAGCTACATAATTGAAAATCAAAAACTTAATCATTCTACCTAAATACAATTACATTTACTTTAATTTGTTTGTGATAAAATATTTAAGGCAATTATTGCGTAATTTTATTATGTAAAATAAATCTGTTGATAAATAATATAGCTACATTCAAAATTGATATTTTTATAACATTTTTTAATCAATCGTATATTTTTTCTAATTAAAATTAACACAAGTGGTAATAGTAAATTCATATTTCTATTAGATGCATTGCATTGCATCCATAAATAAAACCAACTATTATAGTCACACTATTATAGTCACCGAAAAATTATAAAGAATTCTTCGAATACAAATTAAAAAAATTTAATTGTTATTAAAACTGATTTCTTCTTTTATAATTACATCAAGTACTATATATAGTGGATTTCTACACCTTTAATTCAAAAATACTTTTAATCAATAGCCATAATTATAAAAATATTAACTTTTAAATAAACTAAAATATATTTTTCTTTATGAATCTTAATATTAATCTTTAACAATATAATATTATATTAATTTCTTTAAACACTCAAAACTAATTTAAATTGAATTTAAAATCATGTATCTCTTAAAAATAGTCAAGATTTTATACAAGTATTTACAATAAAATTATGCGAAAGTTTGTATTTCTCAAAAATACCTTTTTTAATTTCTTACAATTCAACGTAAAAGTTATAAAAACAAACGTAATGTTATTTCCTAATTTTCTTCCAAATGCTAGAATTTTCTTCACAAGATAATAGCTGAAATAAATTAACTTTTAAACAATCGCTTCAGTATTTTTACCTTGAAGCCTCCAGATGGTCAAAACCTCAGTCCTGTTGCAATAGAACCGTTGCACTAAAATTTAATTATAGATTATGTTTAAGTTATAATAAGCAACACTTTATTAGCAAAAAACTAAAATCTGTGTTTCATCATTTTAATAGTCTTACATTTGCAAAGTACTAATTCCAGATATTTAAAACTCGAAACGAAATCCAACCTATTTAAATCCAAACTTCAATATTTTAAATAAAATGAAACTTTATTTCCGTCGGATAAATATTTTATTCAACGTCAAAGATACTAAGTTAAACTTTTAAAAACGCTCCCCTTTTATCTACTGAATCAAACATCCAATTTCTTTCGAAAAAACAATTAACTTCTCTTCGTCTCGTCGTATCAGAAATGTGTCCGATCGTATAAATAAAAAGAAAATCACTCTCTCGTTTTCCAGGCTTTTCTGATCTTCGGGCTTTTAGTGCTCGGTCAAGCGAAGGAAGCCAAAAAGGATGCCGAACCCGCGACCGCGGAAACAACCACCGATGAAAAGAAATCGGAGGAAAAGTCGAAACGTGGCCTCGAGCTAAGCCTCGGCGATCACTTCGGGTTCGGCGAGGTCGGAGGTCACTTCGGTGGTGGATTCGCCGACCTGGGCCACAGCCTCGGCGAACACGAGACTATTTCCCACGGCCACATCAAGGCCGTCACCATCACTAAGCACGTCCCTGTGCTTCAACCCTACCCGGTCCACGTCGAGAAACACGTGCCCTACCCCGTAAAGGTACCCGTTAAGGTCCCGGTCGATCGACCCTACCCAGTTCACGTACCCCAGCCGTACCCGGTTATACATGAGAAGCACGTGCCCTATCCCGTGGAGAAACCCGTTCCATATCCGGTGAAGGTGCCCGTCAAGGTAAGCAAAACTCTATTTTTCTATGCATCTTTGTTCGCTCGTGTGCCTTTTTCTTATACGTTATCATGAATAAGAAACGATGTTTGTTATAAACGCTAGATTTTATACGAAATAAAATTAATCTTAGCTCCGAGTGTTGGAATAATTTTCAAATGAAAATTTAATGTATTCTAAGATCGTAAACCTACAAAATTAGTAGCTTTATAGAAAATATTCGAAATTAAAATTATCTTTATTTTCTTTGTAAACGTAGGTATTGTATCATAAATGAAGATTTTTAAGCAATTAAAAATTTATTTTACCCATTAAAGTATTCGATTTTTAATCTAATTGTTTATTTCTTTGCGATAACGATAATAATGATCGTTTAATTATGATTTTATTAGATACCTGTGAAGGTACCCTACGAAGTTAAAATACCCATCAAGGTTCCAGTGGAAATTCACAAACCAGTACCTTACCCGGTTAAAGTACCCGTTGTTGTTAAGGAACCGTATCCAGTTTACATTAAGGAACATCATCATCACGAAGGATTTGGTGATTTAGGACATGGACATGGATTCGGTCATTACTAATTTTTCTAAACGTAATTCCAAATATCTTTATATTATGACGATCTCATAAGTGATACATTATTTTGCAAATTTTCTGTAATAAAGATGTATTTGTCGTTGTAGTTGTTTATAAGACAATGATCATGTTGATATTAATATTAATGGCTCTGTTTAAAAAGAGTCGAAATGATAACATCGAAAGCAATTTTAGTGTCAAAAATGTTTATAGAGAAGAAAATACTTAACGTACGAATCGAACGTAAGTTCGATATTTTTTTATCGACGCATAAAAATGAAATTTATTTTTATACAAATATGCGAATAAAATTTTTTTTACCAAAAATATACGTCTTTTATTAATAAAACAGTTCAAGCTTAAATACACATTCTTCGATCGATTAAAAAAACTTAATACCATTTGATATTAATAATTTAACGAACGGTAAGAGAATTATTTTTAATTTTAATCTTTCATCGAAGACACTAAGAAAACATTGAAATAAAATGAAATTTATTTCTCGCGCATATGTATTTCTATATCTGAATCTAAATAGAAAGAAATACTGTAATTAAATATAATAAAATCTGAAAGATAAATTAAATTTTAATCAATTTAATAAAAGTTCCAAATTTATTCGTTTGTTATTTTAATATTTAGCTACATTTATTAATTTAAATGTTTTCATAATGAAATTAATATATTTAAATTTTGAATGTACTTGTAATTGTAAAGAATTAAAAATTGTATAACGTAAAATAATAAATATAAATAACAAGAGCGTAATACTTCAAATTCTACATCCATTTTAATGTTTTCTATTACCAAACAACTAGAGTGCATTTAAAGTAAAACAAGCAAAGAAAAAAGTAGAACGGATTGAGTTAGTTCACAAACAAGCAATTAAAACCAATCCACTCCTAACAACATGCACTCCATTTAACAAAAAAAAAAAAAAAGAAAGAAAAAAGTTAATATTGATTACGCTAGCTCAAAAACTGCGGGACCTACATATTTCAATTCTCAACGTTTCAGCCTCTTCTGGGTGTAAAATCTCGGCTTAGAGTCAAGTGACCAGATGACCCGGTTATTACCAAACGGAAATGCCTGGACCATGCAATTACTACGAAAGCATTTTCCCCTGTACACGAGTATACACATGATTTGTTTCTCGTTCATGGGGCGTTGCACACCACTCGCGTAACACGTAAAAGCGCGTAACATTGTTACACGGGCGGAAAATATATTGTGCCGTGGTGATTTTCTTGTGTCGTTACATCCTCTCCTTCCCCCTTATCAGACATCTTAGCCTCTCGCCGCTGTTTCGACACTTCCTTAACCTACGATGGATCTTTTGGTCTCTCTACTTTGTCTCTCTCTCTCTCTCTCTCTCTCTCTCTCTCTCTCTCTCTCTCTCTCTGTCTTTCGACCTTTCCCCGATGCAGAAGAATGAAGGCTCGTTCTCTTTTTGCTCGTTGACTCGCGAGTGAACGCTGAAACAGGATTGGACGTTCAATGAGAATTTTCCAGGCGTGGAAGATCGATGGACAAAATACATTCAGATAGTTGTATTTTTATCTTTGATGTGATTCTAGATGCTTTATCTTGTAAAATGAAGCTTAATTGCGAAATAACAATCGTTTAACATTGATATCTTTTATGAAACACCTTAATTACTTATAAAATAGGTTATAAATAGTTATCGAATGAATATTATTATACTTATGGATGCCATTTATAAAATAGAGCTACTAACCATATAAATTATTTTAAACTAACAAATTTCGGTGTATTTAAATAAGAAATGGTATTATCATTTCTTTAAGAACAATAATTCAGTAATGTCGTGAACAGATGGGGTAAATCTATCAAAGACGATTTATCATGTCATATTTTCTTATCATTTCTAAGAAAATTATCTTTAACCTAAAAAGAATATTTAATTATAATTGAAACAATATATTTTCCCTAATTTTTTTTAATATAAGTATCCTAAAATTATCCCCTGTTATTAAAAACGGACTTTTGAATATTTGTGATGTAATTTTCATGTAATTAATTTTATTTTGCATGTCTGTAACAATCCTTTAATAGTAATTAGTTAATACAAATCGTATAAATCAAATTAATCATTTTCAATTATTTTTGTAACGTTAAATTTTCTCTATCATTACAATAATAATCGTGACGCATTTTAATGATATTAACCATTCACCGTTAAAATTTTAATTTATTACGGTATGAATTATTTACTTACTTTGGATCATTATTTTCTTATTAAGTCAGTTAGTTATTCCATCTTATTCGCGGTATTCAATTATGAGTCTGGATGATCCGTAGATATACAATCATTTTATGAAGATAAAATTGAAATTAAAAGTTTTTTAAAATTTTCTTTAAAATTCATTTCACATTAAAATTAAACTTTGAAAGATGAATTTCTAGTAAATTAAAAAAGTTTTAATTTTCAAAACATTTTCTCTTTAACATTTTGTTTCGTATTCGTTATATTGTAGTTTAAAATTTAATACAGAATAATTTTATATCTATTCGATTTTATATATTCAATTAAAACCGAATGAATATATAAGAAGAATTTTATAAAATGAAATTATAGAAATTTAGATTTATAATAATTTAAAATATATTTTATAAAAGATATCACAGAAATAAATATAAAAAACTTTAATTTATGCTATATTGAAGAATATTGAATATTCTTCGAATAATTGTTATATATTCTTATAAGGATTATTCTTCGTTGAAAAAATATGAAGTAATGTTAGTTTATAATATATTATAAATTTAATTTACATATTCTATTGTACACGAGATAAAATAAAAACGTTTATGAAAAATATGCAATCACCTTCTAATAGAAAGTTAAAATTAAAAAAATGCTGAGAATACTGTACAACTACTTTTCTGTAATTTCATTAGACATTTGATTAAAAGATCTGTATCTTCTTACATTACATATTTATTATGTACCATTATTGCGTTTTATTGAGTAACAATTATAAACACATTTTTTTAATCGGATAAGTGAACGTGTTTTACAAGCTCATTTTTTTTCACGCCTTTATTAACTAGATTATTTCTAATCTGATCCTATTTGAAATAGTCATTTGTCTATCGACATTTTTTAAAATCATTAAAAAACTTCATACAAATGTCTTATAAAATATTTTTAACATTTTATTTCGCGTTAATTTATGGACTTTTTAATTTCTAAAATAGCGATCTAAATAATAAAATATATAATATCAAAAATTTTTTCTTTATGCAAGGTATTAAAAATATTTAGATGTATAATATATTATATTCATAATACAGTAAATTATAAAAATTATTTAAATCAAATTAACTTTTACGTATGAAATAATAATGAAAAACTCAATGCTTTGTTATAATAAAAAAGAAGTTGAGTTGTATATTAATTTTTTGTTTGTTACATAATTAATGAATCCACGATATAATCTAAAGAAATGTTTGCTGACATTTTATTTCGAAATAATTGTCGACTAAGACTGAGAACGTGTATTTTCTCTTACAACATATAAATAATCATGATGAGGGAGTCAATTATTATGAAATTTCTATGTACCTTATCTACTTCGCAATTGTTTATATGATGATTAAAACTATTCGATAAGTATTGACTAGTTCGTAATAAATCGTTTGTGCATATAACCATAATTAATAAAACACACAATTCAGAGTTTATATTCAATGAATAAATTATTGATAAAATTATAAAATTATGTTCCAAAGAAATTATAGAGTTTATTATGCAGTTATTAAAACAAATTACTTATGTTTGCATATAATCATAATTAGTGTAATAAATACAAATTCAATATTTATGAATATAAATTAATAATATTTCTCGATAAAAATAATACAAATTTTTATAAGCTTTCCGGCTAATAATTAATAAATAATAATACATTTATATATATAAATATCATAATGAGTCTAATAAACAATTTGAAATACTATAATATTACTAATAAGACATAAGCTATGATAAAATTAAGTTATTATAAATTAAATTTCTTGTTCTTACAAAATCTGTATGTATTCTATAATCATCTATCTAATTTTCATCATATATTATTATCCACAATATCCATTTATTTACTCTCTCTCTCTCTCTCTCTCTCTGCTTTCATTAAAGTTGGATTTATGTTTCACATATACCTATCATTACAATAATATAGATTATGTATAAATACATTAAATTAATAGCTCTAATCAAAGCGGATATTAGACTTAATTAATAATAGTACTAAATACTTTATGGATCATAAAATAAAATACATATAATGTAGTTCATTTAAACTAGACTAAATATCACTAAATTAATGCAAATACATTTTTATTGAAATGTACTCAACAATTCTTCAAAAATCTTTTTCTAGATTCAGAAAGCGAAAACTTGATTTTTTTCATAAGTTATATTAATTTTTCTTATGATTTCATAATAATAAAATTACGAAATACATTCAAAAATATTATTCATATAAAATTCTTATATATTAATTATTAAGTCTATAAAGTATACTATCTTATATAGACTGTTCTAAAATTGACAGTTTTTGAAATATAGATACGACTATTAAATACAATAAACAAAAATCAATCTTTTAAAAACTTAAATTATGTGTATAATTTATACATTCAAAAGTAAACGTGTTTTACATCTGTTTTCTATATACCCATAAAGTAATATAAAGTATTAATTATAATAGACGTTATCTAATTTATTCAATTAAATAAAATTTATTCAAATATAAAAGGATAAAATTAAATTACTGTCATTATAAAAATTTCAGTGTTAATAAATACAAGTTAATCAAACAACCGGATAAAATTTGCAAGAATATTATACTTTAACTTTTATACTTTGTGACAATCTTAAATGTTTAAATTTTATTTACAGCTAAAATAAATAATTAAATGAAACTTATGGCTTTTTAAATACTTATAGAAACAATTAAACTACCTAATAATTTTCATGAAAAATATAGATTAATTTAGAGTGTATGAAATATAATTATTTTCAGTTTATCAAAACTTTAACGTAAGTTTCAAATCTATTTTAAAGCATTTAAATTTCCAAATATTTCTGATATTTTATGATTTGAAAAATAAAATATGATAGCCCTAAAAATTTTGTATGTATCGTAAAATATGAATCTATTTATGAAGCGTATAACAATGAAAAATTTAATAATATGAAAAATTTTATAATCCCATTGAGATTTACTTTTATTTTTCTAATAGAATTTGATATAAATGTTATTAATTTTTAAAATCATCTTTTATTTTTTCTTAATTATTAAATAAAGTTTATAAAATGAAATAAGAAATCATAAGAATATACTTCTACAGTTAAAATCTAATTAGAATGTAAAGAATAATTATAATTATAATTTATATTTCTTGATATAATATAAATATGTATGAATATGTATTACTAATTCTCAATTAAAAAACCTTAAAATATATGTAAAAGAAGTATTTGAAATGGATTAAGTTGTTCAAAATAGATTAATATACTACATCTCGATGACATTTTGGTCACGACTATGTCTATTTTTTTTATCCGAGAAAAAAATCTGCTCTGCAAAGTTTTTTATCATTTATCTTGAAAAATTGAATTTAAATTCTCATATCATTCAAATAATAGATATAAATTTTATATACTTTTATAAGAATTCATTATTATACATAAATATATTAGTTAATTAATAAGTTGTATAAAAGTACTGCAAACACCCTTGAATATAAATATATATCTATACGTCAATACAAATATAAAATAAATTTTTAAATAATGTAATTATCAACATTATTATATGAATACTTATAAATTATGTTTTTATAATATATTAAAACCATATTTTAGTATAAATGTCTTTAAAGAAAATGAAAGAGTATATGTATCGAATTAAAAAATAAAAAAAATAGAAATTTATTAGAAAAATATACTATTTTTATCGAATATGAATTTACCAAACAAGTTTTATAGTAACCAAAAATATTAGTATACGATATTTTGTTTAAGTAACTGCAATAAATTATAATGAAATATTTCAAAACATAATGTGTATTCTAATTTTGTACGTGGATGCATAATCTGATTTAATATCTAATAAATTTTTATTCACTACGTATTGAGAAATATTCGTAATTTAGTTACCGTTTTCATACAAAAAGAGATTAGTCTTATTGAGTAACTGAGAAAAACTAGCTTATTTGCTAGTAATAAATTTTATAATTTTAATAAGTTTGCGTGATTTTCTTTCGGATTAATAAATTATTATTTTGAAAAAATTTCTTCAACACCTACAGCTAAACGATTGAAAAAATGACCTAAAAGATTTCATACGAGTTACTCTCCGAAACTTATATAACTTAATTGTTACCGTATAGAAAATATATCTGATTCAAAGAAATAAGTATAAACATGACATATTAAAAAATAATCTCTATCAAATACATTTCTCGTAAACTTTCTATAAAAAAATTAGTTGAGTAATTACGAAGACTTGGTAAAAACAATTTTTTACGAATAGTCAATTATATTCAAAATTATGCAACATGAAATCGAAAAGCCATCATGTAGAAAATAACACACAATTGAAGAGTTGCTCTTTCGAACATGTTTTTACTAACGAATAAAACAATTATACGGTTACGCCTTTTCTTTTTGTGATAAATGCATACAATGTATGATTGGTGAGCGAAGATGAAAATGACATTGCCCCTTCGACTCGGAATTGCGGATTTTCCCGGCACGAACGAGACAGTGTCTAAATTACGAAAGAGCATCACTAATAATGGCAATCGGAGGAAAAGTCTCTCGACCGCAGACGCAGTATTAATCGGGCGCAAAGTCTCGGGATTGTTCGACAAACGCTCTTACTCAACTCGCGGTCGTCTCTTTCCCTCTATTTGAAAACCACGTACGTACACGCTCACGTACCCACATATACCGGGAGATACAGAAAGAGACCATTTATAAGCTAAAGAAGAGCTATAATCTCGCATCGCGCAGATCCAAGATGGAGATTCGTACGAGATCGCGAGTTTAATAGACCAAGACGTCGCATACATATTTATCGAAACTCTGCGTATTTCTGCGAATTTATAATTTAATTGCTATCTGTCGTATGATTATATTTTCTCATTCGATTGTCGATTGCATCTACTCATTCTTCCTTCGTTTTACCTTTATTAATTAGAGAATTCTTGAATAAAATTAAGCCTCTTTTTTTAATTGTGGAAAGATAATTGAAAAAAAATTCTTTTCCATACGCTACGATAATATATATATTTTCTAAATGATTGCAATCTACATTTTATTGATTAAATTATACTGTAATATAAAAATTAATTGAAATTTTTCAAAACTGAAATTAATATTTTACCGTTTTACCGCAAAACGTTTTATGAAAAAGTACAAATATACATAAGTACAGTAAAATGATAAAAAAAAAATATTGAGTTGGTTCAAATTTTATGCTTTTTCGTATATTTTTATAGTTTTTTTTACAATATCTTAAAGTTTTTCATTGTATTTCATAACTATTTATTCCTATTCATATTTTTTATATAATTTTTTATTACTTTCATTTGACATTTATTTTATAGTTTGATCAAATATTTTATAACATATTTCTAAAATCCATTAAAGTAAGATAATAATATAAATTTCACTTTTTTATTTTTATAAGTTTATCGTATTATCATTTTTTATTACTTTAAGTACAATAAATTTAAAGAAAAATATACAATTGAGTAATATTTCAACAAATACCGTCAATGAATTTTTTTAACTTATATTTCATCCTTTTTAAATTTCTTTCTTCTAAAATAAAATCTTTGCATCTTAGACTTCAACTTTTCTTAATGAATTTAAAAATATAATTTTCCAGAAAAATATTGAAATTTAGTAAACTCTCGATACATACTTTACATATTATGAGAAAATCCATTCATAAACCTGTTTTCTAGACAATAAAAGAATTTAATTATGGTGTAAAAGAAAAGTAAGGTGTGGACTTCATTGATAATAGCGTATGAATATATAGCGTTAGTTTAACATGTAAATCGATCATCTCGTGTACTTTCATATGTGATTAGTAAATAATAAGTAATCACATTTTTATGACGTCATCAAACAACATTTAATCTCAATTTTTCCTCATTTTTTAAATAATGAAAATTAGCATTTTATTTTGAAATAATAAATTTACGAATTTAAAATTTCTAACTTTGTCTTTATAAAAAACATATGCATAGAATAATAAATAGGTAAAATGACTCGAATTTGTATCTTCAAATTTTTTGCTCAACATTGGTTCTTTTCATATATTTTTCTGCTGTTGTGGCATTTGTCTTCAAGTTTTATATTATAATTGTAGCTAAAAAGATATTTATGGTAAATAAAAAGTTGAAAATACCTCCATTAATATAAGAATTTTTTGTCTTATTAAAAATGGTATTCTAAATATTTCTATTTCTAAATATGTTCATACTTTGGAACCACTCCCAATGATTTTTAACATTTTTCTCAAATCATACGTTTTCGCTAATAAATATGAAATCTACAATTGTAACTTGTATTTAAAAGAAAATAGTGTATAAAAACATTACAAATTCCATATAACAAATTTAAATCAAATATTCAAATAAATTATATACACTAATAAATACAGTAAATTTTATCATCAATTAAATGACAACGATTTAATTTTATTTTGGAAATATTAATGGGAATGAATTTATTATGATTTGATAATATTATCTACGAAACTACTAAATTCAAAATAATTCCTGTGATTTATCGCGAACGTTTAAAGTATTTATTTGTATTAACTTATAGTTCGTTATTACTCTAAATAAGTAATTTATTAATGATTTCATCAGTTCTGCTTTTATTCAAGAGTATTTGGAGTTTCTACGTTAAACGTTTACTATTTCTTATTAAATTTATTATTTCTTAAAAAATATAATAACGTATGTAATAATTCATATTTCTTATAAAATTTAATATATTTTTCTTGATATTTATTAAATAATATAGTTTACATTAATATTGAGAATAATTCATGATTAACAATTATTTCATAAATATAAATATTAATAAAATTTTAAATTACATAAATACTTAATATATCAAATTAAAGTGTTGATAAGAGCTAAAGTCATACAATAATTTTTTAAATAAATAATAAATATTATTTTTCTAATATTTGGATTCTTGTATTGTACTACAATGAATATTTAAAATCAAAGGCCAATAAAGTAAAATTACTCTTCAAAATTTCATTTATATATAAATTATCAAAATTTAACAAAAATTTATTTCTGTAAATTGTAATAAATAGTTTCTACAATTATCTATTTTGGAATAAATAATAAAATTAATTTTTATGTAGAATATTGAATGTTTTCAAATCAACCTAATACCTTTTAATTTGATTAGAAATTGTTTAATTCTCGTTCTATTCACATTAAAAATTAATTAAATTAATTTTAAAAACTTGTACTATATTATGCAAATAATTCTTTTAAAAATTTTAAATAAAGATATAAATAATCAAAAATTTGAAAATAAAATCCAGTAATTATTTTAAACTAAATACTAAGAATTTAATTAAAATAAAAAAAGTACAAAAATTAACTAGATTCTGAATCACTAACTAATTTTTAGAATTATTATGTATTAATACCAATTCAAATTTAGTATATTAAACTTTAAACCTACAATATTACACATTACATACTCAAGGCATACGCCTTGTCTGTCAGAACACGGCATTTACTACTCAAAACATTTTTTCTCTATCTAAATTCATTATCTATCGATTAATCTCTCTTTTATTTAATACCATTTATATTATTTAAAAAGATAACTTGCGAAATGAATATTTTAATTCATAATTTTAAGATTAAAAGTTAAAAATAATATAGTCATATACACGAACAATGATCATAATAATGATAATAATGAATAATATATTTACATAAGAGTTACTTTACCTTGTAATATTATTATGTATTTTACTAAATCAATAATTTAAACGATTTTTTTCTTCATAAAAAGATTATGAAAATTGTATTAGTGCGGTTTAAATACATTAAATTTTCAATATTTACTTACCTTTGTAATTTAAAAAAATGTAATTGTAATAGTTTTTTAAATGAATATTTATTTAATACTAAAGACAATTAAATTAAATTTAATACCTTTATAAGTCATTAATTTCCTGTAAACTACAAATATTTTTTTAAAATAAAATATTGTTTAATTAAACATGGAGCAATAAAATAAAATCATCTAATTTTATAAACATAATTTTTTATAATTTTTAAAATTTTTTCAAAGACTTTTTTATTAATTTTTTTGTTAAAGAATATAAAATAATTGACATTTATTAACTTCAAATTTATTTATTTGTCAAAACCACTTAGAATGTAATTTTTTTATTTTATTTATTTAATATTGTGTATTTGATGAAGTATGAAACTACTATATATATGATACCATAATAAATAATAAAATATTAATCTTTTCTTGAAATATTAGTCAAATTTTTTTACTTTTATTTTATACGAAATTTAAATGTATTTAGTACAATTATTTTTTAAATAAATAACAATTATTTTGCTGAAATATAAAAGAAATGTTAAATATTATATTAATTTGAATGAATTGTAAATATTCCATATATATGTATTTAAATTTTATTTTGTTACTAAACAAAAAACTATAAGTAGTGTTAATATTTATACAAATTGATTAATATAACAATAATTATTTAAGTAACTATCTGTGATTAAAATATAATTTATATATAATGGGATAAAATTAAATTTATTGTGACTATAATTTTATTATGCATAATAAATTAAACGAAAGTGAATGGATTAATGAAGAATTTAAAGAAGAAATTAATTATCATGGACGTAAAATTGGAAATATATATAAAGTAATTATAAAAGAAGTTTCTCGGTGTTATTCAATACTTCCCCTAACTTTAGTTCTATTTTTCCCTATAAATATAATGGCTAAGCAACAAAAATGGTATACTGTTGGAAGTAATTATTTGAGATTCGTAAGAAGTTCCTCGCACTACGTAATCTGTCCAAATTATCCTGTTGCACATCTTAATATCACACGAACAATTCGTCTTTAAATTACTCCCAGTTCAATTTCGATTTCTTTATACGTATACAAGAAAGGAAGGCGAATGTAAATTGGCGCAGTTCGAATGGAACAACGACCTACGGTAGTGGACTTACTCGAGAGAACTTTCCTTTTGCATTGCTTGGCGTCACGCGGCGATGCTCAACTACTGCGCCGGAAATCTCGAGTAATTTCACATCGTTCCAGTGACCGACTGAACGATTGCGGACGCATATATTTTGTTCTGGAATAAAAGACTATCGGGGGTAGTTATCGCGCAAGTCTAAAATCGTAATCGTTATTGTATGCAATCTGAACATTTTGAATAATATATACGGATTTAACTTAACTTTAGAGGAGTTTCGATGAACTTTGAGGTCGAATACCGGATTAATATAATCTTTTTTAACTTTGAAGTTTCTTCTTTGACGTTGCTTTTAAAAAGATACTCTAATTTGAACAAATTTGTCTTTTTTCATATTTTTTTCATTCCTTTTATAAGGTATCAAAGTATATCCTTGAAATCCGCATTAACTTAAACTTTCACTACTTTTCAAAAATTTTATCCGTAAAATATTTTAGCAATTATTGCTTTGCTTACAGAATAAAACTCAAATGCATTAGAGTACTTAAAGTACTTAAAAATAAATTTAAATCATATAATTTAGCGTCATATTCATTATAAATGACATAAAATAAAACTATAAATTTTAAAGTCTTAACATTTAATTTTACGAGTATCAGAAATCATATTGGTTAATAATAATATTATTTCTATATCAGATACCGAATATAATCATAAAGTGGCGAATTATTTTTCGAAACGAATAAAAAAATTTCAAGATAATTACTAATGGATAACAAAATTATTCGTTCAAATTATATATTTCAAATTTATTAGATAAGACAAATTTCTCTGAAAATCTAGTTAAATGACATTCCTAAATATTAAGAAATTATATTTTACCTAATAAAATTGATTCAAAAAAAAATTTAGACTAATATACATTTAGAAAATGTATTAATTATTTAAAAAATTCATTTACGTCTTATTTTAATAGATTACAGTTTTATAATTTAATCATTAAGTAATAACGTTAAATATAAGCATTTCATATTTTAATTTATCATGATATTAAGTAAACCATAAATCATAAAAATCTAAGAATTATAACGTGAATTGGCATTTAAATTTAAGTAAAAGAGTATTTTTACGTATATAAAAATATTCATTACGTTAACTTTATAAATTATAACGATCTTCTATCGATTACTTCATCTAAGTTACATATATAATACAAAATAAATCTGTATATTTAAAGGTGTTAAACTATTTTTTTTTACTATTATGTATTTTATTATATTTAATATTAAAATATAATCATAAATATAATATGTTAAAAAATATATATATAATACAAAGGCGAAACTAAAATACTGAATTAAAAAATGTTTGTACTTTAACCAAATCCTATTTGAATTAGTATTTTAAATTTTCCATCTAAATTTTATATTGGTTACATTTTTTAAATTAATTCAATATTTTTAATTTATTTATAAATTACATTTACTGATTTTAAATATTTTAAAATAAAAAATTTTGTTATTTTAAACTTTGATTTTTAAGCAATCTTTTATAGTTTTGACTCATACATCATTGAATTATTAACTAAATAAAGCAAAATAGATTTGTATCTTACAAATAAAATATAAAAGTTTATGGAAATCATATTAAATATTTCAACTAGATTAATCATGAAATTCTTCTTAGAAATAATGGTATAATAAATATTTATTTGAAATTAAATTAATAACATTGAATTTATATAAATTAAATTTCATAGATTTTGTTATGATAATGAATGTTTTTATACTTAGTTCTTAATATTTTCTTCATCGAATATATAATAAAATTTAAAAATAATTTTTGTGAATATGAAAACAGTTTATAATAAAATAAAACTAGCGTTTAAATTTATATTTAAATTTAACCAAATCTGTTCCAAGTAAACTAATAAAAATTTAGGATACGAAATTTAATGTACTTCAATTATATAACAAATGCAATCCATACATTTCTTAAATTATACTAAGAAATGAGTGAAACGTTAATTATAATTAAATTTAATTTGCACAAGTTTACATGGCATTATTTATCTGATGGTAGACGAACGAGATTAGTAAAATCATATAAAAAAAAGAAAAGAAACCCTATTTTAATAAATGTAACGTTACGCATACGAAACAAAGAGTCAGTGAACTCTGATATAAATTATTTTAAAGATTGTATCAAGATTCATTTATCGATGTGCATACGCCATGAAAGAAAGAAAAACAAAGAAAAACAAAAGGGTTACTAAATCAAGTATTAGCAATAAAAATATTAAGTGCCTATACATTTCTGAATTCATGAATGAATTATGAACTGAAATTGAATCTGATAATATTATCAATTTAAATAATTTGATATAAAGAAATGTTCTAAATAAATAGTATTATATAATAAAACTAAATAATTTATTTTTTACGTAGATACTATTATAATATTAAACTTAGACTGTTACGAATATCTTTATTTTATCTTTCAAGTTTTTTTAATACGTACGAATAGATATTAAAATCAGTATAACATTATTTAGTTTAATGAAAAAATTTTATCTATACTATACGTTATATGTTCAATATAATAAATGTATAATGTATACTTAATATAATATTTAGTCCTTTATATTATAATGTAGTTGGCACTATAAAATGCTCAAAAATAATTGTGTGATATATCATTTATTTATTTTTATCTTAAACGCTTTTAAGATTCTTTCATATTCTGCGATATTCATTTATATTATTATTTTAAAAACTAAGCAATGTAAAAAAAATAAAATAAATGTTAGAAAAACATTAAAAGTCTATAAATATATTTTAAACTATTAAACCTGCTAAGCTCATCTTTCAATTAAAAAATTCCAACAAAAAATGAATCCATCAAAATAAGAAAATAAGAAAAAAACTCGTTAATCGAAATAATATTTTTGTTCTTCCAGCTTGTAATTAAACTGAATTCATTTTTATTATATTTAATGACAATATGTGATTCATAAGAAATGTTTGTGGTTACCTAAACAAAATGTAAAGTAAACAGAGCGATAAATTTATTACAGTAAAAAAGACAGTCAATAATTTAACTTGACAGGCCATTATTGGCATTATGAAACGCATATAAATCGATAGACCGAATCGAAAAGAAAGTCCATAAGAAAAAACGGAATAGTTGACGCTGCATTGCGAATTTTGCGTACAATAATACGTGTGTTTACTTCTATATCATAGAAATAAAAAAAAAAATATCCGTGTCATAAATAGCACAAGTTTTTAATGAATTTTTCGCAACGTCAAGCTCGGCAAATTAACAAAATAATAGTGCTAGCGTTTTTCAATATGTTAGAATTTTTATGTACTCGTATGTAAATTATACTCATACGTAAAATGTCGTTTTAAATAGATCAACTAAGCGGTTTCCTCAAAATCTTGAAATGTTTTATAATACCTTTAAAAAAAACTTCGATGTTTAATCGGATTAATTAAAATAAATTCTAAGATTTTTTGTAAACGTGTAAAGATATTAATAAGTTACAGAACGACCAAATAATGACCGAACCACTAGAATTATCAAATGCTTGATCAAAGCTTTTATCTCGGACAGGAAAAAATTTCGTACAAGAGTAATCGAGTCGGATCTTGTTCATTCGGATAAAGCGAATGGCTCTTAGAAAAGTATAAAAATGATGGCTTAGAAAAAAATAATTGTACGCATAAAGTAATAGTCTCGCGTTAAAACAAGACTGCGAACTATACATTTTTCGCAAACTCTAATGATCGAGTAGCGAACGTTCGTAACATTTGAAAGATCTCGTACAAACTTTTGACTAAACCATACTTAACGCATAGCCCGTCATATATGATTAAGCGCTCAAAGATACTTGCACCAATTGCACGAATGCGGTCATACGTGAGAGTCGAGCAACGTGTGGCACAAATGTCAGAACAACGTTGGATAGTCCGACTACGTAACTGTGCGAAATTACGATTTCCGTGGTACGCGTGCGCTAACATTCGCTGATTTTCTCCTCGTATAAACTCCGTGCGAGGGACGAGTACAACTGTAAAAGTACATAATCCAGGAAGTTGTTGCCACTTGTAATCGATGGCGCGTAATGTAATAATAGCGCGGGCCAAAGGAGAGAAAGAAAGATAAGGTGCCGTTGCGTTGGTCACTGCTTACGCTCGCACCTTCTTCAAGATCGCTGACTCGAGGATGAGTGAAAGTGCTCCCGGTTAAACGACCTACATGTATCTTTACTTACGATAGTCGACATCGATTGTTCAATTTTTATAATTAAATGTAAGCCTCGTAGATTATCTTTTTTTTTTCAAAAGGTCGTCGGCTGTGAGAATACGTTTTAAAATTATTATCGTCGGGATCGTATTAATCCACCTGCTAATTAATGTCGTTAATAGATTGATAGCAAACGCTCTCGTATAAAATTGAAACTACTACGTATAATAAAGATCGATGAAGGTGCAAGAACCCAAAGAACTACTTTTATTCCGCATTGGATGAAACGAGGAATTCAATTGATACCTAAATAAAATGTATAAATGTAAAATAAATACTATTACACTATTTCAAATTTAGCAATGCAGATTACTTTATTGGATTTTTATTGTTTCTCTTGCTCAACACAAGACTGAAGGAATAATAAAAATTCTTGAATGGAAACAGACTAAGGCAATTATATTTCAGTTAGATCGTACTACAATATCAAGGCTATTTTTTATTTATATAAGCATTAGCCTATATTTTATGATGAAATAAAAAATTTTTAGCTTAACTGGATATTGATAAACTAATAAACATGTATTAAAAAAAATTTATTGTTTATTTTGTACATACCGATATGCGTGGAGATACATCGAATTTCAACTAAATTTAACTTTAAAATATATCCATGTGATATAACTGTATTCACGATACAAATATCATTAAAATTTGATGCAACTTTAAAATTAATAATAAAATATATTTTTAGAATATACAAATAATGTGAACGATACGAATGTCGCGTAATGCAGTTAAATATATCCATTCGTTTAATTTAAGGATATCATTAGATCGATAGTATTTCTTACATATATAATAAAGGCTTTATTGCACATTTTACTACATTACTACAATTTGCAACACCATTTACTTACTGCGACGTATACGTACCTATTTACAATATTACATAGTTTTAAATCAATGATTTCGATTATTTTTCTTGCAAAACTTGTTATTTCTACTAAACTTTTTATAGAAAAATATCTAAATAATTACATGTTTAATTCCAAACAGTAATAATTACGGATTAGATCGATGATTATGTCTAAGCTTTTAATAACTGAAAATATAATGTAAATTATTATTACTGGTCAATCTATAAATTATTGCTAACTTTTCATGTTGTACAAATTCCGTAAAAATAATATTATACAACATTTCTCGAAATATTTATTTTATTTCATATATATATATATATTCGTTTCAATTAAGTTAAAAAATACATAAAAATGATATGCGATTACTACGAAATTCTCTTCGATTATATTTTATAAATACAAAAATAATTAAATTCCAAATAAATATTATTAATTCGTTTATAAGTAATTTAACAGTATTAAAAATTGTGAATGAAAAATTCTGATAAAATTTTAGTAACATTGGAAGAATATTTTAATTAATAACACTCGGAATTTCATAAATTTGCATTCATATTTAAAAATCTTTAAGGCGATATATTACAAAAAACTAAATCCATTTACAAATTATACCATATCCATAGATTTTATTTTACTATCAAAGTGTCTGCAACTGGCCGAATGAGTTGAATAATAGTGCAATTTAAGTTTAAGTTGGTCCTTAAAATACATTACAGTAGAATAATTTAGGAACGTACTCAAAATCAAATTATACCGATATTTCACCCATCTTCTCATTTATTGTGTAATGTAATATAGTTGCTAATGTTCCCGTCGATACTTTCAATGAATAGAAGATTTAAGATGAAAAATTATAATAATACAGTATGACAAATTTATATACATATATACTTTAGTATCAAATTGGTTATTTGATATATTGCACGTATCATAAATTTGTTATTTTTAACTTACAAATCATTTCATATTCAGATTTCATAAACTAAATTTTCAGAAAATTTATGATAAAAAATTCTGATATTATATTTTTATCAACATAACAATTTACCGTGTATAAATTCATAAGAAATACTCTGAATAAATATTTTCAATCACTGCATCGTTTAAAATACATAATTTTTTTAATTATAAAAATGTTTAAATATTATATTAATAATTTTTTAATTTTCAAGTAAAATAAACAAATAAAATACGATATTGTAAAAAAATTAATATTTAAGTTTGATATACATATTACCTTATATGTTTTGTTTCATAAATTTAATTATTAGGAATATTTCTGTTAATTATTAGAGTTTATTTAGTAGTAAGAAACCATAACTCTTAAAAAATAATTTATGATATAAACAAAGCTGCGATTACTTTGATCATATATTTTTGTATTAAAGAAAATATATTTTATGTTATGTTATTTAAGCGATGACATATAATAATATTTCTATAAAAAGTCAATTCAACTGTTCACCGATAATTGCAATATAGATTATCGTATGCATATACGGCTATACATTTCGTAGATTTTCCGCTACGTTTCAAGACATATTACTTCATTTTATGACTAAAAATATAGATATGAATAGTCAGCAATAAGAATAAAATATAACGCTGACATTAAATATGATAAGAAATAATTGGAACGATTGATCCCATCCATCAACGCAACACGTCAAAATAGAAGCATTACAATATACAATTTTCTAATAGCATCAGCTATTGGAAAATTCTAAATCTAAAGACCCCTGGAAAGAAGTCAAGTGGATAGTTTTCATCAAGCAACCAAAGAAGAAGGCTTTTCGGTAAGTCTCTACAAATCATTCAGATCCAATAAGACCAATCTCAATTCCAGTCAGCATAAAAGAATTGCAACTCACACGTCGAGCGATATAAGAAGTTAAATAAAAATAAGTTTTAAAGTAAAATAATGCACGCAATATCTCTCTCTCTCTGATATTTGCATTTTTTATTTATATTTATTTAAAAAGAAATAAATATAAATTTCTTGAATATCCACTAAATTTATACGTGACTAAAAAATAATATGAAATATTAAATTTATAGATTGTGGATGTGACGTGAAAAGAATCAAATATGCATAATAGAAATTGTCTTCTTTTATAAAATAAAAATTTATTAAAGCTTATGCTTAAAAAAAGTAGTCACTTATTATAAATTATTTTTAAGAAATATTTATTTACTTTTATAAAATTTGTAAGTCACCACTTTGCTGAAAAATATATTATTGAATTTTTATAATATATAAAAAGAGGAATAATAAATGTAGTAAATGTCATTTAGACAAAAAATAAAAATCATAATCTATAATATGGAATAAAATTAGCCTGCTAATAGTTTAAGTATGAAGATAATAAATTTAATATTTTGGTACAACCTACGTTTATTTCTATTATTTTTACAATAATAATTTTAAATAAATGTTTAAATTTTTTCTGTTTTATTCACAGGTTCTGGTTTTTAATCTTAGATTCATATTTAATTACATAACACACAAACATGTGTTTATATAAATTCTCTATCCAATTATACCACTACTTTCATACCTTCTAGAAAAAAGAGAGATAGAAAAAGAGAAAAGAGGTTTAATATCAATCATACTTTTCACCAACCACAGAATTATCTCTTTACATTTATTTTTTTTATAACCAGTTATTATTCAGAGCAATAAAAATTATATCAAATAACTTACTCATACAAATAACGGCATGAATTATTTTCAAAATAAATGAATATATAATTTTTTGAATTCCATAATATTAAAATTCAATCACGTTTAATAGATTTAATTTTATAATTACTTTACCTTAAAAAATTATTTTCTAAATTGATGAATGAAATAAATAATTAAAAAAAATCTTATTTCTATTAAATATCATCGAAAATTAGAGACTCGAATATTAAAATATTTACTAAAATCAATGCAAATATGTACAATAAGTAATTAAAAGTATCTAAATAATATAAATAAAAGATTATTGTATGATTAATTGAATATGTATCTATTTTTCAATTATACCTCATTTCATTATAAATAGCGTATTAAATATAAGTATATACAATATTACAAAATCTATAAGATCTATAGTAACTATTTACATAATTTTTAATAAAATATTTCATTATTTATAATTATTTTAATAATCGGTATTTATATAAAATGTTAAAATTAAATGAACTTTATTACAATAAATTTATCGTTTGAATACATTTCTCATGAAACATATAACCCAAAAATGAAATAAAGCTACTGACTAAAACTAAAATGGATATGAGTATTAACTGAATATATCGAGGTCAAAGAATTTTATCAATTACAGAAGTTGCTAATTATTATATATGAATGAAGGAAAAAACGTATACACCTAAATAATTATAGATACGGAAGACATTAAAAATTTTTTGTAAATCAAAATTAATAGTGTTGAATTAATTTATTATACCAATAATTATATAATATTTTAATGATACAATACTAAATAAATAGAATTGTTGATTTAGAAACAGTTAATGCGTAGTTTTAAAAAATTATAACTTAAAATTTTTTATTTTCCAGTTTTTATATATCAAAAAAATTATGATGAAAGTTTTGTAATTGCATTCGTCCAACTTTAAATATTATTTTATTTATATCTTCATCACAAAATATATAGTTTTAAACAAATTTTATTAAATTAATTGATTAAAATAATAATTATAATGAATATAAATGAAATAATAGTATTAATAAAATTAATAGATAATCTTAACTAATGTTTTTTATTCAGATTTATTATCACAAAATTCTAAGTCATATTGGTAATAATCATCACATCTTTATTAATTATTACCAACACTTTTTATCATTAAGTGAAATAAACGTTCTTTGATATGTGTAAAAAATAAGTTCAATAAAATATTTTCATTGGACAGAAAATTTATTTCAATTATTTAAATCCAACTATCATTTATAACTTAAATAAATAACCAAAAATAATTATATGATTATTATGAATACACATTATAGTATAAAAATATTTATGACTACATTTTTAAAAATAATATATATATATATGGTAATCTGGAATACAAAAATATTTAAACTAATTGTTTTATGCAACTAAACATTTTAGATAATAATATTCACTAATAATCTATAGCATTTGAATAATAATCTCTTGAAAAATATATTGAACTTCTAAATTCATCTAGATATTTAATTTCTGTTTGTAAAATTAGTATTATATACTATGTATAATTTGAGAAAACTTTATCTCCGAATTCTAGTGTATTATATTTTTTAAAAATTCAAAAAGCTATTCAAAATCCCAAAAACTGAGTTTATAATTCTGCATTCTAATTATATAATTCAGCTTTTATATATTTAGAGTATTAAATTATCTTTGAGATGAAACTACATTGTATTATTAAGTAGTTATAAAATACAATCAAAATCAAACTTCGTTCAAAACAGTAATGACATAGAAGCATTCTAAAATCTCATTCTGTTTAAAACGTTGTAACTTTTACTAAAAAGGATAATTTTAGCTTTACAAGTTTCGAGTTTAAAAAAAACTACTTTAAAAATCAATTACAAACTCATATTAATATTATACAAAATAATAACTAGATAAAATTTTTCTATTTTCATTTGAAATTGTAGCAAATATTTAAATGAAATTATTAAAATATGAAAATAACAGAACTTATAGATTTTCGAGATTATTACCTCGATTTCCACAATACTTTTAACCTTTCATCTACAACTTTTTACCCTTTAGAATTCGCAGCTATATATATGTAAAAATTCTAAACATTACAATTGAATTCCTTCTTTTTTTTATAAATTTGTTTGTATATAAGTTTATTGTGTGTAAACTTATTACTAACGGTAAATATAATCATATTAATATTAATGTTGACTTTTTAATTCAGATTAAACAGTAAACTAAATAAATAAGATTAATTTATTATATTCGAATTTTTAAGCATAAACACTAATATTATTAATTGTTATACTTTAAGATATTGTTTCCATTACAAAAATTTTCGGAGAAAGTACTATGATCTTAATACAAAAATTTTTAATTTCAAATTAATTTTTATAATGCCATAGTAAATTGTATATAATATTTAATCTGTATTAAATATTAAAGGTTTGAATATTCATTTTTAAATTTTTTAATGTATAATAAAAGATAAAGTGTAATTTTTTTTATTCCAATTACAATTATTTTATATTTTATTCGTGAATTTGTTTATGAATCTCCAATGTTTCTTTTATGTAATTTTGAATCTTATAATATTAAGACATTTAATTAAAATCCGACCAAATATTAAAATTATATATTTAAAAAAATTTTTATATGCCAATTAAAATATATATCGCTCATTTTTAACAAATTTTTAAATGACAATTCTAAATAATGAATGATAAAATTCAACTTGCTTAGATATATAATTTATCTATGCATCGTATAAAATTATAAGTTTCTTTGAATATATTTATTAGAGTTTTCTTTACGAGTATAATATATATTTTTACATCTATTCATGATCAACATTTAGAAAGTTAAAAATCTGTTTTTCTTTTACATAAAAATTAAATTATTTTCCTTATTATTTATCGTCTATAAACTATATATTGTTAAATTTAATATTTATATATATGTGCTATTTATAAATTTTACTTAAATTTTCTATTTTTGCTACTAAAATTTTCAAATTATTTCATATTAATTTCATAGAAAGAAGTTAAACTCTATTGTCATTATTTTCATAATCATAAATATCATATAATTCAAATATAATATATAAATAAGTATCTTTTTTAATTAATGGAGTTTTATTTACCTATATAGAATTCTACGTCGAATGTTTTGACTTTTTAATATTCTGATCTATCATTGATTATCAAAAATTTAAATAAGATATCGGATAAAATATACTTTTTCTTAATAGAATTACTTTAATATGTTTTGTAAAATGTAAACATTAAATACTTATATTTTTATTAGCCAAAAACTTTTATATCAAATTACGTATTTAAAATCTTCATAATAAAATTAAAATAAAATTAAACAATTTATACAAGTACATAAAAGTTACATAAATTTAAAACAGTTATTTACTTAATTATAATAATTTAATTTAAAATAACGTAAGCTTTATTTAACTATGTAATTTATGTATTTCAAGAATTATTATAAAATATTATAAATTATAAAAATTAATGTCACGTACTTGTTTTTATAATTTATGTAACTTGTACAATATAAATTATTTTCTAAATTATTATTATAACGATGAATACAGTATTCAATATTTATTGAATATATTTACACATATTATCTTTAATAAAAAATTAATTTAAAAGTTATCTAAATGTATTAAAATAATACAAGATTAGGAATAAATAATTTTATCACTAAATATAATACTAACAATTTGAAAAGAATTAGAAAATAATATTTCGCAAATACATGTTCTGATTCAGCTTTTATTCGAATACCAGTTATTTGAATATTAGAATTTATAAAAAAAATAGTATAATCCGTCAATCTAATGGAATATAAAACATGAGATCATCCAAGATATAAAATAAACTAATTAAAAATTTTGAGAAATAAAATTCATAAATATATTTTAAAAAAATAAAGTATGAAAGGATAAGAAAAAATACATTAAAATTTGATGAATAATTCAAAGATAACAAGGAAGAGAAAATATCACTGTAAAAAAATAATTTTCAAACATAAATTCAAGATGTGCAATAAGATGAAGTTAAACATTACTATTTAATAAATTTTAAGCGAAGTATAATATATCAAACTATTTTTTTTATATTTTCCGAAAATTATATGTATTAGTGATGTAGTTATAGGGATGAGAAGATAAACTTCCGAGTTTCTCATACTAGTAAAATAATAATAATAGCGATAATAACAAATAATAATAATAAAATTATCTAAATAGACTAGTAGTAGTTTTGGAATAACTTTGAAGTTACATGTACTTATAATTCTAATAGTATAGTATAGCGATTGCTCTCTAACATTATAAGCTACTTTGTTGCTTTGTTATGATTATTGCAATATAAAAGTTATGAATGTAAAATAAAAAATGTAACATAAAATTTTGCGATAGGCACAATTATAATGAACCTTGACATGTAGACGAGTCTTTCTCTCGTCAACAACAACATTGTAATGCACATATATTTATCTCGCTTGCATTTACTGTACTGCTAAAATAATGTAACTCGAATCTCTTTGAAAATAAAGCGTTCAATATTTATAGAAAAAATTTTAAACAGGAAAATTATAAAGTTGTTAAATCACGATTGATTTAATTCGAAAATGAAATTTCAATATATACAAAAAAGTATTATAAGATAGTATTAATTAGAAGAATTTAATTTCAAGATATTTTAATGTAAATTTGTAAAACAATCATAATATAAGAATACAAAATATATTAATAAGCATACTGATAAGTATATCGTACAAATCCATTTATTTTGCAAGTACAATTTGAAAACAGTAAGAGAAGTTTCTACGCAGCCGATAAACTTTTATATGTATGAAATAGAATCTAAATCAAACTTTTTTTCTATTTTTTCAGTATTCTAAACTTTTGTGTATTTATATTTTCATCTGTTCTTTGTTAACAAGGAATACATTGGATTAAAGTGTCCAAATAGTTTCATTGTATGCAAAACCAACACAATTTTACTAATTTGTTTACAAATTTTCAAAGATTTTATTATCAAATATTTTCGCTTCTTTCGCTCTCATACAATATTTTCTTAGTTATTTCTATTTTTAAAATAAAATTTTTTTATGCTTATCTATTTTTGTCAATTTAATAATTTACTTTCAACTTTTATATTTTACAACTTTTAATTAAATTTTCAGGTTAATTCAATATACCGTATAAAAGGAGATCTATTTATAAGACAAACAAAAATTTCAACTATGAAAAATGAAATTGATTTGATAAATAGTATAATCAATCACCGATTTAAAAAATCTAAGTCAATTTTTATACATGCGCTAACATGTTATGAATAAATATACTGAAAATAAATTCTATTTTGAATTCATGCATAAACGTTATTTTTCATTAAGTTCAACATCATTTAATATTCACTGCAGTTCATAAATTTAATTTGAATAATTTAAAAAGTATGAATTAGTTAAACATATTCAAATCTCGTTTGAAACTGTAACTGTTAATTCAAAGAATATGCATCGAAAGTATTAACTTATACGCCAAGTTTATGAGAACGTATAATAATTTATATACAAATCTTACTAAACCAAAAAAAAAATATTACTAAACAATAACTCTTAGTTATGTTAATCAACTTTGCAGGAAATTTATTTGATTGGACACTGCATCTAAAGATGTTATTCTGAACTAAAATATTTCATTAATAGTGACCATTATTGAGCGACTAATACATGTTGACATGTATTGACAAAATCTAAATATTAAATACAAAATCGTTTCCTTGTAAATACTTAAATTTCATGTACTTTAATTATACAAAGTATCTTTTATAATAAATAAATTTTCCTTGTCATCTTTAATATAAAAAATTAATTGCAAAATGCTTTTAACAAATTTAATAGTTATTTATTATACATATTTTTATATATTATATTTTGAAACTATAAAAAACCAAAGTTCTTTATTTAAAAACAATACTTTTTTAATTGTTCTTGTTACATTGAGAAAGTTTGAATCATAGTTATTTGCAGTCGTTATCCTTAGATGAATTTAGATGAAATTAATAAATTTAGATGAATTTTTATATATATATGAAAAATGGTTTTTTTTAACGCTCACACAAATTATTTAGTAAAACGAATATATTTTAAAACAACAATTTCGTTGTTTTCTTGCAAATAAATATACAGTTCCGTGTATGTTTCTAAAGTTTTTAGCATACAGACATTTTTTGTTGTTGTTTGTTTTCCATAATATAAAATGTCTGTGAGAATGAACACCGTGAAAAGCCTCCCTCGAAAATATTACTTCATATTTTTGATCCAGCGTTACTGTTTTGTGAATAAAAAATAATATTACATTCTTTTTAAAATTTATCTTTAAAAATATAATATTTCATTAATTTTATTATTATCAAAAATTATCAAAAATTATTAAAAAATTCGCTTGTCGTAAGTAAATTTGCATTTTATTACATATATAAATTATTTTTAATATTTTAAATGACAAATTTTTATACATAATTTAAAATATTAATATCTCGTTCACGATTATTTATTGTCATAATATCAAGATATATTCATACAGAATAATATTCAAAATGTTTTTATTAATCGTATAATCTTATATTATATATATCTTCTATTTCAGCAACTACTAATATCACGGTTGTATTAATATCTTCATTCGTATACAAAATTTTCTTAATATATCAAATATTTAAATGAAAAAATTTTCTTTAAATCACATAATTATAAATTTATAATATTTAATAATAAATAATTTATATAATATAAATGCTAATTTATTTGTAATTTTTTAATTAACTGTTATTGCGATAAGAATAAAATTTAAATATTATTAAACTTTTTTATTTTTTAAATTATTTTTGATCTACCAAAGAATTATAAAATTCATCTAAATTATTATCTTTCAACATTCAAAGCGAACCACTTTTTTTAACGATAAACTACAAAGATAATGATTCCATATATTTTCATATATATCACTTTCTTATCACATTCGTTACAATACCGATAAAATTTTAGCTTAAAATTTGTTGAAAAGAATTTAAAAATTATGCAAAACACATATTTTCCCACAAAATACGTAACGAGAGTCCGCAAAAACGAATCCAGATATATGCACTCGTGTAATGACGATATTCGAAGCGCGACGTAAGTGAGATGGACTTCCGTTATCATAAATTATCGTGTATGACTGCGTACACCTGATACATAATGTAAGTGCACGTGACGCACGACGCACGCCTTTCTATTAAATTGTAAAGCAAAGCAGAGCCAAGAGGCGCGCGATACTTTTACTTTTTACATAATGTATCTCGAGTTGACCGCGAGCTCATTCTAATCCCCGGATCAACTACTCGCGTCCGGATAGAAAGCAAGGAACGCGGAATTTAATGGCATTCCATTACGAGTCTGTGTTTTCAACGTCTAGAGCTGCTTGGACCTGAATTGAAGTGTCAAAGCAATTTTCTTTTTGTAAGGATCCCTATTTAAGAACTTTTACACATAGGTCCAATGATATAGCGCTTGTGAGATATTACGCGTAGTTGTTGTACAAGTTATTACACAGCTTCTTGTGTTCTTAAAGTTAGTTTATTATACACTCGGGTGAACTTAGATAATCGAAAAGAATAGATTTATAACTGTAATTATTTGAACGTTTTTCCTATTCGCTTTTATATCGTTTCGATCAATGATGATTAGATGTGTTATTTTAGAAAAGCTGTATTATGTACTATTATGTAATATTGGGATTGTTCACCGAAGTTATAAAGGATATGATTTTTAAATTGAATCACTATTATGTATATTTTATTTTTTAATAAAAATGATTCGATGCCATTTTTGTCTGTAATAAAATAGATCGGTGTAAAAATTTTTTAATACCCTTATGTACGTATATATGTACATTTTCAATTACTGTACTTCAATTTCGAATGAACTCCCGAATCAAAACTACCAAATAGATTTTAGAACTTTAGTCAATTCTACCGGATGTTATTTAAGAAATTAATTTGTTAAAAATCTACAAAACAATAATGTAAACGATGCTATTTACCCAAAGTATCCATTATTATAAATTAGTTAAAATTTTCGTTCTCGTATTGTACGCCATAAAAAAGTTTTTAATTTTTATCTTACATTGCTCATTAGAAATTCTAAAAATTTTAACTGAAAAATAAAAAAGGAATAATTATTTTTTTAATTTTTAAATGATTCGGTAGAACAAAAAATCTAACGATATTTTTTTAAATTGTATTTTTCATATCTATGTAAATAATATATTTATTTCATCCGAAAAAAGTATTGCATTAAATAATATAAAAAGTTTGATTATCTAAATAATTAATTTTGATAAATTTATCGTTTACTTATCTATATATAAATCGATTATATTGATATTAATTTCATGTATAATAAAACTTTAAACACATCTAAAGTAAATCATATTACTAACAAAGTCTACGTCCAATAAATAGTTGATGAAATTCACTAAGGTACAGACTAATTTAATATTTGTACCAAATTTCATATCTATATATAAAATACTTCCAAAAATACCATCTCAATAATATCCATCATAAAGTTTTAAATTTTAATACTTAAAATCAAATGTACAGCAAACGCACATATACATATCAAAATTAAGATTAAATTGTATTAGGAAAAAGATATAATTATAACGCTTACGCAGAAGTATGGAAAAATTAATACGTATAGATAAATATAGTAGCATTAGAACATACGAATAAGTCTAATAATTATAAACAAATTATTCTTTATTAATGCTATCTTAAATAAATTACTAATAATTCGATATTTACGAATATTTAATTTTTATGTGATAAATATTATGTTTCTAATATACAAAGGATACATATTAAATTTTTTATCACAAATAGTTTCTTAATACTGATAAAGATTCCACTTTTAATTGAAGTCATTTTTACATAGACACAATATACTTTACTTGCTTAAACTTATCTTACGAAACATAATTATATGTACAATGAGATATTTTTTCATATCAAGATTATTTTATTAATTTTTTTATGAATAGTTATACGCATATAAATATATATATGTGTATGTGTATGTAGTGATAACAGCGTTCGTATTTAATGTTACTTTATTTACTATGAACATAAATATATATACATATATATTTTCTTACATTAGATTATTTAAGGAGATTTTAACAATTTTATTTACACGAGATCACTGAAAGACTTATTATTATTGTGGTTTAGATTGTTGTTTTGGTTCCAAAGAAAGCGAGAGAAGGAAAAAAAGAAATATATACTCGATTACGACTGATGTCATAACATTTTACTTTCCCCGAAAGTTAGGGCAAAATATTTTGAAAAACCCTTAAACTTATCATTGTTCTTCATCAAACTATTTAAAGCATCTCTATTTACATAATTAAATAATTCGATGGTAATATTTACAGGCTTTGCCAATATAAAGTGCGTAAACGTAATTGCCGTAGATAAGTTGTTCTGAACTTTATTGAAAGCTTTCCATGACTCCTGAACGTCTCCGACGACTGATTTAACCTTTTTCGAATCTTTCAAATGGTTATTGAGAGGCTGTAGGAAGTGGGCGGTGCCGAATATGAAAAGTTAGCAGAAGTTTATCATACCCAGAAAACGCCTCGACTGTTTGATCGCTGACGGCTTTGGAAAATTCGTAATCACTCTGAAGCGTTCGGCAACAGGTTTAATACCTACACTTTCTCACTGGATTTGATGAAAGTTATTTCATTAACGTCAAAAGTATATTTTGTTAGATATGTCATACATTGTTAAATTGGATTACTTGAAGCGAAGTTAAAGATATTATAAGTTACTGAAATTATTTTTATAGACATAAAATCGAAATTAGTAACCGTGGTATTACTACAAAATAATTTATAACGAGTAACGAGTGATGTATGAATAAAAAATAATTATAATATTAAAGAATTTATAACGCACTATTACCTGTATAAGTTTTTTAACTTAGATGAAATTATACGCTTATATTTAATCTAGTTTGAAAAAATAATTATATATTATGGATATTTAAAAATAATATGTATGAAAAAAATCAAAATTAAATTTAAAAGTTTTTATAAAATAAACATAATGATGAATAAATAACATATTATATATTTTTCATGAATCCACAATAAAATTATGAATAAAAAGATATTTAATATTTTCAATTTCATAGCCGTTATAGCATAATTTCTTTAAATTTATTTAACGAGTACATTATAGAATGGTTAATTAAGTAATTAAGTTCAAATTACTTTGTTAATATAGTTACCTTGGTAAGTAACATTGATATAACTAATTTCCATCTTTGTAATAAAATTAAAAGACTTTCTAAAATCATTTAGCTAAAATTATTTTGAGTAATCACAAAAAATCACAATTTTTAAGTATTCTATAGATTAAATACTTATTCGTAAATATTGAAATTTTTTCCTACTTGTGAATTTTTTAATATACGAAATCTCAGATTCAATATTGTCATCTTATAAAAATTTAAAAATT
The DNA here is from genome assembly GCA_018907195.1 of Dolichoris vasculosae. Lineage (NCBI taxonomy): Eukaryota > Metazoa > Arthropoda > Insecta > Hymenoptera > Agaonidae > Dolichoris > Dolichoris vasculosae. The sequence goes on from JACCHY010000015.1 coordinate 4,639,452, forward strand.
AAAAAATTTAAAAGATATAAAAAAATAACCATTTATAAATTCTAGAACATCTATAAACTTTTTATTACGTTAATTTTTAATGATAAAAGCGGTTCTTTTGATGTAAAAAGTAATAATGTATATGAAGAGAATTTTATGATAAAAATCAATATAAAAATGAAGTATTTTCATACATAGTTTTAAATTTATTATTAATTAATATTTTATTATATTTTTCACGTATACCTATCATTTTATGAATAAATTTGTAAATAATTAATATTTTCTAATAACTTTTTAAAAATACGTAAATAAATTATTATTGATATATAATTCATTAATTAAAAATATAAAATAATCAACTATTTTGTTAAATAAAATACTAAACAAATAATGATAATGAAAATTTATTTTTCTTATGTAACTAAAAAAAATAATTTTATAAAATTCAGTACTATTTTTTAAATTCAATATTAATATTTTGTAATTTACTAATAAATTGTTGTTTAATTATAAATTTTATTTATTTTTAATTACATTGATTCTTTAATTAAAACATTCATATTATAAGAATTATGCTCTAAAAAATGCTTTAGATATGAGGTTCCACTCAATGTAATATATATGAATTGTTACAATGAATTTAAATTATTAACTAACTGAATTGAACTGATTAATCATTTTTATATTTTTTATACTCATCTTGATATTTTCACATTCAAATAAAAAATTTGCTATGAAATCATTTGATAAATTTATTTACAAATTTATCTATGCTTATTGCGTCAAATTTCTAATCTCATATAACAATAATTTTTAAAATAAAATATTGTTACATAATTAAATGCTTTTTTGAGTTTCATTTTAATATATTTTTTATTTCTTCCCTAATATAGTATAAAAATTCCAGTGTTTTATATTAATTTATTTTTATTCATAAAAATATAAAATGAATTGAAATAAATTTGAAATCGAAATGTGTTCGTAATAAATCGTTATTCGCATGCGATAAAACGATACAATTTATGTATTTTCTGTCGATCTTCTTTCCTCTTTCTTACCCTCTTACTCATCGTTATACAACTTCAATTTATAGAACATTTAGCAATATAAAATTGCAACTAACTAGTTTTAACATTACATACATTTTACTACGTAGAACGTTAAAATTTACTACGTCACCAATAATAGCATTTTAAATAACAAAATCTTCTGTTAGTTTACTGTTAGTAGATCAATTTTTATCCTGAATTTTACAAGAATAAATTGCAGTACATTTTGACAAAAAATATAAAACGTATTTTAAGTATTAACAACTATTTATGACTTTCAATAATTTATTTCAATATTTTCATATATTTAATTGTATAATTTGACTGATTAATTACTTTATTAATTCGTTTATATTTATGTATGTAATTCAGATTCTGTGTGTGCATTTTTATAAAAAAAAATATACGTTAATTTGATTAAACAATAAATATCAGCTCTATTTATATTAAAATTATTAAAAGTAAATTATTTATTCAAAAAATGAAAATTTGTAAAGAGAATGCGAGAAAGTTTTCTAAAGGTAATAATATAATTTAATATTTATAAGTCGCTTAAAACTTTTTTATTAAAAGTTCAAACATGTATCAACAACAGAAAATAATTTAATCTTAAAAATATTTGAAACAAAATAAAGGTTATATTTAAAATTTTTAACTGAAATTAGTTCTTTTATAGTTTTTAAAATTTAATAAATTTAAAAGAAATACATACATATATGAAATAATATGAATATTCTTCTGTTTAATCCACAAACTTTTACGTTTATACATACCTGAGATAAAAAATAAAAATTGAAAATTAAATTCGCATAATATAAATGAATATGTATTTGTTTTTTACATTTCTAAAAATTACTTCTAATATATTTGTAATTATAACAATTATATTTAGGTGAATATCATCATTATAATTTATAAATTTTTTTAAAAAAATGTATAACTCTTTATTGAAAATAAAAAATTGAGTGCTACAATTAATTAAAACTTTTATTTTTAACTTTTATATATTTTATAATTATAACGTTTCTAATTTAATTGAAAAAATAAACTACAATACAAATAATTAAATACGTGTGTCAATATTATTATTGGATACAATATTTTTAATTTAACTAAAATTATGTGAAATTTATTTTTACGGAAAATATTCTATATTTTGATACTTCTAAAATAGAATTTATCAAAATGTTGCTTATAAATTTAATTAATTGAAATACATTTACATATATTTGTATTTCTATTTGCATTTAGATTTATTTTAACATTAAATAAATATTTGTCTTTAATTAATTTCACTTTATATCTAATTCTTCTAAAATAATTATTTATTAAGTATTAAAAAAAATATTTCTAAATCTTATAAGAATCAGAAAAAATTTTTATAAAACGAATAATTTATACAATTAACGGCTTCTTTAAAATTTTTTCTCTTTATAAAAAAGATATATTAATAAAAAATAACCGAATGTTGATAAAATAAAAAATATTTATATGTTGATATTTATAAGTTTAATAACGAATAATTTAGGTATCAGTAAAAAAAATTTCAGTAGAATTTCATTAATAGTTCAAAATTAAATTTTCACTAAGGTTGGGCCTTTGAAGGTTTTTATCACAATTTCAATTCCATTAATACCCTTTGAATGCTCAATACTTCGTATGGCACTACTACAGATGTAATGAGAGGATTCATAAATTGAATTGATATACCTGACGCGTGAAAGTATCGAAAATGAAATTGTATCTATGTACGCGACGATATCAAACCTATATAAATATTATTTAGATAAAACTATAATTTAAATTTTTTAAGCACGCAAAAGTATATATTAAATTTCTATTTCATTTAATTTTATATCTTGTTATTGTACCTTGGTTAATATTTTTAAAATGTTTTGTTCTTTTACTTTTGTCGAAGCAAAAATCTTATAAAAAATTACATTTGTTGTATATTTTATATCACGTCATTTTTCTCGCTTTTTAGAGTTTTATAATATGACCTCTCATCCTTTATATTACGAAGCTTGTCTACTTTTAAACTAAGCTCAATCTGGTCCTCTTCAGTTTTTATTTTTCTGAGCACGTCTACCTAAGTAAGATTCGAATCGTGTACCTTAATAAGAATAGTTTTTGACTTAACCCTTGGCAATTTTTTCTTCGTTCTTTTCATTTATTTTTCTAGCCGTTTTGCTTTTTTCTACGTTTGTTCGGTATTTCTTTTATTCGTCTCTTTGTACTGATCTATTTATACGTATATTTTTTACTTTACATTCTATATCTATATATCCAGTACTTTATATATCTATAAAGATTTTAAATTATTTATTTAAATTATCATGCAACAAAATAACAAATATATATATATATGTGTGTGTGTGTGTAAACAAAAATACAGAAATATATTAAAGAAAAATATACATTTTTGTATAAAAATTTTTTTATTTATAATACTATGTATTTTTAACAATAATCTCAAATACTACAATCGATCAAATATTACAACAAATATATCAGTAAGTATTTCATTTACAACAAGTATTTCAGTAAGTCTTTTCCAACTTAATATCTACTTCAAAATTCATAATTACTTTACCTTTATAGTATTTATGCTAATAACATAAGTCCTTCTCATCTCTTAAGTAAATCTTATATAAAAATAAATCAATTATTTAATTCGGAAAATATAATTCACGGAATAAAATCATATTCAATTATTTTAAAAATAAAATTTAAATAATAATGTTCAAATCCAATATAGTAATTTCTATTAGTGCATACGATGCGACGCTAATCTCTTCAAAATCATCTGACCTTAGACGTTACAAAGTATAGTTCTCTCCACAAACATTTACATTTCTAGATAATAAACGATACCTACAAGATAAAAATAACATTTTGATTATATACCATATTAATACAAAAGATTTAATAAGAAAATAACTTACGAAACAAATTTAAATGGCAAAAGTAATAACCTCTTATAGAGATACAATATAGATATATCACAAAGAGATAAATAAGAGAAACATCGAAAAAATACGAAAAATAATAGTAGCTAACATAATTATACAATAATATGATATAAAAAAATCCCTGAGTAAATAGACATATAAACACACAAAAATTAATATATAATTATACAATAAAAACACGTAAAATTAAATTACCGTATAATTAATCTTTAAAACAATTAATATTTTAATAATTGAATATATTTATACGTAAATAAATATAAATTCCTAATTTTCATCATTTATTACAACACACCCGTTTTCTCTCCCACACCCACACACATATACACAAAAATCATAAAGAAATCGAATGTACAGTTTTTATATTACCCATTTTTCGTATATAAATAAAAATGCAAAAACTTAATAAATAAATTTATTTTCCATAACAAATTCTCGTACACAAAAAAAATCCTTATTAAAACCAAGAGAAACTACAAAACAAACAACCTGTAAGATTCCTTTCGCTTATATAACAACATACTAGTCATAAGTAATTATTATACGCAATATCATTGTTTATTACGATTGAAAAAAAACAACATATTATATAAATATTATATTTATTGATTTCAAATGAATAAACATTAGCAATAATTACAAAGCATAGCACTAAACTGCTACGCAGCATTGCCACACTGTGGATATCGACAATAGCTGAATTAGAATAGTCGGAAATGATAACACAGCATCTTATGCAGATAACGCCAAACTAATGAACCAGGAAAGGAAATTGTGTTCAGGGTCTTCTCGCTGATCTAGCCAAATCACAAAACCGAACCAAGCTGGTTGAATTACGAGAGAGAATAGAATCGCAAAACAATAATTAATTTACGTATACTCTTATCGATTCCTGATCTCCGCGTATGATACTAACTAACTCTTTATCAATCGCTGGAAGACAAAAGAATTTAAGTGTTTTACATAAATCAAAATTGTCGCATTTTTTATAGAAATATTTTTACTTTAATACCGTTAGATAAAACTCATCGGTTATTCGCATAAGTATTCAAGGAAATAAAATTATCCCAATGGTCAAATATCGATTGTAAATAAATCAACCTAATTAAAACAATTATCTCTTTTAGATTAACAAAATACAGTGGCTGAAATCAGAAGGAATAAAGTCGAATTACACAAAACTTAAAGAATGTAAAAGCGAAAAAGCTTCAAATAGCGCAAAGGAAAAAGGCCTCTAATCATCGCGTATTTCATGCTTTGACAACTTTCCCTATTTACATATATCTATACTTTTTTTACGACTTGCATTTCTTATTAATTTAATGATAAGTATCTTCCGTTGTATATAATAATAGTAAAAAAAACAAAACAAAATTTTAAGAAAACGAAATTTGTTTTTACTTTCATTTGGGAAATTAAAGTTTACAAGATAAAAGCTTTTTAAATTTAACGATATATATTATTATTAAAGAATATCAATTTAGTAATATAACATCTTAATTAAAAAGTAAAAACTCATCGACACAAAAATTAATATTTAAAGTTTAATATTTACTATTCGTTGACTATAATTATGAACTTTTTAAATGTAAAATACTTTAATAGATGCAATATTTTATATATCTAAATGGTAATATTATTTTGGTTTTAGATTCAAAGAAGCTTTTGTTAAAACAAACATTTTTTAGATTTTTATATCAAAATTTAACGTTGAAAAGTTATATGAATTAATCAAATTCCAAATTGATATATTCTTCTGTATTTCATTTATGGGTTCACAAGAAATTTTAAATTCCTAAAAAAATATTATGAATAAAGTTACGCAATTTTTCCAATCGAATATTATCTAAGCTTAATTACATGATACAGGTTTAAAGCCTATAAATACACTTCTAGAAATAGTTCTATTAATAAGAAATCAAATATAAAAGTATCTTTATGAAAATGGAACGAAAGTATTGCGGTGAAGCATCGTAACCTTAAATGTACAAAATCGCAACTCTTACATAGTATAACACATCTTACAATTCAAACCTGCGTTCATCAAAATCGACACGTAAGAGAATTAATACGTAAAAGGAAATTAACAGAAGTTTGCTAAGATGTTGAATCAGATATATAAGGAGGTTAATAGAGAAAAGTAGTAGCCTCAATGTTGCATAGTTTTAGTACTTTTAAGAATAGTAGAAAACGATCAAATAGAGAATGACTTTTAACCGAATTGGCTATTATTGCTGATATTCGCCTTCTACATTGCGTTTCTAAAACTCTATTACTTTAAACGATCGTGAAAAAGTATCAGGATCTTAATATCTGAATTTTCATGCGTAACGCTATCGAAGAATTACTATTTTTATAAATAATTTTTTATTCTAATTACTGAAAATAAGATAAAAATGAAGTAAAAGTGTTAATAATATTTTTACTAAATTTTATATAATCCCTCATTCGGAAATAGTAAAAATATGTTTTCTTAATGAAAACAATAAACACCATAAGAATAATAACGCAATTTTATTTTAGTAGTATGGTAATATATTGAACATTGTCAAATAATAATAATATATTTTATAGTTTAAAAAAAAGATTTATAAAATAAGACTTAATTATAATTATGGCTTAATTATAATTACATATTACATGTACGTAATTATACAAATATATACATTTTTATCTATTTTAATAATTTCATTATAATATACTTATGCTTAATTATTATAAAAAGTTACAAATATTATAATTTATTCATACTTAGTAAAATGATCATTTTATTTTAAATCGAATAAATGCTACTTTTAATATAAATAAAAGTATAAATACAGAATCATTTTGTTATTTTTTTATATTTTTATCCGATTAATTTTTATAAATATGTCTTTTTTAAGTATAATATTCAAAATTCTTTAAGAAAAATAATATAATCGATTTTAGTTTGTTATCATACGATAATATTAATTGAATTTCTCCTTAAAGTATCATACCAATATCTATTCCATAAAACGTTACCACGTACTAAAAAAACAGTATGCTACTATATCGACTGATCATATATGATAAAATATGTTAATTATTTGATAAATTTTTAATACAATAAATAAAAACTTGCGTTATAATTTGTAATATATACATTAAATTATTAATTCTTCATTGTATTTTTCATCTTCACTTTGTTTTTATCTAAATAGTTAGAATTTAAAAAAATTAATAACATTGCGTCATTGTATTTGAGATTTGCGCCTAATATAACAAGTAAATTATAAGATTCGTATTAAAAATGAAAATATGTAAAATATAATTTCAATATTTGTGAAAATTTAATTACTTAAATATATATTAGCTTCTTTTATTCCGAGTGTATATTCAATTTAAATGATCTTGTAAGCTAAATATCAATGAGAATAAGCGCGTGTTACATCCATTACATTTTAGTAATAAATTTTACGTTGTATTAGATATAACTTCTTGTAAACAAATATTTTATGTTTGAAAAATAGTGAAAAATGTATTCAAATTTAAAATACATTTATGTACACTGATAAACTATATCTAATAAGGAAATTACGTAGATCTTATTTTTATTTAATTTTTATTGAATTTTTAATTATAGATTTGATACAATGTAAACTTAAAATACTTTGTATTAAATTATGTATCATTCATAGTATATACATAGAATTTAATTAAAATATTTTTTTAATGTATTTATCGAAAACAACTATCTTTGATTTTATTAAATTTCTTGTACATAATAATAAGTACATATTTTTTTGTAGCAAGTAATCTTGATATTGCTGAATGTCATCAATTATTTTTATAATCAAAGACAGATAAAGCTATTATAGAGTCTTCAATTTATGTCTAGAAATCGATTAATAATTATATAAGTGTAGATATTATGTAATAGTAAATATTTTCATTAAATAAGTACTGTATGAGATTACAAAATTAGAGATCGAATTCAAATTCAATTTTCTTTATTATAGAGTAATTCGTATATAAGATTGTATTATATATTTTAGATATTACAAAATTACATTAGAAATTGTATTATTTAAAGTTTTGTATTTAAAAATCAAATTAAATTTTACATATATAAAAATTATAGATTCTTATAAAAATCATATATATTAAAAATATTTTTATTATACGATACACTGAACTTTCTTATGCGTATTTGTGATTGTTATTGTTTAAAGTATGTCTCTAATAAAAATTTTTCATTTTATATAGATAACATATAGATATATAGATATAGATAAAGATTATATAGATAAAAGAACCGATTAAAAAAATAATCTATACTTATAATACTGCAGATTTTTTATAACGTCTTCAATACAATGCAGCACTGAATACTTTACTGTCCCTAAAAGTGGATATCCATAATATATAATTATAAAATAACTACAGCAGTATATATACACATCAACAATAAATATTGATTAATCTAAGAATTTTCAATATGTATGAAAATAAGGAATTAAAATACTTTTGGGCTTTTACGTTTGTAATGGCCCTTTATATTTATTTAAAATACTACGTTTATAATTATTGGAAGCGTTTCGACATCCCTCATGAAAATCCATCCATACCGTTTGGAAATATTCCTTTTTCATATTTCAATGGAAAAATAACTCTAGGTAAGTCTAAAAATATTATATATATTATGCAGGATAGCTAATAGTCTAATAACTAGTAATATATTTCGATGCTTTCAAAAATTAATTGTATTAAAAAATAATAAATAAAAAACGTAATAAATTATATATAAACATATATGTATATATTAATATATTAATATATAAATGTTCAAGAAAATTAAAAAAAGTTGTTCAGGATTTAATATTGTTCAAAAAATTTTTCAGGAGATATCGTTACAAGAAATTATAACAAATTTAAACAATATCCATTCCATGGTTTCTACGTTTTACACAGACCAGTTATTATGATTAATGATCCTAAGCTTATTCAAACGATTTTTATCAAGGAATTCTCTAGTTTCGAAAACCGCGGCTGGTATTCAAATAAAAAACTTGATCCTCTTTCAAATAATCTCTTTTTACAAGATGCAGAAACTTGGAAATATTTTAGACATAAATTATCGGTAAATTTTACACCGGCAAAAATAAAAAAAATATTTACCGTTATGAGTGAAATGAGTACTGAACTAATCAACTTCTGTGATACAGAAATTGAAAAGAATAATATTTTGGATATTAAAAATATTTGCGAAAGGTATTTATAATTTATTTATTTATTATAAAGATAGATTTTAAAAAGCTACAAAAATTATAAATTTTTGGTTTCTTCGATATTCTTAGATTATGAAATATCATATGGAATTTAATTTTATCTAACACATTTTTAAAGTTTAAATTTATGTAAATAAGAACATCATCACTAATCATTAGCAACTTTGCATAATATTAAAAACATTAAAATTTAGAATTCGAATTATATCAAAAATTTTTCTGGTATAAAAAACTTTATCTTTTATCGTTAAAAAAATATTATAATTTACATAGATATTATTTTACTTTTTGTAATAGAAATAGAAACTAATAGGATTACAAAATATTCAATTATACCTAAATATTATATCTCGAAATATTGTTAAAGAATACAAAATTGTTTTGATAAATATTTTTTATAAATTTATTCAATATTTTTTACAGATTTATGATAAATGTAATTTCATCAGCAGTGTACGGAATTAATTGTAACTGCTTGAAAAATCCCAATGACGATTTTCGTTTGTATGCATTAAAAGCTCTTAATTGGGGTAATACGAAGACAGTTCTTAATGCGTTCATCCCAAAAGTTATTGAAATATTGGGTCTAAGTTTTTATAATAAAGAATCAATAAATTTCTTTTCCAATGTCTTTAAAGAAATCGCAGATTATCGTAAAAAAAATCCAGTTAATCAGAACGATGTGATGGCCCAATTATTGCAACTTTTAGATCACGATAATTTAGAAACAGAAGAAAAATCTTCAAATAAAAATCAAGGTATTTATAAATAAAAACAGACGGAATTTTTTTTTGGTTTATCAAATATGTTTTATTATAGTAAAAAATAAATTTGAATTAAATTTTACACAAAATTTTTAAATATTATAATTTTTAATTAACTAATAATAAAATTCGTATTAAAATCTTAGATTACGAGGAAAAAATATTAGAATTAACAGGTCAAGCATTCATTCTATTCCTTGCTGGATTCGAATCACCAAATGTTTCTGTAACATATTGTTTATACGAATTAGCTTTAAATCCAGAAATGCAAAAACGATTACAAGAAGAAATTGATAAAACAACGGAATCTTCGGGTAATATTACATATGAAGACATTATGGAAATGGAATATTTAGATATGGTGATTGATGGTAAGTAATCAGAATCTTATCTACATATAAAACATATTATACGCACATATATATAATCATAATTGATATAATTATAAACATTTTTAATTTACCATTATAATAGTAAATATATTTATATATAGTCTAACTATGTAAAAAATTAATTCGTTACGAAAACATTTTAAAGTAACTGAAAAAACATAAATACAATATTTTAATTATATGATGTTAATGACTCGGAATACAGGAAAAGTTACAAAGATACAGTAAAATTCATGAATAATATGCACAGATAAATATAAAACAATAGGCGTCGAATTTCTATTGTGATGCCAATAGGGCAAAAAATCAGAATAAACTATAAATTAAACCGAAGGTAGAAAAAAATTCGAACACAAGATTAGAGTAGCTTAACTATGTTTCAAATTCTCATTCTCTCTATTTTTCTGTTCTGTTTTTCTTTTCCTTGGCCATTCTGCAATATGTATATGATTTATGTTATAAATACTTACAAAATTTTATAACGCTAAACATTCTATTTTATCTTCTTTCAATTTCAATTTACATAATTTTTTCTTATATACGTTTTATAAATAAACTAAGCGAAGGTCAAAATTATAAAATAATTAAGTTCTTGTACTAATTCATACATTTTGCAATTTTTAATTTGAGATTTCATTCTGAATAAACTAAAAATTATTTTGTAAAAACAAATTTTAATTCAATTAAACTATTTATGAAACACTAAAATGCTAAATATTTTTACTTGTATTGAAGTACGAAATAGCCGATGTTATAAATTTTATTAATAAAAATATTATTTTCTTGGCTACAATCTAATGCTAGAAATATTTGATCTATTTGTATATAATGAACTCATTTATTAATGTCATTGAGTCTAATAGTTGAAGAATGACTAAATCGCTAGTCGGTATATTAAGGCTCAAGATTTTGACAATTTAAATATATCTTCAATGTTCAAAATTAAATGATTCTCTTTATAAATATTTCAGAAACATTGAGAAAACATACTCCTGTTAGTTTTCTTAATCGCATTTGCACGAAGGATTTTCCTATTCCTGAATCAAATTTTACTATACCAAAAGGAATGCGGGTTTTAATCTCCCCTATTGGTATATATCACAATCCAGAATTTTTCAAAGATCCGGAAAAATTTGATCCTTCTCGTTACAATAAAAATGATGCCGACAATAAGAGAAATTTTATCGATTTAAAATTCGGCGAAGGACCCCGAAATTGTATAGGTAAGACATTTTATTCAAAAATGTTATTAAAATATTAAAATTAATCAGTTTATTAAGTTAAAAATTATCAATTTACAGGCAAAAATCTGGGAATAATTCAAGTAAAATTTGTTGTAGCCCTAATATTATTGAATTATAATATTAGTATGATCGATAAATTAGATGAAAAAATTAAATTTAATACTCATAATATTATGCAAAAACCAGACAAAATGTATTTATATTTCGAAAAAAGAAAAAAAGAACCGAAACAATAAAATATTTTCCGTATTTTTACGATAATTTATAAGTATTGATAATTAAATAATTTAAATAACTTTGTATAGTTAACTCAAATATATCATAAAGTAGTTTTTTCAAAATATCGTTAATTATACCAGCTTGAAATAAATAAATAATTTAAATCGTTATAAAGAAAATAATAAAGAATAATTTCATTATTTATTAATTATATTTTGTTATAATATTTAATAATTTCATGAATAACATATGAAAACTGTAAATATTTCAAATCTAAAAATAACATATATTATAATATAAATTATTTCATAAAATATTCTAAAAATTCGTATATATATATATCTGAAATAAAATTAAAAAATTAAAAATAGATAATAATTAATAATAAATACTTTAATGACTTAGTGTAAATAGATACGTTTAATTTATTTCATGTATATGAAATAAAGGCGTTGAAATTGTCGTTATCAATTGTACGCTAACTTTTCAAAGTTTTGTAATGTTTTGTAACGTTTTCAAAAAAAACATACGAATAAGAAATTATCATAAAGGACAGAAAAAACATACATATGGTGAGTTTATATTTATTAATTCCACATATCTAGAAGAAGAAATCATAAAGTGAATCCCGAATTTATCAAATAATTATTCGGTATAATTATAATTGAAAAGAAATAAATATATTGATAATATAAATTTGATATATAAAATACAAGTATCTTTTATAGAAAAGGTAAATTTAAAAAAATTTTTATGAAAAAGGATCTTAACATATAAAAAAATAAAGAATCATGAGAAATAATCGATATGATAAGAAAACACTGTCACATATAATTTTATAAAATTATATTTGCTTTATTCAATACAATCTATCACATTAAAATACAGATTACATATACCCATAAAAATAAAATCCTTAATAATTCACACATATTACAGAGAACTCCGCATATCGTCAGACAAGATGTATCGATAAACTTACTCCTATCATTTTTTTGCATGAAAATAAAAGTTTAAATGATTGTAATTAAATTACCATATAAATTTGAACCAGTTGAAGTATATTTATAAAAGTGTCAGAAACTTCGGTGAATACTGTACAAAGAGTGGAATCACGAGGCGATACCAACATTCGGCGTTTTTTCCTTTAAATTTGAAATCACAATTTTAAATCTTGTAAAGTCGTGCATGAATTCAGGTCAAGAGGTTGTTGGCTTACCATATAGTCGTGCTCTTCGAAATCGTCGCTCAAGATATTGCAATCACAAACATCACGAGAATTTCATGAAAATTCTATAACCGTACAATTTACTTAAAAGTATTTCTAACGATCAAAGAATCGAATGAACGCAAAGCTGAAACGAAAGACTTTCCTCTTTTTAGAATAGATTCGATACAAGCTGCATTCATATCTGTAGAAAACAAATATTAGAAACGATTCTATCGATGAATGCTGTATACATTTTTGGGATGATCACACAAAAAATATACTTTATATTTATATTCGTATATACCGGATGTATTCGAAAAGTAAAAATTTCTTAGCTCGAAGGCTATAATAAAATAATACGAATTTTGGATCATCGATCGTCCATCCTGACTGAAGCGTACCAAAGAAAATACACCGTATTTTCAACGAAACGATGCAATAAACCGTCGTATTTTAGCACCGACGCTAAGGTCGTACGACATTTTAAATAAAGTACAACATCGTCGCTACGCCTGTGTTACTGAATGATGCTTCCTGGAAATGCGAAGATGTCAGCAAAGCACCGATGCATCAATTCTTCCGACAGTCGCTCGATGTAAGTATCCTGCCGGTCTGTACATTTTCGTTCAACAAATTATATCTGTGTTTTAACCTGTTGTCTTTCACAAATAATGTTTATTCTTTACATTACATCTGTTTGTTTGTAATTTACCTACTGCGACCAATATTTCGTTAAACTAATGACTGATAATGTATTTTGCAATAAAAAAATGACGAAACGTGTAATGGTTAAAAGATACACAATTTTGACAAATAAGAAAGCAATTTTTCAAAGAAACTTTAAAATTTAAATTATTTGGCTATGATTTTGTGATCAAGATAATAATCTTGAAAGATTTTTAGAAAGCAAGAATTTCAAAATAAATAGGATCCACGCATAAAAAAATCTATCGTAATAACACTTATGACAGAAATACACTTATAAAAAACCAAATAGATAGAAAAAATACTGTACTCGCTCTCTTAAAATGATACTAATATAGTAAATACAAGAAATAATTAATTCAAAGTCAGATATTTTTGACCATATTTCTTATGTAATTTTCTTTCCTATATCACATTATTGATCATAAATACTGTAAAATATATGCCACTTTCTTATATTATGATAAACATTCAAAGAAATTCTTGATATTGTAGATTCCTACTATATAGCTTCAAAATTTACATTAAGACGAATATTCAATTAATTGTAATATAAAATGAACAAAATAGATATTTAAAAGACTGTAGTTTATTATATCATTATCGAATCTATCAATATGTAAATCAAAACCTCAAAATTATATTCTACCCATTTTAGTTCTTAAACAAACATTCAATTTCTTCCGTAACTATTAAAATGATTAATAAACAGAAAAATATAGCATTATCCACTTAATGTTTCAAAACTCTGACACAGAATTATTGTAATCGTTTATACAATAACAAATATACTTAATAAAAGTATTTTAATTACGCTGAATTGAGATTGACTTTACTCACCAAAAATGCAAATGATAAAAATATACTCATATTTTCAGATCGTAAAAACCTTACCATAAAATCGTATAAAAAATAACAATAAAATTCAAAATTTAAGAGGTAGATGAAGAATCATAATTTGTTTTCTTTTATTAGAGAAAATAACTCAAATCTTAAATGCTCGTTAAATTTTCTACGGTGTAAACAGTAAAACCGTTAAAAAAATTCTCAATATAATAAAGATTATGTATATATTTAAATATACATAAAGATTATATATAATGATTATATATTTTATAATGTTTAAAATATATTAATATAATAAAATTAATTTACTTGAAAAGATTTTAATGAAATTTGATATTTTAATCATTTTTAACTGAATAAATTATAATATAAATAGAATAAACAATAAGACAAAAGTTTGTTATTATATCCGATAAATAATAACGAAATCTTGAAACATTGAATTTAATTTAACATTAAATTTAAAACTTAAGAACTATCCATAATTAATATTATACTTGATGATCTTCTTAGTTTCTCGAAAGCATCTATTTCCATAATGCAAGAAGTTCTTAATACGCGGCTTATTATAAGCAACGTGTAACTTATGTCATCGTCAACAATCGTAATGAACTTCACAACGGCGGTTCATGGACTATAGCAGATGGATTTATCCTTCGAGCGTGACTTTTGCTAAATCCCCTTTCTCATATTGAAATAATGGAAGTACTATGATGAAACCATAAAATTTCTTACATCGTATACTTTCGTTGTAATTATGTAAACAATATTTTTCTCTATTACTTATTCTGAATGATGCGATGGAAATTTATTAAAATTCGAAATATTTTAAAATAAATACCCAAATAAATAAAAGCTTACAAAAATAAAATTTGATTTATTCGATTCAAAATCATAAATTAAAATAATACACTTATATTCACTAATTAAAAAAAAAACTATGTTGTATAAAATTTTTGCAATTCAATAAATGTTATTTAATGATGAGATTGTATGCATTACTAATTATTGCTTCATTATTGAAACAGATATATTTTAATTATGCATAAAATCTTGTCTCTTCTAAATTAAAGTAATTTATGGCGTTTAAAAGGGTAATAATAAAATAAGATATTTTTTTAAGTTATATAAGATTTTAAATTGTATTTACTTATATATTTTTGCATATTTCCATAGAATCAATAAATAAATTTATTTTGCATTACATAATTAATTAAAATTAAATGAAACTCTTCTGAAATATTTAGTTCAATTATAACTACGAAAAATTTAAAATGTCTATTTATCTATTTAAATTAGCAAAAATGTACTATACTTTTATTTTTATCCGATATACCCAAGTTACCGCTTTTAATAAAAAAAAAACTGATTAATAAATAATATTAATAATTAATAAAACTTATATAAATTCATAATAATAATTATTAAAGTTGATAGGTATTTTTTCATTAACTTTAGATAAAAAATAATCACGTCCCTTGACAAATACATTAAACTTGAATTTAAAAATCTACATAATATTATTCAATTATTAATGTGTCGTTAAAAAAATTTGTAGAAATTTTCAATTTATCCTAATTGTATTAGTAGTTTGAGTTAAACTTGGACATTAAAATATTTTAAATTTATAATTTAAAATAGTAAAATAAATATTTCATTATCAAAAGTTGAAAATTTCACAATATAATATGCAATTAATTTAACGAAACTCACGAAAAGATAACCAGTATTACAAAAATCGAAAACGTAAATTAAATTAGTAACTGGCAGAACGGATATTAAGAATTAACGAAGTGTATGGAAATGACAGTATTTTACATATTTTTATATCTTTTCCTAAATAAAATATTTTTCGTTTCTGCAAATCAAAAAGAAAGTAAGTTATTGATACTTTTAATAGAATGAAAAATTTACTATTACTAAAAATTTTGTTAATTTTGATAACAAATATTTTGTTTTAGAATGTGTTCCAAGCAAAGAAGTAATTGCCGAACTAAAATCACGTTATTTAGTCAAAATTGATAACCCGAACGTTGAAATCACTTACAATCTAAAAAATGTATTAGGAAGTACTAGTGATGAATGTAAGGATAAATTGCTAATCAACACTTCAAGTATAATTTTTACAGGTATATTATAAATGCAAGCTTAATTATACTTTATTAAAAATTTTTAAACATATTTTATTAAATATGTTTTAGGTACCGTTCAGTCCGAAAAATCGAAAAATGATCGATCAAATCAAAAATTAACATTCGATACAAAACCTATTGTAATTCAACGTTTAAAAGTAAGTTGATGTTCTAACTCCGACTCGGATATATTAATAAACCTTTTGATTAATTTTGTAATAATATTTAGAACTTTAAGAACTATTTTTATTAAAAAATATTTACAAGATGAACAATAAATACTAAAGTCTGTGGTGCCATCTTTGGAAAAAATTATAAAATAATGTTGAGTCACGTGTATATACTTAGTTATAAATATGTACACCTATATAAAATATGATAATTTAAAACTGACTTTAAAAAATAAACCATATATTATTATTATATTTTTTTTAATAGACAGTAATCATTAAATTACTGTAGTAATATTTGTTATATACTTTTATTATCTAAAATATATAACATAAATTATTAAAATCTAAATATCGAGACAAAAGGATTAAATTTAAAAATTAAACAACAAAAATAATAAAAAATAATGTATTAATTAACATTTAAATTTTTATGTTTTTTTAAATAAATGATATTAAAATCTAACCAGAAAAATGTAAATAGTCAAATGCAAAATCTGTGTTCAGTGGGTACCTCGGAAAATATTGAACTAAAGTAAGTAAAGTAATTAAATACTAATTTAAATATTAAAATTGATAAAATATATTTATCTAAACATTTACCACTTATTTTATAGAATTGGTCTTTCCGTTGAAATGGAAGCTACAGTTATACAATTGGTTGAATTTTGTATAAAAGAATTTGTATGCAAACAATTCGATTCACTTATCTCCAATAAATTAGTTAAGAAAAAAGAAAACAAGTTATTTTCTTTTTTCCATTTGTTAAAAGAATCTTTGGGATTGACTAAAAAAGATAAAGTAAAACCAAAATCTGTTAAAGCTTCAACTCCTAAGCCCATGGAAAATCTTCCTAACTGTCAATCAAACCCGTATTCTCCTCAAGTAAGAAAAAAATATTGAAATCTAATATAATAAAATAAAAAATAATTTAAGTGACCTTAAATATTTTAAATATACGAAAATATTTCTTATATAATATTTAAATAAAATTTTATACTTATGAATAATACAAAAAATTAAATTAATAATTACCAACCAAAAAATATAACTCTCTTTTATTAATATTACGAGACAAAATTAGAATATATTTAATAGCTTATATTTACGTTCAATAAATAAAAAATAATTACTATAAATTAAATCTAATTATTTTTAGCCTACGATAAATGCGATGATAGATTTTGGTATTGGTCAACTAACGAAAAATTTTTTCAATGGCATTGTAAAAATACCAGATTTAAAATCAAATTTTTCTACAAAAGTTTTACTTTGGAAAATCACTGGTGATTTTCATGCTGTCCAGGGAACTTTTCGGTAGGTTATATTTATACGTTTATAAAATTATTAGTAATTTTAAAAAAATCATTTTTTTAATATATTAATTCACAAAGTTTACATTCACGTAAAAATTTTTACTTTCAACTGCATAAATCAATAAATCAATATGCATAATATTTTTAGACGATCTAAAAATTTATATTTACTAAAATAATGAATAAAATACATTGAATACTATCTGAATATACATTAACGTCAAATATAATTAATTTAAAACATTATTTCAAATTTAAATATCTAAATTAGTACCATACAATATTAAATTTATAAAATATTATAGTTTTTATAAAAATAAGATTATTATTATTGGTCTATATATATACAATATTTAATATTTAAAAATTGAATAATAGTCAAAATTTTGTATTACATAAAGATAATTAGTTTGAATGTATATATTTATAGATAAATGACTAAATAACTATATTGATTTAATTATAATTACTTAATTAAAACTAGTAATTAATACTAAATTTTTTAGAAATATAACAGTATTACGAAGACATAATGATGTGGTTTTTTCAAATGAAAAACTTCGATTTGAAATGGCATCTACACTTGGCCTTCAAAAGGCATTACTTAAGTTTGAAAATTATAGTGTAAGTTATTGTAACTATATATTTATAATAATATAACTTTTTTATATATTATCTCTATTAAATTTAATGTAAATAAGCAACATATAATTCAAATTAATCGAATTATGCTTTATTGGTTCAATTGTGCATGGAATAATTTTTAAAGAATTATATACATATTCGAATAAGTTTAAGAGTTACTTATAATAAAATTAAACAATTAAATAAACTTATTTCAAATAAATTATATCGTAAATATTTAAAGAACATTTAAAGAGCTCACAGACTATTTACCCCTTGTTTCGTAGATGTCACGTCATTAATAGTGAAAATAAACAAGGCTATATCCAAGGTATCCAAGATCTTGATAAACATCAAGATCTCACGTATTTATTATTATTATATTTTAAAGTGAGTAAATTTTAATTTATTTTTACAATAACAATGTTATTTAAAATTTATAAGTTTTCAGAAGAAGTTAAATATTTAAAAAATGTATTATAATTACGATTCAATTTTATTTGAAATGAGTTCATTTGATCGTTTGATAATATTATAAATCTAGTTTGCGAAATAACAAATATAGACATTTAAGAATGATAGAATTAGGTAAATATTATTTTACTACAAAAATGTATTTCATCTTTAATAAAATTATATTTAATCGATTAAATGATTTTATGCTTTAGAAAATTTCACATAATATTTCATGGATACGCTTATAATGTTTTCACCCGTAGTTCTATTTATTGCAGTCTATTAATTTAAATACAAATTTCAATTTTTTTTATTGATCTAATCTATATGATATCTATATTCTTTTTTTAATAATTAAATGTATGAATTTTTAAAATTTCGTAAAATGATATCATTTATATTTTTCTTTTATTTACTTTCTATGTATTTAATAAACAAAAAAATGAATATGTTTGTATTAGTATTTATACAATATAATTCATGTAATAATTAAATATATATTTCTATGAATCGAAAATAAATATTTATTTCAGATTATCCAACCATACTTTCAAACTATAAAATAAATATATCAAAGTTAAATAATCATTAAATAAATATAAATATAATAAATATATTTATTGGCTAAAAATAACAATATTAATGAATTTTTTTATTTTTCTTGACTTTTTATCGCTGTAACCAAGACAGCCTTTCTAAAGTTATTACATATGATGTTAAAATTTTAATTAAATATTTAACCATTAGAGTACTTACATATTAAAAGAAAAAATGTAAAAAAAGAACCCAAAAATTAAATTTTATTTTTAAATTCCATTAATTTTTAATTTTTTTTGGTTTAAAGCATTTCCACATAATTTACTTTGCTTATAAATAATTTTTTATAAATTAACAATTAATTAACACTAAATAGTACAAAATAGAAAATTTAATACAAGCGTTCTTTAGTTACCAAATTTCTATAAACCTTTACATGTTTATAAAATAATAAACATCTTATCATTTACAAAGAAAAAAATTATTAAATAAAGAGTCACATAAATTTTTATATCAATAGTAGAGAAATTATAGTAAGAGAAATTATATCTAATCAAATATCAAAATGAGAATAGCATACATACGATCCATCCATGGAGCCAAAATTAAAAAAAAATACAAGGAGTAGAAATAAAATGCAGAAACACATCTACATAGTTTAAATCAATAGCAGAAAAATAATATAAAATTAGAATCTTTATAAACATCAACAACGGTAATATAAAGCGAAATAAGAAAGACTAAGTAGCCAAGTGAACTTTTAAGCAACTCGATAGATAATGATCATAAAAATACTCTCAAGATCTCACTAGCTGTTGAAGTTGGGTTAACTTAGTCGAGAGAAAAGGGTCACTCGAAGTTGGTCGAAGTTTGAAAAATCGATATTACGTGAGTCTGAATTATTAATACACGCTTTTACAACTCGATATTTCTCTGTCTCTGGTTAATAATTAAAAAAAGCCTAATGAATATTAAAAAAGCGTAATTTGTTTCTCGAGTATTACCCCTGTGCTAAAGATACACTATTTTAAATCAATATGAGTAAATATTTGAATTGCATAAATAAATAAAAATTTTTGTTGTATACATAACTATATATAATAAAAAATAAAATTAGAAACAGCAAATTAATTTATCTTTGATTCCTTAACGTTTAATCGATATTTTATAATTTACCATATGAAAACAAATATAAAAGAAAATAAATTTTCAATTGCAACCGATCGAAAGTGTACAATTGATATTTTTGCAAATTCAAAGCAGCGATATTCGAGTACTTATGATTACACATTCGACTCTACCATAAAAAAGTCACAAAAAATCACTCGAGAGTTACACGGAGAGTCCGAACTCAACGTGGAGCAATCGGAATTTAGCAAAAGCAATGAGATGCAGTCAAGAACAGTCGAGAGCAGTCAAGAGCAATAGAAAGCAGTTGAGAATAGTAGAAAGCAGTCAGAACCAGTGGAAAGCTATCCAAAGTAAATCGGAATACTGCAACTTAAAAAAGCTCCTAGTCATGCTCCAACGTTAACATTAATCATTGCGAATTTGAATAAACAAAAACTAATTTTTGTAGGGGTAAAATACTCAAATGTTCAATTATTCTCACGGATAAGTTCATCTAAAGACGGATTTACAAAAATTAGTGTATGCACTTCTATATACAACATCTAAGCGTATAAATAAGTTTTTTAATAAATTATAAAGGAATTTTCCTCGCAAAAATAGTGAAAAAAAAAACAATTTATATTTCACACTTAGATATGTATCGCACTCGTTCGAAGTTGAAACGCAGTTTCTACAGCCCATCGAACGCACCATCTTCATTTTTTTCTTGAGGAGAGTCTCGATGGAGAAACTCTACACGATCCACAACCTCGAGGCTTCTCCACTTTTTCCACGAGCAAACTAAAGACTTATTTATCAGGGCGCGAGTAAAGAAGAGCGTGAAAAATAATTAATGGGTAGCAGAAAGAAGTGGAACGTCGAAGAGTTTTGCTTAATCGATACGTTTTCTATGGGATCGGGGTTTCTATCCTCGGTCTGAACGGAATAACGAAGAGAATTATAATCATTGTAGGAGCGAATATATTATATTATAGTACTCGCTAATGGGACTATTGTCTTGCACAAATATAAGATCACTTTTAAATATGATACATGTCATAGAAAAAAAAATTATATAAAGTGAAAAATGCAGTACTCGGTACTCTTACCGTTATTCGTCTAGTATACAAAATCAATTAAACCAATCAAATTGTAATCTTTGTGTTCATCAATATGCTTATTAATCTCTCTTTCTTTCCTTTTCTTAAAAATAGATCTTTCACAATTTAATTAATAAATATAATTTTTATAATAACTCATTTTACATCAAAATAAATTAGAATAATTTACCTTAGTTTACATAAACAGGAATATTATTTATAAAAAAAATTTTATTTGTATTTGAAATTAATTCTTTTGATTTCATTTTTGGTCGTTATAAATATAAAATCAAGAATCCTAGAAAAATTAACGATTATTTATGTATTATATTATATATGTACCTAACTTTATAAAATAAAAGTTCTATTTGAACACTTTTGGAATTTCTTATTCTTTTTCATATACTTCAATCGTATATAATTTTTTAATTATAATTACATGAATAAATGATGCAGTCAATTTATTTAAACGAATATAATGATTCTTTATTTTGTATCGAATACTAATATATTGAATGTCTTAAACTAATTCTTATGATTTAACTCAATAATTAAATTAATTATTTTAGGTAAGATATGGCAAACTCAAAATTAGTGGTCGAATAGCAGTGGATATCAATCAAATTCTAGTTACCTCAAAAGTGGCGATTGATTTTAATCAAAAGCCTTGTAAAGTATATTTACAGTTTTTTAAAGTTCATGATCTTGGTAAAATAAATGTTGTTATGACTGGAATCGGTGCTTTAAATCATCAAGCAGCTTCAGTTGTTAGTTGGATAATAAAATCAAAGACATTTGGTGCCATTAAAGCAGGAGTTGATAACAATTTATCTCAGCTTGATTGCGAGAAATTTAGACCTTAAAAATTGTTTATTATAAAAGTGTGAATTAATTTAGGTAATTCATAAAAACCTTATATGTCATAGAATACTAATATTTTTACAATAAAAAGTTTTTTAAGTACGAACTTCAGAATTTTATTATCTGTCTTCTCTCAATATCTCACTTGTTTATTATTCGACATTACTTTTTTATAATTTTTATATTTAATTTTAATAATAAATTAATTCTCATTTTCATTATTATTATTTAAAATTATCAATCGCATATAATTTTTATGATTTAATATTTGTTAAGCGTAAGTTTGTTTTATATTAAAATAATAATAATTATTATTTTAAATTATTAAAATTATACATTATATAAATTTTATTAATTTTATAAGAAAATTACAAGCTTATAAAAAAATGTAATTGATAACAATGAAATTCAGAATTATGACAGAAATATAAATCATAGATTACCAAAGTTGTGATATATTAGTTTTACAGGAAATGTACAATATAGAACTACGAGCACATTTAATAATACGGACTAATTAATTTTATCTATATAAGCAATAAATTATTATTTACCATTACCTCGATTATTGATTATTGTATACCAATTGCAAACTTGAATTTAAGTATTCAAATCAATTAAATTAAGCTAACCTTATAATATACTAACATTAATAAGATTCAGTGTAAACAATGTTAAAAAATTTATACACTTTACTAGTCATATGTAAATATGTAACCACGTTTAATATACATACGAACATGAAATAGTCGATGCAAATTCATATACACTCTCCTTCCCTCAGGGCAAAACTGCCTTTAATATGTAGACATCCCTATCACTAAATCAAGTGAAGGTATAGTCTTTGACTTGAATTCTGGTCAACAGTATTCAAAATTCGAAATTTATTTTAGCTTAATCAAAATGACA
Source organism: Dolichoris vasculosae (assembly GCA_018907195.1). Classification (NCBI taxonomy): domain Eukaryota; kingdom Metazoa; phylum Arthropoda; class Insecta; order Hymenoptera; family Agaonidae; genus Dolichoris; species Dolichoris vasculosae. The sequence continues at coordinate 4,663,302 of JACCHY010000015.1, forward strand.
ATTCACAGTGTAAGTAATTAATGGATAATTAGTTTAATGCTAAAGTAATAAATTTGAATCTAATATTGGAAAATAAAATTCTTCGCTTCATATAATTATATCGTGTAAAAAATATTTTGGTTTAAAAGTCTTAACGAATTCAAGAGTACCTTTTTTTGATCTGATAATATTTGAAAATGAGAAGATTAAGAATCAATTACTGGTAGCACAAAGTCTTATATTTTTTTGATAATCTTACCGGGCAATTTTTAAATATTCTTTACATTTTCTAATACTAAAATGATAAATGAATGTTTATTATATGTAGTTAAGATATTGATAAAAATTAATGTATTACTGTGTATACTTATATACAATGTATTATATAATTTATATATTATGTATAATCTGTATATAAAGATTATAATCATGATTTAAAAATAGAAAAGATTATATATTAATTTATATTATAAAAAGCGCAATAAAAATATCTTGCATAAAATCAGTTTCACGGCTTTTTTAATATCATTAAAGATATAAAATTAAATATTAGATGATATAATAAAAAAAATGAAAAAATAGATTTATAAATCCAAATATATATTCAATGAGATAAAAACGAGAAATTAAAATAAGAAGTTAAATAGTCGTGAGATCAAACAAAATAAAAATCAAATAAAAAGATTTTCCAATTCAACTTCTTGATGATTAATCAAAACAAAAATTAAAATAAGTCATTTTTGAGCTAAAAATAATTAGCATAATTTGACATTCATATTACAATAATATTTTTAATATCTTTTTAATGTTTCATGTAAAAACATTCCTAAAGCTAGAAATATATAGAATAAATATTCAGCTAAAACTAAATATAATATATTATTATCACAAAATAGTTATCAAACCATAAAAAAGAAAATAAATACCAAATATTCTAAATAATTTATTAAACTGTACTAAAATTCACGCTTATTACTGACTCGCTAATACTCACTAACACTCACTTACAACTACCTTTTCTTACAAAAATACAATTTCTCCCTCTCTTGTTCATCATAGCCCTACTTATAAATTATAGGGATGAATAAATATATGAGATAATAAGCTGCCACAAACATTTAAAATTAAAAATTAAAAAATATTTTTTAATTACTTATAAATAATAACTTTACTAACATTTTTATTTTGCTTTACAAAAAAATAATACAATAAAGTGGCTTTATATTATTTTTGTATTAATTATTATCATAATATGTAAAAATATTTTTAGTGAAATAACACACAGACGCAAATACAAAAATATTTCATTTATTATAAGATGTCTTTACTACACAAACTAAAATAGTTACACTTTCAAGCGATAAAACGAAAGCTCTTCGCTCTTCCTACACTTGTTCTCTTAGGCTCACGAATAAATTGTTGATCCGTTATCATAATCACTACAAAGTTCACTCGTCCGTGCGGTATTTACCTCCTTGGCCCAAGTGATAAATTATCTTGGCTGCACCCTCTCGAGTTTCTCGGCAAATTTCGTTTTGATGCTTATAATATGCATACCAGATTTCTCAAATCAAAATTTTATGTATACATATATATATCAAAATATGATTATTGTGAAAATATAATACAAGCGAATTCAAACATTGCGATTGATATAAATTTATTTTTAATACTTATTAAAGTTTACAGAAACATAGTATTTTACACTCTACAATATTGATTTATGAATACGTATAGTAAAGATGGAATAATAATTAATGTGATAGAGATACATTATTCTAAACAAAATATAAACATAATTTTACTCTTTAAGCATCTTCCTTTAATTCAATTACAGTTCCGCTCGAAAGCGCCAAGGAAAGAGAAACACTCGGGAGGGAAATATGAAGCTGTAACGAAGCTAAATAAAGTAATAATTCAAAGGTGAACTAAATCTACCGGAACCGCAACGATCAATAAACAAATCAAGTTGCTCGCTATCGGTCCAGAAGCACATGCCACGAGGACATCCGTAATACGCGTAAGATGAAGTAAACGAATCTCTCCGATCTCGAAGAAGAGAGACGAAGACCAAAGCCACACGCGGAGTTTCTCTCGCAGCGACGAACCTCGCGTTGCTGCGGGAGGGAGTTTTGAAAAGACGTCCGTAAACACACGAGAAGCTCGTGGACCGGACAGAGAAGAGCGGATGCGAGTAACGCGGTGTTAATCGAATGGAGTCCGGTAGGGCGTCGCGCGATCCAGACTCCGATGCGGTGACGAGATAAAGTACCGTCGGGTCTAGTTGTATTCTAGTACGGGCGGGAAACACGGAGAGTCTGGAGAGTCGGCCGGTTGAGAGATGACAGGTTCATCCAGTGGAGGGGGAGTCCGTCGGGCCTAGGAAGTTGTCCGGTTGTCGGGGCGGTGAAAGGGATCGCTTGGTTTGTGGTACTGGTCGCGGAAAATAGTAAATGACCCTCGGGACGGTAACGTGGCCCGGATTGGGTTGCGAGGTTACCCTGAAATGTACGTGACTCCAGATTTGCTTGTGGGAGTTGTGTCACGGTAATAAAACGGACAGGGATTATCGGATGACTTTTACTCTTTTTTTTACTCTGCAGAAATGGACGATGCATCGACGCACAATCGTGTAAGACTAAGTCAACGCTTATAAAGAAATCGAGACGCGATCGGAAACAAATTGTCACATAAATAAATTCAGTAATAAAAGCAAAAGAATGTGTATTTTAACCCCAACAATTACTCATTTTTTTAAAAATTCAAACTTGTTTTCAACGTCAAAAATTTGAAATTAGTAAATTTTTTAAATAATTAATATTTCTAATAAACTTCATAACATTATTGATAATTTAAAGCTCATAGTAATTAATATAAATATATTCAATTAAGTGATTATAATGAAATACTTAAAGAATAAATGATGATACAAAATTAACATTACCTAATGAATTATCTATATTTCTTCTTACAAGCACTTATAAATAATGAATTTGATAATCATATAAAAATATACTTTTAAATTACTTGCTTATATTTCTTAACAATTAAACACGAATTTAAAAACAATAAAACATTAATCAGGCTAAAATCTAAATCAAATTTAAAATAACGTTTAAATTTTTATTTTAATGACTTATTAATAATATCCTTATGCTTTTAATTAATTTTATATGACTGAAATTTAAATTTAAAATTCTACATTAAACGGAATTTAACATGACAAATTAAGTTAGAATTTTAATTTTTTTTATAAAAATTTCAACGCTTAGTATTGTATTTGTATATAATAATAAAACCTCTATTTAAAATTGCAACATTGAAATAATATAAGAAATAATGTAAATAATAGTAAAAATAAATTTTTTAACGCATAATAAATTTGTATTCTCTAAAACTTAATTTAAGATCTCAAAAACCCTATATTACTTTTCTTCTTAGCACACATCTTCGATTGTCAATACGATCCCAAAATCACACCCCCAAATATATCTGACACTATGTTTTGACCGGAAGTATTACAAGAGTTCCATAGGGAGACTTCCTTTTATGACAGTGAATAACGATGATAAAATAGTAAGAAAAAATGACACCCCGTACGTCAGCACGAATTATCGCAACTCAGCAAATAGAATGAAAAAAATCTATAAGTAGCAAAGGACATTGAAAATCGTTGTCGAATTACCTAGAGAATAAGTTGTCCTATCTTTATAATCAAATTCTCAGAGAAGAAACAAATATGAACCACTCAACAAAATAAAACGACTAAAGTAAAAGAAATCGGGAATTGATATAATACACGCGAGAATAAAATAAGTCCACACAATGTAAATGTCGTTTTTATCGTTTCCCAATATCCAAGTATTATTCAAAGTTAATATTTTAGTTGAATTGATAAGTTAACCCGAATTTAAATTACGTATTTATGTACATAACATTATATTGAAATTTTACTACAAGTTTTGACTCCAAAAAATTTTCTAATAATATACATATTCGACCCTTCTTTTATTAAATTTGTATATCTATCGACGTTTATGAATTAACTAGTAGATACAAGAATATTTAAACTAATTATTTTTTTAAGTACTAAATATTTAATAGTAACAAATATAAAAAATGTATGGACAATAATGAAATATAAGAGAAACGTATAAAATGAATTCTATTTATAGTATACAATAAATGTCGACTAAATCGATTGATTAAAGGTTCTACTTTTAAATAAATAATTATGATCCCCACAATTAATTATAGTTCTTGATATTTGTACAGATATCATATATTAAACATGGTTTCTGTAAATAATACAACATACTAATTAGATATTTGTGGTCTTTCGTGTAATTGACATCCGTTTTTATGTAAGTACTGCGCTATAATAATACAAGCTTGAGTTTACGAAACACAAACTTGGCATTTTAGGAAGTTTTTATAACCTTTACACTTTTTATACACTTGCACCTTCATTGCTTTTAGTTCGTATAAATAAGCAATGAATGATATTTACTCAAGTCTAAAATACACATAACAACACATTTATACAAGTATTTTTGGTTCAATGGTGTATCAAAAATTCGACAAAAACTGATGCGTATAAATACTACAATTATAAAAAAAAGTGAATTGAATATATTCAGAGAAATTAGATATTCGAATAAATGAATTGATAGAATATTACTTTCCAAGTATATTTTTAGCAATATAGGTTCAATAAGTATTTCAAATGATAATTTAATATTAAATCAATATTAAAAAATTATTTTTTGAACATAAATAAATGATGATTCTAGAAGTTAATTTTGAAAATATTCGCAATGAAAAAAGTGATGAGAATATATTTTTTATTGAAAAAACTGTCGCGTACTTTCTACTGACTATTATCATATATCTAAATAAAATATATCATATGTACTTCTACTTACATAATATATTTTATACAAGGTAATGAGAATTTTATACGTATACTTATTTTTTAATAAAAATTTATTAAATATTCTGTGATACTTTCCAAATTATATAACAATAAATAATTATGAATAGTTTTTATTGCAGTTTATTTTCTTTGTAAATATAAAATTAAAGTAAAGTAAAATAAAGTTTGTAAAAAAATTCGATAAAAAATGTCTTTTAAACTATTATATATATATTTAATGAATACAAAAATATTTTTAGATGAATATCAAATTCATTCATTTGCATTTTTAATATAATTATTATTGTAATCGACAGTATTTTAATAAATTTGTATTCTCTATAAATTTGTCCTCTGCTTGTTATATTACAACTTTATTGTTGTTTTCATAAAATTTTTTTTATAATTATTCACAAAATCTACTTAATAAAACAAAAGTAAAAACTTTTTAAGAACTTTAAATTTAAAAAATATTAATATTAAATACTTTTAAAAAAATTTAGAAAAAAATTTAGTTTTATATGATCAGCCTTACCGATGTCATTATGAAAGAAAATTTAACTCCAATTACTTTATCTTATAAACTTAAAAATTAAGAAAAATTATTCACCATTTGAACAGTGAATAGTAAATTGAGTAATATAATCAATGATAACGTGATAAGTACACTTAATTATTATAAACCACATCGAGTACACTCATTCAGATTTCTCTACAACAAAATTTTCATGCCATAAACAATACGATCTCACTTGTAAATCACGAATGACATTCCAGATACCGTTGGATAATTATTGTATCTCGACAAATTCATCAACCACTAGCTTTGCTTATGAATTCATTGTTAATGTGTTTGGATCAAATTTCGCATAACAGTGTTTGTTTGAGTAAATTTTTTTAAATCAATTATAAACTAAGTTTTAATATACTTTGGATCATTTAGTAGTATATCGATGAATGTACAGTGATTACAATGTATATTATATTATTATAAAAAAAGGTGTTGGAAAAAAATTAATAATATGTTCTTAAAAATTTCATTCATATTATAGAATATTTATTGATTGTTTAATAAATTCATGATATTTGAACAAAATATATTATTCAATAAAGTAATTTTTAAATTAAAAATATTAATAAAATATTATAATTCTAAATTATTTACATTTTATATCTACTAATACTCTTCTTTTTATTATACGAATTTTTGCCAATAATATTCTACTATTACTCAATGCAAATAATTATATACATTCGATAAAAATATCTACAAATTATTAAAAAAAAAGTTTTCTTACATCATTATATCTAGAATCTGAAAAATGATATTTAAATGCTTGTGTTTATTTTTTTTTTATATTATTGGGTCATTTTTTAATATATTTTACTCTCTAAAAAATATATCTTTTCATTTAAATTAGAATAACTAGTTTTTAACTGTCAGTAATTTATAATGAAAAAATAAAACTATTATTCTTGTAATATTTTAATTATTTTTACAATAAATCAAATTTTCAGTAGACAATTATAATAAAAAAAGTAAGGTACATAGAATTTAAAAATTTTAAAAAGACATAAAATTTAAACAATAATTTGTTTTTCAAAAATGTTTACGTATCTTTAAAATATAATATTTATATCAATTGAATTTTTTTATTACATGAATGTGTACTATTATTTGATTTCAATCCCTTACGAAGAAAATAGTACGAGTATTTATATATTAAATTTGGTCTGAACTTATTTTGCGTACGCTATTAATATCGTTAAAAGAGTACATTATTTGACGAAATTAATCTATTAATAGACGTGTCAGTATTTATTAGCTGATTAATTATAAAAATGCAAACATTATACATGGAATAATGAAATATACATAAGTCTCATAAAAATAATTTTCTATTGAATTTATTAGACTTACGATTTAATTACCAATATAATATCACATTTTACTTTCAATAACTTACGTTTAATATAATATAATTATCAATAAATATTTTTAAAAAATTCTTTATAATAATGATTAAAAGTAAAAATAAACAAATTTAAAAATAAATTTTTAAGTTTTTCGTTTCAGCTATTTGTTCAAAATATTCAAACACTGCATCAATTATTATAATAGCAATCTATTCAACTATAAATAGACTAAATAAAATTAAATAAGACATATTTATACATATTTTTTTATTAAAACTTACTTTTAGTCAATTTCAAGTAACTAACCATTTCGAACAAATAATAATTTTAACAGCAAATACTTCTAATATAAGCATATATTTGTTTATAATATAAATCATCATTTACAAATATTATTCGAGTTTAAAATATTTGAGTTTGATCATTATAGAAAATTAACAAATAAAATACATGATTAAATACTAAATTATCACTAAAAATTTATCTGAAATTTATTACCTTAACTTTATGAGTTAACTCTTAACTATTTTCTATTATTTAATTGATCAAATATACATATTATTTATTATTTGCATATACTGAACGAACTTACCCAAAAATAGAAAAAAATATAATAATAAAATTTCATTGCTCTTATATTAACTATCAAAATTATATACATTAATAATATAGTATAAAAAAATTATGAAATATACAATCATATTACTTTTGTTTTATATTGCTTTCTATAATGTATTTATTATATTTATAATTATGCTACTTGAAATTATGATATTGAAATTAAATATTTTAGATTTTTCCGGTATTTAATATTTGAAATATATATATGAAATGTATGAAAATGCAGTATTGCAACAATATATTGTCAATATTATCGTTTTAATTAATTCCTCGCAAATAATTTGTACCATAAAATTCGATACTTTTTGTATTACGTTCTAATTTTAACTTTAAATTACTGATCTACTTTTAATTTAAAAAAAAAAAGAATATTTTCTTATACCAATAAACTTTCGTTTCGCTGTGCTCATCTAAAACTTTACTATCTGTGAAAATGAAAAAAAAACGGTTGAGAGAACGAGTAAGAGAAAATAGTTAAAAATAGAAAAGCTTCCTTTTTATCCTGTATCCTGCATAGATCTGTGTTAATATTAATAATAAAATAATTTAATTCTTCAAATTCCATAATTCTTCATTACAACATACTCTGTAATTAATTTAAGAAATGTTTGTTTCAAAGAAATGCAAAAGCTTGAAAATTTAAAAATATGAAAAAATTTATTACCTCCAAGAACTTAGATTGTAATATAATAGTCTCCTCTCTCAAACCTCGTAAGCTTGTTTAGGAATCACGGGTTTAGTTGGGGTCAATTGTAAAATCATTGTAAGACGGTTAACAGTAATCACTGGAAGCTAAGCGCATAAACTCGTTGTCGTTTATTTTTAAAAAAAGGTACCCTGTAAACTATTTAACTCAATTGATCTCTATAAAAACATACTACAACAAAATTTAAATGTTTCTTCACTTGAAAAAATACATTAATATATTATGTGAATAAATTAACCGTTTGTTGTAAATAAAACTGAAATAGTTTTAGAAGAAAAATAAGCTTAATTTCATTCTAATTAATATATGAGATTTTAGTAATGCATATGTAATATTATCTTAATAGAGTATTTTTTTAATATATCTCCAAAACCAAAATGAAAAACTATAACAATACTTTATGAAATAATATAGATAATTTTTTCTTAAATGATTTAGTATTTTATTAATTCGATTCAAACAAATTTTACATTAATACTTTTTTTGGATTTAGAAAATTTTTTAAATATCATACAATGTCAATTATAATCAGACTAAATATTTTAAACGTATGGGACTATAAAAACACATTTATTTGAAATTGATTTTCACAATAATCTTTATTAATAAACAATTCTGTTATAAATTAAAAATTATTAAATATTTAGGTTATATGTTTTTATTCTTAAAAATATAATACTAATTTTTTTTAAATTAATTCATAATGTCTTATAAATTTTAGTTTAAAGTCAATATATATTTTACTTGATTATCTCTTCATATGATCAATCAATTAATTGTATGTAAATTGCTTTAATAATGAATAAAGAATATAATTTTATTTTATATAAGATAAATGAAAAATCTTACCGACAATTTTCTTATAAATAATTTTAAAAAAGATTATATTCTAATAATATTAACAGTTTGATATATAAAATTTCTATTAAATTTTATAAAACAAAATCTATATTTATAAGATTACGTCTAAAATACTTACAATAATTTCATTCTTGTACTTAATTCTAACAATTATTTTTATATTAAATTCACCACTTATCTTTGGATCGTCAGGTAAGTGACAACTATATAAAAAATTGATAAGGAAATTACCATGATATAAAATATTATAAAATATATTTTTATCTAAATTAGTATCTTCCATCAATAAAACTGATATTAGTTTATTTTTTTATTATTTCAAAAAAAATTTTAAATCTATTATACATGAATATATTTTAACAAATTATATTTTTAGAGGATATATAAAATTTTAATATTATTATTTGATCAATTATAAATTATTAAAAATTATATTTAAGTACTTGCTTTTATTTTTATAATTTTGATACTTCAAAATTACAAATATATGGATCTAAATTGTTTTTACGAGTACATAAATAAAAATTTTTGTCATTATTTTATTTCATAAATCATAATTTAATTATATATATTAGAGGTGATAATTTAAAATTTGCTTTTATTAGTAGATCGATATTATATTTCATAATATTCATTATATTCCATAAATTTCCATTTACAATTTCTTTACTACAACAAAAACGAAAAAAATGTATTTTTTCATAGCTTACAATCTTAGAATATTATTAATTAAATTTAATTCAAAGTTAAACTTTAAATATAGATAAGAAAACGTTTAAAAGTAATTCTGAAAACTAATAATATTATTCCTAAAAGACTTGATTGAAATTTGTAAAAAAAAAATAAGAAGATAAATATAAAAAATATGTTATTTCAATTTGTAATTTACCAGATAATATTCCATTTGCACTTGTAAATTATGAACACGTATCCGTTTCTAATCCTACTGTTAATTTAAATTATCAAAAAGATATAGAAGTGTATGAATATCTTGAATACGATATTATTAATTTTATAATAGATAATACAACATTAACTTTTTCTGGTAATATATTTTTATTTAATTTAAAGCATAAAATATGAAAATTATTGATATATTAAAATATTTTTTTAACACTTAGGTCTCATATCAGCAGAAAATAAAGAACTATTAAAAACTCCTATTAAATCATCCTTAATTTTATATCCTCAAATATCAAGATTTTTACAAATATCGATGAGATGTAGAATCAGTATTATATTCTTAATAATAAATAGAGAAAAAATTATATTCGTATATTATATATATTTACATAATATTAAAATAATTTATCTAATTAACAATAATATTTAATCAAAATAATTATAAGACAAGAAATATATAAATTTAAATTTTATTAGATAAAATTAATATTTTTAAATAATTTAAGAAACTCAAACTTTAAGTACAAAGAGAATTTGTGTACTCTTACATTCGTGTGTGCGCGTATGGTGTGAAAATAAGTAATAAATATATTACAATCTAATTCTTTGTTTAATTTTATAAGAATAGAACTATTTTTATTTAATTTTAACCTAATAATAATTATATTTTATTTGTCTAGGATAATCATTACTTTTATTCAGTCCTACACGACTGCGAAATATATTACTTAATGGAAAAAGACGAAAAGTAAGTTTAGTAACTATTATAAAATGAATCGACAAATCTTATATATAAATGTGAAACAGAATTAAAGCTTATTTATTTTTTAATTGTTTTTCTGTGGCTTGCTAAATCTAACAAGATAAATACAAAATGAAGTTATTACTAATTTAACCACGTGCTTCGAAAATACAATTTGATATTCAACAATACTTCCGAAAGTTATCTAAATACAGAACATCGACGCCTGAAAAAAAAAAATACTTTTGAATATAACACACTTGCGATAATGGATAGTAAGTAAAATATAAGATTCCATATTACGAATGTCAAAACATCTATCCTACCATTACTTTAATACAGGTAATCTAAAAACTTTAATACAGTACGGTAAAATAAGTGTTGGGATTAAAATACACATTCTTTTGCTTTTATTACTGAATTTATTTATGTGACAATTTGTTTCCGATCGCGTCTCGATTTCTTTACAAGCGTTGACTTAGTCTTACACGATTGTGCGTCGATGCATCGTCCATTTCTGCAGAGTAAAAAAAAGAGTAAAAGTCATCCGATAATCCCTGTCCGTTTTATTACCATGACACAACTCCCACAAGCAAATCTGGAGTCACGTACATTTCAGGGTAACCTCGCAACCCAATCCGGGCCACGTTACCGTCCCGAGGGTCATTTACTATTTTCCGCGACCAGTACCACAAACCAAGCGATCCCTTTCACCGCCCCGACAACCGGACAACTTCCTAGGCCCGACGGACTCCCCCTCCACTGGATGAACCTGTCATCTCTCAACCGGCCGACTCTCCAGACTCTCCGTGTTTCCCGCCCGTACTAGAATACAACTAGACCCGACGGTACTTTATCTCGTCACCGCATCGGAGTCTGGATCGCGCGACGCCCTACCGGACTCCATTCGATTAACACCGCGTTACTCGCATCCGCTCTTCTCTGTCCGGTCCACGAGCTTCTCGTGTGTTTACGGACGTCTTTTCAAAACTCCCTCCCGCAGCAACGCGAGGCTCGGATTGCTTGGATCGTTCGTCGCTGCGAGAGAAACTCCGCGTGTGGCTTTGGTCTTCGTCTCTCTTCTCCGAGATCGGAGAGATTCGTTTACTTCATCTTACGCGTATTACGGATGTCCTCGTGGCATGTGCTTCTGGACCGATAGCGAGCAACTTGATTTGTTTATTGATCGTTGCGGTTCCGGTAGATTTAGTTCACCTTTGAATTATTACTTTATTTAGCTTCGTTACAGCTTTATATTTCCCTCCCGAGTGTTTCTCTTTCCTTGGCGTTTTTAAGTGGAACAAATACTTTTATATAAACTGAACAAATATAAATAAAATCTCCCCGATGATTTAAAATTTTTTTAATTCTTTAGCAATTAGAAATAAATATTGTAAAATTCACGAATTTTATATTGAAAATGACAAAGATGAAGTATATTCACACATACGTAGATTATAATAACAAAATTTATACTAAACCATTTTTTGAATATTTTTAGAAAAAAATCTAATGAAATCATAGATAGATTTTTACGTAAAGTTTGAAATGAATTCCATATGATGTATAAGGGCAAATACCCTTTACCCGACATATATTTAGATTACTTATGGATGAAGCCAAATGCTTATTTTCATGCCTCGGGCGATATTTTCAGGTTGGTAAATCAAATTAACTCGTAACATATCGATGCTTAAAATTACTAATAAAATAATTATATAAAGTATTTAATAAATTTAATTAAATTCGTTTGTTTTTATAGTAAACGATTAAAAAGACCTGTAAAATCATCTTATTCATTTTAATCACAATTTCAATCAAATTTGAAAACTATTTTTCATTAGAAATAATAAATCATTTACATTATTTTACACTACCTCAATTACTAATATTTGTATAATTGATTTACTAAGTATTATTAATATATTTTTCAAACTTTTTATATTATTCAAATAATAAATATTGGACCAAACGAGCTATAAAAGAATTTATATTACTATCAAAATTTAAAAAATAAATGTTTCAAAGTAGTATTTACCTAACTATAGTTTTAAAATTATTTTTAATAAATGCTTGTAAATGCTTTGCATTCTTCCTCTTATATAGTCTGAAAGCCTTTACAAATTTTAACTAATTTTTTTCAAAATAATATTTTCCAAGATGCTAAGTAAGAGTCTTTGAACATTATAAAATTGATCCGATATTTTAGTTTTGTATTTAACATAAAATAATATAATATTTATTAATCTTTAATCACTGAACTTTTATTACAATGTAAATTGTCAATATTATTTATGATAAAACTCTTTTCGATATAAAAATAAAATCTTTAATTCGACATAGTCGCAAATTATTTTTATATTCATATTTTTCTCAAATTTATGTTTCATATATAAATTCGACCAATTAAAGTATGATAATTGATTTCACACGAATAAATAGCGTTATATATTTTATCTCGTTATAATACTTATAATTTGCAAATGCTGCATCAAATCAGCTCATTCTAATGATTCATAGACACTGACTGTCCTTAGCATATTTTACCAAAACTTTTTTAGAGTAGTTACCAAAACATCTAATGAATCATATCTTTGAGTAAAAGAAAAAGCTCCGATCAAAATCTAATGAAACTCATCCTTACCTATATAAAGCTGCTTTTTATCCTCTAATTACGAAGAATCGTGAGTAAATCACTTTCTTTATTTCAAATAAAGTATTTATTCTGTTCAATCCAAGTTTACCAGGATAAAATATAAAATAAATATGTATATTTATAAAATTATTTTGATTTTTACATTACAGATCATTTTTTTAAATTTTTACCCTGTTACAATTTTTCATACATTCCATTAAACAAATTTAAATGTTATATCTATAAATTTTTAAATATACGCTTATGTACTTCAAATTTTGTGAAAAAATTATGGTATTTTCAAAAAAATATCGCAAAAGTTCAGTTTTTCCTCATAGTTTGCCATAACTCAATCAAATAAAACACAAAAATTTTAACATTGTGAATAAATATTCCATTTTTATAATTTCTTTATACTGTACCTTCTGTATTTTTCTACCAATGCTAATAACTAATCTATAACAAATTCTTTAAGAAATTTAACAAAAAAGCTGAAAATTTTTCTTATTTAATAATTTTTTATTCATGATTTTAAATAAACCAAAAAAATATGAAAACGCTTTCTACAAAATAAAATTTATTTCAGGGATATTGGTACTTTACAACGAAATTCGAAGGTTTTACTATTAAAACAGGGCGATGATTATTACATAACAACTTCGTTATCATTTTATGTAGCAAAGATATTATACAACTCGTATTCGGTAAAAATTTTTATTATTATTATTAGAAGTAATTTTTATTAACTTTTTAATTATTTTTATTAACTGTTTATTAACTTTTAATAACATTTTATTCATTTTTATGAACTGCTTATTTTTTACACATTAGTTTTTTTCTAATTTAAATCATAATAACTAAAATTATAAAAATGAAATTGTATTAAGATATAAACAAATGCTTATAGTAATTAAATTTATAATCTTAGCTTTGTATCACTTGCATCTTTTAACATGGATATTTATATTATTAAATTTTTATATTTAATTAATATTTTAATTAACGAATATCTTTTTGTTCGAAATTTTTTCTTATTCTATATATTTATAAAATTCCTCTAAAATCTACCTTTTAAATAAATTTATAATTATTAGAAATAGAAAATTAACACTTTGATTTTTACTTCAACTCTTTCATTTAATTAATTACAATTGTTCATTTTCCATTATTCATTACAGTTTTAACGAGTTTTTAATTTACATGATTTTTCCTCGCGTTGTATAATTTCCCGGTGTCACAGTCCAGCCGTGTTTTTGCTTTTCGAGGTACCCCCATAAAATTGGTACCGTCGTACTTACTCATCAAGAATATCAAACTTCTCCGTGAGCGCGGGATCAAATCTCACCAGAATCACCGCGCTATAAAATGTTCGTAAACAATCGGACCTTTTTAGCGAACTGTACCTTTTTCATCTCCGTCTTCTTCCGGTCCTAGATCGTACGTCGCCCCGCTAGACTCGACAATTTTCTATCGGATCCTCGCGCAGCTGCTTCAGAGCCCGGGTCCAGACACCGGGCAAAAGGAAACTCGGGAAATCTTAATTTTCTCGCTTTCCAGGTTTCGAGAAGTGAATTTTTCTTAAAGTTCACGTGGTCGGTGAACGTCCCCGTGCCTCTTGTTTTCGTAGGCCTGTAACGAGTAACCCGATAACGAATCGGTACATCTCGTTTAGTATTCGATCAACAATTTTTCCATCTTTTTTTAAAGTTCTTTTTTAATGCGAATTTCATCGAAACCACTTCATTCTTACGTTTTCACGCGCAACTATACTAAACTTTCTTTTCGGCAATGAACATAAAATTAAAATTAACCAATTTAAAAAGTTTTCATTTTCAATTACGATAGGTGACATATAATGGTCTAGAATGTGTGGTGAATTCGATATTTTTCATTCGGTTATGCATTAAAGTTAATTACCGCCGAAAGCAGTGTCTTTCCATCTTGAATAGTTTTATGATAACCGAGCCGGGTAAAGTACAGAGGTAAAATACAGGGCAGAGTTGTCGAACACCAATAGTAATGAACTGGATATCGCAAAAATGGATATCGCAAATAAAAAAGAAAATCAAAGCAGATTTGTTAACTAAGATCAGGAATAAATTATATAAATACAATTGCGAAATATACCGAGCGTTTAAACCAACACAATGAATATTTTCAAATGTAATCTATAATAAATATTGATCATTGCGATTTTAGTGCTTCGTTATAACAACCTTATGATCATTGTAGGTATATGTATATATATAATATGAAACTAGTTATCAAAAAGAGTTATAACTTAAGTTTCACATTGGTTTTAAAATAATGTTAATTTCTTGATAATACAAAATAAAATCAATAAATTTAATGAATATATAAAAATATTAATAAATATTAATACAAATTTTACTAAACAATTTCAATTTCCTTTACAAAAATATAAGCTTTGTATAATACTCTAAATAGTGATATATATTTACATAATTGTATATAAAACTTAAGAATTCAACTTTAATCTATTAAACAATAAATTAGCACTAAATTAGAAATATAAAGTTACTAATAATTTTATTATAATTATAAGAAACAATCATCTTTAATTTCATTTTTAAAAAAGCATTCTAAAAATCGGAAACGATAAAAGATAAGTTTAATCAACATTATAATACACATTTTTAAAGACAAATTTATATTTTTATTGTTTTGATAAAGTTCACGATAAATAGATTTTAATTAATTTGTCAAATAAGAAGAAAATAAATAATAAGTTTTAAAGTAATATGAATTAATTAATTATAAATTTACAAAACAACACAAAATTAAAATATGCGTAAGAGTTATTCTAAAATTCAATTCTATTCAACCCAATAATGTTACATAGTATATATATACATCGTACTAACCGTTATTATTTATACTTTTTGAACGAGGGATTTATTTAACTGTAAAAACTTGTGTTTTTAGCCGATTATGGACATTAATTTAAAATAAAACGAATTTTATATATTTATATGTTAATATTTTATGTTTGCATTTATGGAACATATTTTTGTGTACTTATGCAAATATTTAGTTCTTTTAATTTCAGTTGGTTAAATATAAATTTCAACTTCTTCCATATAGCTATACAAGTATAAAATAATATAATATAATATAGCATATAATTAATTAAAAACCGAAAAAATAACATAAATCTCAAACTTCACGTGTACTTCATACTTCACTTAATAAATAACATAGCTTAAATAGTTTACATAAAAGCAATATAAAGTGAAATTTTTATTTTATAAAAATAAAAGTAACAATTCAATCATGACATATTGCCAATAATCTGAACATTTTTCGAAATAAAGATTAAAACAGTCATTTAAATTTTCCGATAATAAAGTATATTTTCTCTTGTTTAGTAAAAAAAAGAATTAAATTTTAGTGTACCAATTTAATATAAGCATTTGTTATTTAATTAAAACCATAAAATTAAAATTAAAATTTGGAATTCTAAATAAACATATATAATTTTATAAAACTATAATTGAAAACGTTTTATATATAATTAAAAGATTCAATTTTCCCTTTGTATGTATATGGATATATTTGTAATTCTTCTCCCTAAAATAAAAAATATCTAATAAAAGTATCGATGCTAAATATAATAATTAAAATTTAAGTGTCACTAATTAATTATTGATTTAATTTATACCAAACAGCTTTATACTTTAAAATACTTACTTAAAATCAAAGTAACATTTGATAAATTAAAATTTATCTGCGCAAATTGATTAATAGATTTTATTTATAAAACCACAGTAATTGTGGTTGATTTTACTCTAATTTCTTTATCAGTCCTTTAACGTGAACTGCTAATCTTTTCTTAATTCTGCTTTACCTGTGAGATATATTACAAGAACAATATTAATAATGAGAATATTAATAAAAAATTTAATCTCTTATATGTATAAATATTAACAATATTTAATGATAAAAATATTTATACATAATGTAATATTAATAACTAATTTTCTTAATAATCTTATTAATGTGGTCTTTGTGCAAAAGTTTTAGATTCACTTAACATAATTTACTTTGCTTGTTCACTGTTTGTTTTATTATTTCACTCTTGATCTAGTTTCTGATCACTTAGAACTGCATCGTCTATTTTTACAAAAGATTTGTCATTACTCAAATCACATTTTAGACTAGTATCATCTATCCTCGAGGAATAAGTAGTGTTTCTTAATTTATTTAGTTCATTTTGTTCCCTAATTTCACTTAAATTTTCTTTCATGTGTTCACCCACATGCTGATTATTCCAGTAAGAATTATCGTTAATTATGGTTGATTTCACGTTTGAAGATAATAACTTTTGTTCAAGATAAGTTTCGCTACAATTTGTAAGTGGATTGTCACACTTAAAAACTTTACTTAACTGTTTAACAGCTATATTTTCATTCAAAGTTGAATCGGTTTTATTAACAACTATATCAGTAACTAATTTAGGTTTTTTAACAATTGTAATTGATTGCTCGATTGTTTTATTGTCACTCGTAAGCGAATCACTTTTTGTCTCTATTTTACTTTCGCTAGTTGAAGGTTCATTTTTTTCTGATGTAGGATCTTTATCACCTATCGACGAATCATTCTGTTTTAATAATTTTGACGATCCTGCGATCTCAGGAGTGCTGGTATTTGTTTCACTAGAGAATCCTTTTAAAGCAAGGTACTCCTCTACGGAACCAGTAGGCTTTGGGATTATGGGTTCTGAACATTGTTGCAAAATCTCTTGATCTTTCAACTTTGGTGAATTACTCATTTTACTCTGTCTTTGCCTCTCTCTTAAACGTTTACGTATTTCGGACTGAATTTTTGATTCTTTTATTACATTTTGAACATCGTCCTGCTTATAATAACGTGTTGCCCAGGTCTCAGAACGAGCAGGAGCATTGCTAATTGTGTCTTTATCTACATCTTTGTTGATCGAACTTATAGTTTTATTAGTACCCTTTTTTTCTTTATTAACCTCACTTTTCTCCAGATCATCCATGTCATCAGGATAATCATCTAAATTGATTACTTCATCAATATCCAATGATTTATCATCAAATAAATCTATTTTTGAATTAATATCTGACTCGCTTTCTTTTAATTTAACTGTTTCATCAGTATTGTTCTGTATTTTTGAAGATTGTTCAACTTCTATTAACTCTGTTGCTTTCTTTTCATTGTTGTTAATATTCTTTTCATTTTCAGTTTTGGATCCTGCCTTGACTGAAATTTCAACTTTACTACACTCTATATTAGCATCTTTATTTTCTTTAATCTTTTTTCTAGAACGAATGAAAGGATTTCTCTTAATTTTCTTGATTTTTCTATTAGATGGTGATTCAATATTAACTTCAATTTCCTTATTTGACATTTTATCGGTTTCATTGTCATCGATAATTTCACCTTCTTCAAGATCTACTTCCTTAGATACTTGATTTAAATTTTCTACTTTATTATGTACATTACTTTCAGCTGTATTTATTAATGAATTAGAATTTTCATTTCGATTCTCTTTTTCCTTAGTATTTTCAACTTTATTTTTCTCTTCATTTTTATCTTTATCTACATTTGTATTTTTGTCACTCCCTTTATCCTTTTCATTTGTATCTTTATCTTTACATTTTTTAGTTTCTTCTTCTTGGATTTTTTTACTCTGAGATGTACGTTCGTTTACTAACTTTTGATTAATGCGTTTCGAATGGTCATCGGTATCACTTTCACTTGAAATTAATTCTATTGTTGGAGCTGGTTGAATAACTACAAAAACATCTTCATCTTCTCCGTGCTTCATTAAGACATCAATTTTTTGAAGATGTTCTTTAAGATTTTCCTGCCTTACTTTTGTATTTTTATCATTAGAAATTCCTGATTCTGAGATTGTATTTGTAGAATCATTAATTTTTGGATCTTTTGGATTCGTAGAATCTTCTTCCTTACGTATTAAAGCTCTTATAGCTCTAGCTCTCATTTCGAGCTCTAAAAGATCCAAAAGACTTTCACCTTCCTTTTGTTTATCCTTCTCCTTTATTTCCGTTTTTACTTTAATATTTAACTTTCCCTTTCCTTTACATTTTAATTTTGACTCAAATTCCGATTTCTTTAGATCTTGACATTTTTTCTTCGATTTTTTTATATCTTTATTCTTTGAATTTAGATTGTCTGCTTTTAAATTAGCCTCCTCGGAACTCAACCATTCTGTATCAGAAATAATTTCAAGAGGAGGATCTAATAAAAATAATATTATAAATATTATAATCTTTTAATAAAATCATTTTTAAACGTAATAGAAATTTATAAATATTTAATTTTCATATAATGTAACAAAATTTAAATAAAAATTACCAAGATCGTCATCAGAATCTTCTGTATTCGAAGATTGTAGCATTTCTTGACCATTTATAATACTCATTATCCTTCTCTTAGACATGCCAATTAATTCATTGGCACACAATTCCTCTAAATCGTTAAATTCAACTTTCTGAAATACAGTAAATTAAGTTTGTTGATAATTATTTTAAATATATACTTATTTACTACCTTTAAAATTTGTGGCAACATCATACGAATTTTCTCTGCTTTCACAGATTTAAAAAGTTGCGATGCAAGTTCTTTACGATTTGATAAATATTCCTTAATAGGTTTCAAATCTTTTGCATCCGTTTCCTCATCCGATGAAGAAGTTGCGGACGAACTCAAAGAACTAGTATTCGATTCCTATAAAAGTAAATTTATATGCATATATATTTATACTGTAAGCTTCGCACTACGATTATTTTCTAATTATTTAATTAATATATACATTAAAATAATTATATAAAATTTAGTCCGCTTGAATTTTTGTATATAAATATAATATAAAATAAATAAAATAAATAAGGTAAGAATAAAATAACAAGCTCAAAAATTAATTTTTAAAGCTAACCTGTAAAATAAAATTCAAATCGTCGTAAATATTTTTAAGTTTTATTTAAAACTTTTTATACCAAAGAACCATAAACCTACCTCACTGGAAATCCTAGATCTCTTCAATTTATTCTTTTTGTCCGACATTTTATCCAAAAATAATATGTAATTGTTCGTACAACAATTAACTTAAACTCAACACAGGTTTTCTCTGTATTATCTGTCACATTGTATCTCATGTGTAATTGAAAACAGCTGATTATAGCAGCTTGAACAGCACGAATCAAAGCAAACTTTGCGAACACTGTGTAAGAAACGAAAACTAGAGAAAGTACCACGACGGAAGTAAAGATGCAATGAAAAGTTATAGGCTAATAATATTTTTGTTTGTGTGAAAGTTAATTCGTACATATTTAAGACATGATGTAAGAGTAGATATCAATTTCTAACCTCGTCAACTGTGTACGTAATAACCTACCAATGTTCTACATCTGCTAAGTCTCTGTTCGTATTTCAAGATAATGGAGCATTTTTTAATTGATATTGTGATTTCCCCATACACGAAAATCATAATTATAAATATTAGATAATAAAAAAAGAAGCTAACGCGTGTAAAAAATAATTGTTTAAATTTACGTATTATGTGACAGTTCACAGCTATTTAAAGATTGTTTTTAATATCAAAGTATTCCAAATGGTATTTTATAATACAAAAATATAAGATATTTGCTAAGGTATACAATTTTAAATAATAGTATTGTATTATTTGAAAAATCATAGACTAAGAGAAGATGTTCATTTTAATAAAGTATATTTAATTGTAATGTTTATTTGTAGCAAAGTAAAAAATAATTTGTCTAATTAATCCTAATTATTAAAATTCAATTATTGTTATTAAATAATTATTATTAGTTAGAAATTTACTTATAAAAATCTTCAATTCGTATTGTCTTTTTTAATTTATACTTGTATTTTGTAAATTCTTCTCGTTATAATAATTTATATCATTCCATATGTATGGTTCTGATTTTAATATAATCGATAATATTCAAAATAAATTTTCTTTTTAGATAAATCATGTGATACAAGCTTTTCTATCGATATAAGACAGTGCTGAATAATCATTCCTTAAAATATATTATTTCTTGAAAATATTATATTATTATTAGATCTTTGAAAAGTTAATAGGCCTGAGTTACTTAAATTATATTATTCAAGATTGTATTTTATTACGTGAAATCATAAATTGATTTATTAAATCGATAAAGCAGTTCAACCAAAAGATCGAAACATGTTTGGTAGATTCAAATATGCGTTAATGAGTGCGGTTGGTGGAAGTGAATTAGGTTTACAATATAACGAGGATCCTGATAACGAATCTGTTAAGGATGTAATTAATTCCAATATACCGATTACTATTGAAACAAAACCATATAGCAGACCAAGTTTTCTTAGTTTGACAAGCGAAGAAACTCAGGTAACAACTTTCTTATACTATTATTGCTTAATTATCACTTAATTATTTTTTAAATTTCTTTTTAATATTTTATTATTTTTAAGATATTAAAAAATATGCTATTAAATTTACTAAAAATTTCAAATTAAATATATACTCGTGTAATTTATAAAAGTTACAAAAATACAAAGAAAGTATAATTGATTATATTAAAGAAAAATTAAAATAAAATTGTTGATCGGACACAATTAAAAAATATTGCTAATATTAATACTTAATAATATTTCTATTTTCTTTATATAAATTTATATAAATCTAATATTTAAAAATTTATTTAGGTGAGTGCGGATCACAAAGTACGGCCAATAATAGTTCCGAGAGACCTTAGTAGATTACCATGGTGCGCAGGTTATGCGGAATGCATAAATGCAGGTAAAAGCATGTACAACGAAGATCAAGCAACTGCGATGCGTGGCGACTTAAAGCTAATGAATGCAAACATAAGTTTACCTTACATTATGTTTTCAATGTTCGATGGTCATGCGGGTTATCAAGTGGCTTTGACTGCAAGATTACATCTTCACAGGATAATTTTAGTAAAGATTTTATGGATGATTATTTTTAAATATAATAACAATTATATCTCAAATAAGTAAACGATATAAAGAATTAATAGACAACTAATTTTTTAATTTTATTGTTACGCGCACTTACAGGAAAGGTTAATGGCGATACCAGGTGAAATTTTATTAGCCGACAACAATGAAGCTGCTTTAGCACAAGGAAGAGATTTAATTGTAGGAGCTATCGAACTTGCTTATAGACAGATGGATCAAATGGTTGAACATCAAGCACAAAAAGGAGGTGGAGGGTGTACAGCTTTAACAGTTTTATTTCTAAATGGTAGACTTTACGCTGCTGGAGCTGGAGACTCTAGGTTTAACATATTTTCTTAAACATATTTAAATAAATTCTGTGTAAATCATCTAAAAAATTAAAAAATTATAATTTCTTATATCAATATTTTATTTTTTGTAGAACAATTCTTGTCTTGGGAGATAGCGAGCGAGCGCTTACTAGAGATCATACACCGGATTCAGAATCAAATCGTGTACGAGCTCTAGGATATTTGAAGAGTGGGGAACTTTTAAAAGGACATTTTACTTCATTGGAATTCAAAAAAAGACCTATGCAAAGAGACTTGGGCTCAACAGTTTTGTACAGAGAGCCGTATATGACAGGTTGGGCATATAAAATCTTATCGCAACCAGACTTACGATTACCTCTTGTTTCTGGGCAGGGTAAACGAGTACGTTTGTTTGTTCTAAATTTAAATTAGATATGCTATTTATAAGTAGTAGCAGTTATAGAAAATTATGTCAGTGTAATATTCGTAAACATTTTAGAGTAGAGTAATGGGTACGATAGGAGTGACTAGAGGATTTGGAGATCATGGACTGAAGGCTGCGAATACAGGTGTCAATATAAAACCATTTCTATCATCTCAGCCCGAAGTTCAATCGATAGATTTAGAAGAATTTAATCTTAACGAAAGAGATTGCATTATTTTAGCAACAGATGGTTTGTGGGATGTTGTTTCCGATAAAACCGCGGCAAGCATTCTTAGAAAAATCCTTGCACCGGATACTCCATTGTTAGAATACAGGTAAAATAATAAAATATATATATTTACTATATATTACAATTTAATATACTAGAATTCAGACATTCAACTTTGTTGAAATATGATTTTTTTATTTTTATTTGAATTTTATGTATAAATTCAATGTAAAATATAGTTTTTTAACTCTTTTAATAAATAAATAAATTTTGATTGAATTTTTAATTTTCTTTTTTTAATATTTCTTATAAAGCTTTTAATCATTTTTAAAAACCAATAAAGAAATAAATACTTTATGAATTTTTATACCGCTTCTTGATCAATACATTTTTTTAAAATATGTAATTTTATTAATTAGGTTTAAATTAATAAATTATAGCAATAAAAAATAAATTCTTACAATATTTTTTGTAATACATAAATTATAATGAAAATATAAATAAAAAGAAACATTATTTTTAGTATTTTTTTAATTCAAAATTTTTATTTAAAAACTTAAATATAACTATGAAAATTATTTATAAATATTAGGGTTAAAACCTAAAAAATAAAAATAAAAATTCTTCCCATCTGTTATATAGTAAAGTATTCTAATATTAATAGCATAATTATTAAAATATTAAAAATTCTTTTAAATACGATAATTATTGAGATATCATTAGTAAGAAAAAAAGCAAAAATAATTCTACGTTTAAATTTAACTTTAAAATCTTTCCAAGTTTATTTTACTATTATCTAATGATACGTTTATTATACGCAGATTAACAATGAGTGCACAAGAACTGGTTCAGGCAGCCAGAGGTAGACTTATAGATCGAGTATGGAGGTTGAAAACCGAAATCCAAGATAATGACGAGGAAGAAATATTACCAATGGCATCTGTTGACGATATAAGCGTAATGGTTGTACCACTTTATCCTTACCTTTGCGAACATAAGCAATGGGTTAAAACACAACAACAAGAAAGACGCCATTCGATAAATTCGTTACAATCGTCGATAAGCGATACAATCTAAAGCATTGACTTATCTTATAGTATCTCAAATAGACTAACAACAAAGAAAATCGACGAAATTAACTTGATTAAAAAAAATCCTTAGTTGAAAGATCTTTTTCTCTCATTTCGTCGTATTTTCCGTGATACAAAATCAAAAGTTTTATTAACTACATCAGATGTGTTCTGATGATTAATTGTAATTTATTATGCTTTTTTATGGCGCGCGATGACCATACTAAAAGATATTACTCATGTTTTAAGCACAAAAAGATATTAAAAATATTTATAAAAAAAATACAAGAAAATACAAATATTTTTTCAAAATCAGGACTTAAAACTTGAATAATCTAATTGACACTTCAATGCTTTACCATTGAATTTTATTAAAATAAAATTATTTTATCGTGATAACTGATTTTTTTTAATTTTTCAATAGTTGTTAATTATTAAAATAACATAGAAGACATTTTTAGTCCGTCGCTACCGGTTTGAAGGAAAATTAATATTAAAAACAAAAAAACTGAACTTTCGTACAAATATGTTATACACTAAAATTACAGTATTTTAGATTTGAATGGATTATTTATGTATAATTATTTAATTTTAATATGTATTTTTATAAAAAATGTCGTTTTGGAAAAATATATTTTTTCGCAAATACTGCGTTCCGTACATATTAAATGTTAATTTAATTTAAGAATAGCGAGTTTTCTGTCTCGTGCAATTTCAATGTGTCGTTAATAACTGATTAATTCTTAAAAATATACTGTGAAGTACTTAGTACCATTACATGTGTTTTTATAAAAGAAAAAAAGAGAACGATATTGTGTATTAACCAATTTTATATAATTTAAAGTATGAGGTTGCTTAGGAATTTACTAAATTTCTTTGCGAGGGAGAGAGAAAGAGTATTTCTACCAAGGATATTATTAATTTTCAATACACCTAACATCAGTTTGTAATCACCGAAATGAGTAATATTAGGATATGCACATAATTGCACATTTTTTCAAGATATATAACATTATATTTGAAACATATTTTATTTTTTTATGCATCAAGACACTACATTCCATATTTAGTTAGATAAAAAGTACGCAGAATTTTATGTGAATTTAAAAATTTTTAATTCTTTGGACTTGTGTTCTTTTGCATAATTTTTTTAATTTATATTGTTTTATTTGTTTACTTTTAATTTTTATGAAGTAGATGGATATTTTAAAGGACTTACCAAGGATTGACTTATTGTCAAAAACTAGTAAATATGTGTAAATAAAACGAAAAATATTTTTAGAAGCCAAATACCAATTATACAGCAGCATTGTGTAAAATAATAAATTGGACTAGACTGTATAATGAAATTTATTGAATAAATCTAATATTAATTCGTATTACATAATATATTTTATTTTATAATACTTTACAAAATTATTTATTTCAATTTAAACAAGAAATTAAAATTTAAATAATGCAAAAATTATAAAATTCTTATTTTATAATAATAAATTATAGATATTACAGGTATAAAAGTATAAAAACTGTGCATCGTATACTTTTTTCTACTTACAACTTATTTAAATATTGTTTAAATATACTAGGTAAATATAAAATCAAATTATACTTAAGCAAAGTATTCGAGTATAACCATATACTGTTTACAAATAAAATAATGAAATTAAATCAATAATTCCATTTTCAATGATACTGTTTGTGTAAATTTATAAGGAAATTTTATAAATCATAAAAAACTTCAAAGAAAAATTGCATCTTCAAAAAATATGCTCATATTACTATTATTAAAATATATTAGATCTATCTCCAAAACAAAATAATTACCCCTTTACTTATTTCGTACCTTATTCATGCAAGGTTTTAAATCATAAATTTTTTTTAATTCATTACCATATTCTATTATTATTTTATCAATTTACTTTTTTATTATATTTTACTTTACGCATGAATTTTAATTGAGACAAAAACTTTTTTTTAATCGCTCGTATCATTCAAGTAAACTAACAACAGTTCTATAAATATATTTATAATTATAAATTAAAAAGTTTCCTTTTTTTTGTACAGATTAAAAGTACAAATTTTTAATTTTATAAAACTATAAATCAAATTTTATAATCACTGAACCTGATTAATTCAAAAAACAAGTTTCATCTGTAAATTTATTATAAACGTTATTATTTCTACGACTTGGAAAGTACTGTAAATTATAAACTCTCAATTTAAATGCCCTTCAACGAGTAAAGCAAAACTTTTTAAGCTTATTTATTAAACATTTTATGTACATAAGTTAATAATTTTATTGCTAACAGACAATATATAATATTTTATTTAAAAATTGTTGATATGTTGTGACAAATATTTACTTATAATACTATTAATAATAATAATTAAAAGTAATAACTTTTATTGTTAAATAGGTCATTTAACAAATTAATTAAATAGTTTGTTTCATATATTCATGTACAATTATTGAAAATATAACAGTAATAAATAAACAAAGATTTATATAGATGATTCTACATTGAATACAGCCACTATTTACTTGATTTACAAATAAATAATAAATATACAATTTTAAAAAAAAAATTCTAAAAATCATTATTTCACAATTTATTTATAATGTGATATTTTTATTTGTACTACAATCTTTGATCAATAATTATATAAATAAAAAATATGTTTAAATATTTCAATATTTATAAAATTTCTGTACATTAAATTTTTTTAATGTTAATTAATTTATTAAAATCTTATTAAAAAACTTAAATACTGTTGAATTCTACTTTTAATAATTATTACGTACAATTTTCGCATAATCTCTAAAAATAAATTTTTTCTTTATGTTCAATATTTTAAATGATAAAATTTAGAACTTTACGTAACTGTACCAAATCTAAAAAATTTTGTTTGTTAATTGAAATCGTATTCCAGTCTTAAAAATGAATTGCTAAACAAATTAATAAGCTTATTACATACTTATATAATACCGCAAACTAATTTATTTTATACGACCAGAATTAATTATAAAAAAAAATCACCAATTCAATCAAGAATATCCGATTTAAAAAAATTAGAAAAATTTTATTTATGTAAAATATTCGATCATCGGTACTATTCATCATGAAGAGTAAATCGTATCATTATTCACTTATAACATTAGACTACTGCATCGATTGGCAAGTCGATATTAAATATTATATTCTAAAACATTTCAGGATAATGCGATGATCCATAATATCCGAAATCAGATAAAAAGTATAATTAATAAACGTAAATGAATAAGATACGATAGATTAAATACATTAAATCTATTAGTCTTAGAATACTATCGTCGCCATCGATCATCATCGTTATCATTATTGTTACACTATTATTGTACACCACTTTTAATTTAATTGAAATATGAAAAATTATATCTAATTTATTTGTTAGTTTTGTCATACGGATAAATAATTACAACACGATCAACGGGTATGGATTTTTCGCGTTAACGTCGCAAAGCTTTAACTCGAAATATGTTCAGTTGTCACGAGCGTGAACCAACTTTTTGAGAAAATATTTACAAAGCTGTACGAAAGACTTGTAAATCGGGTAACGAATAGGTACTTAATCGCTGCTGTGAAGCTTCACACAAAATTAACAAATTAACCAAAGGTATACGTTCGATATAAATAAACAGACTCTTGTTGATCTACAATAATTATAACAATTAACCGTAACGTTACCGATGCTGATTTATTTAATTTTAGTCTATTTAATCTCTTACAAGCTG
This sequence comes from Dolichoris vasculosae, assembly GCA_018907195.1. Lineage (NCBI taxonomy): Eukaryota > Metazoa > Arthropoda > Insecta > Hymenoptera > Agaonidae > Dolichoris > Dolichoris vasculosae. Next base: position 4,691,366 of record JACCHY010000015.1, read on the forward strand.
GTAAATCAATATTAACCGTGAAAACGGTTTTATAGAAAAACATCGAAAGCTTGATCGTGTTATTTAAAACTCGGCATATTTTTATTTTTTCCCTTTAAAAAATGAATATTTTATCGTATTTATTTCTTTTGTTTCGATAACCAAATAATAAATTGTATCGTTAAGTTTAGTTAATGATATTCATTTTTTTATTTCTATCTTGTTTGAATCAACAGCTATTTAAATATTAAAAAATTCCTAACTCATTCCTAAATCGATTGTTATCGTATTATAAAATTTTAAAACACGACGTTAAAAATATTTTCAAATTTTAGAGGATGCAGCGTTCAATATTTTACGATATCGATATGCCACAATGAAAAAAATGATAAAATAAAAATTGACAATTTGAATAAACGAATAAGTAAATTAAATCTCAAACGAATCGATGGAATCACAACCGATCGGTCATCCAGAAAGTTTAGAGTTTCTCGTCCAAAATGAGTAACGTACCGTAAGAGGGTCACGTATAGTCATAAAAAGTCGGTCACGGTATCCGAACACAAGTGCGAATATCCGCGCATTTATTCGATTGGGGAAGCTCGAAAGAAATCGGTCGAACGTATCGGTGCACTTGGACCCGATAACCCTCAAGATACAAGAATTTCCAAAAAATTTTAACTGAGGTTTAACAAAATCGAGGCGTCAGTGGCAAGACTGGACGTCTCGGACGAGACCCTAACGCCGCCTTTAGCCGGGAAGCCCAAACGTAGAAGGGAGGCGTCACCGCGTCACATCATTTTTCATCGCAACCAGGTCAAAAAAGCGTGCGAGTGCGATAAAGACGGATAAAGAGTTAAGCGTATATCGGGCGATCGGCGAAAAAGACGGATCCACGCGCGTTTCCCAAGCCCCAAACGTTCGCAGGAGCTCGAGGAGACAGGATTAGGAGGCAGCCATCCAACTGCAAGGAAGCGTGCGTTTTGCTCGATACACGTGTGTGTCCCTCTGCCCCCCTACCGCGTGTGTGTGTGCGTGCGGCAAGGAAAAGCGGAGGAGAGCCGATAACCCGAGGAACGTGTCTATATGTATGCGCGTACGGTAGAAAAACACGACACGAGCAAATACACCGATGCTATATACAGGTCTATATAGAAAAAGAGATACGTATATATGTCCAGGCATATATACGCGTATATAAGAGCAGATTCGATGCTGCACTCGCATCCGTCTCCGTTAGACCGATTGGCATAACTATCCGGGCCCAGGCGGAGAAAGCGAGAGAGCGAGAGAGCGAGAGAGCGAGAGAGCGCGAGAGCGTGAAGGGGCAAGAGAGAGAGAGGTAGAGGCGAAAAAACGAAAAACGATACTATTGCTATAGAGCCATGTTTGAAGTTTAAGCGAAGGCGAGGTGGTTAGAAGTGAAGGAAAAGCGCTCGCGAGGAAGAGGAAGCTTTTGCTTTTGGTTGGAAAAAGTTGTGAGTAAAAAAGAAGAGGATAGAGGAGGAAAAGAATCGAGAAAGTGCACGCGCGATATACACACACGCACGCGCGTAACGCACTAACACAGTTATAACTCGGTACGGTGTGCGCCATTTTCTATTTTTGCATAGGGCAGGCAGTGTGGAAAAGTCTATATAGCGTTGCACTGCCAAAGGTACACGTCCGTGCGAATACACACACGCGCGCGAACCCGTGCACACACACACACACACCACATGTGCAACAACGTAGCGGGCCGGACGTTGTCGAGAAAATTTTGTTAAAATCGCCTTGAGAGAGAGAGAGAGGCAGAGAGTAAGATTTTTGTGCTGCAAGGATTTAGCGAATCAATTGTGAAGCGGATTCGGCCGAGTCGTCGACCTTTCAGTCGTTATTTCAGTCGTTCTTTCAGGACCTGCGCCTGTATATTCGCATCGAGGTGGAAACGTACAACGCGATCGAATTTTCTAGCCGTTCGCCGTTCGTTGTCGCATCGTTGTATCTTTATTTTGTACGCGCAACACGCGTACAGCTGCGTGTACATACATGTATATATGCGCAAAAGCTTATACGCTCTCTGTCTCTCTCTCTTGTCCGCGCGCAGCACGTAAACACTTTTCGTCGAGCCTCAACTTTTTTTCCGTTTCACGCGGTTGCTGCTTCCGTATACGCGTTTAAAGCTAGAGGTAACGCGTCATCGGCGTAAGGACGACGATACGACGAGGATTAAGACTACCGAGGTTTCGGCAACTCCGACACGCATACGCGCAACGGCCTGCACACAGCCGAGCTTACACACGCACACGTACATTCGGAGGCATACGATACAATTTTTCTTTTTTCCTAAGGTGTAGACGATTATGGAGAGACGGATATAAGATATTGTAAAAGAGGATTAAAAAAACGAGTCTGTGATATTAAACAGTACATACATAGGGTATATATACATACATATATATATATATATATATATATATTCACACACACCCACCTACACACACATTATATATATATAGTTAGATATATAGAGTCGTGTACAAAGACAGGGATTTCTCGAAAAGGGTGTGCATATGAAATTGTGTAAGTGCGAAAGAGTTACGTTAGTTGAATAAGAGAACTTTTGACGAGGGACTTTAACTATCCTGGATTGTGCGCTGTCTGGCCTAAGGCTGACGAAGACTCGAAACCAAGGACTAGAAGAACCATGTCTATGAGCTCTGCGTCCAGTGACAAACCTGAACTGGATCCAAAAGATGAAGGCGAGGGAGAGGGTGAAGGCGAAAGCGAAGGTTAGTTCTATTTTAAACTATTGTGCGATTACAACCTTTGATTTTATTTGCTTTCCGAGTCGCTGAACCGACTGGACTTATTGGACTTTTAAATTATCTTATTGCTTTTATGTTCGATGATTATAAGTGTCGATTTTTAATCTTGTAAATGTGAACAAAATATGGTATTTTCCATAACTATAGATTATCCTTTTCAAATTTAATTTAAATTTATTTGTCTACCGTAACAAAAGTTTTAATTAAATTTTTGTGTATATATATATCCAAGTGTATACATGTATACATCTACTTATTATACGTGTGTATTACACTTTCTACTTTCAATGTAACGAAAAATTATACTATAATATATTTTAAATTTTAGCATTATTTTAAAAGATTAAATATTATAAAAAATTTTATTCATAATTGTTTGTCGAATGAAAAATTCTGGATTAAAGGTTATGAAACTGCAGTCCGTGATCTGCTATTATTATTTTTGTATTATTGGTTACAGTTTAGTTTTAATTAATCACAATTTTCTGTATCGATGAAAATTATATTTATTAGAAATGTTCGTAAAGTATAAGAATGAAAGGCTGAAATAATAATTAATCGATGAAATATCTGGAATATGGGAGGATGATCGTTAATATTGATATCTTATAAATAAATAAATTTATTTTATTTTTTATATGTTTATAATTATATATTAATGCACAAATAAAATCATGCGCAAACATATTTCTATGTTTTTTATTTTCTTTGCTCTAAGTACATATAAAGACATATGTAAATTTTATTAATTAATATATATTAGAATCTGTATTAAAATATTATAATTTAAATAATATAACCTAGAATAAATATAATTTGAAATATATTGTACTACATTTGAATTTTTCTTTGTACATCTGGCCTTTAAGCCATCTAGTGTAACATAACCTAACCCTAACCTACTAAAGTTTCAATTGGCCATGTAATACCTAATCGAGCAAAATGTATATATGAATTTAATAATTGTGAAGTAAGTTAGTAAAGAATACAGATTACGAATAAAATTTTTTTTAAATACAACACTTAATTTTTTTGGGTAAGCATTATTACATGGCAAACTTCATTTTTTAAGAACTCTAAAATCGCCAAAAAACATTTTTTCTTATATATATAAACTCGATAAATATAAGAAAATATTAACAATCAAGTATAAAAATTATTATTTTGCTATCTCTACAGAATTTTATGTATACATTTTTTACTTTTATCTACTATTTCATTTATTTATGGTTTTGAATTTGAAAATTTTCATTTATTCTTCTTTTTTTTGATATATATAAAAATAATTTATATTATATTATATACTATCTACATAATAAAAGTTAATGTACATAACATTTGTTTTAATTGTTTATTTTATATAATTTATATTATATAATATTTAAATGTAGATTAGGTCTAATTTACAATATGAAGTTCACTGTTTCATATATTTGATCTTATAATTTAAAATGAAATGTTTCGCTTAACCCTGAGATTATTTTTGAAATAAATTTTCAAATTCAATTGTTTGCAGTGTTGTGGTTGAATAGTGTACTGTGTATCAAATTATAGAGTGAAGCAATCATAAATTAAATCTTAAATTAAATAGTAAATCTTTTAAAATGTAATTTAAAACAACTTACTATGTTTGAATACTAAAATACTTTTGTATAAACATAAAATAAGTTGATTAATAAAAATAATTTTTTTAATAATTGAAAATAATAATTAGCTTTGTTTTGGTAATAATTTTTTAATTTAAAATAGATTTTTTGGAAATTTTTACAAGGCATAAAACATACCAAGCATTATTAAAAATTTAGCAATTTTCTTCAAATATCAATTCGTATTATATTATAATATATCATCCTATATGAATATTTTATTTAAAGAAAAAATGGTTATAACAGCTAAGATTTGGCTATATCCTTCAAAATTGACTTGGAAAATGTTAACCCTATCCCTAAATTTCATCACAAATAAATAGATCTAAGTGAATGCGTTGTTAAGTATTGTTATCTCGGATTGTCTTGGAACGCAATAGCTTTTAATTTTCAAACCTCTTGACGAAGATGCCAACGACCCATTCACTCTTATGTTTACATCAAAATGTTAACTCAAGAAAATCAGTAAATTTGTAAACCAATCAACTTCGTGATATAACAGTGTCTGTGTACCTTCTTCTATGTACCTTGCTTTTCGAATTTTCGGCAATTTTTCAGTGCGTCCCCAAGTTTTCGCTCGTGCTGTTGTTACAAACACAGTTTGACTCTCTTTCTATTCTCTCTTTCCTCTTTATACATGAAACATTCTATTATTCGTTACGCGTTCCGATCTATTCATTACCGTTTAGCTTATCTTTTATTTTTAAAATAGATACAGCTAAATAGGAAAAAATAAAAAAATTTAACGGTTTATTCCGCGAGTGCAAAGCTCAAAGTGTTTTCTTATTGAATAAAAAAATCTTGTTTTATCTTGTGCAGACGTTGACCCGTTGACGGTTTGAACGTCATTATTTAAATCGTTCGATCAAATTATTCGTTAAATTCCTTTTGGCTTTTTAATATTTAAAAAGGTACAAGATGATAAACGCTAATAAAGGGATGTGCATTTGTTCGATAACAAACATTAGTAGAGTTTAATATTCAAAAAGTATTTATTACTTTTATTGAACGTTTCTTTTCAAAATAGGATAAGTAATATAATTGATTAAATAATCTAAATATTCAAATTTATTATTAAATAAATCGTTTTTCTAAAGTATTATATTCCTCACTGTTTCAATAAATAAAATTAAAACTTTCCAAGGAAATAATTTTTAAACGTTAATAAAATCTCTTTGCCGTGATTTTATACCAAGGTATTCGATATATTTAATTATTTAACAAAAAAAAAAGCGTTACTTAATTCATATTATTAAATAATTATTACGGAATTTGTGTAATGTACAGGTGATAAGTATAAATTTAATTTCTTGCTATATTTTGAAATGAAAGTTCGTATGTGAACATACCGATTCCAATGATACAAGATTTATATAATTTTTTTAAAAGTATTATACGAATTCCAATAATAAAATATATCCGTTAAATTTGCTTGATGAGTTATATGAAATATAATATTTTTTATTTGTATGAATGTAGAAAAAAGACGCGCTTATAGTCATTGTATCAAAAGTGCCCTTTCGGTGTTCTTCAAAAGTAAACAAATTTTAAGCCGTTGAAGAAACTGAACACGATTACGCATCAATTTCAAATTCAATAGTTTCTAGTTTTATTTAAACTGTACAGTATAGAAAGAAAATTCGTATCAAATTTTCGATGTTAAAAGCATTTTACTTTTTCTTCAGAAATTCTTTTTCGATACCCTTCGAACGACCCAAAATCGCCTGACTCTTCCTTTTGAGGAAGTATCAAGAAAGGTGAGTGTTTCCGTTAACATTGATGAAAAAAGAAAACAAGTTTGACACTCGGTAATCAAGCAATATTACAACTTTCTCGGTAGACCTTTAAATTGAATAGATTATTATTATTATATAATTATATTTTGGCAAACTGCATAATCTTGTGATTATCCGTTTGTATTCAAGATTTTTCTTACATAATTTTTATTTAATTAATGATTAATTTAAAAATTCTTTATTTACATCGGTACTTGATCCGATAGCACCGATAATTTTCATTATTGAGAAATTAATTATTCGTAGCCACTGTCTTTTCTTATCATGAAATAATCGCAAATATAAACACTTATCAATTCTAAGAAATTGATTGTTCTCGGTATTAAATTTAACAATACAGAAATGTTTACAATCTTACAGATTGAGAAATTTCTTGTATTTAATATTCGTAGTATTTGACTTCAATTAGACATTTTCGATTTATATATTTTAGATAAAAAGTTATTAATATTTAAAATCAAATAAAATATATATATTTTTATTTCATAAAATGTTGGTTGAAAATTTCAATTATTTACATAAATAATATTTAACGAGATTATAAATATCGCTATGTATTTTTGATATAACGTAACTCGTTCAAAAATAAACAGGTACGAAAATTATTTACCTTCGAAAACTGTAAACGATTTAAGAAACGTAAAATTAAAAAGTATTCCATTATTATTTTATCCAATATGACAAAATTAAGTATAATTTATAAACGTATATACGTTAAAATATAAATCAACGATACATTGTATTCGAAAATCTTTAATGAAGTATCGAGAAATAATACTCGCCGAAAATTTTAAACAAGGCGTTGTAAATAGACTCAAGGCGACCCAAGTAACAAACATTACATTGTTTTTCAAAAGATTTTATAATCGATATCTCGTGCATTAATTTTTAGAACGATAGCGATCGATTAAAAAATATATAGTCCATCGGAAAATAAGAAGAGTGCCGTGACTAAGCTGAACGTTGTTTGCATTAACATTAATCGTAGAGAAATAGAAAGCCCCGCTTAACTTAAGCTCGATACCAGGAATTTCTAAAGTCTCCAAGGGGTAGACAAAGAGAAAGAGGGAGAGAGCGAGAGAGCGAGAGAGATACAGGGAAGGATATAAAAAAAAGAGCGAGCGAGAAAGAGAGAGCGGCGACAGCGGTGACAGCGGCGATAGCGGTCGGGATGAAGCTGGACACACGCGGTGTACAGGAACAGCAGCAGCAGGTCGGTGGCAACGCGCACCGATACCGACGCCAACGCCGGCGACCGCTGGTCGGGCCCACCGGTGTTCCGAGCCTCGACTCGACCCTCGCCCAACAAACGAAACCTTACCAGTGGTCCCGGCGCACCGGAGCCAAGGTCCTCGCCCTCGCTGGCAAGTTCACCTTCCGTAAGTAAAGCAACCCCGAAACCGAGCGAACGCGCCGAGGTTGACGAGCGGGATGTGTTTTTGTACGGGGAAGCCGTGAATCATCGAATTCAAGGAGAGACGATTACTTTGTAATCGTAAGTCGCGTAATCGTAATCGTAACCGACCGTAAAAGTAAACCTGACCGACCGACCGACCGACCGATCGACCGACCTACCGACCCATCGACCCACCCACCGACCGACCGACCCAAGTACTGTGAGTCACATCTCTTTGAAATTTTAGACAGTTGTTTTTCAGTTGCTAATTGAGATCTTTCGACAACTGTCCGCATGAATTATAGGTGTGTTCATGGAACTCTAATCGTTGTTATTTCAGCCACATTCGTTATTCACATTCGTTATTTCATCATCGTCGTAGGATGTTTTATCGTTACATTGAAAGTTAAGCTTTTGTTGGTACAGAATAAAAGTTTTTGTTTAATAGCCAAAACCTGATACTATTAAAAATATTACCCTGTGTTTATATTTCATTGATTATATTTTAGGAGACGAAGCAATTATTGCGATGTCGATCGCTGGTGAGGTGACCGATACTTCCATTGTGGAAGTTGGTCGTTCAAGGCCTCAGTACCAGTATAGCAGAGTACGTTATTACCGCTTTATACTTATAAAATTCATACATTTCATATTTCATATTTCATTTATATATTTCACGCACATTTATCTAATTAACGCATAACCTTGTAACTTTCAGGAAGAATTAATGAAAATTAAGTTACTTCCATTATCGAAACAGAAACCTGAATTTTTGAATACTGCCTTTAACAAGTACGTACAACCATTATATGTAAACATTGTTAAGGATTCGATAAAAGAAAATATCGAATGCGTGGAACATCGATGATGAATAAATTAAAGAGTAACCATTTTCTAATCGCATCTAATACAATTTGTTTTTTGAAGAATAAACGCTGAATTTTTTTTCGATTTTTAAGTAAACTCTGACAAACTTGAAGCTTCGTAACTACGATCTAACTTTAATCGGTAGGATATTGACACTGTATACAAAGAAACTAATGTCATTCGTTATTATGAAACTGTAACTTTCCGGACAGAGGGAAGAAAAAAGAAAAAAAGCAAAGCACTTAAGCAAAGCATTCGCAGCTTATTAATTTTGAATATTGTGTATAGAACACGCGGCTTTTGGGATCCGGACCGTTGGAACAACAGGAAGGGCAGCGAGACGCCGCCAGATGACGAGATGCGGCCACGCGATCGAGGCGAGCCGACCTCAGAAAACTACGCGAAGCGACGCAGCGGCGACCCTCGGGAGCGTATCCGTAAAGAACAGGACGGGATCGTCCTAAGCCCGCAGCGTCGAAGCTTCCATTCCGGTTGCTTCGTCAATTATGTTTCTACCGAGGCGCCGAATAAGCGTCCCGTGAGTCCGATCGGAAAGACCGAGGTATGGACTCGCGAAAGCTTGCGAGGAAGTTTACTGGATCGCGTAACTGTGTGTAAAATGTTTAATAATATTAATTTTACATTCTAACCAACTCACCTGGTTTTAACTTCTTTTAATTTATACAATAATAGAAATACTTTTGCGTTTTACCGAACGTTGAAAATACGATCTAGTGCACATACAAATGTTAAAATATGTTAATAAACATATTTAAATATGTTTATTGTATGTACATCGACGCGTTGTTGGATCCTTACCTTTCTTTATATTTTAAAGGAAAATAATTGATTGATTTTTTATTTTGCGTACGACAGCGAAACACGCGATTTTTATATCCGTTTTTAAAAATAATTTAAAAAATTGACTGTATTCGTGTTTCACGAGTATTCCGAATAACCGACCGCCGAGTATATTTTTCGATGCATATAAATTTTGTTATCTTCGCGTCGCTTTACGCATCGAGGCAAAGGTGACGTGTATACCTCGAGTACATTTTTGCATACGGTATTTAAATTATTTCCTTTCAAATTGAAAAACATTTATGGACGGTTGTAGTTTCCGAATTATATGTTTTTACGACGATTACGCTCGTGCACGATCGGCAACCGAGAATCCAATGCAAGGATAATTTTGTTTTTTAAACGATAAATATTTTTTCCGTTCGCCGCATTTGTCGTATCGCGAGTATCGTAACGCGAATCTCGTCTTTTCGCGTTCGATACAATTTATTCCTTTTTTGTAAAATTGCCTCCAACTTATACAATTTGTAGCTTGTTTTCATTGTTTTCTTGAGAAATAAATCTTAATTTTCTTTGTCGAATTGCATACAATACTCGTAAAACAAACATTCTTTTTTAAAAATTAACGAAATACGTATTATCAACGTATCGAGTCTATATATAAATTAAATTTCAAATAAATGCAACTCAACCCTATTTTTTTTTTACGAATAAATAAATTTGCTCAAAGAATAAACAAAACATTTCCTTAAACTTTTCTATTGCAAATTCGTTACTCGTAACTCAACGGAATAATAAATTGAATTTTCCAGATATCCCATCGCGAGTCTGGGAGACGAATCGGTAGTGGCCGCATCCTTGCACGCGACATGTGGGACTTCCGACCGGAGAACGACAAGCATGACACGGATTACGGTTTCAGATCCGGAGACCGGGATCGCGACCGTCCCGGTGGTGTGGATCGCGGTAGTGGAAGTTCCTTGCGCGACAACGATCGCCGCGGCGATCGCGATCGTGACCGTGATCGCGACCGAGACCGCGACAGGGATCGCGATCGTGACAGGGATAGAGACGACAGGATCGATAGAGTTGACAGATTCGAGCGTAGATCCTTTGGACGGGACTTTGGCGATAGGGATCGCGATCGTGACCGTGATCGCGACCGTATGGATAGAAATGATCGAGACAAAGACCGTGGAGGCAGAGACCGTGGGAGGTGAGTGTAATAATAACTATCGATAAATAGTCTATCGATAAATAGGTTAGAATGCTTAAGTAACGTCGTTTATCTCGCCTTGTTGCAGGTACAGCAATGAGCGTAGACGAACCTTCAACGACAACCGCGAGGCAGAGGAGCCCGAGTGGTTCAGTTCAGGCCCAACTTCGCAGCATGATACCATCGAACTTCGTGGTTTCGAGGACATACCCGAAGACAAGGCCATGGGTCCTGGATCGATGAAGCCCAAGAAACAATCGCCCGCACAGAAAAAGCGCAATAAGAAAGCTGCCCTGGAGAAAGAGGAAAAGGCAGCCGCCGCTGCTGCAGCTGCGGCGGCAGCGGCTGCCGCGGCCTCCACTGCACCAGCTGTCGAGAAGAGTGAAAGCACCGGTGGTCCGAAAGGTAGGTTTACAAATTTGCTCGTCAAAGAGAGCGAGATTTAGCTGTTTCTGGAAGGATTTTCATTACGTGTCTTTTCTTTTTTTTCTTTACGTTAGGTCGCAGCACGCCGACATCGATGGACCATCCGATCACTGCGGTAGCGCCACACTCGCCGATATCCGAACAAAATGAATCGCAGTCACCGGTCCCCAAAGAAAAATCTAGCGAAAGCAATAAACTCGCTGAGCCGTCGAACGGTTCCGAGGAACAGTCCAACACAAATGTCAAGAAGAAGGAGAACAATCAGCCAGACTTTAATCTCGACGACTTCCTAAAGTCTGATAGCTTTCCTAGCGTTCCTGGCCTCTTGACGGTAAATTTTACGATTTTATACGTGTGTAGAAAAAACGTTGTACAAGATAAGGTGGTTATACTTACAAAATGTAAAATTATAATCGCTTCAGAATGACGTGGGTTCGAACGGCGGCTCTGGTTCACGATTCAGCCAATGGTTTAAGCGCGAAAGTCCACCACTCCAACAGCAAAATCAGCAATTGGATCCACTCAGGTCTACGATTCAAGATGAATTATTGAACAACCTCCTCAATGACATATCCGAACCGAACATCCACATCCCTTCGGTCACCGAGTCAAACACGTATTTCGCACCGATCTCGCCTGCAGCTAATACACAAAATAATATCGCGCCGCCTCAATCCTCATCGAGTACGGGTATTAAGTTACTAGAAATGCTTCAGCGTAATAGCAAACCGCCCAATCAAAATGGACAGGGCGATGCGACGAGCGCCGTTATTCCTATGATGAAGAATTCATCGATCAAGGAAATTGGTAAGGAAATTGGTGGTATGCTTTTGGAAGGACGCCTTTTTTATCGCGTATTTAAATCTTGAACTAGAATTGTCGTATATACCAAATTTTATAATGTATTTTTTATTTTACGAGTACTTATTTCTGTGTATTAAATTATAATCAAGCTTTATAAAAATGTATTTTACAAATCAATTTTTTCTTTTATAAAACGTGTACTGCGTGTGATAAATTAATTAAAGCCCGAATATACTTCAATTATACACGTTTACATATAAGATGTTAAAATATTTATAAAATATTATTCAAGGCGCTGGAAAGGTAGTTAGTTTAGAAGAATTAGAAGCTCGAATGCGCGGTGGTATACCGCATATGCAGCATGATGTACCTAAGCTTAACAAAACCGAGGAAGAGTTGTCTGCCTTTAAAAAATTGGTGAGATAATTTTAGAAGAAACGATTTATTATTCAATTTAAAGCTCGCATTTTTAAGATTATTACGATACGAATTATATATAATTGTAGCTTGCACAAGTCAGTGGAGGACAAGCAGTGCAAGCAGCGAATGGACCTATTCCGCAAAAGCAGCCTTCGTTACCCCCACCAACTCAGCAACCGATGCAACAGCCCATCACTCTCATGCAGGTAAGCTATACACGTTCGATGAATCAATAATGATTTTGTAAGCCTATGAATTTATAATTTATGTAAAATATATCGATAAAGCTACACCTTGATTTAAATTATCAAAACAGAGCGATCGTTTGAGAAAATTACGTGCGAGACGTCAATCGTTATTTCTGTAATTATAGTTATGCAAAGGGTCCGATTTAATTTCACTCGAACGCTCTATATCAATGCCTACGAGATTATTTCTTATACCAACAATAGAAACAATCGTGTGTTTTTTAACGTTTCAGCTGCTCAATTCTCAATTAAATAGCCACCAGCAAATCTCATCGCAGCCTCCCCAACCCCAACCACCGCAGTCTCACCCAGTCGAACCCCTCCAAATGCCTACCACGTTCAATCACGTAGGTCCGCTTGGTCCTGTGCAACATCCTCACCAATCGCAGATGCAGCACGAGAACCTCATGAAAGTGTTGCAAATTCAGCAGCAGCAACAGAAACAAAGACAGCAGTCGGAAATGCTTTCGATGATGATGGGTGGAAATCCTCAATCTGCTCAGCAACCCTCGCAACCCCCACAGCCTCAACACATGCTCGGCGTTAGTCCGATACCCACGGATAATCAGATGATGGTCAACAATACCTCGTCTACCAGGGATCTATTGCAGAGACCCGAGGCGGAAGCTATTATCAGAGGTTTGCAGCAAGGAGAAATAACGAGGCAGCATCTTGTACAGCAGATACAGGTTTGAAACTAAGTTATCGTCTGGTAATTTACAAATTTTCGAGAGAGAGAGAAAGGATTCTAAAAATATAAAACTCGAAACAATTTGTAAATTACCGAGTCGTGATTATTTGCTAATAAAATTGTACGCGCTAAACAGAATAGATAATAACGATGCTTAAACTTATTAGAACCCTGCTATGCAACATCGCCACCGAGAAGTCTTAGTTAGTATTTTGAAGTTTTACGGTGGTACGACATCTCGCACGGTTAGTCCACATCCAAGTGTTCCTACACCGCAGGACCACTTGCTGCAACAAATGCTGTATCAACAGCAGCAACAGAGAATACCGTCACCCATGAATAATGGTATATCTATAAATTTTTTTGTGCCTTGTTAACACTTAAGATTTTTTATGATTTATTTTTTTTATATTTGTTATTTATAAATGTTATGGATATTTGAATAAAAAGTAAAACTGGTTACTATTCAGTCACGTAATGATCGTCGTGACGCTTATCGAACACAACACAATGTATACTATAATTAAGAAATAATTAGTATTTCATAACATTCAAGTGATTTCTGAATGATAACGAACATTATTCAACAGCTGTAAATGTTTGTTTTTGTCCAGTATAAATATTAAAGTTTATTTTTTTTTTTAATTAAACATGAAATCTTTATCGATGATACACTGGAATGTGTTAAATGACAAAAATATAAGTAACGAAGGCGAGAAACCAGTTTTTATTGGAATCGATTGAGTTAAAGCGAGTAAATTACTTGTATCAAATTTCAATGATTCAAGATTCGTTTATCCTACTTTAATATTTACGTCGTTGGCCAAAAATCGCTTGGACGATTGTCTTAATTATCTAAGGAGCCAGAGAATCGTTTGGAATTCATTTGAATAAAAGAAAAAAAGCGTAAATCCATAGGAACAGCTGATTGTAATCCAATCGATGGATTGTAGATTACAAAAGTTGTTTATTTTCCTTCGATCGATTCGCAGCCTAATCATCTCAAACGTAAATCACGCTCTACATATTTTTTTCCCCCAGTGATGGGTCACCGAGTACCATCCCCGCGGGAGCTTGCAGTTCACACGCAGACCATAATTCAAAACGCTCTTTTGAAAAAGAAACTCGAAGAGCAGCGCGAGAATTATCGCAAACGACAGGAGCAGCAGCAGCAACGTTCCGCGACCCCTGTTCACTCCCCGGCAAAACAGACACACAGCCCGACGCCGCTGGCATTCACGCCAACCTCCGTCCTGCGAAAGATGACTGCCGAAAAGGAGCCCGATGGTGCGATATTAACTTGTGTACAAGTAGAACTAGCGCACAAAAGTCAAATCTCCCCGTACATCGCGAAGGTGCAGCAGCGTCTTCGCGGCGTGGGTCCGAAAGTATCGACGAAGCCATTTAAAAGTACCGAGAGCTGCTGCACCAGCATCGATGATAACGAATTGGCTTTAAAATCGAAGCATATGCTCGGTAGAAGTAGCAGTAGTGTTATTAAAGAGGAGGTCGAAGAGGTGGTGGAGGAAACGCCGGTTAACAAATTACAGCTTGTAGAGGTTATTACCGAGTACAATAATAACGATGCTAATAACAACGATCAAACAATCGTTGACGATCCTCTGAAAGTTTGTATTAAGAAGGAGAAGAATAACGATAAAATAGACGCGGTTGGAATTGGAGATTAAAGGAACGAGCCGGATATTAATAATAATAATAAATTACCGAAGCTTGGTTAATCTATTTTCTTTACTCGGAACTAACTATTTTCCGACTTGATATAGCAGGATAAAGTACGGTGTTGTTTATAAAGAAAAATAATAACAGATATCGGGAATCACTTTTTCAAGTTTCTTTTGATGGCTGAATCGTTAGTTTACATTAAACTTATTTTTGATCGATACTAAAATCACTGTTAAAGTGAGGATTACAACAAAGATTTTGAAATCATGCGATGGATATCTTATTTTTTGAACGAATTACAAGAAAATAAGCTGTGTGTAACGATTTTCTTGAGAAAGAAAAAAAAAATTATCATTATCTTAACAAACGAGTATTTAAAAAATATGACTATGTTTAATGTAATTCTCTTACATGAAATAATTAACTCTGACAAAAATAGTGAACGTAAATGAATGAAAGTGAGTAATCAAAGATCCCGTCTGTTAAGAAAACGGATAAAATTCGCGTAAAATTCTTTTTTTCTGCCTCGGGAAGAAAGAAAGTCATATGCTTCGGTTTTAAAAATCCGGAAGAAAAAAAAACTTGATTTCTTCTAAATGAAAATTCTCCTCTCGTCAAAGCGTTGATCAAATCGTATTCTTCATTTTTCTTGTATGCCTTTTCTATTATCCCTATGGGATTGCTTTTGTTCTCGTGATATCTAAATATCTAATGAAAATAGAAATGCAATGCAATTATCGACGAAGAACAAAAATGATTGTCGCTAAACCATTGTTTCTAAATGTATTATTTTATAGAAACTCGGTACTAGAATAACCGAGGTGAATATAAAATAACGATGGGTCGATAACGCTATGCACGTTGCGGATAACAAACACGGCTTCACTTGCACTTGTGGTTCTTTAATCTTTGATAGATTTTATAATAAACTACTTTGCTTATATCACCTCTCCTCTACAATTTCCTATCTTGAGTTTGCTTTCTTTGTGGTTTTTTCTTATGCATGATTTCACAGGGCAGCTGCTTTATTTTATTTTGCTTTACAATATTTTTTGCACGAAATTTATTTTTTTATTTTATTTTTTTTTTATATATATATACATATGTTTTAATTTATTTAAGGTTTGTATTAAATCTTAACACGTAGTTTCTGCAATTTATTTGTATTATGGTAAGTAGCGAAATTAACGGAAGTCTCGGGAATGTTAGTTGTTATATAAATTATAACGATTTATTTTTGGCACTCTGAGTTTCATTTAATTATAATTAATTTTCAGTAACGTAGATTGTTCTTTATTATCCAAAAATTGAATCAAAGAAAAGGAAAATATATAGTTTATAACGGAAAGAAATTATATCAGTTAAAAAAGATAGTTAAAGTTTTGATCGTTTTAATATAATTGCGCTGATTAAACAATTTTTTCTAAAAACATTGGTAGTTTTTAAAAATACTAATCTTATCAAAAATTGCTTAGCGACGTAGATTATAACTTATATTATAAATTCCGTAGTTATTTTAAGTAGTGTTTATATTTATAAATATTTTTGGTTATACACGAAATTAATTACTTTGGTCGACATTAATTTTAGCGTAAGTAGCTACATAATTATTTAAATTTGTACTTATTAAAGTATCACACACACGCACAATCGATTAATGATTATAATAACAAATACGAATTGCATGCTTGCTTCCTTAGTACACTAAAATGTATCGCTGTCGATATACAAAATCATGAATTTTAACTCCTAATAAAAATTTACGGGATACACATCGATAACTTTTCTTTCAAATGCGATATACGGTTTTCAACGAGTAATTAAATTTTTATTGGTTTGAAAAATGATTTTGCAAAATCTTCCAATTGGCTTTGTTTGGGGAAAAACGAAAGTTACGCAATTCAACCGACGACCCGAATTGGATTTCATTTACCACTCGGTTAGAAATTACCCTGATAACGAGTATAGTACATCGTTAGCTTTTGTATTCGCGACGATACCGTTGAAAAAAGTACACAAAAAAATACCGGGTCAGAGTTGCGTAATCATCGATCCTTCCCAAACTCAAGCACCTTAAAAAAAAGCTACTCTCCTGAGTAGTCGAGAGAGTCAACCTCGTCTCCGGGGGAATCGCGAGGGAGTACGACGAAGTTCGGGATCCTCAACTCGGGCTAAGCGAGTACGTGTGTGTCTCCACTGCAGGCAACCAAGAGCCGTCGAAGATGATGATTAACCCCGGCCAGGTTAGCCACCTGCAACACTTGCAGCAACAACAACAACAACAACAACAACAACAGCAGCAGCAGCAGCAGACGAATGTGCAAATGCTCGCTCAAGGAGTCCTCGCTAGACACAGTGCCTCGATGCGTACCCAACAGCAGCAGCAACAACAACAACAACAACAACAACAGCATCAGCAGGTCCAGCAGGTCCAGCCTTCCTGGTCGAACCCCCCTCCCGTCAAGCAACATCCCGGTAACGAACGTCACACTATCGACACAGATACGCATTTTTTCACCTACGTCCGTCTTATAATAATACCCCTCGACTTCCTCTCGGCGATTGTCGCACGCAGTTTTCTGCAACTTGGGGTAAATGTATACGAGATGCAATTGCGAGCTAGGATTTGTCGATGATACGTATACAAACATATTTTTGTTATAAGTCACGTAAAGCATTCAAAATTATCGTCACATATCTCAATGAAACTTTTCTCGCATTTCGTGTATAAAATCACTACGTGTATCTGTAAAATTTTAGGAGATAATTTATTTTTAATTCATAATTATCGATATTCTTTGAAATAATTTATTCTGGTAAATTTATCTTTGAATTTATAATCGAGAAGAAAGAAATATCTCCTAAGATTTTATCGATACCAAAATCGTAAATAACACTTTTATTGCACTTCAAAGAAATTAACGATTGCATGAAAAAAAAATATATATGAGAGCAAAGACAATCGTTGTATTATAAGAAATTAAATTTGAAATGTTGCACCATGAATTACATATATTCATAATGTGTCGAATTAGCAATCCATAATATATATATATATATATATATTTTCTTATAATTAAATTTACAACTTAATTATATCTTCTTTTATTTATCTATTTTGTAACATATTTTTATCAAAAATTTTACGATTTATTCGTTTTTAACTAAAATCTATAAATTTATAAACTAGGTTCGGTCGGGACAAAAATATTATACAATACAGGTTATTTAACGACTTCTGAAATTTATGGTAAAAAATATATGATTACATTTTTTTATAGTTTTAATTTTATTGTATAGCTAAATTGCTTATGTGTCGCTTTTGTTTAATTAATAAATTTTTTCCCTTTTTTTAAAGTACTTACTAAAATAACGTTAATCCTTATTTCAAGCGTTGAATGAAATAATAACTAAAATTAAAATATAAGTTTGCTTTTGTGGTTTGGTAAAAAAAAAAATAATAACTCATCGAATCTAATATATTTATAGATGAATACTGTAATCGAATTAACGCGTGCCTAACACTTGCATGAATGAGTATTTTATACTAATCATAATCGATCGATTACGATAAAAAAATCAGCTTTCAAGGAAATTATTTAACAATTAATGCTGATCCTACAATGCATAAGAAAAATTTTAATCATAAAAGAACAATAATTTCTCGCTCTTTCTCTTCTTGTAATATTTTTTAATGCAACGTTGTTATTTATTATCTTTAAACAAAATCCTTCGATACTCAAAAAAAAAATATTTTCAATTACTAGTAAATTAACTCGACAAAGATTTTTAAAAATACCGTCAGCTAATAAATAATCATAAAGCCTACAAAGAGAAAGAAAAAAAATCTTCACACGAATCGATAAACTTATTTCTACCGCGAAAAACAAATCGGATCAATCGAAGCTTAACCCTAATTAAGTCTAAAACATTTTTTGCAGGTCGACCAATCGTCAAAAGTGGTAGCAACCTTAATCAACAGTACCATTACAGCAGCAACGTTGATTACCAGCAGCAGCAGCAGCAGCAGCAACAACAACAACAGCAGCAACAGCAACAGCAGCAGCAACAACAACAGCAACACCAACAGCAGCAAAGAGTAGGCACTAGTATATTCGCAGGAAACGCGACGCGTTCGAAACTCACGATGCCCATCGGCTTACAAAACATTACGGCTCAGTACAACGCCCAACAACAAGCTTCGAACTCCGTGATGGGCCAGAGGCAACAACCCGACCCGATTAAGCAAATGCGGCACTTGAATATACTGCAGGAAGAACTCGTGTTGCAGCAACAGCAACAACAGCAACAGATGAGGGCGGCTAATACGCCCCAGGTGCTTAATCAGAATTTCAATTCCACGAGAACCGGTGAGTGAGATTCTTTTATCCTTGGGATGTTTGCGAAGCGATTGCCAAAGCGATGGCGCACTTCGTTCGAGTACTTAAGAAATTTTGCAATGGTGTGCGTGTGGATGCGTTCGTTGAAATATAAGGTGGTGTATTTCGTGTTTTTCGGTGGGTCATTTTTCGTTCGCGATGCAATGAGTGCTAATATACATTCGTAAAATTATAAATATCGGTTTTTTTCTTTGTTTTTGTCTTAAATAATTAATAATTATATTTTTAGGTATTCCTGTTAATGTGAATCCTATTCCATGTAATGGTCTTCCAAAATCAAATTAACAAGATTTTTTCCTGACCCTATCCTTCCATCAAATAATTAAATAAGTATATATTTATTTTCTATAGCTTTAAATTTTCAACAAATTTATAAGAACGAAGTTACTCGTATAGGACGTAATAATTGTATTTTATTATTCTTAGTTTTTAATTTAACGCTAATCATTTTTTAATAGCTTACTTACGAGATGAAGAAATCTATATCGTTTTATTTATAGACTGGTTTACCTGGTGTAACTCGTGTAAATAGATCCAAGTATTTATGAAATATTCGAGTATCGATGCAAATGGTAATATTTCCTCGATTTAAAAATTAATTTGGAACGATTATTTTTTACTAAACGTTACATTGCGTATTCTACGTTACGGTATAAAATTACAAACAAAAAGTTATCCAAACATCGTTTGTACCAAAAATACCCAATAATTTATTTACATGTATCGACCTATTTTCATTTTTATTGGTTAATAATATTATATAATTCGATGCTTCCGATCAATTATTTCATAACGATAATTCATAATCAATTTTTTTTTCTATATAATTCAAGTATACGGTAAAAAAAAAGTGTAAATTACGCGTACGTTTCCTTTTAATATACGAGTGAAACGTTTGTATTTGCCTGACTTAAATTTGAGTTTTGCTACTTACGAAAGAAGAATATTAAAAATATATTTTGTTTAAAAAATACGATATAAAATATTTGTAAATTTATATAAAAATTAAAATCAAAATTTTTCAAAACGATATCCGTCGACCGTAGATTTACCATTTTAACTTTTAGAGTATATAAAAATTCTCTTAAAAATTCGTATATAATCTTCGTAACATTTTGACGTACAAACGTAGTAAAAAAGTAATAATACCAATTAATTTACATAAAAGACGTAGGCTTAAATTGAATATAGAAAGAAAACTAAAGAGAAGCAACGAAACTTAATCATATAGTTAACAAAATTGGGTTTTCTGTCCCGATAAAATACAGATATCCGAGCCATGCGTCCGCAGCAGCTAAGCATATCGGTAAGCAACCGAACTCAAAATTCCTCAGGCCTCGGGGGTTTCATGGGTAGTGGAGGCGGCGGCGGCGGTGGCGGCGGTGGTGGTGGGAACAGCGGTGCCCTTTCACCTACTTCCAACCAACTCGCTCGATGGTTCAGCCCAGAATTGCTGGCCCAGGCACGAGCTGGAAAACTACCCGAGCTCGTCCAGACGAACGTTCTCTCCCTCGAGGAGCTCGAAAGATGGCAACACGCGTCCACAACTGTTCACAATTGAATGGAGCACCGCGAATACGATCACGACTACGACCACGATCACTACCACGATCACTACCACGATCACTACCACGATCACTACCACTACGACAACCACGACCACGACCGATTGCGTCGGGTTCACGTAGCGCCAACTCGGGATGAGGATACACGATAACGAAGACAGCGATCTACGCAAAGACACTACGTCTTTTATTTTTTGTTAACTTAGCAAACCGTATTGCCACCACTGCCCTTTGTCCTTTTCAAGGATTTGACTAGTGCGAGTCGAAGAGAACGTTTTATGTGATTGCGAATAACTTTATGGCTTTTTTCTTTGTCTTTCTCTCTCTCACTCTCTCTCTCTCTCTCTCTCTCTCTCTCTCTATCTATCTCTTTTCGAACACATTAATAAATCTTCAAAGTTATCGGTTGATATATAAATTTTAAAAAGTCCTTTTTATCGTAATTTTATTGGACTTTATCTCGGTCAGAAATGGAAATTATGATTTTTTTTTCATTGTTTTTGTATTTTACGATTGTCGTTTGTTAACGATAATCACCCGTGTTATTGAAAACTGGATTAATAAATAATACGTTTGTTTAGAGGGGAACGTATCAGCATGGATGTATACAATTTGAAATATCAATAACGGCTTCTAAATTTTATGGTTTAATTTTTTTCTGCGTATTTATTAAATTTGTTTATAAATTTAATCCAAATGTGTACAAAAAAGTTGCTATAAATCCATACATATTATTTATTAAAATAAAATCTAGTGGATGGTATAATTATGCTATAAAAATGTACATGGCCATTTTCATAAGTGCCATAATATTAAAAATATTATACATTGATTAATAAAGTTCCATACGGTTTAAAATATTCTTTATATTTTGTGACAATTGCATTTTTATGTTAAAGAATGTTAATTTTCTATTTTATTGTCACAATCGATAGAAAAAATATATTAAAATTTTTTAATTATATATATTTTTTTTTTTATTTGTTTTATGAATTTAATTACGAATAGTCTTAGACACATGTGCCAAAAGCCAAATTATAACTCGATATATTTTGTATACCCTGTTCTATGAAGCGCTAATGTGTAGATAAAAGCCTTAAAATAAGGATATCTAATAAGATACGTATTCGTCGTATTCAGTATTCGTCCTGAATTTTTCAATAACGTAAAGAATAAAAGTGTGATAAGTATGCTTACACATAAGTGGATTTAAGAATTAATTGATTTAATTTTAGAAAAATGCGTTTCTATTGTGTTACTTAAATAAACGTTGCTATAAAAGTTTATTTTTATGAAATAAATTATGCATTTTTGGCTTTGGATTTATATATTAAAAAGATTATTTTTTGGTCAAAAATCATAATTATTTTTTTATTTATTTTTTTAATTTCAAACTAAATTGACATAAAGTATTTATATGCAATCACATATAACATTTTTCATTACAAAAAAAAATCCTGTCTCTTTCCTTTTCAAAACTGTGAGCAGTATGATGTACTGTATGAAAAGTAATTTATTAATAATGTTAATTTCGTTGTACTTTTCAAGATTTAATATAAGATTTTTTTCGATAATGTGAAATACGACTCGTTTAGTTACCGTTTATTACATTTTTTTTTTCATGAAGATAACTGAGAGTTTTTCAGGAAAGCTGGAAAAAACAGTTTTGTATTATCGAGTGGTGAATTCCGTGAAAAAAATATATTCCAGTTTTAACAAAATAAATTGTGAGAAGGAGTGTGACGATCTATTTTTTCTCTTGACATTACCATCTCAAAATGCATATGTAAGAGTATAAATATTTATAGGATCACGGACAGCCTTGATTTGTCTAACCAAAAGCATTTCTGCCAAAAAATAGCTAAACTAGACTAATTTTTCAATTTATGTAAAATATGTACACTGAACTTTACATCAATGATTGTTGTAATATATTGCGTCTTCGAAGAGAAAAATAAGAAACGAAAAACCACCTGTCATATGCCTTCTTATATTCTTAAATTTATCTTAAAACTTGTTAATTTTGCATACATCAACCAAATTAATTTTTTTCGGTACATTTTAATAAATATGGTCGGATACAATTTCAATATAAATATAAATTTTGATAGATATAAACAAAATTTTTTTAATAAGGTATATAATAAATGGAGTATGGAATCTTCTTGTTTATTTTCATATCTAACATAATGAAGTTTTTAAAAGAAACGTATAACTACATTTACGTGATTTATTTAATTGTGTTTTATAATTCATTTCATTATGAATAATTGTGCCATCGATATTGAGTTTTTTGACAATAGCGAATGAACACGACACAATTAATTGAATTATTATATGAAATAAGAGCAACATTTTTCTATGACGTTAAAAATTTAGTATTTAGATATTCAAACAATGTAGCCTTTCGTAAAAGAAGACAAGCATTTAGACTTTTGTTGATTTATGCAAAGTTACTTCTTAAAAAACTGGCGGTTGGACAAAAATGACATTCCACTGATTTACAGATAGGGACTGATTGAAAACCGTTTGAATGTAACTTCTCTCATTATTCTTTTTTCTTTTGTAATTTTCAATTACGATCTAAAATACTGTATAAACCTATTGATAACAATCAATTAAAGAATTTCTTTTTAATTATTTTTGTTCCATCATATAAAAAAATTCAATACAAATTTAACTTTTTTATCATTAGTGAATTATCATGTCAGTGAAAAGGTGTAGAAATGCATTGACTATTAACCGAGCTAAAATACTTAAAAATATTATATATTTTTGTTATTTACGTATATAAAAGTACAAGGTTAACATTTGGGTTTCAGATATTTTACCAAATGAACTTTTAGTGTATTGTAAAAGTTTGTACAATCTATGTAACTGATCCCATGTTTTATCATCAAAATAGCTCGGTTAATAATTAAAAAAGTTTTTCGAATTTTCTCTTATTTAAAATTTCATGGTAAAATTGTTAATTTTATTCTTACTCCAAAGAACTGAAGAGATTGAAAAAAATGAAAGCTGCCAGCGGCTTCTTTTAAGTATTGCAGTATGGCTGTGTAATTAATATATTTTAGTACTCCAATGAACAAAAAAGAATTAATATATATTCAACGTGGGATGGAGAAATTATAAACTATAATATATTGGGGTACAATTTTTTTTCTTAATAAGTAAATGATATTAGAAGCAAATTCGGACGTCAGATTTTTTCAATTTTTTTTTTTTAACTCAGCGTAATTCATCGATCATTATACATAATTACATTATGAAAGATATAAAAATGATTTTGCATATTTTTAATCATTTTTTAATTTAGAAGGATCTACATATTTATATTATAAATCATTAACAACTTAAATAGGAATACCTACCATTGAAAATATTATTCAAATTATAAATACTGGAATCATACTCGAATCATTACAATTAAAGAAATTTATTTTATTGTTAATAGTAAACTGTTATGCATGTCAGTATGTCAAATTACATCGTTGAATAAAATAAATTTATTTGAAACAAAATTTTAATTAAAATGTTTAGATTAAAAATGATAATATAAATAGAAGCATTTAAAAATATGTATTTCAAAATTAGTTTATAAATTTGTAGACCCTCCTACATCGTATATTTAAAATTATATAACTATTGAAAAATGGAAGAGCGATCGAAGCTGTTTTAAACTAAGAATATTCGACAAAAATTATTTTATCTTCAGAAGGCATATTATACCACATTGAGCGTTTAAGATGCAAATATTGAAACAAGTTTTCGTTACATATATGTATAAGAAAATTAAAAAAAAACTCATGCGATAGAAAATAGACAAAATCGTAAACAAAAATTTTTGTGATTTTACGTATACGATCACATATGATATATGATTTTTTGAAAATAAACAGATCAACGTATTGAAGAATAAAAAAGAAAAAAAAATTTAATTTTCGTTTAAACTAATTTGTAATCATTGCCGGAAAAAGAATAAAATATATTATTTTGAACTTTTTTCTGGTAGCAATGATTTTTACTTAAAATTATCGACAATATTAAATAATATACTTAATCGCAGACTTGTTTCAAAGTGATTTACAAAAAAAAAAGAAGAAAAAT
This sequence comes from Dolichoris vasculosae, assembly GCA_018907195.1. Taxonomy (NCBI): domain Eukaryota; kingdom Metazoa; phylum Arthropoda; class Insecta; order Hymenoptera; family Agaonidae; genus Dolichoris; species Dolichoris vasculosae. The sequence continues at coordinate 4,716,218 of JACCHY010000015.1, forward strand.
TTTTTGTGTAATGACTTGTTTAAGTCAAGTTGAGCGTCATTGTAGAGAGAAACAAAATTATCGCTTGATATAGTTTTTAAAAAATGACTGATACACAATATTTGTCTTAGAATATCGATGATTAGAATTTCGAGTCTATTCGCTCTACATAATAGAAAGAAAAAATCGAAAATGAAGACGAGCCAAGTGAGAATTCGGGAATCGAAAGGAAGAAATAAATAGATTAATTAAATTAAACGATAAGCGGGGAACAAAGAGGAAGAATTGAAAGGAAACACGTGTTTTTTCTTGTATAACTCGCGATTATCAGAAAACGATATTTGTAAATAATTCGAAAGACTTTGCGATGGAAAAATCAAGACAAAAAAATTGATTAGTGCTTATACCCGAATGTTTTGTAAATAAAGTTATTGAACGTAATGTTAAGTCGATGATAATCTTATCGAAAAATAAAAACGAAGAAAAATAAATTGATTTATAAATTGTTAATTTATTTATCACTCATATTTCAATAGGTATATCAACCATCATCAATAATATACATTTTTTTAAGTTTTACATTATCTTTATATTCTATTCATTTTGTTATATTTCTGAATAAATACAATATTTTTTAATCTATTTAATTTCATTTAATGAAAATAATCACCGTATTTTAATAAAAATATCATTTCAAAATAAATTCTTTTTCTAAATTACTCAGTTACCAAAGAGTTTTTTATCAAAACGGTTAAATTTAAATATACGTATTGATAAAACATTTAAAGCACTCGGTGTTATTTTTAATAATACTTTACATATTTATCCATTGAAACTTGTCGTTCTGAAATGCACACACGAAAAAGGACACTGGAAATAATAAATCGACAATAATATGCAATAACTCTTTAATTTTATTCTATCGATTTAATATCTCCGCTCATTTCCATAGATTCTAAATGAATACGTCCATTGTATGAATACATAAAAATGCTATACAATACAAATTGTATAATTATTTAAGAACATTAAGTAAAAAGTCGAGAAATGAGAGCAATCAATACGTAATAAAGTACACGATTCAATATTATATTTAGGAAAAGTATAAAACGGTATAAAATACTAATAATCTAAAAATCACAGATTAAAATTATTTTGTCTTAAACAAATTAATTTATCATTGGTATAAATTATCTCAAAATTTTAATCACTGCTACATCATAGCAAGCAAGAGACTATTTAATTTAATAAATTAATTGATTTTAAGTACCAAAAATACATTGATGTAATAAAATTAGAAAAATATTTACAATAAAAAATTTTTTTATGCAAATTTTTCATAGTTGTTTTAATCGAAATTTCGATTCACAAATAATTTATAAATAGCTGATATATTGCAATAACATTTACCTTTATATTAAACTATTTTCTGCTTCTAAAATAATTTTGTAGTAATTATTGGCAAATATTACTGAAAATAGTTGAATTTTAGTTCGTTTTTAAATAATTGACTTTTTAACAAATTTTAACAAATGTATATATTTCTTTAATTTTACAATTATATTACCCTTAAAATATTGCTGCTATTCAAAAAAATAATAATTTAACTATGAAAACATGATTTTAAACATAAAACTATATAATATTTTTTACGTATAATAAATTATAATGTATAAAAATATTTGTTTATTTTAAATAACAGTATATAAAATTACTTAAAGATACTTTTTCAGTGTAAATATAGAATGTAATATAGCATTAATATTTAATAATCTAAAGTTTCATGTTTAACCCTTGGAATCATTATCAATATCTTAATACATTTAAGACAAAACATTAAATATAAAGTAAATTGAGTAAATATTGTTTTGAAGTATTTAATAACTAAACAATTTGATAAAAATACTTTTTTAAATTCTTAATATTATAATTAAACCAAATATAATATAAAAGTAATATTTTAATTCAATGTATAACTTTGTTTTTAAATAAAAAATTATCATTTCATATTATTTCCATATGTAACTATGATACGAAGTACATATCTTGTTTCATCTTAATTCAATCCTTTAATTTTAATTTCAAATATAAAATACATGAAGTTATTATTAATATTAATAAGTTATAAAATAAAAAAAAAATATTACACGTTTTAAATATACTATCATAATTAATTTAAAAATTTTAAAAAGTACTGATTCATCAAATTCTTAATACATATTAAATTATACTCATAAACCATGAATTTATGTGCCTACTACACAAAAATTTTATTTACAATACGATAAACACAAATCTTGAAAAAGTTTCATTTATTTTTCTATTCAATTTTATTATGCTGTCTGTTTAGATTAAAGGAAATCTTAAAATATCAATATAAATACATATACTAAATTATTAATAAAAATCTATTAAATTCATACTATATTTTGTATCTTCCAAGTTAAAAATACTGTACGTATTTACTAAAAACATCCAAATAACAAATAAAAGGTTATTTTCCTTCTCCATCACTTATCATAATAGGTTTAATAATTTTAGAAAATATTCATCATTATTTATTTCTAACTGTATCAAATTTAATTTCTTTTTAAAATTTTCTTTATAACGGTAAAATACAATTGTGATTTTATATAAAATTCAACTTTCATGGTACAAAATATTGTAACTTATTTGATATCCAAAGTTTTAAATGAAATATTATTTCTTGAACTTGTCATAATTAATTTTGTTCTAGTCTCGTATTTCACTGATTTTCATTTCCTAATCACTACTTCGCTCACTTTTTCCTTATTATTTACAGATGAAGAAAATCATTGGTCATTTTTTTCTAATCAAATTATTTTTTCTCAATGCCTTGACATTGTATAAATCATTGTCAAATATAAAAGGTCAACCGACATTAACAGCTGTACTAAATAAAAAAAATCGATACACAAAAGTCTAAAGGCTACACTGAAATAATGCACAAGTAATAAGAATTCGGTAAAGTTCCACCAACATAGCGAGAAAAATAAATCAGCTTAATTTAAACTCTATTTTCGAATAGAATAGTAACGGTTGCCATTCCACTCATTATAATATAATTCAGCATTGATTTTTATTTATCTACAACTTTTATTTTATATATTTTATCGAGAATAAAAATTCCTAATTATTTGAAAGACTGCAATAAGTAACTAAATAACATTAAAATTAAAAAACGAGAAAAACATTTTTTTTAATTTATTTGTCGTCTTTAACAGTTTTTTTTATTAATTATATTATTAGTGGATTTTACTATTATTTTGCAATTAATGCGAAAAAAAATACGAAAGCTTAAAATATTGATGTAATAATACTTTCGTAAAAACACAAGACTTATTTATTATCTGTACTAAAATATTTTATCTAGCGAAAGTAACCAACTAAATTGACAAAATTAGATAAAGTATGCCACTGGTCTTACAATGATATACTGAATAAGATATAATATCAATTCAATAATGTAATATTCATGACTTTAATAGATAAGAGTACTGATATTTTAGAAACATAATTTAGTATAAACTATATATTTATGCAAAATCTATACAATTGATTTTCAGTAAAACAGTTTTCTTCAATAAAGATTATTACTTATCGTATCATTACTTTTTGTTGCAAGATTGTCTAAATCTTAAAATATTTTATAACTTTAGTTAACTTATATGTATTCTTATTTATAATTTATATGCTGCATACAAGTTTCAATGTTTTAATATTATTTTAAGGGAAGTCAGGAAGATAAAATAGTATTTTTTACAATTAATAATGTTATTCTACTTCATATTTCTTAATATTTTTTCGTAACTAAAACTTTTTTCATTTACAATAGCATAATATAAGTTCATATTAATTAATTAAAAATAACATTATTTTAGATATTTTTACAATATCTGCATTTGATATCGATTTAAATTATTTGTTATTAACATTTATCATTTAACAAAAATTTTATAATCTATCAATAAGTAATTTTTTTAATTTTTCAAAACTTAATAAATATAATATCTAATTCAAATACTGATAATACTTTTAAAATATACAATTTTTGTTTTATTTACTTTATTTGCGTATTTATTTTATAAAAATACAAAGATAGAGTACATTAATATTAGTTTTACTAATGTTAATCAAACTATTTTTAAAAAGATACCACAAAGATTTAACTACTAATATCGACATGTATTAATTTAAAATTAATTTATTTAAAACTAAAAAAGATAATGATGGCAAACGTATAAAATTGAAATCAATCTTAGTAGGATATGAAAATGAGACACAATATTAAATTACCGTTGCACTTTATTCTTCTTTATTAGATACACACCTTTAAAATAGCCTCAACAATGCCACAGCGATTGTTTCGTTTATATAAGATTAATATAGAGATTTATTAAACACATGAATTGTAATTATAGTTAACCAAACTTTCGTACTATATTGTTACGATCATCAATTGTAATTCATATGCTCAACACGCAATAAATAAATTCTTCGATTGTTAATTAAAAAAAAAAGACTCAGTTTTTATTGATATAATATTTTTATTAATACAATTAGAGTAACTTTTCATGTATAATTAAAAAAAATCTTTCTTAATTCCATTATTGAAATGTGACATGATATATAAAAATAAAGCCTCTATATAATATAAATTTCTTTTAATTATTATGAAAGACTATTTATAAATTGTTTATTTACAAATATTTAAATACATATCGATGTAATTTATATTCTACGATATTGACTTTAATTATTTGAGTATAATTTGAAATACTGTTTAGTAAAGTATTTATTTTGACAAATTATTTTCAAAAATTGAATTGAATGATTAAAAATTAAATATTCATACTATTCGATAATGATAATAAATATTTCTATTAAAAATATTATCTAAAAACGTTTGAAATTATATGAAATAAAATTTGTTAATTATATTTGGGCGTGAGCAATAAAAGTAACGAATTTATATTTTGTAATATATTTTCTTTCATCGTTTTTAAAGTACAAAGTATCGTAATTTTATATCATAAAAGAGAAAAATATAGATAATATGCTTTAGAAAATATTTTATTTAAGCAGATACACTCAATCTGAAATGATCGATACACAAACGTTCCATTTACTTTTTATAATTATCGTTATAAAGATAATGTATCATTATAAATATTATCAATGTTTCATACTTGCTATAGTTCCATTTATATTCAAGATTTGTAAACTATAATTATTAGTCCTCGAATAATCAGTTTATGGATATAATGTTTTACAAAACTTAGATATAACAATACAAATAATATTGTATACATAAATATATGATATGATATTCATTGATATACAATTTAAGAAATATATTTTTATACGAAGCTGTACAAAAATTTATTATTTAAAAATAAATTTATCAACAAGTTATTATTACAAATTAAGTTTACTATATCGATATGTTATCATTTTTTTATAAAAAATTTTTGGTTTAAACTGAATTTTTGACATATTTTTAAAAATAATTTTTTAATTAAAATTTTAAATAAATCGTATACATTTAAAATATTAATTAAATATATTCATATTTTGTTATTACTCTTAAAACAAGAATAAATATATATACGATCAATGATCAAATAGAACTTAAACTTTACGTACATTTATAGGTTTAATTGAAAAAAAATAAAAAAGATAAAAATGTCTCGCGTAAAAATTAATTTAACTCAACGTTGAAGAAATAGATCAATTGCTTATTATCACTTATAAATTAAATCACGTTTTTTTTATAAATGAAATGTAATCTAACAGAATTGTCATACCTTAAAATATTTTGGGTGCGTTAATTGTATTTTTTGTTGAAATTTTTTGACAATGCAATTATTTTAGAAATCATAAATTTCGTAAAATATTAAAACTATTCTATAAACATTTTAAATAATTTTGTTTTAAGTTGATAATCGTTAAATATCAATACCTTAATCAATATTTAATACAATAAAACCGGGATACACTAAAATAAAAAAAATATGGATAGCAAAACGACGAACGTGGCATTTGTACCCTATCAAATTTTATTTACAATGAAAATACGAGTAAACGCGTAATTTTTTATTCGATACGCGTACGTAAACGATAGTGAAACATTCAAAATCATATCGCGAATTCCTTTTTACATCGCTAAATGAAAGTACAACGCGGCTAATAAATTAAACATGGAAAGATAATTCTCATAAGTTTCAAAATCATGTAAGCGGAAAGCTTTCACGCGATCTTCGTGTGAATCTCGAAGCTAAAAAAAATTACAAATAACAACATATTTTCAATTTCTCTATCTTCCCGCATCGATTTTCATTCGCCGACCAAAACCAGCGACCGAATCGAACAACACCAAGAAAAAAAAACGAAAGCTCGCTCAACGCTCCGAAACGCATTCGAATTTTCCGCCTCGAAGAAAACGTATCTCGAAATATCGCATTTCCCCCCACCAACCGAGCGATCGCTACAAATTCAGGGCGACCCTAAGATTCCGCGACTCGAGCGCTCGGATATTTCGACCGGAATGTCATTCGTTCTCGCGATTCCATGCGAAGCGGAGCTTCCGACACGTCGATAAACGCGATCTCATCTCGATCCCCAATTTTCACTGGCGTTTCCGAAGCTCTCGACGCTCTCGACGCTCTCGACGCACTTACGCGTCGAGATAACGGAAACTTGGTACCGGTACAAGAAGAGAGAAGTCGAGGGATCAAGAGCCAACGAGGTTTTAGATTTTCGAGGGTCGGGACGTAACCTCAGCCATTTTGGCGTACCGCGTTTTTTTTTTTTTTCTTCCTTCGTCTTTTCAAACGAACGAAATCAAATAGTGCGGGGAACGCGTTTTACGAATTTTGACTTCTCGTCGTTCATCGCCCAAATAATCCGTTGCGTACGTCGAGATACAGTCGTGTATCGGAATGTACGAGGAATTTTGGAGCGATTTATTTCTCGAGTCTGATTCCGAAAGCCGAAAAAGAGTCGGGGATAGTCGTGGAACGAACGCGACGAACGCGAATGGAATCGGATGACCCCGAAGTACAATTATTTCATCTTTGGCGATCTCGTCGTTCCACTCACAAATAAAACTAATGATAAACGTTGTCTTTCTTAAAATTCCTTGCAGGTGATTTTTCCCGTTCCTCGCGAGGATCGCCGAACTCGAGACGAGACGAGCGTCGTCGACGTTCGCGACGCATCCGAATGGAAACGAAATATGTAACCAAATGTCAATAAACGTTCCTGGTTTCATATCGTACATTAATCTTATTCTTTAACGACCGATCGAGTGACGAAATTAAGCGATCGCAAATTTACGTAAGAAACTATCGTTGTGGAGGCAAACGTGCAAACGTGCAAACGTGCAAACGTAATCGTCGAGGCAGCGACGATGCCAAAACCATAACGACGCGATTTTGCATCGCGAACGAAATCCACGAAATCCACGAAATCCACGCCATTCGCGTAACTCTAACTCTTTACGACGACGGCGGAACCTTTTCCCATATACCAGCGCCAATTGACGTCCATTTTATTCTTCTCTCTCTCCCTCTCTCTCCCTCTCTCTCGCTCTATCTCTATCCGTCTCTCTTTCTCCCTCTCTATCCATCCGTGTAACTTAGAACGTACATTTTTCATTTTTTAGGTGGTAGAGACGAACCGGGAGAGAAAAGCCTCGACGCGTATGGACGATATCGCGAGAAAAATTCGATCCCGGGATCGTCCGAAACGCGTACGCGACGAGTAATATATAGTTTCTTTGTCGCGGGAATATATAACGCGTATACGCGTATGCATATATCGAGTGTGTGTAGATGTAGAACCGAGTGAGAGAGAGAAAACGGATACGGAGCAAGAGGGAAAGTGTAGTGTTGTTGGAACGGAAGTGAAGAGGAGTGCGAGCAAGAGAAAGAGAGAGTGAAGCGAGAGACGTCGAGGCACGTACGCACAGTCTCTTTGCACACCGACGAATTCGACTTGGTTTTTTTCCCTCGCGCACGCGGTGTTTTCGATAATCGTACAACAACGTAAGCAGTCGAACGTCGCCTCGCGCGATTCGTAAAAGGATCGAGGAAAGAGGCGCGACCGAACAACGACCACAAACTACGATCGACCGCCGCCTTATGCCTGTGACGCGTCCGACGTAACGTAAAACGAGCAGAGCCGCGATCCGCGACCCTTTCTTCGCCTTTCTTCGCCTTTCTTCGCCTTTTCTTCGCCTTTTAACCGCGGCGACGGAAAAACTTGTCACCCTCGGCCTCGTCGTCGGCGTCCCCAAATCAGGCGACACGTGGCGCGAGCGTTACCCGAAACCCAGTAAGCCCGACGTTCTCGGATGCTCTCTCTTTGCACTCTTCTCTCTCTCTCTCCCTCCCTATATATACACGTCTCCGCGTCTCTCCTCGCGGGCGGAAAATTCAGCAGCGATCGTTGTGTGCGCGAGGAGAGCGACGACGACACGTACGAGTGGTTAATATGTAGTGTCGTTGAAACTGGCTTTGGATGGACGGACGCGAGGGCGGCATGAAATTTTTATACGCAAGTATCGATACGAAGCGATGGGCTAAGCTCGAGTCGGCCGAGATTGTGAAGTGTCGCTTACGATAACGGTGGTAATAATTCTTCCTACGATATATTATTTTCTTTTTGTTTTTCCTCCTCTATTTTTCTTTCGCGAACCTCCAACGGATCTTTCGCGTCGCGTTCTTACGTTATTTACTTCGTTTCACCGACTCTCGTTTCTTTCTCGGTACGTCCGCTTTATTGTCCGGACCGTTTCTTTTATTTTACTTTTTTTTTTTTTTTTCTTAAAATCGCTCTCTCTCTCTCTCTCTCTCGGTCGCTCGGTCTCTCGTAAACGTTGCCTCGTAACGCTCGAGCCTTCATTTTCTTATTAATACGAACGGTGGTAAAGTCGAAGTTAAACTCGTGCCGTTGGTAAGCGAATAAGTTGGCTTGGAACTCGAGTAATTATTTCACGCACGTTTATTCGTTACGTTGTTAACATCAGTATGTAAAATACTTGAATTTTGCACCGTCTCGGAAAATTAAATAAAAATTATGACGAGGTGTATATATATATACATATATATATATGGTATCGAATGGATCGAAGGAAAATAAAAAAATAATACGTCGACGTTCGTAGGTTTATGGGAGGAGAGCTTAAATCGATTTCATCGTTTTTATTCGTACAAACGTTCGCCGAGAATAAAAATAATTTCTTCGTCTTCTTAATAATTAATTCGTCGTCGCTCGAGCGATCCAATTTATTATTTTGCGTTGTATCTCCACGGTGGTGAAGCTTCGATCGTACAATATATAATATAATATAATATAATATAATATATATCGATTGGATAAACATATTATTTACCGCAATATAAATTTCATTTTTTATGTTTTTTTATGTTTTTTTATGTTTTCTTATGTATTTACGTTCGTTACGTTGATGGTAATAAAGCAGCGCACGGTGAAGTGAACCGAATGTATTCGTAAAATGCGAACAGCGGAGTATCGATGAATACTTTGTTTCTACAGCAACATCCGGAATATCGAGTTTCGCTTATGTTAAACGCTGTACGCATAGTTACATTGTACAGATGCAAAATGAAGTGAGACGCCATACTGGGTCAGTCCAAAGCTCTAATCTTGTGTAATTTTTTGCGTTCATGCTCGTTTCGACGCACTATGTAGAGAAAAAAGGAGAAAAGAGAAAAAAAAAAAGAGAAAAGAAAATAAAAAGAAAACGGAAACCGACCGATTTTCTTACACACGAGTGATTTTATTTCCATTTTATTTCCACCGTTGCTATCTCGCGAATAATTGGACGTTGTTTCTCGTCCTAGATTGTGGGGACGATACGTTTTAGATGACATGTATAAAAAATGACGACTCTGCTGGCACGTACGGATCAAAGGCAAAATGTCACTGGTTGGATGAATGTCCTCTAAAACTGATAAAATAGGCCTCGCGATTCCAGGGACTCGAGTTCCATATTTCAAAGCAGGTAAATAGCTATTTCGATTTTTATTTATTTTTTTTTCGTATTCATGTATCAATATTAATAATGTTAAACTGTTTTTAACTGTTTTTCGTATAAATTGTTAAGGGAGCTTTGCAAAATACGTAAGTACGAAATAACCGACCAATGAATATAATACATTTTTATCGTGCGACTATCTCTAACGGGGAAAAAAAAAAAAAAAAACAAACAAAAAAATTCGCGACTCGAAGACACGAGCGAACTAAAGGTTTTATGTATTTTTGTATAGTGACGCGTAAAAGAATGACTAGAAGAAAATAGATGAACATTACATAATGATCACCAAAACTTCGTTGCATCATGTCCATTGAAAAATCGATCTTTGTATTCTTAATATCTGTAATATCTGACAAATCACATTTATATTCGTATTAATATATTGTAATATATTATATAAGTCGCTTGGATGGCTATGCATAGTTAAAAATTTATCAGTGTCACGCTTATTGTTTGCATTATAAATATTTGCTCGTAAATCGGTTATTCTATTATATTAGCTTAAAATATTTATTCGCTAAATTTAATAATTTATAACACGATCGATGTACAAGATACACAATTTTATCGGAACGAAAGCTTTTACAAACGTTAAAAAGAAAAAATCGTAAATTGTGGAATGACGATGCAGTTTCGTCAAATATAAAATATATTCTCCTACGACATCGAATGTAACGGTTCGATAATAATAAATTTAAACCTTTTGGAATTTTCCCGATTATTCGCGCTTACAAAGTTGCGTATGTCCTACGGAAGCTTGTAAAAATTTTTGGTAATCGCGGGTGAAGAACCAAAAAAAATTTTCGATTCGCTCCTCGGAACCGGATTCGGGGTACATTCGAGAACGGTGTTGGGTTTTAAAAAAAAAAAGTGATTCGAATCCGCGATACGACCCTAAAATCCCTTGGAGAAAGACGAGCGGAAAGTCGAGCGTAAACCAAATTGCGAAAATGCGCGAACCCCATAAAACACCGTCGATAGTTCGACCAAGCCTCCGAGACGAAAGCTCCATAAAAACATGGCAACGTCGCACGACCAATCGGACCTCGGCGGAAGTCAAGGGTGGGGGGTCGGAAATTGCGCACAACGCGTCGACGCATCCGTCGCCACCTTCCTCGATCCCAGCCATGCGCCCCGGATCCGAAAATAAAGCCCGGAGCTGAGATCGACGCGAAGTGAATCCCAAAGTCGAGATCGAAGTCAAACCCCGAAGTAAATTCGGAAACAAACTACACTAGGCGAAAGCGAACCCCGTCGTCCGGATCGCAAGCTCGAATTGTAAGGTCGTTGAACCACCCTCGAGAACCAAGCCTCGAGAACCAAGCCTCGAGGACCAAGCCTCGAGGAAGGTTCTCCGGGTCCTCCCGCGATCCTCCCGCGATCCTCCCGAGATCCTACCGAGATCCTCCAATCAACGTCGCGACGCCTCGCTCGTTCGAGATAGTCGCCATCTATCGGCCGCGCGCAGGGCCTAAGCTGTTAAATTGCGCGCGTGCGTGTGCGCCTTCTATTCTCCTCCGGTGCTCTCTCGAGCCGAGCCCGCGGAGGTACCAGAAACGGAGAAGCCGCCGTCGGCCGCGTCCGCGTGCTCGTTATTACGTAGCGCGCATGCCAGGCTACGGAGAAGCTGCGACGAGGACGACGACGACGAGCCAGTCTCTCTGGCTCTAGGCTAATCCAACGGTGTGACTAAGCCAACTAAGCCAACTAAGCCAACTAAACCAACGCAAGCCTCGGCCCGCGATTATTATCTCGTATCAGACGACTGGGGTAGGTACCTTGCACGATTTATAAAAACAACGACCGGCGCATCGACGCTCGGACGCATAGAGACGATCTTGCGCGTTAGATCTGTTTGTTTCTTTGTGCCTCTCTTCGTCTCTTCGTCTCTTAGTTTTTTTTTCTCTCGGGGGCGCGGGTAGACAGACGTTGGTGGAAGCGAATCGTCGTCGAGCGGAAACGCGCTCGGAGATTATTACGTCGATTATTACGTCGTGCGTCGTTGGAAGGAAGCAAGGATGCGGCGTTCGGGCCCTCGAGGATGGTGTTTGTGCGCGAGTCGGAGAGGAGCGACGGCAAAATGGCGTCCGCCGACACTGCGTAAAATGGCGTTGGCAAGCCGTTTAAACTCGTCGGGGTGGTACGACTTTTCGATCGCGTTCCAAACGCTCGGGATTCTTTGGAGAACGAGTCATCATCCCGAGGTACGCGCTAACGCGTTATTTCTCGTTCGCCTCGAAGCGTTGGTAGATACTTGTAGATAGATACTTTTACGTAAGCGACGAATCGTCGCGGTCGTGGTTTTGGCTCGAGGCAGAGGGGCAACCTCTCGAACGTTGGTGTGGCCTCGAAGCATCGCCAATTTTGGAAGTATCGTTTTGTGTTGGCATCGTCGAATCGTACAGCTCGATTACCCCTGGAAATTTAATAACCCCCGACACGAGGATACGAGTATACCCGATATATGAGTACGTTAACAACGGAAAATACGACTACGGACCAATGAAAAGTGGTGAATGGGTGAAAAGTTTCAATCTATCGATGCATTCGATTTCTGACGATTATGACCGCTAGAGGGTGACCGAACAACCAAAAGACGAACACGGAATCGATATAAGTGCCTTATGAAATACATTCGAACGAGTGATGTCGTTTCTTGATATTTATGTAAGAACCGAGAGGCATCCTTCGAAGTTCGTTCGCTACTTTATATTATATAAATATCGATGGAAGCGGAGTAACCGACTTTATTTCTAGTATTCGAAATATAAATTTATGATCGTTTAGTTTACAGTTTAGTTTACAACGTAGGAATGGAAATTAACGACGATCCATGGAACAACCAACTTTTTTATAACCAAATTTCAACGTGAAAAATTTTTTAATTCTTTGTGTCGAGTACTCGTATAAAATGTGTTTAGGATCGTACGAGAAAAATTGTACAGCGAATTCTTACCCACCCACTTGGCAAAAAAAATGAAAGTAGTTATACTACCCATTACTCGAGTGTTAAACATTATACGGTGAATATATTAAACTTATTTATTGCAACGGTAATTAAAAGTGTTATTTAACCAAAAAGAAAAAAATTGATTTTCAAGAAAACGAGCGATTGAGTTACCATGAAAAGGATACTAAAATTTATCGAAAGATTGAAATGAACGAAATTCGTTAATAGAATAAGTTAATTGGAAACAAAATTAGGAATCTAATTTAATCTCGTTATATTTAACTAATAACAAACTTTTGTCTATATATATATATAATTTATATATATCTGGCTCAATAACCTCTAGGTACGATTATTTATATTTAAAACAGAGGTTTTTTTATTAAGATAAGACGTATGCTTTTCTTCCGAATCGCTAAACATTAATATATTTTAAACCAAAGGAAACGAATATCCGCTTTTGCGTACATACAAATTTTATGCGCTTAATTCACAGCGATTGAAGATAAATAAATAATTTTTAGATTATTATTAAATCGCTATTGGGCAAATAATAACCGCTATTCTTATATTTTACTTTTCAATTTTTGAATATAAGAAATTGATTGTAGCGTATAAAATAATATTTTTTGGACAAAACTAAAGAGTAACGTTTGAAAATTAATGATTCGCGTGAATACATTACTCGTAGTATTTAAGTAAACCTTAAAACAAATATAATTATAAAAATAAAAGTTTCTAAATTAAAAGAATACAAGTCCACTTTATCGAATGATATTTAAACCTACAAAGTTCGTAAATTATACTTAATAGTATCAAAAGAAACCTAATATTTCAATTTATTAGATAATATATATGTCAAATAGGATTTACATCTATTTGTCTTCAAAATAAATTTCCTTGAGACTCTAATATTTTAAACTATACAGGAGAGACCTTAACATCCTTCAAAATGAAATCTCGTTTACCAACCAAACACGATTAGATAATTTTAATTGTGACCTTTAATTTATGTGGAATTCAATTTAATTTTTTTCCGAAAACATAATCCGATGCTTTCGTACTACGATAATGACACATTAATTAATTTCGAAAGCTTTATACTTTTTTAAGTTATAAATAATGCGTTACTTGGACATTTTTTTAATGGTACCGATTTAATTGCGAAACAAATTAATAAAGGTTCAACAGAAATCGAATGCTTTGTTGAAGTTGGTGGATAAACAGATTATTGTTCCGTGAATTTAAGCCTATTGAGATAAAGCCATGTGTAAAGAAATTAATCTTCAAGTTTTATTTATGAAACATACTTACATATACATAAATTTCTAATGCGTTTTAACAATGGATATCAAATTGCAGCACGAATAAATTTTGTATAGTTAATAGATTATCCTAATTTTATTTGAAACCGTTTAATCCAGTTTCATTAATTAAATCATTTGCCATGTATTCGATTATCGATGGCAAATAATCCATAACGGTTAACGAAAGGTTAACCGTTGGAATCGATGTACCTTATTTTTTAAACATCGGATTATTTTGTTTTGTTATTTGGTTTTGTTTTTATATTAAATAGTGGAACAGTATTAACTAATAAAAATATAATTTCTTCAATTTTTTGCGACAACTACTTTTTTTAATCGAATACTTAACGTTGTACAATCAATCAAGGAATAAAAAATTACTTATTGGTATACAATTGTTAAAAAAATTCTCGTAGATTATTATGATATTTTTTTAAAATGTATTAAAGTCATAAGAGGATTGTATCATAATGAAGGTACGGTTCACGTTTGATTACAAAATGAACATAAGTAAAATTCAAATTCTTATCTGAAAAAAGGATCATTTTTTCTCTTAACTAACAGTTTTTATTTGTATAAATATGTACATTATTATGAGCAAATTATCAAGAATTTATATTATAATATATAAATTGCTATAAGTTTCTGTATAGTTTGTCGTAATAATTTTATTATAGTACATATTGAGCTATATAAATGAATATTTAATTAACTTTCATACGTTTCAATTCATGAATATGTATAAGCTGTGAAATATGTTTGAAGCAAAATAGCTCGTATAATTTGCTAAATGAACGTTTCAGGATATTTAATAAAAAATTAATCACCCCCTTAAAATAAAAATTTAATTCGATTAATATTTTTAATAAAATATTTTGCATAAATAATTTTATTTTATTACAAATTAAACTGCATATAAAACATGATATTTTATCCATTTATAAGATAAAAGGACAAATTAAATACGCGACAATTGACACAAAAATTTAATATAAAAAAATTAAAACTTCCGATCGAGGAATATGAAATAAGTAAAAATTAATGTATAATTTAGCCATAAAAATAAATATTTGGTACAATTGTTTACTTTTTTTAATATTTTAAACAAATTTAATACTTACCGGTTATCTCTTTTACAAAATAATTATGTACAATTCTATTCGTTTAAAAATAAATCTAATTTAATACAAAAAAAGACATAAAATTTGCTGTTATTGGTTAAAGATAATTTTATTTAAAAGAAAAAAGATAAGAATGAAACATTTTCAAAAACAATACCATTGAAAAATGTGTAAAATAAAGCGAATTTTGGAAAGCTATCGAAAAAAGGAAATATGAAATGTATAAACAGATACTTATTCCGGGTACCTTGAATATCCAGTAAATATTTTTATAATAAATTCATCAATAGTGTGACACTGTAGTGAATTAATGATTGCTAGTCGTTTTGAAAAGGGGTCGACAGCCTGAAAGGCTTCATTTCCAATTCTCTACGTCAAACAAAACAATGAAGGCATATACAAAATTTAATAGATTTTAAAAAAAAGTTGCGACAATTATTAGTAATTAGTCAAATAAAATAAAATAATTCACATATGTATCAATAAGTAATACAATTTCGAAACAAATTAATTATATTCTAAATAAATTGATGAGGTTTGTTAAATAGACGTTATCGTTAAAAAAAGCCAATTTTAATAAAATATTTACACGTATGAATGTTGTATTATATACAGAAAGCTCCCTTTACAAAATTTTAATTATGGGCTGAAAACATAATTGTATCCTGTAATCGATATCGTTTCATATCCTATAAGTAATTTAGGTATCTTTTAAGTAATAAATTACATATATTAAGCCCTCGATTAATGTTACCTAATAAAGTGATAAAGCCACTTAAAAATAGAAATGTAATTCGTATTGAACGGAATGATCGATTAATTATCTTCGGGTTATTCACGTTTTAAGTTTTTAAAAATTAGAAAAACAATGATATTGTTAAACAATAAATTATTCGGTTAAAATGATTTGATTTTTGTATTCGTTTTATTCCGAATATATGTTTTAATAATTAAATTATGATATAATGTAGATAACTGTATAAACAATACGATAATTCGAGTCAGCTGAATAAATTTGTCTTCTGTCTTTAACGTAAATCCTATTTGTGTACCTGCTAAGACTCAATTTCAGTTTGGTTTCTAAATAATATATTTCCAGACTAAACTCTATTCATTAATAATAGATTTAACTATTGTTAGATAAGCAGGAAAATTTGTTTTTAAAAGAGCTTGACTATAAAAAATCTTAGAAAAGTAAAACGTACAGTATTTGTACATTGTTAAAGAAAATACTAATATTTGTTGTAATATTTATAAATGTGATAATATAATTATGTAATAGGATTACCAAACTATGTATATAATATTATGAATGATATTTACGAAAAATATTTAATATCAGTATGGATGTAAATATCGAATACAGTTTTAATTCTGATATCGATGATTTTAGTTGTATCAAAATTTACCAAGAATGAAATTTGAGCTACGTAAATAACGATTAAGAGCAGACACACACACACACAAACACACACACAAACTTTATCGATTCGAAAAAAAATGCTTATAGAATTTTTTTAACTTAAAACTTGAATATTTTAATTTAAAATATTCAGTATAATAATTTTATTAGAAATATTGCTTAAATATGAAAAAACGAAGAAAAATATACTTTTAATATTATAACCAATCAGAGTTGAATTATAACATAAATAATTGCGAGCTTCAACGTCTTATCTTACAAACGTTGCATATTTATAAGTAATGCAAGGTTAGTCTATTTCTTCTAAGAATCGATCGACTTATTTAATCCTTGAATGTTTTTTGTAAACGTAAAGAGTATACAACTTTATTTATTAAAGAAACTTATAGAAATATGATAACGTTAACGTAAATATATGGGTTAAAAAAATTCATCGATTATTGAAAAAAAAACTGTAAACTTCGATAAATTTTTAATTTCGTTACCCACAGAAATTTTTAGTTTTTATTATAATACGAAGCTGAGAATGTTTAGCTGAAACGAGAAATTATCGTAAGCTTCGAGAAAAGGAAAACTTGTATTTTCTTGAAACATTTCTTGAAACATTTCTTGAAACATTTCTTGAAACATTTCTTAAAACATGTCATCCGTCTAATCGAGTTAAATTGGCCTTTCTCCAAAATCCAAAAGGGTCCAATGAAAACACCCTACAAAATAATATTTCTTACCTGAACAAGAAAGTCGTTTTAAAATGTGGGTCGAAGTTTTAACGGTTAAATTACAGGGGCGCATTTGCCCCCTCTTCCTTTGAATGTCTGTTTATACAACGATCGATAAACGGACTGGAAGCTGTGAGTCCTGCCGTACATAGCGCTAACCGAGAAATCAGTGGCTTTACTTGGCCGATGTATTCTCCTTTCGTGTTCTACGAGCGACTATTCACAAAGTCCATCTTATTTTATAATATAATGAATGACCTGGAGTGCGATTGCTTCTGTATCCGAGTAGGAATAACTTTATTATCTTGGAAAGTTGTGAATTTCGTCCGTTTTGGATATTCGGGTTATCGTGGAAAATGCTCATCATAACAATGTGATTTACATGTATTAACATTCTATAGTAATAAATTAAAGCTTATCGACTCTCAGTTTTGTGTAAAAATTGTTTTTCTACAGCTATTCGTAGATTATGCAACTTTTTTTTAAGTTATTAAGAATCTGTATAGATACTACGATACAATTGCTAATTTTCACTGCGTGGCTCCGACATTGCTTCCTTAAAATAAGTTTTATCGATAAGAAAGAAATTGCAGTGTTAATAAAGAATAGTATTTTACAATAATATTACAAATTAGTCTAATAAAGGCGAATTTGTCTCGTAAATTAGTTTAAAATATGTTCGGGTAAATTATAAATTGATAATCTTTTAGAACATTTTAAAATCATAGATTGATATTATTGTTAGCTTAAAAATATAACATGGTATTTCTTGGTCTTAAAAATACATTTGTTCGTTGAATTTCAGGAAAGTAATGCAAAGTTGCATTATTTTTTATAAGAAAAAAAAATTTACTCGGTGTAATTTTAAAAGAAAATAGTCTATGACAGCTCGATATAAAATTATCGACATATTTTTCTTAAAATGTATATATTTCATTCGTATTAAAATCTGAACGATGTCGCTTACGGTATATTGTTTCAAGATCATAATATGCATATTAATAATTGAAAACAAAGTAATATAATAACGTCTTACTAAATTCCTTTATCTTCTTCTTGTGTCGTAGGGGAACAAACACCGAAAGCAAGATGGATCCTTACGACAGAAAATTACGAGATATGCAACACTATCTCCCGTTTCTGGAGGACAAGATCGAGCGCATGAAAAAGATGAAACTAAAAATGAACTATCCCGATCCGATAAGGGAGCGAAAGCTTAATCATTATCAGGGAATGTACAAAGTACTTACGAACAGAGATATAAGAAAAAGGTAAGAATTTATTACAAATTAAAAGAAAACAATGTTTACCATGTAATAAATATATTTCATACATCTTCGATATTAATTAAGATAAAATTAAGATAAAATCAAGATAAAAGAATAGATAAAAATTGAAAAATGAAATGTACTTCTTTTTAAATACTTCATCCAAAACAGTAATAATTTCAATGTTACGACAATGCATATCTTCACATTTAAGGCTTTTATTTATATTATTATATTTATATTATTAATAGCATAAAAATAAATATTTTTTTTTACACTAAATTTATTTAAGAAAATTTATCACAACGTACTTTTCTTAAATCAATTTATTAATTTACTTTACATTGTAGCCTATGTACAATATTTATCATTATATTGAGCTTCACCTTCAGCTTATCTATCTTTCATTACAAAAGAAAATGTAATGTACGTAATTAAATTAATACGATAGATTTAACTGTAGTATAAAATCATTAATGTACAATTTAGATAATTACTACATCCTCTCCTTGTTTTTATTGCTTTGTCTCAAATGTATTTTCAATTGTTTTAATCTCTAATATTTTGATATATTTTGATATATTTTGATAAAATTTAATTTTTTAATAATTAACATTTTAACCGAGATAATAGTACAAATCATACATTCAATTTTTTTTTCATTTTAGTTTTCATTTTATATTTATTATTTATTCGTACATTTGAATTTATCAATTCGATAAAACATTTTTTCAAATTTTATATCAGCGTTCTCATCTTCTAATAAAAATCTGCAACTAATAATGTATTTATTAATCTAATACAGTTTTCTAATATCGGTTAATTTTCATTACTATTAATATCTTCCTTTCTTATTTATAATAAATATAATATAACACACTCTAAAATTAAATGTAATCAGAATTTTTTTTACATACTGATTAAAATTTAACATATTACTAAATATTGAATAAGAATCCATAATTATTTTTACCGCTTTTATATACTTCTACTCAAACTTATTTTATTATCACTGTTTCCTTGTTATTCATGGTTAAATATTGATATATTTTAATATTTTTAGTGTACGCTTTTGAAGTCTACAAATAGTGTATCGCTTTTTCATGTATCTGTCTATGATAGGTAATAAAATATAAATTTAACTCTATAATAATACATAGATATTACCAAAACTTTCTTATGATTACTGAAACATGTTTTCTAAGGTACATTCTTCATTGATATGTTGAGAATAAATTTATAGATTTTAGAAATTAATTTAATTGCAATTTTCGTATAATTATACTATTTTATATGTCATAAATTATTTTTTTTTTAAATATCTGCGAAAATATATTACATTATACGAAAATAAAATCCAATAATTATTTCAATTTTATTTTAAATCTGTGAACCCTAATTTTATTTCTTCTTGTTATAAATTATAAATTTTTATAATTATTATATGTTTATTGAAGAATATTTATGGATAAAATGTGTTAATTTTTTAGATAAAATTAGTAATAATAATAAATTAACAATGTCTATTTTTCATATTTCGAATGTTTTTTTATATATATTCACAATTATGCATCAAATCTAAAAATGAGAATTTCTTTGGAAGATGAAAATATAATTTGGAATAACAACTAGAAATATTAAAACGTTCAACTATTGGGAAAAAGTAAGGAAAAAATCGGAGCATATAATCTTCTTTCTTATCTTTTGAAAGAGGAAAATTATTAAATTCTGGTTTATTTTAAAGACATTGCGTTGAAATTTTGCACACTTTTCCAACTTGGCATTCTTTTAAAAATTAAAATAGTGGGGAAGATGAATATATCAGAAAAATACCTCATAATAATGCTTGTATATTAATATAAAGAAAATCAATTATAATATAGTTTCAATAAAATAGGAAGGATCTAAAAATTTTAAGAACAAGTATTCAATCGGGTTTAGTTAATAAGTTTTTTTTTTCAATTATTTATTGATATATGTTTTGGTATCTCTTTGTTTCTATTTTTAACTTTGTTCAAGATAAAAATACAAGTATTGTTTTTCAATATTCAATCTTACTTTAATACTCATCTAAATTTAATTTTTGATTCCTACACTAATAGTGATGAAACTAATATAGAGTTACAATATTTTATAAATTTGAATCTTTTAATATTACTTTATAAATAATCAAGTGATCAAAATAGATAAAAATAAAACTTTTTAGATATTATATTTTTAAAATTTTTTTATTTCCTCTCTACCTTTTATGGATATTCTAGATCAATTGAAATATTTTTTTATTTTCAGAAATGATATTTATTTTCATACCAGTGTCATTACCTAATAATTCAAATTAATTTTTATATTTGTTTTTTTGTTTTTTTGTTTTTTTTTTAAATTGTTTATCTTTTGACTTGTATAAAATACTTTACTTTAAAAATTGACTATCCGAATACGTGATAAATTTAATGAAAGTTATGTTTATCTTTTGTTTGAATCTATCAACATAATTCAAATATCGAATCAAGTAAGACAGACAAAGGCATCAACCTATATTAATTTATGTATACCGAATATAATTATCGGTCATTAATAATAAATTATTAGTTTTATAATACAAAATGTGATAAACTATTACGTTTTTTAGTTAGTTATGTAATTCTGCTCTTTAATATCGTATAATTGGATAAAGTTTATGATACATTAAATGTTTACTCATTTATATTTCCTTAAAGAAAATTATACATTTTTTTAGATGAATATTTGAAAACAATATTTATCCATATATATTGTATTTCCATTAATTAATAAATAATCGATTTTATGAAATCATAAAATATTAATATATAAGATTATATAAAAGAACAAAATTCTTTTAATTAAAGAAAAGCAGAAATTAATTTACCATTACCATAAAATTAGCGATTTTTACCTCCCATTTTGAAATTGCAAAAATAATGGCAGTTACAGAAATTTCTAAGACAATTGAATTCTGATGATTAGATAATATTGAAATAAAAGAATTATATAAAAACGCTGATTCCTGTTAACTATTTATTATGTATTTCGCGTCAACGTAAATCTATTGATAGAAATGTGATATTTTGAGCTCGCAACTGTCACAATTGATGGTAGGTTAGCGTTTTAAAACATAAAAAACATCCATAAGTCTTATTTTTAATTTATTAAATATCATTCTGCATTTAAAATATGTTAATTTAATAATAAATTGAAGTTATTTTAAATTTTAAATAATTTTTCAATGTATGGATACAATTAAAAAGTTAATTTTAATTACTTAACATTAATTAAAACCATAAAATCCTAACAAAAAATATATATACATAAACATACATAGTCTAATTGGAAAATGATATCATGATTTAATGGTTTAAAGTTAATAAGGGTTAAGTGCAATTAAGAGTATCATATTATAATTAATAAATCTTTAATCATTAAATTATTTTCATGATTTTATTATAGAGTTTGTTGTATTATTGTTAATATTTTATTCTCAAAGTACTCAGAAAATCAAATTTTATAAAATAATTTTATCGTATTACATTTTACATTTTATTTATAAGTATGAAATATATTTTTTCATTATGGATACAAGCATTTAGAAAAAGTTAAATGCATTTTACAATGTTTTTTCTGTTGTTCTACAGGACAAACGTGGAAACGCTTGAAAAGTTTGAAGAACTTATTAAAAAAATTCAAAAACAGGTAAACTTTTTATTTTAATATACATGAATTACTTTATATTCTTAAAAATTGATAAACAATTAATAATTCAATTATTTATTACAAGAAAACCGCTTTTCAGGATTCTTTTGAACATCGACGTTCCAGGTCAGACGCCTTACCAAAGAAAGAGTAAGTGTAAATATCTAATTAAAACCCTGTTTAACATACTTTCAGATTAGTAATATAAAAATTGATTCGAATAACTTTAAGAAGAACAATAGTAAACCGATGAACTACATTAAATATCTTTTAGTTCTTATAACACTGAGAAAAACTAAATATGTAGTAATATTATGGTGCTTTAAATATAATTTTGCAACTATAATTCGTAATTTACTTCGTAATTAATTCATACTTTTTCATGCTATGAAAAGTCTCAAAATTATATCAATTAAGTTGTATACAATACATTTCAACAGTTTATAATATTGAAAATTAGATCTTTATCGAAGTGAGTTTATACCAGATTAAAAAAGAAAGTATTTATAAAACTTTATATAAGTTCTAATCCTACATTTGATTTTTCTGAAAACCTGTTAGAATAAAAACAGTAAATGAAAGTCTGAGAAATCTCTATAAAAATTGCCAATTAACGTTCCAGATTCAATCCCTACCACAATCCCGAGCCCTACAGGCAGAGCAACAGTCCGAGCACCAGCAGTTGCTCCAATTCCTTTCGGAAGAAGGTCTTCGACGACACCCCCGCCTCGCCGAGTCCACCCAACAGTCCTACGGATCAAGGATCCGCGATCACAACTGCACCGATAATCATTCCTACCGAGCGACGAACGCGCTTCACTCCGGCCACGTCGCCGACCGACTCGAACCCGTCCTCGCCTACCTTCCCTCGTTATCACTTCAACAAAAGCCCAACCCCACCGAGCGAACTACCAAAAACCATCCCGATATCGCGGGTCGACGTCAATCAAATTGGACCCCTCGAATGGGACACCGAAGATGAGAACTCGCCTTCGAAATCCGGTGCGCGAAAAGAGATCGTTATACCTAAGATGAATGTACCTGGAGCAGTGAAGAACCTGGGTGATAACTACATGTCCAAGGACATGAAAAATGGTCAGTGGATATTGTTGATGTTATTTTTTTTTATATGAAATCATTCTAATTTTAAGACCACGCGAGTCAAACTGAGTTTACCTTGGTGATTGTTTTTGTTTACCTAGGTTAAATTATAATAGTAAAATCGGTATAAGAATATATATTTTTTTAAATTAAATAATACGTTTAGTTAATTATGTATCAATAGTATTGGAACAACAAATTAATTATAGTATCGACGATACATTAATTTTACTTTATTTGGTAATTTTTGCTAGTTTACTAATTTAAATATAATTATATTTTACGTTTTTAAATCGTAAACTTATAAAATTATCGTAATAAATATATGTAAGAAATTTTTTGGAAAATCTATCGGAATACCCCAAATAATAAGATAATATTGAAAGAATCGATAGAGTATTTGAAGAAAAGCGTTTTTAAAATTTCAAAAATTATTCGCAAAATTCTAAAATTATTTTACCATATTTTTAGTCCAATTTACTTGAAATTTTACAACTTTTTTAAATAAAAAAATTTTAATATGTTGTGGATTATATATGTTTTTCATTCCTTTAAGATATTTAACATTATTTTTTAAATCTTTTAAAATAATTAGATCTAAAAAGATTTTTCTGTCAATTTGTAATGTACATTTTTTAGTTACACACGAATAATATTTACAATTTTAAATAAATTTTCCTAAAAATTGGAATTTTAAACGAGAATAATCCGAAAGATTTATGAAATACCATTTCTTCAATTACAAATTACATCTCAAATCAATATTTTTTTAACTATTTAATAACGGATTAAAAAAATTTTGTAAAATTTAAATTACGTTTATCACATAAAGAATTCTCAAAATTATTTTCACGTCCTTTGAACCATCGATGACTCTCTCATTAAGTTTAAATTAAGAGTTTGAAAGGGGGTACGAATAAAAAAGATACTTAAGTTATCGGTGAACAAGTACCTTATTCGAAATATATGCGAACATAGTGTCGAATAAACTGACCTTGGTTTTTTACTATCCGAAGGAAGATCCCGACATAAATGCTAAAAAAGTTCTTTCGGTCATCATAACAAACGATATCCGTACGTAATTTTGGTACTTGAATTTCCCCGTTTGCGATCCTGAAAGATAAATTAAAATATATCTAAAATAAAATTTTAAGACTTAAAGTTTCATTTTGGATTCTAATTAAATTTCATAAATTTAAAATGGTGTAAGAAAAAATAAATTAAGCATACGATTTTTATATATAGATTTGCGAATTTTTTAATCTTTCACTTATTTTACACTATATACTATAAATATTTCCATCAATATCTGCAACGATATTATAAATAGAAATTATAACATACGATAAACGACTAGATATAAACAATTAATTAATACCTATTGCATATTCAAACTTAAAACGTATTTTCTCAAAACTCTCGTTTTAATAAGTCATCGATAAGTCAAATACCGATGAATTTCTTTCTTTTTTTCTTTCTTTATTATACTTTTTATAGTTATAGTTACCATTTTAGTTATAGTTACTATTTATAGTTACCATTGAATCAAAATAATTAAAGAATGCTTAAATACACGTAAATAGTCTATTTTACTTTGTTTGGAAATGCGAATACCATTGGTTAACGCGAAATCGACCGCAAACATCCGTTCGAAAATATACCGATGGTTCAAGTAAACGTTTTGCGCGGCTATCGTCATCAAAACAAATCTTCCGACGAATGTCAATCGTTTGTTATCGAATCATCGGGATCATTTTCCAATAACCAATGTTCCAGACGAAAGCCTAAGATCTCCGGGTCCGGATATTCTCATGGATCGTTCACCGTCTCAGCAACAGCAGCAGCAGCAGCAGCAGCAGCAGCAACAGCAACAACAACAGCAGCAGCAACAGCAACAACAACAGCAACAACAACAGCAACAACAACAACAACAACAACAGCAACAGCAACAAGCGCCGTTTTCACCGACGAGACGCGAAGTGCCGAAAGCTCCTATGACCCCGTCGCTGTTGTTGAAAGCACCGCCGACGAACTCGAGGCTACCGATCGCCATCGACGATATCGCCGAGTACTTGGACGACAATGAGCGCAACAGCATCAGGAGGCACGACAATCACCCAATGCCGATGAAGCCTAATACCTGTCAGAGGCCGCCGAGTCGAATGCATTTACCGATGCCAAATTCATCGCCTATTATGCTGAGTCCGAGGTCCGATGCGAGTTCCTTATCTCCGTGTATTACGGATTCCAGGTACCGAGTTTCTTTCGCGGTGCTTGGAAATCTTTTGCGAAATAAGAATAGTTCGGAATACTACGAGTATAAAAATCACAAAGTACGCTATAAGAAGGTTGAATAGTAGTTTTAAACGAATCGGGAAGTAAATTTGCTTGCGTCAGTGGTAGTCGATATTTTTATCAGTAACAAAATTATTTTAATACTAACGTACTTATATTTTTCAAATTTAAGAGCAGCGATAGATGCGTTAAATAAAAATCAGGCGTTCAATTTCGTTATAAGAAAATTTTCGGACATTCTAACTCTGTACGAAATAAAACATTCAAAATTCTAGATAAGTAAATTAATAAATAATTACGTTTCCATGCATCCCAAACATTGTTTTATAAAATATCCGTAGCTCGAAATTAACTTATACACGATCACCGAAAAAATTCCCTGCACGTTGCCTGAATTATTATCGTTTACCGTTAACAGATTGGCAGGCGATCCAAGATCGCGAACGAACAATCCACACAGGATGCATAATATGGGTCCGATGAACGACCCGCGAAATCATGGTCCCATGAATCCTGCGAACGATCCAAGGGGCCACGGTGGGATCGTGCCTAGGTACGCGGACAATTACGAAAGGCACAAGAGGACGATACCCAGAGATGCGCAAGATTCGGTCGGGCCCAAAGATTATCAAAGACAGCGACACGTAGATCAGTTCGGTCAAGAAAATAATAATATGGGACCTCCCATGCACGGGATGTCGAATTCTGCACCAGGTGAAAAAACCAATTACACCTTTGCATGTACGTTTGTTTGTATTTATATTTATAATGAAATATTGCTTGTTTCAAAATGTATTTCCTCTTTCGTCGATAACGACATTTGTAATGACTTTTTTTTGTTAAACAAACTTGAGTGCAACCGTAGTTAGATTTTTTAATAATAATAAATTTTACATTATTATAAACATATTATACCATTAATGAATTTTCTTTTATTTTTTATATCGAAAATATTATTCGATCGATGTAAAATTAAATAATTTTAATAAGTGTAGAATTCTTTTCCTTTGAGTGTGTTTTAATTTTATTGTAAAGAACATTTTTGTAAAAAACTTATCAGAGTGAAATATTTTCTATTACCGAACTCTTCATCTATACTCTTTAAATCTTATTAAATATCGAATGAATACAAATTTAATAATTTATACATTTTTTCCAACACCAAGATCAAAGAAATCAACGATTTCATAATGATCCAGGTCCAGGAACTTACAATCCCCACAACCAAATGGGTTCTCATAAACAGATGAACTACGATTATCGCATGGGTCCCAATCAGGACGCGTACAATCCAAACGTGGGACCCGGAGGACCGATGCAGCCGTCCCAGCAACAACAATGGAACGGTCCGCCTCATCCGCACATGCAGGCGGGACCTCCTCAATCCGTTCCAGGGCCTCATTCGTATCAAATGTCTCAGGGCTCGAACATGCGTGGACCACCCGATCAGTCGGGTTGGCAGAATCCTAACATGTACCCGGACATGAGCGGCCATCCAATGATGAACGGTGACTCGAGGATGTCCGGCGGGTTCCCCAATCAGATGTCGTCGAACATGGTGAGAAGGATTTTTAATCGCTCGACAAATCCCTCGAAAAATCCCGACATTCTCAACAAAATTTTATCCTTGAAATTTCAGGGTCGAAACAATCCCGGTCACATACAACCTCTGATGGGTAACAACAATAATTTCATAAATCAGCCTTCAAAGTATTCCAACTACTCGGACAATCGACCTCCGTACGAAATGCAGTACGAGCAGCAGCAGCCTCCGGTGGGTAACAACGACTTCCAGCGAATCCGACCGAACTGGAACAACCGGATGAGTGGCGAACCCGAGCGTTTCCAGGGTCGGCCCAATACCCCGTTCGCGAGGCCCGGGGGACCGCCCAACTCTTGGAACAACAAAGATCAGTCGAGAATCAACAGAGATCCCAGGGATCCTAGGATTTCCGCGGACAGGGATCCACGTATGCGACCCGAGCCTGTAACTCACAGGCCCGCGAGTCCCGTCTTCCCTCAGAAAGACGCGCTGATCAAAGTTGTACCAGCCGGTAAGGAGGTGCATCCGAATAAACTGGCGAAACAAGCCGCCGCCGCTGCTACTGCTGCAGTTGCCGAAAAAGATACCACGGGTACGTACCGCTATTGGAAAACAAGAGTAAAAGAGAAATTGAGTTTTCGAAAGTGGCGAGAGGAAGATTCGATTTTGAAGAATCGACCAGATTTTGTGCATATCTTGACGTGTATATCTTAACGTCGAGTCAATAATGTTCGCATTGCTTCAGTTTTTATACAATAACTGAAAATGTATGTAAACTATTCGAATTTATATTTGAAGCGATAGTTTTTTTGTTAATATGCTTGGCAAAAGAGTTTCGTTGGTTTAAAGCATTCGAATCTGAATTTATGTAAATATTTTACAGAAAAATACATATCTAAGTATAATTCATATTGAAAAATATAATTTGTAACGTGTGACTGGATCTTAATTTATATTTTAAGTATATTTTAGCGTGAAAATACTTGATAAATATTTTTAAAAAATTGCAGTTATTAAAAAGCGACCGGATCATAACAAATTAGATATACATAAAACTAAAGATAAGGATAAAGATAGGGATAGAGATAGAGATAAGGACAAAGATAAGGATAAGGATAAAGATAAGGAAAAAGATAAAGATAAGGATAAAATTAAGGATAAAGACAAAGTTAAAACTAAGACGAAGTCCGGGGAGACGATGAAATCACCCCTGACCGAACTTTATGGTACTATAGATGCTAAGAAGGCTGTTAAAGGTCAAGGATTACAAAAGTTTAAGATACCTAAGAAGAGACCGTCCACCGAAATACGGCCAGAAGCTACAGTAAGTTGTCGATACGATTTATAATATTAAAATAGTTCTTTTAATGCAAGTTTAATAAGAGATTCTTCTTTTAAAATATTTTTTTGAGCAAAGAACTTCCATTACACGAATCAACGTAATTGATTTTAAATACCTTATTTATACGGTCATAATTATTTATAGAGAACTTTGTTTGTTTGATTGCATATCGAATTCTATTAGTTTTGGTTACGATGATTAAATTTTCTTTTATTTATCGTTTCTAGGCGTCGGAAGAAAATTGGGATGATGACGACGTTGTCAGTTCGTCCTCGACGAATCACGAAAATTCCAATAAACAGCAGAATGACAACGCAGCATCGAAAAAATCAAGCAAATCATCGGATAAAAGTAAAGAAAAAGACAAAAATGCTGATAGAGAATCGGAAAGCTCGTCCGATACAATGGAAGAGCGTAAAAAATCCAAGGGTATCGATGAAATTTCTATACTTCAGAAGCTTGCGGAGACCGACGACTTATCGAAAGATGACTTGTCGAGCCTCGTTAAAGAACTTATGAAGAAGTTGAAAAAGAAGAAAGCAAAGAAGGCTGTGATATATTCATCGGACGAAGATGAAGATGAAGATAGTAACGACGAACGTAACCCAACGTCATCTACGACGAAAAAGGTGACGTCGAAAAAGAAGAAGAAATCGCAGAAACAAATTATCGAAACTTCTTCCGAAGATTCGGAATCCAGTTCCGAAACAAGTTCGATAATAGTTTCGAAGAAAGAGAAGAAGAAAAGGAAACCAGTGTCGAGTAAGTCGGGTAACGAGGGCAAAGAAGAGCAACAAGAAAAGAAAAAAGGAAAGGAGAAGAAGGGAAAAGCTGCCAGTGTCGATAAAAAAGGCGCTAAACAGAAAGCCAAATCGTCGATTAATCAACAAGCCGGTAATATATATAAATATAATTAATAGTGTAGTTAACGTAACTAACTATAAATACAGTATCAAACCAATTGGTTTATTATAAATTATAAATGAAAAATAACCGAATCTTTTATTCGTGCTCAGGTACAGATAAAGATGAACTGTCCGACGCAACGGCGACAACGGTGGAAAAGGTCGGCCAGTCAACCGAGAGGTCCACCACCGAAACCTCCAACAAGCCGGAGAAAACTCCCAACGAGCCACCCGTAAAAGTCAAACCAAAGCGACGGTTCCGGGAGTTGGATATGCTACAGGAGGATCTCAAGTCTAGTTGGATATGCGACGGTGCGATGAAGGCGACCGGCAGTCGCACGTGTAGCCAGAAAAATAAGGTCGCCGAACAGCAACTGGAGCAGTCGTCGATCGAAGACGATCAAACCGCCGCTAAGACTTCAGGTTGGTACACCTGCGACTTTTATTTTTTCTTAGTCTGATGCTCGATCGATGACGATCGACGATGATCGACGATAAAAAAATTTTTTTTAAGGAATTTCAATAACTTTTATGAATCTCTTGTTATCTTAAATAACGTTGAATTGATTTTCTCGTTAAATGAACGATTCATCGTGTTTCTACATAACTTTAATTACACTCGAGTTTTCAAACTTCAACGTTACAACTTTAATCGTTTGCGTAGTGTTGCTCCCTTTTTTATTTTTAATTTAGTAAATAGAAAATTTAAAAATATCCGAATCAAATATAGTTTGAAAATCCCAGTTGAATCTTGATCTTGTCGCGCTTGGTAAATTAATTTCCGATTACTTTAACGAGTTTTACTCGTGTATGTTTCCTTATAAGAATCATTAATAGTAGGAGTTAATACAGTTATACGATCAACGTGCACGAAAAGCGTCGTTGCGATTACACGAGGAAAGTCGTGAAATTAAGTCTAAATTATTCAAAAAAAAAAAAGAAAAAGAAAACGCTAGTATCGCGAATGTCTAATCGCTCTGGAAAATGTTATCGAATCAGGAAAAACGAAAAAATCACAAGCCGGGAAAACGAAACCCGGACCAAAACCAAAGAAGCCCGTAACCGAGACGAACGTCCTCGTAAGCTCGGACAGCGAAGAGGACGACGTGCCTTTATCGCGAAGATCCGAGAACATCATCAGCACCACAACGAACGCAACCACCGAGGCAAAGTCCAGGAAAGACACTACTCCTAAGTCCGGCAAGAAGGTGACGCGATCGAAAAATATTCAAAAGGCACCGCCGCCGTTGTTCGACAGTTCGTCCAACGACAGCTTCAACCTCGACCCCTCGGTAGTCGAACCCACCACCGATATATCCTTGCACCCGGAGACGACTTTGAGCGACAAAGTGATCGTCGCCAAAGGGAAAAATCTGAGGAGAGGCGGCAAGAAAACTACGCCCTCGGCGCCCGACGCGGGTAAGTCGTATTTTTCTTTCAATGTTCCAAGGGTTTAAAAAGCTTCAGCGTTGAAATTTAAAGAGCTTCAGCGTTAAAAGCACGTTTTTATAACTCGGTAAATATTATCGATACATCGGGGTATATTCATTCTGAAAATGTATTCTTAAACCAATCGCACGAAACAAAATTTCGTTTTTACTCTTAATAACGCGAACATTAATTTTATTAAAAATTTATAAAATATATATATATGTATATATATATTTATTTTTTATATGGATTTTATGGAATTTTGAAGATCGGCCATTTATTTGTATTCGTGCTTTTCTTTATTCAACGGTTAGAATTTACTTTCGATCATTTTTTTTATTTAACCTTGATCGACCTAACCTTTATAAGTTAGAAAAATTCTATTTCTAATTATGTACACTCGTAGTTACGCACCTCGAATTATTATTATATTCGTGAACGTTGCGATATTTATTTATTCGATTTTTTTTTATTTTTGTTTCATCGTTCGAGCAAACTCTTAAAGCCTTAAATTGTCATCAATAATATTTAAACTTCAGAAATATATTTTACAAAGACATAAGTAAAGAAATAAATTTATCGACTTAATAAATCGCTACATTTGTTCCAAAACCAGCCAAAAAAAGTCTTAAAAATACGCTTTTATTTTATCCTTAACCGAACAGTCGCAGAATCCTCATCGGACGAGAGTTTCGTCTCGAATGCCTCGTCTTCGCTATTATTGGATACATCGGCGAAGCAACGCGACAACAATCAGGAGCTACTCGACGATGTAATGGCAGAATTGGCGACGAATCCCAAGTACACCGTGGCAAAGAAGAAGCAAGTTAAGAAGAAAAAGAATAATTGGCAAATGGGTATGTTAATTTTTCATTTGTTACGAATAATTGTAAGATTATAAATAAACCTGTAAATTAGTTTTGTGATTTTGTTAAAATTAATGATTCGGTACATTTTTTATGCGTATAAAAATATAATAATATTCATGATAATAAAAGAAAAAATACGTTCAAGCCGCGATGTAAAATATCTTTAAAAAAATGTGGAAAACGATCGAAAAATCGTCGATCATCGTACAAAATATTTCGTTACTAAAATATAATTTATATCGAAAATATCGAGACAAAATTGCAATAACGCTTTAAAGAATAAAAAAATTAAATAATATCAACTATTACCGAGTGTAATGATTTATTTCACGTTCTCGGATGCTGTTTAAATATTTTTACGATTCGCAAACATTTTTCTGTTGCAAGATAAAATAATCGTACATTTAAAAAAATTATAAAAAATTTTCTTGATTTTTATTTTTAAATAAAAAACTAAATATATGAATTAATCATCCTCGATTAATTTCTCGAATAAAATATAGAATCCGGTTACATTACAATTATTTTCTTTCTCTGATAATAATAATAATAATAAAATAAATGCTCGGATATTTCGCGTATATCAACTATCGAATTACGTACGATTCGATAGCTGCTTTTATTTCTATCGATGAAACGATCGTTATTCGCGATTCTTTTTCTTAATAATCGCAGCGAAAATATAATAAAACTAAAATGAATAATTTAAAAAATAATCAAATATAAGTTTTACATCTTCAAGTAGCCACTTTTGTATAATCGTTGTTAAGATCGTTTTTAAACGTAGTTCTTAGTTATTATTGCAACATTATTTATTACGAAAACCGATAACCATATCCGACTACTAATTGGTTGAAATGACTGCTTTCCTAACGCTAGCCCTCTCGAATGATTCGACAGGCATACTGTCGAGAAAGAAGAAAAAGAAGTCAATGGGTTCGAATAAAGCCGACGAGAGTACGAGTCACGAATCCGTTGCGGATTCGTCGTTCAGTAACGAAACCGATGCACCTTCGAAGGAAAGCGACGCGACAAGTTCCAGCGATAAAAAACTCGATTCGTCCATCGATCGTACGGAAAGCCTCGACAAGTTGAACGACGAGGAAGAGACCGGCTGGAAGTCGACCGCCAACCTTCAGGATAACGACGACTTGACCTCGCGCGTCGATGCCGAGGCTCTCATCGGTTACACCTTGTCCGGAAACGACAAGTACCAATGCCTTTTGTGCACCTTCTACCGGAAAAACATCGTCCATCATTACAAGATGCAACACCCGAAGAAGGAAGTTTTGATATCCCGTCTGCCCGTGAACGACGCCAAGTTGGCCATCGAGGAGTCCAAAATATTGGAAGCGAGTAACGATACTACCGAGGATTCGGAGAAGCGGATAGGCAAGTACAGTTGCCGATTCTGTAACTACGTCACCAAGGGGATCGACAATTGCGCTCGCGAAAACTTTTACGAGCATTGCACGAATCACACGGGTGAGTATCGTTTCTCCTGCATGAACTGCAACTACGAGGCGGTCGCCAAAGGCTCGATACGGACGCATTATTACAAGGAGTGCCGCAAGTATACCAACACCAAGAGCTTCAACGAGGCAGTCGTCGAAACACCGTTGCCCGCGGAAGACAAGATCTACGGTTACCTTTGCAATAAGTGTAACTTTGTCCAGCTCAAGAGGGGTAACGTCGAGAAACACGTCAAAATCTGGCACGAGAAGAATAACGATCAAGAGGTGAAGATCGTTAAAATCGACATGTCTCTGAATTTGAAGAAAGAAGACGAGAAAGTTAAGGTTAAGAACGAGAACGATGATCCCAAGTTGATCATACCTGGTTTGATGGAAATGAAAAATGAAAAGGTTACGATCGTCGATACGACTCTGCCGGATTTCAAAGAGATCAAGCCCGACGTTGTCATCAATGCTCTGGAGGTAAAGTATCTTTGTGCTTATCTATAGTGAGTAGAATTTTTTATTACCGAGACAACTAGTTTAGTTCGATCGAAGCGATTTAATAATTAACGTTGGTCGCTCCGATCGTCGTTTCTTTAAACAAAACGCGGACATTTTTTAAAATATATTTACACAAGTTACAATATTAAAGTTTAAAAAAAGATGATAACTACTTGCGTTTGATTTTAGAACGAGTCGATAGTGGAAGAGCCCGAAATTCGTTTGATGCTGGAAACGACGGAACACAAGCTGCAAAAGTTCGAAAAATCGGAAAAGAGCAGTAATTTAAGCGCCTTCGTGTGTGCCTCGGAGCTCGATGATAAAGAGGTAGAGATACAGAACGAGCGCAAGAAAAAAATGCAGGAGATCGCCGAGAACATCGGGATCAAAGTCGACAAGGATGAAACCCAGAAGAGAATTTCTATAATCGACAAGCTCAAAGACAAAATGGACACGTCCTTACCCATAGAAGAAAAAGACATTGTCAGCGAAAAGGTGGAAATGGAACCCGAGGAACCAATCGTAACTCCGGAAGCACCGGAAGACAACTTGGATCCGCTTCATATACCCGAGCAGGAAGTCAAAATTTCGACGGAAGAGACTGTAGAGTTACTTCCGGAGTCGGTCCAAATCAAGGAGGATCCGGATGCGCCTAGACCCGTCGAGGAAGACAAAGGTGGTGCAAAAATGAAAGACCCTTTGTCATTTGTCGACGAGCCAGCTAAAAAGTAAGATATAAATAAAATCTATCCTCTTTGCTCTACTCGCGATCGTTTACGAATAATCGAACTTTTAACTAACATCGATCTTAACACTTGTAAATTGGTTTTTTAATAGTATATTTATTTTACGTAGAAAATTCAAATAATCATTATTTTTTGACCTGTACAAAAATTAATTGTAAACTATCTTATAGATTTTCTTTACGCGTAAGGAAACTTTTTTCGACAAGTTTATATTATTAAATCGATGCACGATTTAACGTTCGATATTATATCAACGGAACAATAAAATACTTCACAAGCGTATCTCAAATTTTTCATTCTTCGCTCGTTAAGGTCCTTTTCTCTTTCACCTTCTCTTCGATCGATGCTTTCCAACCTGTATCTTCCATTGGAATCTTCCATTGGACCAGAGGTTTACTTACTAATTTGTACTTTCTATAAAAAAAAAAACAAAAAATCATTTTCCACATTTACAAACGACAACACCAGAAATCAAATAAAGTTCCGTTTCGTTTATTTTTCGCAGCACCAGCGACGAGGATCCAAGCGATGGCGAACGACCCGTTGCACCGGTACAATACGACTCGGAATCGAGCGGTGAACAGTCGGACCACGAGATCACCACCGACGTGAGCAGCATACTTCAAAACACAGGTGAGATACGTTCGCCGTCCAAGGGTCTCATGTTGACGACGATCCAACGCCTCGCGGCTCAGCTGCAGAACACAAAACCGCTCGAGACGAGTTCTTTGCCCGAGTCGGAACCCGTTGTCGCCGAAATTCCGGAGACCGTTATCAAGAAGGAATGGATATCACCGAAGAAATTCGCCGACGATACGACTATGATCTCGACCGCGTCCATTAAGCAAGAGGTGAAGAACGAGCCGAGTTCGCCATTGGTAAGAAAATTTATCGTTTTAAGTCATTTTTTCATCAACGAACGTCGTATTTCGTAAATTCATCTAATAATAATAATTTATTTATTTATGTAATTAATAAATAATACGCGAGTATTAGAACTATTTCTTAACTTTGTTACACCTACTTTTTACAGAGAAATAGCGAAGAAGAAATTCCCATGATAGACGACGATTGTTTATCTAAACAAAATAGTCCACAGTCGCCGAAGACATTTATAAGAATCAGAAGGATCAGCGGAGACAAGCTTTCCAAAGGTGGCGATCAAGAACTCGGTTCGAGTATTGGTACGTATTAAATGTAAAATAATAATGTTATTAAATTGAAGCTGTTATCGAAACTTTTTATTTTTAAATTTTTTAAATGAAATAGGTAAAACCGATAAGAAGAAATTTGGATTTACTTAGCAACTGTAATTTTATGTGATATTTAAAAAATTAGCATTTTTTACATTTGACTTTTCAGAAAACGACCAATCAAGTTCAACGATGGCATGTATCGAAGCCATTGACTCTAATGCTACCGAAGAGGAAGGAGGATTTTTGAAGATTGCAAATGTTGTTAGTCTTGCTCAGAAAGAAAGCGAACCTCAAATGGTGAGTATTGATTTAATTTGATCGCGATAAATGTTATTAACTTATAATTAATATTACGGTTTCAAAACAGTAGTCACGTAATCACTAAAAGCTTTAGTATTTGTGTTGTACGTAGTGGGTTGTACTTAAATGACTGTTGGAAATATAGAAGACAAATTTACTAAAATTGTTTAGTTATAATTAAACATTTCTTAAAACAATTTTCACATCATAAATCATCATTTATTTGTAGACTATTTTTATATTATTCCAATAATTTTTTTCTTAATTTTAGTTTATCAGTCCGCCCTTTTTTATAATTTATAATTTATAATTGGATCATATATATATATATATATATATACACACACGCATATTTATATATAAATATATATATATATACCAAAAACATACTAATAGTGTGATGTACCCTTAACCATTCTAAATTATTTGCTTTTATTTATTTGCCCAAATTGTTTGCACATTTTGATGTAGCGCACTGCCTTAAACATAAATATTTTAAATAAAAAACACTAAAATCGTCATCCATTCGATTCCTGATTATCATTGAAAATGCCGATACATCCATGGCCACGCGATCACCAATTCAAGTAATTGCACAAAACTGCCTGTTTTAGCAAAGCATTTCCGCTTGCAAAAATGAAAGAATATATACACGCATGCATATATATATATGTATATATATATATATATATATATATATATATATAAATGTATATGTACGTAATATCAATATTATTTACTAAAAAAGATTGTTTACTTTAAAACTTTTCCAATGTTTTGTATATAATTTTTATAAATGAAAATCATTTTTTAATTTAGTAATGAATATTATATACATTTTTTAATGTGACAAAAATGTTTATTTTGTTCATTTGTTTAACGAAAAATACACAATTTTCGTATATCATTGATTTATTAATTTATTAATTCATTAATCTTAATTTATAATAAGCATTTTAAAAACTAGAAAATATTCGATAAGACAATTATCATATTAAAATACTTAATTGCAAACAATTCATCAAATTATTTATCCATACTGTTAAAAATTTTTATTTATTGCTCCATTCTCTTCCTTAACAAAAAATATTTTGTTTTAAACAAACATATTTCAACTTTTTTTCTTTGCTGCTATAATTATTAATGCTTAAAATTATTAACATCAATGCACGAATTAATCCACAATTATTATTTAATCATTTTTTGTTTCGTACGTTATTGTAAGGTATTCAATTTTTTTTAAATGTGTACGTCTATTCTTGTATAAATCAAATAAATACGATATAATCTTAATCTGCACGCAAAAAAATGTTGACTCACCTCAAACTATTTAAATAAGCGAAATTTCGATAAAAAATAATTTTAAAGTTACGTTCGGTCGTTGCAAGATTTCTCGAATTAACGAAATAAGTTACACTTTTTTTACCTTGATGAAAAATGTTACCGGTATAAAATACAACCGCGAAACGTTTCGCGAAAAAAAAAAAATTAAAAACTACTCTTTTTATCTAGCATTTAATAAAATTCTTGCTCGAAACTCATTTGACCTTCTTAATGACATAAGACTATTTTGAACAAGGTATCAAACATACGAAAAGCAGTAGAGACCTCACCGCAGAAAGTAAAAGGCTTGTCTCTTTTGAAAAAACCAAGCTCTTATATTCTGAAGCGAGTCGACAGCAGTGGTTCAGTTATCACCTCGTCAGGTGAAACGGTGAAACTCATTCCATTAAATATACCTCCAGCCGCGAGACCAGTGGCGAAACCAGAGAACTATATTTCCATCGGTGGGCAACCAACTGTAGCGATAAAAATCGATTCTAAAGGAGTGGCCACTCCACTCACGGTCGCTTCAGCAGGTACAGCGCCTACGAGTCTGGTCACCTCGGCCAACCAGCCTTTCAAACTCGTCAAAATAGCCTCACCGGAGCAGGTCTCCGTTGCTATAAAACTCAAATCAGCAAACGTATACGAGAAAATGCTCAAGGATGACAAACTTATACACATGTTCAAATGTATGGGTCGAGACTGTTGTTTTACCACCAGTAGCGAGCCAGCGTTTAACAAGCACTTGAGGTTGCACGAGGATGACTTTGGTAACAAGTTGAATAACGGCGATACTAAAGATTACTTCAAGTGTGCATATTGTTATATCGACTGCAGATCCTACGACGACTTGATAAATCATCTGAAAAACATGCACATCTTTTGTCGATACTGTTGCAAATATTGCTTCTATCGCGCGTTTGCCTACTCGTATGTAGAGATACATCAGGTACGATCAACGGACGTAGACGTCGATTGGACGATGAAAATCGTGCGTTCTTTATTTTTCTGTTAACGTTGATTTTGCTAGTTGCCCTGCAAATATAAAGAAGAATCGTCGAATCGTAGAATCGTAGAATCGTAGAATCGTAGAATCGTAGAATCGCAGAATCGCAGAATCGTAGAATCGTGCCTCCTGAATATCATTTTGGACTCTCCCCGTTGTACACTCCGCATGTTATTCGAGAGATCCATCGAAAGCCTTTCATGGTCGATCCGTAATTATTTTAAAAACTTCGTTTTTAAGCATTATTTCGTTTTCGATACCTTTGCAAATTATATTAATTAATATATGGCTACGCAAAATTAAAGTTCCGTCCTTTTTTTTTCTCTTAAAACACGTAAAAAATGACTTGGAAACAGTTGATTGTTCGCGAGGTTGCAAAAGTTTTAGTTAATTTAACCTCGGAATTTGAGAAACGTATTGAAAATTATTTTCGAAAATAGCGTCTCTTTAAATTTCTATTACCTTGAGAAGGATATAAATATGATCGTTTCGGTGAATTGTTTTTCTTTCGGGCATCGCTAGTTGGTTCAGTTTTAACAGAAAAGTAATTTAGCAACGCTTTCATCTTTTAAATAAAGTCGATAAAAATTAAGATAACCGGCTAAGCTGAATGTATTATTTAACAGAAAACTTATCACCAAATGAAGCGAGTACATATTCTCGTGGTCAGCGAGGAACTCGTACAATTGCCACCGACCCCTAAACGACTAGAACGTAAACAAATTATAAAACCCTACGTCTGTGTTCACGGTATGTTCGTTTTAATAATGGATAATTTTGTTTTTAAACAAAATTTTTTTTAATTAGTACTCGATACTCGTTGGTGCGACTATCGTTAGCGGGCGTATAGATATTACACATATATTCTTTCATTTTTAGATTGCAATAAATACTTCTTCATACCTGAGGCATTTGTGCTACATCTTAATATGCATCATACAAATATAACATCTGGCTTCAAATGTCACATATGCCATGGTGTGGTTCCCACTGTAGATAATCTCATTGAGGTATATTTTATAAGTTAAATAACTTATTTTACGCGTGATTGATTTTAAAAGAAAATAATTGGTGCATCGATAGTATTCTAAATTTATTCGTTGCGTAACTTTTGCGTAACTTATGCGTAACTTATGCGTAACTTAATTCAATCAATCACAATACAATCACGAGTAATTTTTTTCTATGCGTAACGCAGAAAAATCCAAGATAATACCGTAATAATCATTCATTTCAGCATTACAAACAACACGGTTATTTCAAATATCATTGTATGTATTGTACGCATGGTTCGGCATCTATAAAAGATTTACATAACCATCTTAGTTCAGCCCATTACAATCAGCCTCCGCACGTCCTCGAAAGATGTCTTCCACGCGAGGTAATTACATTATTTTCAAAATAACAAGCTCGATGAAAACGAGCGAAAGATCTTAGCTTTGATAATAACCGAACGAGACGATCGTACAGTCTGAAAAAACTTACGAAAAATATTGAATTTTTAAACGCAAAATTACGAATCTCGAGTGACTCATCGATATTAATTCCGCAGATCTCGAAAAACCTGAGCGCGATAGAACAATTGCGCGTCCGCGACGTTGACGCGATCTTCCGACAACGCAAAGGCACCTTCGACGAGGAGGTTACCAAGGTGGCGATCCCGCCGCTCATCAAGGCCACGAGTAGTCCGGTCTCCTTGATACCGACCACTCCGATAATGACGGCCAAGATCATTTCACCCAAGGACAACAATTCCTTCGTACCTCTCACTACTCTCGACAATAACGTCTCCAATATTCGTATTCTCGACACGCGGAGTCTCAGCTCCAACCCCACGAGTTTACTGAATATTGGAAAGAATATCAAGGTGAGTTTATACGTTTGGAGAAAAGGAGAAAAGGAGAAAATACCGTTTTAGAAAGGTGCGTTGTACTTTGACTCGGTCGATGTAGCGATCGAGTAGCTTTACCGGTTGATCGATCGGCGTAGTTTTTTTTTTTTTTTATATCGTTTTTTGTAAGATGAAATTCGTATAACGGTAAATTTGTAACGCGCTAAAAGTCTGTTCGGATTTGCAGATTTTTCAGTTTAATAAAGCCAACGAATTTGAATTTCACTTTTAGGTGACTGTATCCGAAAACCAGAATTTAAGTAATCAGTTCGGTAGTTATAAGGTTGATCCAGATAACGATAGCGAATTCGTCAACACAAATTTACTCGATCACACGGAGCTCCTGTCCGGCAAGAAAATGTACGTGGAAACAAAACAGGATGATAGTAAGGACTTGGATTACGATAGCGATATCGAAATAATTGGAGATTATCCGCATCAATTGATCGAGAATTTAATAGAAAAGGAAATTCCCAAGGTAAGTTTGTTTCTTTTTCTCTTATTATTAATTAAGCAGTGTATCGAATGTATAATTTATTCAAACTACATTATAAGCGAATTAAATTAAAATTCCATAACGGTCGTAGACTTCGATTTATGTTAACCATGATTTATAAAAATAATCGATGCAAACACGTTCTAGAATGAGTTAAACCAATCAGTCGTCGATAATCCGTTCTTTTCTTCTCCTCTTTCGAATCAACTTTGTATCCATCGAAACTGTAACCTCGATCCATTCGTCTTACAGCCGCTCGTAGAAAAACAAGGCATCAAAGAAGAACTGTCGGAGGACGGAAAAGAACCAATGACGATTAACGAGATCGAACCGGAACCAATCGGTTTGCCGTCGCTCATTCCGATCACTAGCGAACAAACCACGATCCAAGAAGCCCCGGTAGAAATCCCCAGCACGACGGGTCGATTCCTCAGCCTCGAGGACGTTAAGGACACGGGCTACGAGGGTCGCGAACTTTATCGCTGCGGTGTCGACACTTGTCCCCACGCCTGCGATACCGCGGAGGAGCTTCGACAACACATGCAGCAGTGCAGCCCCAACGACGAGGATGGCGGTGACTCCGCTCTTTACTGCACGCACTGCGGATCGATGAGCAAACGATTCAGTAAGCCCTCGTTTTTCATCGACCATCTCAAGACCCACGGGCTCAAGCGATTTAGTTGCGCTTTGTGCAACGCGAGGTTCGCTGTCCAGAGTCAGGCGCAATCGCATCTCAGGGCCAAGCACAAGTACGTCAGCTCCAAGATCATACCGGCCGATCCCACGAATCCCTCGCCCGCTGGTTTGTTCCTCGTTCATCCTCTGGTAAGTAGCATCTGGCCATTTTTATTTTTAACCGTTTTTAATCGATGAACTCGAGATGTAACTCGAGATGTAACTCGAGGATAAAATTGGGTGAAAATGGTGAAAATTTACGTTTACGGCTGGTTGCCTTTATTTTATTTTTTTATAAACTTACCGAAAACGTTTTGTAATTTCACCCTTTTTATTTAAATTCTTTTTCTCTTTGACGATATTAGAAATACACGTTATTTTATCGAAATTAAATCAACAATTTTGCGATAAAATTACTAATTATAACGAGAATTTCGGTAAACTTCGTTATTTCTAGTTTCGTTCGAAAACCAAACCAATACGATCCTTTGAACACTTTACATCCTCAACATCCGAATGAAAAAACTTTACGAGATTTAGATAAGAGTTTATCCGTATTTACATTAGGGGTATTTGAAATGTGTATCGCAGACAACGGCGGACAAGCTAAAGAGCAAGAAGATGAACAAGACGAACTTGGAAAAGGAAATTCCCAAACCCCCCGAGATGGAGAAGCTCAACTACGGGCCAAGCGAGATCGACAAACTTCCCCTCCAGGCGATCTACGTCCGAGCCGTTCAGTGCGCCGTTTGTCCTTACAGCAACAAGGTCCGCACCAATATGGTGAGGCATCTCCAGGCTCATCTCAAGGACGAGAGCGTGCCGGACTCGAGTCCGGTAAATCCCGTACCCTGTCTGGACAAGAAGGAACGCATGTTCGACAAGATGGTCAACCTGGCCAGCAGCTCGCACGAGAACGGACGTATGAGCGGTGGAGGCGCTTCCGCTGGTGCTGGACACAAGGACGCCGCTAAAATCGAGGAGGACGAGGCTCTGCCTAAATTCGTTCCCGAGAATCAAAGGTGCGATCTGTCCTTTGC
Organism: Dolichoris vasculosae; assembly: GCA_018907195.1. NCBI lineage: Eukaryota > Metazoa > Arthropoda > Insecta > Hymenoptera > Agaonidae > Dolichoris > Dolichoris vasculosae. The sequence goes on from JACCHY010000015.1 coordinate 4,758,897, forward strand.
TGTACATACGTATACTCATAGATTTGTCCTTTTTTTTTTAAGTTTGATGTAATTATAATTATTTGTGTACGTTTTACGCGTACGTGTTCGTTATTTTCTTGTTCACTAATAAACGTAAAAAGTATGTGACTCGGTCTTGACGGTGATGCATTTTCTCGAATTTCGTACGAATTGCCGATTAATTAAATTGTGAATCGAGTCAAATTTAAATGCATCGCTGTTCTTTTCATTGTGTTTTTTTTTTTTTTTTTTAAGAAAATGGTAGGTTTGAATCAGTAAACAAAGCTTTATTGGTATTTTTTTTAGATCAAGAATAATTTAATCTGTTAGAATGGAACGATATTTTTATTATTTTTATTATAGTACCGAATGTAATCGTAGAGTCGATATTAATTTATATTTATTAATTTTTAAATAAAAGGAAAAAGTTTTATGATATCGTTTCAATCGTTAAACTCGATCTAATATTTATTACACGCTAAAGAGTTTACTCTAATTCTAATTTAATTCTTTAAAGTCTATTCCTTTTTCTACGCGAGAAAACGTTTGATATATACATGCGTGCATGCATATGTATAGAGAAGACAGTACTTTAAATTTGAATTATTTTGTTGAATATAAGCCAGTATATTTTTTAACTAGGAGCTTGCGTAATTAGTAGAAACACGTAAAGTATTCAAAAATTAAGAATTAATGGTACGATGTAGAGTGTGATATTGAAAATGCACGGTAAGACCGAATTCCTTAAATATTCACACAATTTTACACATTTATTCTATAAAGCAGAGAATAACCCAAAATTGAAGTAAAGATTGAATTTTATTACGTAAATCTTATCCAATTATAAAGAAACGAACACACATTTTTGGCAACTTACCTTCACATACTACATAAAATTTATATTTTCTAAATAATCGAGTATCGATCGGTAAGAATATGTTAGAAATTTATATTCAATTTTAATATCAAAATCTCTGTTAGTTCCAGATAAAATTATTGAAAGCGAGTCCATATTTTTCTTACAAATTTACTTATATTCTCTCGTTACGAGAGATAACATCTGTTATTTTTATTTATAATAATTTCATCTTTCCTATTAGAAACCCGGGAAAAATTTTATATACGATTGGAAGACCGACTTTATGAAATTGTAAATCATGTGCATCAAGTTGGTTTTTATTAAACAAGTGTTTGCATTAAGTATTTATACGTACAATAGCTTGTAACTGTATTTTCTCCAAACCCCAGTAAAAATTTTGATAACCACCTTTGGTAAATCCGCAAGTACTTTTGAAAAGTCTGTACATATTTTCAAAAGTTCAAGCTAAGTAAACAAAAGTTGTAGTTATCGATATTCATATTTGATTTCATCAAGAATCGTATCCATTATCATCAAAGTATATATGTGTATAATCGCCAGGTTAAATACGCTTGGATATATTCGTACCATCTCATTTTCATCGAACCGGTCTCTTAATTTCCACGACATTCATTTTCATCGTTAAAAACTACTAATCGAGAATTTCAGCTGCATAACGAAGAACGATTATTAAATATTGTCCGTCGTTGCAACGAAACTGATAATAAATATCAGCGTAAATAACAAAGTTGAAATGTAACTGGGCGAAATTGAGAAAACCGTATCAGAATAAAAAAAAAAACACTTGATTTGAAAGACCTCGTTTGAGCTCGAGAATCAATCCGCGTATAAATTCGCGTTGGTTTTATGCACGAATAGCAAACAATCGTTATTCCTAAGTATATACAATTTTTCACCTGGGTGAATCCACAAAGCTGGGTGAAACCACAAAACCACGGGCAGAATAAGAATTGCCAAACAAACCACTTGTTGTGTGTGTGACCATATGAAATGTGAATTTGTCAGATACGTCTGCGGAGTACCGGAATGCAATTACTTAACGGTCGAGGAAGCGATGTTGCGACATCACTTAAAAGCGTTGCACTCGGACGAGGTGCACTTTCGGTGCCCCCACTGCCCGCCGCCGAATGGCCAGGACTTAGCCCAAAACATTGCCTTAGAAAAAATGGGTGTTCATTTAAAAATGCACGATAGCCGACTTTACAAGTGTTCTCATTGCATTTACCATCACTATCACAGGTTTGTGAATTTGACTGCACCTCCAGTGAATTTTTTTTTTTTTTTTTTTTTTTTTTTTTTTCAAATACTTTAATCAACGAAAGCGAGTGCTGACTTGTTTTTTTTTTTTACTACGTAGTTTTTACGATAAATTATTTACACCTGCTTTGGTCATCCGCTGCTTCACTTTACTCTGTAATTCGCTTTCTTAAAAATGCGCTTCGAAAACATTATATACGATACTTTGAAACGAACGGCACAATTTTTAATCTTAGCTAAATTCGGAATAACGCTTCGAAACTGCAAAACATCGATATTCGTACGCATACATCGATTGCAATTGAAACAACGACATTTTCAGACATTTTTTTTATTTTCACGTTTGTTACATTTTTTTTATATTTTATTTATATTTTATTTATATTTATATTAATATCGATAGCACGAATATCCTGTACGAAACTATGGATATTACATTTTCATTTTTGAGCAAATATCTATAATCCGTCGTATAATCGAAGAACCATTTTCATTGTTCGATCGTAAGATTTGCATTTTATCTAACGTATCATTGATCGCAACATTAATTTGCTCTGTAAGAAAATTTTTAATTGCATTTTTAACTGCGTAAAACTAAAAGTATTTATATTATCAAACATACCGCACTCGCACTAATAATATTATCGATATTTTTTTTCCGAGCGCAACGAATACGTTTCCCGTCGATCGTAGATCCCGACCACAAAATACCGACAACCCATTTTATCTCGTAATCCATCGATCGCAAATATTCAAGCTTCCCTAACTTCTACGTACAAAAAGACCCCACGTTATCTTTCGATTTTCCAAATCGTTAAGAAACGAGACATCGTTGATGTTCAAACGCGTTTACAGCGTAAGTTAACGAAAAAAAAAAATCCTTCCGTCTCTTCGTCCTCCGACCGTAACCCACACCGAAAACCACACCGAAAACCACACCGAAACCCAAAAAATAACGATTCAACGCTCTCGGAAAGAAAAACCTCGCCGCTCTCGATAAGCGATAAATAAAACTTGCGTGAAAAAACGCAGACACGTGGTCGAACGTCACCTGGCGGACAAACACCCGGAGAAGCGGCCGTTCGTGAAGGTAATCCGCGAGCTCCAAGCCGACCAATCGGGTGAGGTCCAACAGCAGCAAACCTCCGCTTCGCAGGAGCCGGAGGAGACGGAGCTCCCCGACCCGGACGGCAACACCTGGAAGTGCAACCTCTGCGACTTCAAGTCCGTTTACAAGACCGCGATGCAGAATCACGCGGCGACTACTCACGACGAGAAGTGTCAGTTCAAGTGCAACGGATGCACCTTCAAGACCATCAGCAAGATCACCTTCGATCAGCACATGCTCACGAAACACGTGAACGAGCCGGAGGTCGACTACACCACCGTCTACCAGAGGATCAAGGGTAAGGACGGAGACGTTTCATTTTTAACGACTTTGTAATTTCACGTTGGAGAAAGGCTCGAGAGATTATTTAACTTAAGAATCGAAAAATTGTGCGCTTGTTTCGATTATTTATGTATTTAAAAAAGCGGTGTATCAAAGATTTATCGACCCGCTCGTCTTGGAATATCACTCGAACCTTCGTTCGCACACAGGTCTGAAAAAGCCGGACGTGGTCGAGCCTACGATTCCTCAGGACGAACCTTTCGACACGACTCCGCTTTGGCGTCGCGACATGCCGCGAATCCGACACATCCGGGGTATCCTCCTCGAGGAAGAGGAGGAGAACGAGTCGACGAAGAGCGGCAAGCGCAAATCCGAGGTCGAAGTCCAGGTGAAACCGCCTAAGGCGAAGCCTGTCAAAATCACCGGTACCGCCATCCTCGCGGCCATCGACGACTGCAAGTCACCGGAGGCCAAGAGGCCGAGGACATCGTTGGACGAGCCGGAGAAACCCAAGGTTACCCCCGAAGGTGGTTTCGGACCCTTGGGAAAACCCGTGGGTGATCTCTACGTCTGCACCGTCTGCAATCAATTCAAGTCCAAGTACAAACACGATTTCAGGGATCATCTTTACAGGGACTTGAAGTACACGAGGTGCGTATCATTATATTTTTTCGCTCTTCCAAGTCTTTGCGACGTTTATTTCTCTTTCGTAAATTTGACGGGTCAAGCTGGAAATTAATGTCTCGATCGAATTTCAGGTGGCATTGTCCGCTCTGCGAGTATAAAGCGGTAAATCGTGGATCGCTGGTTAAGCATTTCACCAATAGACATCCGTCCGAAACTCTGGAACCAAGAGTAGCGACTCCGAATACACAAATCGAGGAATGGGTAAGTTCACCGCGCGCTTCGAATCGCGCAACGGTCGTATTAATTTTTAAAACGAATCGCAGGTTGGATCTGTTATAAAAACACAAACGGATATAATGAAGAGCACCAAAATTCCGGAAATCCCGGTGCCCGTTGTAGAAAACGAGGAAGAGCCCGAAGAAAGCGACGACGACGATCTTGTGATCGATACGAAAGAAGAAGAAGAAGAAGAAGTTTCGGAAGAGGAGAAGGTTGATACCTCGAAAGGTGATATCGATCGATATCTATTAAATCCCAGTCGTTTACAAAATGTATCGATAAGCGTATTAACCCAAGATGTAAACGTCGTAGCTCCCGTGACGGTACCATCGGAAGTTCTACCGGTGCCTCTGATTTGCAAGCACTGCAACATGAGCTTCATAAAGTGGAGAGGTTTCAAGCGCCACGTCCAACTCAAGCACTTGAAACGTCTCGGTTACCTGTGCCCGTACTGCGACCGCAGCACCAACTCCGAGGCGGTTATGTTGCAGCACGTGAGATCGAAACATCGCGCCCTTCCGGAGAAGATCCTCGAGAATCCGAACCCACAAGCGCGCGAACTCAGCCCCGGTTTCTGGGAGCGCGAGTACGGCCTCGTTGTACCAAAACGACCGAAGAAACGGAAGAGGAGGGACGAGAACGCCGAGGACGGGACCACGAGGATAGACCACGAACTTCCCTGCGACAAGTGCGACTTCACGGCGATGACCAACGCGGGTCTCAAGAGTCACATGAGGACTCACGAAATCAGGGTGAAGCAGAAGTGTAGCTATTGTACCTTCGTTAGCTTCAATTCTTCGGAGATGAGGCAGCACTGGGAGGTCAATCACGCGCACCTCGAGTTTAAGGTACGCTTTTTTTTTTTTTTATTTTTCTTTTCGAGTAGCTTGGATTTGTACGCGCGAAAATTTATACCGATGAATTTTACTCGATGAATTTCGTTGGAACGTTTGTTTCAAGATCGAGGAGGCGATCGTGACCGCGGCGATGGACGTAGCGAACGCGCGCGCGGCTAAGAAGACCAAACTCGAAGACGAGAACAAGGCCACAGTTTATTACTGCTACTACTGCGACATGGGCAGTTTGTCCCTGGAGGCGATCAGGAGCCATTGGAGAAGCATCCACAAGGAGGATCAGAAGTCGTCGGTGTTCAAGTACAAGGAACTCTCGGAACCAAGGGCCAAGTGCGCTTACTGCGCGGAACCAGGAACCAAGTCCACCCTCGTCGAGCACATCTGGCAGAAGCACGGACGCGACAAAGAAATATTGCTGGTGAGCAAGGAAGACGAGAGCGGCTGGATGTGTAAATGGTACGTTTTAAACGCGAGATTTTCATTTTTTTTTTTTTATATTTGCCTTCCGCAAACAACTCGATTTTCATCCGGGCAAGATAAAACTGTTTCTGGATACTCTTGGTTACAAATCAGTACGTTCGGGACAATTTTTATAGAATTTTTATAGAATTTTTATAGAATTTTTATAGAATTTTTATAGAATTTTTATAGAATTTTTATAGAATTTTTATAGAATTTTTATTTGTTTATCGAGACGTAAATTTCGTTCGATAGTATGTTTCTATTCGGAGATTTTTCAACGACGTTTAACACGAATCGTTCAACGAATCGTCGATATCTTTGATCAACTTGAACGAATTTACGCTTCAGGTGCAAGGACGAATTCTTTACGAGCAAAGAGGAGATGGACTACCATCAGAAGTTGGTTCACTCGCAGCTACGGGCGAATTACAAACTCGTGCGTCGGGGATTCCAGTGCAAGCACTGCGGCTTCGACACGATGGTCTTCGAGGTGATGCAGAAACACGCCAAGAATCACCTCAACGTGTACAAGTGCAAGCAATGTCCAGACGTGTTCAAGACCTTGGCCTCGGTGAAAGGACACTTCAAGTTACTGCACCCGGACAAGGAGCCCGAGACTCGCACGATAACGAGCGAAGATATCAACAAGGAGATCGAGATAATCGTCAACGATTCGATAACCTTCACGAATGTCCAACTCGCGCCCGTGAAGATCTCCTCGAGCTCGCCGACGAAGACGCCGCCGGTTACCCCGAACAAAAGCGCCAACCCCGCGAGTCCGCGCGTCGCCAAGAAATCGACCACCAAGCAATCGATAACGCCTATTCGACCTCTACCCTGCAAGATCAAGGCCGTCGCGAGAAAGTCGACCAATCCTCTGCCGCGTTATCCCTCGGGCGTCGTCTTCCAAACGGACGTGAAGGACGAGGAGGAACGTAAACCCCCCAAGTACGTCTCGTACTACGGAAGAGCCACGAGTCCCGTCGACCTCGGCAGTCTCAATACGACGATGGCCCTCGCCGGTCTCAAGATGAAGGTCAACTGCGCGAAACTCGCCGAGATATTCAATATTAATATAGAACCGAGCCTCAGGCTCAAGGACTTTAGGAAGGAGATGATCGATCGCAGGTGAAAGATCGATCGCAGGTGTATGGATGGTTCGAAATTTTTAGTGATAGTCCGCAGGGACACGGGACGCGAATACTTCCGTTAGGAAGTTTGTCGTTCCCTTCTTCTTCTACTTTTTTTTTTTTTTTTGATAGAGTACGCGCGCGTACCTTAGTCTCGTGTTAACTCGAAACCGAGTTGTTTTCTTTACAGGCCAAAAATGACGTGAAGTTGAGGCATTATTATTCCGATAGAATTCCGATAGAAGTCCGTTATTTATTCGTATTGAAATTTAGTTGAACGATTAGCTTTGTCATTTTGATCTTTGTCGTTTGTGAAATTAAGGTACTCGCAATGGTTTAGCTCTATTTTTTTTTTTTGAACGTCGAATCAATCGATGCGTCGAGTGAATTATACGTTCGTTAGATTCGCGTACAACATTTTTATAATCGTAAATAGACTTTGTCTTACGAATTACTTTCGAATGATCGTAGTTTTGCACCAGCACACGTTCGATAACGAATTTAAAATCGTGGTATTTAGATGACACATTTCGTTGATTATTTAATTTAGTTTGTATTTGAAGAAAGAAGAAAAAATGAAAAAAAATTCAGTAAAATTAGTATTTATTACAGAAATGTATATGGCGCCATCTGAACGATGAATTGATGTTTCTAGCGCAAAAATCAATATCCTTATCGATAATCGAATGTAGATCATTTTTTTGTAAATACTTGTAAAAGTAACCTTAAGATAATTTATAGTGTTATGTGAATTTACGATGACATTTCTTTATTAAACACATTTTAGATTTTGTAATGTTGAGAGAAAGTCAATCGTTACTTGTAAATGTTTTAAAAACTGCTCCCGAACACCAAAATCAGAGATGAAATTAAATAACGCAGTTTATAACTGTAAGAGTATAAAAATTGTTCACATTGTTGGCAGTATTATAATTGCGAAAAAGAAATTCATACAATGAAATTAAATAATCAGTGCTTTATAGATAAATGAATACAGAGTTAAACTTTAAATTGCTCGAAAACTAAGGAAGACTGAAATATCAACTATGGCTAGACTGTAATGAACACATTTGAAATATTTGTAAATAGAGTGTACAAAATCCTTAAATAAATATTTTTGATTTTTTTAAAATACAAAGCCTCTGGTTTTTTCAAACTGATAATGTATTGGTCATTTAATTTATTTTTTCACGTTTTAAATATATTTTTAAAAAATTTTATTTTTAGTACATTGTATTTTTTTTTATAAATATATTTTAATCTTATGCCTAATAAATAAATCGATAAATTTTATACAAATTTAAATCAAAATATTTTATTTCCAGAGGCGTGAAGTACAATTTTTAAAAATACATTTAATAAAAGCTATGCGATTCATCAGTGAACTGATAAATAAATGAAAATTTCTGATGTTGCATTGATAACATTAAAGTAAAAAATTTTATATTCTTATTTTCTATTATATTATCCTTTTAACGATGATAAACCTGCTCTCATTATTTCATCTACGAGAAGAAGATTGGAGGCGATAATCGTGCTGAAAAAAAGAAAAATTTAATAAAAATACCGTTTAAAGAATTTATCAGCAAATATTTTACTCGAAGCAATAGTTAACCTACCAGGAATGAATAATTTGCTTCTTTACAATATAATTATCGAAAATTCCAGCCATTATTGGATCTAAAGCTAATCCGGTTGAAATATCCAATCCGACATTTAATTTTAATGCATTTGATTCTTCTTGCAACTTGACAATAGTATCCTGTGTATCGAATCCACTGTTTACAGCTGAAAATTTTCAAAATCGTTACGATACTTTTTTAATTGGTAAAATTATCGTTTCAATGCTTAAAAATCATTTTCCAAACAATTTCTTAAAAATAAAATACATTTTAAATTTAATTATTATATTTCAAAATATATTAATAAAGATATCCTTGTCCTTTGACAAATATTTTACAAATATTTTATCGATACTTTTAATTATCTTGTTTGAATACAGGAAACAATATTTTTCTGAATTTCAAACGTAAATTCATAACGATCTGTTTATACTGTGGTATTCGATAATAAATTTTTTATCAATTTAATACTTCGATCGAGAACAAAATTTTAAAAAACGAACGATGTATTAACTCACCCAGTGTTTTTGGAATAACGAGCAGCGCTTCCGCGAATGCTTGAACTCCAAGACGTTTCTTTCCTTTGACTTCGTTTTTGTACTCTTGAAGAATTTTATGAGCTGCTATTTCAAAAGCACCGGCTCCAGGAATAATGGCTTTATCTTCTATGGTGTTATTTATTGCTCTTAAACCGTCGTAAACCGCGTCTTTCAACTGAACCAGAGTGTATTTACTCGATCCCTAAGATGAGAGGAATAACATGTAAATATTAGATTGAGAATAAACGTTTGTTAAAATATATTATTCGTTGTATATTTTACCCTTAAAAGTATTGTCACCGAATTTGGCTTCTTGCACTCCTCCACAAACGTATACTTCGTTTCACCCTGTATAAAGTTTAGAACGTTGATTAATTCAAAATCATTATCGTACAAACATTTTACAATTTTATAAGTCATCCGTTATAACAGTTTTCACGATGAAATTAAAAAAAACTATTATTTATTTCGTAGATTTATAGATATTAAAATTAAAATATTTTGATATAAGTGTATCGATCAAATATAAACAGTTTCTACGCTTGGAATAATCGTTACAGGTTGCTCGCGTACCAGAACATATTCGTAAACGAAACCAGCGTATCCAAGATGCTCCTCTTGCAAGTCGTCAAAGGAATTCATAGATTCTCCACCACAGGCAAGACACAATCTCTCCATGTTCCTTCGCTTGGCCCGTCTCATCGCCATTATACCTTCCTTGGCAAGCATATCCAAGGATGGTGGGTCGATACCCTTTTGATTAATCAACACAAAGGTTTTATTTGTTCCGTCGCATAACTTTTTCTTCAGCTCGATAACTTTCTTCACTCGGTTATCGATGAATTGACGCTCGGCGCACACTAATTTTTCACGTTCATCGGCTGTCTTGTAGAAGAAGCCGCTATGTACCTGTAAGAAATTTTACATTTACTATGGAAGAAGGTTACGATATTTAAAATATGCACAAAATTTGTTATAATCGAATAAAATTTTTTTCCCCAGTTATTACGTATACCTCTGTTTTCTCGTATTCTAAACTGACGTTGCACGTCAGGATGTAACAATTTTCAAGTTTCTTCGGCATGTCCGGATGCCTGGAACCATGATCGAGTACGAGTCCTTTGATAAGAGACGTATCGGCTGAAGTTCTGTGTTTCATTTCCATAATCTCGATCATGTGCAAGTCGATGGGTACATCCGGTTGTCTAATACTTAAAACTGCATCCACGCAGATGTTGGTGAGTTTTTCGGCGATCAGAGGATGTATCTTTGTTTTGAGGGCGGTTCTCGCGACGCATAAGAGCGAATCTCTATCGGGTTTCATAGGCACCTTGAGCTGTTCCAATATTTCTAGAGTTTTGGTTTTGGCTAAATCGAAACCTTCCGTGATTAGTCTGGGATGAAGACCCTCGGAGATATAAAGATCGGCTTGTTTCAACAGTTCTCCAATTAACAAAACTGTACTCGTGGTACCATCTCCGGTTATATCGTTTTGAGCGGTCGATGTTTTCGCGATGAGAGAAACCGTCGGATGTTGAATATGCATTTCATGAAGCAGAACGTTTCCATCCTTGGTGATTTTAATGTCTCCGGAGCCGGATACCAACCTAAGATATCAAAATAATTAATAATAATAATGTCGAATAAAAAAAAATAATATCGATGAAATTAGAACGGATGTATTTTTATACGGTACTTTATTAATAACTGCGGTGGATTACTAAAATTTTGTTAAGGCTGTACAACATTTTGAAATTTTGTATTCCAATAATTCTTTTCGTTATTCTATAACAATAGTCGCAAAGAATTATCGATTTCCAAATTATAAAGATAAAATTAAATTAAAAAATACTTTTCAGACAAGGTTTTTGATATAAGCCCATATAAGGAGCGATTTTCTTCTTCCTAACCAAAGACGCGTCAACAATATAAATTATAATCCAAGATTCATCGGCAAGTTTAATCTTTTGAAAGCAAGGAAGTTAGGCGAAGCTATGCAAAGAGAAAAGTACGAAGGAGATTAAATTGACGAAGAAGGAAAATCTCACATTTTCATGGTTCCTTTCGGACCAAGATTCGTCTTCATTATATCTTGGATGCTTTTAGCCGCTGATATATTAATGGCAAGTGCTTGAGCCGCACGTGCGAACTCCGCCTTTGGATTCAATAAACTTATAGCCATTGTTAAGCGATGTTTTTAATATCGTTTAAAAAAAACTAAGCTCTTAACTAAATCAGGTATATAATAAAATTACCACGCCGCTATTTTATCTATTCTTCTGTCTCTACTTTGAAGACGGTTATCATCGATGTTACGATGTGTAGATACGAAACATCGTTGGAGAATTTGGAGCCGTGACTCGATGGTTTGTAAATGGAGTTGGTTGGATGTTCCGATGGATCGGGACTAAATGATATTGGCTATTGGTTAAATCGTTTAAAATTTATAAATGATCTTGTATCTGATTTTTGTATTTGAAATGTATTTGAAGTGTATTTGAAGTGCGATAATTTAATGTTTATTATTTTCGCTGATTTAAATAAACACTATTTAAAAGTATCGCTATAAATATTATAATGCATAATAATAACGGAAATTGCTGATTTACAATTTGTAAAAACGATCGTACAATTTTAATTCTATGAGAATAATTATATATTATTGAACGTATTTTTTGTAACGCATTAGAAAAGTATTATATATACTCGAATAAATAATATTTTATTAAAAGATTTCAATGAATATTCCATTTTATTTTCCTCATTCAGATCTTATCTTTGTGAATTAATTTTTCTAATTCTGAGAAAATGCGATCGAATATAAGAAACTTTGGTTTCAGAAATTTATTCGCAATTTCATTATAATAGAAAATTAATTATAACACGAGAAAAAATTCTTCGCGCGCATTCGATTAAAGAATTTTGATTAATAATTACTCTTTACAATTTTCGTTTTTATAGAACTTATTTCTGATTTTAATTTATTTGCCGTGAAAAAACTTAAAATATCAATTTGAATTATATTGAAAATCAAAGAATAAAATTATGTTAAAGGTTTATTTTCGGTATTGTAAAAAAATTATTCTATATGTTTTTATACTTATTTTCATTTGAAATTTAATATTTTTTAAATGTGAATTTAAATATATTAAGTTGTTATTAAGAAGAAAAATCTTGTAAGAAAAAGTTTTTTAATTTTATGCTATCATCGTAAACGGTTTCAAATTTTAAATAATTGGATACCAGTAATTAATAATAATATATACATATTTAAATATATGTAAAATATTTTATTAAATTTAATAAAATGCAATTGTCTTACTTAAAAGTTTAATAAGCATTTTCAAGTAATACATTTATAATATAACTATTTGTTTATGTAACTCCTTATTTTAAAAATAATTAATTAAGTTGAATATTAAGTTTTTGGATACGAACGAATAATATTTATACATTATAAATAAAAAATAAAAAATAAAATATATTCTTAAATAGATAAAATAAAAAAATTTTAGCATCAAATATCACATTTAATCTGAATAATATACACCGAAAAAACATGTTTGACAACTCTTCATAAATGTTTTAAAATATTGTGATTCGTTATCAAACGTTTAAAAAATATTCAATTTTAAATTTCAACAAATTTATTCATCAATTAATTTGAATACTTTTATATATTTTTAAATATATTTGTTTACATGACCTCTAAATAATACCCATTGATTTAACGAAATTTAAATTATAACTGTAGCAAGAATAGTCATTTAAATAATCAATATTTTACGTGAAACGAGTTGAGTCAAAACTTTATACAACGTTTGCGCAAATCGGTTTTTATTATTCATAAAAGCCTGGTACGAATGTCGTCAAATTAATCATGTTAGTGTAATATATATATAAAAATTATCTTATAATACATTGATAGATTTTCTTTTTACATTCCATTTGGATATTTTAAAAATATTACATACAAATATTAAGTTTAATTGAAACGATAAAATTTGAATGAGTGTAAGAAACGAGTTTTTTAAAATATAAAATGATTAATTTTTATGTATGTTATACATTCGTTTAAATTGTAAGTATGATAATTTTTAATACTAAAAAATTTTGATTATACAAAATAAGATTCACACTTAACAACTGTTATTATTAAATAAGATATAAGTGAGTAATGAAGTTGTAAAAGTTGACGAAATTCATTTTATAAACTTTATAAACATTAGTAACAGTTTAAAATAAAGAAACTTCCTATTATTTTATTTTTTATTTATTATAATCAGGATATTTTTACTTTCATTTTCTATACTTTTCAATTATAGGTAAAATAAAATAAAACGTAAAAATTTAAAAATGCTGGAACTGTACTTATATATAAAACATCACTAGGATGTGACAATAAATTTTTAATTTTATATAATTTATGAATGAAAATGAAACCATTAAAATTAAAGTTCCATTCAATGTAATCAATTAATCAGAAATTAAAAATCCTTATTATTACTTTTTTAAAATGATTTAATTTGAGATATTTTTACCATTTTTTGCCTATTCGTGATTCTACCGTATAAAAAAAGCAATTATTAATCTAGATTACAATATTTAAATTAATTGTATTTAAAAATATACGAAAATCTTATATTTTGTCTTTTAAGACACGCGAGTGGCACGTAAATTTCGTGTATTCAATTTTATATTCCGTCGAAAATATAAGATAAAAAAATCACGAATAAGCTACCGAATAAAAGTACACTAATTTCTATATAATCCGCGCAAGAAATTTGCAAATAATCATCGCAGCGATTGTCCAAGAAATCTAACGAAATATTATCTTTGTGAGCTCATAAAAAAACGAATATCGATATCGGATGGAACAAAATCACTAAGAGAGAAAGAATTTTATCTCTCAATAATGTCTCTTATTATTAGGAAATCATTTGCATCATTAATATTATATATTTCAGTCTTTTGAATCGATGATTCTTGTCAGATATTTAAAATGTTCTTAACGCGTCAACAAAGTCATTGTTATAAAGTTATAATTTAAAAAAAATTAATTTTTTCACTTACATTTGTACACATTACTTTTGTACGATTCTTCTATTTTAAATCTTAATAGGTATATTTTCTTAAAAAATACCGTTTGAAAAATATAAATGCGTTGTGTAACTTAAAAATAAAAAAATTAAATTAATCAACAATACATTTAATTGTTTTAAATCTTAAATCAGTATAATGAATTTTTAAATTTTATAAGATTGATATTATACGTATAATTTTTATCCTTACATATTTACACATTAAGAAAATTAATTCCAAAACGTAATTTTTTAACGTTTCAAAGATTGCTTTATTCGATCCTCCTGTCTCCCAATATAAAAACTATCTCGTTTTTTCCTCACCGCTTCCTTCCTGCCTTGTGTTTTCAACGAGACCGTCGCCATGTTGCCGGAAAACCGTTCATCTGTACGACAATAATGTATGTGTGAATCCGACCCGTCGTCGGAGCCTTCGGTGATAAAGAGTCGAGTTTTTCCGATCGTCGTAGAGCTGGAGAATAATGCCAGAGTCTTACGTTGTCGCTTCCTTCGCGACTCCGGTACACTCAATTTCAATTTTAACTATAATAACTATGGACTGAACGATCGATAATAAATAAGATGTACGTTTCACTTACGTACGTGCATCTATATTTGTGTTTATATAAATGCATATATTTACGATGATTACACGATATTATCTTTAATCGGTGATATCTATTATTTTAATAAAATATTATTCTTCGAAACTTATAAGCTTAATATTAGTTTATGCATAACAAATAACAATATTATTCGAGTTTAAAAATACGTGGGTATAACATTATACAAGTTAAAAGTCAGACAATATTGAAAGGATACTACGTTGCAATGAAATACTATTGTATTTAGCTCGAAAGTATTACAATTTATAAATAAAAAAATTAGATGCATTGAATACAGTGTTCTAATTCTTTTGTTTTGAATTTCTATCTTTCACTTTAATGAAGGTGTGGAAAAGTACAGTTAGAATTTAGAATCGTGTTTTTTTAGTCGAGTAAAAGTGGAAAAGGTCAACCGTTGGATTAAACGACAGCTTAGTTTGTTGCTTTATCAGTTGATCTTACTTATCTTGTATTCGCTTCTTCTCTAAGAGTCGTGTCTCCGATACTTTTGATAAAGTTTCTCTGGGAATTTTTTCGTTCGTTGGAAGTAACTTTGCTCGATAAATCGTTATTTCTCGGATAGGGTTGCAATGGTATCAAATTGTGTGTTAAAAAAAGCTATAAAAAAAGATACAAAAGATACAATAGTCGATGATCGATATTTCAAATACTCTCGTACGAATCGATTAAGGATCGAAAAAAATTAAATCATTCGATAGCTCGTGATCCAAATATAAATACGATAAAAAAATTATAGAAATCATCGATGTAGCTCTGAAAACTTACTTTTAGTTTGGTTAACCGATCAACGAGGATCTTTCAATTATAAAAAGTTAGACAAAAGATAGAAAATTACCGTGTGACACTGAGAAAGGCTCGGTTAAGAAGCTCGTTACGACTGGAAGAGCAAGGAGGTCGATCCTTGGACCAAACCTCTCCCATGTTTCTCCCATGTTTCTCCCATGTTTCTTCCATGTTTCTTGTATTATTTATCATATATAAAAATTACAGAGTCTGTATGTCTCGAACAAAGTACCGACGATATTATATTAAAGACGGTGTTTATAAGATACAGAATCTTGCGAAGAATCACTCGATGAATTCGACAATGGAGTAAAAACATTACCACCAATAAAAAATGTTATCGAGTCGTCGTATCGTTACCGACGAGCGATAATTTAATTACTAAATCTATCCATCCACATAAATTATAGATAACTTTTTAAATCAACTTTTTAAAATGAAATCTAGGACCATTAGGGAAAATGTAATAAAAGAAAAAGCAATAGAAAAATTTCGATCGTCGGTAAGGAAATTGAATAAGAGAAAGGCTGTTAAAATTATTAGACGCGTATCTCCTTGATTGGTTTCCTCTATGGGACCAATTAATATCTATTTCGATAGTTCGCGCGATAAATTTCGATTCGTTTTGTACGAGATGACACAAAAATAGAATCGAAATTTATCGATAATTTAACTGTAGCGATGATATAAAACACACATCCGTGATAAACGATCGGGAGAAAATGGAAGGATGAAAGTTTTCATTAGGCAAGTCACGTACGAAAACAAAGTTAGTGTAATACTGTGCAGTCAAGGCTACTGGCATACCACATATTTATATGAATGCGATACTACGAAACGAGAGAAAAGAACGAGCGATAGCTTGAAAAGTAAAAGTACAATGAATCTACCTGAGTTACTTGTACACGCGTGTTCTATTGTGTTCACTCGTTTCAATCTACGATCATTCGCACGCGCATAAATTCATTCTTTGTCGGGTTTTCCGAACTGTATAAAACGATAGAGTAAAAGTCACGAGAGATGCTTTTAAAGGCGTGAAAGTAAGCATTCGTTTATAAATTAGTAAGAATAAAACGGGTTGATGCTTTTTGAGAGAAAACGAATAAAAATCGGGGCAATCGGAAAGTTATCTATTTTACTTCTGATAAGTGTCTGGTAGTCGCGATACTTCAAAATACTTCTCATTCGGAAATTGCGGACTTTATTTAGTGCGTTGCGAAAATTATTGCAAAACCTCTGTTCGGAAGTAGGAATTAAAATAGTATTTATAATATTATCGTATTAGAAAAAAGATAAGTAATAAAATTGATTTGAGAAAAAGGTTTTATTGTTTGTTTAATTAATCTTAATTAAAATTTAATAACATACTTTAAATAAAATAATAAAAAATTATAAAATTATCTTAATTTTATAACATACTTTAAATAAAATATTTAAAAAATGTTTGATATTTATATTATAGTTAAAAATTGTTTTCCTGTTTCTAAAATTTTAAGTTCTTATTTTTTTCCGATAAATAAATATTTTCCTATTTTCTCGCTTTACCTTTATTTTTGAATCTAATCTTGAGACGTTCAAAAAAGTTTTGGTTATCGAGAAAATATAACGATTTTATTTTTAATATGTTAATAAATGTTTATAAATATAACTTGAAAGATCTATATTTTATGATATAATAAATTTAAATTAAAAATTTATAAGAAACGAATTAGTATACAATTTTTATAGCATATTTAAATATTGAGTTGTATTTTTAATATTTTGAACTTATAATTTAAAACAAAAATCAATTCGTATTAGTAAATAAACAAAATAAATTTCATATTTCCAAAATATTTTAATAAATTGCATAAATAAATTTTTTTTAATAAAAAAATATAAAACTTTTAAATTTTATTATTACAATGTACAACAGAAAAATTTTTATTATACTTTAAGTTATATTTAAGTTTAAAAATTTTTCAATAATAAAGTTGTTGAAAATTTCTAGTTTTTATAACAATAATTCTTATTTAATTACTTGTAGGTGATATAATTTAGTAAAGTATTATTTAAATATTCATTTTTTTTTTGATTGGATAAATTTTTACCCGAATATTTATTACATATTATTCTTATTCAAAGATAAGATTTATTTCTTTTTGAATTCAAATTAAAAATTTTTATTGTAAGAAATATTTTTTTTAAAGAGAATATAAATAACTTATTTCATTTTTTAAATGGAAAATACAATAACCATAAAATAACATTTAAATCTTCGAATATGCCAATAATATCAATTAATTAGTACCTACAACTATTTTCGGTAATAATTTTGTAATTTTATTGTTATATACAACTTTTATAAGGATACATTAAAATTGACAATATAATATAATGTCCAATGTTTTATGAATACATTGATATTACTCATTGAAATAAACGATTATCTTTTTTATTTTTTATTTATATCTAAACATTTTTAATATTTTACATAGAAAACTAAAAAATATTCTAAATTTTTTGTACGTAATAAATATATTGTTGTATACAATCATTTTCTTTATTCTTCGTTGAATACATAATAATAATTGTTTTCTCTAAATGAATATTATTAAATAACATCGAAGCTTTATGTATTCTATTCATTATTGACAACACTTAAATAAATATTGATACATTTTTTATGATTATTTTTCACCTTGTACGTATAATTTTTAGAAACTTGTTAATTATAAAAAACATCATTTTCCAGGTAATAACTAAGTAGTCCAAAGTCTTATGACGCCACAGATGTTTTTTTCGTAAAAAAATTAAAAATCAAAGATTTGGAGCCAACAAATGAAAGAATGACGTAGACGATGTTTGTTAAAACTAAGATTCACACTTATCCGATCAACGTAATAATATTTACAAGCAATAATCATCAGCAGTAAGACTAGATATTAAAAGTCTCGCCCTCGTTCAACGAGATGTTGCGACTCTTATATTCCACTTTCGATTCAAATTAATTTTTCCACCTCTCTCTCTCTGTCTCTCTCGTTGGCTCCTCGCAGCTTTCTTTCTCTCGAGCATCTGAATTCCGCTTGTGCTCTTGAGGTGAGCAACGGAAACGTGACAACTTGACATCGTTTTAATCTATATACGAGCAGTCGAATGCGCATCTCGAAATGGCAACTTCATCAGCCGCAAGGGAATCCGCCCGAGATGAGATTTGCCGTGCATACGCGAAACGTTCGAATTTATAGCTCTCCGCTGTCAGCGAGTGACACCTTTCAGAAATCCAAGGTTTTGTCGAATGTATGTCAGTCTGAACGTTTATAGCCGTTGAAGATGGAAAAAATATCTTCGGTACCATAATTTAATACTAAAATACGCTCCGCACATAAATGAGATGAAGATCGAATTGTTGTATTGGTTTTTTCCTTCAAATTGAACTCGTATTTTTATAAATTTTAAATTCTTTGGGATACGATTCTAATATTAATATTAATCAAATAGTACGCGACGAGATAAATTAAAATATTTTCGATCCGAAAATACGCGATGTGATTGCAAACCTTGCGATTATAAAACTTTTTATAAAAATTATAGCATAAATTGCGCATCGGTGACACTTATAAATTAAAAATTTCAGAGATTTTTTAAAGAATGATGCGATTTAAATATTTGTTGCAAAGGTTTAATATTCAAAATTCTAGAAACCTATTATTAATAATATTTTTAAACGATATTTATATCAGTTACGTTCTGTAAGTTCGTTACATAAATTTCGTTTAAACTATTCCTAATATATTAATATATTTACGTAAGTAATTTCTATAATTATTGCAGTTTGACTTTTTTATTACTCGATCGCAATGTTTATCGATGATTATTATTTATTGGTACTTTGCATTAACTCATTCTTTCGTTCGAGTTAATTTTCTAAACTAATATTCAATTATAAAAGTTTTATGTATCGGGAATTTTGGTTAATTGGTTTTTTTAAAATCAATTAGTGATAGAAGTTAGAAATCTATTAAATTTACAATTAACTTATTAATAATAAGTATTTATTACGAGCATAAAAAAAGCGATCGATGAAATCGTTTTTTAAAAGACTTTTACAAATATTAAATTATGGTATTAAAAATTTGATTCAAAATTTTAAATTAATAAAATAAATATACTATACAATAAATCACAGTTGATAGAAAAATTAAAAATATTTTTCAATGACTATTTTTATAACGTTGTACGTTAATAAAATTTTATAACAATAATTATATCGAGAATGTTAATTCCTTCAGTAAAAGCTAATTTCACTTAATTTAACATCAGTTTAAAATATTTGTAGAATTAATCTCTATTTTCGATACCATCGAAAACCTGAAAAAAATATACCCATCGAATATACTTAACATCAACGCAATGCACTATTATAAAGCTTTGCTTTTGTACTTTTACATTAAATTCTTCGATTGTGAATACGTATATCTGATAATAAAACTCTTAAATTTATAATCTATATTAATAACCTAAAGAGGAGTTGATCAATTTACACAATCCTCCCTCGAAACTCCTTAACTACATTTCGTTACTACCGACAATAACACTCTTACCACTTCGATAAGACTCGAACTTAAGCTTACAACGAGGCAGGCGCGACCTGTTGATAACGCCGTAAAGGTAAGCGAGAGAGAAGGACAGAGGAAGCAATAGAGTGAGAGAGACGCGGGGCGGGTATCACTAGATGGTCCCGCCCCACTCGAACTCGAGTTCGACTCCGAGTTGGAAAATGGAAAGCACGTGTTTGCCGCGGCTTCGTTTGTCTTTCCACGCCTCTGGAAAAGTACAACCTTTTCGCTGGAATCTTCGCAGCGGCCACGAGGAAAATTGTCCGTGAAAATTGTTATAAGCGTTAACTCTCTTTTTTATAACTCTCTCTCTCTCTCTCTCTCTCTCTCTCTTTCTACGCTTTGCAATTACGAGCGGTAGCAAAGATCGAGATATTTCGTGGGGTAAATGCCGGTTGTCCAACTTCTCGTGCATTCGTGGATTCCTCGACAAACAAATTTATAGTTTTCCTTTTGTTCGTATTATTTCGGTTTACCTTGTTAAGATTCGCGAAGATAAACTCAGATCGAATAGGGTTATTACCGACTAAATAATATATCAATTTATAAATTTTGCTCGCTCCGATAGATAATGGATAATTATACTCGGGTTAAAATTATTGTTTTTATCACGATCAAATCGAAGTGATTTATATTCCGAATCGGTCTTCTCTTTCGATATAAACACTTTATTATTACAAAGTCGCGAATTGATTTTAGATTCGATTTACTATTTGTATTAACGCGTACTGTACACTCCTTAGTAATCGAGTAATAATTACATATAAAAGTATTAATTCTTATTCATATTTCAGAGCGATAATACGAGATGAAGAATATTTTCTAATTTTAGCTTACCGGAAAACTGCTATAAAACGCTAATAAGTATTCGTTTTCCGGAAGCTCCGCATTGGCCTTGATTCGTTGCCTTTACAAGTACTCGTATTTATTTTGAGTTTTAGATGGATTATTTATAAACTAATTTTCAGTCCTGACATTAAATAACTTTATCGAAGTCTAAGTAACAGAGCCTGAAGATTTTTGTAATTTATTTTACGTAAATCACGAGACTCGTGTTGTATTTCAACGTAGTAATAAAAAGTAAATGACTATTTATACCGAATAAACTAGATTAACGTTTCATAAATGAAATATAATCCCCTTGAAGCTAAAAATAAATGTTTCTAAGGTAGAAATGGTAAAGAATTCGGTAATAATTCTATCGAACGATTTCGCGACAAAATACGAGTGTAAAGGAAAGAAAAAGGAAAATACCACCGTTACACATTAAATAAAGATATTCCATCGAACATCTCGTCGACTCATTCCCGTTTCGCACACATTTCTTAACGTATGCGCCAAGAGAATAGGCATTAAAAATTCATTTCTACGTCAATTTTCGTTTACGACGATCCATTAACATTCTTTTCGAGATGGTGAGAGATGCCCCAACTCTTTTACACGCTGAATCATACTGCCATCGTAAAACACTAAAAAAAAGGGGAAAAAAATTAGCCGAGAAGAGAGTGGAGAACCAAGACAGAGAGAGAGAGAGAGAGAGAGAGAGAGAGAGGGGCTTTCGTCACTTGGAAGGAACGCGAAGGGTGGACAAGAAAAATGTGTTACAGGGCCTGGATGAATAGTCACCAAGCGGAGACCCGTAAAAACGCGATGACGGTGATTCGGTGCTCGAGACGTATACCTAGATATAATAATCGCGTACATCTCGCAGGACTCGCAGGACTCGCAGGACTCGCCGGCATTTTTCGGATATTTCCGATGCGTTTTTTAAATATTCTTCGCTCGTTTCTCGAACTCGAATCGATCCAAGACATTCGCGATACGTTACGGGAGTCGTTGAGAAGATTTGCTCGGTGAAAAACTAGAATTTCTCCGTTCCGTTCTTCAAACGAAAGTTTTTACATACGTTTCTTACCTTGGCTCAAGGTGTGACTCGATTATTTATTAACCTTAAGTCGTTGATTTATTATTTACTGTGATAATTTGACGGTTGCTCGTTTATAACCAATGGAAACGATTAAAAAATAATTATCCTACCTATTATTCATTATATATTTATTCTCTTTATAAAATATTTCTCTTAATCTTTACGAGTTTGTTTATTTCGTGTTCTATTAGTTTCAGAGAAAATTAACTATTTTCTATTTGTATTTAGATTTAATGATAGGCTCGTTTAAAATCTCGTTCTTAATTTATATTTAAACACCAATATTACAAAATATTAGATAAAGTAATTCCGAAACATTGTTTATATAAGAAACGTAATTTGAAAATTTTATATTGTAACGATTCGAATAAATGCAAATAAATTTAAACTTTTTTTTTAAATTGTTATTCTTATATAAATACTCTTACTACAAAATTATATATAATTTTTAAACTTTAAAGCAACATAATTATCGTAGTATCCAATCTTATATAAAATCGGAAACTACGAATTACGTAATATATTAAAATATTAATTATTTCTTTATTATTTGATATAAACTACTCCATATAAAAAAGTGTAATAAAAGTTTCAATTAGTTTTCAAACGATGATAATACCGTTTATTACAAATTTCATGTGTATTTGTAGAGAAAAATTATTTTTAAATGACCAATTTAAAAAAAATTATTTTGATGCAATTATTTTATAACGAACTTTCTATGTAAGATATTCGATTTAAATAACTATAATTTTAATTTTATATTTCAATTTACAAAAGGATATTTCATTCCATCGACGAAAGCGATACTCATCATATAAATTTCTAAACGTATTATCTGAAAAGTATTCGGTATTCTCATTTTAATTTATTATTTTATTGTAGTTTCACCTTTATGTAAGTAAATTACAATCGATACTTTTAAATAATATCTAAAAAAATAGTAATACAATACCAATAAGAATAAACATCGAGGTTTGTATCGTTTGTATATAAACTTTGATAAAAATTGTAAGAATGACACATTTTTTATTATTCGTGTATTTTCATTTTTTTTTTTATTAAACAAATTATTAAGTTACAATACATAAAAAATTTTTATAATCAATTTCGTAATTTTTGTATTATTTACGCGCATGTGAAAAAGAATCAGTGTATTTGTTTGGAAGCATACATTTTCCGTCCAGAGTTAAGTTCCATTTTAGTTTAATTGAAGAGTGTTTCTACGTGATTTCAAAGTAAAAAATTATAAATACATAGCACGAAATCAAATTTGAAATAGTATAAGTAGCGCGTTAAAGAGATTATATATCAGTTTTATAACAAGACGTTTATTTCCAAAATAATTTAAAAATTTTCTTAAATATACTTTAGAATGACCTACATATGCTATAATTGGTAGAATAATATAAAAAGCCTTTATTTAAAAATTTTCCACTCGAAACTCTATTTATACATTATCGGTACATAATTATAAAAAAAGCGAACGAAAAATACGTTAATTATTCGTCTACGAAAAAGTGAGTCACGTACGGCAAATTGAGAAAAAACCTCACCAATCATTCGGAAGTAGGCGATACCGTGTTTTCTAAATTTCTCCAAACGAGATTCTAGTTTTCTAAGTAGGGTGAAAATACAAAATATCATCACCACGAAACGAAAGGTTTACTCGAGGCTCGCGTCGATCAGTAAATTCCCATAACAAAAACACAGTACACATATTTTACACATATTTCGTGCCGCTCGTAATCGCTTGGCTAGCATTGCAATTCCTAAGTGCACTTTCGAGTGCGGCTCGCTCTGGAAAATGTAAAAAGTGAGTAAGAACGATGTGTCAACGGGCGAGCAATGAGTAACGCGAATCGCAATAACGTCGTTCGGGAAAAACACCGGCCAGCGATAAAGTAAACGCGAGGCTCGGAAGTTTATCGAACGCTGCCTAATCTCGATGGAAGTCCGACCCTCATCCCAGAGATTCGGGCTGCAGGTTCAAGGTCTCGATAACATCCGAAGTCACCGAGAGCTTTCGAAGATGCTTCCCCCGATACGAGAAAGGAAGGAACCTTGTACTTTAAATAACGGAGGCTCGGTTTTCTCTTACGATGACAAAGGACACAGTTTTTAGTGGACGGTTTTTAGTCTGGATAATCGATCGCTCGTTTTCGGCTTGGAAAGCTCTGATTCAGTAACGATATTTACGCAACGATGGAATTTCCTAATTTCCTAACCTTCGTCGCTCCTTTGTAAATAGTCGTGTACGCGATCTTCTCTGAATGCGACTCGCGTCTCTACGCGCTCCGAATGAAAATTTGATTATCGGGCATACGATCTTGATGAAAGACGATATATCTGCGCAGTTCGCGGCGGTTTGGAGTGGCATCCTTCTAATTTTTTTTCTCGCTACGATCGGTGGTATCGAGCTGCGTTGATTTTCTATTGATTTCTGTAGCGAACCGAAAGACAATGTTTATTAGACTTTGTTTTTTCAACGATTGATTTTCTAAATGTCAAACAAGATTATTTAAATATTTTTGTTAAATGAATCGAGAGGAAAGATACGTTTACATCTTAAAAGAATTCGCGATAATTCTTCTAGCAGCTACGAATTAAATGGAATATTTAACGTTGATTACATTTTTTTTAATCGAGTAGTTACTTTGATACGTTAATTTTAGTAAATTACGTAAAGCATTTACGTAAAATATATCTATTTCACGGATAAATAATTAAAACTACTTACTCGTTTGGATATATTATTATTATTTTATTTATGATATTGTTAAGATAAGTTAGTTTGGATATCATTTTTGTAATTGTTTAATCCGTAACGATTAACGTATATTGAAAAAAATATTCTAAATATATGTTACATTGTGATCATCGTTATTCGTGGATACCACAAAAAATATTAATAATTTCGGTAATCTATGTGTACATATTGATGCGATAAATACGTTGCATGTGATTATTGCATAGAACTAAAAATAAATTTAAAAATCTAAGCGATCAAAGTTTAACATAAATTTATTGATATTTATGAAACTCAAAAAAAATATTTAAAAGAATTAAAACGATGTCGCTTCGGTGTCTTATAAATAACACAACATTTTTTCCTTGTGTTATAATTTTTAAAGTTTTTAAACAATTTCAGTGAACGATAGTTCTTTACTTAAATATTTAAAAAATATAGAATATAAATCTTTTAATTTTGAAGTAGAATATCATCTAAATATTAATTAAGATTAAAAATAAAAATCGATACAATTACATACCGTGACATTATTAAGAAATATCGAAGCTAAATATTCTATACGGTTTCAAATTGTTAAAATTTTATTTACATTTAATTATACCTTTTTGATAGTTACACGTTTATAATAAAAAAATTCTCTTAACAAAACTTAATACACGTGTAAGTAATAAAATATTTTCATACTTGGATTACTTATGTAAGTTTAATTGTATTTTCCATGTATTGAATTTAAATGGAATTAAAATAAGAAAAAATAGAAAAATCATTGACTTTTAAAATATAAATTTACTATTTCTTCTCAAAAAAATTAAATTATAATATAAAAAATAAATAATAAATTTAAGTTTTATAAGACAACTTATGTAATAAAAGTTTTTTTATTAAATATTAAAATCGTTAATAATTTTAATGTTAACAGTTTTTTTAAATTAGAATTTTTTTAATTTATAGTATTTTTAAGAAATATAACAGAACGATAAAAAAACAAACTTTTTACAAATCCTTGAATCAGTTTTTATCGTATAATTTTCAAAAAACTATCGTCGGTATTTCTTTTTTACGTGACAATGTATTAATGAATTAACACATTACTTATTAAAATCTCAGTGAATAATTGTTTATTATATTATTGCTTTATTAAAAATAAACAATAAAGTATCCACGGTATATAAAAACATTTAAATTACTATTTTTCACAGCTTATTATTTATAATAAGTAAATGTCCGTTGGTAAAGTAAAAGAGTAATACACATAACTAAAGATTATTTTACGTTATTTAAAAGTTCCTAATACATAGATATTTAAAAGATACAAATACTATGAAACATTAAAAAATAAAAAACAATTTTAAATGATTGTAAATTATTCAGTTTCACGATTAAAAGAAAATACGTAAACTCGCGAATGTTAAAAATATCAAAACAATTCAATGCACATGAAGTTATATCTGCACAAAGCCTTCAATCAACTGACAAGCGGTAGTTCTTATAATTTGTACGCGCGCACTTCATTTTTGCGTACAATATACATATCTATGCGCGTTTGATGACGGTAAACGAGAATAAGAATTAGCTGACTAATCTCGCGAACTTCCAAGCGGATACGTGATGTCTTTCTCCAGTCCCGCTCCTTTTACCTTGTTTATTACGCGCACTACACTTTTTCTCATGTGCTTTGTTTTACAAGAGCACGTCATAGTTTCGTTTTATTTTCATATCTAATTCACGAGCGCTTCAGTTTTTTTTTTTTTTTTTTTTACCATTACATGTGATGCTCGACACAATGTTTGCTTCTCATTCTTTTATACTTGTTTTTGTTGTTGTTTTTTTAAACTAAGTATTTCTTTTTGATTTCTCAACTTTTTTCTATCCTTTGAGTTTTATATAGCTTTTTAAAATCTGTGTTTATTTTATTATTGCTTCGGATGATTAAATGCATCGATTTTATTACGATAGAAGTTAAATAATAATTTAACGATACTGGGAAAGAAATTAATACGAATGGAATTTTAAGAAACGTTTTAATAATTTTCAGTGTCATGATTACGGATAAATAAATCTAGAAAATTAGTTTTACGAAATACAATTCAAAATTAATATTTTTATTGAAATAATCCAAGAAAGACATCGAGTTAATTATTCTTTTCATTTTAACAAGTCAATAAATAATATGCTGCGAGTAGCGATAAAAGTAACTATTACATCGAGTCTTATAAATTATTTCCATAAAGTTTTCATTTCGAGTTGATAAAGATAAATTCAAATTTCGTTAATATTTCATAAAAATACACCAAGTCCTTAGAATTTTATTCGGATGATTTTAAATCCGGTTTAAAAGTATTCTATTTTCTTATTATATAATTTATTACGTCCATATCAAATATTTATTTTTACATACTCATAAAAAATATTTTACCGATAATCCGAGCTAATGTTATTCGGATTTGAGTCTTTTACCATTCACACGTAATACTTTTTTTTAATCTTACAAAGTATCGACTATAGCTAAGCGTTGAGGACATTCAACTTTATTTTTTTACATTCGATCGCACTGTAAATAACTCCATTACTTTTAAACCATTGTAGTCGAAATAACGGAATTCGTTGGTGAAGTGTCACTTTTAATTCTAGTGGTGCTTTGACTTTTCAAATGTAACATCTGTTCGATACATAAAATTCGTTTTTTTTTATATTTACTATGAATTCTAAAGTTGCTTGTTTTCATACTAATTTATGTATCCTTCTTTTTTAATATAGTTAAACGTTCGAATGGATAATCATTCTGTGGTATAATTGTCTCGTTTGCTTGAATTTTTATAAAATTATTCGGTAAACTTCATCGTATTTGGCAAAAATATTTTCTAGTTTTATAATCTAATAAAAATATTAAGTTATCCGAGTGTGATATTATAATAATATTACAATGTTGTATAAAATTAAGTTTATAAAAAAACGAGAGATTATACAATTTATTTAAAAAAGAAATGATTAATTGATCATTTTTATTTAGCACATATTTGAAAGTATAAATTTTTTATCGGTTAAAGTAACGTATCTGTTTCCAAAGTATAATTTTTTATTATGGGATTTAAATGTACATTAAAAATGCAGACAAATGATAAATCCAACTATGTCATGAGTACTATTTCTTCATTTTAATTAAAATTAAAATATCTATAATTACTTTTTATTCAGAGTTATGAGAAATAATTAACAATGATTGCTTTTCAACACACATATCATTTAGTACGTCATACATCAAATAATATAAAATTAGTTTTGAAATTCTAAGTAAAGTATATAAATATATTTATTAATAATAATACATAAAAGCTTATAGTTTCGTTTATTAGTAAAAATTTTTTCAATGTATGGTAAATAAATCAAAATTAATAATTAAACGAATTCATTTTTTTAAATTTAGAATAATTTATCGACTTGTTTTCTGTTTGTAATTATTCGTGTATAAAATCTTTTACAAAGTAAAATGCTAAAAAAAATTCATTAAATTCTATTTAGCGAATAAAATTAATAAGAAACATTTTTTATAAATGTTCTAAAACTTTGAAACGAAATATGACCGAAAAATCGTAATGTATGAGTCGAAAGATCGACTAATTCGAAATATTGAATTTAGAATAAATGTACCTTAAAAATAACTGGAGCAAATAATTTATAATCCATTAACTGGAGTTTCATTGAACTTATAAAACGAACGAATAGCCTTTAGTCATGAAAACTAAATACAAATATAAAGCAAACTATAATTAGTTAATATATCGATATAAGGACATTAAATAATATAAAAATAAATTGTATACTTTTTACTATCTGTGTCAGACATGAAAATAGTCATTGGTATCATCGTGTAGACACTGATTTTATTTCAATCGCTCATTCAATTAAAGATATGGATGAGTATTTTTGAAACTCTTTAAAAAATAAATCTTACCGCTTTTCCACATAGCCAATCGAATGTTTGAACAAAACACCGGTAATGCAATCCCCGATTTTCTAAACAGGTAAATTTCCCCCGAACGAACAGAATCGGACGATCAATCTAGAAAAAAGTACAAGTCAAAACGTCACCGCACGAAACACCCAAGGTTCGTACATTGAAACCGTGCAACGAAGAAATATCGATAAACCAAACTCATCCGCGTGACTCGATATGGAAAAAATGAGCCAAATTTGGAACATCCACGTGGCGCGCGAAAAGCTCGGTCCGTCACTCTTGAAAACGATTGCCTTGAGGGCCAGAGAGAGAGAGAGAGGGAGGGAGGGGAGAGAGGGAGAGAGAGATGGGTGAGGGGGGAGAAAGAGAGAGTGAGAGGAGAGAAAGAGAGGGAAAGGTAGAATGAGCGCAGCATTCGATCGGGATGCCGATCGAATTCCACAGGCCGCGCAAATTCCAAGAGAAGCGTCCTGGGAACCGAACCAGTGAGTCCGGATAATCGATGCTCGCGTCTGCGATCCCAAGGGCATCCGGAAATGGAGCCACATGGAAAACCTTCGACCTCTCGTGCTTCCGTACCTTCGACTTTTATCGATAGAGGAAGCGATTCTTATAAACGCGTGCATTTCGAGGTCCTTGCCATTCGCGGATTCGTTCGTCCAAGTTCGTCTTGGGTTGATCGATGCGTGGTTTCTTTATCTCGTTATCGGTATTTGCACAGATGCTACTTCGATCATCGAAGTAGTTTATTTATTGATATTGAAATACCATGCGAGCCGATTATTTTATAGCAGAAACAATTAGGTTCTATCTTCGATTATCCATTGACTCGTAAGTGTTAAGCGTGAATTTCTCTTTTATCGAGTATCTACGTTAAATAATTATCGTTAATTATACACACGATCGTTAAACGTTATGTAAATACATATTATTTATTATTCTTTATCGGATTGATACTTATTCACGCTATTTCAATAGTTCGTATACGCGTTTACGAGTGAATTCAAAAGATTTTTTAAAATAAAAAATACTCGTTTTTTGTCGATTTTTAAAAAAAATTATCAATAAAATGCAAAACTACAAGGATTTTGTAATTAAACAATGCTAATTATTGATCAATTTTGCTCGAGTCATTTATTTATAAAAGAGGATAACGATTAAACGTACTTCAAAAGTCTTTTACCTCAATGTTTTTTCAAATAATTTTTACATTTAATATAATTAACAAAATTATAAATTAGATTTTTACTCGAGTGGATATAAATTTTACAAAATGAACGTATAAATAAAACTAAATTATTTGAAAAAGTAAAAACATAATGTATTCAACCTTTCTTGGTGATTCTTTGATTGAAATAGTATCGATTATATTTTACTAAGGGTGACTCATAACTATTCCATTTTACGACTTACAAACTACCTTTAGGTGCGTACAAAAATGATCATATGCCATGTATCGCTTCTATTGCTTATTACGCATGTAAAATTATTTTCAATCTCTTACTCGAACCGAATACAATAATCTTAGACGCGATATTGAAATATAATTATTTCACAAGTATAATAATCGATCGTTTATAAAAATTAATCGGTTTAAGTTGAAGATATATGTACGCTTTGGTAAAAAAATTTTATTTTTAACCATTTATATTATACTTTTATTTTATAATAGTTTTCCTTTTATAATTTTGTACAAAAATGTTTCCTAAGATAATAAGAGAAACTTTTACAATAATCAGTATTGAACTTGTGTCGAGAAAGTGATAAAACCATTTAATTCCAATAAGTAGTCAATGTAGATTCAAGTTCAAGGTTATTTCATAAATAAAAAGTTTATTTACATTTTTTATAACTTTGAATTCATTGATACACAAAATATAATATCTTGAAGTTTTAAAAAAATTTTCAAGCAAGAAAGAAATACGTAACAGTTTTAAAAGAATGAACTTGTGAAATATTATACAATAGTTTCTTTTAATCTAAATCCATGAAATTTGCCACAATTGAACGATAAGTAAACTACCGCTTTGAATCAATAATCAGTCGTTAGCCTATAGCATTTGAAACTACGCGTGTTTCATTAATACGGATTGAGAAAGCGGAAAATTGTTAACTCCCTACCGACAAATTGCTAAGTAATTTTCTTCAAAGAAAGCTTTTAAACATATTTTACCGATACTTTTCTAATTAATACCCAAATATTTCTTCGCTTTATTCTAGATCGTAAACTATTCAAGTATTAAATTAAATATGTTTCGTTATTTATGAATCAAACTCTATAGCATAATTTAAAATAAATATTATGCTTATTTTATAAAAGTATTATTTAACTAATACGTAACAAAATTACAACTCGCGCTATTATAATCGATAATCTTTACAATTGTATATGTTCGTAATAAAATACTTATTTAAAAAAAGTAAAATTTCAATGCATAATATGATAAAATATGAAAAAAAATATTATTCGTAAGTTTCACTTAACTTTGTACGTATAATTGAAATTTAAAGAACCATTAATTTATTTGTAATGTTCTTTTATGAATCGTCAAAAATAATTTTTCTCAAAAAATATTTTTATACGAACAAATGTGTACGAATAAAATATTCGTTAATATAAATTTGAAAATATAGAAAAAATTTATAAATTTAGGCTTAATTTATTCGATATATCTTATTTTATTTCATATAATATTTATGGTTAAGGTTATATAATATAAAACGAATACGGTTTTTAAGATATTTTGGTATCGAGGAAACGATAAATACAGCATTGTTATATCTATTCAAGGGTATATATTAAGTAGTTACACATCCTACAGTCAAGGATTTATATTTTTAAATTCATAATGTGTTGTGTTTATCCCGTCAAAGATAAAATTACATCAAAATTTATATAAAAATAGTTTTATAAGAATATTATTTAATTAAAAAACGTTGATCTGTTATTCGCTATTTTGCATAAAATTGTATAAAACAATATCTATTGATATTACTACCGGCTTAAAATTTAATAAAATAAATAATATTTCCAGGAATATAACATTTATATAATTGTTTAATGCATTATCGATGTAGTTTTATTATGAATATATATAATTATTTGTAATATTATACATAAATATTTCTTACTTTCTAAATTGAATACAGTTTCGTTTCTATTAGGATACACTTTTACTTTTTGCATAAACGTATTTCTCAAATTATAATAATAATACGATACTATTCCAAAGACTTTATTAAACTAGTAACAAAATGTTAAACAAATTAAACTTTCTTTTTTTGCGCTATTCTCGTATTTAAGCAACGACCTCGGCTAAAAATGAATATCTAACTATTTTTTATTTAAATAAAATGTATTGGTAATATTTTATTCGTTTAATTTAACATTGAAGTTTAATTAGATTAAAAACTTTTTACTGCATAAATACGTCATTTTAATTATTACTAGTGTTATTAGCCAATGTATCAGGAAGTCATTCGAGTGCATAATTTTAATATACTTCGGTTATAAATTATTATTCATTCCTAGAAGTGAGAAAATATATAATTTTTTAACTATAAAGGTATCATAAAATATAAAATTTTACTACCATAAATATATTTTACAATACGTAAAGTTCAAAAAATTTATGAAAAGCTTAATATTAAAAATAGGAATCATTATTATTTTTTCTTAGTTCAACTGTGAAAGTCGTTGTCATCGATAAAATAATTCATACATTTGATTACATTTTACTAAATTATATTTCAAATATTATTACAGAATTAAGATACGGATAAACAATAAGGACAATTTTGTTGAAATTTCTTACATCTCTATGTTGCTCGTCGAACGATTACGATATTAAGCGACAGACGTTAAAATTTACAATCTATATTATCAATATCGATTACCCAAAACAACGATAGATCGATCGAAAATACTCGCCGTTTTTCCAACTGTTCTACCCTACAAAATCGCACTTAACAAAATCGCAGCCAACGGAGCGACGGTAACGTCTTTCCCTGGGAAACGACTACTTGTTTTCCTATGGTATCGACCCCGACGACGATCGACTAAACATCGCCGTGGGCAACGAACTCTCAGTCCTCATATTAATTCCGAGCCGATCCTCGACTACCCACGAGGTTACGGTGCGAATTCGAGTCGAGGATACACGGATTTTGTGACGCGGATGTGGTTTTTCGAGGTTCGATTAGGCTTTGCATTGTGGGAAAATTAAGGTGTTGGTTGTAACGCGTCCGTCGTGTAACGCCGATGTGGAGTTTGCGGATGACCTTGTCAAGGCATTCACGAGTGATATATTGCAAGGAGCGTTCTTTGACTGTTTTTATTGGTACTTCGAAAGATCCTTCGGAAAATTAAGAGCAATCGTCTATAAGTTAATGATTATGAATGGCACGTGTAACATTTATGATTGCTTCTTATTTTTAATAGCGTTGATTTTGCAGGCCTTAAAAACCAACGCTCTAAACTTTCTCTGAGTACAGATTACTCCAGTGTTTGATTATTTTTTTATCCTTGTCATAAAATTGTTTTAAAAAGTCATTGTCTTTCTTGTATACAATTATTTGTATAGTGTATAAATAACGTTAAACATCAATTCGTACATTTTCAACAATGCGTATCAAACGATGAACGACGGTCTATTCGTTTAAACAGCTATTAAATATTCATAAATTAATTATTTATTAAAAAAGGATTTTAGTTTTATAAGAAATTTATATTTGTGTTTATTTTATTTTCTAAACTCATTGATTGGAAAATTATTTAGTAAAATGTATACAGTGTTCATAAAAAATTGAAATCAATATTGATTTTTAAATAGCCTAAAACATGAATGCATTATTAACTTTTTAAAATTTAAACACGTCACTGTTTTTTTAAATATGAATTGTATGCATTTTAATTATATATGAATTTTTTAAATATTAATGGTTTTTAATTATTATTATAATCGAAAAATTGTAAGTATCTAAAATTTTGGATACGTACATTTTTATCAAAATTTCATCAAAATAATTAAAATGATAATTTTTTATCTAAAAGACTACTAAATTTTTATGATATCGATGAAAAAGATATTTTTGTCGAGAATAACGTAAATGAAATTTTCATAATCTGTATGATAAAGATAATAAGTAAATGTTAAATAAAATCGTAATAATATTTTCATATTTATGAAACTTTCTTTATGAATCACAATTATCGGTATATTTTTAATATATTGAATTAAAAACACTTTAATATCTGATAAAATATTAATTATATTTGCTTTATAAAAGTAAAAAAATTACATACCTTAACTATTTGCATTCAATTTACACGAGTTGAAATTCATCTTTGATCAGTGATTCATTGTTTATTCGAGAGTGGATGAGGTTTCCCAGACTTTGGTGTTGCAATCATATTGGGATACGAAAAGAAGATTTTAAAGATATTCAAACGAGTTTCTTCAAGTATTCTTCCATTAATTTGGGAATTCCAGAGTATCGTATATTAAAAAACAATTTCTATATTTTGTCATTTTTCAATTTATCGCGACGACCTGAATACCGCTAAAATTCTCATTGCACATGACATAAATAAACGGCAAATCAGTTCTTCGTGTATCGAACA
The DNA here is from genome assembly GCA_018907195.1 of Dolichoris vasculosae. Classification (NCBI taxonomy): domain Eukaryota; kingdom Metazoa; phylum Arthropoda; class Insecta; order Hymenoptera; family Agaonidae; genus Dolichoris; species Dolichoris vasculosae. Next base: position 4,793,282 of record JACCHY010000015.1, read on the forward strand.
TTAAGATTGAACCAGACGATAGTGCACACTTTTTATCAGTATACTAATTTTTGGTCATTTTATAAATAATATGTTGTGTGATAAAGAAATGAGCGGAACCTTTTAATAAATTGTAATCGGATCGTGATATCAAAGAATAACATAAACAATTTCATTAGACGTTTGATTTTAAATATTTAAAGTATATAAAGTTTCAAAAGAATTTTTTATATATTATTATTATTAATTTAATATTTATTTTACTGCATATTTTTATTTATTTTGAAATTTAACTTATTTTTCATTATTATGATAAATTTTCAAAATCAAAATTATTTAAAAAAACTTCTGTACATTTTATTTTATCAATATTTTAAAAGAGTGTTATGTTTTATCCTAAAATATTTTAATATTTCTTGTATATACTAACGATGTTTATTATATTTCTGTAAGATAATCTTCGTTTCGTAATAACAAAAAACTATTATACTTTACTATACAAAAGGTAGTTTATTCAATATTTTGCATTGATAATATTTTTTAATTTCATTTTCATTTACATCAAAGCATTATAATTTTGTTTATTTAAAATCATACTTTAGTGGAAATTATGTAATAATTATTTTAATAAGTAGGAATTTTTGGTTTTTAAAATCTATATATACTTTTAAAAATTTGGTTGTACATAAATAAATACAAATATATGTGCGATAAATATATTAGTTTTAATAAACTGCTAAAATGGGAAGTGATATATATTCAAGAACATAATAAATTATCTATACTTTATAAACAATTAAGTTTTTACCTTAAGCTTAAATTTGGTGTAAATAATACAAAATTATTATTATTATTGTAATTACTAAACGAGTAAAAAATATTTGCTTTTTTCGTACTTGTCATTGATATAAGAAAAAAATTGAACTTTTCAATTAAATTATATTCTCTGTCAACGGTAACATGGAATTTTAACTTATAAAATTTAATGCATCAATTATAGTTTAACATAATTTTTTAATCACGAATTATAGTATTAATTTTCTGTTTACAAAAACGTATGCTTTTGAAATATTTATTATTTAAAGTAACGAATAGAATTTCTTTTGTGAAATTATCAAAAGTTATAATTATCACTAAGTATAAGAAAAAACAAAAGCGTGAAGAATAAAATCGATTCAATGTGTTAGACACTATCAAAGGTATAATTGTAATTTTCGTTTCATAATCAATGCTCTTAAAATTTATTAAAATTAATTCATACAATAATATACAAAAAAAATTTAGTAAATATTTTTATTTTGTACACAAACGTATCGAAAACATCAATCTCAGATCCTTCGAACAAAACCTTTTATTTTTATATCATTGCGTTAATTCCGTTAATACGAAATAATATATTTCCAGAACAAAGATTATAATCAACTATTATTACTTTCTCGCGCGTAATACACGTCAAAATTTCGAACGACTCGTGCAACGGACTTTAAAAAAAAAAAAACGTACCTCGCGAACGACCGAAGCGAGAAAGAAGACAAAAGTCAAATAACTCGTAGAGTACGTACGAGTCACTCGTACAAACACAGAGACGTTCGTTCGGAGGATATATTTTAAACGGTCGCGAAAGCAAATAAATATCGTCCACGCGTACTTATAAAAAAAAGAAACACGTAATATCCAATGAAGGTAAACCAAAAGTCTACGAGCGAACCTCGTCACCCATCAAATTCCCAGTAAACCGCAAACCCGATCGCTTCCTCGAGTTCGGCCTGCACCGTCGAACTCCCGTCCCGGGCGGACTCCGGTAGCCCGGTGAGTCATCGGTTCCGCGGTCGGACCTCGACTCCCTCCCATCGCTACCGGGAGTCTCTCTCGCACGCGCGCGGCGCCACGTGGGGGACGTTTTCGCGGCTGTTTCGCGTATATGCCGAGACGCGGTCCGCCGTTGCCGACAGTTCGCACTCCGACGCCGTACGGAGCGCGCGGCAGTTGCTGCCTAAAAGAGAGAGAGAGAGAGAGAGAGAGAGAGTGAGTGTGTGAGAGAGTGTGCGAGAGAGAACGAGAGAGAACGAGAGAGAGAGAGAGAGAGACGCGCGCGACAAACTCTCCCCCCGGGCGAGAGAGACGACCCGGACATCATGGCCAGAGCCTGAGGACGATCCCATCCAAACGAGCTCCTGGATGAGCCAAGCGGCATCCCCATCATGACGTACGAGAGCAAGCCGATGGCGAAGACGTTGCTAATGGCGATCGGACTCCTCGGCGCGATCTGCCACGGTGAGTCCTTGAGGATGGGTTTCGAGCACTCGGTGCGGCTTCGGGGATTTTCTTTGTTTCTCGATTCGGAGATCGGAGGTCGGAGGTCGGTGATCGATGGTCGAGGGTCGGTGGTCGAGGGTCGGTGGTCGAGGGTCGGTGGTCGAGGGTCGGTGGTCGAGGGTCGGTGGTCGAGGGTCGAAGATCGGAGGTCGGCGGTCGAAACTCGGTATTCGTTCCCAACTTTTCCAAGTGAGGAGGATCCGTTGACTTTGCTCGAGGATGGACGGCGTTATCTTTGCATCTTCTTTTGTTGGAACTCGGCATACCGATGTAGCGTTAATGATATTAAGAGCGGTGCTAAAATGCTTTGTGTGTCATTGCCATGGATTTTAAGAATTGCTTCAAGGAATTTACTACGTACTAAATCTAAACTCTATTAGTCACACTTGAAAAATTAACTGGGTAATTTCCAAAAAGTTACATCACGATAAAACTAATTGAAAGTTTCAAAAATGCTCGTTTTACTCCATTACTAGAATGTACCGTTTAATTTATAGTTTTGAACTTTGTAGGAATTTTATTTTCATATTTCGGTAATTTATCGTATCTATTATCTTTACATTCTATAACCAGAACCACGAATTAACATCGTTATCAATTTTTAGGCAACTTTTTTATCTTTTCTCAAGATCCGACCGTTAATTTTATTTTACAAATTTTAAAAAAAGACGCTTCTACGCGTTTCATATCGTTCAAAATATCGATGGAATCTTGTTTTAAAGATCAATTGAAAATCAAATAGATCGATTACACGTAAATATATTAAAATTTTTGACAAAATTGTTATAAAAAATTTAACGCTCGTACACTGACTAATCGTTAAGTTTTTTTCTACAAAATTTGTCGATTAAAAAATGTGTACGATATTTCAAAAATATAAATTTTTATTTAAGATACATTTATCGATATAAACAATGACTGTGTATAAAAAAAATATAAAATTTAACTAAATATTTCATTCGATTGAGGTACATTAGTGAATAATAATACAAAATTTCTGTAATTAAAAGTACATTCGTTTGTTAAAAGAACATTTTATTAAGTTTTAATAATACGTTTAATTATAATAATTATGACTGAAAGAAATATCGTTTGAAATTTAATTAATTTAATAAAACTTATTAAATGCGAGAATTAACGAAGGACGATAATTCGCAAAAACAGTAATTATTTTAATAATTTGTTACAAGATATACGTTTACATTAATGATACTGAATTTTCTTGAACGGATAATAAAGAATAGTTAAATTATAAATATTTTGTCAATTCGTGCATAAGTACATTTCGTAAATAGTTTTCATCCGAAATATTACTAATTCGTCTCTTTTCTTAAATAAAATATACATAAATTTAACACGATTTGATTAACTTAAAAAAATATTTTATTATAAATAAAACAAAAAAAATTCGTGCATAAGTAACGTGGATTTTTTAATCGAGCAAAAAATATTTGGAACCACAAACCTTTCGTATAGTTTAAAAAAATATTAACTTCGCTTATCGTCTATGCGTAAGGAATAATTCAATAACTACAAATTTTAAAGGAAAATAAACCTTGAATTAATTTGCTCTTTCTCTTTTTCACGTAGCAAATATAATTATCCAATTCGATCTTGCTTACATACTTACGTCGTACGCCACATATTAATCGTATTATCAATGATTTTGGTAATGCAAATGTAAAACAACGAAAAGGTATTTTTGAAATAAATACATATTTCTGTTGCCAAGATAAGAAATCTTCGTAAGCAAAACAAATTTACGAGGTACACAATAATTATAAATTATGCAATAGTAACATTATTTGTTTCGAAAACAAAAAATAATTTTACATTTGACGAAAAAATTTTTTTTATCCTACATCGAAAAAGATGATAAATCCTCTCGTATCGATGTAGATCACTTAGAACTTGGAACGATCGAGGGAAAAAAGCCAAGGTGTGCAAAGGACAGCGAATCAGTTTGGACAACTGCGATGCTTCGCGTTAAAGGAAATTTTAAAGGAAATTTTAAAGGAAATTTTAAACGAAACTCAACGAAACGAATTCCCTCGAACAAACTAAAATATCGAACTCGGACACCCTAAAAAGGATGATAAAGAATGCCAAAGGATACCAAAGGATTCTTCTCTCGTCGAGTCGCGTCGCCGTAGTTCAACTCGCGAATTAACTTTACGTAATTAGCGAGCGATTCCGCGTTTACGTAACTGCGTACTCGACTACCACAGGATGCGCATCCGAAAAAAAAAGGACGGCTTTCCGTCGGTGATCAGCCTTCCTTTTCTCTCCGAGACTTTTGTCTCGTCATCTCGCGGGCAAGGGACGAGGGAAGAACACAGCTTTGATTCTCCCGGGGAATTTGAATTATGGGAGGATCGATCTTTGCGCGTCGAGCTTTCGGATAATTTACGAGGGAGTTTATGTAATTTGCGATTAGGTGCGAACTCTTTTGCGAGGATGATTTTTTAGGTGGAATATCCGAACTGGATTTACCGGATAAATGTATCCTTAACGATTTCAGAAGGCTTCTATTCTTGTATTTTTTTTTTCTATCGCTGTTACGAACAAAATAACAGACGCGGGTTTCAGCTGTTACGCTGTCTACTATTTTCAATGATTTATTAAACTATTATTATCATCTACCTTATAATTATTATACTTAATAATTATATTAGGATGGAAAAGTGACTCTGGTGAACGAAGAGATGACCTACATTTGTTTGAATTAAGAGTATACTATTTTTTTTACCGATACAAATTTTTTTCGAATTAAATCTATTTTAATCGACGCTAACAGAATCGAATCGATAAAGAATAATTTTTCGAAGTATCGTACGGACTTCACCGTTTAAAATTTTAATACAACCGGTAACCTTCGTATATCAATAAAATCTCTTTATTTATAATTTATGCATTAATAAACTTTGAAAAGTTCGTATACCATTTCATCGCTTCAAGTTCAGCTGTTGAAATCATATATATATTTAATATTGACCTTGAAATAAAGATAAATAAATTACGAGTATTATATATATATATATGTTTTTAAAATAAAAAATCAATTTTTAAAATACGTTTCTTATAAAACATTGTTATTAACAATGTCGATCGATATTTCATAAATTCTAGATACGCGAAAAAACTATTAAGAAATAAATGCCCAAAATGAATTGTAAAGTTATAATTTGTTGTAATAATTTTTTACGAGTTTTGATTTTTGTTCGAAAGATAGATAATCGTATACGAAAGAATATTTTTTATTATTTATCTTTTGATCCGCTTAACGAATACCCAAACGTTATAACTTATTTATCGATAAAAATCTTGAAATAAAATTGAACCGTAACAAAAATGAATTTTATTTCATTATTCGGTATTAAATAACATATTTATTTATTTCTAATATCGATGTTTGCATTTTGATTCTATGTGCATAAAGATAGAAGCGACTTAAATAGTTTGTTTCACCAGCTCATTATTCAGGTATTTTTTTTCTTCATAATAGAAAAGAATAAATCTATAATGTATCCATTAACGTTACCTCTTGTTAATTCAAAACTAGCCGCAACATTAAAAAGTCATTTTATTTATTTAACGAAACATTATCTTACGCATTTTTCGTTCGGGTAAAATTATCACGGAGTAACCTAGAAAAATAAAATACAATTTCTTATCGAGGTGTTGAAAAATGTCTTTCGAATGTTTACATTTGAAATATTTTGCACGAATAACTAATTGCAAGAGTAATTATGAAATTCTATAAATTTTATTATAGATAGACAGGCTATTAGATTAATTCATGAAAAACCTATTCTCGATGCGCGCATTAATTAAAAAATATCCACTCCTACGTCTTCGAGTATCAACGCACCGATTGTAAAAGCACTCGTTGAAAAATGTATTATTCACGTACACTGCCCTTTTTTTCATCACAATTTCGAAAGTTACACGAAAGGTCAATCGGTCGAGCGACTCCCAAACCTGAATTCCATGGCGCTAATATCAAATCTACCCGTGCCGCGTAAATTAATGTCCGATTTCCGGTGGTATTGTCTTGTTTGAGTGCGCATTTGGTGGCGCCATGTGGTTCACTCGGTTTATGCATTATGGTACGTGTCGGGAGGCACGTAACTGCCGCGAAATCACTTTGAGGAACGCAGTCGCGATGGCTTCGTTAAATTATACGAAAATAATTGGTAAAACGACGCGTCCGAGCTGAATTTTTTTTATTTCAACGTTTTCTCGAGTCTCGCTCGCTGTTTGGGGTATGCGGCGAAATGGATCGAATTTAAATATTTAAGGAATACCGAATGGTAAGATCGAATGGAAAATAAGTTGGTGGTCTATTTGGGATTGTGTGTCACGACCACTGGAGAATGTAATTACAATAATAATCGCGCTTTCGTTCCTTCGTATGTAAATCGTGAAATTAATTAATTTCGATGATTATATTTAACTACGAATGTTCGTTATCTATTTCGATGTACTTTACACACTTGTTGGAATTTTTATGATATCGTAAATGACTTTTTATTATCGAAAATAATTTATCGCTCCATACATAATTATGTTTACTATAAAAAAAATTGTGAAAGATTATGAAAAATAGTGTATTATTAATTTACACGTGTATACAAATTTGTTAAATAACTACGAGCGAAACTCATTTTTACACGTTTTACGATTATTTAAGTTTAAAACAAAAATATTTCTATCGTCTATTAAAAATTGCTTACATTGTAAAAATTGATTATTTTATTTATACCGATATTAGCTGAAATATATTTTTCTAGAAAAATAACCGAGTAATGTTTTTTTACTAAAAGAACTAAAAAATAATTAAGTTTCGTTTAATAATACACGTATAAAATGAATAAATAGACGTGATTTAGGATTCTTTTGAACAAAGCATTTAATTTTAATTTAACGAATCAATTTTTTTATAATTTTAAATTATCGACACACGACATCATTTTGTAAGTTTCTTTTATCAACAAAAAATTTTTCGTGTTTTTTTTTTTGCTTATTACGTGTATATTGGTATAAATGACGACCAAGTCATTTCGTACGAAAAGTACAACCATTCGCAAAATAGCAGAATAAAGTGTACATACATTTAATAAAAATAGATACGTGATTAAAATAATGAAAATGCATAGATCGTAAGATCTATAAATGAAACTAATTAAAACAAATATATTTAGAATTCAGAACGTAAGCTAATTACCATTATTCAAATGTTATTAAAATCGATTGTAAAGAGTTCAAAGCTACAATCCTTTTATTTATAAAGAATAACAATATTTATCGTTGTAGGTTAAATCTCGTAGTATTTCTTGTTTAAAATTCTACTGTTGTACAAATTAATCTACCTGTCGTAGAGTTCCTCGTAAAATTCATGAAAATTTATGAAAAAACTAAAATAAGAAGAAATTTACACTGGAATTTTATTTTGCAAAACCTAACGTACAATTTTTTAGCAACACGAATCTCAGAATCTACTTGTAATAAATAGAATTTTTGTAATGAAGAAAGTAGTTCACCTGAAATAACGACGAAACAAAAGCTGGGAATATGAAAAATTCGTCCTCCGCGTGCACGAAAACGACTTTCTCGATGCTTCTTCCGATCCTCATCCTCGCTCTCAGCTAATAACCGTGTTCTATTCACGGGGTAAATAGGACCTTCCTTAACAGGATGAGTGTACGAGTTGACCCGCAAGGTCGGAGGTAGTCGTGAAATTCGCACGTAAGGATACACGCGTACTTGGCACATCGGCGCTTCCGGTTCTCCCAGGGATTCGGCCTCCTCTTGCTATCTTGGTTTTTTCTCTCTCTTTCTCACTCTCTCTCTCTCTCTCTACCCACTCCTTTTTTCTTTGGCATCAGTTGCTCATCTTCTTTCTCGAGGTGGCATTCCTGAGTGGATTCTCGAGATATCTGTGATTGTCGCATTTTTATTTTGTGTTATGTACCCCGCATTGGATGCCGTTGACCTGAGTCGATGATCGAGTTTTTACGAGAGAGTGATACTCGATAAATACCGATTCGCTTTTTTTTATAGCTTGTAACGCTTTTGGGACGATATTCCTACTTATTTTACGAGCTTACGTATTCATTGGTATGTGAGATAAGAATGCGTAATGTGGGAAAAGGAGCTGAGAATGGAGAAAAAATTAGTCTTGTTTAACATTCTGCAGTGGTAAAAAATTTTTCTTTTTTTCCTAACGAGAGGGAACGAAATCTTTTCTTTGCCTTATTCCCGTATTCGCGTAATTAATTCAATTGTCATATTTCTTTTATAGATAAATTAGATATCTCTCAACCTACGTATAATTTTGTTTAGTTTTTGCATTATTTTTAGACACTTACAATTTCTCGATGTTATCAAAACTAATACCATCATTTTTTTTACTATAAAATAGTCGCTTTCTAATCCTTAAAAATATATTCGATATACATTTAATTTCTATTATGAAATTAATTGTGCCATTTTTATAAATGTTTTCCATTTTCCAAATTTCATGATTTCCGCATGATATTTGTAATAAAAAAAAACGAACAACCATAAATATTTATTTCAAAATGATTAAATATAATTTCTAATTTAAAAAGCAATGAATCTTTTTCGCGTAGGCATATATTATAAACTTGAAGCTGTTACATCTATGCTAATAATTTGCGCTCTTTACACTTTCATTTATAAAGCACCCATAATTTTGAATTATTAGTCCAGAAATAGATAGAAAGTATTGAAATAAGTTAACTCGGCTTCCTACATTATATACGTATGGGTTATTACTAATTGAAATGGATATTTAAAATATTGTAATATTATTACAACTATCATATACAAGTGGATAGGCGTAATTTAAATATTTAAATTTATTTTAATATATCGTAAAAAATTCTGTTAAAGATATTTTAAGACATCGGTTATTTATACTTTTTTTCACGAATCTGAATAACACGTGTCTAAAAATGTAATTTTTATCGATTATACAAATCATTTATTTTAAATACTTCCTTCCGTAATAATACTAATTATTTTTGGAACAAAAATTTAAATCTTTTATCTATAATTTTATTACAAGCAAAACTTTTCTCAGGAAAATGTTTAGAATAATCAAACGAAGCTTCGAACAATGTAAATATTTTCAAGTAAACTACACATAACTACGTATATATTAAGAAAATGTGTCAATGCAAATAAGAAATATTGTTCGTTTTTAAATTAAAATTTTTTATTTGCGATTATATTTCTAAACAAAAAATAAATTAATTTATATTGGAATGCCTCGATAAGTTTAATTTGGCATCGATTAAACTATGATAAAACATTATGTAACATATAATAAAAAACAAGTTTAAAGTTAAAAAGTATGCGTTATGTACGTATTTACGCGCTCAATAAAAATATATCGTGAGTAATCGATATTCTTCAATTACGAAGAAAATTGATATGTGTAAATCGATACACAGTAGATACGAAAATATTCGTTGTCTCTACTTTGGTACAAACAATTGAATTTATCGTTTATATCGTTTAATAAAAAGAAATATTGGATCAAAATCGGTTAAAATTGATACGTGTAATACGTCATATTATATTCAAACACAGTAACTTACGTTGACGTTTAACTTTAAATAAGAAGGAAGGAATAAAAGAAAAACGAAAAGAAAATTGCGCTGAACGCGTATAAAAATTCATCACAATGTGTGATCGCATCCAAGGCATTCGATGTAATAAGACGAATAAGTAGAAAAAGAAAAACGACCTGTAATCCCGTGAATTGTGGAAACGGATAAAAGATGTATAAAACGACATTATTTAAATGTCAACGAACGGTACAACCAACTTTCCAACAATACGCGATGCGTAATCAAGCGCGTCGTGACCTTACGTCAATTTAAAATGCAAGAGTCGTTTTAATTGGTTTTTATTATCCTCCGAAGACCTTAGCCTCGCTAAGGGCCTCCGTAGAAGGACTTCCAAGTCGATAGCGCATAACGAGACCGAATCGAAAAACCGCAATTGTTTTTGCGCGCGCGTAAATACGATTAGGGAACACGCACAAATTTTTATGTTTTCCTATGGGAAAGTTATCTTTCTTTACCGTAAGAATTGAGAGTAAGAATTGAGAGTAAGAATTGAGAGTATTCCACTTAGAAGACAAAACTTTCTTTATCTTCTATAAACTGTATACATAAATACTTTGGACTCAAAACAATAATTTTTCACTTATAAGCAAATGTGTTCTTTTGTCATGGTACTTTTATCATCTACTGTTCGTTAACCGTAATTACAATTATATTTACCGAAGAATACTTTTTCTTTATCTCTATTGATAGTTTGAATAACTAAAAGAATCAATTAACAATAGATGTCCAAATGCATGTTTTCACGTTTCCGTTTTATTTCGAAACTAAAACCGAAACATTGTGAAATAAACACACATGTACACTTAATAATATATTTATTTGTATTGCGTACAGATTCTTTTTCGTTCAAGGTTTTTTTTTTAAAATTCGTGAAAATCATAGAACATTGAATTACTTTTATGTAATAATACCGATACGACATCTTTAAGTTTAAAAAACATCAATGGCGTATAGTACATTTTAATTAATTTATTATCAATTGAATTATCCTTATTGCGAACGTAACACATACTTAACGAAAGTGAATCATATTGTAGTTTGAAATTAATCGAACGCAAAAAAATTTTAAATCTTGACATTATAATTCGTGTAATAAGTTTTCTAAGTGATCGTTAGATATTAAAATTATAAAAGCTTTGACCAAAAATTTCATAATAATAATCTAAAATTTAAAAAACTTAACATTTTTTAAAATATTATTCTAATATCTGTTTAAAAAAAATTTGTTTTTAACGAGTTAAATAAAATTATAACAGAAACTGCGTTACGAATCTTGTATAATATACACAATTTGAAATACGAGTTCAAAGTACAAAATCATATTTAATTTGAAAATCCTTCTCCATCGAAAATTACTTGAAAAATTATATAAATTATACAGGCATTAAGATATAAAAGCTCTTAACGATCTTGAGATTATAAAGTAAGTGTAAATTTATCTGATTATGTAAATAGCATCGAATGTTTTTATAAAAATGACTTTGAAAAATATAAATACTTGGATTTTTTTTAATAGATTCAACATTTTTTCAATCTGTAAAATAAACATTTGTAATGGTTTACGTATAAAACGAGCTGTAAATTTTACTCTCAAAATATCAACGCTAACAGTACATAAATTCACTTATCGTTAAAATTTGTTAAAGTATATTAAATTTGGAAGTTTTTTTAAGTATTATCAAAATTGAAAGAAAATGAAAAAAAATTTTGTACGAAAAATTGCTTATATCGGTTGATCGTGGAAGTTAAGTTATTTCGAATCAATAAATGTACACTCGATCAATTTGATTACGAGCAAGTTAGAAAATCATCTTATCGTTATAAAGTAGCCATTTGCAAGTTACGATCCCGGTAATCGGTATTTCAACGTCGGGTATAAAAAAGTATACTACGCTCGTACGTTTATCGTAAAAATTAAATGGTAGCTAATATAATACAAGCAGCCCATTAAAATCGGAGATCAACCGTATAAACAAATAAGCAAAAAATACTCGGGTGCTCAAATTTCGCCTACTCCACAAGTGTATCAAACTCGGCTCTCGATAAATTTGAAGTGAAATTCCCCACTCCAAGGAATTCAACTAGAAATCGAAAAATTCCACGCTACAAGCTTTTCTCTTATTTCCTCGGAATCGTACTTTCGATTTCTAAAGACGAATAGCTGCTCCGCCGGTGTACGTACGTGTGTGTGTGCCTGTGCGTGTGCGTGTGTGTACACACGGGTACACATAGGTACACATCGTCGCGTCGTTCCGGCGCCGGGAAATTCAATGCCACGATAGATCCGCGATCGAGCGACTCTGTGTAGTTCGATCAGAAAGCGGTGACGGCTTCACACACGCGTCGGGATTTCGTAAGAGCGCGCTTAAAAGACAATAGGAGATCGATTGTTTGCACGCTGGAAAAAAGAAACGTCGATTTCATTGGAAGAGCGAGAAACGCTGTTTTATTAATATATGCGTATCTTCCCAGGCTGCCGAGTATTTTTATAATTTTTCTTTTTGTTTTTCACGGATGTTATCTAGGATAACGTTAGGATAGAATTTTCGTTTTCTTTTGTTCTTACGACGCTCGAGTGTAAATTGAGAAATATCTTTTGTTGTTTCATCGTTAACGTTGAATTTCTCGTACGTGTATATTTTAGCTTTCGTATTTATTTTCACTTTACTTTTATCTTTACGATAGATCTAAAAGAATTGATTATACTTTGAATTATATGTTACTTTATTTCTCTCTTAGGGAACTTTTATAGTTAATTTAAAGGTATCTATCTAATCACGGTAATTTATATAAATTAAAAAGCGGTGGTACATATTATATGGAAAATGATCGATCAATGTGGAACACTCGAATTGCTTTCAAATTTTCTTTTCTATTAACAATATTATTTTGCTAATTATCTATAATCGATGAATTTCAAAAAAAAAAAAAAAACACCGATCAAAAAGTCGTTGCGGAATTACGAAAGAATTCGAAAAATTGAAATTTTTCCGTAGATGTAGGTAGATGCGATTATATAAATCCATTATTTTTAAAATACGAACGTATTACTTTCGCAAACATTTCTCGCTTTCGATTCATTATTATAGTATAATAAAGACATTTGTGTAAAATTATCAGTTAATTCGTTATAACTTTACATTGTTTCGTTTAGATTCATCGACTTTTGTAAAATGATGAACGACGAAGAAGTTTTCAAATAGAAAACTGTGCGATTATAAGGATAAATTATCATTAAAATACTCTCATTTCTCGATAAAAATTCTCGAGCTGTTTAAGCGCTTGATTGTTCGAGAAGCAACGGTGTAAAAACGATTTAAATAAAAACGGTGAAATCGAGTACTCGTAGAAAAATAAAATAAACTAGAGTTAAACTATGTTTATTTATGGATGTGTGGATGTATGGATGCATCGATGCTCGAATTAACGCATAGCCTATTTATTTCCATTTCAACTTTAACGATTTTTATAATCATCCTGAAAAATGTTGATCCAAAACGATAATTAAAGGCTTTGAGAAGACTACGCGTTGAAAATGAGAAGAAAAAAAGTATACGTGTAAATGGATCGTTGGAGCATCGGTGAAGAATCGATGAAGAATCGGTGAAGAATCGGTGAAGAATCGGTGAAGAATCGGTGAAGAATTTCAGGTGTCCCTATATACGGTACTGCACCGACCCCTCGTTGAAAGGAAAGTAAAAAAAAAAAATGAAGAAGACCGGCGTAAAAAATTCCAATCGCATTCCTTCCCGATCAAAATATTTGCTGCTGCCTCCCTCGAATCCCCTTGTTTCTTACAAAGCGTAAACAATGCCTTTTTATTTGTGCGAAGGTGCACCGCCCGCTCGAGCAAACAAAAATGAAAGAAGGAAAAGATAAAGAGGAAGGGAGAAGAATCTCGTATATTTACCATCGAGCGGTCGAGCCTCTTTCCCGTGCACGCGCAACAAAATCCGCTCGATCTCGATCGGCCCGCGCGTGGAATGTTAATCGAGGGCGTGATTAACGGAATTTCGGTCCTCCTACTCCTTTTTCTCTCGCGCGTCGCGAAACATCGAACAGGTTTTTCAGCGGTGTTAAACGAGTCAGGGGGTGGTTAAACTCTCGGTATCTCCGATCCTATCCCCGGTAATGCACTCCGATTGTGATAATATATAGGAATTCGCGCCTCGTCGCCTCCATACGTCATCATTGCGACCTTACGTATCGACTACGACGTTTTTTCTCCGAAGGCGAATTTTTTCCTTTTTCCTTTTTCCTTTAACGATGTAGTAATGTTGCTATAGTGCTCCAAGATGTCGGACACGGTTATCTCCTTCTCTTTCCTCTTTTTTCATCTTTCGACGCAAAGGGATACGCGAAAGAGTTTAAACGATGGAATTCGCAGAATGATGCAACTGATTTATATACATACATTAAGAATATTAAAATGCGAATGAGGTTGTTTATTTGCATTTCTGCCTTTTTTCTATCGATAATGTACTTTTCGCTCGTGTTCGACCTCTTCCAATGGAATCACACGTTTTTCACGCAAAGGCACGTTCAAATATTTGGAGTAAAATTAATTCCACTTCTGTTGGTTTTCTACTTCTTCGACTAAACTGTTACCGGTGAATCCGTAATGTGCGCTATCTTAAATTATTAAGAGTGTCTAGATTTAATATTGTTTAATATTGTTGCAGCGCTGACAAACTGAAAATTTCATTTCAAATTTTTTCGTTTCTCCGATTTTAATTTTGACAACTCGACGAATAAAAATTTATCGTAATAAAAATAACCATACGATATATTTTTTTGAAGGAAAAATTAATAGTCTTTCTCGATTCAGATTCTCAATTTATCGATTGTTGCGTGTTTCGAATTTTATACTAATTGTTCGGATTACGTTTGCAAAACATTCGAGTACACGGTCAAATTAATTATTTTATTTACAATAGAAGTTTACAGTGTCAGTCTCATGCTTTATAGGCTTTACTTGCATTTATAATAGTAACAAATTAAATGAAAGTATCGAGTCCACCGTAATATGTTTAATATTGATACTTGTTGAGATTTATTTGTATTGATATAAACATATTGTATAACATTATTAGTTGTATCTTTCTTTTTATTCCACTACAAAGTTTATTGTGTCAACCTTAACCACGATAAATACGTATATGGTAGGCTATTATAAAAACAGGGATAAGTTGATATATTTATTGATCTAACTCTCGTACAATATTCATAATTCATTTAAATTTAATCCATTGTTCGATATATTCCAGATTTTATGAAAAGTTTTGCAACAAAACTTTACAGTCACTCGTGCATATTTAATTATTTGTATATTGAATACTTAAAAACTTATTTTATAAATTGAAAGTAAATAACCACTTAAAAAAAATCGTAAGCTAATTTCATTGCATTGATTTATACCATCTTATAATTTCGTTTGCCGAAAAATTAAATATAACTGAAAAAGCTTAACGTTGTACAAATGAAAGAGTTCTTAGATTCGATTTTAATTCGGTTATTTATTTCAATTTGTTAAATTATCGGTAAAATTTGTTTTAATCAACCATTTATCGTAAAATTTAATGTCGAAAATTTTTTATTTTTTCAAGTTATCAATGATAAGCTTTAAAATTCATATAATTTTGAATTAACTTTTAATTAAGAAAATATATACTTTTTGTTTAAATTAATATTATATCATTTTCAAAATCAAATATTATTTTTTCCTTATTCTCATAAAATTAATTTTCATTAGTCGATAAAGATTAATTTATATTAAATTTATTTATTTTTTATAAACTTTTTATTATTTATATATAGTAATAATTAAAATGCATAGATTAATAAATAATTTTTGTATTTAGAATCTAAGAATAAAATATTTACAAACTTAAATGGATCGATAAACTTTTTTAAGTTTATTTGATACAATGACAACAGCTGTACAAATAAAATAGATAAAATAGTACTAATTATTATCTTGTACCCACATCAAATGCACACATAAGTCCTTGTTTTTGATAATAAAATGTTTTTGTCTTAAAAAATAGTATATTATATTTATATTTGAAGCGTGGTATCTTGTATAACTAAAATAATTATATTTAATTCTAATAACAAAACATGTAATAGTGGTAACTTTACATAAAAAAACATAAAAAATAATTAATATTTTTTAATTTTTATTGCATTGTATTGTAATACAATAGAATTAATTTTAAGAAAATAATAGTTCGATTCAATTAAATAATGATTTTTTAAAATATTTTTAAGAATTTAAATTTAAGCCCGTTTTAATTAAATTGTATTATTAAAAATATCTATATTTGCTTTTAATTGTGTAGAGTATGAAAAGCAAAAAATAGTAGTTTTGTAACTAAGAACCAAAAGATTATCGATAAGAATCTAATTAAAATTTTTGTTATTAAATAAACAGTATATACATAAATTTTGTTCTTATTTTATCAATATAAAATTAGATTTTTAAAAATTCTAAAGTGCCTACTTTGAAAAATACTACAAATAAAAGAAATTTTACAGTATACCAAAAATCATTAAATAAAATAAATATCATGATGATATTTATATACAGTATCATAAAATATAGAAAACTAAAACTGCATATAAAAAAATATATTATTACTTTAATATAGTTCTCATTTGAATAACTTAAACAATAAAGAACAATTTAATATAAATTTACTATATAAAACAGTTTCTATAATACTTATATCGAACAGATTAAAAATAGAAAATATTTAATTATTTAAAAACTTGGATAAAACAATACTGAATTAAAAAACACTCGATACTTTTTAAGTGATCACAAAAAAAAAATTAATGAAAAACGAATCTTAGCTTTTATTTTAAATAGCGTTAAGAGAAAGTGGTATTATATATATATGTATATAATGTTTGATTGTCGAAAGACTCTAGATATATATAAATCTATACTTATAGTTCATACATATTTTAATTATACATATTTCTATCTGTCTCTCTTGTTCTCACTCCTTTCTCATGCAAACTTTCGATTCATCAAATTTATGTATTCTTTTACACATTAGCTCCACTTTCCCGTAATAAATAATGTAATTATTGATTTGTATCAAACGCATTCGACTGTGAGTTCTTATAAATAATATTCGATGATCGATTGCTGTGCTTTTACAGAAAGGATTAGAAAATAAACAGAAATATATTAATTAAATTTACATATTATATTAGAGACTCTAATTTTAAAGGGTAATCTTTAATTTTCAATAAAATGAAAGTTGCGTCCTTTTAAGAATAAATATTATAAATTATAATTTGCTTAATTAATTGCTTATACGCATTAGAAAAACAATTATTTTTCATTTTAAGTTTAATCGTATTTTAAAAAAGTACAAAATTATTTAAAATTGAAGTTTAATTATTTGTCTATTATTAAAAGTAAAATTTTCATCGATGATACGAGTAAAAAATTTTCTTTAAGATAATGAAGTTTTATTTCAATATAATTTATAGTTACATTTCAAATATAAAAATTTTGAAAATGAAATTTTACATAAGATACACCGTGATTATATAAAACTTCACAAAAAATAAGTAAGCGGAGTATTTTCAAAAGTTGCAACATTTCTAGCTATAATGTATAATGATTCAAATTCTCAGTAACGAAAGAAATATTTGACTGTTGTTACTTTTATGAAAAATATCGATGGATAAAAATGACACTCAAAACCACTTTTGAGTTATGTAAGTACACATTTTATATTAATATCGTTGTCTGTCGTGTGATTAAAAACATCCGCACAACCAATCTTTATCGCAATTCTACCCAACTAACCATTTATTAATCAAAAAGGTTTTTAATTTAGGTCCTTTATTTTCAACAGTGTAAAACTATTCGTTTTAAATTATTTTCAAGGAAATTATTTAATAATATTTTTTTTAATAGATTTAAGTTGTAACGAAAACATTTGTTATCGATAATTTTTTGTTTTGAATAATAAATCAATTTTCATTTTTTTAATAAAATTTTTCCACGGATATTTTTCTAATTTTTCAAACGTTATTTGACGTATTTCATTATTTAGAAAAATTAAAAACTGATTTGAATTTCTATTTAAATTTTATGAATTATATATTTAAACAATATATTTGGTATATTCATTTTTTATTTTAAAATATTAATGAAATCATTCGTAGAAAAAATATTCAAAAATACTTCGAAGAAAACTATTTAATTTATTTAGTCTTAACAATTATCGAATTACATTTCTAAGGATAATAAGTGATGCAGCAGTTTTTCAATGATGAAATTATCTTAGTAATATGAATAATTGATTCACAAGTACGCAATGTTCATAAAAAAAATCATAAAAATAAAAGTTTTCATGTAATCGGGCTGAATATAGAATAGAAATATGTATAGTATGTAAATGATATATTTTTTACATTTCCTTTCGCTATAAAATTGTTATGTAGTTAGTTACATCTTCTTATACTTTGTTTTTTCTAAATAATTCCATTTATATTACGACCTTAAATGAAAAATATACGCTTCTTTTCTTAAAGTTTAAATGTAAACGTATACAATTTAGTTGATTATTTAATAAGGAGTATTATTTTTTTATGAAAAATAAGTTTATATAGAAAGGAAATTTATTTTAAAGTACAAATTTTTTCAAGTTGCAAACTTTGTATGCTACCTTTTAATCTCTCGGTAAATACTAAAGTATTATGCTAAAGTGTTATACTAAAACTTCAGTTACATCGTATCAACGTGCGCCAATTATCGCGTTATTAAAAATTAATCGGTATTTGTACGAGCAACGATAGTACGTCAAAAAAAAAAAAATAAAACAGTAGAGATAAGTAAAGAAAGGACCAGACTAAATATAATCTTATACGATAAATTTATATGTATAAACGTGCAACAAAGTTACAAACGCTTCCACCTCGTCTCGATCGCGTCTACCTCATCCGCAGTGACGTCTAGATCAAATTTTGAATACTTTGCCAGGAATTCGGTTCTAACCATCTACCTGATACGAAAGATGGCAGGAATTTATCTCAGGGTTTTCTCTTACCCTATACACAAGTCCCAGTATCGAAGTTGCTTCTGCTCTCAAAGCCTTCGAATTATAGGCTGTAAAAGTATACTGCTAAATCTGGATCAATTTTCGGCCAACTCAGTCGGTAGAAACATATACGAGACTTCTTCTTAGCCTGGGGATCGTGGGTTCGCGCCCCAAAGTGGCTTAACTTCGGTGATCGGAGGAAGATTAGTGATCGCATTGTCGTACCATCGTAGACTGGTGATGGTAAACGCCTAATTCTTTATCTTTACCTTTTTCGTTTCTATTTCGCGCTATTGGGTGCGAAGGAGGTGCTTAATTTTTAAGGCGCTAATCGATGCGTTAAATGATATTCGGTAACGATGAACAGAACGAAGAAAAAATCAACTACGCGATATTATAAATCGTTCCGAATACTTTTTCTATAAATTTGTGTATTCTTTTTTAATAAACTACTTAAATGAATTTTGGGATATCGTGTTTAACGATTTAAAAATAAAAGTCATTTTTATACATTTATCAAATTTCATTCATCGAAAAAACAGTTATATAGAACACAATTATTAAAGTTTTTGCTTATATTTATCTTTTTTACGCTCTTCGCTTTGTATATTTTCTCGAGTTTATTTTGTTGATTACACAAGTTATACGAGTATACGGGTTAACAGTAGCCGAGTCGTACCATTTTTATAATATATATTTATGATTTTCCGTACCAATTCCCCAGTTATTACGTACTGTCGTTAATTTTACTACTAATTGAAAGTAAGTTGTATAAACTCTTGCACTAGTTAGGATAATCGCGAGAAAAGTCCGATCTAAAGTAGACTGCATTGCGGTGTACCGTTTACTTAATTCGTTTACGGCATTAACGCATTAATTTTCCCACCGCCGAACGTTTAATAAGCCACGGATTAATAAGTAGTTGGAAAGATCTTCTCGCTAATAACGAGAAGTTTGCGCATTTTCACCGTTTCAGTGATTTTCGTATTTTCTTACCTTCCGGTAAACATTTCCCTCGCAATTCCAAATAGAGCAATAGTTAGAGCGCAAGGTAATTTCTTAATTAAAAAAATCGATACCTCTAAAAACAGTAACGTTTGTAAAAGAGAAGGAACGCGTAAATCAGCGTCTCCCGGTGCATCGCGATAGCATCGACTTTAAAAATGTAGCGCAACAACCGAATGATTTGCTCGGAGATTAGCGGACTCGCGATATCGATACACGAGACCGGAGTTGGAAAAATCGACGGCTCCGTGGTCCTTGACTCCACGGCATTGTCCATCGGTTATTGCGCCTCGTATTCGGCTCTAGGTGCGCCTGTCGCGCTTATCCTCTTCCCTTGACATCGCCCGCATCGAAATGGCCTCGAACACTGCCTCGTTCTTTTGTCCTCTTCCCCTCTCTTCCCTCCCTCTCTCTCACTCTCTCTCTCTGTCTGTTTTTTATTCGACGACGTTGTACGCAGCTGCGCGGAAAAACTGGGATTGATCGCGTGTTCCTTTTTCCCGCTAAGTAGGATCGCGCGTTCGAGGTTGACCATTTTGGTGGATCATCGTTGGAATTCATTGGGCGACGAATGCGAAAGAATCTTGCTAGCGAAATTCTTGTGCGGATACCCATTTAAAATTGATATTTATAAGGAACGTAATGTCCAATGTGACTGTAATATTATTAATATATTATATCGTAGGGATTATTATATTACATCTATGGTTTTTCTAAAGTTTCTAGACCGAACGATATTTCTACTAATCTTTGGCATATATTTATTTTTTAGTACGTCTATGACTTGTATCGTGTAAAAACGTATTTTATATTTTCTGCATACTCCGTTTCAAAATTATTGTAACAGAATATCGTTGCAAATTTTTTTTACTTTAAATGAACCTGTCGTAAACAACATAAATCGTAACGTTATTACTTTTTTTTAAAAAAAACGTTAATAATCGCAGTAAAATAATCCTATAATTATAAATACATGTACGTCTAAATAGATTGTATTTTGTCTATTAACAATCCTTTTTTCAAAGTACGATGCAAATTAAATTCTTATAAATATCTATTTTGTAAATAATTTTTTTTAATAAAATAATTCTCCTGATTTCAAAGTATTTTTTTCGAGTTTGCAACTTATTTATCGGATGGTTTTTCATTATATTTTAAACTTCTTATAGTTATTAATATTTTTATTCCAATGAAAATGTCACAAAATAAAAATTCATAATTTTTATTCATAATCTAATATAAAGATGTAAAATTAATTTAGAACTAAATATTATTGCGTAAAACCATAATATTTTAATACTTATTTTTCCTTGTGTGTTAAAAATTGTTAAGAAATAAAACAAGTTTCTATTAAAATCTATCTAAAATAATATAATATTTATCATTTCTCGGTTGCTTTCAATAATAAGTTTGATTAGATAATATAAGCATGATAGTTATACACTAATTTATAACTGTTTATTTAATTTATGCTACAATTGTACGCAAGTGATTTTTTATTTTGTAATGTGTGCATATATATTTGTGTATGCGCAACCGAAGTATTTTTACTTCGCGTTTAGAATTATATTATTAGATTGTAATTAGATCGACTAACTTTTTTACTTTATTTACTATCTATAATTACTTATATATATCTCAACGTATACATAAATTAGCAATAAAGAATTTTGCTTTGTTACTTATTATTATTTACATTGTTCTTATTACTCAAATTTTTTTTAATAATCTTACCGAAGCTTATCGATATTATTTCACGACAATTTTATCATATTATCAAAATAGATTCAAAGCTAATTTAAATTATCCTTTTCTATTTTATAACAATATCTTACTTTATATTCGAATCAGATAAAATATCACAAGTTAATAAATAATAATTTTAATGTTCCGTCCATCTCTCTCTTTCTCTATCTTTTTTCTTCCTCGTCTTCTTACATCTTTCCTCAACTATTATAATAAAAAATTCCATTGGAAATAAATTTAAATAAAAAGAACGTTTGCTTAGATAAAATTTTTTTTTATATTTCTTTGAAAAAATAATTATAAAATAATTTAAACAAATTGTTTCAGTTAATAATAAGAGCCTTAACCTTATAAAATTATTTTTATAAACGCTCATGATATACAATATAGTGATACTTATACTCTACAATGACACAAAAATAAGAAACTTTTTCCAATAATAATTATTGTACGAGAGACGTAAAATTTAAAGCTCAATACTAATAAATCAAAATCATGATACGAAGGATGTGTATTTTTAAAGTATCCTTGCATCAATCCTTGTTCAAGGACTATTCTCGTGATGTACATATCGGTTCAGCCGATGACAGGGAAGGAAGCTCATACGAAAGTAATAGCCATATCGTATTTCAAAGACTTGGCAATTACTGGGCCGTTTTATGAATAAATATTATACGACTAAAAAACGATTTTTGCGTCGTCATGTCAGCTTAAATATTAAAACCATTTTAATGTTCGTTACTTCCTGATGAATATACATTATCAAGATATTGATTTTACTAAACAAAACTTTATCGATGTTTTTACAATTTAATTATGTTCGTATTAATTTATATTACGAATAAGAGATAAATGAAAAACTATTGTTATCTATGATCGAGAAATAATTACTTAGAGTTTTCATCGCCTTCCTTTTCATTATTCTTAGTATTTTGCTGTTCGTTTCATTTTAAAACGCGTTTGATATTAATTACGCCACGAGTTTTTATTTAAAATATACAGATTTATATATCTTTTAAAAATGTCTGTACACTGTAAACTATAAATCTTCACCGCGAAACTTTGAAAGAAATTATCAAAAGCACAAAGGTCCATTGATTCCATTCCACTATACTTTCTTCACGTTGTTTCTCAATTTAACAATACATTTATTATTCCAGTATAATAAATTGTTCTGGGCCAAAATTATTATACTCGGATACTTTTTTTTCAATTTGTTTCAATACGAAAGTTAACAATTTATACTGTAAAAAGTGTTCGTTTCATTTAACAGAACTGCTTATTAAATTAATTGGTTAATTAAAGAAATTTCTTAGAGTTAACAAAATATTATTTATTAATTTTCCAATTCAAAATATACTCGTACGTATTATTACTTCTAATTTGTATGACTTAAATATACAGAAAAGGACAAACGAACGAATAACGATTTACGGATACTTTTAAGACGGATGGACGATAAAGACTATTGGTTTACATAAACGGAAAATGTAAATAGCATGACAATCTTTAATAAAATACTGTATTTTTTTAAAGTAATTTACAATTAATGTTACCAACAACCGAAAAATATTATTAAATCAATATATACCGAATGAATCATAGAAAAACTCATGCACAGTAACAAATTGCAGCCAACGAATTCAAACGCAACTAGAATTTCATTCCAAACAAAAGTCACGTATAGATACCCACATTGCGAAGTATCTACAATTTTTCTAGTAAATTAACCGGGAATAATAATTAGAACAACGATATATAATTACAGTAGTTGGGATAACGCGAATGCAACAATAACGTAATACCGATTTAACTCGCAATTCGATTAAATCCCCGAAGCATTTTCGATTAATCGGCAAAAACTTATCGACCCAATCGCTCGATCGAGTTATCGACAACTTTACGCACCAGAAACCAAATTCGTGTTCGCTTTCGAAACGAAAGATCGAGACGGCAACGACCGAAAAACGAACGCCGATCCGATTCATCATCCGATTCGGACCCGAGAGATCATCCGAATCGCCTCTTCGTTCGTCGACCTCCATCGCACGTATATCTCGCTTATCCCGAAATCGAAATTTCCGAAAGCTCCAGTATACTCGGTCTATGGAGCACGTAGAAAGCAACGAGTGACGCGAGTCGCAATACGATTGCGTACGTGATGCTTCGCGCTTCCTGTCTCCTGTCCCAGATACGAACGAGCTCGTCGACTCGTTGGCCGCTAATCCGTGGTACGACCTCGAAGCTGGAATTTCCTAGGGATACTCGGGATGACCGTCGGCTTTTTACCGGGCTGTGAGAAAACGAGTCGCGACGAGATCGACCAGAATGAAAGTGCGCGGAAAAGTGGACGTCTTTACTTTTCTCGGTCGTTTCTTCGTCTCCTCTCCGGATTGGGTTGCGAACTAATTGATAGAATCCGAAGACGCAACAGACTTCGGATACTCGCTGATTCGTCCAATATAATTGGGTAGTAATATAATCGCGAGAATTCGAACTTGCCTCTACTTTTGTTACAGTTGTTCGCTTTCCATGCGAGAACTCGTATCGCGACTTTTGCGCGTTCTTCGATCGAGAGTTCGTACTTCATTCAAGAAATTTAATTGGTGGAAGACGCGTTCATCGCTTTCTTCGAGACTACCTAAAAATAAACCGACTCGATAAATCATCCCGTGCTTGTCTCTGTTACGCTAATGCAAAGAACCGAAGTCTTTGGTAAACTGTACCAGAGCGGAAGCAAAACGTAAATTACGCAAAGTTATTCGACGTTCTCGCGAGTAAAGGTCGAAAGTCCTCGCGGAGAGTAAACAAAATTGACACCGGTAACGCGGTACTTTCGCTTACCCCCGCCCTTAAGTCTAACGTATTTAATATATAACATATCCCAGGCTTGCCGGTCGCGGACGAGCTCCAGGAGTCACCGCCAACACCAACGACGAACGCGACGGAGCTTCAGGAGCCGATCGAGGGTCCACCTCCACCGCCTCCACAGCCGGAGCTCGTATTCGCGGAGACGCCCAGGAACACGGAGACAGAGCTCGGGGCTTCGGTTCTCCTCGTCTGCAGGACGGCTGAATCCGTGGCCGAGTGCCGCTGGTCCTGGCAACCGTTGCCGCCGACGCATCTGCCGCTGCCCAACACCGATGACACCGTACCCCAAATTGCGAGCAGTGAGTCTTTTATCACGAAAATAAATAAATAAATAAATAAATAGAATAATGCGGAACGAATATCGAAAGTGCTTTTTTTAAGTCAGCGGTTCGCGATTTATCATAGTGTTGGTTAACGCGTAACAAACGATTGGGAAGACGAGTGGAAACAAATTACAGGACTTTTTTTTTACAAAGTATATACAATATTAGGTAAGTAGGTATCGTGACGTTGCGACGAAAGAAAACGATCGATCGATACTTTAACGTTACAAAACCATGGCAACCTAATTATGGAACGAATCGTTGCTTCAAAATTCAAAGGAATAATCAATGGTTTTAATTTCAATTTTATTGAAAAATTCAAGCAAATCTATAAAGGAAAATTATAACGATGTACTTAGTTTTAAGGGGAGTCAGAGGAATGTATCCATTTTCGTGATTAAGATACTATAATTAAAATTTCTGCTATCGATCAGCGATAAAATACACGTTTCGAGTATTTGATATTTTTTCTATTTTTGTAGTATTTTTTGGTTAACTTTGTACGTAATAAAATATTCTTTTGTAAAAATAAATAATGTACGAATGATAAAAATTCATCTTTGATAATGGACCTTAAAATAATTTACACTTACTCTTGGACTCGAGAGTATAAAAGAATATACGTCTCGTATTTTTTGATGAATTACAACGTGGAAAATAAATGAAGTCGGTGAGGTTCGCTCGAATATTTCGCGCCAGAAAAACGTTTTGTGCCCGTGTATTCAAGATGCGTATTACAGATATGGCAAAATAAAAATATGGTGCATTCATCATTTTCAGTGCTCTTTTCATCGAAATGTAAAAACAAATTATACAACGAATGCGCCATCGAAAATTATGCGGTTATAATCTATACATTATAATAATAAATAGCTGGTTCAAAATATTATTTTCGGTTTATATTTAGTTATGTTTTTAAATATTATAAACTAGATTTCCTGTGTTAAATCGATTATTATCGTATTTTTTAATATAAACATTTTTTTAGAGTACGTCTAATCGATGATAAAATATTTTTTATTTTTTATTATGTTTATAAATAATTGCTAAATAAAATATAATACAACTAATATTTGACCGTTATTTTTATGTAAAACTATATATAAACTTCGTGCCATTTCGGAAGCGACAAATTTTTTGAAATGTTTCAATTTTTATTTAAAAAAAAAAATATTTTCCAAAATTACCAAAATTTTTGTATTATACTTTTTTTTCGTTTATTCCTTCAAAATAGAAAAATACATTTATCAAAGATAGACGGAGTTATTGCATAATAATTTATAACAGGATTTTATCCGAATCGTATACTTCGATAGAATTGATACTCGTATGATAATTGTACCTGACGTTGGTCCATTAATTTTAACGTGTCGCGATAATTTTCTCTCGATTTTAATTTTTAATAATAATCAAAAAATTTTAATATTGTAAAGCAAAGATAAGAAGAAAGTAGATACACTGGCATTTATTTTTAGAAATTGTCTTTCGATAAATGCTTAAAATATCTTAACGCGTAAAAATGTCGTTAAAAAGATTTAATATATACATATATACGTTAAAAATATTCTATGATAACAGAAATTACGTTATATAATTTATCTAAGTGTAAAGAACGAATAAATTTCCCTTTTGAATATTTCATTCGGTTCACGCATGAATAATTAACTTAATCAGCGCCAATACTTTTACCTACGATCTATTCGAAAACGAATTCGCGGCTCTTGAAATTACTCGAAATACTCGAAATACTCGAAACATCCGATACGCTAATCATAAAAAAATGTATCAACTCAAGATTGTCGATCGGCCTTCGCGAATCGCTCGAGACGCGCGGAAAGTAAATGCATTATCGATCGATCTTGGCTTTTCCCCCCTTCGGTTCACCCTGTAAGAAACGCTTTTCACTCGTCCGCATTCGCATCGCGTGCGTCCTCAAGTCGTGGAAAGCGAAGCGGAAGCATCCGAAATCCAAACCGAGCTTTCGCTTGGAGTCGAGGTGCCGACCGCGATAAACGTTTTCGTCTCGGTTACGACGATTTCACTGCTCGTTTTGTCATATCGACTCGTTTGCTTCGTGATTTTCGAAAATTGAATTTGATTCCTCGTCGATTCGTCGTTTTCAGGAGCGTGTTTCGACGTTCGAACTGGATTTTAACCTGTTACTTTTTTCCGTCGCGGTTTCGTATTCGCATCGGTAATACGAACATCGATTTGGAAAATATTTTCTACACTATAAGTTAAATATCGAGAAAATGATCGTTCGACTTACTCAATGGTATTTCTGCATAGTTTAAGAAGTTCAAATATTTTTATCGTATAGAAATCATTGTTTTAGCGATAGTTTTAACTTTTCGTCAAACTCGAACGAAGGATTCGTGAAAATTTATCTTTGCATGTTTTAAAATTAGGTAAAAATTGTAGGTGTTCAAATTATGGTCACGGCACGTTGAAACATTACCAAGTTCACGAAACAGCTTAATAACTTTTAATTTAGAAAAACGATTATTGAAAATATAGCATTGTTTCGTACAATAAATGTACTAAAATTAATTATAAATGTACAGTTGAAAGCATTTTTCTAATTAAATGCGAAAGAAAAGAATCGCAAGTAAATTTAAGATAAATTTCAAACGATAAATAAAGATCGGCGATTACCTAAAAACAAGTCGAACTATCTTACGATAAGACCGAACGCAACGACTTTGTCGTTGAGCCGTTGATTTATAAATCCATTATGAGAGACTCATCCGCGATGAGACAATGAAACTTGTTCGTTCGTATCTTCCGATACATTAAACGAGCGCAACGCATACGAGAACGAAGGAGTCGCTCGTTAAGATACAAAAATGAAATTAAAACCATCTATAAAATTCTCGTCTCGCCTCTGCGTATCGTACCCGAGACGCATCGAGAAAGACGAGTCGAACGTAACCTCTTGTCTCCCGCCCGCAGCTAACGAGGTGACCTTGACGACGATGACAGCGGCGACGTCTTCGAGTCCGGCCCTGGCAGTTCGTTCGTTCCCGGCCTTCGGTAACGCGACCAACGATTGCTCGGTTCGCTTCGGGAGTATCAGACACGAGCAGACCGGCTACTGGAGCTGCGCCGTCCGAAGGGCGGAAGAGGAAACCTTCACCAGCACGAGTCCGGCGAAGCTCACCATCCTCCACGTCGATGCAGGTTTGCATGCAGCCTTTATCATCTCTTTTTATCTCGCTTTATCTCACAGGGGGTAAACGTTGGAAGTGTTCAGGTTGCGCAGCCTCCGTAGTTGTTCCGTTCGTTGAGACGTAAGAACCGATGAATTCGAAGGATAAAGGGAGAATCGGAATTTGTTATCGTCTCGCGTTTATATTTTCCGAGGTTCGATAGCGAATCTGCGCTCGATAAGTTCCAGAGAATAATCGATGTTACGCGATCTGTCGCTGTAAGCAAAAGTCCGATGGTCGAGTCGGTTTCATTTTAATGAGAAATTTATCGCGAGGTCTTATGTTTATCAACTTTCCACTCGCTGATCGTTGATTTTCCATTTTGTATTTGCGGACGAACAACGTTACAACCTCGCCTTACCTTACAGGGACCAATTAACGCGACCGATCGATTCCTCGCGGTGAATAAAATGGCTAACGTTGCTGTGCCAAATTTCACACGCGAAAAAAATAGTTAATTTTTATCTGTACCAAATCTCGTTGAAGAACGTTTCTAAACGCATTTTTAATGCGTATTCTGTCCGCGTATCGAAGATGCGAATACTCGTCTTCGTCGAAGGTCTAGGTGAAATATTTTTCCGAAGGTAATCGGTAATGTATCTTTGAGTAAATTCGCCCGTGTCTGACCGAATCCGACCATCTCTACCTCGACTTTGCATACATTTTTTTTTACACTGTCCTTTCTAACTTTCAATTTTCCTCGTTCGCTAAAAAGGTTCGCTAAATCGATAAGGTAACGTTTGGTTCTTACGATATATGTAAACATTTTCGAATACTCAACGAACGATATAACATAAATTATAAACACTTTATTTACCTTTCAATAATACATTTAGATTATTGTTTTATCTTTCATTGATTTCAATAAAGTTGATATTTATATTAAGTTTACTGAAATTCACTGCACTTAAAATTGTAAGTATTTCTTAGAAGAAATAATAATAATAAAAATAATAATAATAATAATTTAAACGAATACTTTAATCATACTTTAGATTTAAATGCTTGATTAAATTATTTTCATTATTTACTTATAAATTATTCCTATGCTTTTATTTACTTATTCCAGTTTCCTTTTTACTTAATGTTTTCCATATAAGAGCTAATTTAATTAACTCGGTTTTTATACTTTTTAGGATATAATTTTATACATTTAATTTGATTTTCGTGTATCAAAGTTTTCTTCATACCAGGAAATCTATCGAAGTTCGTACAATGTTTCACAAAATTGTAATTTCTTACATTTTTCTCGCGATTATTGATCATAAATATTATTATCATTGGGTTAATCTTTTCTTACATCTAAGAGAAGTTAAACATTTCCGTTATTATAAAAGAAAAGTTTTTATTGCGTAATATGAATTTTAATTCGTTTAATAAAACCTATACAAAAACCAGTTATAAATCAGTAAAAGAGAAATTAAATTAGATTGGATTAAATTAATTTGAAACCTTGACTCGTTTCGATGTTTTAAAAAAATACAAAAGGTATGTGATAAATAATGACGTATCCTTAAAGTAAATACTTAACCTTGTAATAACGACGATTAAACTATA
The DNA here is from genome assembly GCA_018907195.1 of Dolichoris vasculosae. Taxonomy (NCBI): domain Eukaryota; kingdom Metazoa; phylum Arthropoda; class Insecta; order Hymenoptera; family Agaonidae; genus Dolichoris; species Dolichoris vasculosae. The sequence goes on from JACCHY010000015.1 coordinate 4,823,014, forward strand.
GTGCAATAGTAATAAAAATAAAAAATACCCGAGAAAGCGATCGTTTAGTCGACGTAAAAAAATTTTTCTTTTCGCCTCACTTAGATATATTTAAATTATACATAAATATGACACGGTGAACTTGAATTTTTTGATCGCGTATTTTTATGTTTTGAAGAATCGAGGACAACTTTTATTTTTACTACTTTGGTTGTTGATTGTTGTAGTTGATAAATAGTGAAAATCCCGAGTTTACAAAGGCCAGAGAAAACAGCATCGATCGAGCAGAGAAAAATTACAAAGAAAACGAGATAAATTAGACTAAAAGTAATGGTAAACATAAAATAACTTACACTGAAAACAATATAAAAATTATATTACCAACGTGAAAACTAATAAAAATTCAAAATAGAATAGTTATAATTCGTTAAATATAAACTGTATATATTTATTAAAAGATAAATTCTTTTAATTCGTAGTCAACGCTAATTTTATAATTATTCGTCCTCGATCGATGAACTACGTTAAATAACTCACTATTAAATTTATATCGACACGGGATAAACAATAAACAAATATCGCTAATTAAACCATCGTAACATCGCTCCGATTCGAGTTTGCACTCTTACGCATGATTCGATCGTTATCTTAAAACTAAAAGTCTGCAGGATCTACGATAGACTACGATAGACTACGACCAAACGAACTCGCTCCTTTGTTCTCAGTCGGCAACATCGAATTCGTTCACCATGAAAACTCGGTGGAGACACCCGCGGGTTCGGGAACTAGACTTCCCTGTCGCACGACGACGCCGGTACGCGAATGCCAGTGGTGCTGGCGCCAGTTGAACCAGTCCCAACCTTGGGACACAGAAGTGCGCCGCTTCCCCGCTGACGAGGTCGGATGCGACCTGGGACTCCCGGCAGTGAGGGCCGAGCACGAGGGTGTCTGGACCTGCGGGGCGCGTTTCCAGCCGGGGATGCCATTCGTCCAGGCGCCGCCTCTCAGGCTGCTCATCTCCGAGGGTAGGTTTCTTTGCTTTTTCAAGGAGTTGGTTGATCGGTTCCTTCGGGATTACGAAGCAAAAAATTATAAAATAATAATTTTGACGATAGAATCGTTGATAGAAAGTACCGTTTTAACGCGAATCGACTCGCGAGTTCTCAAAAACGGAGTAAAAGATAATTTCCCGACGCCAACGAACAACCGGTCGACTATGTTTACCGAAATTTCGAGGAGATAAGATAACAACCCGCTGTTACCTTCGATTTCAGTGGAGTTCGTGCAGCTGTCGCGGGACATTCAGATAACCGCCGGGGAGACGGTGTTCCTGCGTTGCCTGGTGAACAAACCCGTGTTCGGGTGCGAGTGGTCCTGGCGACCGAGTAACGCCAGTAAGAACTCGACGCTCCTGAGGAGGTTCGCCCCGACCAAGGAGACCGACCACGACTGTTCGGTGCGCTTCAAGAACATCCTCTACGAGGAGGAGGGTCTCTGGACTTGCGGCGTCAGACTCACCCCCGATGGTATTCTGCACGAGGCGCCCTCGACGACCGTAGCGCTTTTGCCCTCTGGTTGGTATAAATCTCATCCGCTTCGTTTACGGTTTATCCTCGGTTCAATATAGATTTTGTATTTTAGAACTGAAGAGTTAAACTCTTAAGAGTGAGAATATTCCAACTGTACTAAACTCTCGAATGAAAAAGAAAAATATGCGTTTGCGTTCATAAATTATTTTAACGAATCAAAGGTTAAAGACTAATTTTTAGTTTCGAAAATTACGTTTAAAAATTAATTTTACATTTAAATATCGATGCAAAAGTATTATATATACGTTTTGATGATTATACCGTTACGAATTTTACGCTTATTAATTACCGATTCGATGTAACTTCGAATACCGTCTTCTAAATTTCCAAAGATTAGAACGACCGCATCCTCGGTTCGTGTCTACCAAGTAAAAATATTCGTAAAAAGAAGGAAAAACTCTGCATTACAAAAAATTCGCCCCATCGATTCCACAGGTAAAGTGAATTTCACGGAGACCCCGGAGAGTACATCGGCTGCCCTGGGCTCGACGACGACGTTGCACTGCGCAACCAACGGTCGCGTCGAGCGTTGCTCGTGGTCGTGGCATCCCCTCGGGGGAGGTCCGAACCCGGAGCCGACTCGGTTGCGCGAGTTCCCGGGTCACGGTGACCTAGGCAGAAACTGCAGTCTCGTCCTGGTCAATCTCCGCCTCGAGGAACAGGGATACTGGACGTGTCAGGTTTACCTAGCCGGTATCAACACCATTATGACCACCGCCCAGGCCAAGCTCACCATCTACGAGGAGGGTGAGCTTTTTTTTACATACGCGATGTACTCGATCGTTGTTTAAACAATCTTTCATTTATCGGGACTAACTTTTGTCGATATCGACTTCTTGGATTTAATTTTTGTTTTTAAATTTTAAATCTTAGTTTTGCGCTTATTTTTTTAATTATGGACGGTTCGAATAAGAATCGTTTCGGGAATCGTATTTATATCGAGTGAACTTGCTCGAGGCGCCGAACAATTTTTACCTTATCCGTAAATTTACTCGATCCAAACTTCCTCGAGTAACGTAACTAATATGTATTTAAAACATTTAAAGTCGTAATTTAATCCGTTATTATTCTTTACGTCATTTTTTACGTTCAACATCGAACGATACCAATAAATTTAACGTATAAAGTATCGCCGTATGTACGATATGATTTATTTATCGTAAACAATATACCATTGAATTGAATTTTATTTTTATAGTCAAAGTTGGATCCACGATTTCGAACGATATTTTCTTCCTTGATATATATTTTTCTCGCGAAAAAACTCGGCAACAAAGATGTATATTAAAAAAATTATAACGCATTCGATGGTAAGATGAATTTATTAAAAGAATAAAAGTTTGTAACGAAGATTAACTTGGATCGAAAAATTTTACGATTACCTGAAAAAAGTTACGTAAGTACGTTGTTCGATCGGTTCGTTTAATTCGAAATATATTTATAAATTACTGCTTTTTTGGCGCGTACGTCGGCCGAATAAATTTTTCTAACGAAAAAAGGAAAATAAGTGTATATCTTGCTCGATGAGACGAAAATTCTCGAAGCGAGACAAATGGACGCTCATCGCAGTAGCGACGAACTCGGACCTAAAATCGCGATCGACGTCTGTCCCCAGAGGAGGTGCGATTCTCGGAGCTGTCCCAGGACATCCAAATCTCGTCGGGAGGTACAGTGAGCCTCCGGTGCGTGACGTCCTCCAGGGTAGAGCAGTGCCGGTGGTCGCTGACCCCCGAGGGCACCGGCAACACGACGGTGGTGGTGAAACAGTTCGCACCCGCTGGTCCCGAGGGTCGCGACTGCAGTGTCAAACTTTCCCACGCGCTCCAGGAACAGGAAGGACTCTGGACATGCGGCGCGAGACTTCACGCGCGGCAGAATTACACGGATGCGCCACCCGCGAGGCTCAGCCTCATCGAACCAGGTGAGCCCTGGACGGGTGAGGGTCGCCCTCGTGCGGGGTCTTCGGGCGGGGTCGGCTTCGAAGGGATGCGTCGGGGTCACGTAGGTCGGCGTTTGCAGCCGCGGTTCGGGACTCGAGACATGCCTCCTTTTTTCATAAGGGCTACCAAAACTCTTTCGGACTTGACGAATGGAATGTCGGGCTGGTTCGAGAGGGATACGCTTAAACGAGACGATCGGAGGGGATTTCCTTCGTTTCGTTTGAGCTCTTTTCCCTTCGTGTAAAATCACCATAAATAAAGACCACCAAGAGATACGATTTTCTTACGAACGCTGCGATCGTTCTTGCGATCGTTGTACGTATTTGTTGTGTTGGGGTAACCAACGATTCGCTCTAGGCAGTGATCGAATTGTTTAAGCAATTAAATTAAACTTTCCTAGTCGACTTGCAACTTGTTACAGTACAATTATCCTTGGTATCTCTTACTTAAAGCTATTCGAAGTTGACCTTGTCCGATGATAGGCGTCTTTCGGAATTGGGCGATTCTCCTCGAAAAGTAGCTTAATTTGTTTTAAAGTATTTTTTATTCAAATTTCTTTTGTGTATTAATACCATAGATTTGGTTCGATTTTTCTTTACTCGAAGAAACGTTGGTCGTACCTTAAATTCTACTATAGATGATAAAAACTATAGATAATTGGAATAAATTAACGAGTTTTGTATTATATCGCCGCGTTCATATGAACAATGGATAATCCAACGAATGAACTTTAAATATTAATGACTGTGCATCGTTATTATGATATTAAGGTAAATTTGACATGTTGATATAAAAATAAAATGCTCGTTAAAATAATTTAAATTTAAATATCATATCTTTGCCGTAAAATTGAAAATTTTCTAATTTTATTGATTCAATTCCAGAAAACGATTTCTATAACTTCTAAATTTTTCGTACTTACTTACAAGTTGATCATTGTTTATTATTAAATATTGAATTAAATATATTTTATTCTGCATTATCTAAATTAATTTTGTAATTCGATAATTGCTTTAATTTTCTTTGCTATCGTATAATCGAGTATTATCCATTGTCCAATTGTTAAATACGTTTAAAATGCTTTGAAAACGTATCGTATTTAAAATTTTTTGAAATATTTTGAATAACTAATATAATCGAGAAATCCATGACAATTAAAAAAAGTACTTTTTTGTATAAAGTTGTAATTAGTAAAATTTGTACGATTGCATAAAAAATATGTGTGCAACGATAAAATATTTGAAAATCTACAACGCGGGTAAAGTTTCATACGCGTTTTCTCCAAGTAAAGATAAACCATTTATGTTGTTTGATACTGCACGCGAAAATATCTAGAATAGCAGCTACATCTGCTTTACTAAAAATAATCAGTGAAATCGACAGAATAAACACCTAATAATAATTAATTTGCATGTAAATTATGTTTACGATCGGAAACTAAAAGGCATTTTTTTGCATTTAATTGGGTTCTTGTACAACCTTTTCTTTTTACCGTTTATCGTATGTTCAAACATTTGTAAAAGGAAAAAAAATAAAGATAAGATAAGTAATAAAAAGAAAAGATAAAATTAAAGAAACGTAAAAATATATGGAATCCAATGGATAGCTTTAGTTTTTATTTAACGCTCCGTAACTCTTGTGCACAATATCCGTGTATAACATAAATATCGTTTCGAACTTAGAAATTTTGCATAAAAAATGCACGAAAAATCAATTGAAAATAATTTGAAGATCTCACTGGAAACGATTATCGATATCGATCCGTTGAAACAAATGAAATTGCATGCAAGCTTCCAATTGAAACATATTTTTCGGAGCAGCTCCGCTTTCTCAATTTCTTGGAGACAAATTTCCCTCCAAACGTAACGAGATTCGCCCAATTTCGGAAGTTGGCGTTCCCGGCGACTTAATCTCGGTGCAAAGTGGACCACTCCAAGAAATTCAGGGAGCGTTCGCTCGCTCGCGTAGCCCAGTATTTAAACGTGCGGCATATCTACTTTATTCAGTCGATTTCCGGCAAGAGAGAGAAGAGTAATCGTGAACGAGGGAAACGATCGAGAGACGCCTCGCAACAACGAGAAAGAGAGAGAGAGAGAGAGAGAGTACGAAAAGAGAGAAAAAAAACCAATCGCACTTGTTCTAGTGGTGAAGGAACAGCCTGCCGAATGCCATTTACGATCGATAAAACCATCGATCGAGTCTACGCTCGCTGCCGATAATCCGTCCGAGAAGAGCCGATAGCGTCGCCCGCGAGGGATGATAAATAAATTCGTTTTAGGATTTCGCGACGCCATTGCTCCGAGTTTGTCCCTCTTCCTTCCTTTCATCCTTTCTTCCTTTCTTCCTTTCTTCCTAACCACCTCGCTAAAAGGAGTCGTACGCGTTTCGTTTCTTTCGTCACGGTGGTCAAACGTTTTAAGTCAAGCTATTCTTCGCCGTTGCCGAAATCTCGGAGTGGATCTGTAAACCGTCGGGGGAATTATATTTATATCCGGAGGATCAACGATGCCGAAGCTGTGCACCGCTTTAATAACGAATCACGAGTCCGTTGATCGATGTCGTTCGGGTATTTTAAAAGCGCTCGATTCTCTTTTCACTTTCTTGCTTCCTATCTATCCTCTTCGGTAAGATCTATAATTTTTTTTTATCGCGGAAGAATAATTTTCGTTCAATTCGATGCACTCGATATTTCTCTATGGAATTTCCATGTTTTATCGAACGTTATCGAACGCGCGTTACTCGCTGGAAAGAAAACGCATATAAAACGCGAACGATCGCCTTTTATTTCTCGATAAATAAACGAATGGTACGCGTCGATAGTCGCGTACAAGTTTTTCAGAAACTTGGTTCGTCAGCGATGTCTTCTTTGAAAAGTTGGAACGAACAAGGAATACCTTATATATATATTTATTATATAACGGGCGATGTGACTTCATCGACGACTTTGAATTATTTTATTTTATTATTTTTTATATATACATAAATATAGTGAGATCCTTCGTAATTTGTATATCGATATCTTAGTATTAAACATGCCGAGAAGTTCATTTTTGTTATTAAGCCATTATAAAGTATCGTTACTGGGATTTTAAAATACTACTCGTATAAATATCGAATCTATGTAATGTATAGTTTTTTTTTTTTTTTTTTTTTTTTTTTATCGAGTAACGAGAAGTTAAACGACGAAAAATCTTTTTCTATTTACGTACAATTTTCGATCGTTCCAAATTAAATTCCAAATGCATTTTAATCGATTATTTTATCTTCGTAGCGAATTGGTACAACGTACATCGTTACATTAAAAAAATTTTCAATACTCTCTATTCAAAGTGACATTGCTTTGTTTAACAACTTGGAATTTCGCGTAACTAGATTTCAAACCGCGGTGCAACTATAAGTTAGAATAGTATTACGAGACCTCTTGTTATGTACAGATAATCGATCAAAGTATCATTTTTAAATCCCACGACTTCGCCAATTTATCATCATCACTGTGCCTTAATTTATTCTCGTCACCAACTTAAATTAAGATTTGCCTTAGGAAATATGTATAATTATCGTTATAATAGGCCATTTATAAAGTATGTAAAATCTTTGCCAATGTAATTGCGATAGTATTATTTGTAAAATCATTAGCGCTAAGTAGGTAATTTTTTTCTAAATTATATACTTTTCTACACATTGACTGTTAATAATGTTTTCGTCGCTCTTACCTCTCGTATGCGGTACGATTGAAAAATAGTTAGAAACAAATCAGATATTTTACATTTACGATATTTTTTTATTTTATATGTTCGAAGAATGATTTATTTTAGTAAACAAAACTATTCGATTCGGAGAATTCGGTGATTACGCGATCCTGGTTATTAAATTTTCTTTAGCAATTAAAAATACAATTTTTAGTATTTCCTCGTATTTTTTATCGGTTGTATCGATCCGTTTCAAATTCGTAACGCGTATCAAAGCTCGAACAAAAAAAATTCGTATTTTAACTAAAATTTTTGATTTCAACAATATGTAATCATTGAAAGATCGACGCGTCGATGCTTCGACATTGTAAATATTTGTATCGAATAACTAAAATCTTTCGATACCATAAGTCGCCAGAATATAAAGCTAAGCTGACACTCGACTTTCCGAGCAAACCACTATGAATTTATTGGCGCGTGCAAATGTAAAAAAAATGATTAAATTGATTATTTCGTACCTAAGTCTTTTGAAAAATTAAAAAAACATAATTTTTTAAAAGAAGAACTAATTTTAAGGGTTTTGTTTTGTATGCGTTATCGATGTCTGGTATACCTTTGATCGAAACGTTGGAGGACGAAAACATTTACTTCGCGAAGTATGCAAACGTATAGTATAGTATAGAATAGTGTAGATTAAGTTGCATGAGTATTTGTGTATCCGCGCGCGTGTGTGTGTGTGTGTTGCGCGTATCCGAATGCACGAGTACACGATTACGCATTACGTTTGCCTGATTATGCGTGGGTGTGCGTTGGTGTGCGTTGGTGTACGTTGGTGTGCGCGAGAGAAAGAGAGGGAAAGCATTCGAGTAAAGAAAGTTATATTTTTTTAAAATTAAATATCTAAGTATGTATTTTCTTTTCGTTATTCTTTTCGTCGATTACGATGAAAAAATGCGGAAAATCATCGCGCGTGCGATATTTCACTTCGATGGAGAACGAAGAAACAACGAATAAAAAATGAATCATATACATACGTCCGTCATTATCACCTGCATATACACACACGCTATATTGACACATCGTAGAAATATTTTTTTGTCGTCAAATCTTGCTGTGCTTACGTGTAGCTTTATTAGTCGTGTCTCTTGTAAAATTATAGAAAATTCTAACGAGAGATGAGAAAAAAAAAACAATAAAAAGAAATGAAAATAAAATTATACTTTTAACCACGCATCAACCTACTTGTTCCTTCTTTGTGTTATTTTTATGTTAAGCACAATCATCAGCGTCAGCAGAACTTTCACCTCTTTATGCCATTTTCGTACACGATACTTTTTTCAGACTTTAATTTTTAGACGCTCAAAAATTCATATTTTTTTATTTAGAATACAAACCTGCGCATAACTTACAATTAAATCGATAATTTTATACGATTAGGATTTTCGTATCCGCTAAATATAATTAGTACGCGTCTTTATTATCGGCATTAACTTTTGATAATTGATAAACTAGTGAACGACTCGATCTCGCAAACTACGAGTATTTTTAACTTCGCGAAAAACAATCGTACCTTTTAAATCGTTCTCGCGATAGAGTATCTTTTTTCAAAACATGATTTATACAAACCCAATACATCATCGATTCCTCTTTATTTCATAAAGAAATACATCATTTACGCTTCAGCTTTATTGACATCGATTGTGTGTGTTTCTGAGAGAAGAACTTAGTTCCATCTGGTGACTGGGATTATCATGTCCAAGGTTTGTGTTTTATAATATCAAAAAAGGAATAATTAATCATATTAAACCTTGCAACGAAAAATTCACAGAATCGATAACTGTAACAGTCTGGGGTGTACCGCATCAAATGGTGAATTTAGCCTGCAAAACCGGACAAATATCCTTTGAAAGCGAATGCAAATGGTCGCATGATCTAAAACTATATCTGTCGGAAACTCCGAAGCCGACGAGAAAAACGAAGTAAGATTCATCGTAAAAAGCTCCGCGAAATTACAAATATACAGAAATGTTTAATTTTGAACTCGCGATCCGATTAAAACAAGCAATTAAACTAAGGACTAAATTAATTGTAGCGAATTTCAAAAGTAAATAAAACTAACGTGCATTTTTTTTATAAAATAAATTTGAAATTAAACATTCGATCTTTTGTACGCTATTTATTTCTCGAGTTTAAAAATAGTTGTATTCGCTCAAATTTTATTAGAAAAATTATTTAGTAGAACTTGGAAATACTCGAATTCATAGAGCAACCAATTATTTTGATCGTTCGAAAGTAATCTATTAACTATTTCTAGGTACACGATCTCAATGAATCATTCGAGTGGTGTATGTAGCCTTCAATTCACAGCGGATGAACACGACTTTGGAGAGTGGATTTGTGAATTTATAATAGATAATCCACGTATACAAGCGAGGCTTGGTAATGCTTCAATTTTACTACTAAACAATTCACCGGGTTTGTAAATTATTTTTTAACCATTTTTATTAAGTATAAACAGATGTACCATTTATAAAATTATTTTATTATAGCGATCAAATTTCATTATTACCGAAATTTATTTTTCTCTTTCGATTTCAATTTCAAAGTGATGATAAATCACTTCGGAATTATTTGTGGATTAAAAACAGTAATTAATAAATTGACTGTGCGACGTTATCGGAGAAATTTTATGTTAAAATTACGAATAATTATCAAAGAAACATGATTTTATCTTGAATAAAACGCGTGTTTAATGTTAAACTATAATAGAAATATATTATAAATCGTAAACGTCTAAACTACGTTAAAAATGCTTAAAGGAAAACAATATAATTGTTTGAATGTATACGAATATACGATGCATAGTTAAAATTCGATAAACTAGCAAAATTGGTTGTTTTTTGTTATTAAGTTCAATTTTAACAATTTATAAATTTTAAATATCGTGTTTAATTTAACAATATTTTATATATATATATATTAATTTATTTACAAATTAAAAAATAATACATTCGTTTTAATTATATTGAAAAATTTTCTATGCTACTTCTCATATTTTTTGAAATGTACAAAGTATTAATATAAATGATAATTATCGTAGGCTTATACGTAGTATAATTAACAAATTAATTAACATCAGCGTTTTAGTTTTATTTCTAAAATATGTTTTTCTCTTGATTTAATCCTAACGGTAATGTGCGATTTACGAATAGCAATATTCGGATAGCTAAAATATACATTCGTTTATTTATTAACTCGAGACACAAACATATTCAAGTATATTTAAATATAATCTATGTTATTCCATTCATGGAACGCTGCAGTTATAAAAAATAAAGCTTTAGGTTTGTAACGATCGACTTTACAAACGAGTATTAGTTTTGAAGTTTTCTCAAAGCGCTCGCTTATATCTTCCAACTTGCTTTTACAGACAAACAGCTTGGCTGGTTGGTAGGCGCGATCACATCGACGGTTCTCTTCCTCTTGATAATCGTCGTCGTGATGGTCGTTTACAAAACTCGTCTGTGCAACCGAAGGATACCCACCTTCCTCGAGACTCTACCGCCGAGCAAAAGGAAGAGACACGATTACGTGGATAACGATAACTTACGCGTTGAAGGGATACCGAAAATCGACCTCAGTTACGCCAACCCGAATTTCCTCTCATCTCCTGACAGCATCCGCAGCGTCCTGCCTAATCGAAGTCCGCATCTGTACGAGCGAGTCTGCAAACGTACGCCTGCGACGTCCAAGACGACCGAGATTATCAAGGAGTAGCCTTTGCTGCTCGAATGCTCTTACTTTTCCTTTCTGCGGAGATGAAAAATATCGAGAACTGTATTGCACCGAATGGGATTTCGTGCGTGAAAAGTTGATTAGTTGTTTTTAACAGGTTCAGTGCTCTACGATTTATCAGTGACTCGTGCCGCTTTAAAAAAATTACGCGCTTTGCGGTTAATTATGTGTACGTTTTATATTATCGATAGATAACCAGTTTTTATTTATACGGAATCTAACAGTCGTGTACTTGTTTAGGTATATACTTTTTACGTTTAGATAATTTTTATTTTCCTTCGTAAGCACTGAACCTATTTATAAACTTTGTAAATTATTATACTTATAGAATCAAAAGTGGCAAAACTAAAAAAATAATTAAATATAAAAATACGTAAAATACTTGGTAGTTTTATAATAAGATTTAGTAAGTAAGTGTAAAAGTTATTAAAATAAATATGGAAGAAAACCTACTTCAGTGAATCGAGCTGTGATTGAATATCGTCTAATTTATAATGTAGATCCCACAAATCTTTTTTATTCATCTCCACGGTAACTCTAGACTCTTCGAGTCCTCCTAAATTCAACTGGAGTTTGGCGACTGGTTTCGCTTCCTTAGCTACCGCGGTTGAAGCAGTCTTTACGTCGACGGTCCAGCTTAAGTCTGTTACCTGCTCGGAAAATAAATAGTAATCGTTAATAAATGCAACGATTGATACAAATTATTTAAAATTAATGGTATATCCTTACTTGTAAAGGGAAAATCGATTGACGTTTGAAGGCATTTATAATTTCTTCGGAGTGCGTTATCCAAGTGTGAACAAGAATAGCAGCTTTATCGTTACCGATTGAAAAGTGTTCCTTTATCGTATTTTCTAGAACGGCTGGTTTCACAAGATGAAAAGATGCTTGACTATATAAGGAAGTTATAGTTTGTAAAAGTATCACGAGATCCATTTTTTCTAAATTTAAAGAAACCAAAAGTTTCTCTTTTTCTTCGGCGTTAAAAATATTTTTAGTGACACCAGATTGCAAACTTTGACAAATTCGATTAATAAGAAGACGTAGTTTACTATTTTCTACTTGGTCAAGAATCGTCAATCCGTGTTTCATGCTAAAATACAAAAAATATTCGATGAAAATTAATTTTATAAATCAAGATCCTAGTAATCTTAAAATCACATTTTGTTTTAAAATATACAATTTAAAATTTTAATTAAATTATTTTCTTGTATACCAAAAACTAAATATATTTATTTTAGTAATTAAAATACAAAGGTAAAAATTTGTAAATAATATTTAATTATTTACAAATTCACAAAAATGTCGATTATCCTGATTTAGTAATATACATTAAACAATGTATTTATTCTAACATTTAAAATTTAATTTTAACATTTAGCTGTATATTTAAAATAGTAATAAAAAATATATTAAAATTATATAAAATAATATTTATTTACATTAATCGTTATAAATATTTTGTTCAAAACATCGATATTATATTTTATAAATTATACACGTTTCATAAATTTCTTTAATATTTACAACAGAGTATAATTTCTCGATATAAAAATTGTAAAGTACACAGAGATAAAATTTAAGTACAATATTTTCTCATAAATTAAATGAATAAAGTTAAGAAGTTTCTTTAATTATACTTGAAAAAATATTCTAAAATTTCTATTCGACACGATTACAAAAAATGTTATTTTTTTAACACGATTTAACGAATACTATGTAAATATTTGAATAAATTTGACTATATTTGCACATAATATATTTAAATACTTTACGAATATAACAAAATTTGATCTACTATCGTTCCATTTTAATCAAATGAAATCATTTATCGAAGATATTTATAAAATTTAATAAATATATTTTACTTAAAATTAAAAAATTCAATATTTAAATATCCAAAAATTGAATTAGGTTAACCGTTAGAAATATTTACCGATCATCAATGGAAATCCAGGAACTCATTTTAATATTATATTAACGCGAATATCGCGTACGTAAATATTTAAATACCGAGAATAATAGTTTGTTCATTTATTTGATCGAAACGTACACACGTAACTATAAATACAAGGCACAGCTGAGCCGACGATACATTACGTTAATATCTTACCTAACTTACCTTACGATGTATCGAAATTTGTCCAATATACGAATTCCAGTTTCCCGAAATTATGCGTTGATCGCTCGATCCATTGGAATTTTTTAATGACTAAATCTAAGAGGTTTGGAACATAAAAAATCCGTTGCATGCGAAACGAGGATGTCGCAATCGAGTACAAATAAAAGATTTTTTGTCAAAAATAAAAAAAAAAAATTCATGGTTAACAAATTTATTTACAATAACGATACAATCCTTAAAAGAGAAATGTACCTAATTCGTTCGATATTAATTTACAAATTAATATACGCATCAATGGATGATTTCATTATTTTAAATAGTTTACGTCCGTCTCTTCGTTCGAACGTTAAAATCCACGTTCCATAACATATATGAATTCCCTTTCGATACCATTGTAACGTACGAAATTTCATTTAATTTTTACCGAGAAAAAAAGCTTACGAGTTTACCTCGAGTACGCTACAATGGTATCGAAAAAAAAATAAATAACATCGGTCGTTCCATAAGAACGTCGGGAACGAAGCTACGATTCAAAAGGGAACGAACATAACAAGATCACGAACTCGAAGTTTCTTCCACCCAATATTCGTGAACTCGTAAACACGGCACGTGTGCGTCTTATTGTCCCAAGAACGCCAAGAACGCTTTGCTCTTCAAACGCAATTTCCTGTAAGACGACGGACTAGTGGCGGGCGAAAAATAAACGTAGATTCGGCGCCTCGCATGGCCAGAGTTAACACCACCACAGCGCCAACGTCGCTCTCGACTATCTCATTCGATTTTTGATACCCAGTGAACGACTGGTCTTAACCTCTAGTCTCTTAAGACCGAGAGAGAGAAAAAGGTACTCGAACCCGCGATTCTTTTTTCGCTCGTCCCAGGAGATTCTTGAGACGTCGGAGCCGTTTTACCCTGTGTTTCGTGACCCGTTGAAAGGAAACAAGCCGAGAAGATGTTTTGGGGTAAGTTTAACGAGGACGGAGATTTCACGAGCTCGATTGTAAGGTGAAAATCGACGCCGGCGAAAAGAGCCGCCAAGACGTTCGGAACACGTGTGGAATGGCGGCTCGGCCATGTGGAAGTCTGAACTCGTTCGAATATAACGATGAGGCTAATCGAGCTTCGTTCCGATAATGAGATTACTTTTTTTTTTTTCAGGACTTATTATGGAACCGAACAAGCGGTATACGCAAACCGTGGATAAAGCGTTTCATATGTCCATGGCTAGCTTAGATGCTAGCATATCAAGTAAGACATTTTTCGAACGAGCGGTTTGTTTTTTGAATTTCTTTTTACACGCTTTGTTTTCCCTTCCCGAACGAATTTTCTTCGATCTCGTGCGAACTTTTTTTACGCTTGTGCTCGAACGCGGATTAATCGAAAGTAACTTTTCTCATATAAATCTTCTTTTTACGATGCGAATCGTTTACGTTCGTTTTTTATCCGCGATATTTTTTTACTCCAGCGTGTGTACACATTTTTTTAACACGTGTTTTTTTTTTTTAAATTAGAGTTACTTTGTTCGACTCGTTTCATTTTATTCGTAAAATTTTTATTTTTTATATTTTCTTTGTTACGTTTGAATCGTACGAGTAAATTTATTGGCCTCGTAGATTTTAAATTTTACCAAATCGGTAATCGAGATCGATTATTTCCTTTTGCGTTTTCATCCGATTTTAGTTTCTCCGAACGGTTGATAATTTATGAATTTTATTAAAATGCTGCGATATTGAAGTTGCGTATAAAATTGAAAAAAAATTAACTCTAGCGCATTGTAAAAAAATATTTTCTAGTTTTTTCTACATCAGAATTCTCTATGAAATTTTTTAGGTGGAGGTTTGGTACAAGTAATGATAAATTACGATAGTCGTAATTACTTGCTATGTACGTTACAAAAGAATTCGATATGGCAAGTACCGTTAGATTTAAATTTCCAAGAAGGAACAAAAATTGCCCTTACATTTAACGGCGACGGTATTGTTCATCTCACGGGCTATTTGATCCCCGAAGATGAAGGATTGGATGAGTTAGATGATTTCGAAGAAGAAGACGACGAGGAAATTCCAAAACTTGTAGATCAGAAAAAGAGAAAAGTGTTAAATTCTTCGAATGAAAAAAATGATCTTAAGCCAGCCAAAAAATCGAAAATAGAGATCGAGGAAGACGAAGATGATGATGACGACGATGAGTCGGATTCTGATAACGAAGATGGAGTGCTCGAAGATGATTCCGACGATGATTTAGATAGCGAAGAAGAAGATGTAGATGAATTCGACAGCGAGGAGGAAGAGGAGGAAGAAGAAACACCGGTAAAACCATCGAAGAAACAAAAGCAAAAACAAAATCAACAGAATCAACAGAATAAACAAAATCAACCGAATCAACAGAATAAACAAAAACAACAAAACCAACAGAAACAGAATCAACAGAATCAACAGAATCATCAACCAAATGCGAATCAACAACAAAGTAAAAAGGAAAAAAATAAATTGGTAAATGGAAAAGATGCAAAGCCGGAGAGAGAACAGGGAAAACAAAAGAAGAATAAAGAGGATAATAATAAATCGGAAGATAAATCTGAACAACAGCAATTGCAGAAAAGAACCGTCGAAGGTGGAGTTCAAATAGAAGATGTAAAATTAGGTAACGGACCACCGGCAAAATCTGGAAAATTCGTCTCGGTACATTATATCGGTAGACTGAAAAATGGCAAGAAATTTGATCAATCGCCGCAAGGTTCCGAAGGTTTTAAATTTAGGCTTGGAAAGGGCGAGGTAATCAAAGGATGGGATGTCGGCGTTGTTGGAATGAAAGTAGGAGGAAAGAGACGTCTTATCGTTCCACCAAACATGGCGTAAGTATTTAATATACAAAGTACTTTTGTACATTCGAATAGATAAAATTCTTTTCAACGTTTTTTAATAGCATTTGATAATTGTTTTTTTATTTTCTTTATTATAATATTATATTACAGTGTAATATTGAAAATAACGACAATAGTAACGGATAAAATTTAATAAATATTTAAAAGCGAATGCAACAACAAAATTTTTTATCGGATTAACTTATTAAATTTAAAGATCGATTATTACGATTAAGTTATAAATTCTTGAAAAGGAATGGTTGTAATTTTAATACTGTACTCGTTGCGTGTTTAGAATAATTATTTGGATTAAACCGATTTACCATCTCTATACTATGTACATCGATTCACAACGTATAAAATTTTCTTTTTTTATTTTAGGTACGGTGCTAAAGGATCACCTCCAGTTATTCCAGCAAATAGTACGCTTCAATTCGAAGTTGAACTTAAAGCCATTCACTGAAAAGTTGCCATTCCAACTGCTACATTATATGTTCTAGATAGGAGTTTCTTAAAAATATCGATGAAGTGTTTTTAAGGAAAGATTTTACATTTACAATTATATAATAAGACAGTTATCGTTCTATACAGTATTTTTCTGAAAAAATAATTTTATATGAATCGACATAAAGATCTATTTTTTCATTATTTCAGTACTATATAAATACCTTGATCGATAAACAAAACACGAGACTGTACAGAAATATGTGTATCAATGGCTTGTTCATTCGTTGATTTTGTATTGCTTTATACTCTCCATTTAAGTTAGAAGAGATTTTTCATTCTTAAAGCATAAAATCTGACTATGTCACTAATAAAGTTAAAGAAGATAAGAATACTTTTTTAAAGAACTGTTTATAAATAAAATTGATGTAAAACAAATACATGTTTTACGTTTTTATCTTTATTCATAAGTATTTATTTTATTAACAAAAATATTTTAAAATACGTTACAGCATCGATTAGGTCACAATTTGTCTAAATACATGCATCTTATTCCAGTTTACAATAAGACATTAAAATTGTACGACTAATAAAAATTGGAATGAATTTTAGAGATTTAATGAAAAAAAAAAAGATTATTCGTTCTTCGCAGTAACATTTATAATTATATTAATCCGCTTTTATTTCTGATTTGTTTGTTTTCCAAGATAAAGTGCAACGACCATTTTTACATTCTTTCACCAATTCTGGTGCTTCTTTTTCTGGTTCATTTTTTTTTCCTTTATACCAAAACTTCATCAAAATTGGTTGAACAAGAAATCGAAAAAAAATCAATAAAATGGGAACAATAACACACGGAACGCACACCATATTTTTTATCGAATTGCTTTTTTTTATTTTTTATAATTTGTTGCAGGTTTAAGAAAACATAAAATTTAGTAAACTGTAATCAAAAATTAACTGTCCCTATAAAAAAAATTATTTATAAATACAAGAAAGCTTTGATAGTTTGAGAAAAATCATTCAATTTATTAATTAAATTTAATGTAATACTTACAGCGTGTCCAACATTTCGAAATATTTTCTGAAGAATTAAATATATTGTTAGATTAAACGATCATGATGTTGACTCATTGATTATCTGAGGAAGGTTAGGTTGTGATTAGTTTAAAAAAAAGAATATAGAGGTCGCTTTTATCGTGTAAAAAATTAAAATCATTAAATAAAAACGAATATGTTGCAATAAATATTATTTACTTCAAGATATCTTCTATTATTTTTTAATTAAAAATAAAAATAAATAAATGACGAATAATTTAAAAAAATATATTTCGCTATTCTTTGGAATATATTCGAGCAATCATTTAATAAAATATCGTTAAAAAATAAAATGTTATATACATGTTATTAGAAATACACTTAAACAAAGATCGTTGGAGTAATTTTTATATAATAAGTATAAATAAGTATATTGAAGAATCGAGTATCGTTTATAAACACAATTGAAACGATAAATTATAAAAATAAGTTACAAACAATTTTGTTAGACTGACGATTTTTAATCTTTATTTTCTGCATACAATTTCTGTTTCATTCTATACAAATTAACTCATTCGCATTTTCGTCTTTTGTATCGCCATCACATTGTGTATTAAAATAAAAGTCGAGTTACGATTGATATCAACTATTCTCGCTTTTTCATGAATAAATAATACACTTTGTCTAACGTAAATTTCGTTTAATTTAAATTTTCTTACACTCACTCTCGCTCTTTAAAGTTCTCTCTCTCTCTCTCTCTCTCTCTTTCTCTCTCGCTCTCGCTCTCGTACGCTCTTTCGTTTACATTGAAAAATCAATGGATATATTACAATACTTACAATGTCTCACGATAAATGATATTTTTTCTGTCATTAAACCTATTACTTTGTTTATATAAAATGACAGGCACTACAGACCAGTGGATACGGTTTTTATCTTAGGAACTCTCGACGCAGCATTTGTTACTTGCGAATGCAATACACGCTTTTACATAATTTTTTCATTTACCGACAGATAACGTATCCGGCTAATTTTCGAACAAGAGTTCCTTTATTAATTTGTTAACTTTTGCTGTTGTTGCTTGATTTTTTATTACATTTCGTACCGCGCGTGTTGACATTCATTAAATGTTGAAAGAATATTCACACTTAGCAAAAATGCATCCTTTTCTTTTTGTGACAAACCGTTGTACAATATACAAGCGTTTTAAAATGTTTCGTACATTTTTTTGTTGCTTCGTCTATCCACAACTGAAATTTTTTAAATTATATCATATATAATTTCATATCTATATTATGTGTACAGATATAATCTTTAAATTCTTATTAACTATTAAAATTATAATACAGCCTGAGACATAATGTAACAATATTGGTGTATTTTATAAATTTTTTGTCTTATAGATAGATTGTTTCGTCCAACAACAATTGTTAATATATTATGTGCAAGATATTTTTTTTAAAACGAGCCGACTTCGCATACGTATGCCTTAGTATTCACTAAATTAAAGTCACGTTCTTTTTTTTTTTTATTTTTTGTGGTTTAGCGAAACAATCTTTATACTTATAAATTTCTTGATATACAATGTGTTTGTTTACATAATATCAACATATGTGTTTACATTTTATATTTATAAACCGCAAGACTTATATTTGAAACATTTTGTCAACTGGGCAATCTATGATTCCTAAATTTAGTAAAGCTCAAAAAACTCCTCGTGTCAAATATTTGCTTCAACGTTTAAACCTTTTGATGATTATGTACAATGTAATACATTTTATACAGCGATAATATTAAATAAAAAATTGGAGTATAAATTTAAAAAATCGGCACTAGAAGTTTGTACAAATTTTGTATTATCAGTCACGCGTTTATTAACGTTAAATTTTAAAAACCATTAAACTTTTGCTAAATCATTGGAAAATAGTTCCGAAAATTTCGATTATTAATTTTTATAGAAATCTAAAAGATATCGTTTAAACAATATGTATTACATTGCAATTTCAAAAAAAGCACGAAAAAATAGATCTCGATATAAATTTTCTATATATATTTTTTGAGCTACACCATTTTTTTTGGAACAAAAATGCGCCGTTTGACAAAAACATGTCTCGTACGTGTGTATATATATATAATATTTTAACAAATTTATCTTATGGACAGAAAAAAATTCTTAATATTTCATTGTAAAGCTCAAAAAGCTTTCCTAAACAAAGAGTTTGGAAGCTCGTTTATCGTTCGGTAATTTAGTTTTTAACGTTTATATTTTCTCAATCTGTTTTTGGAATAAGAATGGAAAGACTCTGACTTTGCAGTAGAAAATAAAATATTCATATAAAAATGTATTAAAACATTTGAGTGCTGATAAAAATTAATACAAAACATTACCGCTTCGTAGTACATGTATCATGAATGTAGGAAACAATTTATTCTTATCGATTTTGAAGATGTATATTCATGTTATATTCATGTTAGTTTCATGTTTATAATATATAAATTGAAAGCCTTGTTATCATTTTCTCTCTCGTAGAGATTTATACTTTGAATTCAGGAATTTATTCGGTGCAAATTTTTTAATTATGGTTTTAATAGTTTCTTGAAGCTTGATTTTCGTGAAAATTCTATGTTTTCATCTCCGTAAAACAATTTTTCCCATAACGCGTGTTCAATGTTTTCCCACAAAAATCCAAGTATATTATAATTTATTCGCGTCTTTAAAATAACAAGAATTTCATATATTTTGTGCAAAATATTAAGCACCAATGCCGTAACAGAGAAATAGAACAAAAACGAGACAACAAAAATACGTAATTAATTCAAGTTAAAAGAGAAAGAGAAATATCATTTTACAATCTACACTTGGCCGCTGTTTATGCATAAGTGAAAATGTATAACTCGTGAGCAGTTGATCGTTCCGTGAAACTTATAACGATCGAACGATCATTTGAACTGCTTAAACCGTTGTGATCAAAGTTTACAAAATACAAAAAAATAATCGAAGCTCAAGTCGTACGACGCTTTATATTTTGTTACAAAAGGAAGCTTCATCGATTCGTTCGGTACTTTCTGTATTACGTTTCAGCTTCGTTGTTATTCGCTCGATAAAAGAGATATTTATTTATTTATTCTTATTACTGGCTATGATACTTTACGCGTATTAAATACTTGGTTATTAAATTCATTTTCGAGTCAACGATCACGTCGGTGTGGTGAATTAATACGACGTGAATTTTGAACTATAACAGCGCTTACGATTAAAAAATTTCGAGATGTGAATCCAATTAACAAACGTAGAGGTTAGACAAGCGAAATCGTCATTTTTGTTTTTTATTAGTACCGTTGCTGTTTGATACTAGGATAATTATTATAAATGAAAATGTTATCTATAAGCGTAAAAACTACACTGACTTGAACGTGTCAGGTTATACTTAATACAATACCTAAAAATCCCTTTTGGATTTCTACAATATAACTATGTTCTATTCTTAACAAATGTATCGAGTTTATATTGTATTATTATAGGTAAGATTGAATAAAAGTGGTACCAAACAATAAATAGGTACAATTATCTTTTTATATTATTTTAAAGACGCGACATTTTTGTCTTTTATATATTGCTTTTAGAGCTAATATTAATTGTATTTGTAGACAAAGATGAATAAAATATATGCGATAAATTACTATTAGAAAAAACATTTATACCGTTAAAAAATATTTTCATTAAAACTTGGATTATCTAGAAAGTAAATCTTTAGTAATTATTTTAATGCCAATATTTAAAAAAAATAATTTGTATTTTACTTTAAATCTTGACAGTTCATTCTTTTCGACAATATAATTTATTTAATAAGAAAAAACTCTAAATTTTCATATTGAAATAATAAAAATCAATTTTACAATTAAAATAAATTTGAAATTAAAGAAAGAGGATAAAATCTCAAAAATTTGAAACAAGTTTTATATAATATACTTTTATATAATACTAATTTTTCGTACAATATGAATTTTATTAAAATTAGATAAAAAGGCACTTATTTCGTTACCAACTTTATATAAAAGAAATTAGTAATATAAATCATTTTATGTAATTTATTAAATCAAATTTAACTTCAATTATGAAATTATTATTATGATTACGGAAGTATGCATAACTGTAGAACATATTTCGTCTACAAATACAAAAGGAACTCTAAAAATAATCAAAGAATATAAATTGCAACTGTTTTTATCGAGTACTTCTTATATTATATCTCCTATATATAAATAATTATCACAGGGCTTAAAGCACACAGTTTTTCTAGGACAATTAAATGAACGATATATTTAAATCTAACAAGAAAAAAAACACATAAATGTAGGTATTAAACAAAGTACAAATAAAAATATGATCTCACCTACTAAACTAAATAGCAGCTTTATCGAATCAACCGTAAGTAAACACGAAAGCTATACGTTCAACCGGGCAATATTACCGTTTTGAAATGTTGTAGTATACCAAACGATCGGTTGATCGTTTGCGTTTTCTTTCGAGTTAACTTAATTACATTATTATATTGTAGACAAATAGTGGATTCAAGCGAGCACCAAACTCTTGTTAACAAAATAGTAAAGAGCAACGATGACTGTATATTTTTCCTTAATCGTGTAACTTAATCGTAACACGTGTTTAATATTTAAATCTATTTCGTAATTTGTTAACAACGATTATGAAAATTAATTTTCACTTATGCACGCGTGCCAAGCAAGCAAATTATTAACTACTCATTAATTTTTCTTTTCAAACTTTATTTTGCGTCATTGAGCTCGTAGAATCATTCGTTTTATATTTGAATTATATTTATTCATAATTTTGATTTAACAGTAATATTTCATTTGATTTGTTTGAATCTTATACGAAGCTTATAATTACATTTTATTATTTCGATGCAAAGGAACTGTATTACAAAATTTGAGTCATTCAATTTGGGAATCTACTATATAAATTATAGTATTAAAAATATTTAAGATAGTTATACTGTTTTTTAAACACATTTTATCAAAAATTGTATTAAAAGTTAAAGAAACATTGAAACTCTTTGTCGAGCCAATTCGTAATAAATCTGAAAGATATTTTTTTAATGTATTTTTAAATTTCAAGATTCTACCTACTTAGTTATATCTTTCGTGTATTATGAATATGAACCGTTTCAAATTGACTGTCACATCGAACGAGTGATTCTTAATCAACAAATATTTTACCATCGATTTAATTTTTTTTTTTTTAAAAGCATTTGAATAATTATACTTTGTTCGTCAAATTTATCTTAACACATTAATTTTGTAAGCTAAATTTATAATCACTTATAACGAATACCTATAACTTTCAGATCTTAATATTAAAATTTTTATACATTAATGAAAATTATTTAAAAAGCATATCAAATTTCTAAGCAAAAAGTTTGTAATTTTATGAAAAATTATTCTAATTATTTGAATTACTGTAAGAAAACATAAATTATCGATAAAACACACCGGCATTAGTTATTACAACACTCGACTAATTTAAATCAAGTGATCAAGAGAACCGTTCTAAAGTAAAGTCAAAGCACGATAGCTGCTGATTCCAATAGCAGAGCCGCTGTGTCACTGGCACGGTTAAAAATTGAACGCTAACTTTTTACGAAGGCTCCTTCTCCCAATATTATTATTTAATCCTGTACAATTAATCTCGCAGTGATAAAGTTTTATCGCTATTTATCGTATTCCTTTTATTCAAGGTGTTATGCGTTCGTTCTTGAGGGCTGACATTGGATGTAAAGTGTTTCCTTAAAACGTACGCTGAAACGTTCGAATAACAGAAGTAGAAGGAATAGATAATCGCATTTCAAAAAATTAGCGCATGCTGCTTTCGAATGCAAGATTGTGCAGCGTAGTATTCTTTAACGTACTATAAAAATAATTCTTTCGTACTTGACGCAATCAGGTAGGCTTACGTGTATTTTGCTTTTGCTTTTTCGAAGTAAAATTACGATGTAAGCGTGCAAAAGTTACGCTTTCATATTTTGCTTGTCCGTTTGCAGGAAATAAAGAACCGTAACATAAAAAGAATAAGAATAAGAATAAGAAGAAGAAGAAGAAAAATATAAGTCTTGGCAAGTGGAGAAAAACATTCGATTATCGTAAAAAAAACATCGAAACTCCGCATATAAGTATTTTCAATATTGTGTGTATCTAATATCTTTTTTTTTCTTTTACCTTTTTATATAAACTTTGGAAGAATCAGCCCATTATTAACTCGCCTTTGATTAAAACCAGTGTGTGACTCGTTATAAATAGGTTTTTAGTTTTCTCGATGAAATACTGCTTTTAATAACAATATTTTCCGAATCGAGAACACGTAAACGAGATAATAAACGATGCTAATTAATTCATATGTAAAGTAAAAGTAGGCAAACTAAAAAATGTTTGGACACCGTCCCCAATCCCGCTTACTTTTACAATCCCAATACTCGCCGTTGTACGTATGACAAAAACTGTCCGTGTAAGGATCCTCTTGTTTTTTAAACCACAGAGGTTCGTATGCCGAGTAAGGTAATCCTAGAAAATAAGATACAAATGTTACTATGAAAATAAAATGAGAATAAATTATAAATTTAACCGAAATTTCTTCTATTTGCTTCTAAATAATAAATTTTATCTTTCAAAAACAACTTAAAAGATATCAGAGCTCTTGATTTTACAAAATTGGAAAGTAACGTTTTCTTCTATTAAATATTCATCGACTACTCGAACCATAAAATCGAAAAAAGAATCTTTTGTTATAATTTGCAGTTCGCGAATACACAAAAGAAGAACACTTTTTACGGAAGTTGGCTTAGATAAGGCGAAGTCTCTTAATTATTCGAGCGAGTAATTCTTTCTGTTCACCTTGGGAAGCTGATTTCTCGGCGTCGCTTTCGCGCGCTCGTCTCACGGATCTTTGCTTCTCTTCCAGTCGTAACTTCTCCGCGTTCGCCTCGTCCCATAATCCGTTTTCCATCAATCTTTGATCCGGTCTCAGACGCGAGTCCGTCGGCGCAACGCCGTCGTCTGGCTCGTTTAGCTGGCAGGCTAATTCCGTAAAGTTATAATATTTATCGCAGTCTTCTCTGTAATGAAAAGCGATTAAAATGATTAGGAAATGCGATAGGAAACGACGAGATACCAAATTTAATTAATTATGTGATTCCGCGCGGCGTAATTGTAAGATCGATCGATACGACTTTATAAATCATATCGATTTATTTAAATTCTCGTTATTGTAAGTACTGACAAATATTGATAAAAATTAGCGTAGAAACATTTCTGTGTTATTAGAAACGTGAAAGTACAATAATTAAGATATTTTTGCCGTGTTTTGTGAAAATTTATTTCATTCGAAAATTTAATGTTACTCAAATAATAGATGTAATCCATATTAAAACTTATTTATCGAAGCGTTTTTTAAATAATAAGAGAATCTCGGCTAGAATTTCTAAATTAAATTTTAGTCTTCGTTAAGTAACAAATTATTAATAAAAAAAAATGTTAATTGGCAAGTGCATTTAATTATATTATAAAAGTATTCGATAATTCATAATAGAATTAAATAAAAAATTTTTTTTAAATATAACTATGAGATTTCATTGTCTTTCGTTTATAATTTTACTTTAACCTTTTATAAATAATTTGTCAACTTCCTTTGAATTAAATTATTTTAATTTACTAATTTAAAAATATTCAAAATTTCTATTTTTATTATTTCAGCAACTACATATCCACTAATTGTATATAATTCCTAACGCATATTATATTATTCGTATTTATTAGTTACATTTAACTTAAAATCGATTTTTAATCATTTATAATTCCCCGGTAAGAACTACACGATTGTTTCAATCAAATGCGTTTACATACGTCCATCTATAATAAATCTATATTAAATACATAATGACATGGTACTGCAATGAATAATATAACAACGACCGTCTATGTATTCGAAATGGCTAGACTATCGTTTAATTATTAATGAAGTAATTTTTTTAATATTAACGATGCATAAGGTAATTACAGATTAAATAACATTTTTACTTTCTTCGAATTTTACGTTTTAAAATATTCTTTATAAACTTAAAGATCTAAATATCTTACAATTGCTATCAATTACAGTGATTTTTCGATAATACTTGTTTATTCGGGTAATTTAATTAAGTATGTCTATGTTTTGTAACTTTAAGTAAAAAAACGATCAATAATTAACGAAGAGAAACGAAAGAGGTTTGGATCGAAAACAATTTTGCTTTACTCGATTGCAAATTATTTTCAAGACTTCTTTAGCTGAGTTACCGATACATTTTCTTCCTTGTGTGTCTCCCACACATTATAATCGAAGCCTAGTACACATCCGTTCTTACGTCATGCATAGAACAGTGACACGATAATAAAATTTTTTTATAATAAATCTTATTCTACGAATTTTTTTGTTGGGAATAATATCTAATTTACAAATATTACATAAGAAAAATCATTGTTCCGTGATTTTATATTATTTCCTTATTTCTTCAAAAAAAAAAAAAAAAAAACTCGGCATTATTATAAGATATTCGTAAAATCTCGATTATCATAAAAAAAAAACAAAGATCGTTACTTACGACTTACACATCGTATAGAACTAAAACAATAATTTGTCGAGTTTATTTAAAAAATAAGAAGTAAAAATTAACGTGTCGGTATCTGTACGAGTACAATCGTGTCAAATGATTTATGTAAAAACCGATGACCGTAAGATAAATACAATCAATAAAACGGAACTAAATAAGTTAAATTTAAAAATCGTTTCTTTAACTTGTCTTGAAATTTAAAAAACCGTACATTAATAAACTGTTTTACATAAATTAATCGATAAAGATAAGACGGTCGTTGTTTATTTAACAATTTGGTGAAATGAGAAATTACAGTCGGATATCTCAACGTACCGTTAGATAGGAGTAACGATTTATAAAATGTATATATTATTCAAGAATCGGCATTATACGATTTAATTTTAATTCGATTCAATTAATTATTAGCCTTGAAAGGAGTGATGTAACGGACGCTTGCGAAACGAGCGAATGCTACGATAGAATGTACGATAGAAGAATAACAATTACCGCGATCACGATGACCATTAACGGTACTTTTGATTCAACGAACGCAACAAAAAATATCGAAGGGGCGCCTGAAAAAAAGTGAGAGTAAAGCCTCTATCCGGAACTTACGGTGGCATGCGCCGCTTCCAAGCGCAAGTGTACGGCCCGGTTTTGTAGACCGGGTTGTCAGGCGTGCCGGACGTACTGATGACCGGGGCGATTTCGATCTTGGTGTCCCAGTTGCCCTGCACCACCCACTTCACCTCCATGCTCGAGTTCATCACCACCCCCTTCACTTTGCGCTGACTGTCGCGCGAGAAGTAAGAGTAGGGTATGTATTTGAGATGGCACTTGACTCCCTGCTTGTGATTCACGATGTCCATGTCGCCGCTCTGGTCGACCCAAAGCTTCCCGACTATTATGTTGTGCACCGTCGTCGTCACCTTGCGCCACGTGTAATGATTGTTACCGGTTTTGAACTCCAGGTGAGCCGTTCCCAATGGAATCACCTGTCGAGAATTCCGTCTTTAGTTTCTCGAGATTATCCCCTTTATTTCATTGTCGTCAACGACGATTTGACGATTAAAACAAAGAATTTCGACAATATCTAAGTAGTTGATAAATTACAGGAAATTTTGCTTTTATCTATTTCATTTTTCTCGCGCTTGTTCGTTCCATTCATTTGATTCGCGTAAGATAATCTTATCTTTTCAAATATTTTGAATTCCGTTGTCGAAGTTTATTTTTATAAATTACTCGAGTAATCTTTACGTTAACGATAATTTAAATGCACAATTACAAAATTAATGGTTTATAGCGGGAGATAATTAAAATAATCGTTATAATAAACGAACATTTTATTTTTCATTTCAAAGTAAATCGTAATTATATCGTTGTATACGTTATAAACATTTATCGACCTACGGACGATAAATTTTACGTCAATGATTCCACAAATAAACTTTATTGAATTATTAAATAGTTAAATGTAGTGTGTTTAGGAAACTACTCATTTATGTGAAATTTCTTTTTCGAATTATCGTTACATGTTTTCGTACTATTATTACGTTCCTTCATAATAATTTATTAGCTTTAGGTGCATTTTAGGTCTATACACGGATAATAATAGATAACTACATCCATTACGGGTTGTTTCAAATAAATAAAATATACAATGTATCGATCGTTCCACCTTCGTTTAAATTTGTGTTTTGCGCAATTATGATTTTTATATAATAGGAAATTAAAAATCCACCGCGATCTTTTTATAAGCAAATTTGTGCGATACCTCGATCCACGGTTACAAAACTAGATCGGTATTTGGATAAATTAGTAACCGAGATTTCTCGTTACGCAATTGTCAAATATTAAAAAAAACTAATATTTTATACTAATTTACACTTGCGCGAGGAAAAAATTTAAGGGAATCGATGGTATTTTAATACGATTTATATTACATTAAAACCAACGTTAAAAAAATACAAGTTATTACATTACGTAAAATTTTAATTATTGAGGTCGTTTATACCTTGCTTATTAAAAATAAATAATATATTACTTAAAAAAAGTTCGCGATATACATTCCTCAAGTGTCTTTTTAGTTTTTTTTACAACGCGTAAGAATATTATACTATAGAGGCGTGTCACTTTTAAATACAAAGTAACTGATTTTACAGTAGTCGAGTAAATTATTATTATTATTATTATTATTATTATTATTATTATTATTATTATTATTATTATCATAATACCATTCGATTAACAACCTTGCGGAAAATTCATAATTCAAAGCTCGCAAGTTTTTTCTTACATGGATTTAAATCGCGTAATTATCGCTTCAACGACTTAAAAAAAAAAAAAACGGCCTGCGTCGCACTCGGTTAAAGTTATTAAAGAAAAAAACGAAGCAAAATAAATAAATCAATAACGATTTCCGCTCGCGGACGTATTTTCGCAGTTAAGAAAAGATCATTGGATTATTTAGCGACTATCGCGCCTAGAGATTCTCGACCGGCGACGCGCGAAAAATAAAAACAAAAAATCTAATAGATCGACGAACTCACCTGCAGGTACTTCCCACGGAATTTGGAAGCCATGGTGAACTCCTGCCAGCAGCGCCAATTCCTACCCTCGCAGAACTGCGCGACCATCGGAGGATGATGGGAGACTTGCTCGGAGACGGCGCGCCAACCGAGGTCGTCGGTCCGGTCGCACTCGTAGGTCTCCCCCAGGAGCGGATTGAAGGGTTTGCCGGTCCGGGAGGCAGTGGTCGAGTAACTCGAGACCGTGAACGCCGCCACGTAGGCCATCTGCTCGAAGCTGTCCGTGCATTCCGCTGCCCTGTTTTTTTTTTGGTCGAACGCGTTTTTGTAAATGATTTTTAATGGTTGAATAGTTTTTAAAATATTTATGTGAATTATCGGTACGCGTTTAAGAAATATTTAGTGGCATTCGAATGAAATATTTGGTAGTTTTACAAAACGAAACGTTAAAAGCAATACTTAGTTTTCTTCGAGTCGCTTACACTGAGGTCGTATAAGATTTCTAACCTTGATAGAATTACATAAAAACATGATTAATTGTTAATGAATTATGAAAGGAACCCACGTGTCTTTGATTGTGTCACCGCTGCAGTGACTTCATTGCGTATGCTAAATTCGTATGCAAGATAAGGACGGACGACCGAGCGAGAAAACAGAACTTTGATGTCTTCTTCGATGACGCGAACGTAAACGCATCGAATGTAAACTTACTTTCGTTTACAAGACATTTACTTCGTAGACTTTCCGACCGTAAATCGTTTATTTGCCGAGAATCTACTGCTTTTATTGACAAACGGTACTGCAACTGAGAAAAAATGACGAATACGTAGTTGATCAAAGTTAGAGTTCGTTTCAAAATAAAAATAACAAAGTCTATCGAATTCGTTGACTTTCTAATGTGTATTTTATTCAAAATTTACCTGCCTACGTAAAAATCATACATTCCGTTTGATTTATCAATATATAAAATATCCATCGATCGGAAAAAATAAATCGTATTTATTTCTATTCTCAAGAAAAATATCTATCCGCTTAAAAAATAATTGTATTTTTCAAACATTTTTAAACCAATTTTTTATAAAAGTAATTTTTTTCACAAATTATATTTTTTATATCAGTTTTCTGTATTAAAATAAAATTAGAAAAAAATATGGTTTATAGTTACTTTGATGCGCTGTCGATATTTTTTAAAAGTAAGTATATAATGTTGAAACTTGTACGGTCAATTTAATATTCGATATTCAAAAATTCTATTACGTTAAAACTACTATTATCTATTGGTCACATACGCGAATAACAACATAATTTCAATATTTTTCACGGATCATAAACATATCTTATTTTTAAAAAAAATTGTACTGTGTACTATTTTATACACTACACACATACATCGGAACATGAAAAAATAATAAATAATTAAAATATAATATAAGTTAAAATTATATAGTTCATTATAATAAATAATTAATTTCCATAATATTCCATCGTCAAAAAATAACGATGTAATCGCATTTTCTATTTTCCTTTTTGCTAAACAAAAAAGTATCTAAAATTTTTTAGTTATATTCGTCTAGAATGTACTTAATAAGAACCTACGCTAAAATTTTATTACGTCAAAAAAATTATATCCAAATAAGGCGATATACTCGAGAAATACCGAATCAATTTAATTATAAAAAACGCGATACGCGTATTTTTTTAGATAAATCTATAAAGCGGTTCACAAGTCCGTATTAAAATGTTCAAAGCATTCGGTGTATTAGTTAAATTTATCAATAATTCAATACGTATCGCTTATAACGGACACAAATTATTCGCTCCATCGCATTATATTTGAAACAATTAACGTACCAAACATAAATGTATCGGTTCAATTAAACAACCCACGAATAAAATAAACATAAATCGATGAAACGCGCAGCCTTTCATCCAAACAGCGGATAGGAATACTCCAAAAAAAAAAAAATATAATTCTCCCACTCACCTGTCGAGAATCTCAGCGTACTCGTAATCCTCGTTGAGTCGCTGCAACATACTCAGCGGCTCCGAGAAGTTGACGGGCATCGGTATCTTGGACAACTCCTTGCCGATGCAGTTCTTCATTATGCTCCAGAGGTTGAGCGGGTAATTGGGCTTGTCGGGTACGCGCGTCCTACGTTTTCGCTTGCAGACGGCGTTCATCGACGGCCCGCTCAACCCGGAGTTGGCACTGCTGCCATTATTCGTTTGCCAATCCTTCTGTTGAATTTTTCGTACGGTCTTGCGTTAAAGCGCGTCAAATTTGAATCCTCGAATCCGCGCGCGTAAATTGGGTCGAGCGTTTTTTTTTTATGAAACGAACGGAGCAATTCGCTTCAACGTGGACGATAATTTTTTTTGCGATAAGTCAAGAGAAGAATTTGTTTCTTTTTCTTTTTTTTTTTCTTTGTAATATTTCTATATAATTTACAACGCGATTTACCGAATCGAAATCGATACGTAGGCATTTTCATTCGGTGTTTAAGGAGATTCGCAACATCGACCTTCGCTCGCTACGCGACTCGTCGTACTAATTGTGCATTAACGATTGGGTTTAATTTAAAAGACATCGATTTACGCAAAAGTAAAAATAACAAATACGTGGGTTCTCGGTGATGCGGTGATGCGATGCAGCTCCTTATAAATT
This sequence comes from Dolichoris vasculosae, assembly GCA_018907195.1. Taxonomy (NCBI): domain Eukaryota; kingdom Metazoa; phylum Arthropoda; class Insecta; order Hymenoptera; family Agaonidae; genus Dolichoris; species Dolichoris vasculosae. The sequence continues at coordinate 4,854,305 of JACCHY010000015.1, forward strand.
TTCGAGCAAATACGCGAATTGCACCGGTGAAATAAAGAGAAAGAGGAACCGAATCGGGAAAAATGAATCTCCGGATGATACTCACACCGTCCAGCTCGGTGAGATTGGTGGACTGCTGAGACAAGGCTGCCGTTGTGTCGGTCACAATGAGATACGATTCGGATCGCGTGGCATCGGCACTTGAAAGCGGGGTCGGGTCGCCCTCGGAGCTCGAGCCATCGTCGCTACCCTGGGAGTCGTTACGCTCTCGCTCCGCCGGCTCCAGGGAATTTATGCCCTCGCCAGTTACGCTCAGAGTGAACGTGTCCAACTCCTGGGCATCGTAGAACTCGGCGTTGTCCTCGTCGTCCTCGCTGGGCGACGCGTTTACCGCTGCGTCTAAGTCGAGGGTAATCGAAGGGCAAAACGTTAACGAACGAGACTTTAGTTTTCGATCCTTGTTATTTTATTTTGAATTTTTATGAATTTTGAATTTTTAATCGATTCGCTGCGCGAGTTTAGGAAATTATTGGCCTCGCGTTGAGACAAAATCTGTACTTTCGACGATTCCAATTGTTTGCTTTGCTTTATATTTGTTTGACCGTGTAACTCGAGCAATATACTTTTTTTTTTTTTTTTTAAAAATCTAAGTCTGATTATATTTACTCGTATCGTATACTTAATTTTATTTATTTTCGATGAATTCTCGTTTTGAAACGAGTTAAAAATACTTCAATATTATCGATTAAAAATTCGTTGCAATAACGACATTCGCACTTCGAATATACTTTCGAAAAATGAAAAAATATTAATATACGTTGAAATCGTACGTTGATAATTTACTCCAACAAGAAAATAAATATTACTAGATTTACATTTGAATAATTTTAAATGTAAATTATTTAAAAGATGAATATATCTTATTTTAAAGAAGATGAATTATTAAATTTACGAAAAATATTCGTTGGTTTGTAAACTTTTTCAATAAATCATTTTCAATATTCGTAATAAATTCGTGCATATATAATTGAAAAACTGCTACAATCATCGGTCTAAATACCGAATGATTAAAAAATTTTTAATTTGAAACTTCGGCGTAATTATGGAAAATTTGAATAATAAAATATCGTTATAAAATATTTTTTATGGTTAATTATTTGTGTTTTCTTTCTTACGTCGATCGTTTTCTATAAAATAGGTAAACTAAATTAATCAAAAAACGTTTTAAATTTATTATCTTGCACTGAATAATTGTATGAAAAAGTATCGTTAATACTATAAAGAAAAAATTTAGTTCGAATGTACATATAAGAATGTAAAATAACTCTTTTAGGTAAGAGTACACTTGTACAAGGAAAACTCCAAAACAAGGTATTGAAGGAAAACGAGAAAAAACATGAATAGAATGTAGATGATGGACTTTTTTTTCATGTAATTAACCGAGTTTGAATGAGTGTCAAGATATAAACTAGAATATTATCTGCAGTTTGATTTTTTCTTTATCTATGTAACTATAAATTATCTCTTAAAATATTATAATAAAAAATTTTAACTTCTATATTATATTCTTTTATTCTATTTTATGTAGTTATTTCTGCAATGATGTTTCTCAGTCTTTAAATAATTTTATAAATACTACTTACTCGTATAATGGCTCTTAAATTTCTATCGATTCAGTTTTACGTCAACTACACTTTATATTCAACTAAATTTTGATACTTGAAAAAAAAACACTTGTTTTTCTTACGTAAAGAAAACACTTGTCAGCACTTCCATATCAGAAATAACATAGATAAAGAACTCATCAAAGTAAACGAAAAAATCTAAAATTGATAAAGAAGTAAAAAAAGACTAATAGTAAAAATTGATAAAATACGTTAAATGAATTATTTGAAATATTATTAAAGAAACAGTAATCGCTATAAATATTAGTGTATCGTATTAACTCTTATATCCTTGCCCATAATTATAGATATTAAATCTAACGCTTAAAAAACTGGCAAAGGTAACTTGTGGTAGAAACTACAGCCAAATTGAGAGAGAGAGAGAGAGAGAGAGCAAGAGAAAAACACAACTTTTAATTTACAAAAGTATTGGAAAATATACTCCACTTAAGGAATAAATTCCTTGTTTAGACGTACGTATTAATATTTTACTATTTTATTATCTTACGTGAAAAATTAAACAAGAGTCTTTAAATACATTTTATAATTTATTACTATTTAAAACTGGCGTTACTAGAACAATATTATTTAAAACAAAATAATTTAACAATGTAGTTACTTAGTTAAATAAGCAGAAAATTATTTCATATACTTTTGTTTTTATATACAATAACTTTAAGTATTTTATCGCAAAGATGGATAAACCAACGACGTCGAAAAAAATTTATTTCGATTACTATTTCCTTTTTTCGTTATTCGGTAGATTTTTTAATTTTATTAGGAAATAAGTACCGTTAACTTAATCAAAATTCCAAACACCGTTCGAACGTTATTTAGCCTTTTAGAAACTTAAAAACTTCGCATTCGTGAAAAATAATCGAGAATAGCTCGTAAAACTTTTGTATCTAAAAATTGAATAATCAGCTAAAAGCTATCACCTGATAACATTAACCGAAAGATAAGTTCAAAGAAAGATTATAAAATAGAAAGAATATAAAGCTGAAAATTAAAATATAATTATGAAATTTTCTTAAATAAATGACATTATAAATATTACAAAAGTAAATAGTCGAACAAAATAACGTATATTTTACTTTCGAAAGACAAATTATTTATCAAGCTTCGTCGAGCTTTATAATTTTCAAATTTAATTCAATTTACCAATTCACGATACTTATCCGACGAATCTAGGAAACATTCGTCGAATCAGCAAAATTTTTTCAATATTTTCAATATCTCATCCAACGAGTCATCGATATTTCACTAGAGATTCTCATATAAATTTAAACCAAGAACTACAAATTGGAACCTTCCAACATTTTCAAAATATCCCTACAGGCTATTCGAATTCCGTGGACTAACTTTATTCGTTACATTGACACTTTAATCGGTATCGAAATAGCTAAGGAGAAACACAAATTAAAAAAAAAAGAGGCAAATCTATTTTCTGACATATCACCAAGCCTCAAGGATGTGGTCGAAAAGAGCAAAAGAGATAGACTAGAAATACCGAGCGAGCGAAACAGATAGAAATCGAGCGAGAGGAAGTGGGGAGAAAGAGAGAGAGAGAGAGAGAGAGCGAAAGAGAGCGAGAGAGAGACGAGGCGATTAAATATATGTAAAAGTAAATACGCAAGGATTCGGAAAAGCGGGGAAAAACCTTGGAAATCCAGGGACGTCTCGTAGTCGTCGAATCGTGCGCGAACTTTCTCGGCAAATTTCGTTGACTCCAGCTTAAAACGGTCGCACTAGTCGTACAAACTCGGACGACACTCGAGGGGTCACTCGCGACCTAAGCGACACTGAGCGACACTGCACAACACGTCGAGCTCGCGCGCGCGAATACCGCACAAGAGTATCGCATACAGACGACGCGATACAACCGCGATGATGATTTTGCGGAGCCCCCGGCGCTCCTCTCCCACCTCCGCCTCCGCCGCCGCCGTCCGTCCACCGCCTCCGTGGTCGCCGTCGTCGTCGTCGTCGCCGTCGTCGTCGCCGTCGCGTACCCGTACCCGTACCCGTACCCGTACCCGTAACCAAACGTCTATGATTTAACATGCATGCAAGACTCCGTCTCTCTCTTCCCCCCTTTGGAAGACTCGAGATTTATCCGTGTACATATACGAGTGTACGTCCGCGGCGGAGGAGGAGGACGAGGAGGACGAGGAGGACGAGGAGGACGAGGAGGAGGAGGAGGAGGAGGAAGAGGAGAAGGAGGAGGACTTTATTATACTCGGCACGCGGTTCACTTTATTATACTCGTACTAGGCTAGACTTGCTAAGAAGGTTATTAAGCTAGAGGGGGGAAGGAGATGAAAAAAGAAAAGGAAAGGAAAAACAAGACGATACGAAGACAATACGAGCAAGGACACCTGTGCGGACGGGTCTTGTTTTTTCCTTTAGTCCAGATCCGTGAGCGTATCGTCCGTATCGTCCGCGAGGGGTGGCGAGACGGCAGGAGGAGTATCTTTCCACGAGGAGAGAGCGAGTCGTGAATTTTGTAACGGCGATGACGCAGACGCAAACGAAAGACGAAAGATGTGTGGATGTGTGGATGTGTTTGCGAGCGCGATGCAACGTTGCATGTGTGAGTGTACGGATACGCGAGAGGAATTGGAAAAGCGATCGATCGCCATCTGGTAAGCGCGCCGAAGAAACTAGGATTACGAATCTTTCCATTTCGGCGCAACGTCCTTTTCTCCTTTTCTCTTTTCTTTTTTTAACGATGGATAGTTTCGTCCTTTGGGAATTCCGACGAGAGACTCCTACTTTATTTCCTATCGGGGACTCGGTACGAAATAAAATATCACGAGTTGAAAACAATTCGGTGTTATTCTTACCGACGACGATTTTCGAACCAATTGCAAACGTCCGACGACTCGACAACGATTCGAGCTTCGATCAATTTTACAAAATTACGAACTTTCGTATTTGTTCGTACGGGAATTTTACAAGTTTTCGCGTAACTCCATTTTACTTCGCTTTCGTTTTTTCTCAAATAAAAATACCGTATTTATAAGTATTTATGAGTTGGGTGTTACGGACGATCGACTTATATTAATTCGCTTGAATAAACTTTCCGCGTTAATTTTATTATTGTTACTTAAGAATAATACATTCTTTGTTCTTCGTTGAAAAAGTCTTCGTTTCTTGTTAATTATATATTTATCGAGATATACACGTACGATGTGTACGTATAGTTTAATATTATTTTTCCTCCTTCGCTTCGATCAAAGAACTATATCCGGTACATCTAAGAATTCGATAACGTAAATATACGCACAAATAATAACCAAGATTAATTATTCGTTACCTTTTATCGTTACTAGAAACTAAACGTCACGAGAGATTTTAAAGTTTTCGTTTTCCCGATGATTAAATTATTCTATATTCTAAGTGTGGTGAAACGTAGATTATTGATTTTGTAATTTTCTACATTACTTGGGCAGTGGGAGTTTATTTATTTTAAAAAACGAAACGACTTTATAGTAGGTAAGATAAGGTAAGTCGATTTTCACCTATTTCTCGGCTCAAAATAAGTTACCCTTATTTTACCGCTAGTCTAAAGACGTAATTTGGATATTGTACGATGTAGACTGTTTTGATTTTTACGTTAAAACGAACGTTCGAAATTTCGAAGAATAATTATTTAATTAATGTACATAAGAATTTCCGGGTAAAAAAGGTTTTACCGAATTCGTCTCCGTCGTTAGAAAAAATAATTAATGTTTTTGAGCTTTACTGATTTGTCGTTATTAACAATGTTTATAGATAATTTAATTTTAAAATACAAAACAATTTTTTACATTTTAAAATACCAAAATACCTTGATTTTGAATTGTTTTATAAATATTTTAAAAAAGTATAAAACGCTTTGTTACAATATAGATTTCATGTTTTCAAACTGTGATGAAATTATTTGTAAGTCTTAGAAGTGTTAAGCTAAGCCGAGTACTTTAAAGCCATAAGGTATAGTTATACATAGATACAAATTAGATATAGTCGGTATTAAGTAGTAATTAAATAAGATTACTTACTTTCCTTAATTTAAATTGTATTTCTGAACTTCGTTATACAAATTTATCTTTAGAATGACGATAATTTCGGTTTAATGTATACAATTATTTATTCATCGTATGTCATCTATGCAATAATATTGTAATTATGTATTTTTATTTAAAACTGTATATTTTGTCTGGCTACAAACAAAGGCTTATCCATAAGATTACCTATATTTTTAACTTTTGTTTAAATGCGAATATCGCAATGAAAATTGAAACCTTACGAGTAATCGACTTTTATAGCATTATTCGTTTACGATAATGTCAATTTCAATAATATCTTACAAAACATTTTATTCTAGATATACTTTCTAATAGAAGTCATATCAAGTATTTAAGAATATGTATGTATATAATACGTAAGAAAATATATTTATCTTCTTTATACGAAAAACGAAAATTAATTTAAAATTTTAAAAATTCTTATTGAAAGTTATTGGCAAAAAATGTATATCATAATTAATATTTTCCGAAAGAAATAAAGTACTATATTCATTATACCTAAGAGATTATAATATTGCAAACTAAGTGTTAGCTTGAATTAATAATAATGTTGTGTACGTAGTTTTTAAATCATAATTCGCGGAAAACACGTTACAAAATTTTAATCCATATTATACGCATTTAATTAAAATAATTAATTCATATTTTATCCAATTTTTATTACTATAACAACACTATTTACTTTTGCTAATGAATTAAATAGTCTTATAGTTTAAATTATAATAGCTACACTACGTACTATATCTTTAGTTTATTTACAATATTAATTATGGATTTGAATGATAAATTTAAAGATATTATACTACAAACTGGTTTCGGTAAAAAAAATTGTACCTTTCTTTTATCAACCGACTTTTATCAACATAAAAAACAATTTTTTAAATCCTTAATATAATCTTAATTCTTAATATACTTTAAATACAATCATTAATTTTTTATTAAAATTAACTTAATAAAACTTTTAATTATATTTTAAACGAATAAAATTATGTATCATAAATATTATTTATTAGGCAAAAAATCCTGGCTTAAATATTATTTTATATTTTAAAAATAATATACATCGATAATATTTTAATATTATCGATAGTAATATCGATATTGTAAAAGAATTTTCTTTTTACAAGAAGAAAATAATTTACTTAAATTCGAACAAAATTTTTTATTAAAAATTTCTTAATTTTTCAGTAAATGCATGTCATCAAATTGTTGTTCTATTTAAGTTCGATATTTTAAGCTGACGTTTCGTTTGTTGCACAAAACAAAACAAAAAAAACTAATTTTTGCATAACGATTAAATGAACAACATAAAAGTTTATTAACTGGCGAAGAAAATAGGCTTAACGTTTCTAACTCAACATCCATAAATCACATGACCAGCCATATACAATATAACTACATTAATGACCCGTTGAGCTTAAAGACTAAAAAATTTATTTTAACCAAAGCTTTAATAAAAGATAATTAATGCCTTGGTTATGTAATAAATAATTCAAGTGTATAAAGTTTCCGTTTTCACGCATATCTGTTATTACGAATTATTTATAATTTACGAATGCTTCAATTTAAAATGATCGATGAAAAATCGAAAAAGTATTAAATTTAATAAGGTTTATCGCAACAAAACTAAAAATAAACTAAATTTTACAGCGTAACGACATAATAATGTCGAGATAATTAATTATATACAGTTAATTAAACATCGAGAAAATATGTATTTTGATAGATTGTCTCTGAGTATAAGCTTTGAAAAATAATTAATTTTACGTACTAGTAACCATAGATTATTTTAAACAGTTTATCGTCAAATATGATTAAATTCAGTATAACCAAAGTTCAAAAATAAGTTTCTACTTGCTTTCCCTAATTATCAATGTAGCAATAACAAATTGTTCGTCATTAAAATTATTAAATAAATACTTATCAATATTTGTCATTCGCTTCGTTAATAATAATAAAACGTATTCGTTGCGAATAATAACACAATGAAAAAATATTTAAAAAATAACGTATACGGTAAATAGTATACGTTATAGCTACCGAATAATCAATCATCTTACGTTAAATATCGATATATCGATAGTACATTTCTCTATTTATAGAAAAATATTGAAACCTATAAAAAGCACGACTTAAAAATCACAGAAGCTTTTCTAATTCTCGTTGATATCTGTATAAATAAAAGTTGTCGCGCTAGTTTCGCTGCTCGGAAGCACCTTCGTAACTTCGCTGTCCTTTCCGCAAAAATTAAAATAAAAAGCTTACGACTAGGCCTGTGTAATCCTTGGGCTGGAGGTGGAAGCGCGTGTTGAGCCGCTTCTTCCAAGTGCGAATGTTGACGCGCGAGTTGCTCTACCATTTTTTCTATCCGGACCTTCTGATCGCGTTCGTGTTGCAGCATTTTCATCCACTTGGGTTCTTGCTGTTGGGCTAATTGCAGGTACTCCTCGCTCGACTTGAAAATGTAAAATCGTTTTGTTAATATTGGCTCGAATCGTTGGCTCTTTATTTTTATCGTTTTCGAAAGGATGAACTGATTATTTAAAGAATGTAACAACGATCGCAATTTAAGCGGAAATTTAAGCGATTTTTATATTTGAGTCTTTTTTATTGTCGATGATTTATAATATCGAATATAAAAAATCTAAAAATAAATATTTGCACGCTGAGACAAAAAAAAGTATCATTTTTATCGTTAAAAATGGATGAAATTGTAAACTTTTACGGTATCGGAAAACATCTGTGAAATTATAAATCTTAGATTGTACACGCAATGTGTTGAGTGATTCAATTAAAAGAATTTATAATTTTGACCTTCGCTGTATAATATATCCTATTGGTCGTAAATTATATAGCGAATCAAATTGAAAAAATTACCGTGATTTATATAAATTCAAACATTATTATTCTTCATGCGGTTACTATTATTGCAATAAAAAAAAATAAAGAAAAAACAAATCTCTTTTAAAACTTCAATAATAAATATTATTTACTTTTTGTATAAGACCTCGTATTTTTTAATTTAAATATTTTATTAATATTTAGCTGATATAAAAAATTGAGTATTAAAGAAGCTGTAAATTATTTTATCTTTAATAGTAATTCAATCATTATTGGTTTAATAAGTTCGAAGGTCATTCAAATATTTCATAGTAAATTTATACAATTACATTTTAATGAATGACAGAGGATCAATAATTTAATTAATCAGATCAATCAAAATTTGTATAATTACATTTTTATGACAGCACTTTATCAATGTGCTTTCCGTCGTTATAAATGTCTCGAGTGATAAAAATTTATAATCTATTTAATCAAATAAAATTATTTCTATATATTTAAAACAATTGATTCAAATTTATTTATTATATATAATTTCTTTATCGATGGAATCGTATTAATCCAAAAAAAGATTTTGTTGCAAAAACTTTAGTTAATTGTTTTTTATTAAAAAATTAAAAATGTACATTTTTAAATTAGTAGCATCAATTATTTATAAATATACAATTCGTAACGACGAATTAAAATAAATTCATAATTATTTTGATAATAATTATAAATAGATTTTTATAATTTCAATTAAAATAAAATATATACAAGGTTTATTGGTAAATGGCTTAAAAAGGAATAAATTCTCGACCGTTACTTTCTAAATTTATGATAAATTTTTATATGTCTAAAGCAGTTGAATAAATTACTTGTAAATTCTTTTGGATTGCATTTTAATATATTTCATAATAACACTAAGTAAAATATAATTTAATATGGGTCAAACTAATTGAAACAAGTCATTGCAAGATGTTTAATATTTAATGAATTGATGTTATGAAAATAAATATGCATAATATTCCAGTAACTTGCAGTGCTAAAAATGAAAACTTAAGTAAATAAAATTTATATTCAAATTGGTTTTTGAAGGATAATTATTTTAGATTTTAAAAATTAGTCTTGTTACAAAGAAAAAATCTATTTTATCTAAATAATATTTATTCTATTTTTAAATTATTCTTTCATACGAGACTTCGTTTAATTAAATACGATTATACAAAATTTCATGTTATAAATAAACGAAGTTTAATATTTTAAGTACTTTGAAAAATTATCAATTTTTCGTGTTTTTAATTATTATTTTCACTTTTAAGTAATTGCATTTCTTTACTTTTATTACTTGATTTAAGTAACATTTTTACATTTAGAATTAGCATAACCGATCTTGATAAAATTATTTTTGGTCTAATTTTGTGTTAAGCGTTAAAAAATTAAAATGAAAGTACGCGTAATTCATTAATACTTCGATATCAATTTTTTCCTTAGGAATAAGATAAAATATATTAAAAAATATATTATTAAAAAATAATTACTGCCATCATGGTAGAAGCGGTTAATCGAAATTGGGTAGCCTTTTCGTTGACAGCTTTAATTTTCGTCGACATTTCCGGAAAAAATGAAACCATTGTTGTTTCAAGGTCACCGAGGGCTTGTTGAAACATCGCTTCCGTTTTTATCAACATGTCGTTCCACTTCCGTAACGTGTCAAGCCTTTTCGTCAGATCCTTGATCATCGAAGAGTTTTCACCCTTTTGATTGTCATTATCTTGAAATTCTTCCTCGTCTTCTTCTGATACAAATACAAATAACATTAATACAATTACCATTGGCCGAGTCGTAATATTTTTTGTTAAAAATAATTTGAATCGTCGGTAAAGAATATTGATTTTTAAAAACAAATTTATCGAATATTTATTAAAATACTCATCGGTACGAATAAACAAGGATTAAAAATACAGATTAGAAGAAAATTTCCGAATTGTATAGTTTATAAAAATATAAGCTTCCTACTCGAGATTATTAAATTCACAGATAATAACATTCACACAAATCACAATTTATCCTTCAACATAATTATATGTTGTTAAAAGTTAAAAGTATTTACCAGATTCCATGGCTTGAATAGCCTTGGCTTTGGCCAACTCCAGCGTAGTAACCCATTCTTGTCGCTCAATTTCAGTAGCAGCTTTTATGTGAAAAGTTTGCGTTCCTCCGTTGCTCACCACAAAGGTGCATGCATCTATCGTATGTATTAAGGCCCCGTGTAACGATATTGTACCCCGACAGGTGTGATTCATTTCACCTGGGTTCCTAAACAAGCGAGAAGACCAATTTATTGTTCCGACGTGTCGCAGCTTCGATTCGAGCCTTGTAAAGAAAAATGGTAAAAATAACTAAGTTTTCGATGCGTAAATCCCTTAGCTATCTTAAGAGCAGCAAAGCACCCATCATCGTTTCTTTCCACCAGTATACATTGACTGCACATATAAATATATATCGCATGTGAAATTATGCGTGAAAAATTAGTATACTTTGTACTGTAAAGCAAAATGAAAAAATTAGCATCCTTCACCAGAACCGTTGCAAAATTCTTTTTAGCTCATTACATCACTGATATCATTCATTTTCTTCTGTTTCGAATATGAAAATACGTTCTTTCTGTATTTTAAATTAACGAATACATCAGTGAGGTACGTTACAAGGTTCTCTAATAATTAACCAATAATTTAGTTCGATAGAAGATCTTTATCGTTCATGCAAACACAACATAATGTTAAACGCAACAATACAAGTGTATCAAAGTATTATGAAATATCTTAAATTCCGATATAGGTAAGTTAATTAATTTTCAATCTGTCTCGAATATTTTTAGTCTAATATTTGAAAATTATGAAAACACTTTATACGACTCCGTGTGTACCTGTACACTCTTCTAAAATATACCAATGTACATATTTTATAGGTCAGTTATCAAAAATTACGTTAAAAAAAAAAATTAAATTATACCAAAAGTATCAAAATGTATTAACGTTTATTGCAAAAAACTATCGCGATGATAATCGTCTTTCGTTATTTTGTCTTTGTATTCGATGTAATTAAAAATGAAAGTATTTTATATTCTTTATATGTTCGTTGTTTCAACATTATGCATAAAAATATGAACTATAAAAATTTTAAAGCATCGTTAACAAATGCTTCGGTATTTCTTATTTTTAAATCAGCTAATTGTAGATTCGACAAGCATCATAAATAATTTGAATATTTGAAATTTTTGTACGAGACTTTCAAGATAAAAGAGAAATAATTTTATAGTATAATTAAGAAGAAATATTGCTTTTTCACTAATAAAGTCTACTTATAAGCTTAAAACTACGATATTGCAATCAATAATTTGCCTTACATTATGTTATGCACCTAACATAACTTACAAAATAATGCAGTTGCCAAGATTTATTGTAGAAGATTTAACGTTTTAATATGATGCTTTAAGACAGAGAAACGTTAGAGAAACGTCACAAACAAAATAGACATCGCTTTAAATAAAACAGAAATAACACATAATACGAAAAATTAAAAATCACGCTTAAAGGACACGATAACGATTCACTTTTACACAGGATTAAGAAACATTGAAGAGGAATTTAAATTTCTAGAGAACAAAAATAAAGAAAGATCGAGAATTTAAGTTTTAAAAAAAACGATCTAAACTAAACAATACCGATATAAAAGAAATAATAATAATAATTTAAAAGTAATTAAATCGTAGAAAAATACTTATTATAATTGCTCGATAATAAAAATACCTTAAAAGTTACAATAAATAAACAAATGCTTCGTTATTTAACGTTTAATTTTTATCTAAAATCTAAGCAAAATTAGTTTATCATTGGGAATTTCGTTCGTTCGTTAATTATTTCAATTAAATTATATTTGTTTATCGATACCGTAAAAGGTATCGTCGTAATTATCGATCCGTCATCTTCCGTAGACTGAAATTAATATTCCCCTCGAGAGTTAATTAAGGTAAGAAATTAGCGATTGTATTAGTACGATGGTATGAAAAATGATCGTAAAAGTAATGTAAAGAAAGTTCTGATAATTGGCTGATCGGCTGTTAAGGAAATGTAATTTCAGAAAGGAGTATCAAGGTAATATCAAGGTAATATCAAGGTAATTGACGTTTCAGATTTTGTTATTTTTTTTTACTTACTCGGAGGCTCTGCCAGCCCTCCGCTTGCGTCGTGACGATATCTTTGGCCCCCCTGTCGGTTCAGCCCTAAACAGTCCACATAAACAATACAGACCCTCGTTCGTTATGCGTCGAATATTTAAGAAATATTTTTAAACAAATTTCGATTCGTCTCTGCACGATAGCTCTCTTTTTTCCTTCTATAATTCAGTTATTTAAAAGCTCTTTAAAAACATTTACTTTAAACTTCAAGCGTTTAAATCTAACGATAAGCAGCAGACTACTTTTTTTTTTCCAGGTTATTTGATAAGGGTTGACAGTGACGCGCAATTGTGATAACTGGACCCGGACAATGTGCATTAGAATTGTAATGTGAATTAGAGTAATTGATACGGATCGATCGATAAATTCTTCTTTATGCATACGAAATATAATATACGCGATAAAAAATCATTATTTTCCATAACTTGCATTACGAATGAGTATCGATTAATTTTACACATATTATCCAGTTCCAATAATAATAATAATAATAAAGACATTGAATTTTACGTTCTACAGGAATAAAATAAAGTTCGCGTACAAACAAAATCAAAAGTTACTTTATTTTTTAACTGGCAGAGCACACCTTGTTTGTACTTTTACAATTAGTGATTTTTCACGCCACTTCCGTTGCTTGTGAATTTCAATAATGAGGTTTGAAAAAAATTTGCGGGAAGTATTTTTATTAAAAGACGCTCGATTATATAATGTAACTGCTAAGCGAATATATTAATTTAATAAGTAATGAATTGTAGAATCGCTCGATTGTGTTATGTGGATTAAAAACAAAATTAAAAAGCGATAAAAGTGCTTACTTAAAGTATAGCGAATAATAAAATTAAAAAATATGTACATTTAGTGAAAATATAAAAGTATAAAAAATTAGATAAAAATGCATGAAACGATTTTTTTTCTGTAAAATTATAATTCACGTTGATATTTTCATTATTGTTTGTAAATAAAACTTCGATAATATTCAAGACCAAATGCAATTTCAAATATTCTTTTAAAATCAATTTGTACAAGTTATTAAATTCCAATCATTATATACGAACTTTTGTAATAAACATAAATGTATTTTTCGATAATTGTACTCTGATATATCCATACAATAAATACAAATGAAATTTTATGCGGTAAGATAGATTCTTTTAAATTTAAAAAGTTCGTGCGTTATCTAAAAATTTTCTACGTGTAATGTAAAATTATCTACATCCTTATCGTTTAAAAAAAATGTTAAAAATTTTAGAAATATTTAATTTTTTAATAAAATTTATCTTTTGACAAGCATTTTATTCGACGCATTATTGCACATTGATATATATCTGAAAGGCACAATGCACAATTACATCACCTTCACTTTTACCGTATTTCTTATCATAAAGCAGCTTTAAAAATTAAATTTATAATTTTTTATGTTTTTCTTAAGGTATTAATATCGATCGATCAGACATTTATAAATTAATTTTAAATGTCTATTAAACTACATTATTTTCATTTTAGATAATACATTATGCGATAATATATTCCATTTAATATGTACATACGAGTAAATATTTTTCAAACACTTGTCTTAGAAAAAGTTAATCTGAAACTATATATGTTAAAAAATAACACTTAAAGTATTATTAGTTCTATTAAAATGTCATGTAAAATTAAAACAAAGCTAAAAATAAAAAATTTAATTGCCATTCGTTTATAATTAATTATAATAAACTTATACGGATAAAAATTTGAACAAAATCATTTTTAATTACCATCTTAGTTATCATCGATGGGAAAGTATGCGGTATAATAATGTAAGACAAGAATTAGTAAATTGTATGTACAATACAACATGTATATAGAATCCAATCTAGATACTTGCATGAATCATTTGTTAAATTGTCACACAATTTGCTGATTGGGAACGCAAGTGTTATTTACATAGGTCTTAAAAATAAGCTGAGCTTTAGATTCTGAAAACTATCCGGTTGGAATCGACTCGTCACCATTTGCAGACGGAATAAGTAACTCAAATTTGTTATCTATTATTATATGAAATGTTATTTAATTTAGTTTTCCGGGCACTGCACTCCTCCAAATGTAATTCAAAATTGAACGACTAATTGTAACTATTGTAAAACAATAATTGTCGTAACCTGTGAATATGTAAATGTAAAATATGATTTTATCAATTTTAAAATAGGATAAGTATTATTTATATTTTATAAGTTCTTTGCACTGTTATTTCACAATTACATCGATAAATTAAGCAATGTCAATGGTAATTTCATTGCATATTATACTTTAATATTTTTGTTATTTCAAATACTTTGTTATAAACGGCGATAGACAGCTTTATTTGAGATTTTTAAAGGCGCGAAGAAACAAATTATACTCCATCGTAAACGAATTACAAACATATTTTTAAGTAAATAAATTTTAATAAAGCATATTTTAATTTAATTACAACGATAATAGTATTATCCGATACGTAATTTTTTAAACAAATACAAAATAATTTTTATAAACTAAGTAGACCGTATGGAAAAAGAGTATCGTTCGATAAGAATGAGTCAATCTTTTGACCTATTTCCTTTATACTACGTGTATTTTATGTATTGTATCGTTCTTTTCATGCGCTAATCGTTCAATTTTCTTAATAAATACCGTTACTTTGGCATTAATAATAAAATTACGTTACCGTACAAGTAATCAAAAAAACGTCGGTACCCCTAACCTTTGTATTTTATCAGTGAAACGATATTATACACGGTTAAAATAATAGATTATTCGGACAGACTTGTTTTATTGTTTTAGAAACATTTCCAATAATGAAAGAATAAAACTGGGACAAAATGCAACATCCAATAATTATGCAATATTGCCACAACAGATATTTTATATTTCAATATTCTACACACGTATCGACTTTTTCATTGTCATTCGAAATCGATACTATATTTTGGAATTTATTTGTACTTTTTAATAACGACGAAAGACTATCGATTTTTGATAACCGGTTTAGCATTTAATATTACATTTTCCAAATATATAATTAAGACGGTTGCACCGTTAAATCACTGCGATCAACCATAACATACTCAAAGAGAAACGTTAATCGACGAAAAAAATTTCTAAACATATTTCTAGTAATCTTGTACCGATAAGCTCGTCTCATCGTAAAACGAATCATCGTGCAATCCTCTAATAATTATATAATAGATGAAATTTAATAAACGATCCATCGCTCGAATCAATGTTTATACCCAAAGAAAGAGAAGAGAAATCTTGATCTCGTTTAAACACGGGCCACAAGGCTAAAACCGTCCGCACCGTTCGATCAAAAGTCAAAGTTTAGGGTACAGTAGCAAAGTTGCACCATCATCGAACGATCGGAGCTCGGAAGAAAAAACGCAACGCGTCCCATCGGCGTTGAAAACAAGGCTCGGGTAGGCGATAGACTATGGTCCAAGGTCACGCACGAATATAAACACACGGGGAAAAGGTAGTTTCGAACGCTACCCGCGAAGGACACGTGGACACGCGATAACGAAAAGCCCGTACCTGTAATAGGAGAGCATGCCATCCGAGAGTACGAACCACCGACGTCGATAACCTTTGAGGTAATTCGTCCATTTAAAAAGCCAGCCTTTCTTGCCGCCATGGTGAACCTTCATGTCGCCAGCGGCTGCCATCCTCGCAGACCCGACAGCCGCCACAGGCTCCGACTGCCTCCTGACAGGAGGTCGCTGATCCGCGCCTCTGCCTCGACGCGTCGCGGTCGTCGTCGCGGTCGTCGTGCGTCGTCGTCTTCTGAGTCGCAGATGACGGAACCGAGGCCAACACCACGTACTCTTCTTCCTCGTCCTTGCCGCTGTCGTCGTCTGCTCTCTCTCTACCTCCTCCTCCTCCTCCTTCTCCTTCTTCCGCTGGACTACGATTATTCCCGTTTTTATTCCAGCTTACGCTGCTCTCGCACCGATTAATCTTCCACGTATACATAAGCGACCGTGTCGCACTCCTCGCGGACGACCACCATTTTACACCCGAATACCCGTTTTATACCTCTGGCTTTGTCTCTCGGTTCTCTCGCTCGCTCTTTATCCGTTTCCCTTCCCTCTTTTTCTCCGCGCCTCCTCTCCGTCGCTCCTTCGCTCGGCTCACCCGCTCACACGCAACTTTTGCGCAGCTACGTTCGAACTATGGATCTTCCCTCTCTCACTCACTCCCTCTCTCTCTCTCTCCCTCCCTCTCTCACTCGAGCTCCTTCGCCAATACTACGCTCTCTCGCTATCCTCGCGATCTCGCTTTTTTACAAAATGTCAAACCGCGCACGACGACGACGACGACGACGACGTCGTTGCGAATTCGCGCTCGATGAAAGTGCGCCGAGCGATCGAACGAAACGCACGAAACTTTACCGAGCCGTAGAATTTTATTTTCCTCTCGTGTACATCCGGATAATTCGTCATGTATATAAATATACGTGACGAACGTCCTGCGCGGGTGTGAGAACTCGGTGTCTTATGTACGCGGCGCATTCTACGTACGTAGCTCGGAACGTATCAACGAGGTGTTTACACGCGATGACACGATTATCGTCGCGAGCGTTCCTTACTGGTGAGAGCGAGACGGACGATAGATTACGGGGATTCGGACGAAGATTGAACCGCGTCTTCTACTCGGTGCTCTCTCCGTGTACCACTGGATCGAGTCGATCGTTATCGATCGTTATCGATCGTCGTATCGCTCAAAAATAAATTCGCGCGTAAAGTAATGCCTCGCGTTTTGCCAATCATGGTATCTATTTTAAATCGTTCTTTGCCTATTCGTTGTCGTCTCGAGTCGTTTCGAGACGTCGTCGTCGTCGTCGTCGTCGTCGTCGTCGTCACCGTCGTCACCTTCGAGCTTTTGAAAGCATTTAAAATTAGTCGCCTTTTATCTTTCGAGGAGGAAGATATTTATTTTCGTTGTTTGTAGCGATACGATATCGACGATGATACCGTGTACCGACAAAATAGCAAAGGTTAGATAATTTTTCGTTGAACGATGAATAATTCCTGCGCGTAATTTTATTCGGCGAAACGCTCCAATATTACAAAAACGGTATTCATGGAAAAATGAATTTGCACTTACGTTACGTTTTAAAGCACGATCACACGAATACGTGATAAGGATATGTTTTCGCACAAATTACATTGAAAATTAATTAATAATTCATGCCGTTGAAACGTAGCTTATCGATACGTTTTAAAAATAATTAATCAACGTTATCCGTCGACATCGCTGTATCGAGAAAATTGCATCCGAGTCAAAAACAGCCTTACGCGTGTCAATTTTTTAAAAATTGCCACGATTGTTAAAGAAAGGATAGGTGGAGCAAAATTTTGCATCGCGTAGCTCGCGTTAAAAATCACCGCGAGATTTTAGAGCCGATATTTTTATCGTCGTTGGTTAGGTTCAAGGAAAAATTGCTTAAAAAACTCGATCTCGATGAAGCACCTAAGAAGAACATCTCAAGAAGCTTTAAGGAACATCGAATGTAGGTCGTTGGATTCATCGTTAATTTATCCAAGATAGAAACAAAAGAAGATATTATGACGCGACGATACTTACCGCATTCCAAATAAAAATGTTTTTATGTACAATTTTGTGTAAATAAAATCATACTTTTCATCGCAAAATTTTTAAATAACCAACATCGATTCGTACTTTTTAGTTTTCAAAAATTTCAAAATACCGATGAAATAAGTTTTCTTCTAAAATATCAAAAATTATACATTTATGACAGCCAATAAACATTAAAATTTTTTTTTATACGTATATATCCATATTTGGTTCGTATTTTTTTTATACGATAAAAACCTAAACATACCCTATTCGTTTTATTTTAACTTAAGACGTAAACATTTATAATGCAGAATAATTTTTCTTTTATTTTGAAATAATTATCGAATTAATTTAAGCAATTTGATTTACGCGTGTAACAGATTTAATTACATTTTGTAAATTCATGAGCTTATTTTAGTAAAATATTTCAATTAGTTACGTTTTTAAAAATTCAAAAAATGCACTCAAATTCAAGTGGTTATGTTTTATAAATTTTACACTACCGTTTTAAAAGTATTATCGAATACTTTTGTGGAAAATATCCTAACGATTAATATTTATGCAATTCTAGATTAATTCGTGCAATAATTATTATACAATATTATTATAAATGTTCGATAATATTAAAAGTTAACCAATATTAAGTTTTATAAAATTAATAATGTACAAATATTATTAAATATTATGAGATTATTTCTACTATTAAATTTCACACTATATATTGTTGTAAATTCAAAGATCGTTTTTCTATTAACTTTGGTATAATTTGAATTTGATATATTATTTAATTACGTATTTATCTTTTGCTTCTTTAATAATTGTATAAAAATATTTATAAGATTATTTATAAAAGCAATTAAACTTGTCGATTAAATAAATAAATAAAAATTAATTTCAACGATAAATAATTTATTTAAACTCGCTTCTCAAATTTCTTATATTTTCAACATATAAAATAGAGTTATTTCTCCGTCGCAGTATTAACTTTAAAGATAAATAAAAAATAGCACAACCTTGACCTTATAATAAATTTACAAAGAAAAATATATTCTTGTAAATATTTTTTTAAACAATAAATACTGCTTAATAGAAAAAAATTTTGTTTCAATATTATGCTGGGTTCGATGGTAAACCCATAGACCACGCATCTAAAAGTTTTTTGTCCTGGGGACCAGCTCCTAAACTTATCATTAAACTTGTTAAATCTCCACGGTGACCTCGACCATGCATAGCATGAACAACTTTAGCAATACTGTAAAGTAAAAAAATAAATTTTAAAATGTCGCATCGATACAAAATTGTGACGAAAACAACAAATTTTTTATATACTTGGCCCATTCTTCTTGTAAGGTAGAAAAATGTACTTTTAGTACAGAATCAATTAATTTTTCGTTATCGATCGATTTCTCTAGCTTAATTAAGAGAGTCGGAAGTTTCGATGGCAGTACTCCAGCCCATCTAATCACATGAGACCTTATGTTTTCCGATCTGTGCTCGATAGGTAAAATATCGAGTCTACAGACTTTTGCACAAGGTAAAGGTACTGCAACCGATGTATCTACACCTAAGAATAAATTCAATTTGTTAATCGAACCCAAAATACATTAATTTTACAAATTTTTAAAATAATTTTTAAAAAGCAAATAAAAAATAAACTGTTATCTTGTAACTAGACAAAATAATCGTACATCGAATAACAATTTGAGTTAATGTCCTTCAATTTGTGGAATATTAAAATTGATTGACTAATTATGATGTAACAGTGTATCGTTAAATAAATTATAGACAATTTACAATTTAATTAAATTATAAATTTCTTGCATTTATATTTTCAGTTTTATTTTTAATGGATGAAAATCGTTGGAATTAAAGTACATCAAATTATTTGGTGGAAAAACTTACTAATAAAATTACATATATTAGAATCCATGTATTCCTGTGCATGGGTTTTTACCCTTTGACACGCTCTTGGTACGAGCGAGCATAAACCGTACAAGGATTCTAGAGCTTCGAGAGGCGGACCTCTCACAAGAATTTGTATCCCTATTAAGACTGCGTATAAAATTTGACGAAACTGATCTCGTCCGAGTGCTTGTCTTAAATTTCTTAAAACTGATACAGGGTTTAATTCAAAAATTTCATTGAAATCTTGTATTTGAGTATCTACTTTTAAATTAACAGGAGACTTGGCATTGGTTAAGGTAAAGCCTTCTTCGGTTTCTATTTAATAAGAAATAAGTATGAAAATATATATTAGCGTTGAGTTTATTTTTAGTTTTAAACTCACCTAGATGATGATCTAAATCAAAATTGACTTCATCCTCCAATAAACTCATGGGTAATATTTCTACAAAATGTCTCGCTCCAGCGCTCAATATCCAAACGAACCACATATGAATTCTAAACATTTCAGAAAATTTAAATTTCATCGAGCTACGCTCGGAGGTATTTACTTTCCAAACAAAAATCTCACCTCACAAACACGTGTTTTTCATTCGTTATTTCGCTAATAGCTCTCGGATGCTTATTAGAATTAGATTTCGAACCTGGCCCGCAATTAACCGTCGCTAAACGAACAACCCTTTGCGGACATTCTGCTTCTTCGGCGTTATATTTTTTTTCAGCAAAATCCTGTAATTCTCTAATTATTTCTTTTAAATTATCTACAAGAAAAGGCCACATATTTAATAAAAATTGTTTATCTCGCATAAACACTATAAAACTACACCATCTTCGCAATCCTCTAGCCTGAAATAAAAATTACTTCTTGTAGAAATATATCGTTTATTTTTATTTTAAAAGTATCAAATTTTTCATACTTGCGCATCTTTTAAAGAAAATGTATGACTTAGGACGTGACCTCTCGATTCATCTCCAAAATAACAAACTCCTTCCTTTCCAGAATGAACTTCGCAACTTAAGCTCCTAAGTTATTAATAAGGTACTAATAAAAATTTCAGAAATAAAATTGGTAGAAATACCAAAAAGCATCGATAGTTTTCGATTAAATTTATTCTAACGTGGATCGGATCAAATATAATTAAACATACCTTATACAAGCATGTTTTAAAAGAGTTCTTATGTCTTGCATTAGAGATTGTTGCGCCGAAAGGAAAGAAGTTCTAGTTTCGTGTTCGCTACTCAAGTACTTAAGATTTCCCAAACTATGACAACCTTCACAGTTCCTTTGTAATTCGGACTGTAAAGCTTGCGATTGTCGTAAGACTTCTTTCGGTCCATAAAATTTCAGCTTTTCGGTATTTTTATCGTCGAAGCTTCTATAAGTTTGCGTAGTAAATATGACTTTTGGACCATGCATCTCACAAAAGGTACAAAGCGCTATGACTGCGTTCATCTCTTAGGGAAACTTTAACGCGTTTTTTAGATTAAAAATGAAATCGTCCAGTCTCTGGCAATAAAAACCAAGACTT
Source organism: Dolichoris vasculosae (assembly GCA_018907195.1). Taxonomy (NCBI): domain Eukaryota; kingdom Metazoa; phylum Arthropoda; class Insecta; order Hymenoptera; family Agaonidae; genus Dolichoris; species Dolichoris vasculosae. The sequence goes on from JACCHY010000015.1 coordinate 4,876,101, forward strand.
TGCGACGTTTTCTCGGTCCCCTTAACATTACCTAAACAAACAAAATTAAAGAATACAATGAATAAATTTAAATTAATTTTTTTCGTGCATTCCTAGTTTACTTATCGATGTAGTGCCAAAATTTATGATTAAAAGAGTAATTGAAATTTAAAAAAATTTCAAACGAGCGATTAGATAAGTTAATGCTTATTTAAGTTAATTATATCTTTAAGCAAAACAATTTTTAGAAATGACATAACCTCAAAAAAGTGGAAAGTAAATCCATTCAGAACTAAAGGAACGCGTAAATATGACTTTCGCAGAAAGATTGAAAACATGCCTACGATTCAGTCGCTAATCACAAATCTTGCAAATTATTTTTTCATGTTTACTTGCTCAGTTTCACGTGACAAGACGACGAAAAGAAGCACCGATAACACGACGACACATGACATTTCACGGAAAAAACAATCTCTTCATTATCGACCTAATTAAACTAACATTATTAATTACATTTTATTTTAGTATTGCGTTTACTCAAAAACATTTGCTACTTTAATTTTTTAACGTTCTTACATTTGTTTTATTCTCTTAAACTGTACTATCGTTTTACGTATTCTTTGTAAAAGATTTGTAAATATTAAATACGAATCAAATGTAGAAATTAAAGTCAATTCATAAAGTAATATTGCTGTAACATTGAAAATGTAAACCTTGATTATTATCGTTTCAACCTTATTCTTCTTTTTCTTAAAAAATAAAATACTCGTCTAGTGCTATTTTGAAAGATTTAATTTAATTGAAATATTATATAATGTTCTAATGATATATTCGAGTTTAAAAGAGTATTCAAAATTACAAGCACTTTTTTTCTTTAAGCTTTTTTTTTGTACACAATAAACAATCGATTGCAATTTCGGAAAGCAAAATTTCACGTTCGAATCTATTATCGATATTTTAATATAACATAATACTGCGACAAAATGTTTTAATCGTCACATCTAGATTTACACCAACAAACATTCGCTTCAACTTAAATCACTTACAAATAGACGTACATAAATCTACACGAGTCTGATGAACTTCGTTAGTTCTATTTCATAATTCGAATTTTCATTACGGTCTCTTCGAATCCGCAATTGATCTTTGTATTTATTCGATCGTGGTGATCTCGATGGTGGATGAAAACGCCGATGAAAAAAAAAAAATTGGTAAGTGAAAAATCACCGTCTCGTCGAAATTCGGTTTAAGAAAATTTAATACCTCCGATGCAATTAATTCGTAAGCGCTTTTCTTCGAAATAAATGGTAAAATGTACGATGACAGCTTTGCCATACATGAATTTAAACATTTAGCTTCACGCGTAACATTGGAATATTGATAAACTGTGCAACAATGTTTATTACGATTGTGCGTTTGTAAGTAATTCTCTTTATATAAACACATTTGCGTGATTCTAATTCGTTTACTTTCTTCATTTTTATGATTAAAATATAATACTTTCAAATCACGTGTAATTAAAAATTGATAAATCCAAATATCTTTGTATTTTCGTTACTTTTGCGTTGTATATGTTGTAAACATCAAGCTAATCGTATTATAGAATAAACGTTAATTAGACATAATAAGAAATAATAGCTTACCAATTTTAATTATTGCTTTTATTTACGTTTGATATATATTAATTTATTATTTTAAACGAGCTAAATTAAATTAAAAGTACCGTAATTGAGATCTTGCATTTAATAAAATGATCGAATGCACATTGTTTTAATCTACAATAAGGATCATAAAGACATTGAAACTGCATTTTACTTTTTATCACGTTTATTTTGAGAAATATAACATTAAAGCAAACAAACAATTGATTGTAGAAATAAACATTCATTCGTTAAATTATTTACAGTTGACATTGTCGATCGACGTCCTCAAGCGACGTATTTTAAACGAGAAACAATTTAGATTTTGCTTAAAATCTCGGTCGTATAGAAATAAATATTTCCGACTTTTTTAATTTATTTTCAAAGGCCTTATTTTAGCCTTAAGCCTAGTATGCGAGCTTTTAATAAAAATATGTTAAAAATGTAGAAAAATTTAGTTTACACAGGATAGTTTAAACCTTAGAACGAGAAACTTGTAATCCGTTGACTTAGACTCGCTCTTAATCTTTGCTGACTGACACGAGCATCGCTATAAAAAAAAGTACGTGCTTTATTTGCATATACACCGAAAGCATTCGTAATCGATTGACACCGAAATATAACGGCGTTAAATGGTATTTAAAATTAAATTAATTCTACTATCAAAATAGTTTTATAACTTTTATTTTTAGAATATTAACCAGAGCGTAAATAATTTACACACATTCCATAAAACGATTCCCTCTCGTTAAATTTTTTATGTATTTATGCGCGGGGTTAAATACCTACTGTTTCGAAACTGCGAATTAATTTAAAATATTGTTCTTTTCTATATATAAAACTATGTTATATATTAATTGTGTTCATTATTTATTAATATTTTTATTATTATTAATTATTTACGCAATAAGTTTATCAAATTTATCGCAAATATATAGTTAAAACCGAATGTTATCGGCATAAAAAATAGCATATTTAAAAACTTGGATTTTTAAAAAAGAATGAAATCTAATTTTTATTTTTAATAACATTTTACAGTTTTATTTCTGAAATTTTTAAAATTTAGAAATTTTAATTAATTCGTCGTTTGATCTCTTCTAAAAATACTTTTTGCTCTAACTATATTATATGGCTCTATACCAGAAACGAACCAGTTTTATTTCAGTTGAAGAATGAAATTTCATTTCATTTTCTAAAGTTTTAATAAGACGAGAAAATCACATATAAAAGGACTTCAAACTTTTATTAACTGAATATCCTTTATTAGTCTTTTCAAACAAAATAATATTTTTATTCTTCCGTAATATAATTTGATAAATAAACTACGATAAGCTAAAATTTTATATTACCCATCGTATATACTATATTATTTTAAAAGAATGAAATTCATTGCCAATAATAAAAAATCAATAATTAATTAAAAAGTTATCTTCGTTTGATGCTTTAAAATTATATTCATTCCAATTTGCTAAAGAAATATCATTATAAATGATTAATAATATAATTAATATTTTGTGACATTTCGTATTCTAAGTAAATCTTGAAATTAAATCAAATTCAATCTTGGGCCTTTTATTCAATGGAAATATTCGGAACAGAATTAAATTTAAGGTTTTTTAAGAATTTTTATTACTATTCATTTTATACTTATAAAATTAATTTTTACTATTTTTATCAAGTATCAATCCTATCTCTGATTTTATTCTAAGAAATTATCGCTAATATTCCGCTAATTTCAACAATATAACTGAAATTTAGTTCTTATCATATTTTTACATTTATAATAAAGTAAAAAGAAATCTCATTTGTATTATAATCTAAAATTTATGATTTTCGATTTGATAAGATACAACAAATATAGATTTCATGTAACTTATTACTCGAAACATTTTCTCTGTTTAGAATTTATAAATATTATTTGTTTATAAAATTTTATGAAATACCGAGAACACAACAATTGATATACTTTTAAGCCATTATTTTGATTCTCTAATAATTTTAAAATTCATTTTAATAATATAATGAGACATGAAAATTTTAATTTATAAATGTTTCGATGTATAAAATAAATTATTTTAAATGTTTTACATAATTAATCATAAATTTTAGTAAACTCTAGTTTTATCTCGTTCTTTTAATGAATATATTTACTATCTTGAATATATTATTTCTCAATGATAATATTACTTTTGATTAAAATTTTACAATGACACATTGATATGTATTAATAATACATATTATTAATAATTATTAATTATATTTTTGAAACATAATATTATAATCAGATTAATTATTATCATTATTGTTTAATACATATTATTATTAAATCGCTATAAAAGTAACAAAATTTAAAAAAAAATATATTTACGATACTTTGGCTAACAAACGTAATACATTTTGATACACAATTATATTTTTCGTAAAAAATAAAATGAAATAAAATAATATTTTTTGTTGCACTCTTTTTTTAAAATAAAACAATATTAAAACACGATATTTTTAAGTATATAAAAGTCTAATTCAATGCATTGAATTTATAAAGTAAGCATACAAAAAAGAAAATCTGTAACGACATACTATTGTTTTAAAACTGATAATATATGCATTCAATATAATTTATCAGACTGTTTCATTTTAATTAATTTTATATTCATATATGATAGGAATTTTGAGAAATAATTTGCTCATGCTACAAAATTTATTTTTTGGTGCAATGAAAATAATATAGTTGAACACTTATTATATATTTATGAATTTGCAATATAAATTAATTCATGATAAAAGGACAAAATTTAAATTATCATATATTTGAATGTATGATTATATTTTGAATATAAATTTACATTATTAATTCCATGAAAAATATGTAACGTGAATATTTATAACTTATAAAAAAATTAAAATGAAACTAATAAAAAATTAAAGGTTATAAAATAAAAAATTTATTATAAATTAATCGAAGTTTAAAAAATTAATATTTGTATTTTCATTTAAATATGAATATTAATTCGGTAATGATAGAATTAAATTATATTAAGTAATATTTATGTTAACGACGAAAAGACGTAATTTTCTAAACTGGCTTTAATTTATAATATAGTTTGTTTTACAATTTAAACAGAGAAAAGATCTTTCATTTACCATAAAATAATTGAAAATTAATATGTAATTCATATTTATATTTTATTTTAATAAATATAAAAATTTTTATATTATCTAAATATCTGTTTTTCTATTTTAATATATACTGTTATTTAATAATTTAATAAAGTTTTAAATTGCTATTTTTACATTTAAGTTAAAAAATTTTAAACAAAAAAGACTTTAATTAAACTTCTCGGAACTTTGAGTCGTAACCAAAAATTCTACACTGAAAATAATTTTAGAAGACTAATACATTTTAAAATTTATTACTTCGAAGAAGTTTTAGTTCCGGAATGAAGAATGTAATATTCTGAATAATATTAAGAAATAGTTAAAAAGAAATAACGATGTTAGTTTTGTTTTAAATTAATATTTTTGTATTAAAAATGGAATATAATAAGTCGGTTTTTATAAAAAAAAATGTAAGAAAAATGAATAAAGAATTGAAAAACGTTTAATAATGAAATGCAGTTTCAAGTTGATGTTAAGAATTTGAAATTTCTTACTTGAAACTGTCATAAACGTCATAATTTTGTTAAAATATCTAGTGATTGAATTCCGATGCTTCTGAAAATTAGATCGCTGTAATATTTAATTATATCACGAATGAATTTGGAAGAATGACATTTTTGCATTAAAAAGGTAATAAATTTTCTTTACTGTAACATTAGTTAAATTAAAATAAATATTATTTTTAATATTTATCATTTTCAGAATTTTTTTCAATCCATAAACTAAGCCTGTGAGATTTATATTAATTAAAATCCTAAAAGCGTAATTTAGCAATTAAGATACTTTCCATAATCATCGTGATTTTTGAAGGAATATATATTATATAATAAACCTTATTTATTTTGCGTACAATACTCATTATTAAAGTTTATAACAGAGGTTATTTTCGGGTTTGCCAGAATCGTGGCTGTGATACTCTTCATCTGAATACTATTCTAGTCGATCGATAAGAGGTAATTTTGCTGTAGACTTCTAGAGTTTCATACAGAGTAACACAGTTGCAATTATCTTGAGCCTTTACATTATACTATTTTTAGACTATCAGCGTATAATAAAATTGAAAAGCACATAAGAAAATATCTTGTTATTTAAATAATCTTTGCATTGATTTTCAGCGGAATTTATTAAGATGAATGCAAAGAAACAAATTATTTTTGTTAAAATACAGTTATTTATTCAAATATAAAGTTTTCCTCTATATCCGATAATCATACCAAATATTTAATATTTAAGAATTTTAATACAAAATAACGGAACCTCGTTTATGTATTCAACCTGCGATGTATATTTTACATCGTTCGATATATTTTCGTATGATTGTATCCGGGTTTGCCTCACACGCGTATATGTGTGAATATATATACATATATATATATATATATATATTGCGCAAATACTCTTTTAGAAAAAGGTCAAAGGTGAAACGTAGCGTTGGACCAGCTTTGCTAAATAAAATGTAGGGCTATACATCGCAAAATAAATGGATGTATTATATAGATTGAATAAGAGAAAAGACATCTTGCAGATAAATCGAATAAACAATAATATATTTACGTGTACGCTCGATGGTCTAGACCATAGACGAGAAACCAATATTCAATAATATTAAATTAATTTAAAAGCTTTATTTTTCTTTATATTTGGTGTATGTACGTACAGACAGTGAATATCGATCGGGTTTTGCTGGGTTCTGGGTTTTCCTCGCTACTTGTGTAAATAGCAAATAGAACATGCTTATCGGGGGCTTATAAAAAGGAAAATATAACCGAAAAGGTATAATACATAATTTTTGTATATTCGAAGAAAAGCAGCTGCTTAAAAGTTTAAAAAAAAACATCGATCGTAATTTACTTGCTCGGAAAAATACATGTAAACTAATATTCACAGATGGTAATAGTAATAACATAATCAAAAATTGTACTGCCTAGGTATATCATAAATCTTCTCAGGAGATTGTATTTTATTGTACGGAATTACAAATAGAAATCCTAAGATACTGCCAGTCACTATTTAAATTAAGTACTCAGTGTCTATTTTTTCAGCGTGAATTTTTTTATTTTAACGATTTATTTATTCTAAGAGATTTATTATTTATTCTGCGAAGAGCTTTTTGTCGTTCCTCGTTAAATAATACAAAGAATAATCGTATAGTAAAAAATTACGCATTTAAAGATAAAACTTGTATTAATATTAGCTATTTTTTTTTTTATTTTATGCGGAAATGTGCGTAACAAAAGTATAAAACATGAAAAAATATACTTTTTCACACGAAGAAAGGTTTACCGTTTACATTTCAAGTTATTTATTATTTATAACTTTAATATAATTAAATGAATCATAAAAATTGTTTAAGAGTAATAAAACACGAAGGATTAATGTATTAGAAAAATAATTTCCAGTATCGCAGTTTACTTTCATGAATTTTATAAAAAAAAAAATCTAGAAAAAACAAGTAAAACATTGCGAAAAATAATCTTATAATTTTTTAAATTTTTATACTTTTATAGAATAATGAATTTATATCGAATAACGATGAAAAGTAGATAAAATAAAATTATTCCATAAAAAACACTAATTTCTTGAAGTGAATGAGATAACGGAAAAGTATTCGTAATAAAATAAAAGTAGGAAATAACATTTCAATTCTGAATTTTTTACGTAACTTTTACTTTAAGAAAATGAATTTTTCATGAAATGATGATAAAATACATTGAATACAAATAATAGAAATTTGGTTTTAAATTTATTTTAATAATAAAGAAAAGCTTAATAAAATATTTTTTATTTTTAAATATTAAAGATTAAAATATCTAAATTTTCTTTAATCTATGCGTAAAGTTTGAGTAGGATGTCTGTAAAGTTTAAAATTAGTTTCTTTTATTTTTTTTACATCATCTTTGTTCCAATTTCCTTTTGATCCGATCGTAAGCCTCTTTGGACCCCTAAAAGCTTTTTTCACCACCATTCAAAATCGTAACAGTTGTGCGCATTATTAGTATTAAAGTTTTGTGAATCATCTAAAATATTTATTAGATTGTCATTGGAATTATAATAAATAACAATATGATCGATGTCATGAAACTGGCTTTCTCATTGTAACATCAAAAGCTATAATCAATGAAATATAATAGACATTTTTTTTAGTCGTATTCTGTTTCTCTCTTATTCAATCGAATAGCTCTTTATACCAAAAAAAATCTTAAGACAAAGCTTCCGCACTTTGTGCGAAGGTTTTAATATGTCTACTACGAACGCAGATATTAAACAACTGAGATTTCATTAGAAATCAGAAAAATATTTCTCAGCCTTTATTTTTAAGTCCGATATCTAATCTTGTCATTCGTTCTACCGAACATATCTATTCGCTTTGTTTAGATTTGACCTTATTTGCATTAATTTCGCAGATTGATATTAAATATTCTTTTTGTTAATATCTAAGACGGGTATCTTTATTCCATCCATTAATCTCTTTTTCTTTGTTCTTTGCCTCGTTGGATGTTGCTAACGAACCGTTTCAATCCATTACAACATAAAATATTATCTAAATCAATCTCCTTTCTAATAGTTTCATACAACTAGAATGGTAAATCAATTCGCGCTGTAGATTAAACATTATCTGGCAATTTGAAATTTCAAGCTTGCGGTAGTTTAAACTACGATCGTCTTAGCACGGGTGTAATTTATCGATCAAACACACGGTAATATAAAGTAAAACCAATCATATTCCTTGAAACAAAGTAATCACTTTGGTACTTGGGGTAGAATTTCTCGAGATAACGAACAGCTGCACCGAATTAGCCGCGTACTGATGCTTAATTAATGATCGAAAGGGTGCAATAAATGTATGTAAATAAGAGTTTGAGAGCTAACGTAAATCTTATCCCGAGATTCATGTAAAATTTATAAAAAAATAAGACTCGAGACAGCGGCAAATAACTGCAAATGAATATCGTAAATTTCGAAGCTCGATTCGACATAAGATAGGAAATAGTTTGTTTCAAGATCAAAATATTAAAATATGTCATTCGTTATTTTATCTTGACATTAAAAAAATCTATCGCTATTAAATACGATATATCTTTGTTCGATGTCATCCATAGATTACGGCGATCTTTGCTCATTTACATACTTTTTTTTTTATACTTTTTTCCTTATTTTATCCAATATTAATAACCATTAAAATTCAACGTAGATCGTAAGATATTTTAATCCTGTACGATCGCGAATTAGGGATTTTCAATGTCTGGTTAATCCAGTTTTAGCCTACTATATTTTAATCTCGATACTATCGATCTTTTTTACAATCAAACGAATTCTTTATTAATTCCATTCTTCGTTATAACAATAATAATAATCCTATCGTTCCGTTATTTCGGTACGTAATAACGATAAATTGAAATATTCATCGGTGATCGAAGTATATTTGGTCGAGTCGCGTATGCTCGTAAAAAATAAGTTTAACGTAAACGAAATCGTAGAAGATAATTTTACAAAGGAAACTACAACCCGAACTCGATATAGGTTTTATAAAACTGAGAAATCAAAGAACACGGTCAAAAAAAATGAAGAAAACAAATTAAAAATATTACTTTTTTCTTACTTCCTCGTAGATCGGGAATATTTTAAAACGCAAATAAAACCCGATACGTAAGCCGTTATAATCCTTTAACATTCGAACATAATCTCGTAGCGAGTTTTATAGTAAGGATAACCGAGCGAATAATAATAAAAAATATTATCTCCGATATCCGTACACGTACATCGTACACAAAAAGTAATGCCGTGCATTTTTAAAAGCGTCCCTCGATCAAACAAATTATCGAGATAATTAACCCACATACTCGGATTCGCCTTCTTTTTAGCGGATCTATAAATTATCGTGTCGGTACTCTCGGATCGATTTAGCTTTTTCAAAAAATTTGAAAGTATCAATCCTTCGATCCAACGAGCCGAGCATCGAAACTACGCATCGATATCGCACGAAAAGTAAAAAAAAAAAAAGTACCGATGACGACGACAACAGCGACGACAACAACGACGACAACAACGACGACAACAACAACGACAATGGCAGTAACAAGGAGACTAATAACAAGAACGAGCAGCGGAAAACGAATCGAAGTGGAAGCGTAACGAGTTGCACGCATTTGCAAATCGCTTGCAGCGCATTCATTGAATTTCTTCTCCGCGTGATTCGCCTACTAGACGAGGAGAAGGGAACGAATCGTACATTACGCATACGTATCTAACGCGACATTGTAAAAACAGCCGGCGGAGAGTCGAAGACTAGTCTCGCGTCGTAGCCAAAAGTAAAGAACTCGCGGAGGAGAGAGAGAGAGAGAGAGAGAGAGGAAAAGGGAGAAACAAAGAGAGAAAGAAAGAGAGTGAGAGAAAGAGAGAAAGAGCGAGAGAAAGAGCGAGAGAAAGAGCGAGAGAAGAGGAGGAGGAGGAGGAACGCGAGAGTTCCGAATGCGTTTGGACACTCGCTACAAGCCGCGAGTACCCAACGACTACCGAGAGAAATAGCAGCTGATTTTCAAAGATGGCCGGCCGTCGCGATACAAACAAATAGATCAGTCGCTACCGAGAAAAAACGGACGAGCCGAGAACGATGCGACACCGCGAAAAAGCCCGAGCTCCTCGACGAGCACGAAGGTAAGGACGTCCGATCGCCGACGGAACCGCTTACCTTATACCCACCCTGTAGCGCACGCGCCAACCAACACCTGTCCTTTCTTTATCCCGATTATTCCGATTATCCCGACCTGCTACTACAACCACGGGACGCGAATAATATGCACCCGGGATCGAGTTATCGAGATCGGGCAATCGGTTCCACGAGCAAGGAGCGGAAGGTATGCAAAGGTATGGAGAGGATTCCTCGACCTCGTTGCCCTCCTCGCCCTCCTCGCCCTCCTCGCCCTCCTCGCTCTCCTCGCTCTCCTCGCCCTCGTCCTCCTCGTCCTCCTCGTCCTCCTCGTCCTCCTCGTCCTCCTCGTCGTCCTCGTCGTCCTTCATCGATCGCCGCCGATGTTTCACCTTCGCGGTTTGCGGCCGCTCTTGCGCCCCTTTTCGCACCTACGACTGCCATTGACTTTTCTATTCTCGGCGCGATGATATTACTCGCCTCCTTTCTTAAATGCCTTGGGAACGTTTTCTACCGCTGGTCTTTGTTTCGTTCGCCTGCGCCAAAGATACTTTTTTTTACGGTGAGCCATCTTCGGACGATGGGCTAAATTCGAGGTCTCTTCCATTTTATTTTTTTTTTTTTTTTAAATTGGTCCGGGATGATTTTTATGTTACATAATTTCGAGCGAGAGATACGAGCGAAATTATATTTTTGAAGAGATGAGCCTCGATTTGCACGTTTTATCTTTTCTTGTGATAATTTTTATTCTCCAACGTCGCAGTAATTTTTTTTTTTTTTTTTCATATTCGAATAAACGGTCACATATGATCCTGAATAAATCTTATCACAGGCACAAAGTATAAATAGTTTTTTCGTTCGATATCGTCTTTTTGCGAGTATAATTCGTTTTTTCCTTAATTATGTACACGTTTTTGTGAGTAGTTGTTTTACATATGTTTGTCGATATGTCTTATTACCGGATACCAAAAATTCAAATTAATTGTTCGGAACATTTGTGTCTCTTCGTAAGAGTATTAATTTCATTTTTTTATCTTTTCATTTTAATTTAAGTGTAAATAGTAATTTAAATGTAACTAAAGAATTCATAAATGCACCGAAAAATCCTACGATGAGAAACTCGATTACTTTGCAAAAAATCTAACCCTGTTATATTGGGTTACTTTATACAGTTATTTAACGTGAAAGAAATTAATAAAACAATGCGCATAAAAATTTATCCATAGGTTTACGGTGATTAATAATATATAATTTAACTACTTTGAACATCTCTTGGAATTATACATGAATCGATGTTATAAAATCTTCTATTGTTTTGTTTTAAAGCAAAAGAAATTTAGAAATAAATTTGATGTTTTTAATATTATATTCTTCTACTCGATAAAGTTTTTTTCATTTTGATTACAGATGTTGAAGTTTCGTTTTAAATAAAGTGAAGGAGGATACAACGGAAAAGATGGCCTTTGATCCTAGAAATGTAAAATATCCTCCTGATTTACACCATTCGCAGAACGCAACTCCTTATGCGTACACCAACCATCATGTCATTCAAACGATTCAACGAACCGATGAAAACAGAAATGAAAATCACTGCGGTAACAAAGAAAGCTGTCCAACTGGTTCGCAGCAATCTTCCAGCACTCAGACTGTTCGAAAGGTCGATGCAGCCACCATGACAGATCCACTTCAGATAGATTTTCGATTGACCTCGGAGTACTTGGCTCGTTGCTCGAATACTCTTGGATTGCCATATGTTTGCAAATACGAAGATAATAGCAATAATTCGTCGATACATAACTGTCAAGATGCAAGACCAAAGATCGAATACGATCTAGAACCTCAGCGTATCAATGGTTCGTATGATTAGATTTTCTTAACCTGATAATTTGTTTGTAATTATCGATCGCAATCAATATTCTTTATCGCAATGATTCATCGAAATATTTGCTTTTTCTTCGTAGATTTAAATTACATTGATTAGTAAGAAGAGAAAGCAAAATGATTTTAATTATTTTATTTGTACATAAATATAGAAAATTCTAAACAATATTTAATAATTTACAACGAATAATTGAAGACTATGAATTTTACAAAAATAAGAATGTGTTGATTTTTTTTTAGACTATTCCATAACGATCAACAGCAAAATTAATTTTATTTAAAGATATTGTTTAGGTTTACTTTAATTACACATAGTATGATTTTAGTTCTATTCTAATCAACTTTAAAACTATTAGCATCTTTTTTAAATTTCATTTAAACCGTAGTCAAAGATAATTTAACTTCTTTCATAAATATTTGTTCCTCGGAGGATCTGCCAAAGGTACTCAACCACGTCCAGAAGTTTGGCTCGCTCAGCCTACATTAAAACAAGCGTCGTATAATCAATAGTCCCAGACGAAGAAACGCGTCTTCGTTCGGTATTTTTATTGCACATAAAATAAAAAACCTCGAGAACGTAACTTATTCGTAAATAAATGAACGGTTCTCAAAATCGCAGCCCAATAACGCGCTATAAATCCCATATGACGTTCCAGGAATTCTGATTTACCACTGCCCGGAGTGCGCGTACCGTTTCGAGGATCGCGAGACATTGCAGGAACACCTCGAGGACCACAAACAGCGTCCACACGTCTGCGACATATGCGGCGCGAGTCTGAAGCGCAAGGAACACCTCGACAGGCACAAGCAGGGCCACAACAAGGACAGGCCGTACCAGTGCAGCACCTGCTGCAAGGCCTTCAAGCGAAACGAACACCTCGCCCGGCACATGGTCATCCACTCGGGCAGCAAGACCCAGGTGTGTCCGGAGTGCGGCAAAGCCTTCTACAGGAAGGACCACCTCAAAAAGCATCTTCAGAGTCACGGGAGCGGCGCCAAGAGCAAAAGCCCCAGCAACTCCCAGAGCGGTCAGAACAACAACCACGAGGAGGGGCTGAGCACCTTCGCCATGATGATGAGGCAGGCTGGACCTCCTCCCTTTTCGATTTTGCGAACTTAAAGCGGCGGACGTTCGTTTTTCGCGCGTCGTTCGTCGGACTTGGGTCGTTAGACTTGGGTCGCTTCTCCTTACTCTTCGCTCCTTTTCCTCGTTTCGCGGGCTTTACCGATTACTGTTTATCGATCGGTATCATCGGTCAGTATCGTCGGTCAGTATCATCTGTCCTTGAGTCGTCGTAGGACGACGAAGGAAAATGAGCAGCGGCCGATGATCGTGCTTCGAGTATGTAAATTTTTTTTTTTTTTTAGAGTTTTTAGAGATCCACGCGGTGATCTAATGAAACGCAATGATCAAAAGGCTTAATCAAATTTAGATTTGGACGATGCGATACCGTTTACTCTTGACATTTTTTTGCTTTAATTATTGAATTGTGCGATCGATTTCTTTTTTTTCTATTCGAAAATTAATTTGGAATCGCAACTCGTACAATATTGTACGTTTAATTTTTAATTTCATTACGTTAGTTGTTACTACTTTTGCAATAAAAATTTGGTGACGTTCGCGAGTACACCGATGTACATTTTAATTAATGTATCGAAAACTATTCTTGCATTCTGTTTAAAATAACATGGAATTATAATTGTTCTTTATTGTTTACACGTTTACAATTTTATAAACAATAAAGTCAATGTTTGTTTTTATTTTATATCTTTTTATATATGGTAATTAATTTTAACTATAAATTTGTGTGTTTAGTTAATTATTTATATTAAGACTTTCTCGTTTGCTATTTAGATGCAATAATTTTTTTCAAATACACAATATTTAAAGGATAATTATCTCATCGATAGGATTTCTAATCAGTCTAGATAAATCTACCGCTAACCATTTCTATCTTATGAAAAATTGCTTAGGTTTAAGTTAGGTAATGATTATCGAGACGTAAACGTGGTGAGTTCGTCAAAATCATTTTGTAGACGTAGCTCAAGATAGTACTTACATTATTGCGATAGCAAAATAATTACGATTGTTATATAGCTTGTACGTAGGAACTTCGTAAAAAATATAAATGGAAGCGAAAAGAAATTTATGAACGCATTCTAATTATTAACGTACAATTATTAGTGAATTTTTCCTAATGTGTATAAAGTAGATTTATGATATTTCGCTGAACGGATATTGCGATTGATATAAACGTAAACTTTTGTTATATACAAAAATCGTACGTACGATGAACGTAAATTAAAAATGTACCTACGGTATATTCGTACACAGAATATAAGTGCTTTATTTATAAACGAGTGATTTTGTGGTGATCAATGATAATCATTTATATCAACGGAAAAATAAAGTTACTTAACGATGAAAAAATTGTTGATGCTATTGTATAAATTTTTTTCATTATGATTATGAATAACCAATTTATAGACGAATAAGATCGCTTTAGTTAATGAATTTAAATAGATCTGTGAATGAAGTATGAACGTTAAGCTTTATCGGAAAATGATCACAAGTGAATTAAAAATATACCGAAAAGCATGCTATATTCGGTTATTAAGGAAACAGTTATTATACAAAAAAGTTTTGATTCGAAAACTTTATAAATCTTTTCCCGTTTGTATTTTTGTAATTAATAATTTATAAATTTGCATTCATTTTTAACCAAAATAAAAGACTTCTTTAATATTAATACAAATTGCCTTTTTCATATTATTTACTTCTCATTTTTCATTTTCCTCGCTACGAGAAAATCATTTGAATTATGTAAACAAAAACTAGTCAACGCAATTAATATTTAATATTTATAGGTACTTTGAATTACAAAGTGTACCCGATTCGATCGAAACTTTCGTTTACAAATTTGAATAACAATTAAATTTTCAGTTCGTTACTGTACAGATGGAACTTTTGCATTATTCATTAATTTGATTAAAAATTACATATTCAATCGATTATTTAATATTATTTTTATCATCTTATTTTAACGCGAATATTTGTAAACATTTTGAACGCGTTACTGCGTATTTTGAACATAAGAAAAAAAAATTGAATTTATTCAAGCTTATATTTATTTGCAAACTTGTCACATCTCGATACGAGTGGACTTTTAAAAATAGTTCGGTAGTAACGATAGAATCTATGTACCGAAGCGCCACGAAAAATATTATCGAAGGCTTAATTCTTGATTAGTTTTGTCCGTTATATATTTTCTTTGGTTAAAAAGAATAAAGATAGATATAAAAAACAATTTTTAAAAACTCGTCTTTATAAAATTATAGCAATTATTGTATCGAGTGAATATTTACATTAATTTTATTTAATTATAATTTAATAAAAGTTTTTAAACAACGTTTTATCGTATTTTAAAATAAAATTTACTCGTTATACAAAAAATAATAGATTACGATATTTTATGTATTCGTTATTAAAATTGAAAATTGAAATTCGTAATATTTAAGCAAAAAAATATTCCCCGTAACTTATAAAAATGTTAGGTTACGTTAAAATACTTAATTAAGAAATAATACAATTTAAAAAACCTCGTTTCAATAAATTAATACAATTATTCATTTTTCGCTGGTTACAACTAAGGTTATAAACGAGTTCAAAAAAATACCGAATAATGCATTTTAATTTTAAAATTAATAATTGCATACGTTACAGAAATTTAAAATAATCTTGTTTGAAAATATTACTCGTACTTGTACTAGTTTAGCACAGATTTCGATAAAACAGCGATATTTATAAAATTAGAAAGAAAAAATATACATTAAATTAATAACGAACTAATTAGAATAAATAAATTATTATTCATAATGCAAGGTAACGAATTGATTTGCAATATTGCAACATCGATCAAGTATAAAAAAATATTAGTAATTGATAAAATAATGAAAATTTGAAGCGTATATTTTTTGGATAATTATTATCGTTGGAAATAAATTTTCCCAACCGAAGATCGAGGACTGATCGGGAATAATGAAAAATAAAATGAAAAATAAAATGAAAAATAAACTGAACTTAGAGTTTTCTCACAATTTTTATTTATATATATAGATATATATTATGTACGGGCTATTACATAAAGCAGCACTGGGGGA
Organism: Dolichoris vasculosae; assembly: GCA_018907195.1. Lineage (NCBI taxonomy): Eukaryota > Metazoa > Arthropoda > Insecta > Hymenoptera > Agaonidae > Dolichoris > Dolichoris vasculosae. The sequence goes on from JACCHY010000015.1 coordinate 4,892,565, forward strand.
AGTTGTGTTGAAAAAACGTTCACAAACTTAACGTCCATATTCCACGCAGCCTAAAAATTCCTCACGTCTACATCATCCTCCCCTATTTTTGTTTTCTAATTTTAAATAATCTTTGTAATTCTCTTCCTTTCAATGTCTCGCAGTATACGTGTTCCAATCGTCGAGCGTTTCCCGATGTTCCTTTAGCAGTCTAAGATAAAAAATAAAACGCCAAGAACATCGCCAACGCGTTACACAAGTACGATGTTGTTTTTTTCTTTTTACGCACGATCTTCCTCCATTCCTGCCTTTTGACTATGCGACGATAAATATTCCAGAGGACGTACACTGCAAAATATTGGAAAAGAGAATCGTGATGTTAATTCAATCGTCGCTGTCTTCTTTTACTTTTAGTTCATAATTTGCCATCGGCGAAGCTGCATTTTACTTTTCTTTATTTACGTTTACTCGTAAATTCATATGAACTCAATTAATATACTTCTCATTCGAATGCGTCCGAATGCACAAGGATATTTATTTCACATTTAAAAGGTAATATCACGAAACAAATACAAGGCATTATTTCTAAATTAAAGTTAATGGTTACAATTTAATTATAATTATTATTGTAAAATTTAAACAATACATTTATATTTACTTTGTGATAAATTGTTTAGCATTGCACAAAAAATTTCTTTTCGTCAATACGTGATTTATATCATAAAACTCATAAATTGCTTATTTATACATTTTGGTTTGATAAAATAATAAAAATTATTAAATCAAAGTGAATTATTTTTTTTAATAATTCCTTTTACATCGAAAATTTACCGTTAATATTTATTTACTTATTTTCAAAGTAATTTTGAATATTTACAAAAGCATAACTATTTGTAAGTTTTCGATTCAACCGTATGACTGTTCCGAATAAATAAAAACGTTGGATTTTTTTTGTGCAACTAGTGAATCATTCTTTTGAGACATTGACGATCACAATCAAAATTTTTCAAGTACAAGAAATCAATTATTTTCAAACTTCAAAGGCATTCCACGCACTATTGTTTATGTTTTATTTTTACGCAATTTACACGCTAATCTATTGAAAAAGAGTTAAATGCTTTGTACTATGTCGAGGAATTTGTATATCTCCGCGTTTTCCATCATTACCCATTCCACAGTCTATTTTCACAATTTTCTTAAACGCTTACTTTCTCTCATTTTATCTTATTCTTTGCTTTATAATTATTCGTCTTTCTTATTCATGGGCTATTTTTTGTCGATTTCTTTTAGAAATTCTTAAGAATAATTTGTAAATGAAAAATATTTGACCTTCTATAATATTTGCCAGTGACATTTCACCGCGAATCAAGTAATAAATTTAAATAGTACGGTTTTAGTATTTTAATATTTTCATTTATAGTATCTATTCGATTAAAAAATTTTAAAGCCATGAAACTGTTGATTTTTATTGTCGAAGATTCTATTTTTATTCTGTAAACGAAATTCTATAATGTCATTATGTTGCATAAAAGACTTTTTTCGTAATTAAACTATGTGCCTTTTTTACCTTTGCATAAACATTGAAACTATACGTTATGATTGATTAAAAGTACGAAATGTCGGACCGATATTAATTTAACCAAAGATCCACAATGACTTACTTATCAACATTTTTCGTAATTATAAACAATATACCTTTCCTTGTTTTAAAAAATATACGTAGTTTGAATTCTTTCGAAAGGTATATACTATTATTCGTAATCGTGTGCTGAGAAATAAAAGTTTTACAATTCACGTTAGTAATATTTATTGTTTTAATAAAAAATATAATCAACGATATAAATCGTATACCTATAAATTACATATTTTAATGCTTTTAATATTAATTAGAAATATACTATTGTACTAAAATTCATGAACTAATTTTAATATAAACAAATTAAATTACAATAAATTAGAAATGTTTAACGATATAATATCGCATTATTTATTATTTGCAAATTCTATATTTATCAATAATAATACAAAAAGTGAATCATCGAAACATTTTTTACGCTAATTTTAAACACAAATTTTTAAACACAAAAATTCGATTCATCGAAAGTTTAAAATATTATGTACCACAAGTCGAAGTTTAATAGTTTGATTTCACTCATGCAAATACAAAATATATCCTAATATTTTTGTTACGTCATTGTAAGATCGTTAAGAAGTTTAATCGTAAAAAACAGTTTTATAATCTTTTATTAAAAATAAGGCATACTTTAAATATACGAATGAAATTAAAGCCTAAAACATTTATCGATGATATCAATAATAGTACAAAATACTTTTATCTCACAAATAGTTGAACGCGTTGATTCAATTTAAATTATATCATTTTATTTTTCAATGCGATTACATTAAATTGAAGTATTAAGGTATTGCACAAATAAACAATTATGATTTTATGGATTTTCTTAAGAAATGCCAAAGTTTTTGGAAAATTGAAAATTATCAGTTCAACGAGTTAATTCTTTTGCACTCTCCCATGCTTTTTTAATTTAATTAAATTTTCTCTCCTATCGACCGTTTCATATTTTTTTTAAGTATTCGTTATTATCCCTTAATTAAATAGCTTGGACAATGCGTAGAAAAATATGCTTTTCGTCGCTCTCCTTCCCTCGTCAAGGTTTTCCTTTATATTTTTTCGTACACGCAATCTCACGTTCACGCGCACCAACTTCACTACCTCCGCGAAAGTTCATTGAAAAAACCCCGAATTTTTCTTTACGTAGTTACGGATGTAGAAAAACGTAAAGAAAGAACTTCGTACGTTACTGCCCGTTATTTTCAAATACGCACTCGAATGTCGTGTGTCAAAAATAATAAAGTGGCCTTGCGTATTTCATTGATCGAACGCAAGTTCAATTTACGTGATACGATACTTGTAATTTTTTTTAATGAGAATTTTCCACGTAACGAAGAAACGTTCGATGCATCGACATTTGGACTTATCGACGTTTGAATGCGTTATATTTCGTACCGATTATAAAAATGTTTAAAAATACATTTTAGTTTGATTTTATAATTTTAGGACGTGATACGCTTTAAAAATAAATATTTGATTATAGCTTTAATAACCAATAGACTTACAAAATTGCAAAAACGAATGTATTTTCCTATTTTTCGTGAAATGTAGATTTTTTGGTTGTTAAATAATATAAAGTCTAAGGTAATTTTAAAAAAGCCACATAATTTTATAATAATCAAAATATTATCTACACAACCTAGATATTATTTTTTTTAGCCTTGTATGCATAACATAGCAATATGTGTTGAAAAGAAAATTAACAAGCGGAAAGTAATTTAAAAATATTCGTATTAAATAATATGTAAAATTAATTATAAACTACAGTACAAAGGAAGAACAAGTAGCGATCACATTTTTACCGTCGATTGCAGAACAAAACGACGATTTTGCTTAATTCTTAAAACACTAAATCAAGTCAATTCTATTTTTGAACTACGTCATTGCCATATCTCTTTTCTGATTTTCATCTGTATCTCTTTTTCTCTCCTCCTCACTCTTTCTCTCTCTCTCTCTCTCTTTCTGTCACAAATCGTAAAGCTATTCGTCATTGTTTATGTTTTAAGTAGATACACAACGCAATATCTAAAAAATGAATTTCTTCGGAAAAAGTTATATTTTTTATTTTTATTACACGTGTAACAATCGGTTATATTACACTGTTATTTAAACAAACTCGTTCTTTAACGGATAAGAATTTAAATTAAAAAACTCATCTTTTCACTTTACTGGATTTTTCAAATTTTTTTTTTTGAAACGGATTTCAAACTTTACTCGAAATCAAACCTTTTCTCGAAATACATTTTTTAATTATAAGGGCATGTTGGTACCTCTTAAAATAAATTTTATTTTATTCGCAAAAGACTGTTTCTCTCTCAATTTTCCCCCTTTTTTCGTCAATTATACTTACAAACATTCGATCGTTCGATCTTTCATACGAGTTACAAATTTTTCATACTTCGCAGACTCACTATTCAACTTATTAAGTAACGCTTTAGTTAATCTTGTTTTTTTTTCTTTTTTTGTATACAAACTTACGTTCTAAACGTATAATCTAAGGTGTACTGTCTCGCTTTTATTTCATTTTTTTCTTTCTCTATGATTACAAGTGGCGGTAGAGTATTTTAATACAGTTCATCCTTTTTATACTTTTATATATATATGCATATAGATATATATGTATACATACATATATAGAAATGTGTACGCACGTATACATATATAAATATATTAATTTTTTATTTATAATATAATATGCAGCTTTCAGTTATGTACTATGTATAATTAGAAATTCTTAGCATACTCTTAACGTTGAGGTCTGACGAAACCTGAATTTCCTTACTTTGTTATCTAATAGTTCGCACCGCGCCTAAAGCATTCTAAGGAAACAAAAATAAATTACTTTAATCCACTACCAAATTTTTCCTTAACGAAAGCGTAACTTAAAAGACTGATCTTGAAATGCATTACATGCAATTATTCCGCATATTCATACATTGTTACACAGACTTTAGATTATTCGATGTAAAAATACTCGTGAAAAATTGTTTATAAATTGCACCTAGTGCAACCTAAATAGTTTTTAGTCATTTATGTACATGTATGATATCAGACACAATTTATTATATCGATTGATATAATAAAAATTTTGTTCAAAGCTGTTCATTCTTGTTTTAGAAACAAAATTATCTTTTATTTTTTATTCGTGTACGCTATTACTTGATTCCTTTCGTAAAAGGTAATAATTGCATATCATTCCGTCATGCTGTAAGAAAATTTCAACGGTTAGAGGGGAATCGTGTACAGCGACCGATTAGTCATTACTTTACCATTTATTGCTTATAAAAATGGAGTTAGTTACTTGAGGTTGGTTGCTTTGAGCTGCCGACCGACTAGAATTAAACTGCGTGTAGTTTAACGTTATGAACTGAGTTAAAACAATAAAGCTTGAGCACAGAGGTAATACAGGTGAATAGGGTTATGATAAACGGTAAAATAAAAGTAATAACTAGACAATCGTGTGTAACGATTCCGTATTGAAAGTGGAGCTTTTAGGCGTTAAAGCTTTCACGATAATCGTTAGAAATGTAGTTTGCCTTTTGAAAAGGATAAAAATGGGTGAAAATCACATTTCGATAATTCTAATTGAGAAAAGTTTTAGAGAAAAATGAAAAACGTTACAAATCACAATTAATATATAAAAATATCAATTTTTCCAAGATCACAAAAAGTTTTAAATTAGCCTTTCTTATCAAAAGTCTCACTTGTTTTTTATTTCACTTTGAATCAATCCAAAAATTATCGTATCGATCGTATATCTAAATGATTCTTAAATAACATTATGTTTACGAAAACAAATTTGTAAAACTGTATAAACGGCAAGTAAAATAATGGCATAATATAAAAATGGCACAGTTTACAGTATTAAAGAAGCACAAATTGTGAATAACAAAAAAAAAAAAAAAAAAAACTAGTACGTTTACAGTCATTTATTTGCGATGAAGCTCGAACGTTGTTTTACTGTTTAAATGGTAAAATACTGGTAGTCCAATGCTCGCGTCGCTTTGAACGAGCGATAACATTGGCAAGTTTTCGAAAATATCGAATCAACTCAACATTCGTATTTAATTATGGAAGAAGTCGATGTCAACTTCGATGCTTCAAAGCCTAGCTTCACTTTTTACGTTTTAAATTCAAATGCGAAGTTTCTAGTATTTTATTTAGAGAAACGTTTACATCTGTAAACTATTCTAAAACACCAACTTCAATTATTTCACGAATGTTTTAAATGGAACTCGGTTAAAAATAAAGTAAACGGACAATTCTAAAGTTTAAGAAACTTACAGAAATTTGTCAGTGCTCAACGAAATTAAAGATCTATGAAAAAACATGTATAAAAACAATGTACATAAAAAAAACATAAAAACGTTCGAAAGTCAAAACTCGTCGAAGGAGTTTTAAGAGTTTGTTTGAGTATGACTCAGAAAAATCACAAAAAGGTTAAACTTACATATTATATGTATACAATATCAATGATACACATATGATTAAAGGACGATGAAAATGTTTTTTTCCTTTTTTCAAAGCACTAGCGCAAAATATAAAATACTGTCATCAATCTCTTTCTTTGCATATATATTTTTTTAAAAAATTGAAAAATCGGTAAAAACAAAGCGCAAATCGGAAATATATTTTGCTTCCGATCTTACATAAAATATTACCACGACTTCATTTTTTCTCTATCTTATTTATAGTACTGTGCTAAGGCCTTGTTTGAGTACGAATTAAGTGTGCTTTCTCTCTTATCGTTCTCATTCTTTCTATTTCAGCTCGTTCTCGCTCTTTTAACTTCGAAATTTAATGTCTTGACGTGCATTCTAAGTGAACATAAGCATCTTCGTCGCTTCGAAACTGACCCTTTTACGTAAAAATTATTTGACGTATATAAAAGTAACGAAGTAAAATATTTATACGAAAGTATCTACTAAGCTTCTTTCTTATCGTTGTACGTAAACCGTATCGTTGCGTTTAATCTGTAATAAAAAATTCATTATTTTCGATAACAAAAATATTTATCCGGTTAAGCATTTGTCGATAACGTAACAAAAAAAAAACTGTAAACATAAGTATTTGATATAAGTTTTTATTTAAGAGCAACGAAGATTGCCTATGCGTGTTCGAAGAGATCCTTTGGCAAAAGCTCGCGACCTTTTAAAAAGGTCTGTAACGATACTTTTGCGTAGCTTGCCTAAAAAATTTTTTTGTTCACGAGAAAATCTGAGATCAAAATGTAAATGTTATTAATGACGAGACACGTGTATGACACATATATGCATATAAAAAAATAAAAACTAGAACGCACTCTAGTACAACAACGAAAAAAATATAAAAAATAGAAAAATAAAAAACAGGAAGAAAAAGTTTACAAATACGTCGAACTTCTTTTCGTACTAACACACCACATTTTTGTCATTCCTTATATTGTACAAGGAAAGTGTTCAAGTTTACGTCGAGCTATCATAAAAATATTTTTTCTGTTTTCTTTCTTTCGCTTTTTCTTTCTCTCATATTATTCAGCGACATTTTACCGCCCAAGACTTAACTTAACTTAAGTCGTCCTTAGAGAGAAATTTGGTATTCCTTACATATATACGCATCAGCAGTACAATGCGGTATAGCTTCCGATACCTAATTATTTTTCTTCTGTTTTTTGTATTTCATTAACTTCTGTCCTACTTTTATATCGACGTGCAAGTCGGCATTTTGCAGTTTCGTTTTTCTTTTACTTTATTTGCAAGTGAAACCAATGTCTGACCAACATTAGAATGAGTAGATTACTTTCGCATTCCTTTGGTTTAAGGCATCGGATGTAGTTGAAACTACTATCAAACCCTAGTGGAAAAATTTGTCATTGTCAATCATTTTCTTTTGCGATATATTAAAGCATATTTTCGGAGACACAAAACGAATTTAAAACAAAATAATAAAATTTTTTACTAAAATTTTAACAAAATATGCGTGCACTAAAATTTTGATTTTTTGGTGCAATTTCTGCCTTATTTAATATATATATATATACTATTCTTATGAATAATTATATATTTATACCGTCTATATATTGCATGTACTAATATATTTAAGTACATATAAAAAAAACTATTTATATAGTATGATAATATCTTACTTAAGTATTTTTAAAATCACTAAAGTAATATTTTCAGTTTGCAAAATACATTTGTATTTAATCGTTTCGAATTGAACGCATTTTGAAACAAAAGCTTTTTTGAAGGGAAATGCTAAAATCTCTATTCCTCCCATATTTGCTAAAATCCAGCTTCAGCAAGTTTACGACAATTATTTGCTTCTAAAACTTGCAATATTGCACCACGTAGCAAAAGTATTTCGCGTTATCTGAATTTATACGTCATTTCGAGTAGGACATCGTTTTCTTTTCTTACCGCCAATTTCGAACAAATATCGAAATAAAAGATGGAATTATCGATCGTTTTACAAGATAAAGTTCTTTCGATGCGTTGGTAAAATATTTTGTAAATATATTCTCCCAGAAAATAATCAATTATTTTCATTTCATCTTAACGACGAAGGAACTTTGAGATTTATTTGTTCAAGTAAAAAACAAAATGTCTTCGAGTAAAGTCTCCTTAAACGAAAAACACATTACGATCGTCAAACCCCCGTAAAATCCAGGAACACGTAAATAACCGTAACCATCAAGCAACGCTCAACGAAAAAGCTTGCGTCTCAAAGATGAGCCCAATGTTATGAAACTCGTGAAACGTATTCTCTCGCCCTAATTTTTCCACTAGGGCTCCCCTCGGAGGATCCCAGTCACGGCTTCGCGGTTTTACGGCTTCGAGTCCCACGGAAACGAAAAAGAGACGAAGCGAGCTCAGGGTTCTATCGATGGGAATCGCGTGTAATATTGCTCGTACCTAGGCGCGCGGTGCCCGCGGCCTCTTGAACGCGGCCCCGAAGACGGTCCGCTCTCAGAAGTCCTTGGCGTGGGTGCCGAGGAAAGTGCCGAGCTCGTGCGCTGCGACGGCGGCCGCGGCTTGGTAGCCGCCCGGGTTGGAGCTGGCGGCTGCGACAGCGGCGGCCAACTGCTGGGCGTGATGTTGGTGGGCGGCGGCGGCGGCGAGGGTGTGGTGAACCGAGGCCGCGACGCTCCCGCTGCCGCCGCCCCCGACGACGCCGTGCGAGTGCAGGAGATTGGCGGGATGGGGAACCTGGAAGTTCCCGGGTGGCGGGGCTCAGGACAAGAGCGAGGCGCCTGGGTGACCGGAGGGCAGGACCGACCCGGAGCCGCTGCCTCCGGACTGTAGACTACTCGTGACGCTGCTCTGCTGTTGTTGTTGTTGTTGCTGTTGTTGCTGTTGTTGTTGCTGCTGCTGTTGTTGCTGCTGTTGTTGCTGTTGCTGCTGACCGCCTGTTGGCGAAAACGCGGAGTAGAGGTTTATTTTAGTCCGGTGACTTGGATTTAACCGAGCAGATTTCTATTAAAGTAACCACTCAAAGAATCTCTTTGCGTATTCGACGCGTTGTTTTATGAGCTGCGATGTTCCAGAGTTTGTTTTCTTTCGAACGATTATTTTAATTAGAAATACCATATTTTACGAAAACATTTATATTTGTCTTTATACGAAATAGCATTCGATTAAATAACGTTAGATTATATTTTAAACAAGAACGATTTTTATTCGCTCGAACGATGTAATCGTCTAATTTCGTTTACGAAACGATACCGATATCGATCGATCGATATTAAACTGAATTTTAGAGATAAACTTTTGAGTGATATAATAATGATATTAACATTGATCGTTTCCCAAACATTTTCACCTCGTATAAAAACATTTTATACCGATAAAAACGTTGCTTCAAACGTAAAGGATCGTTGGATATTTTCCGATATTTTTCGACCCTCGTCGGCTTGACTTACCGGCATTTTGGCTGAGCTCGGCCTTAACTCGCCTGGCGATGTGACTCCTGGTGTGCTTCCTCAGATGATCCTTTCTATAGAATCCCTTGCCGCATTCTGTGCACACGTGGCGCTTCTCGCCGCTGTGGATTACAAAATGCAGCGTCAGCTGTTCCTTTCTCTTAAAAGCTTTTAGGCAAACTGTGCAGACGTAAGGCCGCTCGGGATTGTGGCTCTGCTTGTGGCGCGTCAGATGATCCTTGCGCTTTAATCCAGCGCCGCAAATGTCGCAGACGAATCTTCGCTCTAGCGTGTGGCCCAAGAGATGTTGCTCGAGGAGTTCGCGCTCGGGGTAAGCCATGTGACACTCCGGGCAACAATAAAGGGTCGAACCGTCGAGCGCCGTAGTCAATCTTATTTCACCTGTAATTTAAAGGCTCCTTTTTATCGATGGATTCGTCGAATGTAGTACCGATTAGAAGGATTTTAATTTTTTATATCTTTATACTTTTGTATATTTTCGTATCTATTAAACAAATTTCCGATAAATCTGTTATTATAAAATTTTGGCATGTTTATTTTACATTGATGTTCGAGACAACAACCAAATGTAATAAAAATTCAAAAAGAATTTTACAAAGTTCGTTAAAATTTTTTAAAATACGTTTCATTTCGAGTCATCGAACAAACAAAATTGTACGTGTATAATCTTGGATCATCAAAGTCTAAATAAATTCGCTCGATTACATCGCGAGATATGCAAACAAAGATTACGGCCAGAATTTTGTTTACGCGCGTTTAAAAGTAACTAAAGCACGCGAACCTGGCTTAGGTCGTGGCTTCTTTTCCTTAGGTGCCTTCTTCTTCTTCTTCTTCTTGTTATTCGGCGACATCATGATGTTCGGAGTGGTCGTGGTGGCGACCGCCACGGACGTCGTCGTCTGGGCCATCTCTGACTCCTTCTTGATGCTCTCGGCCGAGTATTTGAGGAAGTGGTGCAGACTCAGCGGAAGCGTGCTCGCGGGCAAGTGGCTGAGGTAGTCGGCGACGGTCGAACCCGGCGTCGCAAGGGATTGCCACGTGGCCGGCATCGAGGCCGGCGTCTGGGTATGCGCGTGCTGCTGGTGATGCTGATGCATGTAATCCTGTTGATTACTGCCGTTCGTCGTCGTCTCGCCATTGTTGCGCTGTTGCTGCTGTTGCTGCTGTTCCTCCGCCGCCTGCTTTTGCTTGTCCTTGCTGTTCTTGTCCTTGGCGTTGCTGTCCTGCAGAAGGTTGCACACGTCTTGCTGATTTATCGTATCCGTTGTCTATTAACAGATTTGTGGGATTAAGTTACAGGTCACTCATAACATTTTAAATAGAATTTTAATTTTGGAGGATTTAATTAATATTGTTTTTGATAACTTTTTAAACTCAGCTTTTTATTCGATTATAAAATGATTTTGTTTTTTCTACGACTAATAACCGTTGGTTGGATTATTTTCCCTTAATTCTCAAAGAGTATTAACCTTAAAATTTAATCGAGTAATAAAAGCGTTTCTGACTTCTACGATTAGAATTTCATGTAATAAAATTGTTGGTTTTGTAAATTATCGTAAACCATTTTCATCGATAGATTTATTAAAATAGCTTACAGAAAAAATTGGATGTATAAAGTCAAAGCAGGGAAATAGAACTCGTAGCTGTTTTATTCTTACCTGATGATAAGAACGCTTTTCTTGCATACTAGGCGAATTAGAAGGTCGTTGCTGTACTCCTTGAGTTTGAGAGTACGGCACATTGGAATAATGATGAATATTGCTATTGGAATAGGCAGTCTTATTGTTCATCATCACTTGGGATTGGCTTTGGACGCTATTTGCCTCGTGCCTATATTTTCCCACTACTGGCACTCCGATAGGAGGCTGGTTAGAAAAGTGATTGGCGTAGCGAGCACTGGCGCCTCCCGAGCCCTCCGTCGTAAACTGATGGATACTCGGTATGGCACCAGGAAAATGGCCTCCAAACGGTGGGAAATTCATTGCAAAGTATCAATTGAATATCTGAAATTAAAAGATGCATCGATCGTATAAAATACAATAATTTTATAAATAAATATAAAATATATTCCTTTGTACTACTCTTTAAGATATAGGTCTTATTATTAAAACTATATAAAGCGATTATACAGAATCGACTCTCGATAAAATTTTATTTTTACACTGACTTTTTTTTTTCTTAAATAAACAATAATAATACCAAACACTAAGAAAAAGATACAAATATCGAACGGTACAAAATCTAGTTCACAAGACTTACAACTTATTTCATATTTATATTATTTCCAACGGCAATAATCATCCATCCAATCTATCGCAAACTTTAATTACAAATCCGAATATCGACGTAAAAAGTTTACGTTACACTGGTTTATCGCGGATAACGTGTAGCACTCGCGCCGTAAAAATACGAGCGCAAAATCGTTCGAAAATACAGGAGACAGCGATAAAACACAAAGTCGAATCTCCAAAGAACCCATCTGTAACTAACCCTTATAACCTACCAGACTAGTTTTCTGCTTCAAAATATCAAGATTCATCTCTCGCAAGGAATACATCCTCGTTAGGGTACTCGAATAAATCAAGCCACCCTCGCCTCTAGTACGATAAAAATTTAAACTGTACGCGACTCACCGACTAAGAACCAAAAGACAAACTCCATATGTAAGGAAGAAAAGGTATCATAACCCTCGAGGCTCGCTTCGAACCGCGCGTACGATAGCAGAAACGAAAATAATACGATAGTCGCGAGAGGAGTCGCGAGAGGAGTCGCGAGAGGAGTCGCGAGAGGAGTCTCGAGAGGAGTCTCGAAGGAACGAAACGATCTTCCAAGTGAAAATTAAGACCCACGCCGCATATATGTTGTGTGTAAGAGAACCGCCGCCGCAATGGCACCCGCACCCCCGCTTATACGTCCGTCTCCCACTCTCTCTCTCTCTCGCTCTATTTACACTTACGAGATTGGGGAGGCAGGAGGCAGTAGACAACGACGAACAACGACGAACAACGACGAAGCCGCGTTTCTCCCGATCTCCGTGTTCCGATCCCGATTTCAACCCTCGACCGAGCCGCCCTTTCCACGTCCTTTTACGTTCCTTTTTACGCAGCGTTTTCGGACTCTCTCGCGACCTTTCCACACCTGTTCTTCATCGGGTTAAATATCAGTCTTTTCCGTAAGAGAGAAGAGGCAGCAAAAAACTGCACGCGCACACGCGCGTAAACGCGTAAACGCGTAAGCACTCACGAACCCACACATACACACGTGCTCTCCCCTTACTCTGGCTCTCTCCTCATCCTTTTTTGCTCCTATCTTCGCCCGGGTGTGCGCCTCTCTCTCTCACTCTCGCGGGCATAAGCATACACTCGCCGTTCTGTCACGCATACAATGGGACTCTATACACACACGCGTACGACGCTTATCTTTTCTCCCTCGTCCCTTTCCCTTACTCTTTGTTGCTTTATTTTACTAATGTCGCGCGTACACACACGCAAGTTAACATTTTCGGTATTTCCGAACTCGCGTGTATATTCACTTTTCTCCTTCTTTTCATCCTTCTTTTCATCCTTCTTTTCATCGCATAAGCGTTCTTCGCGTCTCTTTTCTCTCCTTTTCTTCCCTTTCGCCTCCTTAATGTTTCTCCTGCCTCGCGCCTTTATCTTTCGCCAAGTATTTTTTCGCTTTAACTTTTTCCTCGTACGCCTATTATAACACCGAGCGCAGCGGTTCGAGTATTAAAATTATATCGCTCGGAGCTAATTAAGAAAATTAGTTTACCTCGTTAAGAACGGCGACGTTGACGAGAAAATTTTGCGCTTTCGCGAATTTATTTTATACGAAAGCGTATTCGAAATACATCGCGTACTTTTTACTTCTTTTCTCTTTTAATTTCGTTCCGCGAATAATTTATGTTAAATATTTCATTGTTATTACGGAGCGCCTACCGATTCGATTAATATTCATCGACTACGGAGTTCGTTATACGGTTAAAAAATTTCACTTTATAAAACGGTCCTCGTAGATTTAATTTTTAAAAGAAGATGGAACGATTTTTCAACGAATTATTCAACGACGCGTAATACTTATAATTTTTTTATAAATAACTTCGCACCGATATAAAAAATTTCACGCTAATTTTTTATCGAAGCGAAATAAGAATCTAAATTGGATATTCGTAAAATACACTTTACGCGTAATCTTAAAAAATCTCTTAAATCAAATTTGTTGCGAAATATATACACACGGACGCGCGCGCGCACACACATACACACTTTGTACGTACAAGGTAGGCTAATATTTTATAAAAATTTAATATGTAAAGGCGGCTACATTGTATCGCGATACCTTTTATATAATGTACTTAACATTATTTAAATTAAAGTATATTATAATACATAAAATAATATGCTTTATCACAGACGAAAAAGCGTATAATAATCGGATATACGTTCTTGCGCGTAAAAATTTTAATATCGTACAAACACCATCGGTTATAAGGTAAGCTGATAAAATCAATGGACGTTAATAAATAAAAATCTAAATATAGGTATAAATACCAACGCTTTTTCGGTGCCCGAACAAAAAGCACGACATCGACAACTTAATCCAAATTTACAATATTCGACGGACTTACAAAGGAATAACACGGGAATGATAATTTCTTAAAAAAAACTCGAGTAAAACACCGCGAATAAATTAATAGTTTTTGTTGTATTTTTATACTCGTACATCGAGATTTTTAATTAATATACAGATAAAAATAGAACCTTGGGTGCATCGTGTAACTTTGCAGCTTTTTCACGTATGGGAAGGGAAACAACAAAGGGTGGCTAGAGATTTCGCAGTATATGTATATGAGATATCTGTAATTTCGAGGGGTGAAAGTGTGAGTATTGTACAGGATTGGACAATGCAATAATGGAGTAAGTGTAGATACGTACGGTCGTGTGTGTGCGCGGTTGTGTGTGGGTGCACAGACGCAGTGGTTGCGGGAGGAAGACGAAGTCGTGGGGGGATAATCGCCGGTGGAAGGGCGACTCAAAGACGCGGGGGAACATTGCCGGGTACGAAGTCGACTACATGAAGTACGCGCAAGTGGATATATGTATCGAGTGATTGCGAATCAACGAGGCTTTGTTAATTCTTTATTTTTTTCCTTATACAATGGCTTTTTAACGACCCGTAACTTTTTTCCCGATCTTACAAGATCGCACTCGATTATTTATGAAAATTTTAACACCATCACCCGAGCCCTTGAAATATTTTTCGGATCATCGCTTTAACTACTTTTTATAATTAAGGTACAATGCGATCTTCCATTTGTTTAACGGAATCGAAACCATCGCCGCGTGTATTAATTTTTTTGGGTCCAAGATATTCGTATGGAATTAATTTCACATGATTTATGAAGATATTATAAAAAGGGTGGTTGCCATTGAACCGTAAATTAAAGCAAGGGTCACAAATAAGTTATATAGATAAATTATGATATCTCTCTCTCGATAAAATCAAAGTTATATTCTAGCAACGTTCACGGAACTGTATTCGATGACTTTCTATATCTTACTATTTATATTATAAACTTGCCTTTAGAAATATAAATGGTAGATTTAGAGTTATTTGAAAATTAAACTCACGTTTAATTGATAAATACGCGAGAGGTATTTTAAATTTTTTACATTATCCAAGATAATTACGCGTCTTCCACGTCTCGGCTAACTTTGATTTTATAACTTTTCAGTATTTTCATTTCGGTTCTTGGCAAATATTTCTTATTCACCGATTATTCTTCAAAATCTTTACATAGTTTTCTCTTATATTTTAGTTTAACTAGTTTAGATAACTCGCCAATATTGATGTCCGTAATATTTAAATTTTAGATTTTCTCTTTGGCATTAACGTAAAGTACAAATTGCCCAAATATTTTTCCAACCATTTGATTTTTAAATATTAAGCTCGTTTCGCGTTTGTGGCGTGTCAAGTTTTTCGTACGTTTAAAATCACGGGTAATATAATTGTTTTATATTTATATGTGACGTCGTAAAAAATAAGGAACGTTGATTTCTGTGCCCAAAGACTGACGCTCAATAACACAGTTGGAGAATTTGCTTCGTTCGATGATTTCCTGTTTCTGTGTGCGTTTTTATAGCGATCCTTTCAGAGAAAGCTAAAAGATAAAGAATTCAGACGGACTAGCTCCGATAAATGGATCGTAACATTCCCCTACCAAAATATATCAAATAATTGCTTATTTTTTCCGTAAAATCCATATTTTATTCTCACTCTTTACATTTCTACGCGATAGCAAATATACGCAAATATACGCAAACGTGTAATTTTTCCTTAGCGTCGCTCGATCGTAAACAATATTATCATTTACAAAGTTATGTCCCGGTAAAAAAAAATTGGCCTTTAAACACGATTTTTTGAATTTAATAGAAATTTAATTTTAGAAAGTACAACTATCGCGTCTTTGCTGCGTCGTCCATTTCGTTTTTCGACTTCATAAAACAAAAAAAAACTCGACTGGATATTATAATAAAGATAATTCTATTCTTAAAAAAAAACTCGAACACCGTTCAGAATTAATTTCGTACATTAATTTTCATATTATTTTACGTGTAAAAGTAAGCAGTTTTGTACGCCTATTTTTTGTACGGAATAGTCCCAACTCGAATAACTAAAATACAAGTCGCTATAATATCTTATTCGAAAGAAATCCATTGTCAAAGTAATGCTATACTTGCAGATGATTTAAGTTTATAACTGTAGATTTATTACAGCCACGTTTGGACCACCCACCGGTTATTCGTGTTTGCTTATTTGTATATTCGCGGCTACCCATTACATTTCAAGGCCTTTTATCCACTGCTCGAGGACGTACTTTGAATTAGCGACGGAAACTCATTCGGTAGCAACGAAGCGATAGACACGTTAAGAGTATCAGTTTTCGCAATTACACAAAATTCCGAGAGTTAATTCGGCGCATCCACTTATCGGCACTATTCCTTCCCTCCCTTTCATACATTGCCCATCTACAATTGACGGGTAATTTCCATTTTGCGAACGTAACATCGAGCGATCCGCACTTCGCGGTGGCATTACTTGAAATATGAACTACGCGACTACTCCTGAAACGCATACTAAGCGTATGAAGCACAGCGTTTATACAAAATCGATATCACTATAGGCAGCACATTGAAATAAAACAATCTCTTCGCATTCACCATATTCGCGTGTATTATTTTAAAAACATTCGTTGCAAAACGCTGCAAACTTTCTTTTTTATCAAATCGAATAAAAACCTTTTATCCACGGACGAGAATTTTTACGATAATTAACTATACCAAAGATACTACGAAAATGTTTATTTCCCCCGTGATATAGCTTTTGTACCAATTACGATATCGTTGAAAACAAAAACGAGAGAAATTTTGTTTCGTTTACGGAGTAATTTCAATGTCGATTTACTAGTATCGAACGCGAAGAGCAACTACGTTTACTTAATTTGATAAAAGAAACAAGAGTAATTTCTTACAAGTCTGTAAAACTCGGGAACGTACAAACTAAATAAAAGATCGGGCAATTCTCAAACTTGGTTAACGATTACTTCAAAAATTAATCGATACGTTTACAGTTACTACAGTACGGCGTAATCACGCTTAAATAATTTCGAAAGTTTTTTAAACAATGTTCGAGTGGCGTGGAAATATCGCGACGAAACGAATTTGAAAAAAAAATGAAAAAAAAAAAAGAGAAAAAACTGAGAAAGCCGTAGGTCGATCCGTGACTTTTCGTGCGGTGGAAGTCGCACGGATCAAGACCCTAGCCGATGGGGAAGTTACGTGCGTTTTCGGGTTCGCGCCTCGGTGAGATCGCAATATCCGAGAGGCTTGGATGAGCGCAGGGCGATTCGCAACGTCGATCCGATGCCGCTAAGCCGCGGACAAAGCCAGGAAATTCTCATAAAGCGAGAGAGACCGAGGGAACGCGAAACGGGTGGGAGAGAAGAGGGAAGAGGGAGAGAAAGAAAGAGAGAGAGAGTAAGAGAGAGAGAGAGAAGTCCGACAGATACGAAAAGCTGAGGGGGTTTGGGTTGAGCGAACTCGAATGGAAGGGGAGTACTGCGATTGGCAGAGCTTTTCGCGACATTATGTACTCGAGTTTGAGCTTTCTTACCGAGTATTACGCAATGTTTAAGAGAAAAGAGAGGCTGCTTATGAAACATCTGTCCATCCACGGCTTTTTCCAACTCTGCTTTTTCATCCTTCACAGATGCGTCTTTACAAAAAACAATTGAAAACTAAATTTTATTCTACGATGTTTCTTTAATAATATTATTACTTTTCGGAATTTTTTACTTTCGGAACTCACAGTTTCTTAATAAATTAGTATTACGTTCTTTTATTTTTATTTCCGATGAATCGTCTTCGATTTAACTCGCTTTTGCAGAGATAACGAAAAAATGCACTCGAGATACGCTATTTGAATTAAATGTGTAAGAGCATTAATAACTTCACCGAAGAATTTAACTTTAATTCAAACTCACATTTAAATTGGAAGTTTAATAATAGAAGAAAAATTGTCTGGTTGATCGATGTTGGAAAGATAGCAAAATTTTAAAGAAGAATATCGCTGATGAAGGAATAAAAACGAAAAATTCAGGAATATTAAATTTTTATATTTGTATGATTTAGTTTCTAATATTTTTTATACGAACGAAATAATTTGAAAAATGTATGAAAAACGAGACGCCGTTAATATTTTTTACGATATTAAATTTATTCGTTACTTTTTTTTTTCTAAATAATGGATTTAAATTGAACGAAAATTCTGCGATTAATCGTTAATCCTTATCGATACCAGTAATATAATTTAGTGTTTAATACGTTATTAAGACGATAAACGTTGATTTTTAAAAAAACCTGATTCAAAGTTTTTATTATTAACGGTTTTACGTTAAATTACTTTCTTCGAGAGAAATTATACTTTGAGCATTAATATTCTAGAAAAATAATAATACTAGACATGAACGAAGTACTTATAATTTTTATAATTATTCTAACGGAGATTATTTCACCGATGAAAAATATCTACCGATATTAATTCTACTTTGCAAACTATTATAAAGTGTAATTATAAAATTTTAAATAGTATAATTAAAAACTAATGTAATTAACAAGAATATCTGTTAATTTTTTTTATGTTACGTATAAAATTATTCGATACAAATACAAACATTAATATACAAATATACTTTTAATTTATTTAGTTTGTAGTTAATTATAATTTTAATATGGTCATTAAGATAAAATCATAATTAACACTTAAGGTCATTATCTATAAATATTATTTATTTAACATAATCTACTTTTTGCTATTCTGGAAATGTGCAAAATTCTTTTGCATAGATTAAAAACTTTTCTTCGCAAATACAAAAAAAAAAAAAATGTATAGCAAAATAAAGAAGCTTATTGAAGAGCAAAACATGGTAACTAAAAGAAGAAAGTTATAAAAGAAAAAGGTATAACGGAAAAAGTAGAAAAGAGGGTAAGAAAATAAACAAACTTGGATATAAGAAAATTCAAAAAAAAAAGAGATAAACTAAAGATACAAAAATAATTAATTTTCTTTTATACTTAAGAAAATAACATAAAATTTGTACAAAAAATTAAATAAGAATCGAGAAAGGAAATTAAAAACTTTACTTCGAATATTGAAAACGGAACGAGATTCAGAAAATTGTATCAATAAGTACAAAAATATCTCGCGTAGAGAAAAGATTTTTACACGTAAATAATTTATAAAATCAATGCTATCATGGTTACAAATTCAATGTATAAAAGTTATTATATTCAGAAATTGAAAGTCGCGTATAAAATTGATGAAAAAAATTAATCACGATTACACGCAACAAATATGTGTACAAACATAATATTATCTTGTATACTCGGGTTTACGGTTGTGTATAATTTCAATGCCAGTAATCGACAATAATCACACAGCTGTTGCAGAAAAAGAAAACGATGGTATCAATTTGAAGAAGACAATATTAGGAACGTATCGATATAAGAAATATCGGGATAATGCGTGAGATAAATCTTTATAAGACAACAAAATACGTAATAGGATTCTACGGAATGAAAGAAATTTATTTTACATTATAAGCGGCGATTACAATTTTTATCGAAAATAATAAGAAATTGAACGGATTAATATGAAATATACGCGAAAAGCAAAACAAAAATTAAAACAAAGAAAGAGTCAACTTAAACTTTTGACTCGTATCAAATATAAAATCAATTCGCGTAGCTTCGATTCGAACCTGTTTAATAAAAAAAAAAGAAATAAAAAAATGCCGATCTACTCAACGATTCCACTAATAATAATTGCAAACTAATGTTCATTGTCACCGAAAATGTCACACGCTTGACTTCTCAAAGAGAATTTCTCAATTGCACTTAATAACGATAACAAAGTACCTTTCCTTCAACGGACAATTCCACTTGATTTCCAAATAAAAATATCTTCTCCGATCTCGTGAACTAGTGAACTATGGTAGTTTTTTTGCCGCGGACGATATAAATTACGTTGGATTAAATTAACAAACAAGGAGAGTTTGAGAATCTATTACGATACGGATCGACGCTTTTTTGCGGATTTCTTCGGAACGATTTTCGGCTTAGAGTAAGGAAAAAACAAAAGCAAAAAACAAAAGCGAAAAAAGGACGGAAAAAAAAGAAAGAGCCGAAAGAAAGAAGGTGGGTAGTGGGTAGGTCCCTTTGTAGGCTACGTCCACTGGCCAATTTCAGGCTCATCTAAAGAAGGTGCTTGAAAAAGTATTCACCCTAAATCAAAGTGCCGGCCGCCGTCTTTTGGCTGTCTGTTTTATAACCTTTAGTTTCGATCATGTGCACGATACCTCGCGGTGGCGCCATAATCTTTTTCGCCGAAGGTTGCACGGACGAAAAACCAGAGCCGGTACTACATTGCCTCTACATTGCCTCTACATTGCCTCTACATCGCCTCTACATCGCCTCTGCATCGCCTCTACATCGCTTCTACATCGGCAACTCGCTCGTGCGGGTGTTTCGAAGGAAAAAAAAAAAAAAAAGGTGCAACTTGGACACCCGCTTCCGATTATTATTCGCTGGGCCTTTCGCTTTTGCCACCATTCTAAGCTACTTTTTTAATGCATTTTTAATACCCCCGTGCATTTTGGATTTTCTCCCGACGTTTACCAACCATTTGGATGTAGTTTTTGTTGCCTGCCCGTTCAAAATTAAATGCAACTTCACAATGGTGTTTCTCTGCCTCGTAAAATTTATATCGCGAGCTTATATCTTGAGGTTTTTTCGTTTCGACTAATGTATGGTTTCAATGTGCCGTGCTTTAATAATCTTTTCATGGTTATGGATACCTTTTATATCTAACTAGACACTTTCCGTGAAATTTTGATAATTATTTTCCTTTACGGAATGTTCGCTTTTTTTCTTCGTATTTTAAAACAACTTTCCGGTATACTTTTTTGGAAACTTTAACTTGTCTTTTTGTACGCGCTTTATGTTTTTGTTTTCCGTATCTCTTGAATCTAGTTTGCGTTTATTCTTTTGCTAATGGAAATATTCGTTTTATTTTCATTGTGACTTCAAACCTTGTAGTTACACCGTTTGCTTCAATTTTTTTTTTTATAAGGTTTCTTATTTTTAGATTTTAACGAATCGATTTTGTAATTATTTATTTTATCCAATCATTTTCGTATAGCTGCGAGGCTTCGAATTTGATACGAATTACGTTTTCGGGATTCAGAATTTAAAAATAATTTATCGTTAAGTTAATACATTTTTTATTAACCGAATATATTAACGCTATTTTTATGCGTAATTTGACGATATTTAAAACTGATATTATATATATTTTTCATATTATTTTAATTTAGTTTCTACGTATTATCGTTTTATTTTATTATTTTATATTATATCTCAGAATTCACGGAAAAGTTTAATTTTTCGTAGTTTTTAATAATTATTTTTAAATATTCGTCGAAAAATGTAATTTAGATTTTGTTGGGTTCAAAATAATTATACGTTGGATTTCGATTATTTTTAAAAGTTGTCCGAATAGATCAATAATTTTGTACATTTAAGTTTTGGAAGTTTAAATTATTTATCGTAGTTTATTTATATATTCGTAGACTCGTAATAAACTTTATCAACGATATTTTTACAATCGTACAATTTTTGCAATAGTATCCAACTCTTAATCTTATTAAATTAATTTAAAATTTTATGAAATATAATCAAACTTTTACGGTCGTAGTTTCTATAATTATAAAAATTTTTATTCTGAACACAAACTCGTAATATGGCGAAGGAAAGTAATATCAGTAATATTTTAGTGCACTATATTTTTATCTGCTTATCGTTCTACAGTTTTATGTTGTGAATTATTATTATTAAGAAATTTAGTATTAATCAATAGTAATTTACGTCCGATTCGTTTCTGTTTATTTATATAAAATATTTGCTCTTTTATTTGTAAAAAATGAAATACATTTCCGCTAAGCTATTTAAAAGTAGATTTACAATTACACGTGAGTGTAATTATTTAATAACTCAAATCAATTTATTGACAATTTTAACGTTTTTCGTAAAATCAATATGTCATTATAAATCATTTTTGTTAAAGGCAATATAAAATTTAATCGATTTATTAAATAACGAGCGCTAATTCCATTATCTTATCTAACTTGACTAACATATTTGCCAATAATTTTTTATAAAAAATTACAAATTGTCGCCTTTCTTCAAGTTGTAAAAATGTGTATAATTTCCTCAAAATCGATATCGACCATTTCGATTCGACATTTCACACGAATTTAATCGAAAAGCAAAGCAAATATTTTAAAAATCGTTCAATTGTAAAGCACACGCACACGCGGAACTCGCGAGCGCACACACACACAAACCCAAATGCCTATATATCGCAATGTAATTTGAGCGGTCATCTCACATTTTTTCCGGTCGTGGCTATTTCGGCGCTACTTGTGCCTCGCCGACTAATTTGTACACACGCTCTGAAATTTGACCACTTTTCTGGCATTTTTTTCAGATCCGTATACAACGTAAAAGCCAGAAACTAATTAAAAATTCGAATCGAATTAGTTTTTGAATTATCGCGAATGTTTTATCTCCATAATAAATACTTTATAAGGAATCGTTCGTTTATAACGAAGACGCTGAGGACAGATACTAGTTATATTCGATTCTTGGATTTTTTTCTCATTTACCGATACCTTTTTATCTTTTTATCGCTAGAAACGTAATTAGACAATTTACGGACTAGCTGATACATCGAAACAGCATTTTGCGTCCGAGTTAAACTTTGTACGTAAAACAAGCGATTACCGTACTTTATTAAAAAATTAAATTATTTCACTTCGTTGGAAATGTTTTAATCTTATTATCGTATCGATTTCGCATACAAATTTTAAACTTCGTCTCTCGAAACTTGTCGTACGCGTCTTTTATAAATTTAAAAATAATTTTTTCGAGAATTTAATATTCGCGTACGATTCTAACGAATTATTACGATAAAATCATGAATAAACGATCGGAGATAAGCGAATCGATAATAATTACCGTAAAGAATTTTACGAGAACGCAAAAGTATCGGTGAAATTGAACGGCTCAATTTTTCCTTTCGTAAAATAAGTACTTCGAAATGTAAAAAAGTTACTACGAGATACTCGAACGCGTTGGAAGTAACGCAACAAAAGATCTTATACCCACGTACTCGAAAAGCAGTCATTTTTTCGGTACATCTGCCCCTCGACGATACGTTTTCGCAGATAGTCCACCCCCACTTCTAGTTCGCGATATCCACAGGATTCGAGCCGAGTTCTCGTTCCCTCTCTCTTCGCCCAACGAGTACGAAGGTACGCGCAACGTACGTAGAGAGAGAGAGAGAGAGAGAGAGAGAGGGAGACGGAGAAAGACGGTAAAGAGTCAGTCGATACCGGCTTCGCAAAATCGCCCACACGAAAAATTCAAGCATAAAATGGCTGCGCCGACCCTCGCCGTTACGACAGACAGAGACGGAAATAGTATTCGCGCACCGCAAGGACACAGGACTCGACCAGCCACGTATCTCTCTCTCTCTCTCACTCTCTCTCACACACACTCTCTCTCTCTCGCTCACTCGCTCTTTTATCCACTCTCGACCTCTCGCGCTCTTTCCCTCCCGGAGAAAACAAGAGGACGCGCGCACACGCGACTTTAAGGTTATGTCCGGCTACCCGCTGTCATCCCCGGGCAACTTCCCCTCGCGAGCTTGCAAAAAAAACCAAGCGAAATACACAATAGTCATCGAAATACACAAATGTAACCGGAACCGATCGCACCACGTGTCCAGTCGCGTGTCCGCCCTGCACTCCGTTAAATACGTACCATTTAAGAAGGCAGCAAGTGTCCGCTTCTCGCGGTCTCTCCGCGTCCGGCCGCCTCGACAAAAACCAAGTGTAAACAAAAGGAGGGGGCGGGACAGGGGTGGGCGGGGGAGGCCGGAGGAACGAGTCGCGCACCACTGCCGCTTCTGCCGATGCTGCTGCTGCTGCCGCCGCCGACGCCGCCGCCACCGCCGCCGTCGTCGCGAGAAAAAGCGCGTCCTCGAGGCGCGTCTCTACGATCGCCGAGTCGGCCGAGTGGAAGGGAGGGTTGACGATGATCGAGCGTCTCTGCGTGTGCGTGCGTTAAACGCACGCCCGTGTCCGGTCCCTGGAGGGATTCCCGCGATTTTTCGAGACGAGGACCGAGACGCGGACCAAGACAACCAAGACGAGGTCCTCGACGCTCGACACTCGGCACCGACTCGACACCGACTCCACACCGACTCGGAGCTTTAGTTTTTTTTTTATTTTATTTATTTGGGACGCGCGACCGATGGGAATAATACTGGATGTCGTATATTTTAAGGATAACGAGCTTCGAGACTTTGCTCCTGTTATGTATTCGAGGCTTTTTTATTTATACGGGATGTCGCCATGAATTATACGTACGGGAGGAGTTATTATTTTCGTTCTAAGCAACGAGAAAGGATCGAGCGATGATTCTTCCTTTATTACCGTACTGCATTTGGTAAATTAAACGCCGAGGAATTCGAGGGGTATAAAAACGACTTTGATTCATAGAAAACCTCTTTTTAATTATAACCTGGCTTCAATTTATCCTTTGCTTAATGTAAATCGATCTTTTATCCAAATATTGCATCGCTTATCGCTACATTTTCGCGGGTATATTCTCGAAGAAGGGTAAAACAAAAATGTAAAACTAACTAAACCCAGATTTTTCGTTTATCACGGGTTGATACAAATTATAAATAAGGAAAACAAAAACTTTTTAGTAAAGTCTGGTTAGATGGCACTTGGATAACGTTTCAAATATCTGTTATAGTTGAAAACTAGAATTTCGCTGAACAAACTCTCGTATTTTAATAGATATAAATGAGGTACAAAGTTATTATCGTGATTTACCGTTGCACGAAACTAGAACTTTTGAATATGTGAAAAAATAAATACAAAGTTAAAGTTTAAATACCAGTTTGAAAGGTCGGAGAAGTTGTCGTGAACACCAAAAGAACTTTCAAATTTCTCGAAAAAATAGATTAAATGGCTAATAAGTATAGTAAAAGGTTCCATTGTTGTTTGGATCGATGAACCTGCAGATCGTAATTAGTTCCACTGGGCAGACGGTCTAGATTGCGTTTGACTTTATCTCGATCGTCGAGAGCTTCCGATATTAGATATCAGTCTACTTTGTTGAGATGTTACGTTACGTAGATTCGGATCGTTAATAGATTAGACGTTTCGTATCAACGATAACCGTGAGTTTATTTAACAACTAACGTTATCAATCTCAATTTGTCGAGAATTATTACGGAAAGTTGAGCGAGTTACTTATTTATAATTAGGCGGATTAATTTATTATTTTACAGATACAAATACGATCGACGGTAATGATACTATTTTTAAAATAAAAGTAAACCTTAAAAGTTGATTGCAAACTTGCAAACGAGAAATAAGGACTCTTTTAAGAAATTGTAAAACGAACTTTATTTAATGCAGACGTGTTTGAGACTGTTGAATTCCACCAATATAATAAAATAAATGCATTTCTCGAAGGCGATAAAACTAGTATAGTTGTTTTTACTTATTTAGCAATCGTTTTTGATAAATCCAATACGCCAACGTATAACGAATTTTTCGTTCGAGGTCTGGAAGAAAATGAAAACTACATTTAGGAAGTTGTATTCTGAATATATGTATTCTGAAGTAAAACCAGTTTTTGAAAACACCGTTGCTTTAAATTACGTATCAATTATAAGAATCTTCTCCGGTGTATGAATAATGGAGAAACCGTACCTGAAAATTCGATCGTTGAATCGAAGAATTTAATTTTTAAGCTTTTATTAAATGTTGATAACTGTATTAATCTGCATTAAACTTTTATTTATTATCTCATATAATTTCAATAACAAATGAATTTAATTTTCTTAGTTGTTCCGTATAAATAATACACATTGATATTATATCAAAGATAACGTACTTTACGAATTACATTGAATTTGTACTTACTAAATATTATAAAATATGATAACGTATTTTTCTCCTTATAAAATTAAAAATTTTAAATATTTTGAAAACATGTACAATAATATAAATATTTTTATCCAATTTTTAAATTATATAGCTTTGTATACAACGTGTAAATAAATTTTAGCTGTTGAACTTTTCGATAAGAAAATTAAATATTACACGAATTAAAGAATCGCTAATTTCGCATGAATCACTCGACTAGATAAATCAACGATTTCTTGAATAACGAAAACAATATTTTCACATTCATACGATGGTATAACGATTGTTGTTAATATACCACTGATCAATATTAACAATTTTTTATTCCTTCTTTTAAGATTTCATGTAAAAAAATACAATGATATTTTCAATTACGTTGCGAATTGCCAACTAAAAAATTCAGCAATTTCGTAAATCGGATAGAAGGAATAATCTTATTTTTTCGCGTAATAAAGACAAGTAACTTTCAAAACCAGTCGATATAAAGGAGAGACAGCTTTCAAAGGCATCTGTTGTCAAAATGATTCGTATTATTGTAAGACAAGCAATCGTGCGTCACTGTGTCCGCATTGATTTGGATTAAGCTTCCGTTCTTGTCGTCCTTTTCGCCTCTGACTAGTCGAGATCTTTGGCTTCTGTTTAAAAGTTAATCGGTAACATCAGTTGCCTTTAAGCGTCTGTTATATCTACTATGAGATAATCTGTCTGGTAGAAACGGTGATATTTGTGTTGATATAATGTAACGTTGTCGAATTTAGTTAATAGTCAATTTAATTAGTTTTTTGTAGTTTTTTGTAGTTTTTGTGTCAAGAATATAGCGATTTATGTTTTATGTTATAAATTACTTTACTTTAAAAGAAATCTTATTAAATATTTTATCAAATTTATCAAATCATTTAACTGAGAGATTTAAAGTGATTTGAAAGGGCTAAAAGATTAATTTGAAATGTCAATATCGAATTTTTCGGGTTATATAATCTAATATAAGAACTTTAACACTCGAATGTGAAAAATGTAATATTGAAAACTGGTATGTTCTTCGGTAGTATTTGTTTTATTAATATATAGGTAACGTACGCACATACACATACATATATACATATTGCATAAGGTACATATTATTAGAATTTGAATGGCTTTATTAATTTAAGTGGAAACGAATTAAATCTAATTGAAAGTGTAGCCATTAAGATTTATTTACTATTTACTTTTATTTCTTTTATGATTATTTAATACACGAGTTATTAACAAAATCGATTTTAACTTAGAAAAATATAATAAATAAGTTTAAACATTGTTTTCAATTATAATTTCTATATTTTAAGAATATTAATTGAGAAAAAATTTCTGATTTAAGTTTTTTTACTTATATGATAATTAATTATTATTTTATTACTGATTTAAAAATATTCATCTACTGTTTAAATTAGATAAACACAATTTAATAAAATCTAATTTGTGCAAAAATTATGTAAATAGAATTATTTATAACAGATTTTATTATACGATTTTAATTATACATATGATTAAAATAAAGAGTATAATAAAAATGAATATTGCTTCTTCAAACAAATTAATTTTTCGTACTCTCGTTGTATTCAAGAAATTCAAATAGCTACTCTTTATTACATCAATAAAAAATTTATCCTTTTATATTTTTCAATATATGATTTTTACTAAAAAGCTAAAAAAATTTGTTTAAAATAATAATAATTATTATTAAAAAAAAATAAATTTAAAAATTATTGTTTTAAAAACAATGTTTGAATAAAATTGTAAATATTATTAACTGTACATAAATTGAAATAAAACCCCCTTTACAATTATCTAAGCATTATATTATTTGCAATAAATATAAGTTTTTAAAACGAAACTGTATGATTTTATTTTAAAAAATTTTTAAATTCTTTTATATTTAACTGAATATTAATATAAAAATAACAGTATTATTAATTTTTCTTTAAAGCAAGTGATCCTTTCATTTTAATAAATTTAATTGAGAACAGTTAATAAATGTCATATTTTTCGTACTTGATCGATCGTATTATTAGTATAAGCTCTATTATATAAATACTGAATTTCTGCGTTAAATTTAATCTTGTTATGATTTATAAACTAAATATTTGTAAGTGATACCTTAGCATTAATCGGAAGATAATATTATTTAGTAGATTCGTTTTGCAACGACTTTCTAAATTACTATTGAATATTTATTATTTAATCAATTTTAAAAATGCTAAAATTTTTAAAAACTTGTAGCAAATAAGTATCGATAATATTATCAATTAATAAGTTAAAAAATATTGAAATTATTATTGCGAAAAATTATTTATTATAATGTAAAATTTAAAACAAATACAAATTTAATACTAATTTTATTTTTTAAATAGTCAGTTTCAATAATATTTAAATTTTATCATAAAATATTATTTTTTGAAATTAGCGTTTTATAACAGTACGAAAAGATTACAAATTATATTAATTTATTTACAAACCTGAATATATATTGAATATAATATTGAAAATAAGCTATTGGTGACTTTAGATAACAATAAATGACAAATAAGATGTAATATTGAATGATTAATATTATGCATGATATTAAATAATTTGTTATTTGATTAAATCATATAAAGTTTAATGTATCAGTATTCAAATTTTGATTCTATTTTACATTCGGATGTCTTCAATTTTTAATTACAAATGTCTGCAACTGCATCATGTATTGAATATAGTAACCAATTTTATTTTAAACAGTTTTAAAAACAAACTAAAATGAAATAAAATTAATAATGCAATAAGATTTTTAAAAAATGGCCAATTTATATTTTTGAAACGATTTATGTATATAACCAGTAACTTTTCGCCTCGTACAAGAATGTAAGATGCAATTTTCAATGACGTCGTTAAATTTATATACAAGTATATGTAGTTAATTCAAGTTGATTAATATTACCGTGTTGTATATTAAATAAAAATAAAACTTAATTTTTTCATTGATTTGAAGGAATAACTATTTTAAGATAATATCTTGAAGATTTACATTTAAATTAAATTTTGATGTAACTTTTTAATTTAGAAAATCCTTTAAAATATATAAAAATTATATCTTATATAAAATTAAAAACATTTAAATCTATATTTAAATCATTATTTTTATAATTTAAAATACATTAAATAAGAAAAATGATATTCATAAAAAGCCATTTAAAAAATTAAGATTCATGTGAATATAAATGAGGTTACTTTTAGTAAAACGGTTTTGTCTAAATATTTTTATTAAGTATAATACCAAATTTTCAAAACGATGTCAATAACAAATTATTAAAATATAATTTATTTCGTGTACAAGTTAACATTGAATGAATCGAATATGATAACTGGAGGCGTTCATAATTATTCCATTTTTGTATACTCATTTATTTTTAATTGTAAATAAATAATTTTTATTTCTGCACAATTTAGATACTAAGGTTCGTTTAGTTTCTAACTTAAATGAAATAAACGAAACTAGTTAGAAATCTTACTTTCATTTTTTTTCCATTGTTTAATATAATACAACGTTAGAATATGATTGTAAAAATGTTAATGATACCTGAATTATGTTTAAATTAAAATATTTCTTTTTAATTAATGCATTAGGTCATATATTAAAATAAGTAACGCACACCTACTTTCAATTTATAATTAAATACTTGTTCTAAACGTATAAATTATAAGCATAAAATGAACAAG
This sequence comes from Dolichoris vasculosae, assembly GCA_018907195.1. Taxonomy (NCBI): domain Eukaryota; kingdom Metazoa; phylum Arthropoda; class Insecta; order Hymenoptera; family Agaonidae; genus Dolichoris; species Dolichoris vasculosae. The sequence goes on from JACCHY010000015.1 coordinate 4,922,460, forward strand.
AAATAATTATGGGATAAATTTAAATACCTTTTGATTATTATAACACTTCGAATAAAAATCTTTAAATATTTATTTATAAGTCTACCTCCGCTTTCGGTAGCTCCAATTTTATTACAATATTGTGAAAGAAATAATAATTAAAATAACCATAATGTTGGTAATAAAGATAATTTTAAACACGATTTTGAATAAAAGGATGTAGGAATAAAAAGTTTTAGAGAAAGTAATCTTTGATTCTTTTATAACAGCTTTAGAAAGTTATCTTCGCGTGTATTTTCATTTAAATTTATGTATTAAATTAACTTTTGATATAATAGACTAAACAAGTCTAGTAGATCTTTTTTTATATTTAAAAGACTTACCTTTTTCCAGTGTTTCTCATCTAGATGCAAGATTAGTTTATAAATTATAATTTATCATTGGATCTTAAAAATTAAATTCTAAATAATGATAATGTATTTATTTCAAAGAAAACAATGTATCATGTATAATTTATTAAGTTATTCGTTTTGAATAATTATTTTACAAATTATCTATTACATTTTTCTAAGTATTCATTATTAAATACATAATTCCTTGTCATCGCATAAAAATAACGCAGCAAATAAGTTTTAAGTTTTTATAATATTTTTTACATTCATAGGATCCATAAATATATTATTTTATACGAAGGAATAAATTTAACGAATGAAATGAAAAAAAGAAACATTCGTTTTCCACAGAATAAATTTTATTATAACTCAGTGTCATGTTATAACGAATTATTATTATTATATTGTGCATTCAGCTTGTGCCCATGAGCTTTAATATTTTTTCGCAAATTACAACATTTTCTAAGGAAATTCAGTATTGAATTATTTTTTTCTATAAACTATTAAGAAGCTAAGCGACTATATTTTGTTCATCGTAAAATTTTTTCGCAACCTAATATATTTATAATTAATATCTCTTAAGTTTTCAGTTATAATACAATTGAATATTATTACACACAGTTTTTTCTTCGCTCCGTCTATTTTTTGGTAAACTAAAATGTTTACCAATTTATACGTAACAAAGCTGAACGCCAACAATGATTAGGTTAAAATTAGGTTAAAATTAGTTTAAAATACTCTTTCAGTGTTATCGAAAAATTAATTACATATTATATTGTTTAAAAATTAGTATCTTTTTACTCCATTCTAAAACTGTAAAGAATTCACGTAACGGAGTTATAAACTGGGTTATTTAATTACATACATTAAATTAGAGATTCGACGTTTGAGATTCGTTTCAAAATTATAGACTCGATAACTATACACGAGGAATTCCATAAAAAAATAAATTATATTCTGATACCGATAAAGTCAACAGACATATTTGATATAGTTATAATTATAATTCAATAATAAACATCAAAGGTAAATGCATTCAATTTTAAAAAACATTAATATTACATTGGTTTTGAGATATCTATATAAAAGTAGAATTTATTTACTCCGATTTCTTTACTCGTTTGCCTACACAACATTTGCCTAACTATTCGTACCGCAAGCTTTCAAGCTTTCACACTAATGGGGTACGTAATTAAAAATCAGAGTCAAACTGTTTCAGTCTAAAAAGTGGATATTGTTTATTTTCCTCAGAAGTTTAAAAACTGACCTTTGATTCTTAATTTAACAATAAAAATTGAAATAAAATGTTTGTTCGCTGATTAAAACTAAAGCATACATCTGTTTCAGTCAAAACTGGCCACTCGCAGAGGTAGGCACACATTTAAAATCACAATGGTATAAATTCCATTGATGTCCCAGCAATACCTTTAAAGCAGGTGCTTTAAAGTTGATCCTCTAGTGATTTTTTTCATTTCCCTAAGGCTTATTTTCCTCGATAAACGTTGGGCGTGTCCTTAAAACGTTATAAAAATCCTTAAGCGTTGAATGACTCGATTTATAAGAAAATCCGTACTTCTACTTAGCCTAGACGCATTAACCAAGCTTCGTTGCAGGGACAATATTTCCGTAACTTTCATCGCGATTAGAGTTTTGATCTTGTGCATATTTGGTTTGACGAAGTATATAATAATTCTAGAATCATGAAATACTAAATCGAAAAAATTCTGACTATATTCTGCCGATATTACGTCAACTTTTAGAAGGATCGATCCGAATTACGATTCGAACGCTTTATTCTCATTTAATAAACAATGTCGGATAATTGATCAACAACTGATTTTCTTACGTTCGCTGAAATATTTCCATTTTCTAAATGGAATAATTTAATACGAAGACTATCGATACCTAGAATTGCTCGATTCGTTACTACGGGTATTTATTTGGCAGGCGATTACCGACTTCCGACGATGGCTGTTACGTGTTAAAATTTTTTTATCATTGGTGGTTGAATTGTTGAAAACCATCAACTGTTACGATTACAGTTGAGGGATTAAAGACCCGAATCTTATAGAATAGTTTCTCAGACTCAAATTCAGGCACGTCGGACTACTAAAATTAAACGTTTTTTCAGAAGATCGGTTAAGTTCGCCGTGTTTTTTCGTAGATTTACAATGGATGAAACGTGAACCAGTTATAAATCTAAATTTCGCACGAGGTGTCCCATCGTTATGAAGTCGAGCGAAGGGTTTAGAGGATTAGTTTGAATTTTTTATGCAAATCGAAATAACGATATATAACGTAAAAAGTACGATAGTCGTTAAGCGGAGAAATTTAGATAAAAGAGATAAAAAAGATAAAAAACTTTTAGTTTCGTACAAAGGGTCCATGGATATTATATAATGCTAATTAATTCGAACAAAGGGGTGAATTTAGATTTCTCAACATCCCCATCATTGGAGAAGTGAACGCGTTTAGAGTTATTCAAATTTAATTCATGAAAGTGCCATTATTTGCATTGTTACACCACTTCAAACGGTAAAATATGTATATCGATAAAATTGATGTAAATCGAACCCCAAGTCGACTGGTGCAACTCCAGGATTGAATAAAGCATAATTTACTTTAATTAAACGAGCAACGCAAGTTCTTGGTACATTTATGTTCCAACCTGGCATTTTATTACTTCCCTCAAATAACGAAAAACGTCTACGTGAATTTTCTTTTTGCTGATCGATTAAAAGAAGCCTCTGTTAAAACTCGACGGCTTACTGAATCGATGGTCTGATCTGGAAACTTTAAGGTCTTTAAGCCGAATGGACCATGAACTCAACCAACGTGTCAAATTTAATGGCCAATCCGATAATCTAATTAAATACTAAATAATAAAGAGCCACGTTTCATCGTAACGTGTTTGCAGGATCGTTAATATCAAATTAAACAATGAATATCAATACTGCTATCACAGATTTGATACATACAAGAAACAGAATCCTAATTTCTAGATCATTTAATTCTATATTGGGGATCGTTGATTTTACTTATCAAAGTTTTGTACAGTGAGTCAATTTCACTGAAACGATGGTTTCATTATGTAAAGAAACGAACGTAAACTCGATAAAATACATTATTAATTTTGTCAATCGCAAAATCTTCTATCGTAGTGACTGGAAACTCGAGAGAGACGAGATTATATAAGTAATAAACATGATACCAGAGACGCAATTACACTAACCCTAAGTTTTCTATCGGAAATTTTTCGAGGACATCTTAAGAATACTCGAAAAAAACTGTTACCATTGATACATTGGCAAATATTCACGTGTGATTTATTTCGAAAGAGGATGGAACCTATGTATTTTCATCTATGGTAAGATACCACTTATAATTATTTGTACAAACGCACACGTGTAATTTGTTTACACATTGGTGCCCGTATTCTGAAAGATCAATATTTTCTCTTATAACATTTGGTGGGACAATTCCTTTGTAATACTGTGATTCGCTCACAGTTGTCTTACTATATCGATCTACAAGAAAATGTAGTTCACAAAATCGTTATAGTTACTTAAAATTAAGTTAAAGCAAAGCACTTATTTTATAAAGCATATTTCAAATACTGCATTTATACTCTAGAATCGATAGAGGTATTTTTATTTGCGTAATTGTAAATATTATAATTGTCTACCTCTGACAATTCGTTCCTTACATTTGATCATGGAAAATTTTTTCGATACAAAGTTGTTCAGTTTTTAAAATTATTCGAATAGTTATAAAATCAGTTAACTATGTAAAATGAAATCAGTCATTATTATTATTATTATTATTATTATGCTTGTAAATATTATGTCTAACAGATCTTTGGTATATGAGAACGACTTTAATTATCAAGTCTTTCCTTGCAGTGAAATTAAATATGGCAGGTCATGTATGTACTTATAGATAATAAATATAAAACTAAACATTCGTTTGATAGCTCGCGCATACTTTCACATGTACAAAATTTTAACAATTTTTAAATATTTTGTTCGGAATAGTTCTCGTACGGAACGTATTAAAATTCTAATAGACTCACTACTTTTTAGTCTTAGGACTCGTCGACTGGAAAACACTGGATGCTGACATTAAATTTTCTATATATTGACCTAATACTTGATTTTCGCTCTTCAATTTTAAATTTTCCTCTTTAACGCCGTCTACTCTTTGCGATAAATCTACAATTTATAAAAGTATATTAATATACGTAACCTTAAACGTATATAAAAGATCAAATTTGAAAATTTACCGTCGAGAGTATTTTGAAGTTCTAAAACCTGCGCTATCAATCTTGCCTTTTCTTGCTGTTCGTCGGGACTTATGTCGGGATCCAAACCTAGAAGACATCCTACATAAAACAATAAACCTATGAGCAAATTTATTATTTACGAGGAGCTGTCCGTAATGAGTTTGAAAAATGACTGTACACGATGGTCGATGATCTCAATGATTGTAAAATGTATTAAGCGACAAAGCAACGTTCAGCGAATATCTAACAAAGCTCTAGTATGAAACAAAAATGATAAAAAGTCTTTGATTATAATAAACCGAATAAAACATCGATCGTAGTTTACATTCGCTCGATTAATACTTCGATCGAAGCTTTATCATCCGTATTTATTATTATCTCGTAACAATATTCTGCAACATTGTAAAGCTCGTTCAGCGGTGACGATGATAAAAGGAAGAGCCCCTCAACATTCTCACGATAAAAAACTTACTGTTTCGACTGCAGCTGTCGTTGGTGAAACTAGATATCAGCGAATCCATACTCTGTCCATGAGTTAAAGAATCGCACGCTCGAGAATTGTTATCCATATTATTTTCGTCTTCGGGTATTATGACTAAAAATATAATTAAAAATTATACAAAACAGTGGATTGCAAACGAGACGAGCAGACGAATAAAGATATTCGCTACCGACTATCGTAAATATCCTCGAAACAAAGTTTACCTTGCGGATCATCGTCTGCCAACGGTATATTATTGATATCGTCCTGAAGCTTCGGGCTAGAGATCGTCGAAGTCGTCATCTTTTTTCACAGACGAGTTCACAGTGGATGTTTACGGTACAAGAGACCCGAAAGCGCCACGCAAAAGTCGAACACAACCAACTTATCGATTTGATTTTTTCTTTTGGTTGATTTGTTTTAGTTCACTCGTTTTAGTTGGCTCGACTCGTTAGCTATATTAATATTTCACAGCGCAAGAACGTTTATCGAATCTCTTTGCGAAAGAAGACGCTTATCTCGTCGAGGTCGATAAAGGGGTGATTCATTCGAATGCGCTTCGTTACGGTGATTATACGTGTCCCATAAAGTTATGTATGCAACAAATTCGATCTGTATAAGGCTTAAACCAGAGATAAGCCCGCCTATGGGTTTGTGACGGCACTGGTAACGTAGCGATATTTATATGCATCGGCACTGAGTACATAAACATCTAGATAAGAGTTTTCCTCGAGCAGTTTTCTGTCTTATCGATAGATAATAGTAAACATTTAAATAAACTTTGCGTGTGTGCGCGTTGCGCGTGTGCGTGTGGATAAGAGATACACGAACGTTGAAAGAAATTGCATAAGATGCCTTAATACATTTTCTTATAAAAATTGCTAAATAATCAAAATGTATTTAGAAATAGCCAATGAGCGCTTTAAAGAAGTATTTAAGAAAAACCTAATAATTACGTGCAAGCATTTTGCGCGAGTGTGCGTGTACATATTTGCACGCACGCATCTACAGAGAGAGAGAGAGAGAGAGAGAGAGAGACAATCCCAAAATATTATCATCCATAAATAACAACTTAAACAAGTTTCTTCGATTATTCTTACAATTTGCGTGGCTAATAAACAGCATTATAATTTCTTAAATTATCGATGGAATAAAAAATAATATTTTACGGAACACGTATAAAATGTAATCGTCAATGAATCACAACGATAATAAATAAAATGTTTTATCTAATTACAAAAATTCATTGAACTTGTGACTTAAACTAAAATACAACGTCCGAGTTGCGGACAGATTCGGTCGCTGCGAGGCGTATAAATAATATGTTCGCGTTAAACAAACATCAATTTTCTAATTATTTGAATTATTTTCAGTTGCGGAAAATACCGATACACTCGTACCGCGATACGCATACAACTAACTCTGCGTTAACGACAACTCGAGCTCAAAGCGTAATTCGATCGGTAAGATTTTCGGATATAAATAAAATACTTGCCGCACAGTCCGAGTAGAATTTATAAAAAAGAAACGCGCGATCGTTTGCGCGAGTCTACGAGATACGCGCGCTCTATATATAGTTATATATGGCACTCCTGTAGTAAGGCTATGCCATATATAGACGTATATAGACGTATATAGACGTATATACATGTATATAGCAAGAGCATCTGGCGAATAGAGAAAAGTCGTTGAATGAAAGATGGCTGCCGATTCGAGAACAGGTGAGACATCGTTGGGGATTTAAACTTGGATTTTCCAGAGGGTAGCGAGTTAGTTTTGATTGGAAACGGTAGCGATCGAATCCTCGTCCATCCGAGATCGAGAGTCGTTGGAGAGGAGAGAAGACGGAGGGAAATAAAAGATCTTCGCTCGACGCTCGTCTACTTTTTGTGCGCGCATCGTGTGTTTGTGCGCCTTACGTATAGACGCGCGTGTGTGATTCGCTCGTTCGAACGTCACCGTTTATTGTCCGATCGCGCGTCTGTGTCTGTGTCTGTGTGCGTGTGCCATTTCGTAGCAATTATAATCTCATCGCACGAGCGTTCAACCACCACACGAATAAACGCGAATAAAGACAAATAATTCGCTGGATGTGTGCGACTTTTTTTTTCGCGCGCGTACATTCTCGACGTTCGATTTGCGTATCGTACCTAGTTACGACCGCCGTGACGTATTTTCCCGTCGGTGGGCGGCTTCGACGACGACGCAGTTAACGTTGAGTCTCGCAAACACGATAAACCGCACGCGAGCGCATAAAGCACACCCGAGATTATTTTACATTTATCGAGTCCTCGAGCGCATCGTGTTTACTTTGTCCTTTCTCCGTAGCTCATCCCCACCCCCGACGCGTCTGCCATACTTTCTATTCAAATAAAATTCTCAACGGTCGACGGGTCGACGAGGAGTAGGAGTAGGAGGAGTAGGAGGAGTAGGAGGTGGAGGAGGAAGATGCAGTGGTCGCGTGCCGAGTCGTAAACACTATCCTCCTGACTTATTACCATGTGTTCCAGGCACCGGATCGTATAATCGAACGACGATAACGCGAGAAGAGGAGCCCTAACCTCAAACTCGTCCTCCCCAACGCGATTCGAAAGGATCGCTCGGACGGGCGCGAGCCGACGACGGGGGGCAACGAGGACACACGGCCAACGAGAGAGGCGCAAACGCGAACGTTTGCTCAGTTCGCACTCGGTCGGTTTCCTCGACGGTTGCGCGTCGGGGTCCGCGTGTATTTATACTCGGCTCCACCCGAGCCATCGGGATATCGTCTTTCACGCGCGCACCGCTATGGATCTGCTTACGGAGATGAGGATCCCGACGAGAGCGGCGCCTAGGCCACCGGTCGACAACCTGGCGAGCCAGAGGACCAGCTCCGTCTGGGGCAGCAGGTGAGACGCTTTTATAAATTTCATTTTCCATTTTCCATTTTCCGCCGCCTCTCGAGTGTGTCGTAAGATCTCGACGATCGCTTTGTCTCGGTTCGCGTGCACTTGACCTTCTCCATTCTTGATCCACCTCCAACGTCTTCGCGAGCTGGATTTTCTTTACGCTTGCTTTTTATTTTCCTTTTATTTTCCTTTTATTTTCCTTTTATTTTCTTTGTGCGCTTTCGAGTCGCGGCGACGGTTCCTCGATCGCGGTGCAACTCGCATTTTGAATTTCGATGAGTTTCGCAACGGTCGAAAGTTAATATCAACCGCTTGGATTTAAAATTAACTTGTTTATATTTAGACGTACTTTCGTCGATCGACTGTTTTTTCGGCAGCTCTATTTTATTTTTCTTTTTTCTTTATTCTTTTCATTTTTTTAATCGAGCATTTTCCGCGATAAAGGTGAATCGTTTTTACATTGTGTTCGCGTGTTTCAGCGGTGCGTTCCTCGTAAGAAAAATCTGTAGCCGAGTCTGGAAATTTTTTTTATGTAACGTTTATGAAACGTCAAGGCGAAGACTATTATAAAATTTTTTTTTCCTTTCCATCCGCGACTCATGGGAATTCTTCTGCAATATATAAATAGACGCATCATTTATATTCATTTATATTCTCTCTCTTGTTGACCATCGCGATCGCTTCTCTCAAACTTTCTCGGATAGATATATTTTATCTTTTATACGTGGCGAAATATATAAGTAAAAAAAAAGTTACGTTCAAAATAATATTTTTCGAGTCAACCGCGATAAATTCTAAATTTTAATTCAAGAAAGGCGTTTGACTCGGAATTTCTACGTACTTTACGTGAAAATTAACGTTTGCATAACGCGAATTTAAAATTAGATGGAAAAGCTGCCGTTTGAACTTATCTCTCTTAAAATAATCCAGAACCAAAAAGATAACGAATCCACCGCTCGCTTAAAATATTCGTTAAATAATCGTATTAGAAATTTCTCGAGTAACCGTTATTATTAAATTCCGATGAATTTTTTGCCCTTAATTACCCTTTCATATTCGCAAAACGCTCCAAATTTCGCATCGTTAGCTCGACTCGAACGTTATTATATCACGAAGTAATGCTTTCGTATTATATTACAAAACATCGATTTCTTCGTAGCAATGACCTCTTCGGTTCTACCCTGCAACCGACCCAGAAAAAGAAACCACCCCCTCGACCACCGCCTCCGAAATTCGTGATCAAAAACGTAAATAACGAAGAGAAACCAAAGAAGGCAGTAAGTTAAAAAAAAACCATTTTTAAAAAAACAAAAACAAAATTTAAAAATACTTCCGTCGTTGAACAATCGTGGAAAACTTTTATCTCGCGAATCGTTTTTCAAGGCCCGGCCTACGGAGCTTCTAACCAATTTATTCGGAAGGAAAGCCACGAAACACCATCAGAACACGGTAACCAACAACGTCACCACGACCAACTCGTACACCACTAGTCGCACCACGAGCGCAACATTCCAGCTTCCCGGGCCGAAACTCGACGGGACCAGTGTCTGCCTGATCGATCTGAGTCCCCCGGGTTCACCGACCTTCACCACTCGCTCGAGCAGCGACGGAGTAAGCGTCGACAGCTTCGGAAGCGACGGTAACTCCAACCCTTCCATCTTCGCCAGCAGCGGCAGCACCTCGCAAACCGAAAGTGCCTTCGAGGATGACTTTGATTTCTTTGGGAGTTTATCGAGCAGCAGGAAGTCCGCGACGAGCGACCCATGGAAGGTCAGCTGTACTCAGGATCCGTTCGGCTCGCTCGAGAGTACCTCGATGAACAAACCGAGCTTCCATCAGGTACGCAACCGATCGATCTCGATACCTACCGATAAAACTGGTACGAAACACGCGTTACCGTAATTTTACCGTAAAACTGGTAAAATTCCAGTGGCCGACGACGACGACGACGTCGATGACGATGACGATGACGATGAATCAGCAGCAGCAGCAGCAACAGCAGCAGCAACAGCAGCAGCAACAGCAACAGCACCAACAGCAACAGCAACAACAGCATCAGCAGCATCAGCAGGTGAAGGAAATCGGCGAATCGAGTTTCTTCGCCTTCAACGACGGCGTCCCCTTCGACCTCCAGCCGAACAAGCCGGTCTTCGTCATGCCGACGATCATCCGGGGGAAGCCGCGGAAAAACACCGCGCCGAAACCCGTCGTCGGGTCTTCGAGCACCACCAGGAGCTTCATCACGAACAATTACTCGGGGGCTCCCAGACTCACTCCGAGCAACGATCCGTCCCCCGACAACGAGAAGCTCTACTGGGACGACAACGGCTCGCCGCCTATGCCGTCGTTGCCGCCTCCGCCGCCGCCCCCGGAATACATAGCCGGATTGGAGGACGGTTTGGTGGTAAGGGTCATTCCATTACCTTTGTCGCGTCTTATCATTTCCTTTGCTCACGAATTTATCGATCCCGAGAGGGAGGAAATCGTTCGATAGGCTTTGGAAATACAGGCGATTTATAATATCTGGTATGTAATAGCGATATAATAGCGATAAGTGGTATAAACAAGGTTGGAAAGTCGATTAGAAAACGATAACATTCGGGAAATGTAACGTATGCTTTTGTGCAGACGGTAGTTTATTAAATTCCTTTTCTCGTTATCTAAAAATTACGATTTGTGAAACAATGATAGCAAGTTTTATGTATGGTCGCACGAAGAGTAATAAGCCCGTAATATTTAGAAAAGCGGACGATTGCGATTTTATTAATACACACACGATACACACGTTAAAATTTAATTATTCATTCGATTGTAATTTGTTTCCAGGAAAATTCCGAGCGTCCTTACGGCATAGCTCTCTATGATTTCGCGGCATCCCAACCGGGTGATCTAGATTTAAAAGAGGGCAACGTCGTTTATTTGACAAACTTGATCAATGACAATTGGATGGAAGGACGAGTTGGAAGTCGCGAGGGGATGTTTCCCGTTAATTTTATCGATGTGAAAATCCCTTTGCCAGGCTTGCAAACCAATATCGTCACTGCTCTTTATGCGTTTAAGGCGGAAACTAACGAGGATTTATCGTTCGAGGTGAATAAGCCTTTCATTGTTAATTTGATTCATCCAACTCGCAGGAATTTTGAAACGAATTAAATATTTTATTGTTTCTTTTAGGAAGGATCGAGGATCAAGGTTTTGTCGAGGATATCGGCCGATTGGTTATTCGGGGAATGCGAGGGCAAAAAAGGACAGTTTCCGGCGAATTTTGTGGACAAAGTTCCAAGTGATCTCCCAAACCATTTATGATGAATAGTTCTATTTTTATTAATGGTCTGAAAGCGACTTGGAAGTCGGCAAAGACTGTTTTAATTTCTAATTTAAGTAGTTATTGTCGAAACGTGACAATATATATCCTTACGAATGTTTGTAAAACAAATACGACGTTGTGGTCACCCTTTTGTGACCGATATTATATGTTTGATCAAAAATTAAATTGTCGTGTATTTAAAGGAAAAGAAAAATAAGGACTGTAACTCGCAAAAAAAATACTGCAATTTCTAATTTTATAAAAATAGTTGAGAGTTGTGTCACTTTTGAGCATAAAAAGGAATTTTTTGAATCAATCGCAAAAAGAACAAAAAAAATTGATATTTGGAATACTTTTATATTCGGTTAATTTTTTAATAATCGTTTATTAGATTTGTTAATTGTATCGTTCGAGACTATAATTTAAATAGAAAATTTGTAATTTAACTTTTGTAGTAGCAAGGATGAGAGGGTGTTTTGTAAATATTTGCTCATAATTTAAAATCTCTGTAAGTTATTCTGTAAGAAAGGTGAAACACCAAATAACAGCTGTAAAAAATTTAGTTCTTTTATATTCAACGCTTGTATACGGTAACGCTTGTAGTTATCAATGTGTGTGCGAAAAATTCGATTTGTCATTCGAGTCGTTTCACGTCCCAACGAGAGATTATTCTGATATCACTGTGAATTGATGCTAACCACGTTTTTCACACCTCGAACACTCTGTCCTTTGCAACAAATGTACTGATTTGTGGTAACATAATTGATTACTTTACGATGACTATTGATTATAAATTACTTGTATATTTGTTTTTCAGTATTAGAATTAAGAATTGGGATTTTTTATGAAGACAAATGGGACCAAAATGCAATGAAAAAAAAAACAAAAAATTTAATTCCGGCGTTAACCAAATAAAATTAATAGTTATTATTGCTGTAGCAAATTTGTATATTCTAAGTAGTTACGAATTATTTTATCTTTTTGATAACATAAATTGTGATATTTTAATTTGATATAATATTAAAATACTTATATTTACAATTTGTTGAAAATTTAATCTAATATACCTACTGTAAGAATATTTAAAATTTATTAGCATAGATTCTTGATCGTTTCTTATAAATTTTACTTCAAAAATATTACCGTTATTAAATTAGATTCTCTATCGATTACGAATACGTTACAATATTTGTTTTACTCGTTATTTTGAATTTTTAACGATCTTACGCAAGATTAACAATTCTTTTAAAATTTCCCTTCGCCTTTTTTTATATCGAATAATATAAATAGAAGTCGATGACGAAACTTCCGCAATTCAAAGAGAAAGAGGCCTTGTCACCATTAAAATAGAAATTTTCTTGGTACTCGTAAAGTAAGAGTCATAAGATAATGTAAATAATGTATATATTTATAAATAATTGCATACTAGTATTATTAATTTATAAGAAGTCAATTGTTTTCATGCTTTTAGTTTTGTTATTTATTTTTAATTTTACTTATATACTAGAATATTTCATTGAATATTAGCGTAATTCAATTTTTTTTTCTAATACCAAAAATTAGAATAATACATGTGGCATTATAATTGATTAATAAAGTTTGATTATTTTAGGAGCTAGTCGTTATTATCTGTATAAAAAATTCATTTTTAAATTAAAGGCGTCAATTTTTATATCAAATTACGCTTACGAAGCCATTGTTAATTATTGTAAGTAAAATTTATAACAAATTTATCGTTGCAACATTATTTCTGGTTAATTTAAGCAAGATATTTTTTATTTATAAATATTATTTACACAATCCATATCAATTATTAATAATATTAAAATTGCATAGTTTTTTTAAATTCACCCCCGTAGACTCATCTTATCCGTATTTTAAAGAATACGATCGTTAACGGTGGACACTTTTTCTCGACAAACGTAATCTCGAAAATTACCCAATTGAAACATCGAAAATTAAAAGAAAAACATTCCGTTTGTTTGAATAATTAACTTATTTGTATATTATTGAAATACAAATATTACGTAAATCGTACCTGAAGTTGTTTTACGCGCAACATCGATTTTGAATACCTGTACGGTATACGGAATACCTTGGGTTCCTTCGAAGTGGATACGATTCGAAACGAGTCTGTCCGGCGCAAGGCTAACAATTTTGCGAGTCGCGCGCGGTTCGATAATTTATTCGAGAAACTCGAAACGCTCGATCGGAACTATACGGAATGGGTGTAACGCCTGTAACGCCTGTAACGCCGCACCTTCGATCTATTTCGTCCTACTTTTTAGTTTGAAAAGGTCCGAGGCAATCAGCACGCGACGATAATAATTCCGACAATCGCGCGAGTTCTGGGGCAAAAAGAGGGGAAACGCGATCAACGATCGGGTATTTAAAAGTCACCTGGGCAACCGCGACTCGCTTCCCCTCTTCGAGGAAGGTTACCGAATTTCTCTCCTCGGCCTTGTTTTCCTTCCGGATCCTAATCGATTCGGAACTCGCTTCGGAACTCGCTTCGGTGGCCTACATGAACTCATCGAATAAAAATGCGGTAAACCGTCGCTCGATATTCGAGCTATCGACGATTAAACAACGTTAATCTATCAAATTTAACGAAGCCAAGAAGCAACGAAGGAATTTTTTTTATTTCTTACGACTTTATTACAGAGAATGCCAATGGAATTATGTAAACTTTCAATTTACAAAACGAGATAAAGTTAGCGCTATTTCTTTAAATACCTTGTGCGGTTATTTTTAACGCTGGGCGTAAATTTAATCGAATCAAATTTAATCGAATGAAAAGCTCTTCATTGATCAATAAAGAACGATTCGAAAAATAAGCTTCCATTTGGTCATTTTTACGATGGAAAAGTATCGCTCTACAAATTAATTATGGTTCAACAATTCGTAACGATCCATTATTTATATTAAACGAGCGTTTCGAGAGAATATTTTCCGAACAGTCGTAAAAACGAACTTCGTAAATGATCCTTTTAATTCGATAAAGCGAATTATCGCGTATCGATTTCGTTCGCGGCAACGGTATTATTCCTAGAAATATTTGTTTTTACAGAAAGCAAGAAATACATCGATAATATTTTTAGAATTACATAAATGGTCGAGTGGAAACGAACGACTTTATTGCGACTGTAGACATATCAATTAAATGAAAAATAATAGAGCGAAAAGTCTCGGCGCAAACGAAACGCGATCGAGAACGAAACTCGAATCCTTAGCTGTGCATCCGAAACAAAACCCAAGTTCAGCACACGAGTATAATAAGAAGTCGTATCTTATTGTCGAATGGTAGTTACCACCGATGGTCGTTACGTGGATGGATTACTCGAAGAAGAGTAACACAATAATCGGAGCGAATTAGGCATCGTCGCTGATTTCGTTTAAAGAACGACCGAAAATAAAGGATCGGATTGACGAGGAAGAAAGTACTTTTCCACCAAGCGCGAATTAAATTGCCCGAATTAAATTTTCGTTTGGTTCTTCCATCGCTTAATTCCGCAACCTCGGATCCTTTTTTCCGAAAGCAAAAGTCCGTCTCGATCGAGAAGTTAAGAAAGCCGCGCGCAAAAACGAACGATAAAAAACAAGATACGATTTTTTTACCAGTTATCTTAACGGAAATTCAAATACCTACGTTCGGATAATCGTCGTTAATTCGATATAATGTTGTTTAAACAATTTTTTTAAGCGCGATACCGATAAAACTTTACGATAAGACCGAAATTCAAAGCTTTTCGTACGAAAGCCATGAATTTCTTCGACAAAGTGAAATAACTTTGTACGTGATCGAATTTCTTTGGTATTTATTACAAGTTATTTATTATAATTTTAGACGATAGCCTCTGTAGCGTTAAAAGGCGAATCAAAATTACGCATTGTTTACTTTGGATTCGTAAACCCCGCAAACGGAATATTTTCTTACGAATTCGAATTACACTCTTTATTTTCGCGATCGAGGTAAACGCATCGCTCGGTTGTCGAACGTCGATCGATAAGTTTCGATCGATCTGTCGCGTCTAGGTGTTAAGATCCAAGTCGGTAAAGATTTTGCTCGAGCGAGAAAAAAAGCAGTCGTCTCCGAAAGCTCGAGGGTGACGATAACCTCGAGTGGAAGAGTTACGACTCTCGTTCGGATTCCAAGTTGGGCGAACGACTAGTCGAGCGGATACGATTGAAATAGCCCCGTCGTCACTGGATACGTGCCGCAAAGAAATGTACCGCTCTCTAAGCGCAACAAGGTAATTGAATAATGGACTGATTTACGATCGACCGTCCACTTATCTAGAGTTATACATAAATTGTGCGCAGCGCTCGGAAATGCGATCGTTTCGTTTTGAACGGATTTAAGGTTGGTACGTGCTTTTGCGAGAGGCGACTTCGTTTCCGATCGAGTTCCACTTCGGAGGTCCGTTGTTTTCCCACAACGGGGAAAACGGGGAAAACGGGGAATTCCCGGCGATGAAATGGTTTTTAGGGTGGGATCGTTAATAGAGCGTGAAAGCGTTGAAAATTACGTAACCGTAGGTTCGTTCGAGTAACCGAATTAGCGATTTTCCGCGACGCGTCGAGCATGAAAGGTAAAGACTTGATTTCGAGCGAATTTTTCTTGGCGAGCTTTCGAAGAAGGACGCGATCGAGAATATAAATTGCGGGGTATATTGATTTCAACGCGATGATGGGATTGGATGCTTCTGAAATTTTAGTTTTGGAAGAGAAGCTTTTGTGGGTGTCGATACTTGAAATATGTCATGTATTTAAAATTGTGAGAAAAAGTATATTACATCGAGAAAATAAAAATATCGGATAAGATTTTAATTCGGTGTTCGTATCGATCGTATCGATAAATTTTGAAATTTAAATTGATTTTTTACCAAATGAAAACCGTTTTTCATTCCCGGATCGTTTTTTTTATAAAAGTATATAACTTTTGTATTCGCATATATTTTTTTACTCTCGATTTGTCGTTGAAACGTCTAATTGTATAATTCAATTTACCGTATTGATTTTCTATTCTAAATTATGAAATTAAAAGGTCATAAATTTTACAAAAAAACTATGTACCGTAAAATTAAATGCCGAGATCTAAAGAATCGTATCTATTTTATGCGAAAGAAAAATTTTTTTATTTGTTCAACAGAATTTTATTTAGAGTATAACAATGATTTGAGTTTCGTATCGATATAGATTTTAAAATCATAATTTTTTAAAAAAAATTTGACAAATATGTACTAATAAAAATTAAAAATAAAACGTTAATTTTGATGCAAGATTAAAACTATTTTATCTAGTAGAAAAATTCTAAAAAATTATTGTTTATCGAACAAATAAAAATGTATGTATAATTAAAATTATATACTCGTAAAAAATATTCACTGAATAATAAAATCATATATTATTATAAACATTATGTTTGTTTATTTATTATCAATGATGAGATACCCGATATGTATTAATCCATCAATGCCATTTTTTGTTATTTTTTTCTACTAACGAATGTTATATCACAGTATTTTTCTGAAATATAATTCTGGCATCAAATAAATATCAACCTTCGTTAAAACTAATAACATAGTTTTAGTTCTAAAATTATTTAATTTGAAAGAGAAAACAAAGTGATGAATTTAAAAATAATTAGTCATCTTTATATTTACTAGCGGTAATAAATTTACAGTAAAAATTTCTTATCAACGATACTTTAATATTACATATCATTATTAATAATTATAATATTACTATATTGTTAATGATAATTACATAAAAATCAATGAATCGTTCATTTAAATATAAAGTTTCGTTTTATATTCGTTATACGTTTGGTTGAAGCTTGCATTTATGTTATTTTTACTCGTTCAAAATAATTCATTAAGAGCAAATGTTGCAGATTTATGCTGTTCATAGCATGAAATATTTATATGCTGAAACGAAAAATTATTTAACTTTAGATTCGTAAACAGTATAATTTTGAAGCTTTGCTCACATATCATATTGAAATTCTTAATGTTTTTTTTTTGTTAATAAACCAGTTTTTTAAAGTAAAACGAAGTATTTTAATAATATTATTTAAGTTCCTACGTATATTTGATACTCATATGTTTAAATACACGTTGCTAACTGATTAAATCGTGACAATAAATATTAAATTTATGATTTTTGATAAATCTCGCAATTAGAAACATAAAAATACAAAATTAAATGACTCAGATATTCAAGTATAAACAAATGGACTTAAAATGCTTATTTATAAATTGAAAAAATTTAATAAAATGATTGTGAAATATATAATTAATCGGTACAAAGTATCGATGATATAATAAATCATATTGTAAGCGTGAGCTTAAAATAAATCTTGAGTTTAATAAATCAAAGATAAGTATCGTACAATAAAACGGATAAAAAATGAAAAGGTTAGTTTAATTAGTGAAAGGTCGATAATTATATCAAGAAATATTTCCCTTCTTATCTACATCGAATGAATCATCTTGCCTCGTCCTTACCTCACATTTTCCTTAAGTTTTTTAATCAGGGTCTTCTTTATTCGAAGTCATCGAGAAAAACTTTGCGCATCCAAAAATTTAGAGCTGTTCGTTATAAACCAATATATATATCGATACTCGTGTGATTTCCAAGTTACAGAATAGATAAAATACAAATTGTATTTTACACCGAAGTATAAAGATTTATGAAAATTTATCGATGGTAATTTATACTTATATAATTGACATAGTACAAACAGTCGAGTAGAATTTACAAAATTACTTGCGTATGTAAAAAAGCGAATTAAAAGCAACGAATATCAAACTTATATAAAGTGCATTCTATTTTAAGCGGTATCGCAAAAAACAAAGATACTGTAGAGTTTAATAATGATATAAATGTGCTTCAAAAACATAAAATAGAAGAAGATATTAATGTTACTATTCTCATTCGTTTACATCATTTATTCGTGTATTTATTTTATATTCAACAAAATTTTCTTGGCTGGATATATTTTAATACTATTAATCCGTCTATTTATCCTCTTTTGTTATTTTTGGTATAAATTTTTGATCCATCGATATTAACGAAGTACTTTTTGTTTAAAAAAGCAGAAGGTACGCTGGTAAAAACTGTAACATAATCAAGAGGAAGGGAGATTAAACATCCGAGGAAAGAAAGAGATAACAACGAACATTTCTTTATAAAACTTGCATTTTCCTAAAATTGTATATCTAATCAACAGCTAAGCTCAAGTGGAGTTGACGTCTGCTTTTCCTCTGTCAGCGATTCTCCGGTTCGAGGCTCTCCATTGTAATTTTTATCTTTTCAATTGTAAACAAATCATACGATCCGAGAAAGAAGAGAAAGAAAAATAATATATATACGAACAACTATTTTTCATTACAAGCGATTTATTTAATAACAAATATCTTTTATAAAAAAAAGCATTATATGTTTTCACGATGATATAATAATGTAAGAATATTCGTTCCGTAGGATACAATGAAAAATAATTTGGACTGAAAATTTTTCTTCGTTAATCGTTGATTCCCTTGGTAAGGCAACGAAGGCACGGAAAGATATTGCAACCACTGTTGGAAGATAAACTTTTTATGTGTGAATGTTATCACATGTTTTTTCTGGGTTTGCTCCACATCTGCTTCATACGTATAAAATAACGAGATACTTTATGAATTTTTATCCAATTTATTTCTCAAATACGAGTCAACATATTTTAAAAAATTTTCGATTTCAATTTATTCTCAAGCGTCTTATATATTTGTATTAGTATTATTAATTCCGGTACGCGTTATAATGTATCCATTATAAACGTCTTACTTAACTTCTATATCAAGTTTTTATTTATTTATCATATAATTAGAATATTTTAATTCAATATTCTGCAAGTTTTGAAACTCAAGATTTCAATGAAATGCGTTAATTTGATTCACGACGGAAAAAACAGTATCAAATTATGTTCATATGATAAGACAAATAAGTAAATGTATCGATGTTACAAAACTTAAATTTTTGCGTTACACTATCAAATTTGAATATATTTGAATAATATCAAATTTGAATATATTTATATCTATACTTGATAATAATGATATATATTTCTATTTTGTTACCTACAAATAGTTTTTATTTTGAATAAATTTGTAAGATAAATTCGGTATTTCTATATTTTCTCTATGAACTGTATCGTTTTACTTTTGCCAATATCATCCGATGCATTTAAAGTTTAAATTTTTAATCGAGTTGTAAAGGAATATCTTACGTTTAGCAATTTAAAAACTTCTTAAAAGATTTTTTAAATTTTGATATAATTACGTAGCAATATTAAAAGCTCTTTTTAATATTAAATAATATTAAATTTAGCATTAGTCTTTTTTAGATCTTAATTCATAATTTATATCAATATACAAAAGCAGTAATGAATAAATTGCGATGTAGGTGTACGTGGATAACGGACAGAAAATTTATGATTATTAGTTAAACTAACCAATGATTTTGTATTCACGACAAAAAATTATTATTCAAGTTATTGATTAAATTACAATAAATTAGTATTTCTTCGAATGTTTAATAATCAGCTTCCATATGAATTTAGTTAATGTACATATAATTGTTTTTCTAACATTCGGATAAAATAGGAATTTAAATAAAAGATGAATCGATAAATAATTGCATATATATTTAATCATTTATTTTAATTTTACAGTTTCAAAAAATTGTTTACATATTTTAAATAATTTTTGCTATTTAATAATTTAATATTAATTAAATTTGTATAAAAAGAAAATTAACACCTTGTATAAAAATTTTAATAGCTCGGAAGATCATTAAATTTTACCTATCTTTCAATGCGTATAAGCGTTAGTCATAAATAAATATACTGTTTTAATATTCTCCGGAAACAGTTTATTTCTAAGAAAATTAAGTTTACTACGATTTGAAAGAAATTTTTTATATATTAAAATTACAATGCTTGATTGAAAACTTACTTTATTCGAAGAATCAAACACGTGTATTGATGTCTCTTTATATTTGATACATTTTCTTAAGAAACAAAGAAGTAATTATATATTTTTTTTATTTATCATAGAAATAATAAACGTTTTTTTTTTATTCTAGAAATTAAAAATTCCATTAATTATTTTAATCTTATTAGTACACTTCGATATTTTATTTAAACTCGTGCATTAATCTTTGAATGAAGAGAATAAAGTAAATGAAAATTTCCATCATTCACGAAACATTTTAATAGGTGAAATAAACTAGTCACGAACAGATATGATATCGCCAAAGATAAGATAATTATCACGATTCATTAAACTGGCATTATTACAAATAGATATAAAATAATTAAAATAATGAACCTTTTATTTTAGACAATTAACCATTATGTAATCAATAATGAATCAATTGAAAAGTAACGGATGTTTCCCGAGAGATCTCATATCAATTTCTTAATTTATTTTCAGTGTGAATCGATAAAATTATAATTATCAAGGTACAGAATACTAATAAATAACAATTCTTAAACGATTCATAAATCGTATATTGTAAACAAAGTAATATTTATCAATTATCGTCATTATTTAATATTTGAGAAATATTCAGAAAAATATAATATATTTTTTTTAATGTGAATGATTTGCTGACCAAACATAAAAATTAAAATTATCGATATCCGTGATAACATATTGTTTCAAATTCAAATAAAATATTCTAAATCAATAAAAACGTAAACAATGAGAATTTGTTTCGTTAATTATTGATCTGAATTTAATGTAAATGAAATTAATCAAATATTAATTATTTATATTCTGCAAATTAAATTTTATAGCAATCGATCGTTAAATGTTATAATAAAAATAATAATTCAATTTAGTAATATATTATCTGTTTTTTTATTTTACATTTTAGGTACACAGTTTACTTATTCTTCATCGAATATATTACATAGTTTGTAATATTCATATTCTTGGGCCTGTATTTTTAACTTCGATGATATGCTATATTTTCTACGTACAATTGCATAATACGAAGAATAAAGAAGCAGCTGTTAATTTTCAACAATTTATTATTCTTTTATCTGTTTTATACTGTTTAAAATATATTTCTATGGGACGAGTAATATAACAATGATCTAAAACAATAATATTAAATAATACAAGAAAACTTGCAGAACTCACATACTGTATTAAATTTTGTAAAATTTTCATGTTTCAGTTTTGTGTTATATAAGAAACATTTAAAGAAATTTATTCAAAATTTAGCAGTGTTTCGATGTCAAAAATTTAATAAAAATGTATTTACATTTCTTTTACAAGAATATAATAAATATATTAAGCTAGTAAAAAAAAGTTTTTTTGCTTATTTAAAATTGATTTTTTTTTAATAATTTTATTGATATTTTCTTAATATATCGCTTGCATGATTAATTACAAATGTTAACAATTTATTTCATTCATATTTAACCAGCGAAAGGCACATGTTAAAACTACATACGACGGCAAAAATACTGTTCAATGCAGAAACAAAATTTTTATTTATGTTGCAAATAATGAATAGTAACTATTTAAATAATGTTTAAAAAATATTTCTTCGTATTATTTTATCTTTAACCAATAAAAGTTATTTATCAAAAAATTTGCTACATTTTCATAATTTTTATATACATCTGTATGCAAATCAATTATATTTTTTGTAATGTTTATATATTCTACTCGTTTAAATAATAGATGTTAAAAATAATTTCAATATTTTAAAATTGCATATATCTTTATAAAAATCAAATAAAGTGCCCTATTATATAATCTAATATTATTTTTATTAAAAGTTTTTCTATTGTCTACAGCTTCTCAATAACGTTAATTATTATGATGAATCAATTGCCAAACGATAAGCTTTGAAATGTATATATCGATTAATACAGATTTGAATTCCTTATATCCGAATTTCTATTTTATTTTTTTCCGTTTTTCTCTTTATTTTTATCTACAATTTACACATTTTTTGTCGTATACTTTTATTAGTTTATGATGTTAACTGCTGTCTAAAACTATTGTATTGCATAGGTATAATATAACTAGTATTGTGATTGAGAATTCAAGAGCTAACGTAGAAATAAATACAGAAAGAGAAGGAGAGAAATATTATCCTTTGGCAGTGCTTATAAAAGTTGCACAAAAACGCTGCTATGTATTTTTCTAATTTTTAAGACATTTTTGTTTCAGCATTTATTAATATTTTTAATTTTTATATTATCGAGACTGTCAAACTGTAAATTTTTTTTTTTATAGACTGGGCTAATTATGATTTTACTCGAGTATTTCAATAAAAATACAGCAACGATTGATTATTTTTATCATTAGTTTTTCCAAGGCTGGAGATATTTATATTTGTTTGCATTATTAAGCAATTTTACTCTCAATAACCCTAGAAATAAAAAGTCAATTTATTTAGTAATTACGTAGACTAATTTTTAAATTAAAACGAGCTGTAAAGATTCTCTAAATTTACCGATCTTTAAAAAATATACCGCACTCGTAAAAAACCATTACACCGTCTTATAAATTATTGTTCTCGTTAAAAAATTATTTCTTTTACTTTACCCAAGTTGCAGATAAAATAAATCTATTATTATTAAAATTATAAATGATTTTGAAACCAAGATAGATAGTAAATTGCTTACGAAGTGATCGAACTTTATTTATGCATCGATATACTTGAAATAATTTGCATTTTAACAAGCGCAAAGACAAAAATTAATTATTTCCAGCCTTGCATTTTTTTAGTCGATATCAATATAATTTTCAATTGAAATTTATTGAGAAATACTAGTCTTCTACTCTCATCACAGCCTCCCTTCATTACAAAGCATTGGAACTTAATCAGAAACCGAGATACACGTTTTTACGGCCCAAGTTTCAAATTCCTGAGACAATGTTGTCCAATACGTTAAAAAATGGACTAATCTTAAGGAAATAAGTTTTTTCGAACAGAGAGGACTGCACTGAAACTGTTAATTATTGCTGCCAAAATAATAATTCTTAGTTATTGGAACGCTTGTTTATCAGACACCATCTGAAATTAAATAATCACTATAAATTTGTTATCATAGTACAAATTCATAAAATATTACTACATTTATTATTGAATGTTATTAAATATGGTATCGATTGCATTTTCTATACATGATTGTTTTTTCTGGTAAGCGTTTCTTAAAAACTAAGTAAACACTTATAATAAATTTATTCTAGTTTTCATCTTATATATTAGTATTATTTTATACAAAATTTTAATGCGGTACTATAAAAATATTTTTCAATAAACTTGAAATAATTTATTGTATGAAAACTTTTATTTTTTAATTAAAAATTATCGTAATAATTTATTTTATAATTCTAGAGCTATGATTTGGTATCCAACAAACAAGACGTTGGTAGTTTTATTACAAAATTTTAACTCGGTAAAGAAAAAATAACATTGCAAACAATATATTTCTTTCGTATTACTTCGGAACATTGTCGAAAGAATCGTCGTTTCTTTCTAAATGCAAATTTGTATTTAAGATAATATATAACAACTATTTTTCAGTTAGTTCAGTCGTACAAAAGCTTCGATGTTCTAAATTATGTACTGGATACAAATAGTTTTGTTTTATATAAAATTTCAACGTAAATTTTTAATCAGCAGACAATATTGCGTTATTTTTTAATATCACCGCGGTAATCATGTAATTAAACTCAAGGCTACGAATTGGAGTTTCGATTATTGTATACATATGTACAATGTTTGCTTTTCTTACATCGCTAATTACAAATTGTATGTTCAACTATCACTGAGATTTTAGTGTTTTTTAGTACATCAAAGTACCATAACAAATCATCCATATAAGACTTTTGACTAATTAAACAAAGCTTTTCTTGAATTAATTTTTTAAACAATTAAAATATAATTGTGCTGTTTTTTAACCATTGATACACAATTATAAAAATCAATTATTTAAATTAATTTGACAGAAATCAACAAGTGCATTTAATTTGCTATTAAAAAATAATCATTTACCGCAATGAGATCAACATTGAAACATGTTAAAAAAGGTGCGCTTTATGCTGCCAATATTTATCAATAGTTCTGCGCAAGATTTTTCACTTAGCTATACTTCCGTATAATTATTGTACTGTGCTTGGCTATACATCATATTTACAAAAATACGCATTTTTACAAGGGTTTACATTATCAAATGCATACTATCGATATCAACTTAATAATAAAAATGACTCTTTACTATGCATTCATCAATGTAATATATAACACTGAAAATAACATCTTCGTCGATTACTCCCTGATTTTCACAAAAAGAAATCAATATTTCTTTTCTTAATCCGGTCTGTATATTGGTATTTTTGGAATAAACTCGATCAACAGCACCTGTGAACGATAGTATCAAAATATTAAAAATGATTACTCGTTTATAATTACATAATCAGTTTCGATAGCTTACGTATTCCATCATCGAAGAACTATCACATCGTTGTTTCGTCAGTCTCCAATGTAGGCCCAATTTATGATATAGCCTACTATTTTCCCATTCTAATAATTTATTAAGCGAATGCTGAGTCTGGAAAGTACAGCGATAATACTAAATTTAAAAAATATTCTTCTTACCGGTACTTAAAAGATACAATTCAACGATGCAATATATAAATGAGTTGTAACTATAAATGTTGTAATTATAAATAAGCTGTACTAATTACCCTTTTACTGAGGCAAATAACTGGCCATAAAGAACAACCTAACGTACAACAGCAACAAACACAACCGCAGAATAGCCATTTTACATTGACGGGGAGAGTTTTCTTCAAGACACTGTTTATTCGCATAACAGTCGCCTTGAATTCCTCCGGTGCAACACGAGATACCAAGCCATTGGGAAACTCTGATTCGAATCGGTTACTCAGACCAAACCTAAATAAATAAATAAATAAATTGAATGTAATAATCGTCCACTCTTTTCTTATCTTTGTTCTTTTGTAAAGTAATTTCAACTACATCAATGTATGCATATAATAATGCATATAGGATAAGTACTCTGACATTTTAACTTAAGTGCTATTTTGTATTCCGAAGCGTTATTCATAGACAATAAAGAAAAATACTATAAAAAAGCAATTAACAATTACTTATCCTATGTAATTTTCATACAATTATCATAAACAGAGAATAAATAGTAGAATATCTTAACATCTATCGTAACGGTGTTATAAAGTCACGTATATTTCAGCATTTATTAATTTTATGAACTCCTTTCAATTATTATATAAAAATACCCGAGTATCGATAAAAAATTAACAATGTTCAATTGCTTTTTTTAGCATCTAAACATAAATTTTATTTTATAAACTGTTAATTTTTGATAACTTTAAAATAGAGGTCATTAAAAAATATAACAATGCACGTTAAAAATTAAAATTATATATGTTAAAGATGTTTGAACAATATTTAAAAATTTATATTTTTAGATAACATTTAAATAAACGATAAAGATTTTTTTATATAAAAAAGATAAAGCTACCTTAGACTATGTAATAATATTCATTAATTACATTCCGCAATCGATAAAGAAATTAAGTTTAAAAAATTGAAAATAAAAGCGCAAATTCTAATGCGAAAAAACTTCATTTTGTAAAATTTACGAAGACACTAATGTATCGAAAAAAAATTTGTATACAAAAAAAAACTCGAAGCGTAGTTTCAACCGAGATTTTAATAAAAAAATATAACAAAGTTATCTATATCATGATATTAATTTAGTTGCTTGATATTGCAGAGTAACGAAGATCTAGATAGATTATTTTATACAGATAAAAGAAAAACGGATGTAAAATATATATCAGAGCAAAAAATGCGTGATAAAATACCGTGGAAAAAATTTAATCCATAATTTACTTAACGACATTGTACAAAATAAATATGAATTAAAATACACATTTACGTTCGATAAAAAACTCTGCGGTAAATAGAAAAAACGCGGTATTTAATATTATAAATTTTAATACGATGCAGCGTTTTAAAAAAATGCGTAAATTTATAAATGATCGTAAGCGTATCTTTGCGTTAAAAAAAAAATAATACTAAAAGGAACTTTATGATCCACGCGAAACAAAAGTTTGTCGTATTTTTTTTAAGTTGTTTTCATCGAGGAGAAAAAACAAATAAAACGGTGTACCAATAAATATTTTCAAAACCAGACGGTTTGCAAAATTTTCCACGCATTCGTGGGTAAGATAAATAAAACACGACTCGAATGGAGCATTGCCCTAAAATAAAAAAGAGCAATGAATCTAAACATAGCGGTCGATTTTCACGACCATTTTAAAGGATTTATCTTTGGACGGACTATTTAAATATTTAGTCGTTCACTTTTGAGATTCTTTGTTAATTCTTTGTTAATCCAAAGAAGTTTTAACCGCTTCGGGAGTTAAAAGAGAGAAAAATGAAAAATTACGCAGCGATCGATACGGTTTTTTCAAAACATATCGCACGACTTTAAAAGTACGCGATGCTTTGGATAATCCAGTTATTTCAGGAAAGAACGTCTTCGCGCAAAAAGAAAGAAAATTCAAGTCGCAAAAAACGAGAAAACGAGAAAACGAGAAAACGAGAAATCGGAGTCGAATTTTTTGTAAGCGAAAAATCGAGGTTACTCGTGGAAATGTAAATTTATTCGAGCAGCGCTGGAGGATTTCGAGTCTTGGTTCCCTCGAGGAGTCGGCGACGAGTTTCCAAGAAAGAGAGAAACGTTGACTCGTGGAAATAAGAAAGGAATAAAGACGAAAACGAGAACAAAGACTCGCAAAGACTCGCGTGCGCGATTAATTGCACGATTAATTATTAATACGAATCGCGTGCGTTTAAAAGCTGCTAACGATAAGTTGATACCGTTACGCGAAAAACGAGCAACGTCGCGAACGAAGGAAAAAAAGCAAACCAAAACAAAAAACCAAACATAGGAAAGGTCTTTTCGCTCGGGTAAGAATGTAACAGCACATCCACGTACCCGAACCCCACGACCAAACTTCCTCGATGTTTATACTCGGGGATCTCGCCGCGGAGCCGAGAGCGGCGCGTTTTCCAAATAGACGGATAAATAAATAAAGGAGTAAATTTGATAGACGAATCGAGTAGACGAATCGAGTAGACGAGGCGAGTAGACAAGACGTCGAGGTCGCGGAGGGAACGAGGGAACCCTTAAAAAAAACTTAAAAAAAACACGACGTAACGATTTCGGAGCTGCGTTAACTAAGTTGCCTAAGTTGCTTACACGGTCATATTGCCAGCGCCGCGAATGACAATGGGATCGGGGACGATGGTCACGTAGTGATCCTCCAAATTTTGCTCCGTCTCCTCTTCCTCCTCGTAGATAGCGTCGAAGTCTGCCATCCTCCCGTTTTATCCACGTTTTATCCACGTTTTATCCACGTTTTATCCACGTTTTATCCACGTTTTATTCCTCGGCAGACTAAAGCTCCGCTGCTGCCTGGCTGTTCGGATGTCTCCTTTTTTTTTTCCTTCGACAAGATCTCGCGTGCATAGGAAGAAAGGTAGAAAAGAAAGTCTCCCTCCACACTCTTCCGTCAATATAACCTTGTCCCCCTCCCTCTCTCTCTCTTTTGCCGAGCGCACACAGCCACGGACGCACAAAACCGTACGCGTTCTCTCACTCTCTCTCTCTCTCTCTCTCTCTCTTTCTTCCCTTCGCTCTTCGACACCTCTTTCGTCGTTTTTTTATTTTTCACGCTGCTGTCACACCGTTATCGCGACGCGACGTAATCATCGTTGTCAACTTCTCGTCGGCATTTCGCCTCGGTCTCTTCTTACGACCGTGGTATGTTTTTCCTCCCCCCGTCGGCGGCGGCGGCGACGACACCGCGAAGAAGAAACGACGAGCAGCGCGTAATCCCCTGCCACCGGAGATTGCGAGGCGGGGAGGTGGGGAGAAGGAGCGAGAGAGCGAGGGAGAGAGCGAGGGAGAGAGCGAGGGAGAGAGCGAGGGAGAGAGCGAGGGAGAGAGCGAGGGAGAGGGAGTATCGGTAACCGCCCGCCGATGATTCCCCGACGAGGGCGAAGACTCTGCCCAGGACGACTGCCGAGAAAGACGCGATCGCGCACTGCGGATTTCCGCAGCGAGTCTCCCCCCGTGGACGTAAACCCACTCGGACACGCGCGAACTCTGCGACATCGCGTCGCCTTGTTACCGTAAGAGTCGAGTTCGTCCTTGGGTTCTTGGACGCGTAGGTGGGAGCGAGTCGAGTACCGGTCGATAAGGGAGAGCCGCCGGTTATCGACGCCTGAGGTTCGCGGAATCTTAGGAATCTAGGAGGCGATTCGGTTGCGAATTTATCGCCAATTTACGTTGCCTTCGTTTTGAGAATCCTGGGCTGCTCCCGATGGATCTAAAAAGCGAATTTTAAACGTCGATTTTAATCGCTTCATTTTTGGGTTACGGTTTCGAAGGTGCTCGTGATAAATAATTGCGAGACTTTGACGACTGAATTTATTTATAAATGCGTTCGAGGACGATTCTTTCAACGCCTACGGAACCGCTAATGGATGTATAACCGCCTTGCGGTCGTTGCGTTTATTTAGCGAATCTAGGGATCGTCGAATTTCGCGTATAGGTGCGGTGTATATACGATATATACAAGCCGATCGATGATGTTAAGTCTATTCGCGATAAACGAACGATTTAAATATAAACGATTCATTCTTTATTTTGGATCGAGTGTACGATATTTGTTTCGTCATCGATAACTTTGGATAATCAATCGCTCGAATTACGTGTTTTTTGTGTTCTAATATCGTTGTTATTTTATACTCTGATAAAAACGTGGGAAAGTTTTAACGATATCGATGAAAGACTAAAGAATTTAACTGTAAAGAATTTAAATGTGCGCTCCAGATACGTAACGCATACATAAAACTCATTCTTTTAAACAAATTTCAATATCTTTGGATTTACGCGTTTTTAACGTATCTTGGATAAAATATCGAATATCGACCAAGTTTAAATACTTTGATTCGTTTATATAAATTAAGATCATTCTCTCTCTCTTTCTATGTATATATATAATTTTCGTTTTTGATAAGAGCCTATGAAATTTTACAATTTAATCTATAAAAAATAATTTCTATAATTAATTATACTTTTATTGGATCGTATTTTAATATGACACTGAAGTAAACGAACGTATGATAATATATGTATTCACGAAGCGAGAATAAATTTTACCTAAATTTTAATTTAGAAAATAATTTAAGTTTTTTACGAGCATAGATTTATCATTTATAATTGTAAGTATAACATTTAAATGAAAGAAAAAACCAACGCCGGAACAATACGATTACTTTTATATACTTCCCCTCGTTGTCGAAAAAATAAAATGTAGTAATTTGTTTTTCCGATTTCCATGCTTATCCCTTAAATCGACATACTTGATTTTTAAAAAAGAAAAATGTTAATTTTACGACAATAACCGAATTTAGAAAACCAAGAATGATAATTTACCAAAAATTGAATCAGTATCCAAGTAAATTCTTCATTCGTAAAAACGAAAAAATTAATATAAATAACCTTTTTTTTTAAATACATTTAAAATTTCTCCAGCACTCGATCAACCATTCGACTAACTTCAACCTTGGAACCTATGGTACATAATTTTGACATTTTCATTTTTTAATATTTCACGTTTAAATCTCAGTGCGTCGTAAAAGTATTATAAAAACGCGCGCGCAACTATTACCCGGTAAATATCAATCGTTTAATCGATATTTAATTGAAATATGAATGCCATGAAAACATACGTATAATATGTCCATTACCAAACGTAAGACTCAGGAACCCTTTGGTTTATTTAAAATAATGAACAAAAATAATTTTAAACAAACGTCCAAAAGTTAATGTTACTATCTCACGCTATTTATTATTCTTTCATCAGGGAAGTTATTATCGCATCGCGCTTTTCATAACATATCTTAACGCTTCGATTCCAAATTCGTACTTACAACCTTCGCAACCGCAACAATATATATCGATGTATCTGGAATCCGGAATAAATATGTCGGTGTCTATAACCTAAACAGTTGGAAGCAAAGACGCGCGTTGCGTCGGTACTCGACAACTTAACCTGAGTTTACAACGCTTTTCTAACGTTTTATGAATATAATAAACGTTTACTTATAATCGAGTTGTAATCTTATAAAAAGTGGCAAAATGTGAGTATTTTTGTTAAACTTTATTTAGTTTAATAAGTGTACCGTTATTTTCGTATATACGATGTACCGCCAACGAACGCGAATTGTGTTTTGGTTTTGGAGTATCGTTACATACGGTTATTTATTGTTTTATAAGTTTTATAAGTTTTATTAAAAGCAATTGCAACGATTTTTCAGGACTTCCTTAGCTAAACCAAAATCTGAAATGACTCCGGAAGAACTGGCCAAGAGGGAAGAAGAGGAGTTTAACACAGGGCCATTATCCGTATTAACACAGTCTGTAAAAAATAATACTCAAGTGCTAATAAACTGTAGAAACAATAAAAAATTACTTGGACGTGTAAAGGCTTTCGACAGACATTGTAACATGGTATTGGAAAATGTTAAAGAAATGTGGACGGAACTTCCCAGGACCGGGAAAGGAAAAAAGAAAGTACGTGGTCGTTTATTATATACCTACCGATACCTACCGATTGATTCTTCTTTCGATGGGATATGAAAGCAAAGGTTAAATTTAAATAGGTTGAGGTGGATAAAATAACCGGAGAAGCGTTTTTTTAATTTTATAATTTTATAGGGCATTATTTAAATAGTTAAGGAATTAACGATTAAGTGTAAACAAAAATTGCTTAAAAATTATCTAACGATCTTTTTTGTTATAAATTTAAACTTTCTTTTAAATCTTGAATATTATACCGATCGATTATTACAGCAAAGTACGCGTTTAGTTTTTATTTATCGACTTTGTAAATACTTTATTGTTATTTTGAAATAATTCGTATTCTTTTTATTGCAGGCGAAACCAGTAAATAAAGATAGGTTTATTTCTAAAATGTTTTTAAGAGGAGATTCAGTTATTTTGGTAGTACGAAATCCTTTAGCAACGGCTTCAGGAAAATAATATGAATACTAAGTATTAAACCAAAAATAAATATAAAAAAATAGAAATAAGTTTACTAAATAAATTCTTCAAATACTTTCACAAAAATGTTGTTTTTATTTAGATTCCAACACAAAAATGTATATTTAATAATAAAATCTAATAATAAGTATAAAGTTTTATGTTAAAGTACATTTTTGTTAACTTATGTATTACTTTTTAATCCTTTTCAGCAATCGCCGTGAGATGTTTATCGATTTCTTGTTCAGTCAGGACTCTAAAAATATAAAAAGTTTATTAATTTAATTAATCAATTTTTACAAGATCAACATTTAAATTTTAAATGCAACGTTAACTTTATACAATTATATAGAAAATGAATCGATTCAATTTATCATTTAAACCAAGAGTTACTTTTACACTCGAGCAACAATTTTCTTAATATTAATTTTGATTACCTGAATTTAGGTTCATCCTTGGAAACAACGCCAACTTCTAATTCGGTAGGCTTAAAATCGACTGATAAAACCGTTGACAAACAAGTAATCGCAAGTTGAACCGTTTCTTCAAAATCATAATTTTGTTTTTTCTTTAATTTTTTTTCAAGGTAAGAATTAGCTTCCGTTTGCTTCGAACCGGTAGAAATTGCTCTATAGCCACAAAAATAACCAGCAGGATCCGCTTTGTAAATGCAAGGACCTTTTTCCGTATCGTAAGCTATCAACATCATCGAACAACCGAGTGGTCTCATTTCAGCATTTTGCGTATAAACTTGACTAATGTCCGACACCCTTCTGCACAATGTGTCGACCGGTATCTCGTATCCATATTTGTATTTAAAATGCGCAGCTTCGTAACGAGCTCGTTGCACTTGAGATCTACTATCGGCTGTAATCGAATAAAAATTTCATTAAAATACAAAATACATTATCGATAACTTTGAATCCATCTTTTTTATACTTTAGTAAGCGCTATTTTCGTTAATACTATAAAATATTTATAAGCATCGAATAAATAATAGAAAGATCGTGTTTAAATTATACAAAAAGACGCGTATATATATAGTACAAAGCAACTTGGAAAGATACTTTTTACAAGAGTACATTATTAGAATTAAATCGACGAGCGAGACACGGATATTATTTTGAGATTTACCAATCATTCCAGTCATAACGCAACCAATGTGATCCGTAATTCGAAAAGAATGAGTAACGCTCGACGCATCTAAGAGCTTATCCTGAAACAGATATTTTCACAATTAACAATATTGTTAAATAATCGCGGAATTATAAATTCCCGTTTGAAGGAAAGAAAGTAAACGAGGTTATAAATACTATGAACTTACGGGTACTTTTTTCTGTGTTGCGAAAACAGCCGTGTCGACACCTTTGACGGCAACCGACGTAAGACCACCCTGATTGATCGCTTTAAAAGCATATTCTGTAAAAAAGACATGTTTAAATATCAAGATTTACAACATTGATCGCTGTATTTCTTCAAAAAAGTGCAGATCACGCCGACATGCGAATGAGCGGCTTGGCAAACTATGATTTTAACGCAAGTAAAATCGAAGAATCGTTGTTCCATAAACGAAATAATACTCGGTTAAATTAAGACTTTCATTTTGATACTTGCCTACTTGATAAAGACGACCTTCGGGTGAAAAAATCGTAATATGCCTGTCAAAACCAGCGCTGCTGCCTCGCGCCATGTTTGCTATGAGTAGTAGAACTGTATATTTGGAGTTCAATTCAACTACTAAGTTGGTAACTCCAGTTCTTATGTCGTACAATTTATGCGAACGAAATGTATATATATATATACGTATTTGCGAATGTGCATCCAAACGTGCGTTAATTTAAAACTTTTTATTTCACGATTAGTAATATTCTATTTTTTGTGTAATAAAATTTAATAATTAAAGCTTGGTGACATTTTATTTTACAAAATTAATTTTATGATTTTGAAATAATTATACAACGGTTAAATGTTAGACATCGTTTATAAAAAAATAAATGATTGTAAATACATTAGATTACTTAAATATATATCAAATAACTTACATTTGTATATAAAGAAAATTAAAATTTTTTATTACTATTTACAGGCTTATTTTACATTAAGATACATTTAAGGACATTTGTTGAGGAGCATCCTCTGCTTTTTTATTATAGATTTGCATTTCAGCCACGTACTTTTCTTTCGATCGCTCGTACATATCGTAATATACCTGTAAACGTAAAATCAAAGTTAGATTCGATTTTCTAACGAAAACGTATATATAAAAATACCTTTTTATCCTCGGAACTAAGCGATTTCCAGGTCGTTGCTAATTGTCTGGTAAGTTCTTGTTTACTTGGTTCCGGTTCACCGGCTAAGCGTTCCATTACTCGAGGCCTTTGCTCTTGACAAAATTGGAAGAACGGATTGGCGGGCCTCTTCGGTGCATTTGGATCAGCTTTCGTTCCTTTTCTTTTGGTCCCCTTTTTAGGTTTTTCTTCTTTTACATTACTTAAAACGGACTTTGAGCCCTTTTCTTGTTTCGGAGTGTTTTGAAAGATACTATTCTCCTCCAGTACTCCCATAGGTGCTTCCCTCCATCTATCTCCATGTTGATCGAGACGATTAATTAAATACCTTCATAAAATTAAAATAATTATTTTGATTTTCACGAAAAATAGTCGATAATTTAAAAAACTTTATAATACTTTTCATATTATTTACATTTTATTTACCTGTGCTTATATTTGATTTATTAAATGTATTAAACCACATTTTTAATTTTTGATTTGATAATGGTAATATAGTAATTTGGTTTAATTTATGTTTCAACAACAAAATTATAGTAGTTAAAAATTTCTTATTTTTAAAAGTTCTTCAATTTTATATATGAATTTTATTGTAAAAAAAATTTTATATTTAAAAGTGATGTGCATTAATTTATATTAAAAAAAAAAATTGTATTCAATAATACATTGAACCAATAATGATATCGATATTGATATTGCAATGAAAACAAAAACTTAACCTCTAATTATCTTACTTTTTTTCTTTCTTCGTACGCTTTAATAACTTCCTGGCTTGTTGAATTCGGTGAACTAGACGTTCGTTATCCTATAAATAATACAATTTACTTATAATTAATTCATAAAAAACCAAAGCTAACGATTATAAACATCAAACATACTTGTTGCAAAACTTCGCATCGCTCAGCCAATAATTGGTATTTTCTTTTATAAACATCAATTTCTTCTTGTTCTGCATCGTAATCTGAATCGTCCGACATTGCAGATTATTTATTTTGTATTAATTTTATACTCCATTGTCAAAAATTTCGTAATTTTTTTATCCGACTGTTGAAAAACTTCATTTAATCTTCTTTCTATTTAATGGTTGAAGCTATACTAATGTTATATATATATATATGAATATGTATATACATACATCGAGTGCATTCGAACTTTCATTCGACTTGATATGGTAACAATGATATCGCGAAGTCCCAAATTCACAGATAATAAAACTGAAGTAAAACAATGTTTGATGAGCGAGAATCGAAAGCGCGATATTCAAACAAATTGAATTAATTTTAGGTACGGAAACATTTGACAGACACGATAAATTTATTTATTTTAGCAAACTAAGTTTACTTTTTCTTCAATTATGATTCGACGAAAATAAACAATGTAAAGTTATTAGGACATATAATTATATACGCTGAAAAGTTTACACGTAACGACTAATTTTAAAGAATAATCAAACGTGTATTTCACAAGATATTATAAAACAAGTCTAAGTACCAAATAGAAAATAATTGGATGATGATTTGTTAGAAAAACAATAAGTGGAATAAAATCATTTGTATACAGCTTAATCATTCCACATTCCACAAAAGAATTACTATTAAATTCGCAAATATTGAAACGGTCGTATACATTCGATAGTATTTATTTAACCCATTTTGATCGCGTTGAAGGTCTATAAATTGTTGGTTTGTTTACATTTTACTTGTTTGAAAATCAAGCGATTTAATTAAAGATCGATCGATCTCGATCATTTAAGTGTTTACTGGGTATATTGGCGTCTCTGAGAAGGAAAGTGAGCTTTTCTTTTTCTGTCTTGGAGAAGTTTCATTGAACGCCGGTAAAATAAAGAGATGTTGTTAAAGATAGCCGTGAAAAGCTGCTGAACATATTTTTATCCTTGGTATTCGTATACTAAATAATTTTTTGTTGAAAAATTGTAGCTCGTCATTCGGGTATGTTTAATAAAAAATAATTCCAAACATTTATTTATATGGAAGAAAAATTTCAAGAAGAATAAAGCAAGTAAAATCTTTTAAATATCGTTTTTGATTTTCTGCTCTTAATCATAAAGCGTTTACAGAAATTTCTCGCTAAGGTGGAAAATACTCGCACTTGCCGAAGATGACTCCGATTTCTTAACGATTGACAATCTTAGATTCGACAATCGTCCATATTTTTTGCTAATTTTTGCTCTTTTACTTTCGTTATTACTTAAATAATATTCTAAAATATGGTAGATATAATTGCAAAGTTTTAATGTATGCGTATATGAATTACAATGCGATAAATTAGTGAAATAAATAAAAGCTTTATGAATATAATACAAATGATTATTAGAAATTGTTACAAGAGGACAAATATTATTGCAAGATACAAATTCAGTGATTGTACAAAATATAATTTTTATCCATTATTGTATTGCATTAATTACTATAACAATTATTACATTATTATTTTATACTTTATTATTTATGTTAAGTAATTGTCAGATAATTTAATTGATTTGAACAATTACTGCGAGAGTATTTTCAATTTTTTAACCTTTTTCATCTTTATACTTATATTTAAAGTATGAATTAAGAAATCGTAGTTTTTTGGTGAAATTATTGAATAAAGTACATTAAAAATAAGGTTTTTAAATCATATATTATTTTATTATATAGAAATTTAAAAGAAAAAAGAAATATTTTTATTATAAGATGCTGATAATTATCTTATTTTACCAATAAATTGTTCGATTAAAATATTATTTACAGCAATGGATGTAATTCATTTATTTATTTTCCTTTCCAAAAAATAAAGTTATTTCGGAACGAATTAATTACAGATTTCTGTACAAAGATGTTAATGATAGATTTAATTTAACTATATATTAAAATTAAACATCTTGAGAAATACATCAATTTATTTCTTATTTCTTATTTTCATATACTTTTCATTGACGGTTTTGTACATATATTTAAATAATTTTTTTATAAAGAGTATAATAATTATGAAAGTTGATTTGAAACTATAAAATCAAACATCAAAGAATCAAAGCATTTTCAACAACTTAAAACATATTTTAGGAGCTAAATTAACCAAGAAAATATTTTACGAATGTCAAGAGCGTACTTGATTTTACTTAGTTAAAATAAATTAATTGAAGATATGTAAAGTTTAAAAAATGAATATAATTATAAATCGTATTTATTTTTTAAAAGTAAGAAAAATTTTTTGTAAAATATAAATAGAAATTGAATCTTTGAAAATATGTTATATTTTATAATTTAAAAGATAAGTATATTGATTTTAAAATAGAAAATTAAAAAATTCATTTCCGATTCGATAAATTGTGATTATAAAAAATCTCTTTTCTGATAGTAGTGAGATTCAAATAAGATATCTTTGTCAAATGTTTAACAAATTTATATAAATAAACAATATCTACAGTATTTTTGATCAAATTTTTATGATTTAATCGAAAAACTATTATAATAAATATTTTGTCATAATAATTTATGAAATTTATGAAGATCTGTTTAAAAAAATCTGATCGATCCTTTTTAATAAGAATTTCAAAACAATTCGCCAATATCATTTAAATCTGTAGCTTATGGTTTTTTAATTTTTAAGAAAAATCAATCTCTACATTTTTACGAAATAATAAGTTTACAACTATTTACTCATCAAAATTTTGGAACTTTTCACTAAATGTTATTCTATTACTTTCTTGGTACTTTTAAAATTTGATCATTTAAATTTTGTAAAATTCGTACATTAATTATCCTTAAAATAAAATTTTATATCAATTTATTCTATCGTAATATTAAAAAAATGAATATATTCACATTGTTTATTTTTTTAAAATGATTCAATCATGACATTCATTTTTTTAGTACTTTTAATAAAACTTTAATAAAAATTGACTATCAAAAAAATATAATAAAATATATAAAATATATAAAATATATACCTAACTCTAAAATATTTGAGCGTCAAAAAATATGTAAATAAGTATCTTAAAAACGTGATTATAGTAGAATAGAAATATTGATTGTTTTTAAATTATCGTACCAAAAGTAAAAGTACATTAAAAAATTTAAATTACGTAGTTTATTTAATTTAAAATACGCTGTTTGTATATTTTTAAACATTATTATTTTTTTTATATTATGAATCATTTTTGAACGTATTTCATAAAAAATTAATTTGTTTCGATATATAAAAGTTATTGTGTATATTAATAATAATGAACGGATTTTTAAAAATAAAATACGTATTATCGCATACAGTTATTGATTTTTTAAGATAATACATTCTATACATTTATTTCTAAACTTTGTTTCAAAATAAATATTTATATGGAATTTATCATAAATCATATCATTTTTAAAAACGTATTAAATAACTGATACAGTTTTAAATCAATATCAATGACCAAATTTAGTTAGATAAGGTAACGTATTAATTTTGCTTTATTAAAATGATCACTCTTATTTTTATTTTTTAAAAAGATAGAAATGAAATATTGCACGAATATTGGTTTAAATAGACATTATAATCTGTTTTTTTGTTTATTTAAGTAAATATTACTATGTTTAACCTTCAGAGGTAATATATAATAATAATAAGAATAGTAATATAGGAAAAAGTTTGAATTCGACAAATTATAATGTGCTTTTAAAACTGATTATAGTTTTATAGTAAACAGTATTAAATAAAGTCAAAGCTACTGATAAAATACTGAACAATATTGTATTTTATATTTAATACTTTACCAATTTTTATGTAGTTGAGCCATTAATTTTATATTTTGACGTTGTATTTCACGAACTACTCCTAAAATTATCACCATAATAAATTCTATAATTTAACATAAAAGATTTTTTATTTTATTAATTTGAATACTTTTCATAAAATAAAAGTCTATCCATCACATTCTTATATTTTAGGTATCAAAAGAACGAATTACTGGAATTTTATGTATTTGCAATTATTTTATCTTTTATTTTCTTCACAATATAAGTTATACATTATTCATAATTTTTTTTTAATTCAACCATCATGAGATTATCATTTCATCGACAAAAATTTATAAATTCGTTAAAAAATATATTTAAAGAAATTTTAAAAAATCAAATCAGAGTCAAGCTAATTTGAAAAAACTCAAATCCAGTATTTAACTACTCTGTAAATTTTAACAAAAGATCAATTCAAACGTTGAAGAAAATATTTTAAATACATGTCGTAAAAGCATAAGTATATGAAATGATTCAAGTGTATATGATTCCTTTCTGCTGATGGTATAAAAATATTATGCAGTTTTTAAGAACTGAAATGTTTATTAATTAATATTTAAAAATGTGATTAATATAAAGATTACAAATTTATCGCAAATTTTACCGCAATATTAAATTTAATATTTATTATATACATGGTATCAACAATATAATACAATTAATTAAAAACACTAAGAATTATAATATTAGAAACGATATTGTATAACAACATAGTAATATTTAAAAATAAACTGTGTAATGACTTTAGAAATTCTTTTAATAGTTAAATTCACCGAAGCCATGTGGAAACTTTTCATGTCGGTAATAAGACCTTTTAATTTTCTGCACATTTATCTTGTTAGAATAGATAATTTAATCAATAGTGGAAAAAAGAAACAAACGCACGTCATTTGAAAAATAAGGCACATGAATTACGTACATTAGAATTTCCTCGTGTAGCTTTTAATTTCTGCTTGTCATAATCATCATTCGTTATTCTTCGGTTGGAATTTAGTTTCTTTTTCTTAGAGGGTATTTTTTTAATTAGTACCAATCATAGTATCATGTAAGGGATAATAATTACAGAGTTCTCAACAACTGAGAGAATTAAAAAGTTAAACAATCGATAAATTGTGTCTGTCGTTGCTTTTTATGGAATGGAAATAGAAAGACTAACTTAAACAATAAACTGTAAACTAATCTCTTATATTCCTTTCATTTGTGGTCATTTTCTACGATTGTTCATTACGAAGTGAAATCGAACAGTAAATGTACGAATTTTCCATCTTCGCAATTGCATTTGTTATCGTTATTGAATAGAGAATATAGAGTTGGAATTTTAGTGAATAAAGTTTTAAACATTTTGTGTGGAATTTTCACCATAATTTCGTCGTTTCTTGCACTTGAGGTATGAAATTTCAAGTTAAAGTTAAAATAAAAAACTATCAAATTATAAAATTTGTGCTTCGTAAATTTGAAGAACTTTTAGAATATATATGTTTTGATCGCATGTACGTATATTTTTATCTCAAAATTAGCCAGTATTAATTTATTTATTTAATTTCTTCGCTACGATGACGTTTTAAATTCAGTTTTATTCAATAGGATGAGATTAAAGTTATTCAATATTAATATGTTTTATTGTTTTTAATATTTTTTCATGTTATTGATATCGAAACTATTTTTTGATTGAATGAAATTATATTACGAATAAATTTTTTTTTATTTAAAATTCTGAATTCATTTAAAAGTTTCATTTTAAAATAAACAACTATATTTTTAATATCATCATATAGATATAACTTTTTGATAATAAGTTAAAAAATAAATTACATAATATATATACTAATTCATTTCACATATTAATTAATATCTTAAATATAACAAAAAAAAATAAATTAGTTTCGAAAAGATTGTTGAAATTTCATCATTTATTTCTATCATATTTTGTATTGTATATATTATATATTATATATATATAAATCATAAATGATCTGAGTCATGTAAAGTAATTGTTTTATACAAGTTCATATAAAAATATTCAAATTTATTAATAATTAAAAGTAAATAATAAAAAAATATTATAGTTAAATATAGATTAAATATAATTTAAATATATATAGTAGTATTTAACGAGTCTGTACAAATTATTGATATTTTTTTATTCACTTTTTAGCAACAGAAACTAAAACATTTACTACGCCAATCGGAGAAATGTGAAAAATTGAAACAATCATTTTACGACAAATCAGTCGCATTTCCAATGATATAAAACAACCAAATATAAAAGTAATTATTACTCATCGAAAATTAAATATGGAATTTTTCAATGATGTAAAGAATTTTGAAGACTTAATTATAATTGAAAAATTTGACAAAATCACTTACTACAACAAAATGGGACTTTTGTATATTGGAATGTGGCCGTTGGAATCCAATGCCTCAAAATTACGTATTTTATTGCGACGAATTCATCTTTTTATTATATTTTTTTTAGTATTTTTTTTAATAAGTGTCCAGTGGTTTGATATGTATTGTCTATGGGGTAATCTTGACGCTAATACCGAAACTATTCTTTCAAACGCTTTTGTTTCAACTGCTATCATTAAATTTTACAAATTTATGAACTGTATCCACATTTTTAAGGTTTATTATACTTTATATTATATTATCTTGTGATATATCTTTATTTATAACTTTTTGTATGTGTTGTATTTAATAAATTTATAAATGTATAAATGTTTAGGATATTTTTATAACTATGAGGAAGAATTGGATATCCGTAATGAAAAACCAGAACTCAAAGAAGAATAAAGAGATCATGTATAATTTGACTATAAAAGGTAGTCAACATAGTACAATTTATTTTATGTCAATATTTAGTACTGTATTCACGTATTTCATTATGCCTGCCATTCAATATAAAAGTGACGACATTCGTGAAAGGCGATATCCATTTTTTGGACGATATTATTTTGATCGAAACTCCGATTTAATTTACGGATTATGCTATACAATTCAAGTAAGATTTATTCATGTATAAATTATTATTATTATCTTGGAATTTAATATAATTTAAACTTAACGAAAATGTAATTATGGATTACATTTTTTTGTTTTCATATGTATAAATATTTTGTAGTCATACCTTCAGATATTCTTAATTATGTCTTAAAATTTCGGAAGTAGAAAATACAAATATTTATCTTTAGAGTAAAATTTTGTACGGTAAATATAAAACTATGATATAAAACACTTAATCAGATATTCTTTTATTTTATTATTTTTCTATGGACATATTGTAATATTGTAGGTTTACACGATAATTCTATAAATTTAATTTTTTTAACTCTTTGATTGGAAATTGCAAATCATAACTAGCAAACTTACTAATGTTATAAGTATTAAAGTACAAAATCAATAGATAATTTATTTATAAAAAAGTTATAATCTTAGAGGTAGGTTTTCATGAAAAAATAATTTTGGTATTATTGTAAGTATAATAATGTTAATTTGTATATACGTAAGTACTAAATTGACCGGGAATATAATTTGTATTTGAAATTTGGGCCAAGATTTAACAATTTAATTATTAATAATATAGTAATCTAATAATATAAATCCATTAAAATCTTTAATAATATATACAAACTTTAAATTTAAAAGAATATATATTTTAATTTATATTTTACTTCATTATTTATTCATTCTAAAATCAATGTTTTAATTTTCTGCGTTAATTTTTATATTTAT
Source organism: Dolichoris vasculosae (assembly GCA_018907195.1). Lineage (NCBI taxonomy): Eukaryota > Metazoa > Arthropoda > Insecta > Hymenoptera > Agaonidae > Dolichoris > Dolichoris vasculosae. The sequence continues at coordinate 4,964,769 of JACCHY010000015.1, forward strand.
ATGTTCAAGATATCAGAATATAACTCGAATTTTTTTTATTCTTATGAGTTAATACATCATAAGTTATTTCGTTATCATATATTAATCATATATTTAGAAATATGTTGAATATAAAACCTCGCAGATGTTACAAAAATGGAATATGTTCATTGTACGATAGAAAAAACTTAGGTTCATAAATCACACGTACGGTAAGAAATAAAGTGTTACGTTTAAAAATTTTCATATTTTGTAAAAAATATGAATGTAATCGTTAGTTTACCGGTAGTTCTTCCAGAAGAATTAGAAATTACAACTTTTTTTTACATAGTCTTGAACATGTTTTGTCATGATAAAATATATTTGAAGATTGCTGGTTATATTTGTATGTTAAAAAAAGTAGTTTTTTACTATCATTAAGTTTTTTTAAATACATAGTATTTGATAATTGAAGCAATATTAATTTTTAGGATTAAAAAAAATAGATTGACTGATGCTAATTATCCACGGAACCTCTTATTTTGTTATTTCACAAAATGAACCAACTGATTCAGTGGGCGTAATAATTATTAAATAAATCTTAATGGAAACCATTCATAGTAAAAATAAACAATTAATATTTAGGTTTATACGGTATAAAATAGCTTTTAATATAATTTTTCGTATGGTAATCGATTTAGTCACAAATCGTTTTGTTCAATCAATCATTTAATTTTTATCGTAGTTGTGAATTTATATTTTTGGTATTGTAACATATAAATGACATTTTAATTTTTATATTGAACTCATCACTGTGATACGAATTTGGAACTAACTACATTTTTGTACAAATTATGATCCAAATTTTACAAAATAACTACAAACGTAAAAATAATACCAATGTTTCCCTTACCGACTTGCACATATCATCTATATTTCCTATTCCAATTTCATGCAAATCATAATAATGTTTACTTATTCTTACTTATTCGTACTTTATCTAAATCGATTTCGTAGTTTCAGTCAGAATCAACATTTTTTAAATTTAGTTGATCAGTCGTTCGATCCGAATCTTTTGTCGATTATCCCGAAAACATAATTCTTTTGTTATTTGTTTCGACTTTAATTATTCGATTATTAATCTTTCTATCTATATTATTTTTCAACCACTTTTTAGAGAAATAATTTTTTGATCTGTACTTTTGCTAATTAAAGTTGTATTTATTCTTTTAGTGCAATTATAACGAGCAACGGAATTTCGTATTTTTTTGCGTTCTTTAGAATATTTTTACTCATTTTGGCATATATTATTGATATTAAAATTTGTTATAAAAGATTTCATTCATTAATTGACTTTTAAAATAAGAAATGTTTTCTAAAATGAAAAAGAACAAAACTAAAACATAATATAATTTTTTATCATTCAACATTATAGTTAAGATTTTTAACAGGTAATTACCGGAATTGCAATTACAACTATGACCTATGCTTTAGATAGTATTTTTGTCGTATGTATTTATCATTCTTGTGCTCAAATTCGTATTTTACAAAATGATCTAAAGAATCTTGGGAAAGATAAATTCATCTCAAAAGAAACGTTGAAAGGTTTTATTCGAAGACATCAAATAGAAATCGAGTAAATATCAAAAGTAAATACGATATTAAATAATATATATAAATTTTAAAATATCAGCAAGATTTTCTCTTTATAGGAATATCTACTTACTCGATGTAATTTTCAGTAGTTTAAGTTTACAGCAACTCCTCATGAGTTGTATTATGATGTGTGTTACCGTCTTCCAACTGATCATTGTAAGTTCGTTATGTGTTTATTATTTTACTTTCTTTATATTTTAAATCTATTTTATTTTTCTATGTACTTAGACGGTAAATGATCGCAGTCCAGAATTTTTTATGTATTTGGTGTGTATACCTTTAGTTTTCATTCAGCTTTTATTCTATTGTTATCCAGGTAACGAGTTAATTGTACAGGTAAGCGTTAAAAAATCGATTTTCATAATGGGATTAGTTGATGATTATTATAAATGAAGAAAATTTTCTATTTATTCTCTTTCAATTCCGTACATTATTTTATTCTTTAAAGTAACATTTTCTAACTTTGAAGCCTTCTAGTACAAAAAATTACACATAATATTTGATTCTTATAAATTACTGTAATATTTTAATAATATTTATAAAACTATTTATTGCCTTTGCATGAACTTATAGATATTAGTCGGAATAATTTTCTGTAATTCATATCTTGTACTAAAAGAGGAAGTATTAAAATGTCGGTTTAACTCTTAAGCTTATGACTTAAAATTTGATTGACTGTAAAGTCAAATGTGGAGGTTTATATGAGGTTAAATCCTTCGAGTGTAGTATCCCATTTTGTAACTTTAATTAATCAGAGTACCTATTCGTGCAATAATAAAGAGTAATGAAACCAAGGGACAAAAAGACGTAAATTGTTTTAAAATAGTTTTAAAATCTTTCATTCGTTTTCGAGAACAAAACAACAAATTCAGATTTAGTTTGATAGTCTGTACTTTAGGGATAAACGTATACTTTTATTGTGTTTAAAATTACTTATTTTTACAGAGTAAGTTAATAAGTGATACGATTTATCAATCTTCATGGACTAATTTAAAAACGCCTTTAAAGAAAAATCTGATATTTATGATTCAGAGAAGTCAAATACCACTTTCGATTACGGCTGGAAAAATTTATGTCCTTTCGTTAGAAATCTTAATGAAAGTAAGTATTTACTTAATAAATATACTAAACTGTCATATTGAGATATTATAATTGAATTAAAATTAATGTTTAACGAAACACATATTGTGAAGTAAAATTAACGAAAGTATTAACTTTATATTAATTTGAGATAAAGGTAAAATTTTTTCTGCAATATTTTTAGTAATTATAAAAATTGGTAAGATGAAAAAGAAATTTATTACTATGTTATGACATATTTATTGGTTATCTAATATTCTTAAATCGATTTCTAAATCGAGTTCTTAAAGATTTTAAATTTGATAATTTAAGTAAATAAAAAATATTATAAAAAATGATAAAACTAAATATTTTATCATGGATACTAAATTTTTATTTTCAGATTCTCAAGACTTCTATGTCCGCATTGTCGGTTCTATATGCGATGTATAATAAATAGTACGAAATCTATATTAATAATGGAATATATTAATTGAAATTGAAGGAATGGTGAATGAACTGAAACGTAAATGTATTTAATGTTTATAATTTATTAAAGGGCTGGGATACGTTAAGTTAATAAGTAGCGCATACAAAAAATAGGATATATATATCAAGAAAGTTGAAAAATAATGATCTTAAAAGATAATATCGAATTATTTTTAAATAACATGAATGAAATAATTTTTGTTTACAATTATATTATATAATAGAAATATATGAATGTATTCCCTGTATCCAAATGATAAAGAAAATCTGTTTTCATACAAAAAAAACAATAAATTATAAAAAAAACTAGAATAATGTTTTAGGAATGAAAAATGAAAATGATAATCAATATTTTTAAAATATACAAAAATAGTAATTTTTTAAAATTTAAATTTCTACAAAACTTATAATGCTTAAAAATATTAAAAAATAATATCAATATTATGAAGTATTCATAATAATATATTTCTTAAATAATGACATTTAATAACAATCAATTTTTATAAAGTTTATATACATAGTGTAAATGTCATTATTTAAAATTTTTTCAAAGAATTTATCAGGAAGTTTTATATAGATATTAGTATTCTTTTTTTCTGATTTCTGTCACAAATACATGTGTGATGTATGTAAATATTTTTCAACCTTAGATTAAAAGCTTTATATAGACGGTTATTCTGATGCATAAGCCAAAAAAGTCTTTTATACCCATAAACTTTAAGATTTAGTTACATTTTTTTTCATTTATGACTTATTTTTATAAGGTACTATATTTTATAATAGGATATTTTTTATAAAACAATATAACGTATAAAATAAATAAAAAATAAAACAATTACAATTACAATTTATAACTTACAAAAATCACAAACAATTTTCTACTTTTTTTTTATTTTCGTTGATTTTAGTTATTTTTAATAAATTTAGTAATATTTTTTGTATCTAAATAAGATTCGAATAGTACATTAGTACATTAGGTATAAGCTTATCAGATAAGTAATTTATCTCATTTATATTCTTTCATTCATCTTTTTAGATTCATTAATAAATCTAATGATTTGCTATTAAATATCAGAATTACGTAGTTAGCAATTGAGTTTTTATTTTAAAATTACATATACATTCTCGTGGATTATTGTCTCCTTATTATTGCTTTACTATATTATTATTTTTCTTATTTTAAATAATTTTATGATAATATACGTTAAGGTTTATTATGGTATAGAATTACCTAAGGTTTAGGTATTTAAAAAAAATTTTTTTTTAAATTACTTCCATAATGTATTTGTATTTTTATAATTATTAGTAAATTTTACTGAGTAATTGTTAGAGTACGAAGTGTGATTAAAAATTAATATTGTAATAAGCTAAGTAATCCGTAGTGTACGTCTGTACATGTGTGTTTATTTTGTAAGGATATCCTTAAAATACTAATATATTCCTAATTCAATACATCAGTTTATGTAATTCTACTATATGGTATGGAAACTTGAGTAACTACTATAAATTTGAATAATTATATTATACACTTTTTAGATTTTACTTATTTGATAACCATTCTCTAAATTTTTAAGAGAATTTGTACATGAATTTGAAGATGTTAACTATATTTTTTACATTGGTAGCCAAAGCTTGATACGAAGAATTGGAATAAAAAAGTATATATTTATATTTATAAGACAAAATAATTTATTATTTATTGCAACTTCTTAACATATGATTATTAAATTTTTTGAGACATTTTTTAATATAGAAAACTTTATATTATTATTGTACATATGATAGAAACTGGAAAAAATTATAGGAAAGAAATTTTGAACGAAACTTTACTTCATTAAATACATTTATATTCAGCCCTTGATAAAAATATTACTTATGCGACGAATTTGAAATCGTAAAAATAAGTTACATGGGTAAAAACAATTAGTAATGAATTAATTTAAAGTAGAAATTATTTGATTTTTATTACTTGTAGTAGTTTGTGCAAAAAACTCTTCTTAAATTAAGTTACATGAATACATATTATATGTGGTACATTAATAAAATAAGAATAAATGGATTTTTATTTAGAATTAAATATTTGTCAATATAATATAATTGAACATAATTCATTTTCTTCGTTTCGTATGTTTCTTTTTTTTGGATTTCCGGTTACATAAACGTTGATGACGACAAATAAAGGGAATAATTGGAGAGATGCTATAAAGTATAACGAGATTGAATTGAAATAAATCAAAAATTTCTATGTATTACATTTTATCTAACTTTTGTTAATATTCATCAAACAACAAATGTTTGACTTGGCGAGGAAAGATGAAAAAATTCTTTTGTCTTCCAAACCAATTTTTGCCTAATAAAATTACAAAATACAGCATAAATTTCAATCAAGCGGATTATTGTTTCTCTTAGAATGGAATAAAAAAAATTAGTTGAATAAGTATTTTGAATAAGTAAAATTGAACATTCACGAAAAGGACTTATAGTTTTATGGACTTATTCATGAACGAACAATAAATTATATTTTCAAATATTTGTATCATAGTATTATAACTGTGTACTGACATAATCAAGTTACAATTAGAAGTCTTATATTAAATACATCCGTGACAACTAAATCAAACCGATTATTCTCCTTTCTTTTCCTGTTTATGCGCTGTTCAGTCTTTGAATGTGACGCGTTAGAAATATTTGATAAAATTATACAGAAGTAGCAAAGATAGATAAGAAATTATAAAGAAACATTCATTTTCATAAATTCCAGCGAATATTATTCGTAAGATTATATATAATTCCAGTAAGCGATTTTCTTTATATTACCTCTACAATTGCGTATGTCAACCAATCCGATCAAAAATATTTTACAGAAAATCTAGAAGTATTTTACTTGATATTTTGTATAAAAATGTTCCAATCATTTTTACTATGATTAACCGATTATTCAGTGTAGTTTTATATTATCGCAACAAATGTAAAAAAAAAAATTTAAAAAGGTATTTACATATAAGTATTTACGTTACACTTTTTTTATATAATTTATATAAAATAAATGTCAAACTTTGTTATTTCGATTTCGCTTTCATAAACATAATTATAAATTAGTGATATTACGAAATTGTATTAAATCAATGTTATAAAAAAGAAAGATTTATCAAATTAAAGATTTGATTTAGACTATATATCGCAACATATAAATGGAAGCAAAGTGATAAGAAATTTCAACTTTTTATTAAAAATGATTCATAAGTTATTCGTGATAAAGTCGAATTTCTTTTTGATATGTTTTCGAATTGATTAAATAATATCTGATTTTGATGTTCGAATTTTATTCATAAATGTTCCGAACCATTTGCATTCGAAAAATTCTTATTGAGAAGAAATAAATCAAAAATAATGTTTTAACTCTTTAAAAATGAAAAGTTCACTTTGGTCATTTTAATCATGTTTTTTTGGGTAAAAAATGTAAAAATTACTGTTATAGTAAAGTGTTTCATAATTATTTAGAATTTCTGTTTTGAAATATATTTATCATTTAAGTTAATGTTAACTTTTGTTCTATAACTATTACACTGAAAAAATATATAAATTTTACAGTTATAATTTCTGTTTCAAACAATACATTTGTTCCTCTTTATAATTAAATTTCTTTTTTATATAGTTTTAATAGTTGTGGTATTATACGTTTAATTAATAATATTATAGTAGATGCACTAAAAAGTAATGTAAAAAATTATTTCAGTGCCTGTATTGTTATATCGATGAACTTGAAGCTACAGAATGTAACGACTGTGTTAATAAACTTATATGTTGAAAAAGATGTTTGATTCAAGCCACAAATGTGGAATTGACTACTGGTCAAATGTTTGTAAAATGCCTTTTAGATTGCAATTGTGAATTTTCCTTAAATGTGCTTTAAACAGTTTCACCAGTGCGAACATTTACTCTTTTTGAAAGAAAAAAGAATAAAAATTACATGTTTTAGATGCGAAAGTGGATAATTGGGTTGCTTGCCCATATTGTACATATTTGATGGAAATACATTCAGAAATCAAAATGTGTAAATTAAAAAATCATGAAAGAATAAAAATATTTTACAAGTATCATAATTTTAACATTAATATTTACATGTTTTTAGATTATGTAACAGAGGAAATTATTATGTAATAACGCGTCAAAAAATTATAAATCATCACTCGTATAAATTGTTCATAAAAAATCATTCCGTAAACAAGTAATAAGAGTTTTCGAAAACTAATAGAAACCTATTGTTAAAAACTGCACTTATGATCAACTACAATATTTTTGTATTGCAATTATAAACTATGGACGTCAAAAGTTGATTAATAGTTAGAATCATTTTAACCAGTATAATTTTTTTTTTATAATATTAATGTGATTTATATTGATAGTTCAAAATCAGATATCATATAGATGTAGTAGACCTTAAATTTGAAATATTTGATATCTTTAAAACCAAGCCTTTTCAAAGTGTTGTGAAACAATTTTTCATATAAAAGAATCATTTTCTCGAGAAAAGAAAATTAGATAGATGAATCCACTTTGAACGAATATTTTAACATTTTTGAAGAAAATATATCAAAATGAATCATTGATGAATAAATGACTTAATTTAACTAAACTTAACGATGAAAAATCAACAACGTATATGTAAATGACGTATAATTTATATGAAATATATTTATTAGATAAATATAAATGTTTACTGATAAAAAGCCATTATGTTTTCAAATACTGTATGAATACATCGGTGCTCATGAAATCCATGCGACTTCCTTCTTTTCCTTTCCTTTTCCATGAGTGGAAATTATCTTTTTAAAATCACAAATGTTGACAATGTTAAATGTAGACATGTGAAAGAAAAAAAATAATTATGCAAGACAGATTTAAACAATAATTTTATATACTTTTAATTTATATTCATTAAATATTAAATAAGAAGGTTTATATTTACCGTAATATGTTATATTTTGCTTAAAATTTTCTGTATTTGAATCGATAATATATTTCAGGATGTTGACTTTATATATAACTTCAACTCTGTTAATTTAAGAAAATTCGATTATATTATGATTTGTATTCATTTTTAGTGTATAAATGTAATATAAATTCAAATATATTTAGTAAATAAGTTATATATTCTAATTTGATAATGTATTAAATTGCCTTATTACATATTATTCAAAATGATCGTATGTGTTTAAGTGTATGTTAACATTATATAACTATGCAATAGATATAAATAATCTCAAATATATGTACCGTTTGATAGTTAAATCGTGCCTTTTTATTTCATTAATCCTTCTTCCTTTAAATAAAATTGTTCTCATCTCGCGTTACACCCGTATGAAAAAAAATTATTGTTACAAATCGTTTCATGTAAATTAATATTAGCTTTATATTTTTTACTTATATTTTAACAATTATAAAGATGTATGTTTACGCGCTCACGAATACTATATTATGTGGTAACTTTTATTATATATATTAAACCTTCGGTGACTAAAATGTTATATAACAACAATCAACCGCAAAGATTTTTACATAAAAAATTATTTAACTATTAGTTGCTAAAAATATATCTATGATTATTTTATTCTATATTTTTTTGTAAGAGATTAACGGCAATCTTCAATAATAATTCTTACTCATTGTTTGAAAAATAATACTAATAATAATTAAAGTCTTTACTCCTGATAAATTTTAATTTCTAAGAATAAAAATTATATCTAAATTAATAATTTAATATGTTAATGGATCTTTAATAAAACCAATAAGAAATATTTTTTGTTGATAAATAATTTTTACGATTGGTTCATTCTACAAACTAGATAAATTTTAAATGACGATTATATGAATTTATGTTAAATAATTATACTTTACGTAAATACTGATTTTTATAAACTTGATTAACAATAATAAATGAATTGGTAATAATTATACTTACCAGTATTTACATTAAATATTTTAATTTATTCATGTAATTGAATAAATATTTTTTTTATATATACATTTTTAATTCTATTATAATTCTATTATAATAAATTTTGATTAAAAAAAATATACAAAAATATAATTTAAAAAATTGTATAATTAATAAAAAAATTCTTATTTTTTTAATTAAAATTTTTATTTTTATTAAACTAAAATATAAGCAGTATTATCGAGTCGCATATGCTTTTAATAGTTAAATTGTCCGAAGTAATGTAGGAACTCCTCTTGTAGGAAATAAGTCTTTTTAATTTACTGCACATTTATCTTACTAGAATAGATAATTTAATCAATAATGGAGAAAAATGAAGCAAACGCATGTCATTTGAAAAATAAGGCACGTGAATTACGTACATTAGAATTGTCACGTGTAGCTTTTAATTTCTGCTTGTCATAATCATCATTCGTTATTCTTCGGTTGGAATTTAGTTTCTTTTTCTTAGAGGGTATTTTTTTAATTAGTACCAATCATAGTATCATGTAAGGGATAATAATTACAGAGTTCTCAACAACTGAGAGAATTAAAAAGTTAAACAATCGATAAATTGTGTCTGTCGTTGCTTTTTATGGAATGGAAATAGAAAGACTAACTTAAACAATAAACTGTAAACTAATCTCTTATATTCCTTTCATTTGTGGTCATTTTCTACGATTGTTCATTACGAAGTGAAATCGAACAGTAAATGTACGAATTTTCCATCTTCGCAATTGCATTTGTTATCGTTATTGAATAGAGAATATAGAGTTGGAATTTTAGTGAATAAAGTTTTAAACATTTTGTGTGGAATTTTCACCATAATTTCGTCGTTTCTTGGACTTCAGGTATGAAATTTCAAGTCGAAGTTAAAATAAAAATAACTATCAAATTATAAAATTTGTGCTTCGTAAATTTGAAGAACTTTTAGAATATATATGTTTTGATCGCATTTACGTATATTTTTATCTCAAAATTAGCCAGTATTAATTTATTTATTTAATTTCTTCGCTACGATGACGTTTTAAATTCAGTTTTATTCAATATGATCAGATTAAAGTTATTCAATATTAATATGTTTTATTGTTTTTAATATTTTTTCATGTTATTGATATCGAAACTATTTTTTTGATTGAATGAAATGCCGTTGCGAATAAAAATTTTTTATGTGAAATTATAAATTTTATATATAATATATATATTTCTAATAAAAATAAAAATTATTTATTTTTATGTAACTGTTACATTTCAATAATCAGTTTAAAGTAAAAATTTATTTAATATATATCTAAACTATTTTTCGTATAATGGTTTAAAATCTATATTTAATATTATAAATATTATAATAAAGCAAGTTTGAAAAAAAATTGAATAAATTGTGTCCTTCGTTTCTTTTCCATTTTTTTTTGCATATATTAAATTAATAATAAATAAATATAACAATTATTAATAAAAAATTATAAAAAATATTATTATTGTTTAATATTATTTAAATACAATATATATAGTTAATATAATTCGGTGAAGCAACACAATTAATTAATATAATATTTATCCATTTTTTAGAAACAGTTCACATCTGTTGATCAATAGTACAAAAACTAAATAAAGTTATATAAAAGTAAATAAATACTCAACAAAAATAGTTAATATGAAATTTTTTGATAAAATTGATAAACTTGACGATTTAGATTTATTAAGGGAATTCGACAAAATTACTTACTACAACAGAATGGGACTTTTGTATATTGGAATGTGGCCGTTGGAATCCAATGCCTCAAAATTACGTATTTTATTGCGACGAATTCATCTTTTTATTATATTTTTTTTAGTATTTTTTTTAATGATTATCCAATGGTTTGATATGTATTTTTTATGGGGCAATTTAGATGCTAGTACCGAAACTATGCTTTCAAACGCTTATATTTCAACTGCTATAATTAAATTTTACAAATTTATGAACTGTATCCACATTTTTAAGGTTTATTATACTTTATATTATATTATCTTGTGATATATCTTTATTTATAACTTTTTGTATGTGTTGTATTTAATAAATTTATAAATGTATAAATGTTTAGGATATTTTTATAACTATGAGGAAGAATTGGATATCCGTAATGAAAAACCAGAACTCAAAGAAGAATAAAGAGATCATGTATAATTTGACTATAAAAGGTAGTCAACATAGTACAATTTATTTTATGTCAATATTTAGTACTGTATTCACGTATTTCATTATGCCTGCCATTCAATATAAAAGTGACGACATTCGTGAAAGGCGATATCCATTTTTTGGACGATATTATTTTGATCGAAACTCCGATTTAATTTACGGATTATGTTATACAATTCAAGTAAGCTTTATTCATGTATAAAGTTTTATAATATTAAGATTATTTAAATTATTAATTAAAGTATTAAGTATTATTTAAATTTTCATTTAATGAAATTATTTTTTGTTTTTTTAATAAGAGATTGAGTCTCCGAGTAAAATAGGATATTTATAATACATATTTTTCTATTGATAAATTCGAACTTTTTTTAATAATCCTTAAAAATTTTAAATAGAAAAGAATTATGTTTTTTAATATTAATATTACTTCATTATACATGTATTTTGATATTTAAGTATTTTTCGATGTATTTATTGTTATATTTATATGCTCAGAAAAACAATTTAAATTTTTTACTCATTGTAATAATTTATAGAATGTAAAATATGTATTTTTATTGAATACTTATAAATATTAATATATTTATAAATATGTATATATACTTATAAATATTCTAAATTTAAAGCTGCTTTTTATGTATAATTATAATATTGCGAATATATATTTCAATTTTTATACATGTATTCATTATTATTTACAAATACTTCTAAATTATACGCTACACTAAATTATTAATTTTTTTTTCAAATTTATTATTGTTTAGTAATCTCAAACGACTGCATCAATACAAATTTTAATTTATAAACAAAAATACTGATGGAAAGCATCATATTCACAGTAAAAAATTTATCTTTAGGTTTATGATTTTTAAAATTATCTTTTCGAATGGTGATCGATTTAGTTACAAATCTTTTTGTTCAATCAATCATTTAATTTTTATCGTAGTTGTGAATTTATATTTTTGGTATTGTGACATATAAATGACATTTTAATTTTTATATTGAACTCATCACTGTGATAAGAATTTGGAACTACATTTTTATACAAATTATCATCCAAACTTTACAAAATAACTACAAACGTAAAAATAATACCAATGTTTCCCTTACCGACTTGCACATATCATCTATATTTCCTATTCCAATTTCATGCAAATCATAATAATGTTTACTTATTCTTACTTATTCGTACTTTATCTAAATCGATTTCGTAGTTTCAGTCAGAATCAACATTTTTTAAATTTAGTTGATCAGTCGTTCGATCCGAATCTTTTGTCGATTATCCCGAAAACATAATTCTTTTGTTATTTGTTTCGACTTTAATTATTCGATAATTAATCTTTCTATCTATATTATTTTTCAACCACTTTTTAGAGAAATAATTTTTTGATCTGTACTTTTGCTAATTAAAGTTGTATTTATTCTTTTAGTGCAATTATAACGAGCAACGGAATTTCGTATTTTTTGCGTTCTTTAGAATATTTTTACTCATTTTAGCATAAATTATATTGATATTACAACTTTCTACAAGAGATTTAATTAGTTAGTTATTGTTAAAATAACATTTCATAATTTTCTTATGGATATTAGTTTTGAAAGCACGAAAACTTTAAAATAATATGTTATCATTTTTTAATTATTTAATATTAGTACTTAGAAATGTTAATAATTTTATAGTAAATAATAAAGGATTTGAAAGTTATGATCTTTAATAGGTAATTACAGGATTTATAATTGCAACTGTGACTTATGCTTTAGATAGTATTTTTGTCGTATGTATTTATCATTTCTGTGCTCAAATTCGTATATTACAAAATGACCTACAGAATCTTGGAAAACCTCAATTCACCTCAAAAGAAACGTTGAAAGGTTTTATTCGAAGACATCAAATAGAAATCGAGTAAATATCAAAAGTAAATACGATATTAAATAATATATATAAATTTTAAAATATCAGCAAGATTTTTTCTTTATAGGAATATCTACTTACTCGATATAATTTTCAGTAGTTTAAGTTTACAGCAACTTCTCATGAGTTGTCTTCTCATGTGTGTTACCGTCTTCCAATTGATCATCGTAAGTTGGTTCATTTTATTTCATTTTACTCCCGTTAATCTATTTATATTTATTTTACTTTCCTATGTACTTAGACAGTAAGCGATGGCAGTCCAGAATTTTTTATGTATTTGTTTTGCATACCCGTAATTTTCATTCAGCTTTTGTTCTACTGTTACCCAGGCAATGAGTTGATGGTACAGGTAAGTGATTAAAAATAACATTTCATCGTGTAGTTATTACTAACGGATAAGATATTTGAAAAAATTGCTTATCAACTAGTTTAACTAAAAAACAACTAATATTTATTTACTTTGAGGTTTGTATATTATTTTATAATTGGAAATTTGAAAATAAAATTACCAACGGATATAGTAAAAAAATCAAATATGATACTTTATTTTGATCAATGATTAGAGTTTTTAAATATTGTTGATATTTTTTAAGAATTTTATACGTATTTATAGAAACTATTTCTGATAAAATGTTACTGTTGCTATGTAAGAACTTTATTTGGAGTTATAAATATTTTTTACGCCATTTCATTATAATTGATAGTTTCTTATGAAAGATAAAGTCAAAATCTATCCAAAGTGAATGTTTCAAATTTAACCTCACTAAGTTAATAACTGTAAGTCATAAGAACACTAATGCATATAAAAAAGTAATGGAACCAAATGGTGATAAAGTTAGTCATCTATTAGTCGTCAAATCTATATCAGATTTTGTAAAAAATATAAAGAAACCAATTTTATATTTTGTTTATTTGCGTGACTTAAATTATGAACTTTAATTAAAATTGAAATTTTAAAGATTATTTACTTTTACAGAGTGAGTTAATAAGTGATGCAATCTACCAATCATCCTGGATAAATTTAAAGGATTCGTTACAGAAGAATTTGATTTTTATGATTCAGAGAAGTCAAATACCGCTTTCGATTACGGCTGGAAAAATTTATGTTCTGTCATTAGAGATCCTTAGGAGAGTAAGTATTAATTGGATTATATACAATAAAAATTCTCTTGTTATATTCAAAGAAATCTTCTAAATTATATTATATTAACTAAATTATAAAATAATGTGAAAAGTAATAAATCTAATTATTTACTGCGGATACTAATTCTTTATTTTCAGATTTTAAAAACTTCTATGTCGGCGTTGTCGGTTCTCCATGCGATGTATAATAAATAGTGCAAAATTTATAGAAACACTAATCGATTGTAATTAAAAACTAATGCATGAATATGTATGTGAATTGCGTTAATGATTATAATCCATTAAAGGGTGGCAACATGTTAATTTTATAAGTAGGGTACAGAAAATTCCAAAAGCACGATCTTAAATAATTATATAAAGTTCTAAAATTAAGATTCAATTTTTAAATAAAGGAATTTTTATGTTAATAACAATTAAAAATTAGTTTAGATAAATATTTTAGCGTTTTTTAAGCAGAATGGAAAAAATTAATCATCGATAAACAGAAGACTTGATTTCATAGACTTAAGCACAAAAAACCAACAACGTATAGGTTTAAAAATGTGTATTAAATAAATATAAATGTGTACTTATAAAATCCGTTGATGTACATTCTGGAAATATATCGTTATCCACTATGTGAATCATGAGACATTGTGTTAACGGTAAAAAAGAAGAATAAAGAAAACTACGGCATTACAAAAACTATTTCAACATAATGCAGAAATAAACAATAATTTTAATTGTATTTTAAAACGCTATCCATATTGTTTTTTATAACTAATTATAAATAATCGAATCTTTTTGTAAGAGGTTACTTTTATACTTTTTCATTAAACATACATTTGTCACCAATCGAATCATAAATATTTTGTACAAAATTGAGAAGGCGTTTCGAAAATTTGTAGATCAACACAAGGCCTAAAAGTTTTCGATCATGTAGATTAACATATATAAAAATTATTATTATCATAAATTATTATATATCGATACAATAATTCTAATATTATTTAATTTGATATTTCAAACGAAAAACTGTCCAAAATTTTTATACTTATTATTAACCGATCGTTAAATGTAGTATTTTATTATAGCCATGAAAGTAAAAATAGAAGAATAAAAAATGTTTGCATGTAAGTATTTGCGTTATACTTTTTTTACATTATTGCTAAAAATACACGTAAAGTTATATAATGCCAAATTAATTTCAATAAATATAAATTTCAAATAATCATAAGGAAATTGTATTAAAAAATATATATATAAAGACGAACGTGTTTATACCGAATTTGTTTTTAAAATGTATATTTTAAATATTAATTTTGACTAAACTGCTTTCTTCAATTTTTAATCATTATTAAAATTCAAGTGAAATAATTTGATAAGCGTATTTGTAGATAAATGATATAATCTATGTATTTTCAGACAATTAATTAAATAATAGATGATTAGAAATCCAAAATCCAATATAATCAATTAAAAAAACTATTATATTCTCCAAACAATTTATATATTTTTAGAGTATTTATAGTTACAAAATTATTTTCAGTTTTTATTTTAAAATACTAATGTTCCAGCTATTAAAAAAATTTTTTTTTCTAGGTTCACTATATCGAGCCTATATATGAATATTAAAAATAATTTCAAATTCACACATTAACTTTTGCAGGGAAGTATAAAAACAACCAATTTATCCCATTTGTAGTAAAACAGATGATTTAACATTACTGCAAGAGATAGAATTTATTAAAAATGGAATATCAATTGAAAATTAATGAATGAAAAAAGAAACGAACAATGCTAAAGAAATAAACAAGTAAGTAATAAGTTTGTGTTTTGATGTTATATGAAACAATTTTTAAAGTAATTAACGTCATTCAATAATTTTAGTAAATGTGTTAAAAAGTAATGTACAAATTATTTCAGTATTATGGTCAAAACTCTGTAACATGTCTTTTCAATTGGGATGGTGCAGTTTTCTAAAATTCGATTCAAGAGATTTTACCTCTGCGTATCTTTCATACTTTGCAAGAAAAAATAAACATTAGAAATTTTCGATGCGAAACTGGATGATTTCGTTTCTTATCCATATTTTACATATTTTAAGGAAATAGACACACGGATTTAAATATCTAAAAGCCAAAAAAGCAAAAATCGTGAATATATCATGATATACTAGAGGTATTAAATATTTTATAATTGTATAGTGAAATTTTTGTTTGTGAAATGTAAAACGGTACTTGAAAATTTTTTTAAATTTTTAAAAAAAAAATTTATATTCAATAACGGCCTAAAGTAAAAAATATTAACTGACATAAAATATTCATGAAATATTTATATATATATATACACATATACGTATATATACATAAAAGCAAATTAGATAAGCCATCAATAAATAAAATATTCCAGTTTATTTAATTTAAAATTATAAGTTTTAAATTTCAGTGCATTTAAGAATGGAGATACGTTAAATTATTTTATTACAAGCGATTAATTAAATTTACATCTATTAATTCTACTTGACTTTTGTACAAATTTTTATTAACTTATGCTAAAGTACGAAAAAAAATGTTTCTAATGATTCTGACATATTTACCAGTATTTATTTGAAAATATTAATTGTCTAATTCCAGTCATTTATTGAGTTTTATATCAATGTGTTCATCAACATACGAATCAATAAATTGAAATTTATTAATACAAGTTTTCATAAATAATTTCGTGATTAATTATTTTGAAAATAATATAATGCAAATAACAATAGTAAATATATTTTATTGTGTGTTCGTCCACCAGTATAAAAAATATTTACCTTAATGTTTAAAAATTCTCATACATACAATTTTGTAAGAGATTTAAATTTTAATAATTAATAAATACATATACAACAAATTACACCTTCTTTTCAAAACCAAAATTATGTATTTACTTTATTTAATAAATTCAAATCATACATAATATAAATAATTACATTTTTTAATATATTTTTATCTCATAATAATTTCATTTTCTACTTTTTAAATATTTTAAAAACGATGTAATGTCTTTTAACAATATTTAAAAATAAACTATATAATAACGAGGGGAATTCTTTTAATAGATAAATTGACTGAAGTTAAATTCTCGTGTCGTAAGTAAGGCTTTTGAATTTCTTGCACAGTTATTTTACTAGAATAACTAATTTAATCGATAATGTAAAAAAGAAGTAAACGATCGTCGTTTGAAATACAAGGCATAATAATAAGTGCATTTGAAATGTCCCTATGTAGCTTTTAATTTCTGCTTGTCAGAGTCATCATTCGTTATTCTTCGATCGGAAATAAGTTTCTTTTTCTAAGAGGGTCTTTTTTTTAAAAAGTACCAATCATATTATCATGCAATGTATAGTAATTGTAGACTTTTCAACGACTCGTTGAATTCTTAAAACGCCAAACAATCAATATGTTCCGCGTGACGTTAGTTTTTATGGAATGGAAATAGAAAGACAAACTTATGCAACAAACTGTAAACCAATATCTTATTATCTTTTCCTTCGTTATCATTTCCTACGATTGTTAAATACGGCGTGAAATATAACAGTAGATTTTTAAATTTTTCTTACAAAATACTTGAAATTATTATTATTTTGTAAGTTATGTATAAAGTTTTAATTTTATTTCATAAAGTTTCAGATATTTGGAGAGGGATTATCTCCTTAATTTGTTCGTTGGCTGCAGTTCAAGAAAAAAAGAACCAAGTTATGTTAAAAGTGAATATTACAAATTATAATAGCTAAGTTTTATTAATTTGATAAACTTGAAAACTCGTATCAGAGTAATCGACTAAAGTATGTATTTATCACAGATATGTAAAGTACTATATCTAAATTATTTAGGATTAAGGTAAATTTATTTTTCTGATTTTAATCATTTTAATTATCATGAAATATGATGAATTTGAATCGAGTAAATAATAAGAATATTTTCAAATGTAAAGATTGTTTTTCATATATACATTATTTCTGGATCGTAAATAATCTTTTACATTAAATAATTGCCACTGTAAATGTAACTTCTTCGATTGGAATTTATATACAACTTTATGTATCGTAATTTCAAAATTGAAAAATACATATTATGAATATTGCGAATTAAAAATTATGCATATAATGTTTTAATGTTGATGTTACTTTCCAATAAATAATTTGAAACTAATGATACTCAATGTATATATTAATTAAATTATCCCGTATTGGCTTGAAACAACATTTAATATATTACACATACACGAATTTAACTAATTCGGAAAACATTGATAAATTTTTTCGTTAATTTCTTTGGTTATTGGATTCGCCTGTATTATATATATATAAAATAAATTAATACACAAACATTCGATGTTAAAATGAATAATATTATTGTAGTAAAATTATCTTCAAATTTAATATATAAATTAATTGTCCTTAGATAAAAAGGCAAAAGTTATTAACATATCTTTTACTTAATTTTCAGAAATAGTGTTTGAAATATTTCATACCTAAAACAGAGGATCGTGAATAATTTGTGAATAATTTTACAACAAATCTGTTTCATCTCGCGATCGTATTTTACAGCTATTTACAAAATTAAGAAAATATACATGGAAATTTGAGTATGGATTTTTTACACGAACTAGAAAAATGCGACGACTTACATATAATAAAAGAATTTGATAGAATCACTTACTACAACAAAATGGGACTTTTATGTGTTGGAATGTGGCCGTTGGAATCCAATGCTTCAAAATTACGTATTTTTTTACATCGAATTCATCTTTTTATTATATTTTTTTTATCATTTTTTCTAATGTGCGTTCAGTGGTTTGATATGTATTTTTTATGGGGTAATTTAGATGCTAATACTGAAACTGTTATGTCGTTTTCTTTTATTACATCTGCTTTGATCAAATATTACAAATTCAAGAATTGTATTCCAATTTTTAAGGTTTATTATTCTTTATCTTTTAGTATTTATTATATAATTAATGTTTATCGTATTGTTTAAAAAGTATATTAAATTCATATTTAAATATATAGCATATTTATTCAACGATTAGGACTAATTGGATATCCGTAATGAAACATCAGAATTCGAAGGAGAATAAAGAGATCATGTACAATTTGGTAATGAAAGGTAGTCAACACAGTACAATTTATTCTATATTGATGTATTCCACTATATTCCTGTATTCTATTATGCCTGCTATTCAATATAAAAGTGTTGATGTTCGTGACAGGCGATATCCATTTTTTGGACGATACTATTTTGACCGTGATTCGGATGTTATTTATGGATTATGTTATATAATTCAAGTAAGATATATTCATTAATAAATTATTATCGTGCCTGACGTTTTACATTTTATAATTTTTGACAATCCTTTGCTTTTAAAAGAAAATAAGTTATTTCGCTGTCGTACATTAAAAACGAATGTTTCAATATTCTAAAAATTAAGAATCTCGAATAAAATAAAACTTACTTTTTCACTAATACACTTCCAATATTACAATGGATAATTCGTTTAATAAGAAAAAATTTTTTATTAGTATATCATATATACAGAATACAAATTATCTGTTGGATTTACGAAGTGTCCGCATCGTATACAAAATATTACTGTGCACACATTTTTCGAAGGAGTCCTCCTATATTAATAGTAATTCTCTAAATTATTTTTAAGGATCCGTTGAATATGTACAGTCGTAAAATAAAACAATATGTTATGTCTTTCTAAATTTATATACATTTAAGAAAGTATTGTTTCCTTTTCGATTTTTTCAGAAATTTCATTTTTAAAAGACAACTTATATCAATTTAGTAATCCCAAGTAGAACGAATAAAGAATAAATTTAGTAAACAGTTCTAATACCGATATTAATCTAACCGACATTTATTTGTTATCCACATATCAATTTTTAATTTGTAAAGTTTTCTCCATGATAGTTTTAATGTTTCCAATAGAAATTGTTATATCACTCAAATATTTAAAAATAAAACTCTCTACATAGAAATTATGAAGTTTCGAACTAAATTTATCATAAATTCTTTTCGGTTTAGTTACAAACAATAAAATTCGATATTGTAATATTCAAACTGTTTTTAACATTTAGTACTCATTTAGAGAAATGTTAATTAATAGTTTTACAATATAAAGTAGTTTGTTATATACTATTATTGACAGATCATTACTGGAATTTTAATTGCAACTACGGCCTATGCTTTAGACAGTATTTTTGTCGTATGCGTATATCATTCTTGTGCTCAAATTCGGATCCTACAAAATGATCTAAAGAATCTTGGAAAACCTCAATTCACCTCAAAAGAAACGTTGAAAGGTTTTATTCGAAGACATCAAATAGAAATCGAGTAAATATCAAAAGTAATTATGATATTAAATAATATATATAAATTTTAAAATATCAGCAAGATTTTCTCTTTATAGGAATATCTACTTACTCGATATAATTTTCAGTAGTTTAAGTGTACAGCAACTTCTCATGAGTGGTCTTCTCATGAGCGTTAATGTCTTCCAACTGATCATTGTAAGTTCGTTTAATTATTTTCAATTTTACTATGGTCAATCTATTTATATTTATCTTACATTTCTATGTACTTAGACAGTAAACGATCGAAGTCCAGAATTTTTACTGTATTTATTTGCAATACCTGTAATTTTTCTTCAGTTGCTGTTCTACTGTTATCCGGGAAATGAGTTAATGGTACAGGTAAGTTTAGGAACAAGATTATTTGATATGACACTGATTATAAATTGATCTGATCATTTGGTAGAATTTCTTGATATCTATTAAAACAGAAAAATTTAATTATATTGTATTTTCTGTTACATTTAGAACCTATTTTATAATTGAAAACAAAATTTTGTATTAATGTGGCTTAACATCAGGTAATAAAGTAATACGTTATATTTCATTTTTAAAACTAATTGTAGTTTTTAAATTAATGTTAGTATTGCTAATATTTTTCAAGAATTTGGTACGTAAATTCATAGACTTTTTCTGAATAAAGTTTAGTGTCAATATGTAATTACTTTATCTGAATTTATAAATATTCTTGACATTAGTCTCTCATGATTAATAGTTTGTAATAAAAGATAAAATCAAAATTGTTGATCCCATTGAACAGAAATATTTAAACTGTAAAGTCGTCGAGTTCGTAGGTTTCACTTGTCAGAGCACCGAATGAACAAAAATAAATAGTAATGGAAAGAAGTCGAGAAAAGGAAACGAATGTCATCAATTTTTTGAACATATTCACAAAAAAAAATCTTTATTTATTTGCATGATTCATATTCTATGTATTAAGAATAAGCGAATGTATGTAGTAAATATATTTAATTTTTCAGAGTCAGTTAATAAGCGATGCAATTTATGAATCATCCTGGATTAATTTGGAAGAGCCTTTAAAGAAAAATCTGATATTTATGATTCAGAGAAGTCAAATGCCGCTTACGATTACGGCTGGAAAAATTTATATTCTCTCGTTAGAAATCTTTAGAAAAGTATGTTTTTACCGAATGCACATATTAAACTTCTATAATAAGCTATTATACTTAATCCAAATTAATGTTGAGCGAAACACATATTTAAGACTAATATTAACGAAAGTATTAAATTAATAAAATTATGACATAAAAGCATAATATACTCTACAATATTTTTATTGCTTGCGAAAATTAGATAAATTAATAAAAAATGTATTACTATATTAATACAGATTTATTGTTCGTCTAATATTAGTAAATCGTTTATTCATATCAAACATCTTAAGTACAAAATTCCAAGTAAATCATAAAATATTGATAAATCATAAAACTTGATATTTTAAAATCAAGATTGAATCTATATTTCCAGATTGTCAAAACTGCGATGTCGGCGTTGTCGGTTCTCCATGCGATGTACAATAAATAGTTCAAAGTCTATATAAATAATGTATTTGAATTAAATAAACAATGTATCAACTCGAACTTCGACTGAGTTACCGTTTTTGTATCTACCAAAGTTAGGAAAACTTAAATTTAAAACATAATGTATAAAAGTAATAGAGTATTCAGTAAAAAAGGTAAAAATTTTGATTGTGAAATAATAGATTAATGTATTGTCAACTGAAACGAATGACAAAATCTATTTAAGGTCGTACAATATTGTCAAATACTTTCCCGAGAGAATATTCGTAGTTTTAACTGAATAAATGAAATTCGACAACTATTGAAAAAAATGAATATAAAAAAACGAAACTGTAACAGATTTTTATTTTGTTTTTGTTCTTTTTCTAATATATGTCTATAAATTTCTTCAAATTATTATCTATCTATAGACGTTTCTGTTTATTAAGAACTTTTATTGAGTCTTGTTGTTATACTTTATAATATGCACTTAAATCACTTAAATAGCTTTAAATATTTACATTGTGAAATAATATTTAATTATGATGACTATAAATTCAATATAAATTTTTGAAATATTAATTTATTTATAAAGTATTCACGAATGAGATAACATGATTAATTTTTTTGTAAAATTTTATATCATCAAAAGATATTCTTTAAATTTCTAAGATTCTATCAAATATTTTAAGTAAGCTGATGTTTAATGTTAGGTATTAAAATTGTTAAATATTAAATCAAAAATCTCTTAAAATAAAGAAACGTTAGTTATGAATTTGGATGAAATCTTTCATTTTGTCATGATCATTATTTTTTTGGAAAGATTTTTTTCATCAACTTAATTTACATTTGACATTTAAATAAAAGAATTTGCATTTTTTGTTAGAATGAAACATTTATCAATATAATCAAATTTAGAAAATTTCATTTTTTCGTTTTGTATGTTTCTTTTTTTTTACATTTCCGGTTACATAAACGTTGATGACGACAAATAAAGGGAATAATTGGAGAGATGCTATAAAGTATAACGAGATTGAATTGAAATAAATCAAAAATTTCTATGTATTACATTTTATCTAACTTTTGTTAATATTCATCAAACAACAAATGTTTGACTTGGCGAGGAAAGATGAAAAAATTCTTTTGTCTTCCAAACCAATTTTTGCCTAATAAAATTACAAAATACAGCATAAATTTCAATCAAGCGGATTATTGTTTCTCTTAGAATGGAATAAAAAAAATTAGTTGAATAAGTATTTTGAATAAGTAAAATTGAACATTCACGAAAAGGACTTATAGTTTTATGGACTTATTCATGAACGAACAATAAATTATATTTTCAAATATTTGTATCATAGTATTATAACTGTGTACTGACATAATCAAGTTACAATTAGAAGTCTTATATTAAATACATCCGTGACAACTAAATCAAACCGATTATTCTCCTTTCTTTTCCTGTTTATGCGCTGTTCAGTCTTTGAATGTGACGCGTTAGAAATATTTGATAAAATTATACAGAAGTAGCAAAGCTAGATAAGAAATTATAAAGAAATAGTCTTTTTCATAAGTTACGCGTAATCTCTGACAACTATAAAAAATAATTCAAATGATATGTAGAAACATCTTCGATGATTTATTCTTCTGATAATTGTAAATGATCGATTCTTTTTGTAAACAATTTAGTTTGTATTATCACTAATTTTGGGCATGTCAAACATTTGGATTTTGGTCATTTAAAATTTTTTAGTTCAACGGATACCTCAAATGTTTTCGGTGATGTACTTGACAGCATTTGTGGACATAATAATGGTTCATTATTTTAATTCATATCTCGTATTAAAATCCATAACCATTTTTATCGTTTACTTGGTAACCAGTATTGTTGTTAACTAATAAATATTGTTTATTATTCTGATATATTTAGCGTTTTTTTATTTTAAAATATTAATTGCTTAATTATATTAATTCTTTTATATTATATTTAGCATGTTTTACTATTAAATAAATTTAATTTTCATTATGAAACCGTCTCTTAAATATTTTCAGGATTAATCATATTGCGAATTATTTTATTTAATTAAGCTTGATATAAAAGTTATTTACATTTTAGACCATCGATACATAAATTTTTATGCTCAATTTTTGTTACATTTAATAATTGTAACTTTGCAAGCAAATTCAATCTTTTAAGAAATACGAAATGTAAATAAAATTTCGAGCTATTCGTAAATTTAGTTTATTCATAAAGGTTGTTTTTAAAAATTTAAGTAATATATAATTATACAAGTGAAGTCATTAATAAGTTGTATGTCTGTAGATGTATCGGTATTTGTTCAACCAAAAATTATGGAAAACGCAAAGACAGAAGGACTTTTTTGTGTTGGCTAAAAAGTATCAGAACCGCCAAGTGGGAAATCTTCCGTGTACATTCAAACAAGATTCGGAAATTTTTAAGATCTATCTTATAAAATAAAATTTTAATTTTATTTCCAATAGAGCTTAAAGTAGTTTTAAACTCACATTTGTATTCTTATTTAATTGTTTTAATGTTAATTATGCTTTGTAACTTTTATCAGATGTTTATCTATTGCTTAATAAATTTATATATCTTATATGTATTTGATGAAACATTTCAAGAAACAAAACTATCATTATTTTTAGAAATTTTTATTATCCTTTATTAAACAAATATTTGTAATTCAATTATAATTAAATATTTTATTTCTTTTTTACTATATTAATCAAGTATTAACAAAATCTGTAATCAAATTATACATCTATAAAAAATAATCATATGACAAATACACTTCTTATTTATTCCTTATAATCTGTAAAATTTACCGATATATATTCTCATTCTTTTTAGAATTAAGATTTACAACATTTACTACGTATACTAGAATCCGTAAGAATCGGATAAAGTCGATTTATGAAAAGAAGTCGCATCTCTTAATCGTATCATACAATTATTTACAAAACTAAATGAATACTTACAGAAAAATAAATATAGATTTTTTACATGAAATAGAAAAATACGGCGACTTAATTATAATAAACGAATTTGATATTATCACTTGCTACAACAGAATCGAACTTTTATGTTTTAGAATGTGGCCAATATCTTGTAGCCTTTTTCTACTTGGCATATTAAACGAATTCGTAAAGACATAGGAAATTTTTAAAACTTTGCGTAACTATTGAATATCCGTAATGAAAAAGCAGAACTCGAAGAGGAATAAATAGATCATGTATAATTTGACAATGAAAAGTAGATAACAAAGTAAAATTTATTTTATTTTCAGACGTAGTTCTTTATGCATTATTTTTAATTATACCTGTTATCCAATATAAAAGCTTTGATGTTCGTAAGAGGTGACATCCATTCTTTGGACAATATTATTTTGATAAGGACTCGTTTAATTTATGGAGTATGCTATACAATTCAAGTAAGATTAAATAATTATATAATATTTTAAGTTTTGATATTAATTCAATGTTTTTTATATCAATTAAATTTTATTAATATAAGTAAAAAATTTTAAACTACTTCTTTAAATTTTAAACAACTGCTTCACAGATCAAATTATCAAACCAGAAAACATTTAAAATTTTATGTTGTCGTTATCAATATCTATGAATATTTTATATTAGAAAAAAAAAACCTTTTATAAACTTTATTATTTTATGCAAAAGACTTTTGCATTTAATTTTTGATATATTTTTGTTTACATGTGGATATCAAATAATAAAAAAAATCATAAGTTAATAATAAGTTCATAAAAAAATAATTATATAGACGGATTTATGCAAAAATACACTTCTCATATTTCTGAATATCAAAATTTAAATAATACACTTAGCAGATTAATTTTATCAATAGTTTTCATTATTTCGTTAAAATTTGTTCTTTGTAACCTTCTCAAAATTGTACTTTATACGTATATAATCTGTTTTTTAATCTTTTTGTTCCCTTCCTTTAGCGAATTATAAAATTAATGAATTATAGAGAATAAAACGAGGCAGATAATATATTAGTATGTGAATTAATTTTAGATGTGCTTAATATAAATATTCTCATACAATTCAAATTTTTATTTATTCGGATCCACAGTAGAGAGAAAAGAAATGTTTAAGGAATCACCAAATACGATTGAATGTACAGAACATCGTATACGGAAACAACTAAAGTGTAAGTAAACAAAGTCAGTATATTTAAAATTCCTGATTCAAATCTTATACTTTTAGTAAAATATAGATTTAAAATTGATTATATTATTAAGTTACCAAATATTAAATTAAATAAATGCTACTGATGAAATATTAAATTCTATTCTTGCTTTATTTTAAATACATTACCCAATTTTATTTTAGATGAACTAAACATTTAACTATTAACTAAACATTTGACCTGCTTAATTAACAAGTTGCATTTTTAATAAGGAAGTCACATAAATTTGTAGCTATATACAGAACAAAATTAATATAAAAAAAATTTAAATCAAATATCTGGTTAGTATAAAATTTTTTGTCTCTAATCATACTGAAAAATATTCTTGTTGTTTTAATCAACTATTCACATTATTAATTATTTTTAAATTTCGTTGAACAAAATTAAAGAAATCAATTAGTCTGATTCTAAAAAAACATTCGTCTCAAAGTTTAATCAATTTAATGAAATAAATAGAACTTTATAAGATATTTAATATTTTAAAAATTATGAAATACATTTTTAAAAAATTTTGAATACTTTTTAAAATTCTAATTAAGAATAAATTTTTTTATAAAAAGGTGAATAATATACAATATAAATAATTAAAAAAATGTAGTATATTTTTATTTAATAATAACGTCATTTCCTTATTTTAAAAATTTTACAAACGATGTAATGTCGTTTAACAATATTTAAAAATAAACTATATAATAACGAGGGGAATTCTTTTAATAGATAAATTGACTGAAGTTAAATTCTCGTGTCGTAAGTAAGGCTTTTGAATTTCTTGCACAGTTATTTTACTAGAATAACTAATTTAATCGATAATGTAAAAAAGAAGTAAACGATCGTCGTTTGAAATACAAGGCATAATAATAAGTGCATTTGAAATGTCCCTATGTAGCTTTTAATTTCTGCTTGTCAGAGTCATCATTCGTTATTCTTCGATCGGAAATAAGTTTCTTTTTCTAAGAGGGTCTTTTTTTTAAAAAGTACCAATCATATTATCATGCAATGTATAGTAATTGTAGACTTTTCAACGACTCGTTGAATTCTTAAAACGCCAAACAATCAATATGTTCCGCGTGACGTTAGTTTTTATGGAATGGAAATAGAAAGACAAACTTATGCAACAAACTGTAAACCAATATCTTATTTTCTTTTCCTTCGTTATCATTTCCTACGATTGTTAAATACGGCGTGAAATATAACAGTAGATTTTTAAATTTTTCTTACAAAATACTTGAAATTATTATTATTTTGTAAGTTATGTATAAAGTTTTAATTTTATTTCATAAAGTTTCAGATATTTGGAGAGGGATTTTCTTCATAATTTGTGCGTTGGTTGCAGTTCAAATAAAAAGTATTTAAGTTAAATGAAAAGTGAAAATAATAAATTATAATCTTTAAGTTTCTTAAACTTTAGATATTTTAAATTTGATATCAAAATAATCGAGAAAAGTGGGTATTTATTACTGATGTTGTCTGAATTAATGTAATTTTTTATTTTCATAAATATAAATATTTTTTTAATTTTCATAAAATATAAATAGCTTTAATTAATGAAATATTAGTACGTCCTTATTGTATTTGATATTCTTTACGTTTTAGATATTATAACAATGCTTTTATATTAATAGATTGCTATAAGCAAAATTTCGTCGATTTATAATAAGGAATATATAATGTATTTTGCAATTGTAAACATTTCATATAATATTTTGATGTTGATATTATTTACCATTAACAAGTTTATATAAAAAATGTACTTGTTAGATAAACAATTTCATTTCATATGGAACGGCTTAGAATTAACCTTTACTACTATTAATATTAAAATAACACTAGTTTAAATGAAGATAATGAAATTTTGTCGTATTTTTATTCGTACTTTTTATTGCACACATTAAATAATTGTTTTTCGTAAACTAATATCAATACTACTGAAAAACGATGATTAGTATATTATAATAGAACTTTATTATAATTAAATTATAATAAAATGTAATAGTTATTTCATAATATTCGGTGAATCTATAATAATTATCGATATATTAGATGTCTATTTTTCAGAAATAGGTTTTGAAGATTTTCTACCTGAAGCAAAGGAACGTGAGAATCCGAGAATTATTTTTCAATAAAGTGGTTTTATCTTTTGATTTTATTTACGATTATTTAAAATTAAATAAATTAAAAAATTTAATATGGATTTTTTTGATAAAATTGATAAACTTGATGACTTAGATTTAATAAGGGAATTCGACAAAATCACTTACTACAACAGAATGGGACTTTTATATGTTGGAATGTGGCCACTGGAATCCAATGCCTCAAAATCACGTATTTTATTACGACGAATTCATGTTGCTATGATATTGTTTCTGATATTTTCTGTTGTATTTTCTCATTGGCTTGATATATATTTCCTATGGGGAAGCTTTGATGCCATTGCTGAAACTTTTCTAGCAAATGTTTTTACTTCAGCTGCGACAATGAAATTTTATCATTTCATGAAATGTAATCGTAAATTTAAGGTTAATGAACTTTATATTATAATATTTTGTAAAACTTATTTATCTTATAGCCTTTACATAAGTAATATACTTTATGTTTATATATATGTATATATAGGATATTATTTACACTATGCGAAATGATTGGATATCTATAATGAAACATCAGAATTCGAAGGAGAATAAAGAAATCATGTACAATTTGTTAATGAAAGGTAGTCAACACAGTACAATTTATTTTATTTGCATATTTTGTACTTCATGCATGTTTTATATTATGCCTGCTCTTCAATATAAAAGTGATGATATTCGTCGGAGACGATATCCATTACTTGGTCAATATTACTTTGACCGCGACTCGGATGTTATTTATGGATTATTTTATTTATTTCAAGTAAGTTTTCATGATTAAAATGGTATTATAATTTAGAAATTTAGTACAATTTTGTCTTATTAATATATTTTTATGTGTTTATATTATTTTA
This sequence comes from Dolichoris vasculosae, assembly GCA_018907195.1. Lineage (NCBI taxonomy): Eukaryota > Metazoa > Arthropoda > Insecta > Hymenoptera > Agaonidae > Dolichoris > Dolichoris vasculosae. The sequence goes on from JACCHY010000015.1 coordinate 4,994,252, forward strand.
TTATATATTTATTCTGATAAGGAAGTAATTTTTGCATGCTTCTATTTTTTGAATAAAATTCTGTTATCGTTCAACTACAAAATTCATTTTTTATTTTTTTTACCATTTAATGCAGTAAACTTAGTTTGTTATTGTAAATTAAACACAAGTTTATAGATACTCTATATATAAAGCAAAGAAATAATAACCAATATTAATTTTAGCTGTTTTCATATAACTTATATTGATATTTTTTCATATGATGACTTTTCTTCTTATGTATCTTTTAATTTTTTAAAGTATCTTCTATTTTTAAATAGATCTAATCTGGTATTCAAAATAAATTTTGTCACTTATTTGAAAGAATATATTGATAATAATTTCAAATATTCTTAAATATTATAACATCGTGATTTCAAAACTTTTCTGTGATTACGAATACATCGTTTTTCCCGCTAAAATCCTGAATTTGAACACATTGAATAAAATTTCATTTCTAGTTTTAACACAATCATCAAAAAACTTTCAATTTATTTTTGATATTCCTATTTTCTCTACTATATACTGATAAATATTACGCGTACATTGATTCATATTAAATATATTTTTCATTTAGAAACAAATATTAAAGTATTTACTTTTTATAACTGAATATTTTTTTGTCTATTTTTATTATTACAATTATGTTTTATAAAAACCATCCATAAAATAAACAAAATTTTGTTTCTTATGGTTGTTAATTTCTATAATCATTTTATAGATGATCTGTTTTCAAAAGTATAATAAATTTTATACGATACTTTTGAATGATTCAGAATTTTTAAAGAAGTTCTTGTTAAAAAATAATCCACTTTTAGTAGTATGATATTTATGGTTTTGTAACAGTTATTCGTAGGAACTCTAATTGCAACTGTAACTTATGCCTTAGACAGTATTTTTGTCGTATGCGTATATAATTCTTGTGCTCAAATTCGGATCCTACAAAATGATCTAAAGAATCTTGGAAAACCTCAATTCACCTCAAAAGAAACGTTGAAAGGTTTTATTCGAAGACATCAAATAGAAATCGAGTAACTATCAAAATTAAATATAATATTTATTATTTCGTGAATTTTAAAATATTATTATTTGTTTTATTTACAGAAAAGTTTACTCACTCGATGTAATATTTAGTAATTTAAGTTTCCAGCAACTCCTCTTAAGTTGTGTTATGATATGTTTTACCTTGTTTCAATTGACCATCGTAAGTTTGTTATCAGTTAATAATCAATTTACTCTTATAAATAGTATTCGAATTTGAATATTATGAATAAAATGATATTTTATCTATCATTATATATATGTATATAGACAGTAAACGCTCGCAAACCAGAATTTCTTATATATGTGTTCGGTATACCCGTAATTTTGCTTCAGCTTCTATTCTACTGTTACCCCGGCAATGAATTGATGGTACAGGTAAGCTTTGAAAATTACAATTTCACATTAAGCTTATTTACTATCTTTTAATCTAAAAATTTGTAATGCTATTTTTTGATTTTATATTCAGCATATTTTTCGATTTCTATATAATAAATTTAATAATGTTAAATGTTTATATTTAAACTTACATTTTAATTTTAGTGATAATTAAATGATTTTATTGTTAAATTTATTTGCTTTTGTAGAGTGAGTTAATAAGTGATATGATTTATGAATCAGCTTGGACTGATTTAAAAGATCCTTTAAAGAAAAATCTAATTTTTATGATTCAAAGAAGTCAAATACCGCTTTCGATTACGGCTGGAAAAATTTATGTTCTTTCGTTTGAAATCCTTAGAAAAGTAAGTATTGAAAAGTAAGCTAATGCGATAAATGTACATAATCGTAATATTACTACGTTAAAATTTAAATAAAAATGATGGTTCGATAAAATATATTCTCGAAAGTTTTTAACTATTAAAAAAATTATGAATTTTATAAAGAACTCTTCAACGATTGTTCAATATTTATAAAGCAATTGCTTAAGAGAAAGTTTCTCGATTAAAGAATTTAATGTAGATAATAAAATTATATGAAAAATGATTAAACTTATAATGGATATCAAACTTACATTTTCAGATTCTTAAAGCATCTATGTCCGCGTTGTCGGTCCTCTATGCGGTGTATGACACACAATGAAAAATTAATCTAATTAATGCATTACAATTTAAAAAATAATGTATAAATGTGAATGTAGATTGCATTAATGATTATAATTCGTTCAAGGAAGGAAAAATTTTAGTTGTTAAATTGTTAGATTGTATATAAAAATAATAGGATGTAAAATAGGTAAATTCAAAATATATAATGTTAAAGATTAAATCGTTGTATTTTATAAACCAAGTCTATGAAAATATCTTCGTTTATAATAATATAATATAGCGTAACAAAGGTAAATGAAAATATCTACTGGTTTGAATTTCTTAAAGAAATTTAATTTTATATCGAAATAATTGAAAAAAATTTAACTCCATTGGGAAAAAATAAAATAATACCTGTTGTATATTTATAATCGTTTTACGAGATTATTCGTCTCCATATTTCGAATTATTTTGTGCTAACAGAAATTCAATTTTATTTTTTTTAAATAATTTTTGTAACACCTTCGAATCGCCTTATAGATTTATTTCATTTAAAAATATTTAAATGATTGTATTTAAAAAATCAAATGATATAACAGAAACAATGAGAACGATGAATTTGTTGCATGAATTACATTTGGATAAAATTCATTGTTCCTCTTGAAAAGAATAAATCAACAAGAGATTTTTGTTAAATTTTTCGTTCAGTGGTTTGATATGTATTTTTTATGGGGTAATTTAGATGCTAATACTGAAACTGTTATGTCGTTTTCTTTTATTACATCTGCTTTGATCAAATATTACAAATTCAAGAATTGTATTCCAATTTTTAAGGTTTATTATTCTTTATCTTTTAGTATTTATTATATAATTAATGTTTATCGTATTGTTTAAAAAGTATATTAAATTCATATTTAAATATATAGCATATTTATTCAACGATTAGGACTAATTGGATATCCGTAATGAAACATCAGAATTCGAAGGAGAATAAAGAGATCATGTACAATTTGGTAATGAAAGGTAGTCAACACAGTACAATTTATTCTATATTGATGTATTTCACTATATTCCTGTATTCTATTATGCCTGCTATTCAATATAAAAGTGTTGATGTTCGTGACAGGCGATATCCATTTTTTGGACGATACTATTTTGACCGTGATTCGGATGTTATTTATGGATTATGTTATATAATTCAAGTAAGATATATTCATTAATAAATTATTATCGTGCCTGACGTTTTACATTTTATCATTTTTGCCCATCCTTAGCTTTTAAAAAGAAATAACTTAATTCGCTGTCGTACATTGAAAACGAATGTTTCAATATTCTAAAAATTAAGAATCACTAATAAAATAAAACTAACATTTTCACTAATACACTTCCAATATTACAATGGATAATTCGTTTAATAAGAAAAAATTTTTTATTAGTATATCATATATACAGAATACAAATTATCTGTTGGATTTACGAAGTGTCCGCATCGTATACAAAATATTACTGTGCACACATTTTTCGAAGGAGTCCTCCTATATTAATAGTAATTCTCTAAATTATTTTTAAGGATCCGTTGAATATGTACAGTCGTAAAATAAAGCAATATGTTATGTCTTTCTAAATTTATATACATTTAAGAAAGTATTGTTTCCTTTTCGATTTTTTCAGAAATTTCATTTTTAAAAGACAACTTATATCAATTTAGTAATCCCAAGTAGAACGAATAAAGAATAAATTTAGTAAACAGTTCTAATACCGATATTAATCTAACCGACATTTATTTGTTATCCACATATCAATTTTTAATTTGTAAAGTTTTCTCCACGATCATTTTAATGTTTCCAATAGAAATTGTTATATCACTCAAATATTTAAAAATAAAACTCTCTACACAGAAATTATGAAGTTTCGAACTAAATTTATCATAAATTCTTTTCGGTTTAGTTACAAACAATAAAATTCGATATTGTAATATTCAAACTGTTTTTAACATTTAGTACTCATTTAGAGAAATGTTAATTAATAGTTTTACAATATAAAGTAGTTTGTTATATACTATTATTGACAGATCATTACTGGAATTTTAATTGCAACTACGGCCTATGCTTTAGACAGTATTTTTGTCGTATGCGTATATCATTCTTGTGCTCAAATTCGGATCCTACAAAATGATCTAAAGAATCTTGGAAAACCTCAATTCACCTCAAAAGAAACGTTGAAAGGTTTTATTCGAAGACATCAAATAGAAATCGAGTAAATATCAAAAGTAATTATGATATTAAATAATATATATAAATTTTAAAATATCAGCAAGATTTTCTCTTTATAGGAATATCTACTTACTCGATATAATTTTCAGTAGTTTAAGTGTACAGCAACTTCTCATGAGTGGTCTTCTCATGAGCGTTAATGTCTTCCAACTGATCATTGTAAGTTCGTTTAATTATTTTCAATTTTACTATGGTCAATCTATTTATATTTATCTTACATTTCTATGTACTTAGACAGTAAACGATCGAAGTCCAGAATTTTTACTGTATTTATTTGCAATACCTGTAATTTTTCTTCAGTTGCTGTTCTACTGTTATCCGGGAAATGAGTTAATGGTACAGGTAAGTTTAGGAACAAGATTATTTGATATGACACTGATTATAAATTGATCTGATCATTTGGTAGAATTTCTTGATATCTATTAAAACAGAAAAATTTAATTATATTGTATTTTCTGTTACATTTAGAACCTATTTTATAATTGAAAACAAAATTTTGTATTAATGTGGCTTAACATCAGGTAATAAAGTAATACGTTATATTTCATTTTTAAAACTAATTGTAGTTTTTAAATTTATCTTACTATTGCTAATATTTTTCAAGAATTTGGTACGTAAATTCATAGACTTTTTCTGAATAAAGGTTAGTGTCAATATGTAATTACTTTATCTGAATTTATAAATATTCTTTACATTAGTCTCTCATGATTAATAGTTTGTAATAAAAGATAAAATCAAAATTGTTGATCCCATTGAACAGAAATATTTAAACTGTAAAGTCGTCGAGTTCGTAGGTTTCACTTGTCAGAGCACCGAATGAACAAAAATAAATAGTAATGGAAAGAAGTCGAGAAATGGAAACGAATGTCTTCAATTTTTTGAACATATTCACAAAAAAAATCTTTATTTATTTGCATGATTCATATTCTATGTATTAAGAATAAGCGAATGTATGTAGTAAATATATTTAATTTTTCAGAGTCAGTTAATAAGCGATGCAATTTATGAATCATCCTGGATTAATTTGGAAGAGCCTTTAAAGAAAAATCTGATATTTATGATTCAGAGAAGTCAAATGCCGCTTACGATTACGGCTGGAAAAATTTATATTCTCTCGTTAGAAATCTTTAGAAAAGTATGTTTTTACCGAATGCACATATTAAACTTCTATAATAAGCTATTATACTTAATCCAAATTAATGTTGAGCGAAACATATATTTAAGACTAATATTAACGAAAGTATTAAATTAATAAAATTATGACATAAAAGCATAATATACTCTACAATATTTTTATTGCTTGCGAAAATTAGATAAATTAATAAAAAATGTATTACTATATTAATACAGATTTATTGTTCGTCTAATATTAGTAAATCGTTTATTCATATCAAACATCTTAAGTACAAAATTCCAAGTAAATCATAAAATATTGATAAATCATAAAACTTGATATTTTAAAATCAAGATTGAATCTATATTTCCAGATTGTCAAAACTGCGATGTCGGCGTTGTCGGTTCTCCATGCGATGTACAATAAATAGTTCAAAGTCTATATAAATAATGTATTTGAATTAAATAAACAATGTATCAACTCGAACTTCGACTGAGTTACCGTTTTTGTAACTACCAAAGTTAGGAAAACTTAAATTTAAAACATAATGTATAAAAGTAATAGAGTATTCAGTAAAAAAGGTAAAAATTTTGATTGTGAAATAATAGATTAATGTATTGTCAACTGAAACGAATGACAAAATCTATTTAAGGTCGTACAATATTGTCAAATACTTTCCCGAGAGAATATTCGTAGTTTTAACTGAATAAATGAAATTCGACAACTATTGAAAAAAATGAATATAAAAAAACGAAACTGTAACAGATTTTTATTTTGTTTTTGTTCTTTTTCTAATATATGTCTATAAATTTCTTCAAATTATTATCTATCTATAGACGTTTCTGTTTATTAAGAACTTTTATTGAGTCTTGTTGTTATACTTTACAATATATACATAAATCACTTAAATAGCTTTAAATATTTACATTGTGAAATAATATTTAATTATGATGACTATAAATTCAATATAAATTTTTGAAATATTAATTTATTTATAAAGTATTCACGAATGAGATAACATGATTAATTTTTTTGTAAAATTTTATATCATCAAAAGATATTCTTTAAATTTCTAAGATTCTATCAAATATTTTAAGTAAGCTGATGTTTAATGTTAGGTATTAAAATTGTTAAATATTAAATCAAAAATCTCTTAAAATAAAGAAACGTTAGTTATGAATTTGGATGAAATCTTTCATTTTGTCATGATCATTATTTTTTTGGAAAGATTTTTTTCATCAACTTAATTTACATTTGACATTTAAATAAAAGAATTTGCATTTTTTGTTAGAATGAAACATTTATCAATAAAATCAAATTTAGAAAATTTCATTTTTTTCGTTTCGTATGTTTCTTTTTTTTACATTTCCGGTTACATAAACGTTGATGACGACAAATAAAGGGAATAATTGGAGAGATGCTATAAAGTATAACGAGATTGAATTGAAATAAATCAAAAATTTCTATGTATTACATTTTATCTAACTTTTGTTAATATTCATCAAACAACAAATGTTTGACTTGGCGAGGAAAGATGAAAAAATTCTTTTGTCTTCCAAACCAATTTTTGCCTAATAAAATTACAAAATACGGCATAAATTTCAATCAAGCGGATTATTGTTTCTCTTAGAATGGAATAAAAAAAATTAGTTGAATAAGTATTTTGAATAAGTAAAATTGAACATTCACGAAAAGGACTTATAGTTTTATGGACTTATTCATGAACGAACAATAAATTATATTTTCAAATATTTGTATCATAGTATTATAACTGTGTACTGACATAATCAAGTTACAATTAGAAGTCTTATATTAAATACATCCGTGACAACTAAATCAAACCGATTATTCTCCTTTCTTTTCCTGTTTATGCGCTGTTCAGTCTTTGAATGTGACGCGTTAGAAATATTTGATAAAATTATACAGAAGTAGCAAAGCTAGATAAGAAATTATAAAGAAATAGTCTTTTTCATAAGTTACGCGTAATCTCTGACAACTATAAAAAATAATTCAAATGATATGTAGAAACATCTTCGATGATTTATTCTTCTGATAATTGTAAATGATCGATTCTTTTTGTAAACAATTTAGTTTGTATTATCACTAATTTTGGGCATGTCAAACATTTGGATTTTGGTCATTTAAAATTTTTTAGTTCAACGGATACCTCAAATGTTTTCGGTGATGTACTTGACAGCATTTGTGGACATAATAATGGTTCATTATTTTAATTCATATCTCGTATTAAAATCCATAACCATTTTTATCGTTTACTTGGTAACCAGTATTGTTGTTAACTAATAAATATTGTTTATTATTCTGATATATTTAGCGTTTTTTTATTTTAAAATATTAATTGCTTAATTATATTAATTCTTTTATATTATATTTAGCATGTTTTACTATTAAATAAATTTAATTTTCATTATGAAACCGTCTCTTAAATATTTTCAGGATTAATCATATTGCGAATTATTTTATTTAATTAAGCTTGATATAAAAGTTATTTACATTTTAGACCATCGATACATAAATTTTTATGCTCAATTTTTGTTACATTTAATAATTGTAACTTTGCAAGCAAATTCAATCTTTTAAGAAATACGAAATGTAAATAAAATTTCGAGCTATTCGTAAATTTAGTTTATTCATAAAGGTTGTTTTTAAAAATTTAAGTAATATATAATTATACAAGTGAAGTCATTAATAAGTTGTATGTCTGTAGATGTATCGGTATTTGTTCAACCAAAAATTATGGAAAACGCAAAGACAGAAGGACTTTTTTGTGTTGGCTAAAAAGTATCAGAACCGCCAAGTGGGAAATCTTCCGTGTACATTCAAACAAGATTCGGAAATTTTTAAGATCTATCTTATAAAATAAAATTTTAATTTTATTTCCAATAGAGCTTAAAGTAGTTTTAAACTCACATTTGTATTCTTATTTAATTGTTTTAATGTTAATTATGCTTTGTAACTTTTATCAGATGTTTATCTATTGCTTAATAAATTTATATATCTTATATGTATTTGATGAAACATTTCAAGAAACAAAACTATCATTATTTTTAGAAATTTTTATTATCCTTTATTAAACAAATATTTGTAATTCAATTATAATTAAATATTTTATTTCTTTTTTACTATATTAATCAAGTATTAACAAAATCTGTAATCAAATTATACATCTATAAAAAATAATCATATGACAAATACACTTCTTATTTATTCCTTATAATCTGTAAAATTTACCGATATATATTCTCATTCTTTTTAGAATTAAGATTTACAACATTTACTACGTATACTAGAATCCGTAAGAATCGGATAAAGTCGATTTATGAAAAGAAGTCGCATCTCTTAATCGTATCATACAATTATTTACAAAACTAAATGAATACTTACAGAAAAATAAATATAGATTTTTTACATGAAATAGAAAAATACGGCGACTTAATTATAATAAACGAATTTGATATTATCACTTGCTACAACAGAATCGAACTTTTATGTTTTAGAATGTGGCCAATATCTTGTAGCCTTTTTCTACTTGGCATATTAAACGAATTCGTAAAGACATAGGAAATTTTTAAAACTTTGCGTAACTATTGAATATCCGTAATGAAAAAGCAGAACTCGAAGAGGAATAAATAGATCATGTATAATTTGACAATGAAAAGTAGATAACAAAGTAAAATTTATTTTATTTTCAGACGTAGTTCTTTATGCATTATTTTTAATTATACCTGTTATCCAATATAAAAGCTTTGATGTTCGTAAGAGGTGACATCCATTCTTTGGACAATATTATTTTGATAAGGACTCGTTTAATTTATGGAGTATGCTATACAATTCAAGTAAGATTAAATAATTATATAATATTTTAAGTTTTGATATTAATTCAATGTTTTTTATATCAATTAAATTTTATTAATATAAGTAAAAAATTTTAAACTACTTCTTTAAATTTTAAACAACTGCTTCACAGATCAAATTATCAAACCAGAAAACATTTAAAATTTTATGTTGTCGTTATCAATATCTATGAATATTTTATATTAGAAAAAAAAAACCTTTTATAAACTTTATTATTTTATGCAAAAGACTTTTGCATTTAATTTTTGATATATTTTTGTTTACATGTGGATATCAAATAATAAAAAAAATCATAAGTTAATAATAAGTTCATAAAAAAATAATTATATAGACGGATTTATGCAAAAATACACTTCTCATATTTCTGAATATCAAAATTTAAATAATACACTTAGCAGATTAATTTTATCAATAGTTTTCATTATTTCGTTAAAATTTGTTCTTTGTAACCTTCTCAAAATTGTACTTTATACGTATATAATCTGTTTTTTAATCTTTTTGTTCCCTTCCTTTAGCGAATTATAAAATTAATGAATTATAGAGAATAAAACGAGGCAGATAATATATTAGTATGTGAATTAATTTTAGATGTGCTTAATATAAATATTCTCATACAATTCAAATTTTTATTTATTCGGATCCACAGTAGAGAGAAAAGAAATGTTTAAGGAATCACCAAATACGATTGAATGTACAGAACATCGTATACGGAAACAACTAAAGTGTAAGTAAACAAAGTCAGTATATTTAAAATTCCTGATTCAAATCTTATACTTTTAGTAAAATATAGATTTAAAATTGTTTATATTATTAAGTTACCAAATATTAAATTAAATAAATGCTACTGATGAAATATTAAATTCTATTCTTGCTTTATTTTAAATACATTACCCAATTTTATTTTAGATGAACTAAACATTTAACTATTAACTAAACATTTGACCTGCTTAATTAACAAGTTGCATTTTTAATAAGGAAGTCACATAAATTTGTAGCTATATACAGAACAAAATTAATATAAAAAAAATTTAAATCAAATATCTGGTTAGTATAAAATTTTTTGTCTCTAATCATACTGAAAAATATTCTTGTTGTTTTAATCAACTATTCACATTATTAATTATTTTTAAATTTCGTTGAACAAAATTAAAGAAATCAATTAGTCTGATTCTAAAAAAACATTCGTCTCAAAGTTTAATCAATTTAATGAAATAAATAGAACTTTATAAGATATTTAATATTTTAAAAATTATGAAATACATTTTTAAAAAATTTTGAATACTTTTTAAAATTCTAATTAAGAATAAATTTTTTTATAAAAAGGTGAATAATATACAATATAAATAATTAAAAAAATGTAGTATATTTTTATTTAATAATAACGTCATTTCCTTATTTTAAAAATTTTACAAACGATGTAATGTCGTTTAACAATATTTAAAAATAAACTATATAATAACGAGGGGAATTCTTTTAATAGATAAATTGACTGAAGTTAAATTCTCGTGTCGTAAGTAAGGCTTTTGAATTTCTTGCACAGTTATTTTACTAGAATAACTAATTTAATCGATAATGTAAAAAAGAAGTAAACGATCGTCGTTTGAAATACAAGGCATAATAATAAGTGCATTTGAAATGTCCCTATGTAGCTTTTAATTTCTGCTTGTCAGAGTCATCATTCGTTATTCTTCGATCGGAAATAAGTTTCTTTTTCTAAGAGGGTCTTTTTTTTAAAAAGTACCAATCATATTATCATGCAATGTATAGTAATTGTAGACTTTTCAACGACTCGTTGAATTCTTAAAACGCCAAACAATCAATATGTTCCGCGTGACGTTAGTTTTTATGGAATGGAAATAGAAAGACAAACTTATGCAACAAACTGTAAACCAATATCTTATTATCTTTTCCTTCGTTATCATTTCCTACGATTGTTAAATACGGCGTGAAATATAACAGTAGATTTTTAAATTTTTCTTACAAAATACTTGAAATTATTATTATTTTGTAAGTTATGTATAAAGTTTTAATTTTATTTCATAAAGTTTCAGATATTTGGAGAGGGATTTTCTTCATAATTTGTGCGTTGGTTGCAGTTCAAATAAAAAGTATTTAAGTTAAATGAAAAGTGAAAATAATAAATTATAATCTTTAAGTTTCTTAAACTTTAGATATTTTAAATTTGATATCAAAATAATCGAGAAAAGTGGGTATTTATTACTGATGTTGTCTGAATTAATGTAATTTTTTATTTTCATAAATATAAATATTTTTTTAATTTTCATAAAATATAATTAGCTTTAATTAATGAAATATTAGTACGTCCTTATTGTATTTGATATTCTTTACGTTTTAGATATTATAACAATGCTTTTATATTAATAGATTGCTATAAGCAAAATTTCGTCGATTTATAATAAGGAATATATAATGTATTTTGCAATTGTAAACATTTCATATAATATTTTGATGTTGATATTATTTACCATTAACAAGTTTATATAAAAAATGTACTTGTTAGATAAACAATTTCATTTCATATGGAACGGCTTAGAATTAACCTTTACTACTATTAATATTAAAATAACACTAGTTTAAATGAAGATAATGAAATTTTGTCGTATTTTTATTCGTACTTTTTATTGCACACATTAAATAATTGTTTTTCGTAAACTAATATCAATACTACTGAAAAACGATGATTAGTATATTATAATAGAACTTTATTATAATTAAATTATAATAAAATGTAATAGTTATTTCATAATATTCGGTGAATCTATAATAATTATCGATATATTAGATGTCTATTTTTCAGAAATAGGTTTTGAAGATTTTCTACCTGAAGCAAAGGAACGTGAGAATCCGAGAATTATTTTTCAATAAAGTGGTTTTATCTTTTGATTTTATTTACGATTATTTAAAATTAAATAAATTAAAAAATTTAATATGGATTTTTTTGATAAAATTGATAAACTTGATGACTTAGATTTAATAAGGGAATTCGACAAAATCACTTACTACAACAGAATGGGACTTTTATATGTTGGAATGTGGCCACTGGAATCCAATGCCTCAAAATCACGTATTTTATTACGACGAATTCATGTTGCTATGATATTGTTTCTGATATTTTCTGTTGTATTTTCTCATTGGCTTGATATATATTTCCTATGGGGAAGCTTTGATGCCATTGCTGAAACTTTTCTAGCAAATGTTTTTACTTCAGCTGCGACAATGAAATTTTATCATTTCATGAAATGTAATCGTAAATTTAAGGTTAATGAACTTTATATTATAATATTTTGTAAAACTTATTTATCTTATAGCCTTTACATAAGTAATATACTTTATGTTTATATATATGTATATATAGGATATTATTTACACTATGCGAAATGATTGGATATCTATAATGAAACATCAGAATTCGAAGGAGAATAAAGAAATCATGTACAATTTGTTAATGAAAGGTAGTCAACACAGTACAATTTATTTTATTTGCATATTTTGTACTGCATGTATGTTATGTATTATGCCTGCCATTCAATATAAAAGTGATGACATTCGTCCCAGAAGATATCCATTCTTTGGACAATATTACTTTGACCGCGACTCGGATGTTATTTATGGATTATTTTATTTATTTCAAGTAAGATTTCATGATTAAAATGGTTTTATAATTAAGAAATTTAGTACAATTTTGTCTTATTAATATATTTTTATGTGTTTATATTATTTTATTATATATTTATTCTGATAAGGAAGTAATTTTTGCATGCTTCTATTTTTTTAATAAAATTCTGTTATCGTACAACTACAAAATTCATTTTTTATTCTTTTTACCATTTAATGCAGTAAACTTAGTTTGTTATTGTAAATTAAACACAAGTTTATAGATACTCTATATATAAAGCAAAGAAATAATAACCAATATTAATTTTAGCTGTTTTCATATAATTTATATTGATATTTTTTCATATGATGACTTTTCTTCTTATGTATCTTTTAATTTTTTAAAGAATCTTCTATTTTTAAATCGATCTAATCTGGTATTCAAAATAAATTTTGTCACTTATTTGAAAGAATATATTGATAATAATTTCAAATATTCTTAAATATTATAACATCGTGATTTCAAAACTTTTCTGTAATTACGAATACATCGTTTTTCCCGCTAAAATCCTGAATTTGAACACATTGAATAAAATTTCATTTCTAGTTTTAACACAATCATCAAAAAACTTTCAATTTATTTTTGAGATTCCTATTTTCTCTACTATATACTAATTAATATTACGCGTACATTGATTCATATTAAATATATTTTTCATTTAGAAACAAATATTAAAATATTTACTTTTTAAAACTGAATATTTTTTTGCCTATTTTTATTATTACAATTATGTTTTATAAAAACCATCCATAAAATAAACAAAGTTTTGTTTCTTATGGTTGTTAATTTCTATAATCATTTTATAGATTATCTATTTTCAAAAGTATTATAAATTTTATACGATACTTTTGAATGATTCAGAATTTTCAAAGAAGTTCTTGTTCAAAAATAATCCACTTTTAGTAGTATGATATTTATGGTTTTGTAACAGTTATTCGTAGGAACTCTAATTGCAACTGTAACTTATGCCTTAGACAGTATTTTTGTCGTATGCGTATATCATTCTTGTGCTCAAATTCGGATCCTACAAAATGATCTAATGAATCTTGGAAAACCTCAATTCACCTCAAAAGAAACGTTGAAAGGTTTTATTCGAAGGCATCAAATAGAAATCGAGTAACTATCAAAATTAAATATAATATTTACTATTTCGTGAATTTTAAAATATTATTATTTGTTTTATTTATAGAAAAGTCTACTCACTCGATGTAATATTTAGTTATTTAAGTTTCCAGCAACTCCTCTTAAGTTGTGTTATGATGTGTTTTACCTTGTTTCAATTGACCATCGTAAGTTTGTTATCAGTTAATAATCAATTTACTCTTATAAATAGTATTCGAATTTGAGTATTATGAATAAAATGATATTTTATCTATCATTATATATATGTATATATAGACATTAAACGCTCGCAAACCAGAATTTCTTATATATGCGTTCGGCATACCCTCAATTTTCCTTCAGCTGTTGTTCTACTGTTATCCCGGCAATGAGTTAATGGTACAGGTAAGAGTTTAAAAATAAGTTTTTATAATACAATTATTAATTATTATCTAATAATTAGTAAAATATCAATTATTATTATACTAATAAAAGAAATGTTTTAAATGATTATTTGTCAACTTTTATAAATCTTATTAAAAAAACTATTAAACATCCGACGAAAAAATGAATTGTATTTATTCGCCTTAAATTTCGCATATATTTTATCTGAGTGTAATATTTAAAAAGGATGTGGCCTTAGGATAATGTAATAAAAATAAAGCATAATATTTGGTTCGTATATCTGAATGTTCAAAATCGTTATGTTACATATGTTTTATATTAATGAACTATTTACAACTAATTACTAATGTGATACTTTCACTATGTAATGGATTTGGGTGATCTTTTAAATATGCGTATTAGTAAATTAATTCGTTATAATTAATAACTTGTAATAAGTCAAATACTTCGGTCCAAATGAGGTTGAACCTTTCGAATGTGATGTCGTCGAGTTCGTAAATATAAATCTTAATAGCGTACAAAAACAAAAAATAATGGCATGAAAAGATGAGAAAAACGCGGATTATTATAGATTGATATTAAATTCTGATCCTAGTTGTTGGGAAAAAATATAGAAACAAACTTATATTTAACTCAAGTGCTTGAACTTAATTGGTAAATGAATAATTTTTGTATTTAAAATTACTTAATTTTACAGAGTGAGTTAATAAGTGATATGATTTATGAATCTTCATGGACTAATTTAAAAGATCCTTTAAAGAAAAATCTAATTTTTATGATTCAAAGAAGTCAAATACCGCTTTCGATTACGGCTGGAAAAATTTATGTTCTTTCGTTTGAAATCCTTAGAAAAGTAAGTATTGAAAAGTAAGCTAATGCGATAAATGTACATAATCGTAATATTACAACGTGAATAATTAAATAAAAATGACGGTTTAATAAAATATATTCTCGTAAGTTTTTAACTATTAAAAAAATTATGAATTTTATAAAGAACTCTTCAACGATTGTTCAATATTTATAAAGCAATTGCTTAAGAGAAAGTTTCTCGATTAAAGAATTTAATGTAGATAATAAAATTATATGAAAAATGATTAAACTTATAATGGATATCAAACTTACATTTTCAGATTCTTAAAGCATCTATGTCCGCGTTGTCGGTCCTCTATGCGGTGTATGACACACAATGAAAAATTAATCTAATTAATGCATTACAATTTAAAAAATAATGTATAAATGTGAATGTAGATTGCATTAATGATTATAATTCGTTCAAGGAAGGAAAAATTTTAGTTGTTAAATTGTTAGATTGTATATAAAAATAATAGGATGTAAAATAGGTAAATTCAAAATATATAATGTTAAAGATTAAATCGTTGTATTTTATAAACCAAGTCTATGAAAATATCTTCGTTTATAATAATATAATATAGCGTAACAAAGGTAAATGAAAATATCTACTGGTTTGAATTTCTTAAAGAAATTTAATTTTATATCGAAATAATTGAAAAAAATTTAACTCCATTGGGAAAAAATAAAATAATACCTGTTGTATATTTATAATCGTTTTACGAGATTATTCGTCTCCTTATTTCGAATTATTTTGTGCTAACAGAAATTCAATTTTATTTTTTTTAAATAATTTTTGTAACACCTTCGAATCGCCTTATAGATTTATTTCATTTGAAAATATTTAAATGATTGTATTTAAAAAATCAAATGATATAACACAAACAATGAGAACGATGAATTTGTTGCATGAATTACATTTGGATAAAATTCATTGTTCCTCTTGAAAAGAATAAATCAACAAGAGATTTTTGTTAAATTTTTGTAATGTGTTGTTAAATTTGAAAATGTTCGCTTTAACGTCTTGTTTCGATTAAATCTTTTCAACGTATCCTTTATCCATCGCAGGAGTATAAAATTTTTCTCTTTCGCCATGTTTCAATATTAAATGTCCATTTAAATATTTCACTCTGTCTGTATGTTTCTCTCACTCTTTCCCTCTCTTTCTCTCACACTTTCTACTTCTCGTGCATTGCCTCATTCCTGTTGGAATACGTTATTATATATAAAAAAACATCTGAAAATTCATATTTCATTATGACAATACGATATACAATATTAATATTGCACTACACCACTAATGATTTTATTTCGTGTAAAAACATTTGAATCGTATATTTGTACGTTCTCCTGTCAGAATAATTCGAAACATACGTTTCGTCTTGATCGAATACTCAAATATAAAAAATGTTTCGAATAATAGCAGATTTGGCAAACATCCTTTAAAAACACTCTTTTATTTTAAGCCTTGATATTCCAATTCGGTGTACTAATAGTGCAAAAACTTTACATCTTTTATAGAGGGAATTATCACATTTTCAAATCCTTACGACTCAAAATATAATATATTCTGTTGAAATTTAACTACACGTAGAATAAAAAGAATTTTAATTACAAAGTTAATAAATAAACCAGTAAATGGTTTAATAATTCCAGATATCATAAACATATTAAATACTTTATTCAATATGTATAAAATCATCCGTATAAATCTGTTTAGATCAATTAATATACAACCCGTTCAAAATAAAAAAAATTATTTTTGTCTAACTCGAATCGTACATCAACTACATTTATCAAAAGCTAGATTAATAAAAATGATACAAATATAATGAAACATCAGCTTCCGGTTCTTAGATGCACGTGAAATATTTTCATCGATAACGTTTTAAGACTTACATTTCTAAGTCTCGACTACATACATTTTTCAACCTTGCAAAAATTAATACTATTAATAAGCAATCTTTTGGTTGGGGATTAAATACACGTTCTTTCTTTCTTTTAGTCAATTTATTTGTTTCGCAATTTCTTTAGTAATCCTCGCGTTTCCACGTGAACCCGAAGATTCGGAGATCTACACGATTCGAGTATGTTTAATTACGTTTTCAAATCATTTCTCTATTTGGCTTTGTTACAGCCCGAAATTTTTCTCGCGTGCTTTTTCTTACCGAATGCTTTAGGAAGCAATACTTTTGATATTTCTTGTATTACTACCATAAACATTTTTATTGAAACTCGATTTAAATGATGTTTACCAGAAAAAACATATAAATTTTAATAAAAAAAACTATTCTTGAAACAGTTGTAAATACTTTATTTTAATTTCATACATAACAGTTAGAGAAAATAGATGAAACGATCGATTTAAATAACAAAAAAGTTCAATAGATTTAATAATAATATAATATCGCGTAATTCGCTTTGAATAATTATTTATCTACTAAATACTTTTATCGTTAACTACAAATGTTGTAATTTTTTACTTTTAATTATTTTCTAATTCATTGCTTTATCAACATTTTATATTATTTAAAATGAAAATAAAGTTATACAAACGATTAGAAATATAGATGTTAATAATTATTGTACAAAGACTAAAATCTTTTGTATATAAGGCATTATATACCAAAAGTTTTCAAACTTGATAAATTTTATTTTATTATATTAGGAACTACTTCCTTGGTAAGAATTTCATATATTTTTGTACTTTTAATAAACAGCAACTTCTGAAGATTTGTATTATGATGTTCACTACTGTCTTTCAGCTGCTCATCGTAAGTTCGTTGCATTATTACCATTTTACTCTTATGAATAATTTTTATTTATGTTTTATGCATCATTATGCATATGTAGAAAGTTAACGACTGGAATCCAGAACTTTTTACATATGTGTTCGGCATACCCATAATTTTGCTTCAGCTGTTGTTCTACTGTTACCCGGCCAATGAATTAACGGTACAGCTTTAAAAAAAATTCGTAAGTCAGTAATTAATAAATGAAAAGTTTAATCATAATTATTTATCAATTATTCTAATAAAAAACGATTTGTATTTATTCACCTTGAATACTCTTTTAGTTATCTTAAAGTAATGTATTGTTTCGAAGTATCGAAACAAAAATTGTACTGATACATTCGATTCGTATTATATTACGTAATTTATTACTGCAATGTTCAAATACTATTTATATCTTTCAAGTATTTCCTTTGTTTTTCCTTAGTTTGCCTTTAACTAATTCGTAAATTGTATTACTCTCCTTTTGTAATAACTTTTGATGCACTTGTAAATGTGCCTAGACTGAAAAAATTTGAAGTTTGTAACATCGAACCAAGAATTCGTTCAAAAATAAAAAGTAACAAAACCAAATGGTGAAAAAGAAACGAATGGTATTAAATCGGACTTCAATCCTGAGACCGAATCTTTATTTACATCACTTACATTATTAACTTTAGTGATGATTGGATGGTTTTTTTGTATTTCAGTTCATTTAATTTTGCAGAGTAGGATCAAATTCCCCAATGTAATTTATTGGGGAAATTGTCCAATCGGCGTGGATTAATTTGGAAAAGCCTTTGAAGATAAGTCTTGTATAATAAATCTATAAATTTTTATTTTTTCATTTGAAATTCTTAGAAATGTAAGTATCAACTTAATAAATATATTAAATTACTTTAATAACATTTAATGCCGATTTAACAGAAGTTAAATATTTTCAAACCGGTTATTCGAAACAAAGTTTCGAATTGAGATAATATTAAGTAAATTGCAAATTTATGAAATTTTGTTTAAAAACAATATAAAAAATTTTGACTCGATTAAAAAAAAAATTTCGTTAGATTTTATATTTTCTTGTTCCACAAATTTATGATTCTCCTAATTAAATATTATTTTATGATAATAAAAGTTATTTTTTAATAAGCTATAGAACAATACGTTGTTTTCAACATTTCTTAAAGCACCTTGAAATAGACTTTTAAATTTATTTAATGACTGTATATAAAAAAAATTGAAATTGTTCCTTTAAAATAGTGCAAAAAAAGTTCAGTTTTATCACCTTCACTTTCGATTGTTTCAATTCATCAAAATACTTGACAATAAAAGAAAAACAACATATTTTTATGAATTTTCGGGTATGTGTCGATAAAATAAAAATTTGAACATTAGCACAATATGAAAATACTCGTATAATTCAAATGTTTCTTTTTTCAAGGTCCCAAATAAAGAAAAAAAACAGGAAAAAAGTTTTAGGAAAATTCATTATAATCATCGAATGTACGAATCATTGGATATGGAAATAACTACAGTGTAAGTAAGCAACAATACATTCAATATAATTAATTATAATTATATATTTAAAGCCTACACATATTCAAAATTTTAGTTTTAAATTTATACCAATAAAATAGTTTTTAACTGTCAAGTGTTCACTTAAGTATATGCGATTGTTGAAATAAGAGAATATATTTTCATTTTATATATAATACTTTACCTAATTTTTATGTAGTTGAGATATTCATGTTATATTTTGGCATTCCAAGCAATAAATTATTTTTTACATAAATACTCTATTCAAATTATAACAAAATTTTTATTTTATTATTTTAAATAGTATTTTTTCAATAAATTTATATGATATACAAAAATAGCCTGACATTTTACGTATTAAAAGAGGTTTTTAGCGCATATTTAAAAATAATTTTCAAAAAAAATTTAATAATTAATTCACAATTATTCTTTGTACTTATTTTATGAAAAAAATATTTCAACAAAATTAATATCTGCAACAGAGTAGAAAATTTAAACACATTTTTTTGTTCATCTTGAAATGCACACTGAGAAGAAATTTTATTTACAAAATTTGAACAATAGATAATCGCATTAATTTTACAATTAATATTACAATATTTTTTCCTGTAAAAATACGATTTGTATATTACTGAAAACTCAAAAAAATATTTAAGCGGATAAGAATATTTAAGAGTAAATTTTGTAATGAATATGGAAATACATTTAATAACTAAATTGAATGAAGTTAAATTCTCAAGACGGAAGTAAGTATTTTTATTCTTTGTACCTTTATCTTACTAGAATAGATAATTTAATCAATAATGAAGAAAAATGAAGAAAACGTACGTCATTTGAAAAATAAGGCACATGAATTACGTACATTAGAATTTCCTCGTGTAGCTTTTAATTTCTGCTTGTCATAATCATCATTCGTTATTCTTCGGTTGGAATTTAGTTTCTTTTTCTTAGAGGGTATTTTTTTAATTAGTACCAATCATAGTATCATGTAAGGGATAATAATTACAGAGTTCTCAACAACTGAGAGAATTAAAAAGTTAAACAATCGATAAATTGCGTCTGTCGTTGCTTTTTATGGAATAGAAATACATAGACTAACTTAAAGAACAAACTATAAACTAATTCTCTTACATTCATTTCATTCGTGGCGATTTTGTACGATTGTTCAATGCAGAGTGAAATCAAATAGTAAATTTACAAATTTTCTAACTTCGAAATTAAAATACTGATCATTATTAAATTGAAATATAAAGTTATAATTTAATTAAATACAGTTTCAGATATTTGTTGAAGGATTTTCTCCATAAATTGTTCGTTGCAGTTAAAGTAAAAAAATATTGAAGTTAAATTTAAAGTGAAAATAACAAATTATAATAGTTAAGTTTCTTAAATTTGAAGAACTATAACACTAAAACAGAATATTTTGCTAAAGTATGTATTTTTCATGGATACGTAAATTATGATTAAATTGATTAGGATTAATTTATTTTTTGTTTCCCATTTTAATCATTTTTTATGGTAATGAAATATAATAAGTTTGAATCGTTTAAATTTCAATATTTACTAATTATTTAAGAAGTTACGGTGTTATTTATTTAGTAAATAATATTTTATTTATATAAAATTTTGGTTGATAATAAAATTTTTCCTAAGTTAAATTATGGATTCTATTATGAAATCGTTTTTTAAATTAAAAGCATTAAAATAAAATAATACTCAATATATATGTTAATTAAATTATCCCGTATTGACTTGAAACAGAAATATAATATTACACATATTAAAATATAACTAATTTAGAAAACATTGATAAATTTTTTCGTTAATTTCTTTAGTTTTTTGGTTCGCAAGTATTAAATAAATAATAAATAAATACACAAACTTTCGATAATAAAATAAATAATATTATTCTAGTAAAATTATGTTTAAATTTAACATAAATTAATTGAGATTAGGTAAAACGGAAAAAATTATTAACATATCTTTTATTCAATTATTAGAAATAGGGTTTAAATTATTTTCTACCTAAAACAGAGGAATCTAAGATTACGAGAATAATTTTACAATAAATCAGTTTCATCTCTCGATTGTATTTTACAGCTATTTACTAAATTAAAAAAATACTCTTGGAAAATTAAATATGGATTTTTTACATGAAATAGAAAAATACGACGACTTAATCATAATAAAAGAATTTGATAGACTCATTTACTACAACCAAATGGGACTTTTATGTATTGGAATGTGGCCACTTGAATCCAATGCCTCAAAATTACGTATTTTTTTACGTCAAATTCATCGTTTTATTATATATTTTTTAGCATTTTTTCTAATGAGTGTCCAGTGGCTTGATATGTATTTTTTATGGGGTAATTTAGATGCTAATATCGAAACTATTGTGTCCTTTGCTTTCATAGGAGCTACTTTGATCAAATATTACAAGTTCATGAATTGTATCCACATTTTTGAGGTTTGTTAAATTTTATATATTATCTTGTGATATACCTTCGTTTATAACTTTTTATTTGTGATAATTTTAATAAATGAATAAATTTTTAGGGTATTTTTATAACTATGAGGGAAAATTGGTTGTCTGTGATGAAAAATTCCGACTCGAAGAGAAATAAGGATATCATGTATAATTTGACTATGAAAGGTAGTCAACATAGCACAATTTATTTTATGTTCATGTTTTGTACTATCTCCTCGTATATTATTATGCCTGCCATTCAATATAAAAGTGATGATATTCGTCCGAGAAGATATCCATTTTTTGGACGATACTATTTTGACCGTGATTCGGATGTTGTTTTTGGATGTTATTATACAATTCAAGTAAGCTTTAAACGTTAATGGTTTATTAATATATCAGTATATTTGTGATTTTAGTCTTAAAATATTGATATCATAATGATGAGTAATAAAATATTAATTCTTTTTCTGTGTGTAAAAAAAATACCTGCAGCTCCAATAGATAAAAATGAGCAAAAGAGAAAATATTTAGAATTTTACATTATATTTATCATTATATATAGATGTTAAGCATTTTGAATAGATTTCAAAATAAGTAAGAAAATAATTTTTATGAATCAGTGTATAATTTATTAAGAATAATAATTCAGATTTTATTCTATAAATAATATTTGTTTGTAACTAGTGTTCTTTTATAATATTAATATTTAAATCTTTAAGAATTCATAAAAAATCTTTTTTCTTATTGGTTTCAAAACTCTGTTAATCGCTCGATGATACAGTTTAAATATAAAATATTAGCTAGTAATCTTATAAATTACGTAAATAAAAAACTGCAATAAAGTGGACAATTAATCTATATAAATGTCTGATTTATCGTAATACATTTCTCTGAAAAATTAGTTTTATTATATTTATACGTTTAATATTCTAAATTTTTATATATAAAACAACTAAATTATAATTCATAATCTGGATTTGAAATTTTGAAATATTAATTATTTTAGATTTAAATTATAATTTGATCTAATCAAATATAATTTAATGATCCTAGATTAGAAAACGTTAAAATATTAAAAAACTTGTACAAACTTGAAATTTATAAGTAACATATATTTAATATTAATATTATTTATATACGTTGATATTAAAGTAATTTGCATGTATATCTTTTTTATATTTTTATACTCATCCTATCAATTTTCTACGAATATAAAGTTTATATTCTCAACATTGAACAAAGTAAGAATTGAATCATTTTCTAACGAAATTATAATTTTTCAAAATATCAAAAAACGAAGGAAATATGAATATCAATTGTTCATTTTATGATTTTATAATTTCTTCTATCAATTAATATCAATGTTCAGAGAGTTTAATTATTATTAAAATATTAAAATATTTATTTTAAAATATAAATAAATGAATTAGATAGTTATTATTTTGAATAGGTAATTACAGGATTTCTACTTGCAACTGTAACTTATGCCTTAGACAGTATTTTTGTCGTATGCGTATATCATTCTTGTGCTCAAATTCGCATCTTACAGAATGATATAAAGAATCTTGGAAAACCTCAATTCACCTCAAAAGAAATATTACAAGGTTTTATTCAAAGACATCAAATCGAAATCGCGTAAATTAAATATAATAAATACGATACTCACCAATACGTAGGAATTTGAAAATATCATAACGATTTTATTTTTTATAGAAAAATCTATGTACTGGATGTAATTTTCAGTAGTTTAAGTTTACAGCAACTTCTCATGAGTTGTCTTCTCATGTGCTTTATTATTTTTCAACTGATCATCGTAAGTTGGTTCATTTTATTTCATTTTACTCCCGTTAATCTATTTATATTTATTTTACTTTCCTATGTACTTAGACAGTGAACGATCGAAGTCCAGAGTTTTTTATGTATATATTTTCAATACCTGTAATTTTTCTTCAGCTGTTGTTCTACTGTTATCCCGGCAATGAGTTAATGGTACAGGTAAGAGTTTAAAAATAAGTTTTTATAATACAATTATTAATTATTATCTAATAATTAGTAAAATATCAATTATTATTATACTAATAAAAGAAATGTTTTAAATGATTATTTGCCAACTTTTATAAATCTTATTAAAAAACTATTAAACATCCGACGAAAAAATGAATTGTATTTATTCGCCTTAAATTTCATATATATTTTATCTGAGTTTAATATTTAAAAAGGATGTGGCCTTAGGATAATGTAATAAAAATAAAGCATAATATTTGGTTCGTATATCTGAATGTTCAAAATCGTTATGTTACATATGTTTTATATTAATGAACTATTTGCAACTAATTACTAATGTGATACTTTCACTATGTAATGGATTTGGGTGATCTTTTAAATATGCGTATTAGTAAATTAATTCGTTATAATTAATAACTTGTAATAAGTCAAATACTTCGGTCCAAATGAGGTTGAACCTTTCGAATGTGATGTCGTCGAGTTCGTAAATATAAATCTTAATAGCGTACAAAAACAAAAAATAATGGCATGAAAAGATGAGAAAAACGCGGATTATTATAGATTGATATTAAATTCTGATCCTAGTTGTTGGGAAAAAATATAGAAACAAACTTATATTTAACTCAAGTGCTTGAACTTAATTGGTAAATGAATAATTTTTGTATTTAAAATTACTTAATTTTACAGAGTGAGTTAATAAGTGATATGATTTATGAATCTTCATGGACTAATTTAAAAGATCCTTTAAAGAAAAATCTAATTTTTATGATTCAAAGAAGTCAAATACCGCTTTCGATTACGGCTGGAAAAATTTATGTTCTTTCGTTTGAAATCCTTAGAAAAGTAAGTATTAATGCGATAAATGTACATAATCGTAATATTACTACGTTAAAATTTAAATAAAAATGATGGTTCGATAAAATATATTCTCGTAAGTTTTTAACTATTAAAAAAATTATGAATTTTATAAAGAACTCTTCAACGATTGTTCAATATTTATAAAGCAATTGCTTAAGACAAAGTTTCTCGATTAAAGAATTTATTGTAGATAATAAAATTATATGAAAAATGATTAAACTTATAATGGATATCAAACTTACATTTTCAGATTCTTAAAGCATCTATGTCCGCGTTGTCGGTTCTCCGTACGATGTATAATAAATAGCGCGAAATATATTATTGGAAACTGTATTGGAATTTATGAAACGGTATACAAATTAAAACATAAATAGATATAAAATGTTTATAAATTATAAAAATATAGGAACACGTTAGTTGAATATGTAGTAAATAAAAATAATAGAATGTAGAATAAAAAAGTTAAACGATTATAATCTTTAAGAATTATATTGATATATTTAAAACTAAACGAATAAAATGATTTTGGTTTACAATAATAATACATAATCTGATACAAAAATATGAATGTATCCATTATGTTTAAAAGATGAAGAAAATCCGACTTCGTATAGAAAAATAAGGAAGTATAAAAAAGTTATAAAAATGCTTTATTATAGTTCTACTTTATTATTACTTTTCTGATTTCAAAAGTTTTACCCAGATACGTGTTAATTATTATGAATATAAAGAAATATATATTATTTTCTTTTTCTCAGAAAAAAAATTTATAAAGACCTATTTTAATTAATATTTTATCATCTTTTGAAGCAAAAGGGATAAGATTTCTAATTTCATAAACTTGAGGAAGAAAAATCATCGATATATATGTTTAAATAAATATAAATGTTTGCTGATAAAAAGCCGTTATGTTTTCAAATACTGTATTTACACGCAGGTGTCCTCAATTCTATGCGAATTCCTTCCTTTCTTTCGTTCCCTTTTCTATTGGTAGAAATGTCAATTATCAATAGGTAGAAATCGACGCTAAATCGAAGATTATTGGTGATATTCGACACTAGGCCACCCCTTTTTTTCTCTCAGTCACGAATATAGTCGATGCACATTTTTACCATCTTCACTTGGCCAATATCGAATAAGGGAAGGGCTTAAACTAACGCCGCCCCTTTAATTTCATTGTTCAAGGCATATTTGTAGTGCTTAGACGTAAGTTCAACTTTGTCGTTTTAATAAACGTCCTATACAATTAAATCACCTGTGTTGCAATAATTATTTTTAACGAAAAACCTAATTTTTCTAGTTTTATTAAATATTCTAGACTAAAGCGGTAAGAAAATTGAAAATATTAATTGTTGTTAACTTTTAAATCTTTGTCTCATTCACTAATATACTCCATCGAAATATTGATAAAGCATACTAATCACACTATACATCAATTTTACTTTTATTCGTATCATATTTTACTTTTCCTGTAAATTAATAAACGTTAAATCTTGATTGACTGAAATCCAATACAATCCAGAATACTAATTGAAATTAAGAGAATTTTTTGATATTTTGATCACCGCAACTAAAAATATTTCACATTTTTAAATTAAATATTATAAAAAAGTTGTTTAAAATTTTTTTTTTATTATTATATAATCATTTAATGTAGTTTTCTATTGTAAAAAAGTAAAAAAGGAACCTAAAGTATTCACGCGTAAGTATTTATATCACACTATTTTTTATGTTATGAATACTAAATATATTAAAGTTTCACAATATCCATGTCGATACAAAAAATTTATTAAAAAATTTATTCGATACTTTATTTTTTAATTTTCGATAATTGTAAAAGTTCAAGTGTAAAAATATGACGATTGCAGTTACAGCCGAAGAAATATTACTGTTGCCTTCTTAGGATAAACCGGATGGTAAATTAAATAATAGATGATTCGATGTGAATCGACAGAAAATGAGTTAATTTCAAGATTTTATTAAAAATGATTCAGAAGCTATTAACGATAAAGTTCAATTTCTTTCCGACATGTTTTTCGATGCAGATCCGACCTATTTATAAAATTTACAACAAGACAGTAACGGAGATGACGAAACTTTTTCCAAGCTTCCTTAAACAAAATTGTTTACTGGAAATTATCAAAAAATATCTAACGCAACAAATTAAAAAATGCAGACACTACCGAATATACAACTGATTTTCATTTGAAAAACTTCACTCGTGAATTTTCCCATCCATTTAAAAATACTTGTAGAAAAAGGATGAAACAAAATTAAATTTTGGACGTTTTATACCGTAAGTTTATCGAAACACCAATTTATTTATATTTTATTTATATACAAATTATAAACATTTATAATTCAAATAGTTTTTCAGGATTATATACAATCGAGGTTTTAAACTTTTTAACATTGGAGCTTTAAAGAATTTTTTGTCCTGGAGTTCGCACTTGTGGCTATACATAAATCTAATAAATATAATATAAGTTTAACTTACAAATTCTTTACAGAAAAGTACCAAAACTGTCGATTCTATCCTACTTAAAGTGGAACGGATTATTCGGCATTGCTGTAAGAGATAGAATTTATTTAAAATAGAACACCTGTAGAAAATTATTGAATGAAAAAGGAAACGAACGATGCTAATTAAATAACTAAGGAATTAGTAAGTTCCTAATTTTATTTTGTATAAAAGAATTTCTAAAGTAACGAACGTCGATCAATAATTTTAGAATAAGTAATGTATACATTTTTTCAGTGCCTGTATTGTTATATCGATGAACTTAACATACCGAATATAACTGTGTTAATAAACTTATATTTTGAAAAAGATGTTTGATTCAAGCCACAAATGTGGAATTGACTACTGGTCAAATGTTTGTAAAATGTCTTTTAGATTGCGATGGTGAATTTTTCTAAAATTCGATTCAAGAGATTTTACCTCTGCGTATCTTTCATACTTTGCAAGAAAAAATAAACATTAGAAATTTTCGATGCGAAACTGGATGATTTCGTTTCTTGTCCATATTGTGCATTTTTTATGGAAATGTACCCACGGATTAAAATATTTGAATGCAAAAATCTTGAATGGAAGACGATGTTTTGCAGGTACAAATCATTTATATTTATGTAATAACATTTTTATCCGTTAAATAAAATATTGGAATTAAAATATTTTATTTTATGTAAAAAAGATAGTCATTTATTATTTAATGTCAGAAAATTTTAAATACATAATCACAGCGATTGAATTATGGAGAAACGTTAAGTAACAAGAGAATAAGAACTTACAAAAATTGTCTAAGATAAATTGTTAAAAGCATCGGTTGTACTCGAATCAAAGGTTCTTGTGGTACATTGATAGGATATTATTATTACTTACTATTTTTTTATTATTAATATTTATTTATTTGTAAGCAATAAATACAATATATTATTTTTTCAATCGTAATAATCAATGATTTAATATAAAATATTACTTATGTCTAATATGTTGTTATATACATCAACTGCAGTCTTACAGCTGATTTTTTTTTTTTATTTTGATTAGTTGCTTTTATGGTTTGTGAGAATTTGTTACGGGAGAACGAATTTTTTGATAAAAAATTTGTGGTTTTATTTATATACAGAAGATGAATAGAATTAAAAAATGTACATTAGATTTCTTTATGATTTTTTGCGTATATTTGTGTAGGTGTGGAAGAGGAAATGCGTATGATGTAATAAATATGGGAATTAGGAATTTATTTTTATTTTTCGTATGAATATATTCAATTATTAAAATTTTAAATATATTTTATGGATTAATTATAAAGTCGTTTAATTCGTGTATTATTTTTTTAATTATATATTTATCTATTAATGTTTGTGTTATATGTCTATTTATTCAGGAGTTTTTTATTTACTTTATTATTTTTATATATATCATTAATATTATTTAGTTATGTAAGCCACCAATATTTTTTCGTATATTTTCGGTGTTTCTCTTGTTTATCTGTTTGTGATATATCAATATTGTATCTCCATAACAGGTTATTACTTTTGACATTTAAATTTGCTTCGTAAGTTATTTTTTTATTAATTCTGTTTCGATTAATCTGGTAAATAATTGGAATGTTTTTTTTATCTTGTAGATATTATTTATTTTCTAGAAATGTAAATATTTCTAGAGGGATAAAACCTGTTTTTAAACATTTTGAGAAATAATGTAGGTTTGAGTATATTGTATTTGAAATTAAACTATTTTCCATGATGTGGATTAATTTTGAATAATTGTGTTTTATCTTTTTTTATATATTTTTTTAATTTATATGTTGCTTCCATAATTGTATCGTTGAGTCTCGGTTTATCAAGTGTAATGTGTGTTTATGTACTTTAGAATAATGTAATCCTAGCAAATTAAGTTTGTCTTTGGTGTTCGTTATTATATAGTCTTCATTGTTATCTTTATTTATATTTGTTATATCTATTCCAGTTTCCTTAGTGTTATTATATAATTATATGGTGTTGTTAGTGAAGGAATATTCATATCTTTTTTTGTTTTTAAAATTAAATAAATTTTGGGGAACATTACTGTTGGATCATTTTTTGGGATATTTTTTATTTTGTTTAGTCTAGAAAATATTTATTGATTCTAAAAATTTTTGTTGTAGTTGTTTTTTTATTAGAGTAAGTATTTATAAAATTCTAATTCCTGTTTTTTACTAACTGTTTTTTTTTATAATTTCGTCGTATTCTGTTTATCAGTGATAGTATATAGCTTTTATCTTTTTGTAGTTTTTTTATGTCTTTGTTTATAAGTTTTGTTTTGTTATTTTTGGTACTAACTTGTTAATAGTGTGATTTATGCGGTTGTCTATTTTATCGATATAATTATCTATTTCATTATTTGTTAAGTTTTTGTTGTCTTGTGTGTGTAATTGGCAGTTTTGTATTAAAATTTTCTTGAATTTATTCCAGTTTGTTATTTTAAAGTTAAATTTATAGTATAGTACTATCGTATTTGATTGTATCAATTGTTTTTTTGCACATTTGTTAGTTACTTTAATTCTGGAGTATATTAAGCATAAATCTATATGTGATTTTCCATTGAGATAAAACGGATGTTCCGAACTGTATAGTTTGGTTTTGTATATTGTGCCATGGCTATTTAACCAATTTTTTACGAATGATCCTCTTATATTATTTGTGTAGTTTTTCCAGTCAACGTGTTCTGCATTCGAATCACCTTCTATTATGTTTTCTCCTTTTTAGAGATCTAAATTTTTGAATAGTTATTTGAATTCTGCATTCAATTTGTTTCCATTTTTCGTGTTTGCAGATATCATAAACGGACTATTCTTATTGTTCATTTGTAGTTTTATTATTGTTGTTTCTAGAATATTAAAGTTAGTTATTTCATTATTGAAGATTATGTATTTGATTTTTTATTAATATGACTGTTTCTCCTTCTCGAATTGAGTTTGATCTGTCATTTATAATAATATTATATTTTTCAAATTTAATTTTTTTTTTGTATAGTTTTGTTTTGTGCATTAATATTATATCTGGATTTTATTTCTCTATTAAGTTTAAAAAGTTATAACCTTTTTGATTTGATATTAAAGAGTTTATTAATATAATCTTAAGTGTTTTTAATTTTTTGTTCTCAATTATCAATATAATTTTTATTGTTTCGTGTTTATTTATTTATTTTTTATATTTTGGATGATTTGTCTAATAATGTGAATATTGTTAAAAAATTTTCTTTTAAATTTTTGTTGTATGTTGAATATGTTTTTTATTTTACTTTTTTTATCATATCGCCATAAGATATTAATTGCATAACTTTTTTGGTTATCTCATCGACTTCATTTATTTTGTTTTTTTTTGTTTCTATGTTATTTTAAATTTTTAATATTCTTAGACAACCCATATTCGAAGCAGGGTGTCCAAAAATTTTACAATTTACACAGTATAACTCTTTGATTTCAATTTTGATTTCTTTATTTTTTTTAAATTCTCAGGATGTTGAATGCATTTAACACATTTGTATTGCACATTGCAATTTTTTGTCGTGTAACCCAAAAGTTGTCAGTTGTGACATTGTATAATATTTTTCTTAATTATTTTTACACAATTTATTTTGTGATAAAGTAAATATTATATACTTTGTTTGTTATATAATTTATTTATGTTACTGTTTGCTGAAATTTGAACTATAAAAATCGATAATAAAATATTAATTTTTATTGAATTATTGTTTTAAATCTTTTTACTTTAATGAATTGGATTCTTCTATTTGCAGGTGGGGGTTTCTTGTTTTTTGACATGTGTCGATCACTTCGTTCGTATCAACGGTTATTGCAATGTTCGCTTCTATTTCCTAGAATATTGGTTTCTTGGTCTTCTGTGAATTTGTATTGTTAGTTTCGGAGGTTCTTTTTTGTTCTTCAAATTTTTTTCTTGTTTCCTTTTTCTTTCTTATTTCATCCATTATTGTGTCTTTGATTTCATTGTCAATATTATCGGTTTGTAAATCTTCTGATTCTAATATTACAAATTTGTTTTTTATAGGTATATCATATATTTGGTCTTCATCGTTTGTATTATTATTATTTCCTTTTTTCTGATTTCGTTAATTATTACTTTTAATTTTAATATTGTTTTCATAATAATTTGTATTTGTTATTTAATTTTGAGATCTTTCAAGTTCTTGATTAATTTTATTAGTATTTGGTGATAATAATAATTTTGTTCTTTTTTTCGTGATAGTCTTTTTCATTGTTTTCCACTTATTGATGTTATGACGGTTTCCGGTTCATTATTATTTATTTTTATTAACCTTTTACAACTGTGTATTATTAATTACTTACACTATAGTACTGATAAATCAGATTTTTCTTACGTATTTATTTTTAGATTTTTGTTATTTCTATCAATTATTTTAGATTATAATTATTTATTAATGCACTATTTAGATGTTTACTATTGTAAATTTTTATTTGCGCCAACAGCGATAAAATAAGTGTCTAAATAAATGATTCATAATTCCAGGCACTTCGGGTAATATATTTTTTATAATATTATAATTGAATTCCACGTATATTAATGATTTCAAATATTTCAGGAATGGCTGTCGTCGTTAACAAAAGCTTTTCGAGAGATTATATTATAAGATATTATAAGAGAATTAAGAATATTTGGATTATAAATCGAATAAAGATTTATCATTGTATTTATATTATTATAAAATAAAATAAATATTATGATCTGTATTATATATAGGGAAAGATTTGTAATAATATAAACATTTGAAAAAACTGATACAAATATCATTTATTATACTCAAATGTAATCGTTAAAAATCTTAATTTATTTAAAAATAATTTATAAAGTATCGATAAATAATGAAGTTGTTCATCTTTTCATTTATTTTATGGATCGTTAGAATATAAACTACAATTAAATATTTTTACATTTTCAAACAAAAACAAAAATTTTTTATCTACAGTTGGTCAGTTAGAAACAACGCAACATATATGTTTAAATGTAATTACTCACTAAACGTTAATAATTATAAATAGTTTTTTTTTTCTCATTTTTGTCTCACATAATTTTCTTGAAAAAATATAGTACAATAAAACTTTGATCATTTCAACGCAATTAGATAAATGGATTGTAAAAGAAATTGTTATTTATATTTATTAAGTGTCACGCGATAAAAGTATCGAATATACAAAGAGTTATGTTTAAGGTAATGAAAATATCCTACATCACCGATTCATATCAATTTATATACAGTTCATCAAAAATCAAAATAAAAATGGTTTCACAGTTGGTATCGCGCCTCGATTTAATTTATTATAAACAGTATCGATAAAAGAAACGGTACGAATAAAATGAAACATCAGCTTCCAGTTTCCAAAGAATCATCCTGTAAAGCCTCCATCAATTTCGTTTCTAGGCTCCTACTTCTAAGTTTCTGTTCCTCGAGTTGTTTTTCCAATTTTGTCACCGTGTCTTGCATATCGATGATGCGATTACGAGTTTCGCGACAGTAATCACTCAATATCACATCCTCGTCCTTCTGTCGATAAGTCTCGCTCAGTTCTTCGATATCAAACTCGAAATCCAAGTCCATTTGAGTCGTCAAGCCCAAGGTTTCACCCATTTCCTAAGGGTAAACAAATTTTTCATTGCGTGATCAACGAGGATATTACTAGGAAGCAACGATAGCTCCAAGTTTCTTACGTTGGTGTAAAAACATTTGATAACGATTAATTCAAAACTTCCTTCGACCCGTCAACTCGAGTAAATCATGTTTATCGATTAATTAATAATCAAAATTTATTATTTCTAAATTCTCGTTTGAAAATTTTGAATTACCGCTGCGGTTACCAAGAAAATGAAAGTCGATAAATTAAAATTGAGTAATCCAAGTCGAACGAATGTCGATACAACAACGACGTCCGATTTATTTGACAATATTTATATCTTATGCAATGTTTTTCTTCCTCTCTATAAAAGCTTTCGTGTAACCACTCGAATCGATAGGATTACCAAGAGTAACCGATAAACAAAAAAATTATTCGACTACTGACCGTCGAACTTTTGTAATCGAATGTAATGTCCTCGTACTCTTCCTCGTTGTCCTCGTCTTCGTCCTCCTCGCGTTCAAGTTGCTCGGCGTAGTCCATGAGAACTCCAGACTTGAACCACCAAGGCAACGACTGAAAATGTTTTACGTGATTCTTATTGTAAACTACTCGCGTGTTTCCCCCGATGTTGCCGATCTTGTTCGCCACGAGGTGAATCACAACATCGGAGATGCTCAGAAAATTATCCTCGTTGTATCCCGAGATGAGGAAGAGATCGCTCATCATATTCTTCGCTATCGCGAGGCTACTTTCGTAGGAGATTATCCGGCGGCAGTAATTTACGATGGAGTCGTGGAGTGTCATCATGTCGTGAATCGGCCAGGGATCCCTGCAAATTTCGAGGTGGATTTTACGTCGGTACGTTTGTGATTTGATCGTGAATTTTAACGTACTGTTGTAAAAAGTTTGTGAGATGATCCAAAAACTCGTAGATAAAATTGAATCGAGTAGGAAAAGGGTAACGATTATTCGATAACCCTTTCTACTAATGAAACAAATTTTAGATGATATAATTTAAAAACGCATTTTCAGATTTATGGAATTTTGTTTATCGATATTATTTATACCGATGAATAAAGTTTATTTATTTTTTTATAAATATGTAGTAATTTATTTGTTTCTTTTAATAATCGAATTTAATTTGTAAAAATTAAGTATTTTGATAACTATTTAAATCTATTTTTACACAGTGTCAAGTTTAAAAATAATGTGTTCGATATCTTAATATAAAAAAAAATGAATTCCTTATTGATAAGGAGTAATGATAACATTTAAACGATAAAAAAATCTCACCTCCATGGAGGAAAAATAAAGCTACTGATTATACGTTCCAATTCGGCTCTGTATTCCGGATGTTTCCATACGCTATCGAAATATTCGTAAGAGCACGGATAGAATTTTTTGTTATCCAGGTATATTTTCAATTCTGGAGCGAAATCGGTGTACGTCATTGATTCGGGATCCATGACTATTTCTAAAATATGATTCACCGCCTCGTTGTGCAAACTAATGATGAAATTTGGATCGTTCAATGATTTTGAAAATTGTGGATTGTGCGATAAATAACCATGAATTCTGAAAACGTACAAATTTTTCGTTAGAAATTAAAACTTTCGATTTAATCAGCATTGATATATTAATTTTATTTTAAATAAATAATTCGATAAACTCCAAGATTCTTTCATTTTTTTAATTCGCAAATATCTTTAATAAAATCATTAAAAATCATTTTTATAAGTGACAAATTAGGCAAGGCATTTAACATCGAAAAATACGCGTTATTGTAAAATGTGTCAAAACGACTACGTTTTTAAATAAATAGTCTCGATAAACAAACTAATAAACTTGTAGGTCCAGCGATACACATATTTTGTCAACAAGCCTGTAGTTAACATTGGAAAATATAATATAGTAATACTCGTCGTTTGTAACTGTTGGTAACTCATCGATGATATTTTGACTTTTATTCTTTTCCTGTCAATTTATAATTGACCGTTAATTCGATATTCGTGTTAAAATTTTAATACTCATTAACGCATCTATCTTTGCTGTTATTCTCTTAACCTTGATTAATATTTTTTAACCTAGTCGCCTAATTACATTTCACCTTCATATTTCATAAATAAAAATTTCCTTTACTTTGATATATTTACACCCTTCGGTTCAATCTCGGAATTAATCATCCAAAGCATAACTTGTTAAGTACCAAATACGTCGATCACAAGTGGGTGTTGATAAAACGTTAAAATTGAATACTTAAATAACTTAAATAACTTAAAAAAACGTAAATAAACTCTTCCCGAAGTAAATCGAGTATTAAAAATCTAATTTAAAATTGGCAGCTGCGGTCGAAAGAACGCCGACGAAGAGTAAAGTACCTCATCCAAAGATCCTCGGTGAGACAATCGTTGAACAACCTCTTGAGATAGTCCATCCGCAGCGGCACCGCAGGCGACCTGTTGATCGCGAGCCAGAGGATGGCGCTCTGGACGACCCTGAGCACGACGTTCTCGTCGACGCTCCGCTCCCTCAACATCGTGTACTCGGAGAGGTGACCGGACTCCAGAAGAGCCTCCGCCGCGGGCTTGAGCTCGAGTTTACCAGGATCGTGGTCCGCGTCCCCGAAGACGACCAGCACCAGGGGTATCGGCATCAGCTTCTCCCGGGAGAGGACGGCCTTCGTCAGCCTACGCTCGACGCCGCGTGGCTCCTCGTCCGCACTCACCACCAGCAGCAACCCGTCCATCCCGGTCAGGCAGTTCTCGCAGACGAGGCCTTCGAAGTAACGAATGCATATGTCCAGCTTCTCCCGCTCGCCCGTTTTGTGTCGGATGAAGATGGGCTCGAGGCTGCTGTCGGCTGGACTCAGGTACCTGATAAACATCGATAAACATCGATAAGGTCGGTGTCGAGACGACAGAGCGAGTCTTTGCTTGGGTTCGACGATCTTTTTAATTTTGCTGCGTCCGAACGCGTTTCAAATCTTTTAGGATTAACTTGGAAAGTAAAACCGTCCTCGTTTCAAAGTGAAATCGGACATTGTTTATTCGTGCAAAATAACTACCGTCGCGGGTCTAAATTTACGATAGATAAAATAACCTAAAAAGAACGTTTGCGACGATCAAAGTTTCGCTAATCGTTGGCGCTTATATTAGTTTTATTTTTAGTTTTATTTTTAGTTTTATTTTCGTTTCTTTTATCGCGCTGCAATAATTTCCTCGACGGAGATTTAATTATCTATAATTGTAAATTGCAATGCAACGCCGACCTATTGACAAGTTTCTTGTGTCGCCAGAGCGTGAGTCTGTTCTCGAGCAGCGGCCACGAGACGACCATCTTCCAGAAGGTGTGCGGACTCTGCTCGACCTCCAGCGACTTGGCGTTCTCCTTGAGACCGACGCTCACGATGTACTCGATGGGTGTACGTCGAGGCGACGCGACCTCCGGCTCCGACCTCCGCCTCCTGCACTCGCGCGCGTACTCGATCGCCGTCCTCTGCTGCGGCTGGTAAAACTTCTTCGCGCGTTCCTCGAGACTCTCCGGTTGAAGCCAGACGGGTGTGTTATCGAGAGCCTCGCGTCGTTGAGCTCTTCGTCGAGCCGCCCAC
Organism: Dolichoris vasculosae; assembly: GCA_018907195.1. Classification (NCBI taxonomy): domain Eukaryota; kingdom Metazoa; phylum Arthropoda; class Insecta; order Hymenoptera; family Agaonidae; genus Dolichoris; species Dolichoris vasculosae. The sequence continues at coordinate 5,031,008 of JACCHY010000015.1, forward strand.
TCCTTCCAGGCACGACTGTACTTTAGTAGAAGTCGATCGCGTAACCTGCGCGCGACCTCGATCAGCATGTCCTGGACGAAGAGCTGCTCGTCGAGGATGGCCTCGCAGATTTCCTTCACGAGACCTTCGCAGATGCGCTCGGCAAGGGCCTCGAACAGCCTCGTCCGTTCGAGTTCGGCGCGTACCAACTCAGAGCACAATTCGGTGATGACTTCCTCTTGGAGATGTTCGTAGTGCTTGGCGCTCCGGTTGTTGATGTGCTCGAGGCGACGCAGCTTTTTCATCTCCTGCTTCATGTTCTCCTCTATCTCGAATTGACGCTTCTGTAACTCGTCTTTGTCCAGGAGACTCTTCTTCTCGAGGCTGGACTCGGACTCTTCGAGACGGCGTTTCGCCGATACGCGATCGCTGGTACTGGTGACGGTGCTGGTGACGTTCGTGTTGCTGTTGACGTTCAAAATTTTACGTTGTTACTTTTTTTATTTAAATAGTTACGAAACTGTTGAGTTTGCGTCGTTTTTCCGAGTTCGAAGAGATTTTTTTCATTCATTTTTCATAGCTTTAATGAAATTTAATAGATCCGTTTCTTAACAGATCTGTGTGAAATTTACGGAATAAATATTTATTTCTATAATTCATTAAATAGTATTGATACAGTACTTATTTCCAGACAATGTTTAATCAATTTTTGTTTAGGTTTCTCTATCAATGAAAACGTCAATTTTATAAATTAAAAATTTCTACAAATTCGGAAATCCAATTTAAAAGTTATTTTATACAAACAGATTTCGATATTTGTATCTTTTGTTTATCGAAAATCTAAAACTTAAAAGAAAATACGCTTTTAACGTTCTCTCGATACAAACTTACGAATTTCTTAAATGCAACGATCAAATTAGAATACAACTTCAAATTACTATGAAAAGAAAACAAGTATACTATAAACATTCCGCATAAAAATGAATGTACAGTTTTTTCGACAATAGATGAGCTTCATCAAATATACAAAAGAATTAAAAGAGTCATCCCGATAAAATTTCTAAATTGCACATTGATAAATCAACGAATAAAATGGTTGTAAATTCTAAACGTTATCTTTCCTACTATTATCGCTGGATAGGTGATTAAATCGCCTCTTCTCCCGAAACAGACACGTAGATAAAATAGATGAAATGTCCATCCGTTATACCTAATAACTTTGCTACTTCCGCTGCTATCTTTTGAGCTTGGAGGCGGAATCGCGGGCTGCTTAAATAAATTCGTGTGTGTAGTGCCTGCAAATATGCTTTTATTCTTCGTAATGTTAAAGGGTGAATTCGTCGGTAAAGTGGTTGTTTTTGTAGAAATAGCTGAAAAAATCGTGGACGATGGTTTTGCGAATATAGACGAACTCGTGCTCGACGTCGAAGCGAAAAACGTCGTTTCGGTGTTCTTTTGTGTGAAATCTTTGTCGCTGCTCGTACCAGGCAGAGATTTTCTTGTTGTCATTTGAGATTGAATCGGTTCGGTTTTCGATTTTGACGAGAAGTCCGTATTTAATATTCTGAAAAAATTCGTTATATCCTTTTAAATGTGTTATGCATCGATATTATTAAACATCCAATACAACAAATAGTTCGATACGATTTAATACGAAAATTTACCGTTTAAAAAGTTTGAAAGTTTGTTATTTCGAACGTTCGATTAGATATTTTAAAAGTAGTTGTGAAAACTCTTTTCCTTCGGTCGACTATAAAAAAATTCTATTCTTTTCCATTCACCATACGAATCTTACCTAACGTCGGCATTTATTTGCTTGCTATTGTCAGCGTCGTTAAAAGCTTTAGCTTCGAACTTGCTCCCCTTCTGTTCACCCTCGAATTGAACGTCGTCGTCCATGAATTCGTAAGGGTCGACGAGATTCTGGTCCTGAGCGTTTATGGAAGAAGGCAGGAGATATCCTTGCGAGTCGAAGCTGCTGTGCGGTTTATGGTTCTCGTAAGTCTTGTCCGGCCAAGTTCCTCCGGCGATGCACTGACCGACCGACTGATTCGACAACAGCCTCTTCGACAACACGAGATTGTAAGCTCTTCCTTGTTCCATGTTACAGTCCGGAATCCGAAAGTTCTCTTTGTTAAGTTTTATGTACAAGCTCTCTTTGTCGCATTTGAGGCCTGTCCTAGAGCAAAAGTCGAACACCTCGTCCTCGTCCTCGAACCCAAGGATATCGATCATCTCGTAAAGCGGATACTCCGCTGTTCCCGATGTTCGACAGTAAGCTTTTACCATCACTGACAAAGCTTTCATTCGTACCTTGAATAATTCAAACGGTTTAATGCGATATTTCTTCGACTTTGAATTTAAAAATGTATTTTCGAGTTGTATTTTTGTAGTAAATTTCGATTAAAAAAAAACTATATGATCTTTGAGTATTTTTTGGTATTAGCTATCGAATAATATTCTCATGCAACGATTGTACGAAATTTATCGCGCGAAAAGTTTTTTTCAACGTAACTACCGATCGCGTGGAATAAAATAAAAAAATGAATTACAATTATATCTTTTTCGTGATTGCCTAAAAAGAAAGTTTTACCTGATTAAAATACCGCATTAAAATGCAGGCATTCAAGTAAGTAGTTTTTCGCACAAGCTTGAAGAATCTGGAGTAGTTATCCATGGCAATGGCGGAATAAATATCCAGTGCGAACTTGACTTGATGCGAATGCTGAACGGAAGGGGATAAAATACTTAGCTCCGATATAAAGGTACCATTGTTTAAATTTAATAGAATAACGTAAGCACGAAATTCAGGTTCGTTTTGGCAGGAAATGCCATTTTCCCTTAAATCGTAGTACATGTATTTCAAAGTTTGCAGGCACTTGGTCAGATTCTCGCTATTGATTTTGGGATCGAATACGCACGTCTCCTCGGCGCATAATCTTTCCGAAGATAATATATGAAACCTGGCGCACTGTTCGACTAATTCCACGGTTTCCGTGCAGCACAATTCCTGTTGAGTGATGTCTTTGCGGATGCTTCTCATTCGATCCCAGAGAAAATGATACCACTCCGCTAAATTCGTGTCTTCGTCTTCGGACAATTCAGCAATTTCGTGCAGCAAGTAACTCATTGTCATTTTTAAAGACTTTACGGGTCTCAAGTCGTGAGACATAGGCTCTTCCTGGTCAGCGGATGAACGAGAATATTGTTTCACCGCGGTTGAATCGTTGATCCCGTAATCGCTGTCTTCCAATATCTCGAACGATGATATTTGCCTTTGAAACTCGCGCATGTATCTTTCTTTTTCGGGGCACATATCTGGACAAGTGCCTTTTGTTATCTTGGCAGTAGCTAAATTCTTTTGTTTTCCGTGCTTGAATCTCATCAGTCGATCGCGAGCATCGAGTATCTTAAATAAAAATATTCGTTACGTTACGATGCTGTGATTAAACATTTACAGTGTATTACACTATTTTAATTATATTGTGATATTGTGATGATATAAGAAAATATTATTAAGGAAAAAGGAAAGCGAACTACGAACGATACTAAGGATAAGATACTAAATTTAAAATGAAAATTATGCAAATTATAAAAAGAAACCTTGTATTTCTCTTCCGAAGTTGTTCCCACTTGACGAACTTGACTTTGCAATTCCTCGATAGTTGCATTGGATACTTTTTTTATTTTTTGATTTATCGTTGGTATTTCTATTTTGGATTGTAATTTTTCGGTTGGAACTATCGGCTTTGCTGTTTTTATCGAAGGTTTTTGCGTTAACGTTGATAAAAATGCGTTTATGGGTTTTGGTGTTTCTTTATTAGCAAAAACTTTTGCCTTTTTCACTTTGGCTTTTGCAGCCACGGTCAAAGCCCTTAAATTTTGAGAATCTGGGATATTATATTCCAAACCTCTTAAAGCTTCCAGCTCTTCTTTAACGTCATCGTCTATATTTAAAATGCTAGTGATTTTTCCCTTTATAGATTCCTTCTGCTTTGGTTTTAAAAACATATCGGATTTTGTCCATTCGGTTTTAAATTTATGGTCTCGAAACAATCCCGACTTATGATAAGCTGTACTCGCCGCGTCTTTAGTCGCATAATAAACCGTAATCATTTTACGCTTTGGTCGAACCGTTATCTTCAGCGTTTCTCCAAACTGTTCAAAATATTCCTTGGCTACAGACTTTATAAGAAGAGCGTCTGGAACATTTGAACAGGTAATGGATTTAGAAAATTCTAATTTTACATCTTGTCTTTTCTTTGAGTTTTTTTCTAATTGACTAAATAATGTTGTTTTCTTTATATCGTAAGCAGAGAAAGGAGATTTTTTATCTGTATCGATATTTGCACTATTAATAGGTTCATCAGTTTCGTCTTCGTTATCGTCTCTTTCGATAATTGCAGGTTCTGCAAAGGTAAAAAAACTAGAACATTCGGAAGCTTGAGTCGATCTGTTTCCAAATATATTATCGGAAGAAGCCCCAAAATTGACAGATTTTTCTGGACTAGGAATAATGTTTGGTATAGAAAAAACAAAATCACTCGTTGTTGCATTCATTTCTGCATCAGCATCAATCTGCATATCTTTATCCATATTTGTCTTTAATATTCTGAAACAAGTTTATAAATCATAAAAATTATTAATCGTAAATATTCGTATATATTAAATATGTAAAAGCAAAAATAAATTACAAAAAATGGATGAAACTCGTAACTTTTCGAATAAATAATTACACGTACAATTTCTTTACAAATTCATGTTATTTTTCATATATATAATTTATAAATATTATAGATAATTCGTTTTATTAGATTAATATTTTAAATTTTATTTATACGTTATAAAAATACATTTATAGTTTGAATTTGTCAATATAAGTCATAGAACTCTAAGCGAAATTTCTGCATAAAGTAAACATCGTAATGAATAGAAGTTGTAACATTATTCAACATTTAAAACACAATACTTGTAAAAAAAAACTTATATCTACTCTCAAAATTAAATGAGTAAAAAAATTTAATTAAGAAACACAATCGATACAATCTTCTTTTTTGAAAAAGATCTTTGTTTTACGGTTAATTACATGAATTATGTAAAAGCAGTATATCTTTAAATTTTCACGTGATAAAGTATCTTTCATTCAAGAAAATTAATTTGAATAATTTTTTTATATACAATTCAATACGAAATTGGTATAAACGTTAAAATAATCTATTTTTAGCGGTGAAAAATATAATATTTTCTTTGAGTTTGGTTATTGTTTTAAAGTCAAACAAGATTATTCATTTATGTTAAATAACGTTATTAGAAATGCAATTAAACAATTTCTTTTGCAACTCTCTGTGTACTTTTATTCATGAAGTAAAAAATTATCTACGGATTAACCAATTACGAAAAAGTCGTTTATAATAAAAAATCCGACATCGACATTATACGATTCAAATTATTAAGCCGAATATTTACATTTTATTTCAACTCTTTTATTTCGCACTTGTACTCGTAGAAAACAATTTTTAATTCAGTGCATTATCATCTTTTTAGACCATCATGAATAAAATTCATAACACGTAACATAAATTTATTCAAATCTACGATAAACAGAAACTTAACGAAAAAGTTCATAAAAATAAGTTACAAAGTTTATCGTATTATTTTTATTTCTATTATTAATGTTTGTGAGATAAAATAATAATAAAGTTGAATTGACTGTAGTGCAAATAAACAAAATTTTAATTCTAGATTCAGAAAACGCATTACTAATATTTAAACTGATTACTTTCTTCGAAAGGTAATTCTACAATCCAAGGCATCTATTAATACAATTAACAGTTCTTTTAATATTTAATTCATTTTGAAAAAAAAGAAGCTAAATTTAATAAACACGTGGATATGTTACCAAGTCCATTGAGCTTTAAAATAGCAATTACTTCTAAAAATTTCCCAAAATATTATAACATTGATGTATACATTCTCAATGTATACGTTTATCCACGTTTCTTATTTTTCAATCTATTTCTATCTTTTAAATCTTTCTAATATAAGTATAAAGAATTTGCTAATATTAGACATACCCTTGAAATTAAATTTGCAAAGTTAAAGAAACATTTGCTTATTAAAGATTTATTTATTATCTTATTTATCCACGAGTACTAAATACACTTTCTTAAAAACGATTTATTAATTCTCAAACGATAGTGCAAGTTAATTATAATAAGTTGCAAAAATATGTAGTCACGAAAAGTTTCGTTCCTGAAATATAATTCAATAATTTTATTTGATAACATTAATAAAGGATACATTGATAAATATGAAATGATAAAGGACCGACGTTTAATATTATTAATTCTACCACAATTTCACATATCACAAATAACTATTTGAATAATATTTAAAAACGTTGTCGATGATTCTTTCACCAATAAATTACAATAATAGATATTTTGTAAGCGGTTTAGTATTTTATCCTGTTACAGACGCGTATATCAACCAATCGGATCATACATTTCTGAAACAATCGAAAAACCGTTTAGAAAATTTGTAGATTAACGAGTAACTCAGAATTTCTTAATCGTGTTATTATGCCGAACAAATCGATCTAATAATTCCAATATTAATTAACTTCGTATTTCAAACGAAAAGTTATTTAAAATTTTTTTTTTATTATTATATAATCATTTAATGTAGTTTTCTATTGTAAAAAAGTAAAAAAGGAACCTAAAGTATTCACGCGTAAGTATTTATATCACACTATTTTTTATGTTATGAATACTAAATATATTAAAGTTTCACAATATCCATGTCGATACAAAAAATTAATTAAAAAATTTATTCGATACTTTATTTTTTAATTTTTGATAATTGTAAAAGTTCAAGTGTAAAAATATGACGATTGCAGTTACAGCCGAAGAAATATTACTGTTGCCTTCTTAGGATAAACCGGATGGTAAATTAAATAATAGATGATTCGATGTGAATCGACAGAAAATGAGTTAATTTCAAGATTTTATTAAAAATGATTCAGAAGCTATTAACGATAAAGTTCAATTTCTTTCCGACATGTTTTTCGATGCAGATCCGACCTATTTATAAAATTTACAACAAGACAGTAACGGAGATGACGAAACTTTTTCCAAGCTTCCTTAAACAAAATTGTTTACTGGAAATTATCAAAAAATATCTAATGCAACAAATTAAAAAATGCAGACACTACCGAATATACAACTGATTTTCATTTGAAAAACTTCACTCGTGAATTTTCCCATCCATTTCAAAATACTTGTAGAGAAAGGATGAAACAAAATTAAATTTTGGACGTTTTATACCGTAAGTTTATCGAAACACCAATTTATTTATATTTTATTTATATACAAATTATAAACATTTATAATTCAAATAGTTTTTCAGGATTATATACAATCGAGGTTTTAAACTTTTTAACATTGGAGCTTTAAAGAATTTTTTGTCCTGGAGTTCGCACTTGTGGCTATACATAAATCTAATAAATATAATATAAGTTTAACTTACAAATTCTTTACAGAAAAGTACCAAAACTGTCGATTCTATCCTACTTAAAGTGGAACGGATTATTCGGCATTGCTGTAAGAGATAGAATTTATTTAAAATAGAACACCTGTAGAAAATTATTGAATGAAAAAGGAAACGAACGATGCTAATTAAATAACTAAGGAATTAGTAAGTTCCTAATTTTATTTTGTATAAAAGAATTTCTAAAGTAACGAACGTCGATCAATAATTTTAGAATAAGTAATGTATACATTTTTTCAGTGCCTGTATTGTTATATCGATGAACTTAACATACCGAATATAACTGTGTTAATAAACTTATATTTTGAAAAAGATGTTTGATTCAAGACACAAATGTGGAATTGACTACTGTTCAAAAGTTTGTAAAATGTCTTTTAGATTGCGATGGTGAATTTTCCTTAATTTGCTTTAAAAAGTTTGACCTCTGTGTATGCTTACTGCTTTTGAAAGAAAAGGACAAGAATTAGAAATTTTAGATGAAAAACTGAATACTTTAAAAAATGTTGTAACCATTCATAAATGTTTAATTTCATTCAAAAATTAATGATTAACAGTATCAAACATTAAAACGTTCAAACATGTTAAAAGTATTAATAATTCTAATTTTAAAACTTAATTAATATTCAATTACTTACACATTAATAAATTAAGAAATTATAATTGTTTTTAATACTCACTTTTTATTTTATTTATAAAATACATGTGCGATTGACTTTACATTTCGGACGAATACATAACCTCTGAAAACTTTAGAAAATAACAAATGTTGTATTGTTGACGTCACGTTAAAACTGGGAAAAGTTACGTGCAATGATTGGCTAATTTTAAACATTTCAAAAATTTTTTTTTAGTCAAAATGATTTAAAACCTCATATTAATTTGCGAAGATAGGTTAAAAAATCTTCTAAATATATCGACTCTTTATATAGGTAATATCTAATTTTTAAAACCGTTACTTTTTGATGTGTGCAATTAACTTTTTAATAATGTAAATCTCAGTTTAGTTGACTTATATTCAACTATGGGATAATTAAATTTAAAATAGAATTGAATAATAATCCATTTAATATATTACATTTAAATCTATAATTTATGTGCGTTTCCTCCTTTTTCTTTTGAATCCCCGATCTCTCGAAACTCTTCACATTCGACAATATGTGTTCCAAAATTGAAATAATCTCGTAGGGATTAATTACGTAATTTGAAATTTAAAGGGTATTTTAAATAGAAAATGTATATATGTATGTAAGACAAAAAAGGTGTACAAAGTAACAAGTACACAAAGAAACAAATTGAACGGTATATTTGGTTAAATAATTAATTATATTTTATTTTATAATTCCTTATTATTAAAAAAATTTTTAAATTAAATTGTTTATATAGGAGATCATAATATAAACATTTAACATTCCTATATTTAACGAGTAATAATATTACCCTATTTATTCATATATCCGTATACCAAATAACATTTTTTTTAATTTTTCTTTGATTTAGCACTTGAAATCGTACTAAATTAATAGTAAATATCCCGTGTATCATGTTTTTTATTAATATATAAAATTATTTATCAATATAAAAATATATATATATTTATAATACTCGTCAAAAATTTACAACAGATTTTCGAGTATAATGTACGGACGATATATTTTACAAATGTTTAAAATTATTTTTATTGTATGAAATATTTCGCGTTAAAAAAATCATATAAATAAATCATAACCGATTAATTAGTCTATAGTTTAATGTATATTGATTAGATAAATTTTATATATTAATTAAAAGATTATCCAGTTTTAATAACCTCTTTTCTTTGTTCTTTCGAAAATAGTTTAGTAAAGTAATTTTCAATTACAAATACATACGCGCAACATAAAATAATATATAAAATATATATTTCTTATTTATAATTTCACGTTTCACCTTAAGTATATACAATAAAGATATATTTACAAAAATTAAAGTTTTACTTTTCATGGTTCGTAACGAATTAAAAATCAGAAAAAACTGTCGATCGCTGATCGATTTGAAGATTTTAACGATTAACTACGAATCAAAGAAATGATATTTCTTTATAATTTTTTCCTAAAAATCAACATTTTACAAACAAATCTTACGAACAAATCACAAACGGATTATTTTATTTTCTACATCGGTACGTGCTATAACTTTAATTATGCGGTATCATCGTTACATATATATTTTTTCTCGATCGAAAACCACCGCTGGATAATTAATCACCGTCGCCGTAACCTCGTCGATCCATAAAAAACAAGTACGAAACTTAGAAATATTTCTTAAATCGGTAATAACACGATTCTCGACTGGTGTTACAAAAATCCCGGTTAAATGCGATCACGTGATTATCCGGCGCTGCGATTTTATTGGTTCGATGAACTTGTCCTTGTCTAAAAACATTACCAGGCATTCCAGAATATTTGATATGCACAAATTCTGAAGTTACGTACACATGGCGGCTGCTACGTGAGTTCATAACCAATTATCAAGAGAATTTAAAGTTTTATCCTGATATATTTAACAAAGATGAATTAAAGGAGTGTTTTTAATTTTGCAGATGTGCCAAAATATTTTTTATTTACGTGTGAGTTAAAGACAACTGCTTATTCGTTCGCTTATAATGCGAAAGATTTCACCTAAATCCGTGTTTACTTTTAAGTTATGAGTTTTATGTAAGTACATCAATAATTAATTTAACGCAATTGAATTTTTCAGTGATAAATTATATTAGAAATCATGAGGAACTTAGTTGTGGGAACGCAAAGCGTTGTTACCTTCAAAGATGAACATCTTCTACCGCATGAAAATTATCGATGCTGTTATAATTTTTATAAAAATATATATTATTTTGTTGAGTGTGAAGAGAGTCTAGTATATATAATCGATGTTAGCACTGGAACGCATACGACTAAAAAAATAGTGGTAAATCATAAATTTGATTCTAAACCCATTGGAATAGAATATTACGGCAACGACGAAGAAGTATACATTGCTTACGATTGTGGAAACGTATATCAGTTAAAATCGATAGACGAAGAGGAATTTGACGGTACCGAAGTAGCGAGTTTCACTAACGGCTTATATTGTATGAAAATGAGTCCCGATAACGAACTTATAGCATTCGTGACCAAAGATCTTCACGTCAGTTTAATATCTTGCAAATATTTTGATTGTTTAAAAAGCGTAAGTTCGTTACATATTTATATCCATATATGTATATTTATTCGTTTGTTTGGAAATTTTTTATTTGATCTAACCTTGTTAATTTACGATTTCTTTACAGACAAATTTAATGTCGACCGAATTCGGAGAAAAAGAATTTGTAACGGTTGGATGGGGTAAAAAAGAGACGCAATTTCATGGTTCCCTAGGTAAAACTGCAGCTTCGGCAAACACAAAAAAAACTGGTAAAGCCGAAGGGGACGATGGTTTACCTCGAATAACTTGGAATACGTTGAGTACTTTGTTCGCCGTTAGTTACGTCGACCCAGAAGTTAACGCACGAAGATTTAAAGTTCTCGACAGAAAAGGTCTTCTACAATATACTAGCGAATTAGTCGATTGCCTCGAAGGAACTCTATCGTGGAAAACTTCCGATAATCTCATCGCTTCGACGAGAAGGTTACCGAATAAGCATACGGTTGTGCTTTTTAATAAGAACGGTCTTATGCATAGAGAATTTAGTCTTCCTTTTAATTCTAAAACTATCAGAGTGAGTAAACGATATCGATTATCCATTTTTTATTAATTTTTTAAGCGAATAAGCATTCGAGTAATACTTGCGATACTTTTTAGATTCAAGACTTAATTTGGTCAAGAGATTCGGATATCCTTGGAATTTGGTATACGGATATCGGTACTGGTATCACGACTATTCAATTATGGTCTCAAAATAATTACCATTGGTATTTAAAGCAAGTTATCACGTATCCTAAGAAACATATAGTATTTTATGTGTCTTGGTATCCTCAAATCGATAAAGATTTGTTGATACTTTCATCGAAAGGTTACACAACTTATACGTTTTATTGGGCGGTTGCTCATAGCCATGGTAAAGACGAATCGGATAAAGCCGTAGTTTCCGTCATTAATGGTAATCAAGTTTATATAACAAAGTTTAGATATTTCGTTGTTCCACCTCCAATGTGTCAACAAAAATTACAATTTAACGAAACCGTTAATACAATATCGTTTGCTCCGATCGACCCTGAAAATCCAAAAAATAATTCAAATGATTTTTTAGTACTTTTATCCAACAATAAACTCGTACTTTGTAAAGATTCACAGGTGAGATAAATTTTTCCACAAAAATTTATGTAAAATAATATTTATTTAACAAATAATTTTGTTTGCAGGAACCAGAAAATTCGGATCATTTGCAATACATTTATAAGAAGTACAATATTGATTTAAAAATAAAAAATGTAAATAAATATTCCTTACATTTAATACAGCATTTACTTTGGTTTAAGCAAGACGTCATCTTATGTTCTATATCGTTGAGTGACAAAAGTTCTTTATACGAATTACATTTGTTACATATTGATATTTTAGATGAAATACTTCTAGATGCCAAGTAAGTTTTGTAATCGTTACATTTATTTATAATAATCGTCTTTATATTTTATTCGTACCTTATCGGTTGCAAATATATTTATCGTATTTACAATTTTCAATTATTTTAGTATCTTTTTACCATATGTATTTGTACAGATTAATACACGAAATGCCAGGTAAAATACAACACATCGTTCCGTCTTCGGATGGAAATACAGCTTATGTTATCGTCAACAACCAAATCTATCGGTATAATCAACGAGACGGTCTGTTAAAATCCGACGTCATCGTCAGTAGCGAGAAATTATCGAGGACCATCGTTAAAATAGAGTCTGTTAATTTTGGTGAAAAGGAAGTGATAATCGCATTAACGTTAAATAATGTCCTTTACGCGAACGGCAATCGAATAATCAACAATGTGACGTCCTTTTTCATCCACTCGGAAACTTTGCTCATCACTACACAACAGCACACGTTGATTTGTTTCGAGCTCAACGCTAAAGGCTTCGATCAGCTGTGCACGAAAGATTTGACCGTTCAACCTTGGCAAAATAAATCCAATGTGCAAGGTTCGATAATTTGAGAATTAAAATTACAGTTCGAATGAAAGTCTCGTAAAGACAACGAAAGTGAACAAATGTTTTACAATAAAATTTTTTATAGCTGGGTTTTTAATAAAATCTGGCGAATGCATTTTATAAAGTGAATTTTGTTATAAAATTAATCCGTATCGGATATTTTATTTAAGTCGAAAAGATCGAATAATTGAAATGATTTCGATTAATCCGTTTCTATCGTTAAATATAAACATTTTTTCGGTAAAATACGTAAATATGGAATGTCGATAAGCTTAGAAAATTAACACACTTTGATGTTAAAACTTGATTTTCATAAATTTTCGTTTCTCTCTTCGTTCGTACACAATATCGTATTTTACAATTTTTAAATTCTTTCGCAGAAATAAACATAAGACGAGTGGAAAGAGGTTCGAGTTTGATAGCAGTTGTACCGAAAAACGACAGAACGATATTACAAATGCCCAGAGGTAACCTGGAGATCATTCAACATAGAGCTTTATCCATGAATATAATTAAACCTCTGTTGGATAATCAAAACTACAAAGAAGCCTTGGTCATAATGCGTAAACAACAAATGGATTACAATTTGTTCTACGATCACGATCCGATAGCCTTTATGAATAACGCGGAAAAATTTGTAAACGCTTTGGATGTACGTAATCTAACTATATTTTTGTCGGAATTAAACGACGATGACGTGACTCGAACTCTCTATAAAAACAGTTACGAGGATCGCTCGAAACAGGAAACGGACAACTCGGAAAAAGTTGATATGGTTTGTCAAAAATTGAGAAGCATTATGGAGCAGAATTCCAACGATTATATCGAGGTAAAACGCATTCGACTTACGATAATACAATTATAACCGTCGCGTTTCTCGTTATTGATTAAATTCTTTTAAGTATTTTAAATCACGTTCTTTCCTTTACGTTTAATATCCTATAACATCATCGAAATATTTGTAAAATTGTTATTAATATACGAAAACATCGTAACGCAATTATTTGGGTGAAGGAAAGCGAATCACCGATTTACGTTTCGGTCTATAGCTTTTCATTTTCCCTTTTTTAAATTCTTTCAAAATTTTACTCGACGCGAACGCAATAACATAAACGTCTGTTTTTCGTTCGTACACAGCCAATCGTTGTATGCTTGGTAAAGAAGCAGACGACGGAGGGCATCGAAAAAGCCCTCAAGAAACTTCAAGAGCTGAGTAACGGCGACGATGATAACGAGGCGGAAGAGAAACTTAGGCGAATGAATTTCATGGTGAGCAAGAAGAACCTCTTCGACGTCGCCCTCGGGACCTACGATTTGAAACTGGCGATGTTCGTCGCGGAAGCCACGCGAAGCAACTCCAGAGAAATCGCGGACTTTTTGAACAACTTCACGGATTTCGAGCCCGCTTATATGAAATACAAGATCGACGTACACTTGAAGCGTTTCACGTCGGCGCTCAAACACATCGCCCAACTCCCCGACAAATTCGAGGAGTGCACCAAGATTATTCGAGATCACGGCTTGTACGCGACAGGACTCCAGCTCTTTTCGGACAAGGGTAGCAAGTACCGGGAAATCGCATCCGCCTACGCCGAAGTGTTGGACGCGAAGGGAAAGTACCACGAGGCTGGAATCCTTTACACCAAAGCGAACGTTTTGGACAAGGCGCTTACCGCTTATAAGAAATCCAACAGCTGGCAAGACGCGATTACAACCGCGTTTAAATTAAAATTAAGGTGATTCAAATTAAGGTTTCAAACTGTAAAAAAAAATCTAAATGTTTTTCCTTTCGTCCTTGTCGCGAAATTCACAAATTTAGCTTTTTAAAAGTTTTATCCGTGAAAACGGTCGGGAAACTCTCGACGATCCTTCAATTCTTTGATTACAATTTTAGCGCGCAGGAAATGAATAATTTGTACCAAGATTTGGCGAAACAACTCAAAAAGGAAGATAAGTACAACGAAGCTGCGATAATTATGTCCAAGTACTTGAACAAATTCGAAGATTCCATAGCGATGCTGTGCAAGGCAAAGGACTGGTTTCAAGCATGGACCGACGCGTGTTGCATGAATCGTCAAGATTTAATAGGTAATTTTATCCACAGCTGTAACCGATCGAAAATTATTTACATTTTTAACCGTAGACCTTTAAATTATTTCGCTCGCAGCTACGAATTCACGCGTATATATATTTATAAATACGCGTATTATAAATTAGCTTGACAAAGCGAATAAATTAATCGGTTTACGATTGGATTATGTATCTCGATACGCGTCTTCCAGTGGAAATTTTATACGACGTCGAATATATTTTCTAATCCAAAGACCTCGTGTACTAACCTTTAATTTAATTAACTGTACCTCGTTCGAACGATAATTTAAATCGTCGCCTCGTTTTACTATATTATACTCTTATCTTAGCCAAATTCGATATCCAAAGGCTCGATTCAAGGAATCGCTGCCTTTGCGAAACCTTGAAATACACCAGCGTATCCCTCTCGAGTAAAGTGTGAACGAGGTTCGATATTACCAATTTGCCGGAAGAAAAATCGCGAAATAATCCGATTACCAACGAGAAATAATTATACCGCGTCGATTTTATCGTCTTACGGACGTAACGTAACTTCTCCGGGTTGCAATCCGGGTTGCAATCCGGGTTGCAAAGTCGATCTAGAAACGAGTTTCCGACGAATGCAGGTAAATAAAGACGATCGATCGAGTTCCGACTTGCATTTATCTAACCCTCGAGGAGGTTCAAAGGGCCCGTCGTAAACTCCGGTTCGAACCTGCATTGCCCCTTGAATAATCAAGGGAGAATTTGCATCGGGAACAATGCGAACGAGAAATGATATACGATAGGATTCGAACAGATAATCATGGATCGTCTAATCGATGTTGCGTGTTTTTCCATACATTTGAAAACAAGGGCACCGATTACGATCCGAGCGGAGACTAATTTTACGGCACCGTTACTTTCCTATTATTTCAACGCGCTTCTTTCTCCAAGTTTTTTTCTCCAGATTTTTCGAGATGCTGTGAACTCGGAGGACTTATTCCCGCGTAAAAAGTAAACAGAGTCGAGGGAGCGTATTTGCACTTTCCTTACGCCCGAAATATTAAAAACCTGTTTCTCTGGAAAGTCCGTGATCCATTACACCTTTCGAAGACTGATTTATGGAACCAAAAAATCCGGTGTATTTCTTTTCATAACGAAACTTAAACTTGTTCGTTTCCCGTCGAGGCGTCGAGACGTTGAAAAAAGTGACCGTTAACCGGCTTCCGACTTTAGACCCTCGGTCCGATCGTATCTATTCACCCCTCCGTAACCCTCGGACGACCCAAGACACGCCCGAGCGCTTAGAAAACGTCGATTTACCCGCAAAGAATTTTTCGCGCCTCGTTTTAGAGTCGCACGTGAGACCTTCGGTCCTGGAACACGCGGAGTTTCTTTTGGGACACTCGCGTCGTTGCAGACAGGATTTCAACGAGTATGCGAACAGATTGGTCTCGATTCGTCCGGGACTGGTGCAACGGCGCCAAACCATCGAGGAGCTCACGAATCCGATCCTCGAGGTCGACCGTTACCCGGACGATTTACAGGACAGGAGCGTAGCGGATTCGATGGAGACGAGAAGCGAGACGAGAAGCGAGACGAGAAGCGAGACTAGAAGCGAGACGAGAAGCTCGCAGATCTCACGCTCGACTACCAGTCGTAGTTACCGCTCGAGTAAGAACCGCAGGAAACACGAGAGAAAGACTTGTAGCATAAAAAAGGGTAGCCTCTACGAGGACTTGGGTCTTATCAGGACTTTACATCAGCTCGTATCTCAAGCATACGAACAAAGAGGTACGTTTGTTCTACCTAATGACAATTGCTGAAACTACGTTCTGGGTGAAGTTTTCAATTCTTTCGTGCTTTGAATTTTTTTTGTAAAAAAAAACTTGTAATCTAATACGAAGGTTAATTTCTTAAGTTCTGTAAATTAAAATTAAAAATTATAAACTATTTACGATCGATGTTTTTTGGGATTGAAATTTTTTTTTACTCGCTTAAGAAACTATCGTAAAAATGGTTTGTAAATAATTAAATTGATCGATTCGATGTTTACTTGAAGATAGCGTTCGATCGATGGTGGTGATGCTGTTGTACATAAACAGCGATGAATTTGCCCAAGAATTACAAAAGGAGATGTCTGGATTTTTGGACGATATACATAAGCGCAAGTACTCGATTTGGCCTTCCGTTCGTGAAAATATAAATCTCAAAGAAAATTTAGCCGAGGATTTTGGTCGAGATAAGCAAAACTGCATAGGTAATTATTTTTGCATACGTATATTGTTCTTATAGTCGTCGTCGTCGTCGTCGTCGTTCAATGTAATATTTATCCTACTTAAATATTATTTTCAGAGCCTTACTTATTGTTTGCACCGGAGGAAAAACCAAACGATTGGAAATTGGATATGTTTTCAATTTCTTAAGTAAAATTTCCACGACCCTAACGTAATTTTTATAGGTTTACATTTATTTTTAAAAGTTGAGCACAAAAATGTAATGGTTTTTATATTTTTTTATGTAAATTTATATAGAAGTATCAATTTTTGAATGTACCTTTTATCATTAAATGTTTACCTATTTACAGTAATAGGTATCGAGAGAAGTTGTTCTGTCGTAATAAAAAAAAATGAAAAAAGTATGGCTTCAACGCTTACGCTTTTATTTACAACATAAGATATTTTATACAAAACTATTAGACGATTTTCACACACTTTGACGTGTTCGTTCATTCTTTTTCATATATTAAAAGTTCAAACTATACAAAATTAGCGCTTTTTCATAAAACTAAACTGTAAATGAGAATAAATTTTGTCAATGTAAATTTTTCGAATCACAATTTATTGTATTGCGAAAATAAATATACTTTTTTCCGCTAAAAGTTTCGTTTGAAACTAATTCGGTCTTCTAACTACATTAAATTAATTTTTTTAATGATTTTATATTGTATAATGAACATGCACTTTAAAAATATTTCATTTAAAAAATCGGTGTAATCGCATAACAAATATTTTTATCAAAATATTTTCCCTAATGCATATATTGCGTGAATAATAAATGTGTATTGAGGTAAAAGCAATCATTAGTAGTGCCTTCGTACAAAAATCTTCGTAATTACCATTGTATTTTGATTAAAAATATCTGACTATACTAAATAAAATTATTACTAAATTTATATTAAAAGTGGATACAAATAGTTAATTATCACGTAAAAATGTTTTATCAAGCATTTCGATAAATAGAAAAAAGTGACGTTCAATAGTCATTTTCTCGTTGATAGTTCTTAAAAACACGTTGATAAGGTGCATCGTGGAGTGAAATAATAACAAGACAGCCATACGCGTTTGGATAATTTAATCACCGTAAATTTAATCGAATCGTTTTTATAATCATTTTTATAATCGTTTTTATATTAGATTAGTATTTATCTCGTGTGTATATATATTATTTATCAAAGCATTAAACTGTAATATAGTTTAACAACATTAAAAAAATGTATAGAAATACTTTTTAAATTCTTTTAAAAATATATAATAATAAACACATTTATGGCTGTCGTAAACTAATCCCGAATTTAATATTTGATTTTTAAAAAATCACTTTTTTTATATAAAAAAAGAAAGTTCATGAATAAAAGATCGTTCTCTCTAATTTTGGCACAAAGAAGAGCATCGATGGTGGGGGGGGGGAAAGGGAGCTATTAAAAAATTTTTTTTGTAATGCTGCCGAAACGGCACTAACAAAGTCACTCGATAGATCCTCGTGCATCGCAACTATGTATACACTTCATTGTACTATACTACAAAAATATTCATTCATTCTTATGATTCACCAAAGCGACCAAAGTCGGAGACTTTAATTCCGGACGGAGACTGATTTTCATGTGCTTCGGGTTCGTGTACTTCCTCCGCGCGGCTTGATATTTGCTCTTCTCCGCATTGACCATTATTGCAGAAATCTCTTGCACCACAGGTAATACATCCTTCGTCCTGTATGTACTGTAGTGTATCAGAGTTTTTGTCCAAATAACATCGTCTTCCTGGAGATTGTCGTTCCCCAGCAGACTAAAATAATACAATGATGCATTTTTAATTTTCTTTTCTCGGCGCGAGCAACGATTTTAACGAGTTAATTGGTTTTAATAAAATCAAATATATAAACTTATAAACTTTTTCGCGTAATAAATAATTACCTATTCGGATTTTTATTAACCTCGAAATTTATTATAATTTTAATACTCCATTTTTATAAATTGGATTACAATCTTAATTTTATAAATAAAATCTACATTATTATAATACATAAAATCAGGAATTTTGGTAACTGCTAGCTAATCGTAAAATTTGTACCAAAATCTTATGCAACGTTAAATTAGATTAATTTATGCGTAATACAAAATATCGTATAATGTATATAACACATCGATCGACTACAAATTTGACGAATATCGTAACTTTTGTTTCTAAATTTCTTTCTGCAAACAATCGTTACGTTATATGAAACTTACATTTTTTGAAATAAATAAATTTCTACAAGTTAAAATAGAATGACTGTCGTTTACTTTAAAATACGAAAATTAGTCTCGTAAATAAATTTCTACAAATTAAATAGAATGACTGTCGTTTACTTTAAAATACGAAAATTAGTCTCATCGGATTTTATAGGTTTTTAAAAATATGAAGCTGTAATTATTTGCATCCGATTCTTACATTTATTTCTTTAAAGTTTCGCCGTACAACAAAAAACATTGTAGTTAATTATCGAGTAACGTTGAAAAATCAAATTTTACGAATATTATCAATACGATATTTCTTAAATTGGAGAAATTTATTTATCTAAGTAAATAAAATGAAACTCACAGGAAGGAAAGATAAATTGCACCAGCTGCTATCAAACTAGGTGGATGGTGACAGACTTCGTAATGTACTAAGCATTGCTCTAGGAAGTATTTTGCCAGCGTATGATGAACTGGCAGAGCCTGAGTACATAATATTTATTTATAATGTATTCGCTCCGCATTTACTTTGATTTTACTTTGATTTATGCTCTGTCTTTCTTAAACTAAATTTACCTTTCCAGCTTTGCTGTATCTCCGTAGAAAATGCAACGGCAATGGTCTTCCGAACGAAAACTCGAGTGTTTTTATAATAAGCATTTCCATCTGCAGAATTTCTGATTTCGTGTATGCATTATCCGTAATGTACACAAAATCGCTAATATCCGGAGAATACATTTCTTCGTACTTGCTGGCTATGAACATAGCCGTTACACCTACTAATTGTAGCCTTTTACGAGTTATCAATTTAAAGTCCTGTTAAAAATTCTCGTTACAGCAAATTGCGAATAAACGCGCTTACGAAACGAATGAAATATACGTACCTGTAGAAAGCGATCAATAATGGCAATCGTCATATACAACGTCTCTTGCATTAGATGAAATTGTTCATGGACCTCGATTAGCCAATCGACGAGTACACACCTCATCTTAGGGGTGACCTCTTGACCTTGTAAATATCCTTTTTTTATAGGAATCAGGATCTCTAAGTATCGCAGATGTGCATAAATGTCGTTACTATATACAGAAACAAGGATCGGGTTTTTTCTATCCTCTTCGTCAATATCCTCGATTTTAATTAAATCCGAAGAAAAGGAATTCGCCTCTTTCATGGCTACGCTCGAATCAGAGTCTTTCTTGTTCGCGTTATTATCAGTCTCATTTTTAATTGCCTCAGGTAACGGGCGATTATCAACGTGTACCGCTGTTTTTATAACTGGTTTTATTATTTGCGTTTGCGTTTTTTGGACGATCTTCTCGACCTTTTCATTTTTTTCAAGTTTTGCCTGTGCCTGCTTCGATACCAATATCGGTTTCTTCTGCACAACTTTGTCTTTTGCCGTTTGACTAGATTTGCCTATCAATTCATTGTTTCTATGAATAATCACTTTATTGCCTATTTCTCCCAGGACAGCTCTTCGCGTCTGTCCCGAAACTATTGCTATGGATTTCACATTCTTTGTATTCTCTTGATTAGCAACATTCTGGAAACAGATAAGATCGACGAGTTAAAACTAATTTTTGCGACCATTTTTTTTAATTTCGCTCCGTCTCCCGGTTTTTTAAATCGTTCAAGCTCGCGTTTAATTAAGTATCGACCAAACTTACGGGGCAAGATTCTTCAGGAATATCGAATCGAGAATATCGTTCCAATGTTCATCGTTTAATATAACTTTTTAAAATATCGCTTTGTAATTATTTGGAAAAAGCTTGACTAGTTTTTCAGAATCATTCGAAATTTTATTTTTCATGTATATTACGAATAAATCTACATTTTTAAAGCGTATCGAAATTTGCGAATAATTCGTAAGGTTATCGAGTAATTGGTTTCATCTCACGAGGAATCGTTAAAAATGTATCTCCGCTTTTACATTCCTAAACGATCATTCATCCAAGTATTAATCGTATAAAACGATACTTAAGTCGCCCAATCTTTCATCCAAGGACTCCGTCAAAAGCGTCATTGATAAAATACAGATTGAATTATCAAATAAACTTATACTTGATATTATCCGTCTAATAATATTATATTTTATACGGAAAATATTTGTAAAGTTCAATAACGATTCCTGAGAAATCAAAATTATAAAAAACAAATCATTTATCGATTAACGATTTTCAAAACTTTCCAAGAATTATGAATTAAATGTAATTAAAATTATGTTTTTATCGCGTTAATAAAGTTTTGTCGTAAAATAATACCTCGCATTCTTACTTTAAAAATATAATACAAACTAATTTGATGATCGAAAAACGCATACTTAACGCATTTGCATTTATAAATCGAAATAGTCTTGGTAAATAAAAAATTTCATCCATATTCTCGCAAAAGCGTTTATTGCTTTAATGGTAAGATAATTCAATCACATGTAAAAAATATCCAAAGACTCTATTATTTACTGGATATAAACGTACGCGTACTTATATTTAAGTATTTATATGTACATTCGTAAGTACATAAATGTACATAAATATAAATATGTACATAAATACCATGATTCAAAATTATTCCACGATCATAATAAAAATGAAACGATCAAGGCTAAAATAAGTTCAAGAATCGACATTGCAAAATATCGTCTTTTATTTACTCGATAAAAATAATAATATTGAAATATCTCCGAATTAAATTTTTACAAACGCGATCGAGTCTAATCACATTTCTCGCAACGTAACCGATCAACTACCTACAAAAGCTTTAATAAATCAAGTAAAGTAAATATTCAATAAACGCTAAGGTAAAACGATAATTGAGTACTAAAGTTTGGACGATCATTTCCCGGAAACTTACAAGGCAATTTCGTAAACATATCTATTGATCAAATTTATCAATCGTGCAAGGAACCGAGTGCATAGGACGTAAACCTAATTATTTCCTCGTCGCGTAAAATGTAAACAAGCCGATCGTTTATACGCGCATCTTCGAAAAAAAAAAACATCCCCGCAAACCGAGACGAGGAAGGACAGCGAATCGGAAATATCGTCGGCATTCCATTCATAAAAAAACCGCCTCGAATTATTAAAAAATCGACAACGATTCGAGCACGCTATCACCAAGGAAAAGATCGCGCGTTCCGATAATCGTTGTCGTCGTCGTCGTCGTCGGTACCGAACGTCTCGTGGAATAAAAGCCCTCGACGACAGATATAAAAAGAAAGCAAGAAAAGAAAGAAAAAAAAAGGCACGACTCGTAGGTTGAAAAATCCGTTGGCCCCTCGAACGGACGGGAGCGACGAGGAGAAAGACGAGGAGACAGACGAGGAGAAAGACAAGGATAAAGATAAAAAGCACGCGAGACTTTTAACTCGCCGAGGGCATTTAAACGGTTCCCCCAAAGTTCCAACGGTCGCGCGCCCCCCAAGAGATCCCAAGAGATCCCAAGAGATTCCAAGAGATCCCAAGAGATCCCAAGAGATTCCAAGAGATCGCAAGAGATCGCAAGAGATCGCAAGGGATCGCAAGAGATCCCGAGATCCAAACACCACGACGCAACATCTCGGCGTCTCACGGTTAAGTTCGCGGTCCCGCGGTTAATAAATAATAATCAATGAACGCTCCATGCGACTCACCAGATTAACGGCTCGATTTCTCAACGCCATAGCGAACAACCGCTCGTCGTCTCTTCACGGCAAAAGAAAATCGAACGATGTTCCTCTCGTCTTTCTGCGAAGCAAAGTCCCGCGCGCTCCGCCCGACACTTTTCCTTTAACCGTCGATCGCCGCTCTCTCTCTCTCTCTCTCTCTCTCTCTCTCTTTGGCACCTAGGGGGACGGCTGGGAGGGTGGGTTGGGGGAAAGGAGGGAGGAAAGGCGGTGGCGAAAAAGAGCGCCGACGCGTTCGCTATGTACAAGAGGAGCCTTTGGGTGTACGAATCGTACACCTTTCGCGTCGCTGACTGTCGGCGGTTTGGCAGCGGGTCGCATTTCTTTTTCAAAATAATCGGTCGCCGGAAGTTCTCCCCTCGAGACCCGAGGGAGAGGGAAGCGGTGGAGCTCGATGATTGGTCGAACGTCCCGGAAAGACACGAGGTTGCCCGAGCGCGGGACCGAGTGACCAACCTTTACGGTTTATGACAGGACTTTTAACTATCATACCATACCAACTGCCGTTTTTGAATTTTATCGCCGAGTCCTTTTAAACCGACTCTCGCAGGTTAACACTACTCAAGACCCGGTTACGAGTTGTTACGAGCACACGGACTTGACGGGGTCGCGGGTATGCGTGCGGGTGTGCGCGAGGGTGTGCGCGAGGGTGTGCGCGAGTCGGGTAACCGCAACCGACGAAAATTGGAATAATATGCAATCGTCGGCAATCGTCGTCGTCGATCGCGTGTAAACGTCGACGTGGAGCGACGAGGGACGATCGGTTTTTTTTTTTTTTTCTTTCTTTTTACTCTCTTTCGCGCGATGGGGGATACACGTATGCGGGTATTTATACGGTATTTATTTGCCCAAGTGGAAAGGGTATTCGACCGGTTGTCCTCGAATCGTCTTCGTCCGGCGTTTAATTTGTGGGTACAAAGAGATCGTTCGACGGATAAAAGCTGGAATTATGTCGTATTTTTCGGACACGCGTAACCGGGGGGTACGATTTCCGCGACGGAGATAATTACGTTAACGGTAAACTCGGACCTAACGACGATTACATTTTTACGTTTTTACGATGTAACCGGGGAACGAGTGCGAAAATATCCAAATTAATTTCACTAATTTAAAATACTTATTTATGACTTATCGATGATGGATAACGAACTATATTTCGTACGCGTGAACTTTGTTTCTTCTAATCGTCGTGCGTAATGTATTTTAAAACCCTTATCGTCGATCCGAACACGCGTGTAAAGCCTAACTTGTTAAATGGACGTAATAAATATTTAAGTACGATAAAATGAATATCGTTTCGATGAATACGATTTTTATTCGTTTCGTTTAACGCTGTTGATATTGGAAACGAAACGTACGAGTAAACTCAACGATGTTTAATAATTTTTAATTTTAGCGCCACTCGTATAAATTTAACGCTTCTGTCGTTAAGATTGTAGATAATTTTATCTAGATTTTAAGCTTCGTATCTTGAACGTATATTGTATCTATGAATGAATCTAGCAGCACCGAGATTTTGTGTACTTATCTACTGATAAATCGTAGCAAACGCGAACTCCCCGGTACAAAATACAAAATTTCAAAACATGTAAAGGAGGAAGGATCGAGTATCCGTGAATGATTAAAATTTAATTGTTTCGCAATAAATATGCAAAATGTCGATTACCATTGACATTAGACTGAAACGAGCGAGTAAAATATATCGAGAAGGCGTAAGTAGTATAGTTTCTTTAGCTTTCGAACTCTGTATTATTGTTGAGGTTAAATTTTTTTACCTGTTGTTTTTCACTGTTTCGTAAAACAAACGGTAAATATACACGTATCTTATATTTGTTTATTTAAGGTAAAATCTTTTTTACCTTTTTTACCTTTTGAAATAAAAATGCATTTAATACGTTATTGTTTGCAATAATTCATCTACTAAATATTCATCTACTAAAACTTTATTTCGAATTCGGAATTAAAAGATTTTATTTATGCCAGGATTTTTATTATTCGTTCGACAGGAAAGTATTAGCGGATTGATTTTGCTGCAGACAAATTCCGATGTAAAACACGATGGAATTTTTCTTACTATGGAAGGTGCGGTAAATCTGCAATTAAGTTCAAAAACTTTTGGTATATTCGAAGCCTTTTATAATTCGGTTAAGGTACGTATAACGTAAATGAATTTTATGAATTTTAAATTTATTTTTATAAATTGATTTATTTATATTTTAGCCGATACAATTAGTACAATATACTATAGAAGCTGCTCCGGTAGGGAAAATTCCAAGCGGTCAGACAGAAATACCTTTCGAATTACCTCTCAAGCCTCGTGGTACCAAAACGCTTTACGAAACCTATCATGGAGTTTTTGTAAATATACAGTATATGATTCGTTGCGATATTAAGAGAAGTTTTCTAGCGAAAGATGTTAGTAAGTCGCTTGAATTTATCGTTGAAAACAAAGTCGATAAACCTTTGGAAAAGGAGCCAAACAAAACTGTATTTTTTCAAATAATGCCGGAATCGTTACAAAGTAGTAGAGAAAGAACCACTGTTCCAAAATTTTGTATTTCTGGAAAGTTAGATTCGCTTTACTGTAAGCTTGCTGAACCATTGACGGGAGAAGTGGTCATCGAACATTGCGAAACTGTCATTAAGTCTATCGAATTGCAACTAGTGCGAGTAGAAACTTGTGGATGCGCCGAAGGATATTCGAGAGATGGTAATTTTATAAGTTTTCCTTGTAAGTATTCCAATTATAAAATTAAATTTAATATTATTGTAGCAACGGAAATTCAAAATATACAAATTGGAGAAGGAAACGTATGTTCCGGACTCGCTATTCCAATTTATATGATTTTTCCACGACTTTTTACTTGTCCTACTTTAACCACGAGTAACTTCAAAGTTGGTAAGAAATTAAAATATATTTTAATTTCTAATCCGATTATATTTACATAAATATAAATATTATTTTCCATTAAAATGTTTACTAAAATATAAATTTTATTTTTTAGAATTTGAAGTCAATCTTATTGTTGTATTTGAAGATGATTATCTTGTAACAGAAAACTTCCCTATTATATTAACAAGGCACTGAATTTTAGAAAATATTTGTTTAATTATACGATTTTTATTACACATGCATCATATTATGTTGTACATATAGCATATTTTTATTAATTATTAAATAAATTTCAGTTTTCTTTCCTAACAAAATTATTCATTTGAAAATAAGTATACAGCATATAAAAAGACAAATAAATTTGTATAACAAATACGTCACTTAAATTTGTACGCAGTATTAAAAATTTAACTGCTTTTCGATCTTCTTTATACATCCAGTCCAAATTTATTAATGAATAATCTGAAGTATCTTTCGACACTTCTGTTTTGCGACAAACCAACAGAAGCAAGTAATACGACGTAACCAAGCATGAAAGTTAATAATTTGTGTTCTTTTAACCATCCTAAAAATCCATCGGCATGTGTAGATCTAAAATACCACAAACAAAAGGTTTTATATTTTATGGAACAACTTGATAAAACATACATAATAAAAGCACCGTATTTTGTATTTACCGTAAACAGCTAAATTCTTGGCTATATACTAAAAGGTATCGTATTCTTACTAAATCGTTATTTAGTACTATACAATATTTATTTGGAACTCTTCCACCAATAGATTCTGGTGCTATATTCCTGTTAGTATCATCTAAAATATTAAAAAACGATTTCATTAATAGTTTATTTATAAGTAATTAATATGGAAAAACATTAAAAATTTCTATTTATTTAAAAAACTTTTCAAAGCTTTTATCCGACCGTTTATACATATTTAAAATAAATAATTTAAAACTGAAATAAAACTTTGTTGCATGGATTTATCGTTGCACAATTTACAAATATTTACGAAAATAAATTTGTGATAACATACTTGTATCACCCAATTTCACATCAGGATGATTAATAATCTCACAAAGTGCTACGCAACTCATATCACTCCCCAATAAACTTCCACCCCATCCGTAACCAACAGGACTATAAGGTAAACTAACTGCTAATTCACTGGATAGATAAATTCCTTTGCCAAACAACGATTCCTGAAAACAATATAATTATAATCGTTTTAACGAGTAATTTAAATTTGTAATCTCGTTTAAAGTATCGAATATAAAAACATTAAATTACGGATCATCATAACGCGGTAGTATTGATCTTGAAATAAATGATTTTATAAATTTTAGGTAAATTTTAGTACGGATATAAATTACAAAAATATATATTTCTATGCTATACGAGATACGATATACAAGATTATATACATATGTACGTATTTTTGCTGCACTATTAAAAACATTATCGATTCGAAATTACAAATACAAATAAAATAAGTATACTTTGCACAAATGTTGTTGTAAGCCGTAATGTATTATCGAATGAAAATTTTCTAGACGACTGCCATGATAAGCATAAAATGTAGAATGTCCTTTAGCTAATGATCTCCATCGTTCTTCCGAGCTTGATTGTTTAGAACTTGCTATTTGAAAAATTAAATTAGGGGCTGCTACAGTTAATTGCGAGCTTACTCTTCTTAATACAGAGTCGTGCTGAAAGATGTATTCTACGCTTAGATAATCGTAGAGAGTAATTATTTAATTTAGTAAACTAAAGCTAATATCATATTTTTATTTAGAACTATTTCGTTAAAATAAATACAGGTATCAACTTACGCACTCTTTGTTTACAGTTTTAACACGCATATCTCTTAACTTTACTAACACCCAGTATAATAGTTCTATAGCACTTCCTTTGGTATTGTAAATATTTGGTTTTTTTAATTCTTGAGCTAGTATTCCTAAAGGTGGAATATATTCTATCGCTTTTCTCTTAAAAAGTCAAACGAGCGGTCCAAATTAATATACAGCATATAGAAGTTTGGAAAGCAAATTTGATACACGCTAAACTCACCAAACCATCGATATCTTTTGTTTCATTTTTAATATACATCGGTGGAAATGGTCTGAGGCAAGTATCTTGACGGTAAGTATGGCACGCTGCTACGAACAGAGACCATTTCAGGTCGGCAGCTTTTAAATCTTTCTCGAGGAAATGCCTCAAAAACATAATTTTGCTCTCTGCATCTTCTTTGGAAATTTTTGGTTCGCCACTGGGTGAGCACAGGACTCCGAGTTCTGATTGATTTTTAGGGCTTCCATTTTCCTTCATATGGCATTCTTCGAAGGCACTTGGTGTTTTATTTATGTATGCCATATTTAGTATGTCGTTCCGAAATAGCTGTGTAAGTCATAAGAGATAACGTGTGAAATCTTTTATTTACCGACAATAACAAACATTTTACTTATATAATTTTTTGAAGTATACAACATCGTTATATTGTAAATGTTAAAAAAAATTACACAATACTTACAATTTAGTCACGAAAAATTTTCCGTTAGAATAGTAGCATTTTTGATATTAGAAAAAATAAATAAAATAATGCTTTCTGCAGTCATAAAATCAAGCTGTCTATTTTTCGTCGTCTTTTGTTGTGTTTGCGCATTTGACTGCGTATACGTAGCCATAGCAGACACGACAAGCAGTGATGCAATCTGAGAAATTTAAAAAAAATAATCTAAACCTTGCTTTACGATACGTTGATCGATGCTTTATCGATTAAAGTATAATTATTCCTTCGATTTTGGTTAAGATTATATTTGGTTAAGAAAACCTCCGTTACTTCATTATAATATAAAAACCGTTTTTTAATTCGTATAAATAAAACAAAATTTCTATAGCGTGTAAGTAAGTTGGTAGTTTAAAAATAAAAAAACTCAAATTCAAAAGCTATTCGAGAAACTCCTTATTTCTTATATTATCAAATATTTAGAAACGTATATCAAGATTTATGAATTTTGTACATTAAAAATCTTTATCGCAAAAATGCTTTTGTTTGAATCGAACTAAAGGACTAAATTTATTGGCACCCCTGTAATAAAATTCGAACTTAATCTTTACTAGACACAATAAATTTAAGCAGTTAATTTACCGATACAACTCGAGTATTTTACTTTTTTTTTCTTATGTTCAAAGACGAGTAAATAAGATAATAATAGATTTAATCCAGTTTTTTTTTTTTTTTTTTATAATATTTTATAATTTATAAAGTGGAGCAAAAATTTATTACGAGCACATCTTGGTAATATTGTAATATACTATTCACCTATTAGGTATATTCTTATATCCTGAGAGTACGGAAAAAATTATAATAAATTTTGTTATAATCAAATAAGTAAATAAATCTCGACCAATCATTGAGCATTTTTAGCACCGCTAATAAAAAAAGTTATGCACGTGCAATGATGAAGTGTTGTCGTTAAAGACTAACTATCAAAATTACAATTATAACTATATATAAAAGTAATATTTTACGATAACTTTCAAAGCCTGCGAACTTATATAAAAATGGCCAACAATTTTTATACAAAGAAAGTTAGTGATTAAGCAAATCTACAATTCATTTCTATATTTTATAATTTGTATTTTATTATAAAGAAAACGAGCCTATAAAAATTTAATTTCCTCGGTTAAGGTAAATTTACTTTAAATCCGGAACTGTTGACTTTAACTTGTAACTGTAGTACCTTTTTTTTAATTGGAGAAATAAGATTATATTAAAAATAAAAAAGTTGGAAACGTAAAAATAATTAAAAGAAGAAAATTTTGTTTCTTATATAAAATGTTGCATGAAATCATACGCAATATGTTACGTACAAATTCGAGATAAAATATAATGTGATAGTATATATGACGCTTACATGAAATTTCTAGTTCATTTAATTAATTTGAAATACATTTTTCTGCAATCATTTACACTAGAATTTTGTTATTATTTCATATAGCTCGGAATTTGCTATATCATATTATTTTACTTAGAACGAAATAGTATTATATGTATGATATTTATTTCGTTAATAAATACATATAGAAAAAGTATAAACGATTAAATGTTGAAACTTTCCCTACTTAAATATTCAATCTATAATATTTATAGACAATTATTAAATCAATAGGATTTCCTAAAATTTATTTATAAAAAATTAATTGAAAAAAAAGTTAATTTGCGATCAGATATCGAACATTAATTTACTCTTTATATTTTTATTTTATTTTTACTTATTAAATCGTCATCATTAAAAATTAATAAATTATCATTAAAATTATCGCTATCGTTATCATGTAAAATAGTCGTTCAAAAATAAAAACTATACATAAAAGTAATGCGTATGCAATTTATACGATCGAACTCTTATAGTATATTATACACATAATTGCGATACAATTAATTTTTTTAAATTACTTTATAAATAATATCTATGGAATAAAATTAGATTTACAAACTCTATCGTGTAAAAAATAGAAAAAATCTTATTAATTGGTACACGCTTTTCGGTAAACCTTAAATTTACATTTTTCATTAAACATACATATACATAATTTGAAATATGAATTTTTAATATTGTTCTATTTTTTTACCTAAATTAAAACAACAAATATTAATATATTTCTATATATATAAATTGATTCGCATAAAAAAACAATACGATAGATCCAGACATATAATTATTTTCCATTTAAAAATCTTCTAAATTTATAAAGTATACGTACGACGTGTAATTGATGTATTAGAATTTAATAGCGCAATAAAAATTAGACACGCGAATATACAGACACGCCGTAAGCGTTAAAAGTTCATACACTTACAACGCGTACACAAACTCACAT
Organism: Dolichoris vasculosae; assembly: GCA_018907195.1. Taxonomy (NCBI): domain Eukaryota; kingdom Metazoa; phylum Arthropoda; class Insecta; order Hymenoptera; family Agaonidae; genus Dolichoris; species Dolichoris vasculosae. The sequence goes on from JACCHY010000015.1 coordinate 5,061,673, forward strand.
AAAGGTTAATTAATTCAATAAAAATATATTTAAAAACGACTAGACTTTATCTATTTGAAAAAATCTGCTTTATCATGCTATAGATTTTTCGAATTTTTAAGAGAAAAACGAGAAAGATAACGTAAAACAATAACAATAAGAAGTAATGAAAAAGTTTTGTTTTTTGAAGATATTAACAAAAAGTAGGTTAATATAAAAAATATTTACATTCTAAAATTTATTTTAGCCATATCTTGTCGAATATATCTATTTAATAATTATGCTATTATAAAAAAATCCGAGTCTTGTAATATATTATAAGTAAAATGTTATTAAGTAAGAATTCTTAATGACTTTTAATTTCTTTTATGTAATTTATAATAACGAGTATTGAGTTCAGTATAACAATTTATAACAATCGCAGATGAAAAGAGAATTATTGTTAGATAATCGCGCATAGACAAGAAAATGATCTTTTTTTCTTTAAACGTTTGTAATAGTGACACATTCGTACGAGAAAATAAATTGTTATGATATAATCCAATCGCAATTTGTACGAAGTGAAATATTTAAAAAGTTACGTATTCTTTCGTTTATGACTATTCGATTTTGTTTGAAATATATATGTATTCGTACATTTATGCACGTGCATTAAAATTTTGTTATAATATGTTCTCGATACATAGTAAATCTTTTAAAATTATATTTCTTATTTACACGTTGAGATATTTATTATTTGAAATGAGATATCAGTTTTATAGAAATGGAAGATTGACTGACTAATAAGTTTTTTTTTTATTCAAATTCAGCGAATTTTAGAACAAATAAATCAAAAAGATAAATTATTAACAAATAAATTAACTTTCAAATACCATCGCACCTTTAACGAAAGTAAACGAGAATCAAAAACAATTGACGTTTCATTTCCTTTGTAAGTTATTGGTTTTAAATAGTTTCTCACATAAAGATTGTATGCAATAAAATATAAACAAGTACATTCGTGCGATTTGGTGTCGCAAACATTGAAATATTTGCGTTAATAGTTACCTAAGCATAAACGAATTCATATTATCAGAAAAACTTATTAATAAATTAGTAATTTACAATCTTACACATTAAAATTTATGTAGATTTAATTGACGTAAATATTAAACGAGTCAATTTTAATCGCATTGTAAGTATTTATACATAATTTTTACCAGTTTTTTTTTTATAAAACGCTTTATAGTTAGAAAATGTACATTTATAAAATGTAAAAGATTGTTTAGAATAACATTCCATTCTTAATAGATAATAACAATACCTGAAAAGTTTTTAAGCTAAGTTTTTCCCGAAGTCTTATCTATTCTTGTGTAAAGAAATATTTGATTGGTAAACTCCAGTAATTCATCTGCAATTAACTGATAGTACAATGTACATTCTAATCGAACAAAAAGATCTAAAAATAAGTGAATCATAATAGTTGCTTGCTCGAAGAAGTTTCAATTTAGAAGAATTACTATTATTAATTTTAACACATGTTTTCTAATCAGTGAAAATATAGAAACTGTATTTTAGAAACTGCTATCTTAAAATATTTTAAACTAAAAACATCGAGAAATTACTTGAATTATATAAATAGTGTCAATTTACCTTTTTAATTATCAATTAATCGTTTTGTTAATTTTTTTTAATAGCGAGGAAAATAAATTAATCAAGTTTGTATATTGATTATGCAAATCATAAAGTATTTAGAAAAATTTTAATTTAATTTTACTATTCAACAATCAAACGTTTAATATCATCAAAATTTTTATCGTAAAATCAGCCAAGGTACTGGATATTGAAAATATAATACGTTGATCCCGGAAAATCTTTACTTCCGGTTTAAATTAATTTATCGTTAAATTAAAAATTAGTTTTTGGTTTATTTTTAAACAAAGAAAATTTCATATTTAAAAAAAATATTATGTTATAAATAGATTGCAATTAAATTAAGTTAATAAATTATTCGTATAAAAAATTCCAAATTTAATTATATATAAGAAATTGTGATATATGGAGTATTTATATATTACTAACAAGATTTGTGTCAGGTGAGCATAAATAATAAAAAAATTTAGCTTCACAGTATCACCAAAATCTATTTTGATCGTGTACACGATAGTAATTAAATTTTGTTGACCTTGTTGTCACATATTATACCCTAATCAATTTTTTATGAATCATTGTACCTTTCGATCTTAGATTTTCCAATGCAAGAGTTTCCACATTGATATTTCATCAATTTGTGTATTTGATTTTAAAAGCTCGCTGAAAATAATATTGTAAAAAAAACAATTGCTGTTTCGTATGTTTATAGTTTAATATATCAGTTAGAATAAAATTATACTTTGATAGATTTTTATATTTATAGATTATGTGAATGTAAATAAATCAACCGAATAAATTTTTAATTAATTACTTTATAATTCAAATTATTAAATTCTTTACAATTCAAAGTATTAATGCTTGTATTGTAAATCATAATCATTTGTAAATACGATGATTACCGAGATAAAATTAAAATTAAAGTCACGTTTTTAAAAGAAGAACATTAAAAGAAGTCATCAAACAAATTTTTTATTGCATTCATAAAATAAAAAAGTATCAAATATTTAAAATGTATTTTATGTTCTGTATAATATATGTGCATATGTAGAGAAAGAATTTCTTATCGATATTTCTTAATTTCATACACAAAATTTGCTATCTCGCATAAGTGTGCGTAGAAACTACTTGAAAACTTGATTTATTTTTTGATGATCTCTGACATATCAACAAGTTCACTTTTAAATCAGTGAATTCAGTAATATGTAAATTATATTTTACGAAGTCTTCTCGATTTTCATCCGAGTCGATAATTGTTCTAAAATTAATTACATTCGCTTATTATTAGAAAATTAAATTAGAAATATTTGTGGTAAAAAATTTGTGTATCTTCTTTCAATGTAAAGTCTCTGAATATTCTTGTATTTTTAAATTTTTAAATTTTTAAATTTTCAAATTAATCTTGGTAACAACTATGATATAATAGTAATTTACAAAAAATATTAGAATTACAATTTTCATATAAACAAACAATCTACTCGCGATAGTGTATTTGTAATAAATTCATCACAGTATTATAAAGTATAATTAAAAATTTGTACATTTATATACAATTAAAATAAAATGCACAATTTGAAATACGATTCTTGTATACTGTTCTATAAAAATCAAACACATTTATCAACATATTATGTACGAAATTTAATTAATTTTATATTTTATGTAACTGAACTAAATATTTCAACGTGTTTTTTAATTTTTTGATTCTAGTTAATGTTTTTAAAATAATTGAAAATATAATTAAGAACTGTATAAATTAATTTTTATTGTGTTAATTCGTATATAACATATATTAATAAAATATTATGATGATAAACGTCAAATGTTTATATCTTTTAATATTGAATTTTAATTTATTGACAAACTTTGTTATATTCTTACAATTATATATTTTTCAATTTTTAAAAATACATGTGTAATACAATCGATGACATGCAGTGACTAAATAATATATTTTCTCCTTCTGTGTGTATTAAAATTATACAATAGTTATTCATAAAATATTTATCGCGTAGTTTTTCAAAAGTTTTCCTCAAATTAATATATAGAATCTTTACAATATAATACATGTTTGTATATGTCAATACAATAATTCTATATTTAGTATATACTATGATAATATTAAACTTACTGATTCAGTAAAAACAAACATTCGATAAGTTTCTAAAACATTTTTTAGAATAAAAAATGCGTAACAAGAACGTATGTAGTATTTGTAGATATGTACTTGTGTATAAATAATTTTTCTTGTAAATACAAGTATAGCGTACGTATGACTAAATTAGAAAACTCTTGAGCAAATTAGAAAAATTTGTATAATTTTAAAACATAAAATAACTAATTAATTTAAATATAAAGAAAATATACAGAGAGATTAATTTTTTGTTATTTTAAAGTATTTTTAAAATAAGTTAAATAACTTTTTTGTTACGTTGCACTTTTATCGAACATAATTCTAAAATAAAAGATTAGAATTTTTTTGACAATTTGATTTTATTTATGGCGTCAGATTTTTTAAGATAGATTAAAATCTTAATCATTCTTAGTAATTCGTTTGACAAGTAATAAAATAAGCGAAAAACTTAATACGAGGCCTTTATTATACAATTCTAGTCGTACAAATCGTATTTTTATTTATTAAATCTTTTCTTAGAAAACAACATCCAGAGAGACGCGATACGAAAATATCTTTTCAAGCTCTTCACATTATTCAACTTCAACATACATTATTTAAAAAAAAGAAAATAAACAACAATTTAGATTTACAAAGACAAGATAGAAAAATTGACACAAATCATTTTAAACGTGTATTTAATTTTAAATAAAAAACACAGGTGATAAAAATTAGTTAAAAAAAAAATATATTACGTATAATTAACGATCGTAAAATTTAAATAATTGCATTTCAAAAATTAATTTTATAGTAATTTTAAATTATTTTGTTAAAAAAATTCTTGCATTTATAGAATACAAATTGTGTAATTATCTCGTTTTATAAAAATCTGATATTATCGTCGTTTACCATACAATTTTCCGTATCGCGCAAACATAGCTTTAATTAAAAAAATTTAGAATTACATAACATTGAAATTTACCGTACCTATCCTTTAACGAGAGATTAATTTATAAAATTTCAAGCGCGTGCAAAAAAATAATACGAGTACGTATTACGATCGTTCGATTTTAAGTGAATTATGAATTATAACTTAAAAATGCAAATAATTATAAGGAACGATATTACATTATTACAAATTGAAATTGATCGATGAAGCAGTTTATAGCAATGTACAAAAGTTATAAAAAGTTCCTAATTAAATACGAATATTTATGAATTATTAGAATGAAATTATCGAAATATAAAACGATATAATTGAAAATTCTTTTAAATTAAAAATTTAGTCTCGTTCGTGTAAAATATGGAACACGAAAAAATATAGAACGCACGAAACGTCTAATTTTTCTCGTTTCTTCAAATTTTTTATCAACTCTCGCGTTAGAACTTTTCTTATTTTTGTTTCTCTCTCTCTCTCTCTCTAACCCCTGTAACTAACGAAAGCAGACTTCTTTACATCTCGTAAGTTCAAAAATAATAAAAATATACATGTCATAATACCCTTAAAGAATATCATCTTTGATGTTGCGATCCCGACCGAGATCAAAGTTAGTCGAAAGTTTGCGCGATCGGTCGACTTCAAAATACGCATTTTAAACGCGCTAACAAGATTTAAAAACAGCGCGAAATATGCATGCGAATCTTAATTGACGTAAAATATATTTCCAACCGAAAATATTCCAGAAAAATTTAAAAAACAAAACAGTCGGAACGTTCCAAAATAGTAGTTTTATCGCGACTGGTTGTAGTTGTTCTCGGCGCGAAAGTAAATATTAGAAAGAAATATCCAAATTTAGGCGTATCGACAATAAAGTTTTTAAATTATGGACGCCGACGTCGTTAAAATAGAAAGTTGTATCGCAATGCGCTCGGGAAAACAAGATGCGCGTATCTCGTTCCAAAGCTTGTAAAAAGCGTCTTAAAAATTTAATATTATTCGAAACAACGTAATTTCATCGCGCGAATACGAAACAACGAAACAACGAAACAACGAAACAACGAAACATCGAAACAACGAAACAACGTCAAGATCCATCGCTCGTTTTCCATGGATCGATCGAGTTAACGTGTCTCATAACTTTCATTTTTTACAACATTACTTTAAATAATTCTCAATAGTTAACCAATGAATCATCACCGGTCTTTCGATCGTCGAGTTAACGTTAATCGCGATACGAGTAATTACGGAACGATCCTACGTAAATTAGCGAATAAAGACAGGATTTATAAGGAATTGTCGCAGCCGTCGAGCGAACCTAGTTTACATCGATTTTTGGGAAAACGTTACTTTCGCCGAGATCGCAGCGAACGACCGGAAAGAACAAAGAACGAAGATTTTTTTTTTAATCCGTCGCGTCGACTCGCGAATATCGAGCTTTGGGGAAGGCTCGGACTATGGGTCGATAAAAGCGCCCGCGATCGAAAAGCGTACGATCGAAAAGGATCTGTTCCCGGTCGTCGGTGAGGTCGTCGGTGAGGTCGTCGGGGAGGTCGTCGGGGAGGTCGTCGGGGATCTCCCGGGGTAAGAGCCGACGTCGAACGATTCGCTCGCCTCGAAGGCGAAAACTGCGCTCGGGGTCTTTCGGCTCGGCTCGATTGGCGGCACTGCGATTCAATGTCATGCCTCAAGGTAAACTATCAATGACGTCAGCGCACGTCACATTAACAAGTGGGAGTGGATATGGATGCGGGAGATCGGGCGAGACGAGACGCACACCGAGAGCCTCTCGGCGACTCGGGCGGAATAAGAGTATCGGAGGAGCTCCCGAAGTCGTCTCCGACGTCTCCGACGTCGCCCTCGCCCTCGTCCACCACCAGCATCGACAGCCTTTTTCCTCTTTTCCTCCTTTCCTCCTTTCCTCCTTTCCTCTCCCCTCTCGCATCGCGAAATTTCCGCGGCGGCGAGCGCGCGTATCGCCTTCTCTCTCTCTCTCTCGGTCTCGCTCGTCGGACGGTCCGTTGATCCGTCTCTCTCTCTCTCTCTCTCTCTCCTCTCGCCGTAGGAGCGCGGTCGCGGGTACGCACACGCACGCACGTACACACGCACGCTCACCATCCAGGCGCGCGCACGTACACGCGAGTTTTCTTTGAACGAAAGAGAGAGGAAAAGGAGAAGCGTGTGTCCGCGCATACTTGATACGTATAAAATTCATACGCACATTGCTCGCGGAAAGAGCGAGAGAGATGGAAAAAATGTCGTAGCGCGGCGCGAGGAGAGCGGAAAAGTTTCTTCCTTCCCTTCTTCGATTCTCTCGCCTCCTCCCTCCTTATTGTCTCTCGGCGCGTACCAAGGGAAAAAGCGTATTCGACACAACATGTGCGCGCTGGTCGTGTATTAAGCGAGTCTCGCTCTCATCCGTGGCGCCGTCGTAAAAATTCCTCGGAGGGATCCGCGCGAGAGGAACGCGCATAAACTATCGAGAGAGTCGAGGAACGAGAGCAACGACAACAACGGCGGCTAAAGCGGAGACAACCGCGGCTCGCGCACACCTGCGGTAGTGTCGGTCGGGCCGGACCGGACGACGGTGAACCTCGCACCAGCGACCAGCGCCGAAGATACCAGGAGCAACGCGGAGAGTAACGCGGAGAGTAACGCGGAGAGTAACGCGGAGAGTAACGCGGAGAGGAACGCGGAGAGGAACGCGGAGAGAGAGAGAGAGAGAGAGAGAGAGAGACGGACGGACGGACGGACGTGGAGCGAGGACAGGAGCCGTCGGCGATATCATCGCGCCTCTCCGATATGGAAAATCACCGAAAAGCCCGTGCGCATGTCCGCGCCCGATGACGTCACGAAAATTGTGGTTTTGATCCGCGCTAGAAGCCGTACCCGCGTGTGTACGTGTGTACGCGTGTGAGTGCGTACGTCCCTCCGTCGGTGTCGCGCGTTTTTTCCTCTCCCCGCGGGTGTGTGCGTGCCTGGGACGGGTTACACGCTTAGGCCTCTCCGGAGCGCACACACGCACCCGAGTACGCGCGTGCGCGCGCGAGACGGGCAATCGAATACGCGAAAGGAAGAAAAGGCGAGAGACAGGGAGAGACAGAGGGAGAGACAGAGGGAGAGAGAGAGAGCGAGTGGGAGAGCGAGGGAACGATCGAGCGGGGAAAAAAAGGAAAAAACAAAGGGCAAGGGGGACGTGAAAACAAAACGGAAAAGCACGCACCGAACGTCGTCGTTGCCGTCGCCGTTGTCGCGGTGGTGGTGGTGGTGGTGGTATCGACGGGGCCCAGGAGGCCGCGCGATACCCTCGCGTAACATTGTTGTTATTTTCGTTGTCGTCGTCGTCGTCGTCGTCGTCGTCTTCGTCGTCGTCGTCGTCGATCGTCGTCTTGGTCGAAAGCAAGTAGGAGGAGTAGTAGTAGTAGTAGCAGCAGCGGTAGAAGCAGTTGTTGTTGTAACGGGAGGAGAAACGGCGGGAGTCGGCGCCCCCGACGATGTGCACGTCGATCCTGACTTCAAGGGATCATCATCGCGAGAAGAGGGACCCGAGGAATACCACGAGGACGACGACGAGGAGGATGACGATCTCGAGGATTCCGGTGTCGTCTTTGCCGCTGGACGGCCTCGTCGACTAGGCGCACCACGATCCTCGAGGAAGATCCGCAGCTGGAGGCGGCGCGGGAAAAAGAGGACAGCCGGAGGAGGAGGACCCGGCCGGTGAGAGCCTTGTAAGTCGTTCGCCATGTTTTTACCCGTTTCCCCCCCCCTCGTGCGAGCGCACATCTTCGTCTTCCCCCGTTTCTTTTTTTTTTTTTTTTTCCGCTCTTCCTTTTGCCCGTCGCTCGTTTGCTCGTTCGCTCGCTCTTCTCTCTGCCTCTCTCTGCCTCTCTCTCTCTCTCTCTCTCTGCCTCTCTGGAATCGCGGGCATCCAACGCGCGACTCGAGAGGGAGAAAGAGAGAGAGAGAGAGAGACACGAGCGCGATAAGTGGCCTTCGGTCACACCGACGTACGATCGCTTCGAGTACACCGCGATGACTCGTACGTACGCGATGCAGGGAGACTTCGGGGGTCCTCGAGTGTCGTTGGATGGATGATGAGATCGCGCCGTTATCGTAGGTGGACTCGATTTTTCGTGACTTGCGATTTTCTATTGCTTTGCTTTTTAGGTGTACGAGATTCCTCCTCGGCAAGGTTATGGCTGACTCGTGAGGTTTTATTGATCTGTGCCGGGTAGGATCGAATTTTATACCTCACTGGGTCACAGTGTCACTGTACTCGGCGATTTTTGACATTCGATGCTCTTCTTTGGAGTTCGTTCCGTGTGGACCTTGACTCGAGTGTGTTGATCCGTGTTACGAGAATCAACGAGATTTATGGCGTTCGAGTACTCCCCTGTCAAAATTTGGTTTATTCTCTGATAAGCTTCAAAGTCGAGGACTTTTCGATCGTTCGTCGGAGGACTTGCCATGATTGATTGTAAATTAAAAGAAAGATATATCCGACAAGTTTTTGTACAAATTTGTATATTTAATTTTTTTGTACGAGGCAGCTTTTTGTATCAGCCTCTGCGTAGCTTTAGTTTTGTCTACGGTAAATTGTACGACTCGGTTTATGCGTTATTGTTTCTAAATCTAATAAAAGCAAGGATTAAATCCTTGAACGTATTTTGTTAAGCGTAGAGCGAAAGCTCTTTGGATGTTTTCCACCGGTGTTAATGTACGGCTAAATTTTTATTTTCCATCGCTGGTCTTTGGATTTATTTAGTCACGCTTTATTATTGTACATCTTTATTATAGTTCGCCTCTCGGCTTTACTTCTTACTCATAAAAATGTATTTACTTATTATAATTTAAATTTGCATTCTCAGCGGAATAAAATATCATCGTCAAACTCATTTTAACATCGATCTTATTAGTTGCGTTCAAAGTTCTCCAGTCTTGTGCATTATTTATTTTTCGATGCATAATGTTTTTAATTACAGCACGAGTTTTATCGTATTTGCGGATAGAAAACTAAAACAAACGCCGTCTTCTTCTTTATGGAAATGTAAAACTTTATTTTGCAATTCAGTAGTACCAACGAACGCGTAGTAGTAGTAGTAGTAGTAGTAGTAGTAGTAGTAGTACAACTCCGCAACGCTGTCGAGTCTCGTAGTACAGTTGGCTGAAAAAATCTAAAAAAAAATTCTACCGTAAATCGATCGACCGCTTTCATCCTACTTTCTCAATTTTCTTCTCGGTAAAACACCCATCGAGTATTTTTTACGATCCGAGGGGTCGATCGATGGGAAGCGGAGGAAGGAAAAGATTTATTTATCCACGCCCGGACTCGATCCGATCTCGCAAGGAGACCGACGTTTACGCGCGAGGAAACCTCGAATGTTTTTATTATTGCCTCCTCAACTGTTTACCGGGAGTTGGTCGAGTGCGATCGAATCGTACGAAAGTAGGAAAAATTCGCGTCTGCTTGGAACGGGTCCGATTCGAAACAACGAAACAAACATCCGTCCAGGTTTCAGCTTTATATTTCTCCGCGTCGTCGAGGAAGGATAAATTCCTGTAGTATCGAGTGTTTTTGCGCCCTGGGAAAAAAAGGGAGAGCCCAGGGGATGGGCCGAACGTATACGCGTCCCACTATGTACACACCGTTACTACTTGGACGTGTATCTAGGTTGAAAGTAGGGGAAAAGGTGGGGAGGACGATGTTTGGGTTTTTGTTTTAATTTTCGAGCTTTCCAGGCCGCGGAAGGAGTAAACGATTTTGCGTGAAAAAAATGAAAAAATGGGGAAGGAACGAACTCGTACTTATCTTTGCTCTTAATTTTATTTACTCGGGCTCGGATTTAACGTATTTTATCGATGTATTTGGAAATGTTTTACACGTTATAGAAGTATTAGATTCCTAGTATTAGATGTCGATGCGTGAGTCGTTAAAAAGTAAAATTGAATCGCACGAACCAACTTACGAAATTAGTTGGTATTATTGTTGGTATAATTTTCCTTTTGCGCGTTCGCTTTATTTTTTATACATTTTTATCGGGAATACGTAGTGCTAACGCCGAACGTTAACGAAACGAGCGCTCGAGTCTTAATTTCTCTAATGACTTACGAGAAAAGCAACGCATTGGTGCGGAGAGTAACGAGTGTGACGCACAACGTAAAAATCGATTTATTTTTCGTGACCTTTACCTCGTCGAAAGTTAATCGAAAAAAATGAATTTTCCAACGACGAAGAAAGCAGTACTCGTAGATCGAGCAAAGGAACGATTTCGTAAAATTATCATCGAATCCGAGCAGTTGTACACCCCTGACCAAGAATCGCGGATCACTCTATAGTTTTATCGAATTTCTGCGAGACAGAGAGGATAGAGAGAGGATAGAGAGAGAGATGGAGCGATGGATAATACGGTAGCTTTTTCATTTTAATTTTATCGCACCCAATTGAAATAATTCACAACCGGGTGGTCTATCGATTTATATCTTCGTTCTAAGATAATCGGCCGATCGATCTCATCCTTCGAGACGTTTCTATTTTTTCCTTTTTTCCTTTTTTCCTTTTTTCCTTTTCTCCCGCGGAATACGTCCGACGAACGGAGAAAAATATATTTTTGTTTTGTCTATTTTCTTTCTTTCATTTTTTTTTCTTTTAATTTCATACGCGCGATTCGTAACTCGTAACTCGTGGAGTAGACGTCGGTGTCGTTTTCCTTCGGATTACGCGGTTGTTATTATAATGAGTTGAGTTCAGTGGTGCGATAATTGGCTTTTTTTTCTTTTCTTATAAATGTACGAGACCAAGTTCTTAAAGTTTATTCCGAGTCACGTCTATCGGCGCAATTAAAATATTTATTTCAAAGTCTAATGGAAGATTATAACTTTGTAAATGGTCGGAAATGTTTCATTTTCAAAATATTTTTTCAATTAAATGCGTCGCTGAACGTTTGGTATTCGAAAATTGCGGTAACAAAACAATTTTCACGCATTGATACTTATTTAATTACGTTCAAATTCATAGATAACTATAATCGCTATTAATTTTAATGAATCACGCACATAGGTTAGGATTCCCGTTGTATCAATATTTGAATTAAAGTATTCGCTATTGAAATATGGATGTATAACTTTTTCGGTGATTTTATTAACAAGGGCCGTCCATTTTTGGCAAATCTATTTTTATCGTTCGCTGTAATTACAATCGTACAAAATTAGGAACACTCGGTAATTTATCCATCCGTTATTCGTTTCATCGTTCGTCGCTCGATAGTTTTTCTTTTAAATTAAAAACTATCGAGGTAACGAGAATTTAAATAATATTATTAAAAGAAGAACGAAAGATTTATGTTTTACTAAGAATCCACACTTTTGCTATTGATTTTATAATTTATTTCAATTTAGAACAAACGATACACGATTTTAAGTGTAATTTAAAATTATATTTAAACTAACGAATTCGAAGAAAAAATTACTCAAGAGTGAGAGGAAATAGGTGTCACTCGACGTTAAGTAAAACATTTGTTTAACATGCAAGCGAATTTTACTCGGTCCAATGCGTGGTAGAAAATTAAGCCGAGTTAAGTAAAATCTAGGAAAAAATCTTAAACGGTATTTACAACGATTTTTTTCTTTCGCGTATTCAACGTTTTTAAACGAAAGCGAACGTGTAATTAAAAATTAACGAGATAGCGTTAAGATCAAAAGATCATTCGTTATTCAAATCGCCAAGCGATAGTATAAAATTATTACTTTTCATGCGTAAGCTGATTATAAAATGAATATGATTTCATTCTTAAACATTCGAAGACAATAAGGGTTATAAAGATTGTATTTTATTTCGCTTATAGTATAAGATATTAATTACACATTCCCACCTAGACAATAATTAATAAACGCGTGTCCGAACGGACAGAACGCGTCAAACGTTATTCAAAACAGAAAAAAGCTGCGTTCAATGGGAGAATACATACTCTTTTCTCGTGGAAATCTGTTACAAGGTGACATTTTACTGTATTCTCTCTATCTGTCTATCCATCTCTCTCCCTCTTTTTTTTTCTCACTCTCTCTGTACAATCATCATCTTAACTGCACCTTGACTGCACTTTTTTGTGCAATAACAACAAAACCTTCGTCGAAGTACGCGCGCACACGCATACACGCACACGCACACGCACACGCACACGCACACGCACACGAGCAAGCGTACGTTAAGTAAAATAACAACAAGATTTTCCAGAGATTCGGATGGCGAGCGTTCCTTATCGGTCTCCTCGCTTTCGACCAAATTTTAAATTGAACAGCCTCTTAATGCGATGAAAGAGAGGCGAGTAAATAAAAAGTCTTATAAAGCGAGCAGACATACATCTGACATACAGACGTTACGCGTCTCCTCCTCGAGCGCTCGCACACTCTTATCTCTCGTGTAGAATCGCCGAGAAGAGTCTACCCGTTTTTCTGGCGCGGCGTGCGACCTTCAAAGGATCTTTTTTCCGTTTGCGCGCGCTTCTCTCTCTCTCCCTCTCTCTCCCTCCCTCTCCCGGACACTTTCTCTCGGTCGATTTTGTTTTTGTTTGGGCTTTCGCGTTTATTGCGGACTCGATCGCCGCCATCGAAGCGCGAGGACGGTATCGTCTTCAAAGTTACGGGGAGACGCGATAATATTCGAAAAAGACGAAAAAAGGGTAAATAGCGATAAATAACCGGAGACGCGTGTTGGTGCGTGCATTAGTGATCATCTCTCGGGCGTTCCGCGTTCGCGACATAGAAACAGCGCCGCGAACGGGGAAAGAGAGAGAGAGAGAGAGAGAGAAAGAGAGAGAGCAAGGAGACGATACTGGTACATGACCACGTACGAGCGCATACCCACACACACACACACACTCTCACACACGCTGATCGACCTACGGTTCGATCGTGACTCGGCACAAGTCGCCATCTGCACGACTCTTTTGTTTACTTTCGCGGGCACGACGCGTGTCTTTATCGGTAACGTAGGGAAGTCGTTGGAATTTTCGGCTTTTTTGCTCGTTCGTTCTTATCTCCGGGTTTTCCTCGCTACTCGGGCTAACGATCTTAACGCGAAAATTGTCGACCTCTACTCTCGGAATGCGTCTCCCGGCGCATTTTTAAACGCGCGTTCGACTCTTCGGAGCGACGCGGCTCCACTTTTCAACGAGATATCCTCGATTTATTTACTCGTTTATTTATTTTGCGATTGGGAACGGGTAGTTTCGACTCGCAACTTTGATCGAGGTATCCTTCACTTGGTGGTTATCGTCTTTCCACGTTGGATTTTAACCTTCCTACTTTCCTTACTTTTTTTTCACGTCTTACGCACAAAATTGAAGTCCGAGTAACCGTGTAGAAATTTATTTCGAAAAATTGTACGTTCGCGTTAGTTTTTCTTTAAAATACCGATCAAAGTACGTTTTTGATTAAAATTTAACGTTTCTTCGATACACGTTCCCAAGTTAAATCGATAAAATTATAGATTCCTGTAATCTCATGCAATCCATTTTGAATTTTATCAAAAACTTGTAAAAATTTGATGATTCACGATGATACTTTTATTTCGTTAAAATTGTCGCGTGTAGATCTGCGTTATAAAAACGAAATAAACTGAAATTCGAGTACGTTACTATGACGTTTTTTGCAGGATATACGTAGGATAGAAATGCAAGTGTCGGTTGTCTTAAAAAAACGAATCTTCGAAATCTGCGTAACGTCTTTACGAAACGGTTCTCAAAATAACTAAAACTTACGCACATTGGACGTAAGTTCGAGTAGAAAATTGTAATGTTTTTGAAGAAAATTATTTTTCTTTTTTGTTAAATTAAATAAACTTTACTAAATCGTATTTTTATGCGTTTAATACGCATCATTCGTTACCGATATAAAAAAAAAAAAGTTTTTACAGTGGTTGCCTTATTTAAGTTTCTATTGGAAAGTGGTAATAAAGAAGTTTCGTATAAATTCCTATTGTTGGAACGATGACACATCTTTTTAATGGCAATTATTCCTGATGTCATAGATTACGATCAAACAATAATAACTAAAGGGCATCATGGTAAATTGAGCCACCGTGTTTTTTTTAAATTTTATAAAATTTAACGGAAACACTTATTTTCGAATACAGCTTTGCAAATTTGAAATTTTTTTTTTTCTAAAAAATACAGCCATCGATCCATCCAATAACATCCATCGACGTAATTTCGATTCGATTATAATTAATATTATCACGAGAAAGATGAAAAGGAGATTTCGACCGAAGCATCGCCGTGGAAAAAACTATAAAACAGATATGACAACTTCTTTATCGATGGTTAACGCAACACAATGTATCAATTGAACCGGTGATAAAGAATAGTCGGCGGACAAAAATCTGATTGGGTCTCGTATTTTCTATCGAGCGAAGAAAACAATCGGTTGCGCGGCTAATTCCTATTGTACCAAGTACAAAATACTCGGGCGACATAAAGACACAATAACCCAAAGACCGACCTTAAGTACTCACGAAGGAGGTATTATTACACGCGATCCTCCAAGTACGTACATCCCCCATTGACTACACGCAACAATCGCTCGGTTTATATATACGCTTCCCTCCCTCCTTCCTACCCCCCTCGAACACCTGGAAAAGAGGAAGCATGCAAAAAATAGTAAATACACGCGGGCGCATCAATGAAAGTCCCCTTTTGCATTCTAGCGCGTAATTTTAACTCCGAGCCTAAATAAACTTGGACGCGAAGCCGATGATAAAGTGTCGGAGTGTATTTAAAGGGTGCGACGTAAGTTGCGGTTAAAGTCCTGGATGATTAAGTCCGTCGATAGCTGATTTTTATTTTTTATCCTGATAAGAGCGCCAGTGGATTTTGGCGACGCAGGCGCACCGCTCGGTTACAGGGTGGGTTACAGGATACGATTGCCGCCACAATTATACATTCTCTCCCGGTTACGCCAAGTTGCAAAAGCTAACACGTGCGTCTGGCTCAAAGGGATTTTTGCGCTTTTGCCCTCGTTCCGTGCGTCATTAGTCCAACCCCTTTTACGGCTTTTTCATTGAATTTTCGCTGCTGAACCGTAGATTGTTCCTCTTTTGTTAGCTTTTGTCTCCTCCCCCGTCTCTGTTTAACCTTTCTCTTACCGATTATGTAATGTATATTTTTTTTTGCTATCACGAACGCGTTACAAAAACTATTGCGTTTCCATCGTAATAACGCCTAATTAAATTTGCATTTTTCATGCGTATTCTATGCGAGTAAATAGCGTTTAAAGTCGTTTGAAATTATTTTAGACCACTCGCGAAGCCTCTCCGATATTATATTTTCGAACTCTTCGCGTCCTTCTCTCTAATTGGGTTTTAAAGAAAAAAATTATTTCTAAACGAATTATCGAATCGAGCTTTAAACGCTTTTCCCGCTTTAATCGACGATAGCATAAAGTATTTACATTATAATCGTATAATTATGTAATAATACAGGACAATATCTTTTATTCTTACTTACGTATATTCTATAGCAACAATGTCGAAGACGTCTACTTAATTATTATAAATAGTAAGAGTTTCACTAATACACGAATGCATTTGTAATTCTGGTTATGTGGAAAAAAGTGCGACGTATTAAGATCGACATCGTATAATTTATAATATTTGAAATAAATTTTAAAATTCTTTTTAACAATTTTGTTTTATTTCTTTTTTTCTAGCTTTCGTTAAAAACAATTTTGTTCTATTGCTTCAAACGCGAGAATTCATCTTGGAATTTTCATGTAAATCGCCGAGTATTGAAAATGACGTAATTTTTTATATAATCTAAAATGTTTTTATAAAATGTATTTTATAGCGTATGGCACTTGTACAATAAAATTGTACACGAGTGTTAACTTTTCTCTATTTTATAATGTGTATTATGCGACTTAATCCTGTAAAATATCTAATAAACTGGTATTGGATCGATTTTATTTTAAAACCAAGACATACAATTGGTAACCCAGTTCTACTTTAAGTTGAAAATTAATTTTTGAGCAATTATTACGGTAATTGAGATTATGACAGAGATGATTGAATATGTAATTGGTATAAAATAATGTTCGTTGATCTACTTTTTTAAAGGTTGTTTTGTTGTTTTCTGTATTTTAAATTACGTTGATATAGTTCTTTATTTATTATTAATTCGTCTATAAATATAACAAGCAGTTTTTCATCCATTTTACTTCTTTATTTTATTAAAAAGTTATATTTCATCGATACATTTCAATTCGTAGAAAATGAATATTCTCTCGAAATACGTCAGTTTATAAGTACATAAATGTACTTTTATTAATATTTAATGAAAATCCTATTTTCCGATATCACTGTTTTGCATAACCCGCGTTTACATTTTTAGTAAAAATGATCGGAGCACTGGATTTTTTATTTAAATAAATTTAGCGAAGTTGTCACTAACTTGTTTAAGGTTTATAGCTAACTTTCGTGTCATTTTAATCGCGTCCAGTTTCAATCGCAATATCTTACATAAACTGCGTTCTCGTAAAAATGTCAGCTCGGCTAAATTAAAAGAATATGTTATTATAACTATCGAAAGGACTTCGTCCCGGCCCAACCATTTACCTAATTAATTAAAGAATCGCGTATTGTTCAAACCATTTATCCTCATAGCCAATCCCTCATTCTCATAAATGATCCTCAAGTGTTGCTTCAGGCACGAAATAGTTAACGTACACTCGTAACAAAAAATCCTTGTTCCGCCACGGATTCTCCGTTCAAATATTTCAAACTCTCGAATATTTTAGAACACGAGTTCTTTCACCGTTCGATTGTTTGCTCGATAAAACCGAGGAAGCCGGGAATTTTTCATCGATCCCGAATTACAATACACCAGCTTATCGAAGCTGCAGCGACGCGAGCTTTTGCACGGACGAAAATAGTAGTAGGATTCTGGTCCAGAAGCACAGGCTCCTTTCTCTCATTGATTCCTTGCATAATTTAGAGCCCGAGTCATGACGACGATGGCGATTGTACGCCATCTACTATCTTACCTTTATCTCGCGAGGGATCGACCGCGCGTAAGAATAGGACATAGGACGGATGATGGGTCGAGTCCTTGATCGTTCGATAAATATTTAATTTAGTTACCGGGCAATTTTATCGAGTACCAAATTTTGAGGCGAATTCGACCGCGAGTTGGCGGACAACTTACCCTACAACCTTCGATCGTCTGTGTCGTCCACGAGACATCGGGTCGATATTATTAACTATAAAATGAAATTTCTAGGTAATTGGTCATATAAATGTAAATTCTGTAGTACTGTTTCATTGTTTGTGCAAAAGTAATAGAGGAGAACGGTTACGAGCGTTTTAAATTCGCCTCGGTAAATTAGTATCACGTCGACTTTGAGCTGAGCATGAAATATTCCTGGCGCTGCAAAAATTCGCCGATGTGCTTGTGTGTACTTGAGTGTAATTATATAATCATTGTGTAATAACGAGCTTGAAATTACGTATTTATTAAACTGCTCAAATATGGCAAAGGAGCTTCGGATAAAAAATCATTATTTACTTACATTGTAAGTTGGGTAAAATCTTCTAGAAACAGGTAAAAATTAAAGCAATTACTTTAAATATCTACGTATTTTTTTTAATTTTCATTCGACGCGTTACAAGTATTAATAAACTTTAAATACTCTTGGAAATTAAATTTTATGTAATTACGATATAAATTACATTTAGTTTCACTCTTCATTTGTATAAGTTACCATAACGATATTTTTGAATTTACTTTATCGATTGGATAATAATTAGATAATAATAAAGATTTTGCTGCACTTTTGGTTGACATTAATCAAATTTCGAGTAATTTATTATGAAATCGATTATAAAATAAAGAAATAAACTTTTACATCGATGTGATTATCTCGTCTCCAAATATTTAAACAACGTATAGAAATTTTCATAGTTGCAACATCTCGTAAATAAATAAATTAAAAAAACCATCGAGATCTCATCGATCGATATTTTACGTCGATCGATCGAATTCTCGAAAAAACGATACATATCTAACCTCGCAAGCAAATGCTCCAACGTAAAGCCATTCTTGGTTTTTTTTTTTTAATAGTCTTTTACGCTCCCATTATCTCACACGAGTACTTCGGGTCAATCGGTAACACGCACATTGAATTAATTCAACAGCGACCATGAGTAAAATAACAAATCTGTTGGAAATATTTGTAGAGAGGTTTCGCGCGAAAGAAAAGAATGTAAGTAAAAGGAAAAATAATCCTGCAATCGAGGATTTGGAAAATAAAATTTTCATATCGGAGTCTCGAGTGGGAGATCGAAACCGCATTATCGCAGGAGACGAGAGAAGCTCGCAGTTTCCAATCGATACGATCCGACGAACAATAAACAAAAGTCCCGACGTCACGTCGGTCAATTACATAACAATTATCGTCCGAACACGAACAGAGGGATGGAGAAAGAGAGGCAGGGATCTTACGTAGCCACACTCCACTGGTTTTCTCCCTTTTTTCCTTTGCTCTTTACCCGATCAGATAAAAACGCCCCGACTATCCGGCCAATCTCCGCTCCCTCGAACAACCTAGACCTACAGAGAGAGAAAGAGCGAGAGGGGGAGAGTGAAAGAGAGACGGACAAGACGGATAATGGCCGCGTCGACAATGTATCGTTTGACCTCGCTCCTCGACAAAAGGCCTCATTCAAACGCAACCGCACGAGATACACGTGAAAGAACGCGAAAGAACGCGAAAGAAGGCGAAAGAAGGCGAAAGAAGGCGAAAGAAGGGAAAAACCTCCCGATACGTATTGTTCCGATACGTAGAGTCGCGCGTGCGCGTCTGACCCAACCGATGACTCCTGTCGCGGATGTCACGATCGCCGATGTCACCGAGATGTAACTCGGCGTCGACGCGATAAGGAAAAATAAGAAAATAAGGCACTTCTCTCGAGATGAGCGAGTTCCTATTCAGAGATTACGAAACGAGCGAGTCGGTGATATCGACGTATACACATTTTTCTGTGACCGCGTTACGTTTCCTCTCGCCAACTTTACCCAACTTTAACCAACTTTGGTCGAACATCGTAACATCGAATCTCGCGGGTGAGATTTTTTAAATCTGGGTGGAAAGTTAAATTAGCTCGTGACGCAAGCTTCGATCGTTAGCTCCGACCGACGTAAGTGAATTCCCGACGGGAATCGCATCTGGACGGTGTCGATGCATCGAAAAACGAGACTCGATCGATAACGCACGCGAAATTTGGAATATAATTACGCGCGTAAATCTTTTCGGATGGAGCAACAAAGTCATTAGCGTTTACGATGCGTTCTTACGATTTCACCTAGTACCGATATAACATGTTATATTTCGGGGAAATTTCATCTTTCCGGTGGTTTACTTAACGTGGTTTACTTGCATCTTTCGGTGTTTTTTATCGAACCGCGAAAACAGGTTAAATTCGACAGTTACGTGTCAGCTATGAACCGATAACGGCGTTATTCTTCTGAAATTTAGCCCATTTATTGATTAAGGTTATCGATTATCGCCGTTAAGGTGAAATATCCTTAAAATCGAATTCGGGGTACGTCGGTGTAAGTCAGCTTTGAATTAGCGATAAATTTTTATATCGTCAATTCGTCAATTTGTCCTTTGTTCTTTTTATAAAAAGTACATGACTTTTACTAACGTTACTCTTCACTTTAAATAGCATTAGCCAATAAAATTTTAATTAGTTTTCTAATAAACGCTTATTCTTAGTATTCGTTGCGCTAAAGATGAATAAATCACGTTAAATAGTCCATTTATTCTATGTACTGTGCACTGGTAATACGTGTTTAGGTACACGTTTACATACATCTAGAGGTGCGTATAGCACTTCTAAATTTTGTATGTGCGAATATTAATCGTTGCTCACG
This sequence comes from Dolichoris vasculosae, assembly GCA_018907195.1. Classification (NCBI taxonomy): domain Eukaryota; kingdom Metazoa; phylum Arthropoda; class Insecta; order Hymenoptera; family Agaonidae; genus Dolichoris; species Dolichoris vasculosae. Next base: position 5,082,254 of record JACCHY010000015.1, read on the forward strand.
AACGCGTCGTATATAAAAATCATTTTAAAAAACCCGAGAAACGTTTGCATCCTTACGCGATACTACGGTTTGGAAAAAAACTACGTTACCGATATTTTCGCGTATAATTTATGGTATACTATGATGTTTTTTTACGAATGCAAACTTAAACCCCGCGATTACGTACACGTGCACATCATACGTTAAACGTCGCTCGATATTCGATTAGAAAATATCTCGAAACAATTTTAAACGAAACAATATCTTTTCGCGATAAAATAATAAATTAAGATCCAATCGTTTGAGACTTTTATCGATTTTCTCGATTATTCCAAACTATAGAGTATAGAACGATTCACACCGTTGGATCACGTTGAAATTTATGATATGTTTCGTTACATGTTTATGTCTTTACGTACGTACATCGTGTAGTTGTGGCAGCAGATATAATAGATTGACACTGATAGAAATAAAATAATACATTATTAAATTAAAATGTTTAGTGTGACAAAACCTTTTATAACAAAGGTCACCGGATATCGCAATTACCGATTCAACTACTTCTACCACCGTTATTATAATTATTATAAAATATCGTTTCTTTCACGATCGAATAAATTTATCCGATGAATTATATCCTATTTGTACAAATTAGATTTACTCGTGCCTCGTTTTACGCCTACGTCAAACTTGCCGTATTCGACATTCGAACGATCGCGCGTACATCGATCGATTTACCTAGGATTATCGAACAATCGTAGCGTTAATAATTAAAAATTTTCAACCATGGCAAACGTATTATTCATTTACACCTCGTTAATAAAGCTTCGAGTTCTCTTTCGGAAGAGAGTTGAGTTACCCTTTTAAGGAGGTAAAAACGATCGGCCAGTGTAAATGTTTAAGGGGTTCGGAGTAACGTAATGTACGTGCGTACGAATTTATTCCAAAGGGTATATCGCATCGGCATAAAGCGAGCATAAATATTAATCGCCGTGGAACTAAACGGTCCCGGACAGCGATAAAAGAAAAGGGCAAAGGGATTAGAGCTCGGTGCGTCGGTTCCGTAAGACGCGCATGAACGGAGATCGGCATGTTCTCACCTTAATAAGGACAAACGCGCGAACGAGTGACGAAGGGGTGTGAAAGGGGCGAGGGATTATAGGCGCTCATCGGCGCTTGAAAAAGCCAAGAAAAAAACGAAGGAGAATAAAGAAAGGCGAGCGTGAATAAACGCCGCGAGGCGTCGCGGTCTGAAAAGGGCGACGCGAATCACCGCGAGAACGAGGGGATAAGGAAGAAGGAGAAAGAGAGAGAGAAGGTCTTGCACGTGGCGATAGGACCACGTGGTGAGTACCTTTACCTACGTCAGCGTAAAGAGCTACGACGAAGACGACGAAGACGACGAAGACGACGACGACGACGACGACCTCGACGACGACGATCACCACGACGAAGACGACGGCGACGGGCCTCTGCCGTTTACGATATAAAACAGAGGGGCTCGAGGCATCGCGCGCGTATTGATTGAGGGTGACCATGGTCGTCTCTATGGCAACGTTTTTCCTTTTTACCTGTGTGCAAACTCGATGGACTCGCGCGACAGAGAGAGCGACAGAGAGAGCGAAAGAGGCCAGACGCTCGCGCGCTCATGCGCGTGTGTGTGTGTAAGCACGAGGGAAAAGAAGCGGTGCCGAGCCACGAGCACACCCACGAGCACACCCACTAGCACACCCACGTACTTTACGTGTACTTTACGTGGGTAGTATTCACCGAGGAGGGAGGAAGGGTGAACTCGCGCTTCACCTGTTCTCTCGTCGCTTTTTCATGGCAGCGGCTTCGTAACCCCCTACGTGTTACACGCTGTTGCGCCATGGGAGCGAGAGAATTCTCCCTCCGTCTGTCCTTCTTTGTTCGGTGCCTGTTGCGTGCACGTATGTACGCCCAAGGAGGACGAGAGGGTAATTCGCTCGTTTTTTTTAAAGAGTTTTTAAAGTCGAGAGGCGAGTGTACCTTTTTCGGGTATCGGTAATAATGCGCGAGTTATCGACTCCGCCGTCTCGAACGCATTTCTTACGTAATCCAAGGGTACGCGAACACCCCTAACTAACTTAACAGTTCGGATTCGGTTTACGAGTACTCCTACGCTCGTGGAGGACCGAAAGACCGTGAGCGAATCGATCAAACGCGTTACGTAATGCTTAATACTTCCAAAATTTCATTCCTTTCGGATGTACACCGTTTAGAACTTTATTTACAAATTTATTTACAAACGAAGCCTTTGATCCAACTACGCTTTATTTTTCGTTGTTTGATAATATTGTGCGGTTGCCCGACGTCGATAAAGTATAACGTATATTTTTTCTTGCCTTCTTATTAGTCGACGGTACGGTGATCGCCCGATGAGAGAGTTGGATCCATGCTTGCTTGTCGAGATAACGATCAACTATTTTTTATAATTTTAATCATTTTAATTTTAAAGAAACGAGAAGAAATTGATCGAGCTTGCGAAACGTTCTTTACCATTCGTCCAATTCGATAATTTCTACGAGCAAAGTGGCTCTTGTTAGGGTTACCGTTGGACGTACCGTCGTTAAAACGATATAAATATATTTGACGTGATATTATTATACTCGTTAGATTTGAAGGTAAGTAGTCCAAAATTCAGAACAATCCTGAATCGATACGAATAACATTCGTGCTCGGCGCGTATTACCGAATTCAAGGCCAACTCAAAAAATCGGGGTTAAATTTGTCTTCTTATTTAGAACTATCCGTGATAACGATATTATTTTTCAACATTATCAACTACTGGTAAGATCGCGATATTTTTCAATTCAATGGAAAAGCTTTATATAACGGAGAAATACATTTTACGTATAAGTTACAAGTTATCGGTTTTTTTCTTCTTTTTTTTTTAAATAAATTCCGATTTGTAACAATTGCATAAAAATTTTAGTCCGAAGTTTAACCGATAGTTGTACGTCTAACTCTTTAAAATTTCAAACGGAAGAAAATATATTTTTCATTATCGCGTATTTTTTTCCGATAACTTACGAACGCATTATTGACGAATATATAACCTATAAGTGAAACTAAAATATGTATAATTTAAAATTAAAACGATTAAATTATAAGTATAAATTTAGAATTGATTTTGATAATTTATTTCTCGGTGTATAACAAAATTACGATAATAATTTAATTCTAAGCCTTTTGAAGGACATTTGATCGTTATTATTACTAGTAACATTTTTTATGTATCAAAAGTAATAATGGCATTAATAAATCACATCGAGCATAAATAATCCATAGATGAGAAATTCGTAAAGCGAGTATAAAAATAAATCAACTACTAAGTATAAGTAGCGTAAAAAATAGCGTAAATAAAAAGAGAAAACGTAGATTGGTTTGCTTACGAATGACCGATCAGCTCACACACGCTTCTATTAATTAGAAATTCTCTCCTATTTTTTTTCACGCTCGATAGTTTTATCAATGATGTCCTTTACGCCATGCATACGAGTCCTTTTTTTTTTGTACGTCAATGGACTTGATGACTTTGTTGCTTTCGGTGGTAAATACTATTTGTTTTTTCGTTTGTTTACTTTCGTTTCTTTTCAAAAAGATTCATCGAATATCGACAGCTTTTATATATATTTTTTTTTTACAAATATATTTTCTTTTGATAATTCTCGCGATAGTATATATCATTATTGCAATATTTCAATTATAATTGACAAACATAATTCGTCCTTATTGTTACGCCATCAATTTGCGATACATTTATTAAAAATAGCTACTCAAACGCCAACATTATTAAAACGATTTATCGAAACAATACCAAGTTTTTTTTCGATTATTGGGAAATTTATATAGTTTCATGGGTGAAAAACTGCGATTCTAATCATTACGTATTATAGTGTATCTTTAGTAAAAAAAATTTGTCTTTTTATCGATTATCCAAAATAATATCCAAGAAATATTTGAAATAGTTAATTTTCTGCATTACAATGTCAATTTGTAACTGCATCAAAGTTTTTCAATTTCTCGTACGCGTATAAAAATTTTACGCTTTACCTTTTGCTTATCGTAAGTTATACGTTTTATTAAAATCTAAAATTATCGACGCATTACAAAAACATATCGTTAATTCTGATTTTATAATACCTAATATTATTTCAATATTTTAACGTTTATACTTTTATCATAAAAAATAATTGAAATACAATTACCGACTTATAAAAAACTTTGAAATTAATTAAAGAACTCTTATAAAATGTTCTCGAACGATGTATCAAATTTGCCGTATCCGAAGTGGGTTACGCTTTTATACGAAAAATGAATTGACTTTAATGGTAGAATTTATATATCCACGTAGGGATCGGTCAATTCATCGCTTCGTCTAATGAAAAGCCATCGTTTAGGAATTATATCCACCCCTTCTTGAAAAACATATTTGAACATCGCGAGAAAAGCAGAAAACGAATGTCTTTAATTCGAGTACTCGTTACGATTCCGAAATTTCTAGCACTCGATCGAAGAACGATTCTCGAGCGACTTACACGCATAGACATAATAACAATTTATTATTAAAAAAAAAATTATGCCGATGGCGATGGACGCACGTCAATGTTGTGCTGATGCATTGGCGTATGACGACAACCTCCCCTCCCATTGTCGAGAGGTAGAAGAAAAGGATGGAAAGCTTTCGACAATTCACGCAAGTCGCGAGTGGTGGAATGAGCGGTGCGAGGGAGAGAGGGAGAGAGGGTGAGAGAGAGAGAGAGAGAGAGTAAGAGACCGAATGCCTATACACGTGATTGTCACAGAAATTTTCACGATGGACTTGTAGTACACGTTCCACAATGTTCCCCTGTCTCGCTCTTTCCTCCCCATTTTTCTTTGTCTCTCCTTTTCTTTCTCGAGTACACGCCACCCACACCCACGTAAATAAGTGCACACACGTGCGCTTACTTTTTTTGTCTCTCACACGAGGCAGGTGCGTCATTCATTGTCGCCTTCCCGTTCGCGGAAAGAAATAACTTTTTTTAATCTCCCTAATTCAAATTGGATTTTGTTTTCTCCTCGCTTCGATTTCATATTGTTTTAACCTACTTTTATTTTGTCTTTTAATTTTATTGTAAATTCTATTTCTGTATTCTTGGGTAATGTAAGATTCAGTGTAATCGATCATTGGCAGTATGTTAATAAGTGATGAGGACTTCAATGATGAACAGCATTGCTTTTATTTAATTATTTTAGTCTGGTGAAATTGGATTAAGCCGTAAAGTTTAATCTGCTATTTTTTTCAATATTATCAAAGTGTACGTAGGAGAGATAATATTCGTGATAATCGAGTAAAGGTATAAATTGATAAATATATTTTTTACCTTTTTATGTCAGTTCTCGTATGCCAATTACTAAATATATTCGAGAAAAGTTAGTTTTTTAGGTAACTCAAAAGATATCGACTCTTTTAGAGTAATTTTACTTTCAATATTTATCGACGTATCGACATTTTTATTAACTTTTATCGTTCTGAATATCAATATTTTGATATAAAGAAAATTGAAAAAATTACTTAAAAAATTATTATACGTTTATAGTTCGTAAAACCGTGAAATTAATTATAAAATAATTTATACATTGTTCGTGATGTAAATCAAGTGAAACAAGTTCATCTAATAATGCAAAAGTAATAATATAAAATAATAATTCACTTTACCATATCCAATCCATTCTACTTAAAGCATAACATAGTACATACAAAAATAGATGTTCTTGGCTCGGTCGATAGTTAAAACATCATTTTTTCAAATTTTTATAAAATATCTAAGCGTTTACGTGTATTTGGGCATAGCTACGATGAAATTTTGCATCGATTACCTTTTCAAGTTGATGTAATTAATTCGGTTTCGAAGTTTTTTGCGCGTGACTAGTCGAAAATACAAAATATAAATTACAAAATCTTTAAAGCACGGTTCAAAATACATTGAACAAAAAAATCGTTTATAACCGGTACAATGGACCCAAAGAATTTCGGTGTCACCGATTCGACAAAGGCATAACCGTAATCTCCTTTTCTCTAGCTCCGAATACTACCGTTCGTAACCGAATATATTATCATACAATTTTTTAAGAAAAATAGGCAGAGTTCGCGTTGTTTCGTATCTCGAGAGATAAAATTTGACGCTAAGACGTATTACAATTTTTAGCATGCGAGGGCTAAATCCGAAATATTGAAATGTTGGAAGCAACTCGGCTTCGGTTATTTCTCCGTCTTAGAAAAGAATTTCTAATTTCTACCTTAGAAAACAGCGCGATTTAGCAAATTTTTCGAATGGAACTCGAAAAGCTTTGATCCACGTCTTCGTTTGTCCTCGGTGCACGAATCGAATGGAAAAGCTTTACACCATAACTTTACCCACGGTTTTATTCTCAGCTCCAACCGCGGTAGCTACTTTTTCTCGAGCACCCACACACGCGCACTATAATAACACAGACACTGTAACGATGCAGCAAGAAGGCGTCGCGCGATTTTTCCTTGGATATAAAGCCACAGCTCCCTTGTCTTCCGCGGTCGACGATCTCTCTCTTTTTCTCTCTATTACACGTTACCCGTGCACCTACGGGTCTCCCACCTCGAGCCTCGTATACGTAGTATACGTCCAGAGGTTATAACAACGCGAACGCAACGATAGAAATTATCGATGTGCCGAGCGTGCGTTATTTTTGATACGCCGTGGCTTTTATTAGAGACGCGATGCGGTTCGCGTGCGGCGATGTTCGCGGTAATAGAAAACTTTACGGAATAAGACTAGTAAGAGTGATTTCGAGGTTACCTAGTCGCCGATTGCCGTCCGGAGCTTTCGAGTTTAAATCGTCGGGGTTTTTTTCATCGGGGGAATCTCGTTGTCTTTTTTATTTAGAGCGCTTTATCGTTTATTCTTCGTTGCACCTTCCAACACGTTAAGATTTATAGAACCTATTACCCAAAATCTTCGATATTTATAGTTAACGGGTAAACAATACATCGGAGCATTATCAGAGTTATCATCGACGTTGAAACCAATTGCAAATAGCTCAACTTTCCAATGATTCATCGTATAAGTTATTCAACAAATAAAAACATCGTTAACATTTTTTTATTTTATTAGCAATAGCGAAGAAGCACGAGTAAAAATAACTATTTCTGACATTTCGGCTATAAATAAAACGTGTTTTGCGTACAAAAAACTAAGGTTGAACTTACTGTTTTGCAGTTACGTAATTTTTTAAAACGAAAATACGAACGTACTCGTTTATCTACGATTTTTTAAATCTTAAGCTCCCAAGTTTGAGGTCGTTTTAGATATTAGCGCCAAGTTTATTAGACAAAGTATAAAAATTAAAAAAATAATTGAATAATAATAACGAACGCGAGTCGGTGTCGAGGGATAGATGATACCAACCTTCGCGGACTTGTCCTATCAACTTATTATCTATATCGTAAAAATTATTGTACTATATATAGATAAGATTTATTACCGTGCAAAGTTGCTTAGTACAACTTAATATTTTAACGCTCCGAGGAGTCTATAAGATCGAGATAGACCAAGAGGTGTTTTTCTAAACGTTAACTTGGATGCAATTGAAACGTCCGTACGAAAAACCGTGGCTGATAAAAGTTGCTGCGACTAGTCCTTAAACTTGACCTCGTTATCATGGTTGAATACGAGCGCAAAAGCTAGGCAAAATTCTAACGGATAGCAAGACTATCTCGTGAAAAATAAATGCTTAGCGGTAAGAGTGACATAATATCGACCTCTTGCCGAGTGTAAATATGCAGTTTTACTTCGCGATAGCTACACTTTTTACCCATCTTATTTTTGAGAAAGACAAAAATAGTATTGTGTGTATTCATTCGGACACGAAAATATTCTATTTGCCAGTGTGGATTTTGTAAACTTACGGTAATTCTAACGGTTGTGTTGTATTTGCGATCGAATAAACAATTTACGATTCAACCGGAATATTTTTTTCGCGACGTGTATTCGCGTAATTATTTACCAATGGATCTCGACAACAAAATCTTGATATAAATGAGTTTTTGAAATCGGAAAAAATCGAATGGTAAAAATAAATGCTTTGATGATTTAGTTATGCAATTTTCAAAGAGAATCTGGAATCCGAGAAGAAATTTGATCTGAAAACCGTATTTAATAAATTTTTTATTTATTTTGCCTAGAATTGTAAATGTTTCGAGTGATTAGACATTTCGATAATAATATTTCTAGTTTAATGCCTCGAAAATAAAATAATTTTTGCTATTTTTTCGCAAAAGAAAAATTTGATATTATAAAATGTTTAGCTTTGAACGATTAACGCGTTGCTTTATTTTATTAAGTTGCAACGAAAATAGAGAATATATTTTTTATCAAATCAATGTTGATAGAAGAATAATTGCATGAAAATTTAGATTAGAAAAATCAGAAACATTTCAAATATATTTTGAATTTTGTTATTAGTATTATGTATGATAAAAACATTGTTAAAATAAAATAATTGTTTAGAAGAAAATTAATTTCTTTAAATTTATAAGTAACGATTTATTTATGATTCACATGAAAATGCGTTATATATATAAAATAACAATAACGAAACTCGAGTGATACGATTAATGAATTTTTGAGATGTTCGCCAGTCGGAAAAAAACGCTCGAGAAAAACTTGGTTTTGATTCAGCATACTTAACATATTACTTATAAACTATGTTACTCGAAGGCTTATAACTTTGTATATATTTATATCCAACTAAATCTCTTCGAGATTATTTTTTTTAGGTTCTAAACTGTAAGCCACTACAAACGTATCGAAGACTTCTGTATCTCATCTTACATTTTTTTTGTATGAATATCTGATTTGTATTAAATATAAGAAATAGAAGTTACAAAATATTTTATTTATTATACAAGCTAAAATATTAAAATATTTTATGATAAATTAAATTAAAATTGATGGGGAATTTTTTAATAAAACGTACATCATACGATTATGTGAAATTTGATGAAATAGAAAAATAATAGGGCGATAATTAAATAAATTATAAAAATTATTACATTAAAAAGGTTTTTCATAGAATTATATACGTTATTAAATCTTTCGATTTTATTTTAAAATTGTTAATTTTAAATCCTTTTATTATAATGTACTCGATAAGAGTATGTGTGAAAATAAATAAAGAAGTATTTGTAAAAAATTAGATTATTCTACGGAATACAAAAGATATTTTTTCTTGAAATAAACTCTTGGATTCGAAAATATTTTCGATAAAATGAATAATTATAATATAATGAAATTCGACCTCAATTATTGAATCCCACAGTTATTTATAATACGTCAGAGTAGGGACCTGATTTTTTTCATCGACCCAACTTGATTTATGTATACGTCATTCGTATATATTGTAAAATTAATATAATTTTTATGTTTGACACTTAGAGACGCAAATAAATTTATTATCGTAACATTATATAAAGTCCATTCTTTTTAGTATGTAAACATATTAAAAAAAATTATACATATGAATATTTATTGTCGTTTTAATTAAGTTTTATACACTACAATTTCTTTTATACATTAATTAAATTACGTTTATCGAAATTGGCTCGTATCCTAAATGATATTATTGCACATAGATAAATAAAAACAAATAATGCGGGTCTGATCTCGGTGGTACCTTCCCAAGACTCGTTCACCATCAATTGTTAATTTCAATCGCACTTCTCTTTCTTGCATTTTTCCAACGCCCCTATCGATGCTTGTTATCTTCAACTCGGAATCGAGTTATAAAACTGTAGCCATTACATGTTTGCTGTTTGCGCCTTGACTTATCATTTTTTCTCTTTCTCTCTGTCTTTGTGATCTTTTCATACTATCCTTTTTTTTGTTCCGCCATTCGAATGCCAATTCCGATCGATCGTTTCTTTACTTGTTTAAAACTATTAGCGTTGCAACTTTTGTTTTACAATACTACCAATACGAATACTACCAAATGAACAGCTTTTGAATTTTTCTCTTTTCCTTTGATTCGCGAAAGAAACAAAATTAGCCGAAATTTGGTTCAAAATCCAGTGCAATAGTTTTTCTTACGTTCACTAAGCCGAATTCGATGTAAGATTCTTCGTGTATAAATTACATACACGAGTTCTCAAAGTAACATTCTTTGAATACAGAGACGACTTTTTTTATTTTAGATTTTGCTCGACTTGTCGTGCACGTATATTTATTACATGTACACGTGTATACGCAGATTTAGCTTATATTGTAAGAGAATTTGTAAAACAGTTTTTAATTGCGTGTCACCGCAATAAATAAACTTTTCATGTGGCATGTAATGATTATATATATCTATAAGAATCGCCAATAAAATTATCGAGAAAAAACATACTTCATAGATTAATTTGAACTTTATCTTATTTTCTGTATAATCGGAACTATAAATATTTGCGGGCAACCTATAATTTATATTTATTATCAATTACGTTAATAAAAGAAAAATTTAATTATTTAGTTAGCGGAAGTCTAAACCAAAAAATAATTGTCAAACAAAGAATGAAATAAATTATAAATTATCGCTGTGAATTTTCAAAGGTGTTCAACAAAATTTGTCAATACCAAGTGAAATATTGCGTTGACACCTTCGAACAAAACAAAATTAATTTTGATTTCTTTTTTCTTACACAGAGTAAGCGTTAAGAATAAAATTAACCACTGACCGTATCCACAACAATTAATAATACTAGTAACGTATTTCCTTATATATCTTACGTAGTTTACAAAAAGGAGAAACCAAGAAACCAATAGCCGCGTTAAATCGAAAATCGTCAAAAATTTATCTATTCGGAGATTCTTTTTTTTTAGTATGTGCAAAGTCGTTGTTTCTACGTGAGAGTGAACTCGTACGAATAAGTTTTTGTACACGCTTATTGCTCAATATTATAGTTTAGTGGCATGAGCGTCGGCCTTATCGACGTTGTGTATCTCTTTGACCTTTGATTCTTTGTTTGTGATTCGCCAAATTATGCCTAACCGAAAACTTTTGCAAATTGTGTAAGCATTATACTGGCGTTGATTGTTTTAGTTGCAGATGCGCATACAATATGTGCCTTGTTGGAAGGGGGCGGCAAATCCATCTGCATTTTACTATGATAAATTTACATTCTCTATCGTTAGGTATACAGTTCAAAGGCTTTGATATGGTAATATATTCTTTACAATTTAAGCGCTACACGCGTTCAAAGACGCGTATGGTCATTCTTTTATCTACAAACTTTAAAAGATGGTAAGACCTTCGATTTCGGTACAATCGAATTATTACAATTATCTATTTATCTATTTCTCCTGACTGTCGGTGACATTTTCGAGCTTTGTTTTACCTTTTCCCACTACTCAAACTTAGGCTTCGACTTTACGTTTAACATCGGTAAATATTAAATTATTTTTCAGATTATTTTTCACAAAGTTTGAAAACATTGAAACGGAACATTTTTTTGTTTCGTGTAAGTCACCTTGTACGAGTAAAATCGTTCCAACAGTTTTTGGTTTTTATGTCTGTTGTACGCGAGTATATGTGCGAATGGATATATAAAGAATAGAGAGAAAATTATATTTCTTGACCAAATTCACAAAATAATTCTTGTTCGGTTGTATACAAATTATCTAATGGTTGAAATATGCTTTTATATTGTACTTTTACAAGTTTAATTATTAATCCATTTTTAAATTTTACAAAAAAAACGTACAAAATTTTCAATAAACTTTAAATTGAAAATACGTACATCATTTTCTTTTTCTTATTTATCGTAAAAAGATAATCTTACTTAATAAAATACTAATTCTATGATTACGAAAAACGACATATTCATTATATTATATACTTTTTTCAGTATTTGCAAAATTCCTTGTAGATCACGAGAAAATCTAATTCTAATTGTTTAAATATTTAATATAAAATTTTATTTGCAAGTACAATCGAATTTATAGGTGTAATCAAATATTTCAATTTATTAAAATATGTTATCGATCCATTTAATTATTTTCCCTTTTTAAAAATATATTTCAAACACTAATCAAATAATATAATCTAAGATATACGTAATTTGATATTGAAGAAAATAAATCATTGTTCAGATAATAAATCTGTTAAGTGGTAGTATTCGTATATGTACATATATTTGTGTATGTATGTATGTATAGATACGTAGGTGCATCAAAATGAGTACGAAATTTTCATTAAAAATATTTTCCGTATCAATAAAAGATTTTATAAATGTATTTTCGTTCTCTTTCTATTTCGTTTAAGGTATACACAATCTCATTTTATTATTTTACAATATTTATATTTGTTTTATCAAATATTTAATAAAAAATACTATTTAAAAATCAGATTAATCATTTCTAAATAAAAATCTTTACATTAAAGTTGATATATCTTATCATTACTTAATTATTCACTAAATAACTAAATTATCTCACCGTTACTGAAAACTTCATTTGTTAAATTCATTTCCTCTATTAATATCTTACTCGGATTCAATTATTTTTATCTTTTATAAGACTAATGAAATAATTTTATATTTTTCTTATTGAAGCAAGTTATTAAATAATGGACCATTGTAAAATTAAATAAAAGCAACGTTTATTTTTAAATACCATCGTAAACATTTATTTTATAAAAACAATAATAAAAAAATTAAGTTTAGCGTAAATTTACGACACGAAAATTTACGATATCAATTTTGAATAATATTTTATAATCAGTGTTTATTTATAATACCATAACTTTTCATTCATCGTTCGATTCGATTTCGATATATTTTTTATTCCACGAATTTATTAGATACGGCCTATTTTCAATTTTAAACTTTAAATGTATTAAAACTTTTTCAATTAAAAACGAATCGATCGAAAAACAATTTGTACAAGACATATAATAACGTAATACAGAATCTCTCGTAAGAATCGACATCGTCAAAATATAATCTGGTCAAAATCGTGATTCACTTCGTACTTAATAATTCGATAAGAGCATATCGTATTATTCACAATCTTGATCTTTCGTAGGCTAGGATTTTCAGAGAGCAATATATTTGCAATGAAAATTTTAGATTATAAAACAATAAAAGGAAAATGTTAGAATCGGTTATCGAATCTCGTTCTAAACGTGGTTCGCCATTTTACTCCAATTCGAAACGAGACCCGTGACCAGAATATACATCGACGGTTAAAATATGGAAAGTACTATGCGAGCGATTATCACCGATAACATTATACGTATAGTTGGAAGTAGATATCTGGGAAGGAACCGTAAGAAAATAATCTCGCACCCGAATAAGTAGTCGAAAAAGTAATCCTCGGCTCCCGCGAGAATCGAGTCGAGCGACGCAATCGCGTATCATCGCACGAATCGAGCACTCGGAGAACATCGCTCGGATAAAAGCAGCCAAGACGCAGCGAAACGAAGAGCCCGAGAAGCGACATCTGCATCACCGGCCGTCGATCCAAGCACGATCGACAGCGGAAACCAGTCGTTCCCGTCCCGCGAAGATCCTCCTCGAGGAAGAGCCTCCCAGCCTACGCCGAGGTGGGGACGCGTGCGCAAATACAAAACAGGATCACACGCGCCAACGTTCCTTCCACCTTCCTCCCCGCGTGTCGCATTAACGCAAATAAAGTCGGCGCATGCAACTCAAGCCATAAAGAAATCGATCAAAATTACCGCACTCGCTCTCTTTATTTTGCAGCGCCGGGGGAGGGAGGGATATCGTTGGGTGGGATGGGGGGAGGGAGGGAGGGGGGGAGAGACCGAGAGAGGAAGGCACGTATGCGCAGTAAAGCCTCGTGGCGACGAGCAAGAGGAGGTGGAGGAGGAGGTGGAGGAGGAGGTGGAGGACGAGGATGACGAGGAGGACGAGGAGGCGAAACGACTTCTTGCACGTGTCGCCCCTCCAGAGGAACGCGCAGCAGCCGTCGAGGAAGAGGAAGGGGAGCGTCTCGAGTCGACGGCTGCACCGGGAATCGCGTCGCGAGCTTTCGGGGTGAGTCGCAGCTTCGTTAACGCCGGCGACGAGGTCCGAGAAACGGCGATCGACGCCAGCGGCTCTCATCCGGGCTCCGATCCAGGCTCCGATCCGGGCCCGCCGTCGAAACCTCGTCGCTCGAATTGATAAGGAGGAGAGCACGAGGCGCTTTTTCTCTTTTTACGGGAGGACGCACGCGAATTATTCCTCGCTATCGCGAAACCGAATCCGAGCACTCGACGTCCTCGGCACGCGAACCGCCAAATGGAAATTAAAGGGGTTTCGGGCTCTCGAGCTTTCTCGGAAACGAGAAAATATTTCACAGGCTGGCCTCGGACAACTTTTCCGTCTTCCTTTTCTTCTTTTAATTTCCTCGTAACGCGATCGTTATCCGCGTTTCGCTCGAATCCCCTCGACGGAAGGAGACCAGGGAATCAGCGATAATGGAAAATTAAACCCGCTGCCGAAATCCGCTGGATCAAAATGGCGCGCGCGACGAAGCCCGAAGTAAGTTAAAAGTCGTTGCGAATCCGAGGCGAGACTCTCGGATCCATTACCGCCGATAAAACGATTTTCCCGCGGTTCGATTCTACGTTCCGATGTCGAATACCAACGTCGATGTTAGATCGCGATCGCTCTAATATAGAGCGTTAATCTAATCCCGAGCGTTCCCAGCCTACTTTAACCAGCAACGAACGTCGACGAAACTCGAAAGCGAGATAATTTCCAAGGTAATGAGATACGCGAGCGTCGGCGAGAGGTTGCGATCGAATTTGAAAAATACGAAAAAAGTCGAGGACTCGAGTACCGCTGCATCTCAAAGCTCGACCCCGGTGACGCCTCGCACGGTTTTCGAACCGAGGAGGGAAGAGAGAGAGAAGAGAGAGAGAAGAGAGAGAGAAGAGAGAGAGAAGAAAGGAGAAACGCTAGAAGGAGAAAACGACGGTAAAGAGATAGAGTGGGAGGTTGGGGATAGCGAGAGCGAGTAAAGCGACCGAGTCACGAAGTGTGGCGGGAAGCGAGGGGAGACGGACACACACGGATGCTTTTATTTTTCTTGTGTGTTTGCTTTATGAAGCTCCCTGGGTTTTACACAGCGACCGCCTAACCAACACAATAATATTTGCAATTTATTTGACTAAATTGTACTTTATTCATGAGTTTTATACCGGAGAAACCTGAAATCTTAAATATTCGATTTTTTAATTCAACCGAATGTGTCCGCTCCAACGTTTCGTTTCCGAATAACTTTTCGTTGGAATGCTCTTTGTAATATTAATTATTCCGCGGCGAGGATTATTTAATCGCGAGCAAAATAAAACATACTTGTCTAAGCTCCTTGTTTATGCTTATACACGCGAGCAACGATCCTTTTCTAGTTAAATCTGATTTAAGAACTTGGTCGTTAAGTTTCTACAAGTTCATCTATATTTGCTGTTTTAGTTTTTATGAAAGTGTAGAAAAACCCAATGTCTATCCTAACCTTATTTCTTTGTGCCACCATAGTTTATTTAAAATTGAATGATCCAAGGCAGTTCTTGCTCGTATATTTGTTTGTTGAGTTGGAACCGATGTAGATTTTTTACATACTTTTAATTTCTTGAATAAATCACCGAATGAGTCATTTTAAAAGGATAGTATATTATTCCGTAGGATAATATACCACATTTTTAAGAAACAATAAAATAGTTTGTTTTTTGCTAATTAAAATTCTTAAGTATGTGTAAATAAAAAAAATAAAAAACAAATTCTAAAATGCGTGCGTAAGATTCGAGATAAAACCTAATCAAATTATAATTCTTCTGCAAAAATTAATACTTTTTTAAATAAGCAATTCTTTTTTTTTGTATAAAGGAATCGTTGGAAAAATAAATAGAATAACGAAAACCTTGTTTCGTTGTAAACAATGTTTATCGCTGATTTCGCTATCGACTATTTTCAATAACCAAGTTTAATGTAGTAAAAATAAATGTGGTAAACTTACATTAGCGCACGTTACGATTATTATACAATTATGTTTTTATGTTACAGGTGAGTTTCAATAATTATTATTACCTTACCGAGAGCTCCTTCCACGTAAGTTTATATTTAATGTACAATTTAAGGTAATTTACGAGTAAAAATAAAAGAAATATTTTAGCTAATAAAACGCTGCAAATATTTATATTCCGTTTTACAATCAATGTCATTTATGAATGATACGTTTCAAAAATATAATTTAATTATGCACGAGATAGTTGTAAAATATATAAATAATATAAAAAAAGTATTAAAACTAGCGAGAAAAGATATTTTAATATCTTCATTTGTTTCGAACTATTCTATTGGCACATTATTTTAATATCGAGTTGTCGGTTTCATTTATTTACAACTACAATATACTTCGGTTATTAACGTTATTTTTGCGGCTTGGAAAATTGTTTAATTATAATTTCAATATTTAAAACTTTTATATTTCTTTTCGAATGCAAATTAAATAGGAGTAATTTTTTTACGCTGCATCAAAGTAATATTTTACCAAACGAACGAATCGAATTAAATTATCGATATAATTACAATTAGCGGATGAATAATTTTTATCGATAAATTCCATTCTCCGGATCTAAAGAACATCGATCGATTTTAATTCGCTGTTAAAACGTGTACGTAATCGTCTTCGTTTGCTTCGAACAACCGAATTTTTCGGTATTTAGCATTGAAAACTAAGAAACGTTAAAAGTTGGACGATCGGAATATAATTTTAGCGAAACGCATTCCAAATAAAATCCACGCATCGAAACGCATTGGTGAAATAAAATTGCAAATAAAATGGCAAATAAAATTGCAAATAAAATTGCAATTTAAAATAAAAAATTATTCGTATCCGTTTAAAATTGGACCGTGTCATAAACTTAAATGACTTTCATTCGCGTTTGTTTTAAATTAATTTTCGTCCTCTTCTTCAAGACACGTATTCGATAATCGCAGAGTTCTTTGTAAGTTTCAACGATACGATAGGCGAACGATCGACCGTGTAAATTAGGATTACATAGTCCGTTACGAAATTATCGGTGGAAAATAAAATGGAGCGTCTTCAGCCTTAATCGTCGCGTTCTCGCCTACCTAAAATTTTTTAAATCACAAAGCAAAAAAAAAACAAAATAAAGGAGAAAAAAGTTAGGCGTGAAAATCCGATTACGCTTAATTCAGTTTAAATCAATTTACTCGGAGAAAACAAGACGTCGTAAGGGGAACGGAACGGAGGTAGGGAAGAAAAACAAGGAGAGGGAGAGACGAACGATGCAGGGAGAGAAAAAGGAAATCGAGATAGGCCAGAAAGAGACAAGCATATAGAGGGGATAGCGTTGCGACGCCCGGCGTCCGACGTTCGCGCCTTAAATGGTTCGACGCCGCACGCGCCCAACAGCTGCCAGTTTCTCCTCTCTCCCTCTCTCACCCTCCCTCACCCTCCCTCACCCTCCCTCACCCTCTCGACTTTTCGCCTCTTTTACACGCCTATGCTGATTTTCATCTCTCCTTCTTCTCCATCTCGCTCTCTTTCCCCCCCGAACTTTCTTTCCTTCCGAGAGGGCGGCGGAGGGAGAATACGCCGTTCGCAGATTCGCGGCATTTTTTTTCTTTTTTACTTTTATCTGTCTCCCGAGCCAAAGTCTCGCCCGCTCAGGTGCTTTTCGATCTTTTTGTCAGTCGTTAATTTTACGGGGCGGTTCGGGCGATTCGCGATAGAACCGCGGGGTTACACCGGTAACGGAGGGAAATTGAAATCCCTAGACGCCCAACCGCCGAGTTCATTGACTGAAATTTTGTTTTTTTACGATCGAGACGGTTTCATAGAAAACGCTCGGGGAGATGCGAATCACCGTTAAAAAATATTAATATCGCCTCGAGTCTAAGGTGTCGAGAGGAGAACTTCTTTTTCCAACTGTCGCGAGTCGAATTTCGAATCGATTCCGTCGAACGTTTCGAGGAGAATTTCGCGAAGCCAAGGAATCGATCTCTTTTCCGGTTCGTTTAAAATTACAGCGAAACTCGTAAAAACGGTATTTTTATAAATATTTTCGTAACGTTGGCGCGTAAAAGAAATTATGATTAAAACGCTTATTTACCCAAATTGACCTTTTGCAGAAATATATTCTTAACTACGACAATTAACATTCGTCGTCACGAGTAAACAATGTACGTATGAAAACGAAAAACATTTGTCGTTAAAAAGTCGTTAAAACTTCCGTCGAATTAAGTCATTTTTACTAGTATTGGTCTATTATATAAGAAAAAGTAATTTACAGGCGCGTTTATTTCGTTGCGTTGATAGTTTTTAAAATATAACTTTTCGCATATTGTATTTACGCGATCGTAGATTTTTTTCGTCGATTAATTATAGAATTATTCCGTAAGTTTAGCGAGACCGATTGGATGGTCGTCGAATGAAAAATCGGATTTAAAATCGAATGGAAGAAGTACCGAGTAACGCTCGGATAAAAATTATTCGTAACGGTTTAACGAAGACAATCAGCAAAGATTAATTTTTCTTCGTAGAAGCGATAATGCAGAATGGAAGATTTGTTCCGTTGTAATGCACGTGATATATTTCTTCCTTTATCTCGACACGACACTTTATTTGGCCTATTAGATAAACTATATCAAAAGTGTTAACAGATTGCATGTGGAAACTTTTTTTGTGATATATAACTTTGTGAAAGACTTTTTATGCCTGCGCGTATCCAATCGAGAAAAAATACGCTCGAAACCTTATCGAGTATCGAATCGAAACGAATATTTCGTCTTTCCATTCGTATCGCTTCGCGTTTGTTTCTCTCCCGACGCACCCAAAAAATAAACGATCTCGCGCCGCGTTACCTCAGCTTAGATCCGACGTGTAGTAAACGATCGCGAGGATAAACACCGGGATAAATAAACTTTGATTTCATATTTCTAACGCGAGTGGAATAGATTGGGTAACGAGGCTCGAGAAGAGTCGATTACGAACGGAATCGATCGCATCGGGGCAATCAAAGTCTCGCCAGGGTTAGGCTTCCGTTCGTCGCCGGACTCGTGGCGATCGGTGGCCGTGGCTTCATCTCGGAACGGACAAATATAATGTGGAAAAAGAATGAATCGCCGTCAAGGCCGTTGTTTTGACTGGATGGCGTTCGTGGCGCGCGGCCGAGTGAAATTCCACACTTTAGCGGTGCCCAGAAATGTCACAACGAAAAATTCTCTCTCCCGCGTATCCCGTACGAGCGGAGGTGAGCAGCTCGCGATCGCGCAAAATTTCACGACGTCATCTCTTGGGCTGAACGCGCTCGTCGATCTTGTCCCTCGCACTCTTCTCCCGCGAGCGACACAGAGAGGAGAGAGAGAGAGAGAGAGAGAGAGTCGAAGGGTGAATACAAGTCACTGGCGCTGCTGCGAGAGCTTGTAACGCGATACGTCGAGGTTACTCTCTCGGTGAGCAGCGGAGCGAGAGGAGAAGTGCCGTTTTTGCCGGCTCCTGGAGAGGAGAGAAGAGTCGCTGATGCAAATGTGTTTCTCGACTCGTGGCGCTCGTCCATCCCGAGATCCGACCCGAACGGAGTTATTCCTTGATTACTGTTACGATTAGCGGCTGATCGACGAAGGCACGGGTTATTTATTTTGTACCTTTATCTTGCGATCGGGATAATCGCGACTATCGTCGATCTATCCGCGATTTGACGAGCCAACGACGCGCTCATGACTTTTAGCGAGTGAAAACGCAGCCTCGACTCGACGGCTTCGTTCGCGTTTTAAAATAACTCCAAATTCACCGCCGCGTCCCGACGACGTTTCCCAACGACGTTTCCCGACGACGTTTCGCTCCTTAACCCGATCGCGAGATCGTAAGTTTTACTTGGCGCTTTTACTTGGCGCTTACGGAGGTACTTTTCAAATTATTCGTCGAGGTGCTTTGCGAACTCGCGAATAGATGCACGAATAGATGCGCGTATTTTATCTGGGAAAAAATTATGCGTAACGAGCGACGACGCGTTAAACAATACGGGAATTATTCTCTATGCGTAATACTTGTATTGTTTTCGAAAACGTTACGTCCGTTAGATAGACTTTACGTTTATATAAAAATTAAATAAAATTTAAGTTTTTTTTGCAAAATAGTTGTTTCGGAGTTTCTTCCGTACCAGTAAGTCTTGATGGTAATTTAGCGTTTAGGATAACAAGAAGAAAAATTGTATTCTGCAAACTATTAAGAACAATTTTATTAACATTTTTAACGATTTTAAAATTTATCCTCGTGAATTAATTTTTCTACCGATTTATAATAGTACGCTTACAGTTTTGAAATTTTTTTATACCGTTATTAATTTTAAGTTAAATACCGATCGTATATTATGTTTTTTTAAATACACGCAAAAACGGTACGAAGTTATTTATTCAAAGTCGAATTCATATTTTTTCTGTAATACGACTATTAGCGAAGATATTAAACTTTTCTTACGTTTTTATTTTGTTGGTACATATACGTGACTAAGACTGTAAATATGTATAAATTGTACGAAATATTCGGTTGTTATTATCAACAACGTTCAGTGTGGATATTTTTCAATAATAGTAGAAATACCTTATTTTTGATTGGAAATTAAACGAATTTTCTAAAATTTTCCTTATTTTCTTTGTATAATATTTAACGTCAGCTTCATAAATTACGATATTCGGATGAAATAATTTTATTTTATTACGGTCTATTTGAAACATTTTATATAATCAAATATCAATGTTGAATTTTTAATTTGGTTTGTAATAATTCATTTCTTTATTCTGTAAATGAACAATTTTTGAATTATTGGGTATTCTGATATCGATAATATTTGTTTTATAATTTTGAAATTAAATATATATGCATCGATGAGTTATTTTTAACATTAATCAGAACATTGTAGAATCCTTAAATAAAACACGAATTTCCAATAATATTTTAAATGCTATATTTGCTTCATTAAAGTTTAATATTCGAAAGATTTTAAGTATTAAAATTCATGACTTATGAAAATATATCATTTTTAATAATAATTAATAAAAGTAAATTATTAAATATTAAAACATTGCTTATTATAATAACCTATTATTTGACAAAGATGTATTCGTAAAAAGAGTATATTTACACATTTTCAATGCTTTGTATTAAACAATTATTAGTCAATACTAAACCTTATCGCAATCTAGATAACTATGCTATCAGTATAGTAATATAATCCTTTTTTTAACAGCATACACAAGACCATACATATGTTAAAACTTACACGATTGTACATTTATTTAAACGTATCGCTCGTAAGATTACTACTATTTATGTTATTGTTAAAGCGGTGTGGGTCCAGTAATTTATAAATTTATTAATTTATGTTTGCCGCGTACTTGGAATAATAATAAAGATTGTTATATCGGTTTAAACTTGTTAATGTAGGTTAAGCTCCTTTTATTTTCCTTGAATTACTAATTTTAGTCAATCTTTCGATGTAATTTTTTAGGTTTTTTTAAATTTAATTTTAACAAAATTATTTAGTTAAAATTATTATACGAATTCAGGACAAAATAATCCGAGTTTTGCAGTCTTGTAAATTTAATTTCAAATTTCTTATATTCAAATTCAGAAATAAATTTCCTTACGGTCGTACACAGTTATCTTAATTTCATTTTATCGAGCAGTTTGAATTTAAGATGACATACTAAGTAAAATGTAACGTATACGATTCGAAATTTACCGTCTAAATTAGTAGAAGATAAAATTCTTTCGAATCCTTCAATCTTCTAAAATTGTAAAAAGGTTTTCTTTTTATTAAGGTGCAACGATCGATATTTAACGAGTTTTGTATTTCGTATGAAATTATCATCGAACCGAAATTATTATTATTACATAAAAAAAGAGAAACATTTATTTAAAGAAAATTCCATTTATAAGTTTTTACGAATTTGTCACTGTAAGTACATTTTTGCTAAAATAGGTCTTTAATAAAAAAATGTCATAAAATGGCAAAACTTTATTTAGTAAACTTGGGTGGAAAAATTTCAGATTTTATCCTGACGCAAAATTACGTAAAAGGTCAAAATAGAAATTAAACATCTAAAATTGAATTAAACAAAAATTTTTCATCCGAGCTTTTCATCGATTATTTCAGAATTAAAAGCCATTAACAGAATTATCCTCGAATTGAAAATCGTCTCTTAATTGTATTATCCAACTCGAGTGGAAAATATTTCACTTCATCCGCGAGTTTAAACGTATAAAAAAAAGTCAGACTCGAGTAATTGCAATCACGGGTAAATTCAAACCGCAGCGTCGAGAGATTTCGATTCACGCGTAAATTCAAAGGACAAAGAAAATTGAATCCAACCGCGCGTATCGGGTTGCCAAAGACTCTCGCTGCAAGATAACCAGAAAGGCAAAAGCGTCGAAGATGGCAAGAACAAGAAGAAGAAGAAGAAGAAGAAGACGAAGACGAGGATGAAAAGAGCAAGCTAGAGGGAGAAGCAGAGATCTAACCCCACACGTGGTCCGAGTGCGACACATGTGTTTTCCAGCCTCCTACAGAGATTGTAACTCGTCTCGCCTCGGTCCCCCACTTTCTCTCCGACCCGGCTCAATTTTCGACGCGCGACGTTAGCCGGGAGACCGTCGAAGAAAATTCACGATCCCTGGCAAAGGTGCGCGACTCCCGAGGCGAAACCTTCCCGTATTCTTTCTTCCAATGCCGACGCCAACGCCGACGCCAACGCCGACGCCAACGTCGACCCATTCACCGCGTCCGAGGCGATGTCCCACCGAGTTCCCACCGAGGACTCGGCTCGTCGACCCCGCGGAGGCTTCTGCAACGCAGCTGCAACGCAGCCGATGCCACCGCCGAGGAATGCACGAAGGAGCCCCACGCGCTTATCGGCCGCGGGTCTTGGCATACGCCCCGCAGATGCCGAGGTCCTTTTCTCCCGTTTCTTTCGAGGGGTTTCGCGTGGATTCGTCGTTTGCCTCGTTCGCCTCGTTCGCAGAGTTGGACCGAACGCGAGATTCTTATTTACAAACATCGAGCTCGGAGATGAAGACGTCGCGAGCTTCCTCGTGGTTTCGAATCGAACACGATTATTTTTACATTTTTAGTTCTGTTACCAGCGGCTAATAATTTATCGCTTCCATTAGATATTCAATTTCCGATGGCAGTGGTGTATGCTTTATTAGTTCGAGAGAACGAAGATCGCTGATGGCTGAGAGCAGGTGGAGTTCGAAGGTGGAATTCTCGGTTAATGGAGTTTTTAATTATTCGTTAAAATATTTAATCGTATGGAATGTAAGAATAAATCGTGATTTTTTTTTTTTTAATTAAATCATGGATGAGCGCTGAATAATTACGTTCCGTTGTTTTCTACTTGGTTAAATATCCGAACGAAGTATGTATAATTGACGTACGCTTACCTTTGGAAGGGTCCAAAGGTAATTATACCAACCTACGGATAATTGGAATATTTCTATTTTCTAATCAAATATTTATCATCTCGTCATCTTGTTTAAAAATATGATCGCATTCGGTAATTTCTATCGCTCCCGATAATATACATTATTATTATTATTGTTATCCTACGTCGATTATTTATTCAAAAAATTTCCGTTCAAAATAAATTGTACCGTTCGTTATCCGTGAAAATTGTACGCGCCCGGATAATACTTGAATATCGGTAACTTATTCAACGCGGAATCGAAAACTCGATCGTTCGTTATTTGAAAATCGCTCGAACGTTTGAATTTTTAATCCTAGCTTGTTCGAATCGTTGTGTAAATTGAATTTCGTAGAAATTGTATCGTTAAACTATAATTTCACGCGTCTACATCGAGCACCGAAGCGAAACTACGATTCAAGACGGCTCGGTGTATTAATTAACGGCGATACTCAATTATTAAATCGTACGTTTCGATCGTGAAATGTCGAAATTCAGGCGACAACCGTTTGCTTTGGATTATCTCGTTAGAACCGAAAGTTAAGCCGAAACATCCCTCAATTTTCGATACGTGAATCGACGTCTTCCTCGTTTGGCCTCGGGTTCGATAAGCCGGTCCATAAGCCGGTCCATAAGCCGGTCCATAAGCGAGTACAGGAGCCAGAATCCGTTGGGTGCTCTGGGCATTCTCTCCAGAACTATTAGACGCGCCAGATAATCGGACGGTGCTCTTTTTATTTTTTGCCCCGACTCATTTTGTACGCACTCACGGCCGTACGAGGCGATAAGCCTTTGAAGAGCGAACCAGTTGGTGTACGCCTTCCTTGCCCCCCACCCAAACTCTCATTATCGCGCGATACCTTTGTCCGTGGCTGGAAAAAAAATGCGAGATAGTTTTATCGAGACTCACTCGCGTTGATCCTCTCGACGGGCGAAGTATGTTTTTCGATGTTTACTTCGATCAACGGACGTTATTACAACCAAAGTGGAGCGTTTCTTGGCTCCCGACGATTGCATTAATCGTTGGACGTCTCGCGCATCCGGTTGATGTGCCCGGACGATGAGTTTTCGGCGATCTTTGTGGAGATGACTCCGCGTGGAGTTGTACACTTTGTAACGAGTGTGACTCGGTTCCGGGAACGCTAGGAATACGAGCACCGGAGGTTCGTGTTTTCCCTTCGTTGAACCGTCGCTGCTCTTCGGATGGATTTTTGAGTTTGCATCGTGTAATTAAAGTAGTTTCGTCCATAAAGTTCTAGGGTATCGTCGGAGGACGGAAAAAGATGAACGATTATTACTATTTACTTACGCTCCGAATAAAACACGGAATGATTTTCAGAAATCTCAAATGTGGTATGAAATTAATTTAGAGAATAGTGATACGTACGCTCGGCAAATTTGCTCGTCTTGGATGTTGATTTTCTAAATTCCGAAATAAGATTACCGGTGACTAATTCAATGGATCTCTATAAAATTTGGAGAAAATATCGTTACGAGAGTATAAAAGAAAAAAGTTGGCAGAAAAATAAAGATATTTCTATGGATATTTGTTTTCAAATGTTGCTATAAAAATATAATAATTTAGACAATATTTTGTTACGCGTCTATTTTATTTTCCGATTGTCTTTCAACTTGATTACCCAATATAATTATGCTGCTTCCTTTATTTCCTATACATACGTAATGGAGCTGCGATATTGTTTGATCTTTGAAATATAATATATCGATTTGTATTAAAAATTATGTACATTTTTAATAAAAGAAATTCGAATCAATGAATATATTTTAATCGAATTTGAATAATCGCCTATCAAAATAATATAAACATTTTACGTATAAAAGTCAAATATTTAAGTAGGTTTTACCAGATTGTTATCTTAATACAGAAATAAGATGTTTATAATTTTCCTCTGGCTTTTATTGGTACGGTAACTTGGGTAATTTTTTAAAAAAACGAACAATAAAATTATGTACAGAACAGCTTTTGGTTTTAAGGTCGTTTAATATCTAAAATTGACTTAATCTTCGTTCTTATGTGAAAAAACTATTTTCGTCTGGATTTCTTTGCAAAAATTAACAAGTTGAGACGAGTTATTTAAAATGTAGAACCGCGTAATCAATTTAAATACATTTATAAAAGTTGTAGCTCTAGTATCGGTAACGATCGTTGAAATTGTAAGAAAATTTTGAATGAATTTAACAACTGCTCTTTTCTCTCGGAAAGTAGAGAAACTCTTACGGACGTTCTACCATAAGTTTTGGCTCGGAGAATAAGTTATCGGTTGTTCGATCGAACAATTCTACAGCCTAATATAAAATGGATCGAGTTTCGTATCTTTGTTTTTAGTATTTTTAAGCCAGTATTAAATACTAAGTTTTCCGTAAGATCATGTATCAAATATTTACGGATTATATTAATTACGTAGAGTAATAAAAATTTTTAACGGTGTCATTAAATTCAATATAAAAAAATTATCGCTTTTCGAATTAAATTTAAAGATTTTCCTCGTAGCTTTTAAAGGCGATATTAAAATATTTGTTCATTCAATTACGGTTACTTCATAACGAACGTGATAATTATGGTTGATTGGTATCGCATATTTACTCGAAGACAGAATATATTGACGTTCGAAACCAGTATTTATTATATTACTTACAACGATAATTGTTATTTCATATTTACTTTGAGTGCGATTTTAAAATTTTGAAAAATCCTTATTAATTGTAGTTAACGATAACGAGTTACGTAAGTTATTCCGAAAGTATCGATCGACGCGATCGTTTTTCGAATATCCATAATACGGATATTTCTTACGTTATTTCGCATCGGATAGACGTTAATAAGATAGAAACTAGTTAATTTTTTTCTCGTTAAAACGTCAAACGTATTTTTCCTTTGACCTTTTTCGATACGGCGGTTAATCGGATAACCGCAAAGTATTCTTCATCGAGATGCGTAAAACTTGTTCTAACGTCCTAAATATCATTACAACATAGTAATTCGATACATCTCGTTCGAATATCAATTTCGATTCGGGAATCAGAATTCGAACGTATTATATTTTAGCCCAATATTCTAAATTTAAACTATTCGCGCAATAACAACCGAACGTACAAAGTAAAACTCGTCGTAATCTACCATAAAAGTCAACGTAAATATACTTTGGAAGTATACAACCGCGGAAGTTGGATCAAAATTCTAAAATCCGAAGCATCTCGGGAAGATACCGAGGCATCGATCGCCTCACTCGTAACCATAAGAACCCTCGAACCAACGATTTTTTAACGCACCTCCCGTACCTCCCGTACCTCCCGTTAAATAATTGCGTTTAGATGTTTGGCATCATCGAAATCGAACGCGATGACGAAAATTAAAAATAGCCTATCCGTAATGGCGCACTAAAACCTTATTCTAACATTTTGGATTGCGAAAATGTAGCCTCAGATTCGAGCGAGTGATTCATACTCGAACGTTAAAAGCGCTAAACGTCGAAAAATTCGAAAATAAAATATATATATACGACATAAGTTAACGAGCAATTTAATAGATCCCCGCGGAGCATTCGTGCATCTTCTTTTAGAAAATCCGAAAAGCGTGGATAAAAGTGTTTTCATTTTCGGTATCCAAACACTTCTCTGACCCAGGCAGAGCCAGCCGATATAAATCGTACGATTAAGCACCGAAGAAAACACGGAGAAAGAGAACCCCTCGGAGCGATGGTACAGATGCTGCCCGAAGCAGAAGAGCCGGAGGGGAAGAGAGCGAGAGAGCGAGAGAGCGAGAGAGAGAGAACCGATAATTGATAGGCCCGACGGAGGGTGAAAAGAGGGCAAGGCGGTTCGCGCTCGCGTCACTTGGTGCCCTCCGAAGTCGCTGCTGCAGTAGACGAAAAAGCACGTGCTCCGGTTTCGCTGGCGCGCGCCATCCGCAGGAGCGAGTCGGCCTTTAACGCGTTCTCCTTCCTCCGCGTCGCGAGCGGGAGCTAATTTTAGCGGAGCGGCTGCTGCTCGACTCTCGCCTCGTCGTAGGACAAAGACTGGCGATCGCGAAGACGACGACGACGACGACGACGACGACGACGGCGGTGGTAACGAACAAACCTCGCTGATTTTTCACTATACCCGAGAGCTCCGCCTCGGAGGCTGCGCGGGACCGATCATACGAGCGTCGGGTAGGTGACGTGGAGTGCGTTGACCAAGGAGCTTTCGCGAGAATTAGCCGCGACTCGCGTAAACAGCCTTCGGGGATTGGCTCGCGTTCCTTGGCAGCTGCCGTCGTCGTCGTCGTCGTCGGGGAGGGCAGCGGATGCAGCCGTTGTCGCGACCTTTCCGCGATCGTCGCTCGATGGAGGAAATGGCGAGCGAGAAGAAACTTATCGTTATCCGCAGCTCCGAGCGCTCGAGTAATTTTAGAAAATACGAGAGAGGCTTTGTTATTTGGGTTATGCCGGAGGAGAATTGATGCGCCGGGGAAGTTCGTCTACCGTACTCGAAAGCTCTCGCGTCACGATCCGCGATGGAATATTACCGTTGGATGAGTCACTGTCGACCCTCGGCTCCGTCGATCAAGCTGGAAATTTCGAGTTTTTAATACGTTTTCCGAAAATCTCGCGAGTATCGCGAGCCGATCGCGCGGTATCAAACTGTCCACCGACTATTCCACCGACTATTCCACCGACTATTCCACCGACTTCCACCCATTTATTAATAGAACGGCACTTTTCCTCCCGCGACGTTAGCCTTCTTTATCGCCTCTTGTTCGTTTCAGAGACCCCGAGAGATCTTTGGGTGGATCTCCGCGGTTTCGCTCGGGGATCCGGAAAGAAGACTCGGAGAAAGTTGAGATGCCCGCGTCGATATCCGGCTTGGAAAATATACGTCTTCTTATATTTATCGAACGGTTACGCGCCAACGATAAACGCGTAATTAAATATATTTATCAAGGTTTGCTTGGCGCACGTAAACCCAAGTTTTGACGTCGTCGAGATTACGTACATTATCCGCGTAGAAAAAGTTTACTTCCGGGTGACATTGTGTTCTAATCGATATTACATATTATTCGTCAAGATTTTGTCCTTGGAAAGATTTTTGAAAGCCGATTCAAATTAATTAAAAACTGCTCGATAAATCATTCGATTTCTACTTAGTTCTCGAGTCGGAGAACCGATCAACTTCGAATCTTCGTCGCGTACACCGATTCGCTCGAACTCTCGAAAGCTTTTCGGAGCTTGCGGACGTATCTATAGCCGCGTTATCTTCCTTCTAAACACGCCGAACCCAACGTATCATCATCATCGATCTTTCGACGAGAAGAAACGGCGCTCGGTAGGAATAAACGAGCCATTTCTGGCACGGACGGATGCAAAAAAAAGACGAAAGAGTTCGCGCGTCTAACGAGACTCCGTTTAAATAATGACGAGTCTCGCACTCGCGGAAAAAAGTTGCAATTAATAGAAAAAAGTAAGGAGAGTCGTCGAGTGGTTCGTTGGCACCGTAAGATCTCGGTAGGATCTCGGTAGGATCTCGGGGACATCAAAGCAGCTGCATCAATTTGAAAACAAAGTGAAAAGGTCGCTGGGGAAAAAGCGAAGGAAACATAAAATGAAGGATGAAAATGGAGGATTTCCCTCTCTCTCTCTGTTTCTCTCTCTCTGTTTCTCTTGCGTAACAGCCAACGACGCACCCACACTCGCTTTTCCTATGAGGACGGCCTCGTAAGCCTCATCGGCCGCGGAGCCCCCGAGGAATGCGTTTCTCAAGCTCGGCGCGCGTTTCTCTCTCGCCGCGATGAATAATGCCTCCCTCCCGGGCGACGTACACTTGCCAACGGCACGTGCCCGGGTGCAGGCGGAGAGATACCCGTCCACGTACGCACGCGAGCGAACGCTTTTCGGCTACGATGAGCGGCTAAAAAATGTCGAAGGGGGCGGCGAGAGGGGAGCAAGATTTACTTCTTCGTCTTGACTCGTGTCTCTCTTGTCCCCTCCTCTACCCTCCGCTGCCCTCCGCTGCCCTCCGCTGCCCTCGCGTTGTGTCTCTCCTTGCTTATTCACTACTCCTGGGTATTTGGGCGGGGGGTTATTTTTAGATTGTTTTTTACGAGGGCCGACGTCGACGTCGTCGTCGTAGTCGTCGTCGTCGTCGTCGTCGTCGTCGTCGTCGTCGTCGTGGTTGTCGTAGTCTTCGTCGTCTTCATCTTAGTCGTCTTCGGTGGCGGTGGCAACTGCGACAACGGCGGCAACGGCGGCAACGGCGTCTTCTCGGTTTCTTATTCTTCTTCCGCGGCACCTTTTCTGCGCTTTTCCGGCCGTCGGAAGATGGGATTTTCCTGGGGGGATAAATACTGGATGTCGGTGATGTGTGTCGGACGCCTGATTCTTTTTAATGATGCAGGGTGAGAGGGTGGAAGACGAGTTTCACCGTTAAGACGTTGCAACGATGATTTTTTAATGCTTTTCCTGTTAGCTTGTCCAACGTTTGGATACGTGAAGGGGAGACAGAGTTTGTCTTTTGATGTTCGGCAAGTTAATGAGAGATTTTTTGTTAGGGGGACGCGGATCATCGAAATTTAATTTTCTCGTAAGCGCGTGCGAGATTTTTTTCCTCGGGTAATCTATTAGTTGGTTCATTATATATGGTTTCTCGGCTTTGTCTAGGATTTTCGGAGACTTAACGCGTTTTATCGGAGTTCAATATCAAGAATATTATTTTAAATATTTTACGATATATCTATTTTAGTTTCAAAAAATTTTGAATTTTATCGTAATTTAACCGCAGTGTAGTAATAAAACGATGAATAAATCGATTTTTCAAATCAAATTTTAATTAATCAATATTATAATGTTTGATCAACGTAGAATAAAATTAGGTTTTCGCGTAAAAAAATTGTTTGTACCGGCGAATAAAAATAAAGAGAATAATTTGATTCTATTTATTAATGGAAAATTTATGGAAAGAATTCGCGATAAAGAAAAATGTTTGACGATACGACTTTTTCAATAATTTTAAATCATCCTAATGACTCATAAAAGTTGTAACCAACCGTTCTTTGATGCAGTAATCAGCTGTGAATGAAATAAGCTATTTTCTTTTTCGAACATGACTGAATCTTTAGTTATGCGGTTAAAGAAAAATACTAGTTCGGTGTGTTTCCAGTTATCAAAAACACGTAGAAATCTGTGAGTAAAAACTCACGCGATCGACTAATTCTTGCTCACTTTTAAGAATTCTTTACTTAAATAAATTAATACGAATGGATAATTTTATTTGTCATCGTTTGTACATATTGATATAGATTGCGCTAATTAGATTTTTAATGAAAAATGAACATCGACTACCTAATAATATAAATAAACGTACGATGCAAAAAATATCCCATCGCATAGCGATTCATTGTGAATGTAGATAATATTAAAAGAAGCAAGAAGTTTTTAAAATATAAATTGAAAAATATAATTTAAGTAAATTAGTAATATTAATTTATCGATTATGATAAATTTATAAAATATCTCGAATGCTATAATTTTCTTTTTAATCAAACGCTGAGTTTTAATAACTACATTTAATAATAATATAAGCGATTATAATTTTTAAGAAACCTTTTCATTTTGTAAAATTCGTACGTATTAAACTAAAATTTATATGGATGTGATTTTTTAATCACGAATAAACTAATAATTAAAATAAATTTACCATCTTAAAATTCATTACAAGTATTCGATGATGTAAATATGTTGCAAATTAATTGTAAGGAATTAATCGAGAGTACATTACTTTTAAATATTACGATAACCACTTACGATAACAAAAATTATAAAGTAAATTTTAATCGGATAAAGTTATATAAATGGATGTGGCAAAGTTGGTACATTAATTAAGAATCATTAAAATTGTACATTTATTAGAATAAAGCATCGAGGATTCGAATAAGGAAACCAAGTAATTTATCCGCGATCGAAAATAGATTTCTGTACGTACGTGCTTAAAATTATAGTAATTTTATTAAAAATACAATGTTTGGATAGAGATAAAACAGATTTAAATCCACGGATATTCCTTTCTTCATTTTGTAGATTGTATTTTGTAAATTTGATGTATCGAATGTCAAAATATACGCAAAGTATTCTTTAATCGCATTCCGAACTCGCATTATAACTTATCCTTCGTTTGTATGTGCAATACAATATCTGCACAATTACTATCAACAGTCATTGTTAACGAGTCAAGAAGCGTTGTGTAGGTACCTTAAAGCAAAATAATACACGAGCCTGCTTCGATTTCGGAGGCCTAAACATTCAAGCCTTATCAGGAGTATTACAATATTGAATATACTCTCGAGTGTTGTTTCGATAAGCGTCCAACATTGTTGCGGTATATTTTCAAATTATGATTACCACCAATATCAACTCGGAGATAAATATTCGAGCTTTACCGCAAGTTCCCTTAGCATTCGATCACGCGCCTTTTTAAACTTTCCATCGCACGACCACGAATTTATCAACGTATCGCGCACGAAAGTTTAACCCGTCCGCGTTTCCATCTTGGTCGTCCCTCATCCTTGCTCTCTCTCTCTCTCCCTCTCTCCCTCTCTCGCTCTTTCCTTATTTCCTTTCCTCCGTGAGCGTGGCATAAAAAGAAAATAAAGAGCACCGGGGAGAAAGAGGAGCGAAAACAATCCGAAACGAACGTCTCGGAAGCTGCGCGTACGGACGAGAGGAGAGAAAAAGAGAGGGAGAATCGCCGGCTGCTCAACGTCAGCTGCCGGCGACAGATTTATCGAGTGGCACGTGCCGATCCGCGCACTTTAAGCCCCGCGTACGAGCTTTTACGTATGCGCTCGCTTTACTTGTCCAGACCCAATATCTCCGCGTTATTCGATCGCCTACGATTAGTCGCCGTTGCGGAGGAGCTCTTGTTTTCTCCGTTAGGTCAGTCCCACCTTACTTTTAACACCCGAGACAAAATGAATGAAAGGTAGACCCGACGAGCGAATTTCCGTTTGCCTCGAAAGAACGCGCGCAATCTGCTCGCCTCGAAAAGACTTGGAATTTAAAATAATAATTTACTCCGCGTATTTACGACCTTATAAATTCATGTTGCCTTATAGCTTCAAATATGAATTACTTTGACTGGTTAAAAGAACGAGAGAGAGAGAGAGAGAGAGAGAGAGAGAGAGAGAGAGAGAAAAATACGAACGGTGCGAAATTTGTTACGAATGTTAATAGCGTGTTCCCGAAGAAAGATGTTAACGTATTTCAATTTCGATTCACCAATAAAATACCTATGGAATATCCTTATCATTAACGAAGATTACTCCATGGACTCGATGTTAAGTGCTTTCAAAAAATAATTGGCAAAGTACGAAATCAATTTCACATTCTTTCGCGAACGAATTTTATCTAAAAAATGTAATGCATTGCTTATTGAAATAAATCATGTGTATTAAATGAAAAATACTCGAGCTGCTGTCGCTAGATTTATTTTTTATTAGCATCTTTTATGCCTCGTAAAAATTGCACAAACCACTATTACAGACTGTATGTCGCCTCGGCAATTGAATAATGTATATATAGATATTTTATTTGAGTTATTACCAAGGAATAAAAGTTTCACGTATTTGAGATTATCGTGAATAGTGTTCAACTGATATCGATACAACTGCTAATTCGATATATAACCTAAGCTTTTAATAATAAGCAACATAATTTTTTGTTGTATCGTAATGATTTTTACGCCTAGTTCCATTATAATGTCATTAATGATAGGTTGTCGATATATCGTACTCTACTTTTTATGCATATTTTTTATAATCGAAACTAATGTATTTAAATCGATAGATTATCGGTTATTATTAGATTCATTAGTTTGATTATCTAGTTTTCTTGTATTTCTGATAAACTTGGTTAAAACAACCAATTTTGTCAAGACCAATGTACGAGTTTTTAACAAAAGTCGTTATTGATGTTTAAGTTTTAGAATTGCTATGCCATCTAGTAAACATTATACTTAACCGATTAATTATCGCTTCTGTATCTAAAAATCTTTCAATTTTTGTATCTCTATATCTATTTTTCATCTATTTTTACAAATACTCCACATTTTTCAATCAAACGTTTTTGTAAAACTTTCGATTGCTTCTCTTGTTTTCGTATCACAAATAATTTTTACGCCCTTTTCTTCAACCGTTGCAGACACAATCGACTGTTGCGTTTATGCACTTGCCGTATGTTTTCGACTATCCGAATGCTTCCTTCGAAATTCGATCGAGCAAGAAAGATGATAACAAGTGCCAGTATAAATGAGGATAAATGGAATCGATTAGATCGTCATCGAGACGAGTGAATAATAAAAAGACTCGAAGGTTTATCGTGTGCGAAAATTTGCAATTAAATAGTCCTTCGTTTTATGTCTTAATTTACGTATTTGTTGCTTGATATGTGATAAAATATTCAAAGATTAAAATTGTTAAAGAGTAAACAATATTTATTTTGACACGTAGAAGTTGAACAATGCATTTCATAGTCTAGATGTTTTAATTAACAACTAACCATTTTTATTTCAATCAATTGTGAAGTTGTTATTAATGATTTTTTTTCTTTTGAAACTTCATACAGTCCTATATCAATGCGCTAGAAGGTCGGTAAATTTAGATTTTGTATATGAAAGAGATTTTTAAAATTTATATATTTATTGAAAAGCAAACATATTTTAATAAAAGCATTTATTATTGTAATAAATATATATTTTTATTCAAGAAATTATTTATTAATGTATTCGATAAGAAAAAACTTTATTATAAAATCTATACTGCTACTACTTTTATAAGTAATAATTAATAAAGTATCGACAGATTTTTTACGCACCTAAAAATAAAGTACAAATTCGTTCAGCTTCAATTGATTGTGCAATTATCAATATAAACAACATTTTTCATATTGAATCATAAAAATAATTAAAATATTATTGGAATAAATTTTTTTTTATATCTTTCAAAGTAATTTAAATGCAAAACGATTATTATTGAAGCTGTAAAAAAGTTTAAGACACAGAAATGAGAACATTTGAAAATATCATCTGAAAATGCCACATTGAAATTTCTGGTAGATTCATGAAGTAGTCGAATAATTTTAACTTTTTTTCAAAGTGCATTACGTATAAATATTGCTTAACACGGTTAATCTTAGTTATAATTTTTAAACAATAAATATAAAAAAAAGGATTTTAATAATTTTCATATTTTACCATATAAATCTTGAAAGTTTAGTGTTGTAGTTTTACACTTTTTTTTTTATCTAAATTAATTTATATACTTTAAATTATTCATCCATAAAATTTTCCATTATTATTTTCTTCATAATTTTATAATTTAAAATTATTTATTTTTCATTTAGATGAAATTTTATTTCTTTACTATCTTTTATTTTAATAAATATCTATTATTCATATAAATTTTTAATTAGATTTGAAAATACATTTCATTTAAATATAGGTCTAAAAATTTGTTATGAATCTTTTACAATAAAATTAAATATATTGAAATAAAATATTTATTATTTTATTTTTATTTATTTCAAAAAAGACAAAATAATGAAAATTGTTTATAAATTGTTAACAAATCCAAAATAGTGAATATATGATAGTTTATTTCCAAAAATAATAAATTTGAATAATTTAATTTAAAATATAACCTAAATTTATGAAATTTAAATAAGTTAACACATAATTACTTAAACTAATTTTTTAATAAAAAAAATAATTCCGTTTATTATTACCTTAAATAATAAAACCATTAATTAATATATATATAAAAATATCACGATTGCATTTATGTAAAAATATAATATTGGTTATTACAAATTTTTATAAATTAACTTTTTTTATAATGAACGCAATACTTGTATTAAAAAGTTGAATAAATATTTCTATCGATAAAATTATTATTTTTATGCAAAATAATGAGAATTTCTTACCAATTTATAAAATCAATTAAATTTTTTTTTAAATGACAGAGATATATTAAAAATATTTATCGAACTTTCTATAAGTTTATTTTCTTATATTATAGTACGAAAAGACTTTTATCTGTCAGCTTCTAATTTTTTAAAATATTTTCTATTGACTGTCACTCATAATTAAATTGTGAAAGAATGCGAACATTAATTTCATTTTATTGTTAATTAATGAATTCAAGAACAAGTGGATTACTACAGTTTTATTTAATCTATAAAATTTCTTAATATTATTAACTTGAATATTAAAAGACTCTATTTTTGTTTAACTCGAGATTATTGTAATTCAAGTATTTGCGATGAAAAGTTAGAATATTAAGGATGATACGTAATAAGATATTAATTAAACCGGGAAACTTTCATTTATTTTATAAAATTATTTTTATTATAAAATATTTTACATCCGATCGTAGCATGATTTTTTTTTTCATACTAGCAAAGTTTCTCGGGTTAGATCGGTTGAATCTTATAAAAAAATATCGTTCGCATTAGAAAATATTGTATTAGAATATTTACCAAACGTAATATTTAAAAATAAATTTAAAGACTATTTTGTAACTCGTTATTACATTTATATATTCATTATTTTTTAAAATTTCAATATATTTATTTCCATCGGTTAATACAGTTTTAAAATTTATTTTAAAGTTTCAACGTATCTATGTATTATTCAAATTTATATATTTTTCATTTATTTAAATAAAACGTTAGTTTAAAACAACGATAAAATATTATTCAATCACGAGAAACGCGAAGGCATTTCAAAAAATGACTATTAATTTTTACAAATTTTAGTTATATTTTATAAATAAGTTGAGCAAAGTTAATTTACATCAAGTCTAAAATTAGATTTCGATAGAAACTGAAAGAAACAAAATACAGCCACATTTGATTTTTTTTTATTCAATTATTCGATTTTACTAATTTAAATTTTCATAGCCGATCGATAACCGTATGTTAACATTTAAATCTATTTTCCAGATACCATATCCAAACGTAATACACCGATGCGCGCGACATTTATAATTTACTCGAAAATTCAAAGTGTTTTCTCGCGAAGGTGCATCCTTTTAAATAATTTTCGTTCCGCTCTTTTCGCTCCTCCGAATTTCAAAATATATGGAAAGCTCGAAAGCGACGCTGAACCTTAATATCTTTGGAGCGCAACGCGTCTTTTCCTTGAAAGCATACTCAGACTTTCCATACTCAGACATCAAGGAAGATTATTTACAAGGAAGACGTCTTTACTCATTTTCTTTTTCGCGAAAGCTTTCTTACCTACGAATATACCTCATCGATCCGATCTTTAAAAACGTCTTTGAAAACCGTCCCGAAATCCAGATTGCCGAGGTCGAATCCTCGATTATTAAAGCCCTTATTAAACCTTATTAAAGCCCCGCGAGTTGGAGGCGCGTAAGCCTCGTGCCCGAATGAGAAATTGGCATTTCGGTTAAAGGATTCGCGACTAACGTCGTTCGAAATAAAGCTTTCGCTCGCCGAGGCTGAATAAGTCAAGAGCTTCTCATTGAGTCCGTGGAACGTCCCGCAGGAGTCATCGACCGATCGGAAAAGCTCCCTCCCGACACACGTGCACGTACACACACGACGGACGACACACGACACGCGACTCACGACACACGACTCACACACGACTCACACACACACACACAAGCGAACGAGCGCACGCCTCGAAATCGCGAATAAATCCGCGGGAGGCGGGATTATGCAAGTCGGGATCGTTCACCTCTTACCTGCCGCTCTCGGGCCTCCTTAAATAATGCACGGGCGCAAGCGCTATTTCGGATGCTGGTGCTTAGGACTCCTCGGTCGTAAGCGAATTAGTCACAGGTGACGCCGCCCGTATTTCCCGTTCCCCACGCCCCTCGGGCTTCTAGAAATAATCCGATCGCTCGGATTTCCTAGCGCGAAATGCAATCACCGTCGTGTCATTCTTCCACTTTCCCGAGCGAGTGCAACGGTTATATCCAGCGAGAGCATAGAGAAGCGGCTGTCGACTTCTTCTTAATCGTTGCCCATTCGATTAACGACGGATTCGGAGACGAGTGCGCCAAACTTACGTTGGTTATGCCGTTACGGATGATTATCGTCGCGATGATTGCGACGAGGTAAGACGTCTTCTTCGTAAAGGATATTACGGGAGTCCGATGTTTTTCGGTTAAATATAACGTTTTCATAATTTTCATATTACCATGATAACGTACCTTCGATGTATTCGAACGTGCGTTCGATAATTTTAAATTGCGGCTTCGAACGCAACGGATCTACTGTTTTATTTAATGTTATGTATAATCGAAGACCTTTTGAATTATTTATGCGTCGGATTTTGTTTTCCAATACATCATTTACGTGTGTGTGTGTGTGTGTGTGTGTGTGTGTGTGTGTGTGTGTGTATTAGAATATCTTTAAGTTTCAGAAAATCTTGATGACTAAATTTATGTATCGAGATAATAATAAAAGACTCGATGATTCCAGAACAGCGTGAAAATATTATCTAAATAGAAATGTTTGAATTTTCAAACGCTATTTGTACAATATTTACATACTATTTATAAGCGGATACTTTTTATACTCTGTTATTGAACGAATAGAATTTTATTTTTACCGTTCGATGTGTTAGGCGCGATAAATTATTCGATTAAACAAGCTAAAGTGTAAAAATTGATAATTTTTTTAAAGACTTATAATTGATAATTTCAGGTTGAAATTAGGCGATAAAGTAGTTGTAATAATTTACGAGTATCCTAACAAATATTTGTACACGGGTATAATTTTCTAATCAAAATTACCGTGAAGAAACGGCAATTTTCCACGCTTTCGTATTTATTCCTTCGATCGCTGTTATTGTTAATAAAGAATTCATGATACACCATGGAAAATTGTATCACCCAGTCCGATTAGTTTCACGATAACATAATATTTACTTAGAAGTAGAATAAAAAATTCGTAGATACATCGTAAATTTTTATACTGCAGTATTCAACTATAAATTATATCTTGACGTTGCCTTCAAATTGAATTAATAAACTTGTGGAAAGGACGGAATACGAGGATTCGTAATGTTTCGTATGCGGAGAACTGTAAGAGAGTCTAAGTGGTAAGACCACTATAATAAAAAATTGGTATTATCATTTGCAATTACGAAGCGTTTGCAGTAATCAATGAATTATTCATTTTTAAATTGATTTAATTTCTTCATTTCCTAAGATATTAGATTTTTATCGCTAACTGCTTCAAAGGCTTGGGTACATTAGCTTCACAGGTTTGATTGTTCAAATTACGACTATGAATTTAAACGCTTTAAATGACTTATTTTGATAAATCATTGAGAGTCTGAAGCAACAATAAAAAAAGCCATTATAGATTGTTCGTAAAATGATATTTAGAAAATAATATACTACTTTTCAACCTTATTCTCAAATTATCTTAATTTTTAAAGATTAAGTACGCGCGTAGCAAAGTGTGCGGTTATTTTATAAAAATAGGCATAATTAAATATTAATTAAAATTTATAAATCGTACATGAATAATAACTTAAAAATAATCGTACCGTAGTTCTCCGAATTCAAATCTAGGATAGATGAACTGTTAGATAGAAGATATTTTTTTAAACAATGCTTACTATTTAGATATAAAATATATCTATAAATAAAGTTTTATTAATATTAATAAGAATTATATTCTTAATATTAATGTAATTACTACTTAATTATTTAATATCTGAATCTATTATCGACTTTATTAGCAAACACAGCACTTTTTATCGAGATACAGAATAATGAATTATTTCTCATAGTACATAATTAAACAAACGTAAAATATATGTAAATACATAATTTCAACTTTGAAGATGAAAATTGTTTTAAGAGTATTCCAGATAATTGCTGAATTTTACGATATAAATGCTAAACTTTATTATATAACGAAAGTATAATATCCAATGTGAAATATAATATGCACTGCTTGTACTTGTAAAGTAATTATTATCCTACCTATTCTTTTGTACGCATACGATTATAAAGATTAAATATTAATATAATTAATTAATAATTAATATTATAATATTTACCAAAACTGATTAAAATTAATCGTTTCGTATAATATGTTCGATCGTTGTAAAAAGTCACGAAAATCGCAGTCGATAGGGATTACTTTATCCTTTTATTTATGCATCGTGGTTACGTAGATTATTCAAGTATCCGCGTTTCTATCGTAATATAAACTAGCTAAATAATAAAAATGTATCGTTCTCTCGCGGTCGTTAAAAATTAAACAGGAACATCGTATAGGTTCGATAGTGGGTAGACATGGATATCGAGAAGCGAAGATCACAAAGCCGGATAAATATTTCCTTTTGAAATTAAACTCTTAATACGCGTATAAAAAATTATTGAAGCTTATAAGAGTTCAAAATGTTACGTTAATAATAATGATGTAAGCAATTTTTAACGCGCGATCGCTGAAAAAATATAATATATTGAAGTAAAAATTCATTGAAGTTTATTAAGAATAAATAACATTATTATAAATTTTTGTTATTTTTCTCTAAATCATACTCATTACTGTTATCTGTAAAGCCGACTGTGATGATATGCATTTTCAAGGATACAGTATATTCATAAAATTGCATTTTTATGTTGTTTTAAAGAACAACTAGTTGCTATCTGAGTAAAGGAGTCCGAGGTAAATCGAGCCCTGGAGCAAAATGAACCGAGCTTTTTACGATTTTAAATATGAACACTTGAAAAATTTCATCAGATATATTTTAATAACCTTCAACTTTGTCGTGAAAAACATAATGAATGTTTTGATTATATAAACGCGGGATCATTGAATAAATACATTTGCAAAATTTCGTAATACCGAAGCCCTCTTTCCTTATGTAAGATAATTTAAATGAATTATCTTTTCTTACAATAATCGGATTTGTTGAATTGTCGTATTTGATTTCTATGTAACTATTTATTATGCGTATTAATAAACGTTTATTGTTAGTTTATAGTTTTAAAAAAATTCTTATTTAATTAAATCCATTTAAAATATTTACACTAGTATTCGAGCGTTGATTTATTTTATTTGCCATGAATTTAATTTTTACGTTGATTTTAAAGACGTTCCTACACTTCAACATTATTGTTTTATAAAGAGCGAAATAATTTGTATAAATACAAAGTAGTTGTATCGCGTAGCTTTATCCATAAATTATACAATTACATTAAATGCGGCATTAACTTTAAATATTATATCAAAGACTATTTTCACATTAAAAGATAATACTTAAATTACCGATTCCTTTCAAGTCCTTCTACAAAGAATATTACGTACGATTACTAATTTTCTTTGTAATTATTTATATATTAGGGAAGCTATTTAATAAATAAGTATCGGTATTAAAGATAAGCTAATTCTTTGGAGCGTTAAAAAGTTAATGGTAAAAAAAATATTAAAATTACTATTCGGTAATCATTTTTTAAAAAATCGAGTATTAATAAGATATAAATTTTGTAATTTTAACTATCAATTATTTTCTTTTACATTCCCCATAATATAGGAAGATTTTTATAATATTCATTTTCTGTTATTTATTTTAAATTATCATGTTAAAAGTATATTATGATTTCAGTATCGCGCATTTAAGACAAAAAAACATTGTAATTTAAATTTTCTTGTGCAATCGTATATACACGTATACATTTTATTGTAAATTTTATCTCTTCACTTAATGATCGTAATACTTTAAAAAGAAACAGCAACTTAAAAGTCTCACAGGTGATGTCATGCTATGCCACCAAAAAGTGTTACGAAAATGATGCCATAATTGGACTGCAAGATGAAAAAAAAATGAAAAACTCACAATCATAAATTTAAAACGATACGAGACAAAATAAAGTCTTTACTATATAAGTAACAATTACTTTTTTATTACTTATATTGCGATGATTATTGATTTTTTCCTTTCTCGATATAGAAAAGAAAAATGCACAACGGATCGATCGATTACAAGAAAATTTAAATATTTAAGGAATCGTCTAAAAATTAAACAAATACTTAAAAAAGTAATCGATAAGGCGATTTTTCAAAATATTGTCCTTTATAAACAACGAAAAGTAAATAAATACAAAGATTTTAATATTGGAATTGAGATTGAGTCATCGTGGCTATTAGTTATTAGCAAATTTCTATTCTACGTTTTCTTAAGAATGTTTACATAAAATATGTAATACAAAATATCTACACATCGACAAATATCATTCGAATTAAAAAAAAGCAAAGTCCACGAATTTCACTCGTTTTTCATTTCGTTACAGAAAAAAGTAATCCAAAAATAAAAGTTTTCGAATAACCAATGATAAGTACACTTACATATATAAAATAAAAGATGATAAATACTCGGTGCTTACGAAATTCCTTTTGAATAATATAAAAGTATAATAAAATGGCGAGAAAAGCAACGAAAAGCAACGAAAAGCAACGAAACTCTCACAGATTGTCGAGTTGTCATCGATTTTAGCGTCGGGACA
This sequence comes from Dolichoris vasculosae, assembly GCA_018907195.1. Taxonomy (NCBI): domain Eukaryota; kingdom Metazoa; phylum Arthropoda; class Insecta; order Hymenoptera; family Agaonidae; genus Dolichoris; species Dolichoris vasculosae. Next base: position 5,124,295 of record JACCHY010000015.1, read on the forward strand.
AACTTCGCTCTTGGGCTCGTCGGAATCAGGATTCACCTTAGAGGAACGCGATCCGAATTAAAAGGCAATCGCGTCGAGTCGTTAAGCGCAGTCGTTAAGCGCCGAGGGATTGGAAAACGTGATCGCGTCGATCGGCCGTGGCGGTTTGCATCGGTTGCACCTACCGACGCGAATCTCTGCCTCTTCTCCGTATTTCGTAACCACATGGAATTGGCATCCGCCTTGAAAATCGGTGGCCTTCGCGTCCGCGTCCAAGGCGAACTCAATTACCAAGCGCGAGAGATTATCCAAAATCCTGGTGTCGCCTCGCAGAATCATCGATGAGTTACGGAGGTACGGGAAAGTCGAGGAGACGCCTCATTTTTACTCACTTGAAACTGGAACACTCGGTGCTTTCGAACAGAGCTGAATGAGAACGCGAAACCTTGTTTTTAATTTGGTGAGGCGTCATTCATTCGTCGACAATTAACTTACGCGAACTCTACGTTTTCTTCTCGCCAGTTCATACGCGGTGGGTAATTTTCTTGAACGTCTAATTTTCCGATTTTCCACTGATTTCAGCTTCGTTCCTTGCGCAGTCTTATGCGCTTATGTAATAAAAAATCAGCGACTGATTGGAAAATTCTTGTCTGAAATTCTTTTTAAAATTTAATATAGTTTAACATTTGGTTTCATATAGTACAAAATTCGAGACGACATACAAAGACGATTACGACAACGATAATCGTTCTTGACATTTTTATCTAAAATGGAAAATTTAATTTGTAGATGGTCATTTTGTTTAATAAACGTATACAATCTTGAATCTTAATATTTATTCCTTGGTTACCGCTTTTAAATTATGTGGGTGTGAATAATCAGGCAATCGAAAACAATATATTTTTTAATTTGAACAACCAATAATCTCAAAATATTTTTACGATAGTTCGTTCGATATTACGTAAGCATTGTTCAAACATTTACCGCATAAATGAAAATTAACCGTTCAATTTTTATTGAATCTTTGTCGCTGTTTTTAAATAACTCAAATCACGTTTATTAAAACTATTACTAACAATTATACTAACATTTTTTATGTTTCGGGAGGTGATATTACGGCAAATCTCGCATAAAATTCTAAAATTTTAGCTTATTTTATTATATTTTTTTATTATGATATTTTATTTTACTTTAAAATAACTAAAATTCTTTCCAAATTATTTTTAAAAATGATACAAAATATTTATGAAACGTAGATTATATGAAAACTTTAATCAAATACTTTTCACATCCACGATTACATTAAATTACAATTGAATTATTCTAAAATCTTTATAGAACAAAAAATGAATAAAAGCATAACTTGCGATCCTTTAAGAATTATATATTTAATAAGCTATGCGATACAGTAACTATTTTTCATCTGAAAATATGTCGATGAATTGTTATAATTTAATTTTCCTTCTGGTTATTTCCATAAATTTAAAAGTATGTAAAAAATATTTTAAATTGGAATAGTTTTTACATGATAAAATAATTATCTGAATTCTTAATAGAAAAGTTCTTCGTAACGATTGAATAACGATAAATTAATCAAGATAAATTAAAATTAAATCTAATTCTTATAAATTTAATTTTGAAATATACAATTTTTTTAAAATAAAAAAGTTATATTAAAAAAAAATTTACAAATTAATTTTAGTAATTATATTTTACTTTATAGTTTTTAAGCAAAGTACATAATATTAAAAATATAATAGATTAATTCATTTGTAATATATATTTGAGAATAAAATAAATATAAATATCTATGCATAAAAATATAATATGTCAGCGATAAATTCAAATTTGTAACAATCTTTTATTATTCTGGTTAAATAACTGAAGCTCATCTGCATGTATTATAAAAATTATTCAACAGTTAATTTTTGACGGAATATGATTCGTATTTATAGCCATTTTTTACGAATTGAAATTTTTCAGTACCGAACGCATCAATTTGTACAAATATATCTAAATCATTATAAATATTACTTAAGACAGATATATATATATATAATTTAACATTTATACTGCAGGTAAATTCGTCACTTGTAACTTACAACATGTAATACCAAAAACATAATTTTTTCGTCTTGCAAACTCGATTTTTATAATAAACATATTTGTATGCAGAAAAATTTCTTACCGAATATAAAACTCATATTTGCATGGAGCTCGTTATTATTATTATTATTATTATTAAAAAATGCAAAAATTCGTTATTCGGTAGGAAAATAAGTAAGAAGAGGAATGATAAGAACTCTTCGTATTTTCCATTTTAAACACGAAGCTTATCGGATATAAGATCGTAATTTACTTGTTTTAAATCAAATTTAATATTGTCTTTCCGTTTTTTCTAAAGCTACATAAATAATTATTTTATACTTTAGTTACTAGATTCCCGTATTTTACTCCTTTACATCTCGTTTTCATTATTTAATAATTCTAAAGATGTTAAGCGTAGAATTCCTTTAGATCCTGAATTATAATTCTTCGAATCGATGCTATTTTCTCCCGTGTTTCATTCGAAATATTATTGTAAGCAATTTGACAATCCATACTAATTACTGTAAGATAAAATCAATTTTAAAGAAATGGAATAATATATTGATATTAGATTAAAGATAATTAATTTGAGAATACGACGTGTAAACAAGATCACGAATCTTAACGATAAATATTTCATTTTTAAGAATCGATACAACGTTAACGATCAAATTTTGTATCACCAATAGTTACTTATGCTAAAAATATCACTCGTTACAACATTTTAACGAATCGTCCTTCCCGCTAAAAGTTATCGCCCATTACAATGGAAGGATTCTCTCTACGATAAATTTATATATATCCCGAAAGAATATTGAAAAATGTTGGAACTAAGAAATGGATAAAAACAAAAAACAGATTTACCGAAATACGCGAGAGAAAGATTTAAATGTTTCCTATCTTATAATAATTTAATGCGTAAAAAAAATGTCCGACGACGACGGACGACGCGATTTTATGTAAGATTAACATTGATCTACATTTTCAATAAAGATGAAACTCCCGCTCGGATTCGATCCTCGTCTCGTTACGGCATAAAATTCACCCCATAAAAATAAGTTTCCGCGCTCAAAATAACAACATTGGCGGTAAGAATCTTGGCCTTCCGGATCAAAAAAAAAAAGGCGAAAATGGCATCTCTGTATGTTTCCGATACGAGTCACCTGTTAACGCGATCGTCTAATTTCCATTGAAAATACCATCGCGTTTGCTTCTCCGGACCGACGCGTCGATCGAGTCTCGGAGATCACGCTTGAAGATGGAAACGGGGCCAGATCCGCGGGCGGCTGGAAAAGGTGATGACCGCAGCCCGGGCGTCGGTTCGGAATCGACTCTCGTCGAAAAATCTCCCCCACGTCCGGGGGGTAAGGGGGAGGAGGAGGAGAACCGATGAAAGCCGACCCGACCTCCTCCTCGTGGCCGCGATCTCCTCGAAGAGATCGGCAGAGGCGCGCGTCCGGGCCCGCCCTAACCCTGTCGGCATTGGTCCGTCCCGGGGCGTCGGGACGCCCGACTCTGGCCAATCGCCACACCGGATTCTACTCCGCCATAGCCACGCGCCGAACTTTCGTCATCGAAATAGCTCGAGCGCCCGCGACTGCCTTAGGCGGGCGTCGCGACGCCTCTCTCTCTCTCTCTCTCTCTCTCTCTCTCTCTCCCGCTCGCTCGCTCTTTCCTTCGAGACTTTTCCGCGTTAGCCCGACGACGACGACGACGACTACCACGACGACGAGGACGACTCGAGCTTTTGCACGAATCGTCTCTCTCGCGTTTTAAAATGCTCACGGGGATCGACGATTCGATCCTTACGAATTGGATTCTCGCCTTTGGAAAATTGGTCGTGTCCTCGCTCATCGGATCGCACCAGCTTTCTTCGTTAATAGTAAACGCGGATAGAAAGCTTGAATTCATTTTTCCGTAGTGTACGCACACGACGTAGGCGGTAAGTATAATATTACCGATACGTTCGCGAGAGGTAAATCGAGATCGACGCGTTCTCGAGAATCGAAATTCGTCTCGCTTATCGTTCGTAGCCTAACGTTAATAGATGAACGAGGATATCGTAAAATTTCGGAAATCGCGTCGAGTCGAATCGAAAACGTTACCGAGATCACCTTGAAAAATAAAACGAGCGCGTTCGAATCGCTTGGATGTTGGTCGCGTATCGTATTAAAAATAGATAGCATTCTTTCCTTTAGAGGAATATTTGGTCGTAGGTGCGAATCTCGTTGGATCGAGCATAAGTACGAATTTTCGCGTTACGTAATACTAAACAGAAAGGTTGATTCATTAATCGGAGCTAGCGAATCGTAACGTACATTCCAAGTTGATCACCGCGGACGCGATTAGCCTCGTCGTCGAAACGAAACGAGTACTTAATTTTGCAAGGCTCCGATCGCGGGTAAAAAATTAAAAACCGAAGCGATTCGAAATAAATAAGTGGCGTTTCGTAGCGTATCTCCTACGCGAGCAAAGCGCCACGTTGTTGGTCTAAAAATTGTTGGAGTAAGGTTCGAGTAAGGTTGGAGTAAGGTTCGAGCAACGTTCGAGCAACGTTCGAATTGATATCAAGGCTCTTTCTAAAAGAGGCAGGCAATAATAAAGCGCAGGCCACAAACGTAAAATATCCGAGTCCCCTCGGGGGCAAAAAGTGCACTTCAAAAACATTCCAAGAAGTCCACTGTAACGTAATTATTCTCCCGCCGAGAAGAAAAGCGCAGTTACTGTAAATTTCGCGGTGCAGCTTTCAAAGTATTCGCGCAGAAGCTTTTAGGGAAGGCTGCAGCAACAACGGCGGGGCAAGCTCCGTCCAAAAATAGAGCTTAATCACCGTCATTTTTTTACAATCTCTTCAACCGCCTCATCTCTTTAAAGTTTGCATTATCTGTACGGACTTTCTTCTTCCTCTCCTTTCTCTTCCTCATCCCCACCTCCGGTATCGCCGTCTCTCTCTCTCTCTATCTATTTCTTTCTCTCTTTCTCTCGAACGTCTCGACCTCGGTCTTTCCTTGTTTTTCCTCCGTCCCTCGCTCGCTCTCTCTCTCTCTCGCTCTCTCTCTCGCTCTCGCTCTCTCTCTCTCTCTCTCTCTCTCACGCACAGACGTACACTAACGCGCGCCTCGTCTCGCCTTCTCGTGTGTTCACAGGGGATGCTAGGTGCTGGCTAGTGCCTGATGTTATATCGGTGGTATTTTGGTTTTGGCTCGCCTCGGCCCGCACAGTTCTGGGAGTGGAGTTCTAAAAACAGCAGAGGTAAGTCCTGAACTGCTCTTTCTCTCGGCGACGCGGCTCCGCGTACCTCCGGCAGCTGCCGCCTTATTACACGCGCCCGCGACACCGCAAGCATCAAACATCGACATCTATAAATTCGCGCGCAACACCTTTCCTTGCTTTCACGGGGCCACCTTTCCTCCTTTGTTACCAACTCGCGACGAGGACGACGGAAACGGCGACAACGACGGCGATGGCGACGACGACGACGACGACGACGACGACGACGACGGCGACGAGGAAAACGACGGCAACTCCGACGACGACGACCGAGACGACCAAGGGAATCGCCTTCCGCCCATCTTTCCTTTTCCTCTCATATTTCTTTCGCTTTGGTTTTTTCCCTCCTTTTTAGTTAGTTTTTTATTTGGTTTTTTATTTCGTTTTTTGTCCAACGGAGCCACGGCTCGACTCGCCGGCGTGAAATTCGATTTTCCACGGCCGATGTTAGATGCTTGCGTTTAGAATACACTCGATAAATTTAATTAACTGACGCGCACCGCTGATTTTTGCCGAGCGTGAACCGTTTTTTGGTCGTCGACGTCGGCGTTCTTCCAACGAGCACTCGAAAACTCATTACACACTTTTGGCATCGGCGTACGCACTTTTTCCTTCGCGATGTCTCTCCTCTCTCCTCTCTCTCCTATCCTCGTCATCCTCGTCTGGACTCTCTTCGCGTTCCGCGTTGTTCCGCGTTGTTCCGCGTTGTTCCGCGTTGTTCCGCGTTTTTCCGCGTTTTTCCGCGTTTCCTTAGCGAGTCACTCGAGCACTGCGGCAGCTTGTAAAGTTGGTTGTTAAGAGACACCTGGGGTAAAACTGGGGTAAAAGCGCGCTCCTCGGTCCCCGTGACAGGCGTCCGCGGCACTCGCTCCTCTTATAAATCCGCTTCGCGGTCTCGCGTCGTCTTATTCCGGCGGCGGACGCGGACCTCCGTGCCTCTCTCTTCTTATATTATCGGCATCTAAGCCGCGCGTTCGGCGAAGAAGAGCGGCGACGGGGCGGGCAATATATAGAATCGGGGCGATGAGGAGAGGACCGCGGGCGAACCTGCGCTCCCGATTTATTTCTTCGCGGGGGAATTATTTTTGGTATCTTTTCCGACACGGGCGCGTTAATGTACCCGCGCTAAAATTGAGCGAAGCCGCAGTTTTGGGACGGCCGAAGGGGACCTTCGGAGGACGGCCCTCGTTCAGCCGCGAGGATATAAACAGCCCGAGCAAGGATGTTATAAATGTAGCGGCGGTTTGGTCTCTTAGTCGCGGCAAGGCTCGCACCCCGGACGCCTCGAGGGAGTCGCCTCGTAACCTTCTTTCAAGGTTCGACTTCTCCGTCGGCGTTGGATTCATTTTCGCCTCGATAGTTCTAGATACTCTGGATACTCGTCGTCGCCTCCAAACACCTCGACGAAATCCTCGACGAAATCCTCGACGAAATCCTCGACGAAATCAGCCGAGCCGAGTAACCGTTTCCACGTTTATTTCCGTTTACCGTCGAAATGGGGTAAGCTCGTTTTAAAAAAAAAAAAAAAACCGTCCGCCCGCGACTAAACGATTCTCCGGTGGTAATGCTTTTCGATCAAATATTTACGCTCGGTAAAATTGCGAGGAAACCGACGCGGATTCGTACAAGTTTTTTCGATCTCGAATGTCCGAGGGGATTCGGTTTGGCAGCTGCACTTTGCGAGTTGGACGAGTGTTTTGAAAAACCGAGTAGACGAGTGTAATCGTACGGTTGTAAATGGATTCTATTTTCTCCGGCGGTCAAACTAATTTATTCGTAATTTTAAACGTTCCGAGCGGATTAACCCGATGAATGCTTATATAATTTAAAGAATTTTAATAATTGTATTTTAAAATAGCGATCGCGTGTCCAATACCAACTAATGGGAAAAAAATCGTCGTAGTGGTAGATTTTATTAACTCGTAAATAAGAAATTTGTCGAGCCTTGATCTATGACCTAACCTTTGCGTTCGTCGTTCGTTTAAAACTAGCGAATCAACCGAATGTGGGAAAATTTTCTTTTCGTAATATATATTTATTTGTCTCCGAGAGTGATATTACGTTAATATCTTACTATTTATTATTTCGATAAATTGCCGACGATGAAAAACTTTTCGCTTCGTTCGTTCGCTTTCCGTGGATTTCGAATATCATTTCTCGTTTATCTCGATCCAAGGTATAATTATTGTATTACCAGTCGCGAAGTGTCGTTGCATTTATTTCGATGTTTGCGAAGGTAAGCGGTAAGTTGGGCGTATCGCTAAGTACGAGCTAAGCTTAGTATTTGACGCCGGAGGCATTTTTAGTTGCAACTGGTCGAGTGTCGTTCGTCTCGACAAGTTAAAAGTTAAATCGAGTCTTGGTTAGATTTTTCACAAATGTGACCGACGAAAGTTTCGTACGTGATTGAACTTCCGGCGAAAATGTCATGTGCGCGTAATCAGTAGATTTAATCAGCTGGCACAAAAATTTAGGAATCGTTAAGTGTTATATTCGCTAATTTCTATTTTCTCCGTTTCTTCGTCGCTTATGCCGTAATTAAAATTTGAATAATTAAGATTTTATTTAAATTGAATAAATTAAAGCTTACTCGACTCTTCGTTAACTTGAATAATTAACGAATAAACTAAAAGGAAATCTTTATATTAGGTCGTGTCGCTAATGTATTCGTAGTAATTGACCGTTACTATATTTATTAATCGAACAGCGTATTAAACTTTATACATACGGATTTTCTATATATTCGTCTTATAATTCGGATATAATAAAAAATTTAACCATTTTAATTGTTTTTTGAGTGGCGATCGAATCGAATTTTAAAAATAAATTATACATTGCAACGAAGTTCAAGCCCAAATAATTTAGATCGTCGTTAATCAAATTAAGTTTAGTTCGAAAACTAACGAGTCAAAAATTTCTTAATTGTATCGTGTTATTTATTATTAACGAAATTAAAATAAAAGTTAAATAATTTTCGAGTAATTTAAATTTAGAAACAAAGATTAAATATACCGATGCACGAAATTTTGCAGATATAAATAATTTGTATTCCCGTGGATATATTTTTTAATTCGATGACATACGAAAATATAAAATAAAATGATACTCTAATAAATAACGTAAACAAAATTAATTAAAACGGTTATTACGATAAACGACGAATACCGTATATTATAAATTGTACAGCCACGAAAAAATAGTTATTCCAATACCGAATAAAAACATTGGATATCGCTCGGTAATATTTAAAGATCCGTGACGGTGAAAAAATACAAAAAAAACAAAAACAAAAAAAAAAATTAAAAGAGAATGCCGTTTTCGAAACGTAGTATCGAAGTTTCGGCGAATCGGTAGCATTTTTTTACAGCCGACGTTAATTTACTTATACCTACCTTACGTATCTAGAGACCGAGTAAGATAAATCCAGTTCGAATACCCGAGCGTATTAAATTCCGTACGGTCACTTTTGTACAGATTCTCGGTAACGAAAGTACAACTAAAATAAGGCAATACATTAGCTCGAAATCTCGACAATGAAACAATTAGGGCCTTATAGCGGCAATTAGTGGCGGCAACACGGGAAAACGCGTAGCCGTGTAACAATAAATTTTTCTTGCTCCTCCTTCCCAACCGACGTTATTGCGAACTCGTAAACCCACGCAAAAGAGGAAGACAGGAAGAAAGGGAGAAGGAGAAAACACGATAGTATCGCATCTACACATTAGCGTTGAACCCCAAAGACTCATCCGATTAATCCGCCTTTCTCGCTCTTCCTCGCTCTTTCCATATACTCGTAGTCGCGTTATTTTCCCTCCATCTCGCTATTAGTTTTTTTCTCCCTTTCTTTCTCTCTCTCTCTCTCTCTCTCTCTCTTTGTCTCCGTGTTTTGAGCTAGACTTATGCATACGAGTTTCGAGTTCTTAGCGTTAATTAGCTGCGCTTAGCTCCGCATATTCGTGCACATCGAACGTATTCTCGAGTCTGTGGAAACGTCTCGAATGAAAGGTGCTTTTATGAAGCTTTTTTAGCTTGTGAAAAGCCTCTAGTCTCTAGATCTTTAAATCTCTCGATAGGCGGTGATAACGGCGGCTGGTAAATTTGTAAAGCTAAACGCGTAAGATATTCTAATGCTCTTTTGGCTGCATACGCGAGACGCTTATTTTGCTTTTAAGCGGAGACTCCGTCTCGATTCGTTCGCTCCATTGCTTAGAGTGAAAATTCTGCTTTTATTAGAAGAGCAACTCGAAGCGAATCCTCGTGCGTAGACAATGATATATAGAAATAGTTTCTCGCGTACTCTCCGTGTAATTTAAAACGTGAAATTTATTATACCCAGTGCTTTATGATCGGGATAAATATATGTAACATATAAAACTATTTACGTGTAAATATTCGCGTTTAAAATAACTTTTAGGCTTTCCGGGAGGGAAATTTTACGTAAACATAACCCGACAACTCGCATTTTACGTAAAAGAACGTAAATAAAAGGATTACGGTAGAATAAACAACAAATAAATTTGCATCCGAGCTTTTCAGACATTTTACGAATTTAAAGAAAATGTAAATTTTTTAAATACAGGGGAAGTTATAAATACCCTATCAAAGTTCGGAGGGCAATATTAGTTGGTTAACTACGGGTCTGAGTAAACCAACGATCCTTATCAACGCGTATACGTTCGCGTCATTCCGCAAACTTTGATCGAGTTCCTTTCTCAACTTTGCGTCCATTCGAACTTACCGTCTATGAAAGTGCAATTTCGGATTCCGAACGATTATTTTTAATGGAAAAGTTCGCCGGGTCTTCGATGGTGTATTCACTTGCTCGGCAAACATTTCCCGAATTCGTTACAATAATTGACAATAACGAATATACGTACTTTTCTGCTAATTATTCAAAGCGTAAAATTTTTATTTTCAATTGCATCTCTTCGTCCGAATCGACGGAAAGTTACTTCGTTTAAAATCCGAAACTATTCTCGATTATTATTTTATCGGTAAACCGCTGTTTCAAATTCGAATAAACGATATTAATTATTTAGATAAACGTAATCTGTAAATAATAACATCAATTTTAAAGTTTACTTAATAAATATAAGTAATGGTTCTTTGTTCAACGAGTGGTGAATTCGTCGTTCTTCTTTTTCTCGCTTCAATAAAGAAATATCTCTAAACGAATGGTTGAAAAACTTGTCTCTTTGTACTTGTCTCTTTGTACTTGTCTCTTTCTTCTTGCGTTGAACGTCGATAAAAACGAAAGCTTTCGATTAAAAAATTCGTTGACTTTCTAATACTCGATGTAATATTTAGATGTACTTTATCGCTCGATTGTAAATAGTAAGCAGTTATCTTTGAACCGTTGGCAGCGCATCGAATCCAACGTGATCTTTTAATTTCAAATTTCAAAGATCATATTTCCTAGATTGTATCGACAACTCGAAAAAAATGAATCGTAAAAGTATCCACAAAAAATATCGCGAGAATAAAGGAGCGAAAACTGATTTCACGCTCGCTTAACTTTTCCTTTTACCCATCGGATCAGCGCCGGAAAAAACAACAGCAAAAACAAAAGCAAAAACAAATCTCGTTACTAAGTGCTCGAATCTCGATCGGATTGTACGAGTCCTTGCCGTAACGACAATTGCTCGTTCACGACGAAACGATTAAACATCGTCACCACGTGCTGTGGTCGTAGGCTCGTGCAAATTATAAACTCACCGACTAAAGTCATTAGACGTAATCGTCCCTTTCCTCCTCTTTCGTCCATCCGTTTTCGAACGTGTATATAAATGCACTCGCACTCGACGGCAGCAGAAGCAGAAGCAGAAGCACCAGCATCGCATTCGCGTGATCGAAGCGAATAAAATGTCCGCGTGACTTTTTATTTCACATTCCCGCTGGTGAATGTGAAAAAGTTATGCTCGATCGCTAACTCGAACCGCGGTGAGGCGGTTAATTCTAGTTATCATTGCTTATTGGTCGTACGTAAGTGTTGAAATTGTAAAAGGGCGATAGGTTGCGAGGGTTTCGTAAACATACTTATAATTATGTGTCTCGTATGGTAAGCGTAAAGGTTTACGTGGCTTTGCAGATGTTTGCCTTCCTCGAACGAACGAGCGTTCGAAAAAAAATCGACCGTTCGTTTATTTCGTTGATCAATTATTTCAATTGAATTAATTTTAATTTCGAACGTAATCGACGATATTTTGTTGCTTAGCGATCGACGACAATTAACTTTCGTTCCATTAACGATAGTTTATTAATATCAAACTATTTCGGAAAATAGAAAAAATCTTACTGGATAATTTTAAACTGTGTGTTACGATGAAAAGCCTCTTTCGTATAAATACGCTTAATAATAATCTACGTTGTAAAATCGATGTACGCGATTCATAGCTTCGATCATTCTATAAAATCCAGTTTTTTACGGTTTTCATTTGTGCAATTTTAATAGATTTATTTTTTTACGGCATAGTTTTTCGTTACAATTGAAATATAATTCTAGAAGAAACGACACAATTATTAATCCGAGATAGAATCTAGTATTTATACGTATCTTAATATTCTATGATAAACTTAAATTTATTTATGAGAATGAATTGTTTTATATTACCGAGAAAAATTTAAAGTTAACAATATTTTGCTGTTATAAATACAAAGTGCTTATCTATAAAGCATTTTGAATATTTTTTTATGTAAATGAGCGATCGATAATGTTTATTCGATTAGTTTTACTAAAAATTATATAAAGCCGTATTTAGACTAAGTTAATCTTTAACGATATTAAATCGTTTCAATGATTCTATACATATATTTTTATTTATCACACTTTTTGCAATATGTAAAAGCCAATGCTTCAACATATTTTTATCGATTTGCCAATGAAACGGTTATAAGAATTATTAAATTTTTTTCAAATTATTGATAAAATATTGCCATTGATAAAATATAAAACTAATATTTTTCGAAGAAAATTGATTAGTTCGCAATTTACAAAGTCTCGATATAACGTTTTTCCGATACGCGATGAACAACATCGTACACGAAAAAATTAGGAAAAGGTTTGTCCATATCACTGGAATTTGTAATCCAACGAATTAATTAGAAATCCGTTTAGAATAAAACTTTAACGCTCGCTTATATTTATAAAGCGAGTTTTTCATTTTAAACGTACAGAGACACGGAATGCATAACTCGGTAAATTGCAAATAAATTTTTTCACGCGATGTTGTGCCATAGATTAAACCTCTCTATTGTCTTTTTCAAGTTTTGTTATTTTTCTCTTGATTTAAAAACTAATTATAATTCTTAACAGATGTTCGATAAAGTGGTATTGTCGAATCAACAAAAGGGAATGGCTTTTATATCACATTATGTAGGTTTTAGAATAACGTATAAGATAACAATAGTTTTATTTTTGTGTATTTACGTTAGACCGAATAAAAAAATATTTAATATCGTGGAATTAGAAAAAACAAACGATAATACGATTATGAAAATACATGTACTTAAAAATACTTTCGAATTACTCTTTTTTTGTAACGCGTACAAAATTAAAAGATCAAATATAATATAAATAATAAATTGAAAGTTTAATAATAAAAATATTACTATTTATATAGTGTTTCCGTCATCATCCAGTTACCATAAAGATTTCACGCAAATTATATTAACATTGATTCGAGTGAAATAAATGTGATTATTATTTCGATATACGCGATCGCTTAAAAAATATTATAATCTAAAAGCCGTGGAGTAACCGATCTATTTCGATGTAAAAAGATACGAGAATTATCGATATTTAGCGATTCCAGATTGAAAAATCCATTAATTTTATCGCTTCGGATATTTACTATACCAATTCGTGATACATTTTACGTAAGAGGTAAACAAATTTTGCACTCGAATCCGCTCGATAAGATTCAATTAAATATGCAGGTAAACTTGGCTGCCCATCCAATGATCGAAGAAATTCAAAACAACCCTTTCCTCGAAAATAAAAAAATGTAAAAATGCATCGCTCGATAAAAGTTGGTCGATGGTTCAAAGGCACCGCCCGAGCCGACAAAATAAAAAAAAAGATCAAGTCTTAATCAGTTTACGATTTTTATTCAGTTTAGAAACTGCAAAGAAAGAAGCTCATAATCGCGATTTTTCTCGAATGCAGCGCCCCGAGTGCAAACTCGTGCCACAGTTCGCGTTTTCCAAACGAGATTCGCATTGCGACCTGCGGATGCATAAAGAATTCAGTAGACCCGTACTCGACTCCCCGTGCAAACTACGGCAAACGACGGCAAACGACGGCCTACCCTCGCTTCGTCCATTAATTCAACAAGCTCAAAAGCTCGCTCACTCGATTCCAGTAAAATATACGAAAGCAGCTCGACCTCGTGCGCTCTCCTTTCCCTCCCCCACCACACCCACTCTCTCTTACTCTCTTTGGCTTTCTTCTCGGGGAGAAATTTCTTGCTTGAAATTGGCATTTGCCTCGCCCCTCTTCTCCCCCGATGTTATATATTTGGCTGATAGATCTCGTCCAACTTTCTTTCAAGAAGCTCCGACGAGAATTAATAAATACGAGCCTTGTTTTTCTGTCCGATTGCACCGATTGCACCGATTGCACACTTACGTTCGCTCTTTGCAGTCCGAAAAGAGGTTTCTCTGATCAATATTGGAAAGAAGACGAAAGAAGACGAAAGAAGACGAAAGAAGAACGCGAGATTCTTGTTGTATAAAATGATTCTCTTCCTCGAGGGCTCTTTCGTCTTTTGGGTAGGTCGATATTCGTTGTAAATTATTTTAAAGGCTAATTAGATTAACTCACGACCCGAACAAGATGACGTTGCTATCGATTATTTTTATTTGTCCCGATATCTCGTTCCTCTTTCAACGAGTGCGCGAAATCCCTCCCGAGATCGCATTTAATATTATAATTTTGACCCTTTTTCTCTCTCCAGCGAACGTAGACTATTATCATTTCTTGACTCGGTGTTAGTCGACCAGTAAACCCAAATGGAAACATACTCGGTCCGATTTCGGGATTCGAATCGTTCGCTCAGTGCCCGACACCTACGCTTTGCATCTTATAAAAATATGAACTTTATAAATAGACGGATGATTTATCCGTGCAGCGCGTTATTAAAAATTATTATGCAATTTTCGTAGTTAAATTCGTATAAAAGACGATAAAACGAGAAGAAATATCCAGAGATGCGGTCAACTGTTAGACCGGTGTTACTTTACAAGCGTGTAATTACAGGCGTCTTAATTACGGGAGGAGGGTAATCGTATCGTTAACAAACGTCATCCACCGATATCATCGTATTTCTTTTTATATTGTTTGTTTTTCTTTATTTTTTCCTAGCGTTCCGTTCCGACTATTCGTCGAGCCGTGTAATACGCGATGTAATTTTAACGCGCGCATTCGATAAACTCTCGCGAACCGATTCGAGATAAACGAAATCACGGTTATAAAATGAATCGAGCGCCGGTGTTACCAATAAGAGATTCGGCTCTGTACAATCTATATCTCTAACCCCGCACCCTTCGAGAGGAGAATCGTCAGCGTTCCCGGGCAAAAGTGTCTTTTAAATAGTATCCCCGGAACGCGTTCCCAAACAAACAAAGCGACGGCGATAAAATCGCTCCCTATGGAGTAACGGACGCGTGCGCTTTCGCGTCGGGTCGCATCGGGTTGCATCGGGTGGCATCGATCCTCCCCAGACTACTTAGTCCCACTTAGGTGAGAACACGAAATGTCATTTAGCCTTGGGGTCCGCGGCGGTGGCGGGGGTGGCGGAGGCGGGGGCGGCGGTAGCAGCAGGTGTAGTACGAGTAACGTGACGTACAGCCTCGCGCCATCGCTCGATGGATCAATCGGCACGAGACTCGTACACTTACGCGTCTCCTCCACCTCGCAACAGCGTTTCGATATCATCCCGAAAAACCTCCCGACGCTGGGAGACGAGGGACAGAATCGGTCCGTGGAAAATCCGCGGGATATCCGGCCGCGGAGGAACGGGAGCGAGAAAACGAAATATCCGGCGTCGAAGGCCGCGAGGAGGTGGGCGAGGAGGGAATAGCCTCGAGTCGTCGTCTCGGTCGTCTCGGTCGTCTCGGTCGTCTTGGTCATCGTCGTCGTCGTCGTCGTCTTGGTCGTCGTCTTCTTCGTCTTCTTCGTCGTCTTCGTCGTCTTCGTCGTCGTCTTGGTCGTCGCGCGTTGACGTCAAAGCGTCGGCGACGGTTGCCGCTACCGCCACGGCCTGCTGGCACTTTTCTTTTTGAACCGGTGCCAACAACGCAGAACGCATCTCTCGTTCTCCTCTCTGAGCTTTTTGGCGCGCGACTCTTTTCCACAACGCGCGCGTATTCGCGCGAAATGCCAAGTGTCCACCGCTGCTTTGCTCGTCCTGCCGTCGCTCCCGGGCTATTTTCGGCCATGGAAAGATTCTATCGGGGCAAGAGTCGCGCTCAGGAGCCGCGGAGGAAACGCGCAAACTCGAACAAACGTTGACCGAATCCGCGTTGCCGTTCGAGCCGTTCGTTTATTTCTTTTTCCCCTCCTCTCTCTCTCTCTCTCTCTCTCTCTCCGTCTTTCTTTCTCGACGCTGCGTTAAAAAGTAGTACGGGGCTAAAACTCGGGGCGCGACCGTTTTTTTCCTTTTTCACGAGCACGCGGTCCAAGGCGCATCGTATAAATACCGATGGAAAATTGAAGTTGCGCTCGTCGGTGGGGAAGAGCGGGAGATTCGTGGAATCGGAAAAGCAATTTTAATGCTCGAGAAACGCAACGTCGAAAACTTTGACACGGCGATCTTTCGACTTCGAACTTCGTTTAGCTTCGATAATTATTAAAGCGAATACGCTAACTAGGACAACGAAGCTATTTTCGGCTAAAAGTCGATCTTCGGTCTTACACGACCTAAACGCGATGTACAATTTTTAAAATGTCGAATTCGAGGTTCGAATATCTTTTACAGTCTGCGCGATCTTGCTTTCGAGTTATATTCGTAATACCGAATTTGCGTATCCGAAGGCGACGAGTAATTCGATATACGTTTCTTCCATCGATTCCAATAACGTTGATTTATTTAACGTAAAACTTTTGGTCGGTTGCGCCTTTATTTAAATTGATTCGTTTATACCTTTTATCGAAGAAAAATGTATCGAGTTTGTATGAATGATCGAGCGAAGGATCAAAATCGAATCGCGCTAATCACTCGAGAATCTATTTCTCGAAATATAAATGGTTGGTATACATTAAATTATCGTAGCTAATATTTAATATAATATTTAATATAATATTTAATCTTATCGAATTTTCTTATTAAGAAGCGGTGAATTGAAATTTATCGACGATGTATAATAATTAAGTTGCTAAGTCATTCGTTAAAAATAATTTGTCGGTCAAGTTCCGCGGAGGGAGTTTAAAAATTCATTGTAATTCGTATTTTTTGCGTTCATAAATACGGTTTTATAATCGTATTAGAAACAGTTCGGTTCTAAAAGTATATAAAATTATGGAAAATTTATTTCAACGTTCGAAGTAAGATCGAAGTTACGTATCTTTTAGAATCTAATAAATTATTTTTAACCAGAGAATAATATTTAAAATACAAAAAAAATATTTTTTTTACCAAAGCTAAAGATAATAATGAAAATTACGTGAATAAACGAATACCGTTGTTCGAGTAACGAGCATAAGCCAAGATTCGCACAATATCTTTTTTCAAATGCCAATTTCGAGCGCTGTGAAAAATTTGTCGCCGGAAAAAACGTTCCAAAGCTTAAAAACGGAGAGACTTTGAAGTATCGCCAAAAAATTCTACGTAAACACGATCCGTGAATGAAATCGTTTGCGTTCGGCCATCGAGTAGTAGAGGTTGTCGAAAAGGCCCCGATTCGACCCTCGAGAACTCGGAGAACTCGGAGAACTCGAAAACTGTAAACGCATGTAAACGCATGTAAACGCAGGTCCCCCGACACCCGGCGAGCATCTCCGAGTCCAGGGTTAAGAAATCACGCTCGAAGACGTCGTCACCTGCCCTCGGAGTTCGTCGACCCCGTAAGGTCGCTCTCTTCCGGGTGAGGCTCGTCCCCCGGACCATTTATCTTCGGGGACCCTCTCTTCTTCCTTCGGCGGTTTTTTCCCTTCGAGGGCCGGGTAAAAGGGGAGCTCTCCGTCTTTCTCTTGCCAGGGTGAGCGGATATCCGGTGGCGGTCCGCAGACGCCCACGCGCCCCTCCAGGACGTCTGTCGGCTTCCTCTCGAGTGCAACAGCACGACGCGGATTAAAGATAACAAATGCGAGGCGCCCTTCCTTTCTTCCGCCGTGCCTCCGTAATATCGGGAAGCTGAAGCTGTGGGAGAGACGCGTTTTCCGATACGACACGAGTGAGAGTCGCGTGAATAGGGCGAGACTTGACCCCCGGATCGTCTCCAGTCCTCGACTTCCCGGAGCGATTTATGGGGATCGAGGAGCGTTGCTTCGTTCAATTATTATTATTCCTTCTTAGCGCTCGTTCGATTATTTTAGTTGCTCGGTTCTGCTTTTCGAATTCCTTAAATTCGAAATTAGGTCGATCATCGACTCGATATCTCGGTGTACACGCGGTAAGAAAATCGCTCGATCGTAAACACACGCGGTTTGGGTACAGGTTCGGTAAGATCGATCGAAACCGCGATTTTCACGCGGAATTAATTTTTTGCTCGTAACGAATTACCGCGTGCGATAAATTTTAAACAGACCCGTGTACAAATTACTTCGCCACGCGTACGTTTACGTAAAATATTTTCAACGCGACGATACGAATTGGATAAAAAATATTTTCATGCTTAAATAAACAAACATCGTTCGAATCGTTGATGAATCTTTTGGTTGCTTACATTTTTTTTCGAGAATATTCGACATCTCCTTTCTATCCAACGCGTAAATAATTACCCCGGTACAAGTACAAAAATCTTATCTGGTCAAGAATTTTGTACAATTTAACGGATAAAACTCGACATTGTATTTATAGTACGTAATCGCGCCTTGCAAATATTTAAAACGTATTTCAACGTATTTTTGCGTATATAATAATCGAGATACTTCGAAGACAAGTTGGCATAGAAAGACATTATTTTAATTCTCTCACGGAATCGTAGAAATTTTGGAGATAATTTGTCGAGTAACGATGAGAACTCGATTCAATTTGATTTTGGAAAAGAGTACAGAGTTGGAAGCGCAAACGATCCGTTGTATTTTTGATCGAACGATATTTTTAGTACATTCGTATCTTCCTGTATACCTTTCCGACTCTACCGATGCAGTATCACAAAAAACTACGGAGATCGTCTCCAAACGAAATTTCGGGTAATTAAATTGCACGCGTTTCCCACAAGAAGCCAACCCGAAGTCGAGCGGCATCTCGAAGTCGAGGCTCTTAAAAAACAAAAAGCAGCGAGAGAAGAGGAAGGGAAAAAAATAACGAAAACGAACGAAAAGAAGAAGCATTCAGCTGTGCGTCTGGAAAATTGGGCCGACTCCGGAGAAGCTGACTCTCTGCATGCGCGTACGCACGTACACAAACACACGAACTTCCCGTGCACGCGGGATCGAGGAGCATCACGAATGTGCGCGCGTGTTCGAGAGAGAGCGAGAGAGAGCGAGAGAGAGAGGAGCGGGGGAACGCGTGTGCGTGCCTTTAACCCCAGTGCGGCGTCGACGTCGAAACGAAAATACCAGGTGGCGACCAAACTTCGCCTTATACACACATCGAGATTCCATGCGCCGTCGTTTGCTCGCTACATATCAGTGCTCCTTCCTCCTTCGTCCCCCCCCCCTCTTCCCCCCACCTCCCCTCTCGCACGCCCTTACGTCTCACTTCTATCCGAGCTTTCGGCCCGTACTTTTATCTAATCCACTTTGGAGTGCCGAGGCAGATAGATGCCGGGGCTAGAAAAAATTATGTCGAGCACGAGTTTCCTCCTTTTTTCGAGGCTAAGTCTCTCCTTCCCTCCGCGTTTCTCGAGACGCGTTTCATTTTGTTTACGAAGAAACGGAAGCTGCAACGCGTTACTCGAAATACTCGGTGACTCGGGGCCGGGGGGGGATTACGCAAAATATTCGGCTCTCGACTCTCGACTCTCGACTCTCGACTCTCGCCTCTCGCTACTTTGGCCTTAACGGCGACTCCGCGGATGCGAACAAAAATCTCCGGGGGTTTTTCTTCGTTATTAAATATTCGCGATGCGACAAATTTACGTGGAAAAATTCCGTTTCTATTTATATTTTATGCAACGGAACGTTTCGTCGAAGCGAATCGCGAGCGAGATTTTAACAAATTAGAGCTTTATTTATATTTATATTTGTTTTGGACGACGATATAAAAAAAACAAAAAGCGTATCGATTTGGACCGAGATATCTAATAAAGCTCGATAAATTATAAAAGACTTAATTGACGAATCGAAGAACGCAACGATATTATATATGTACGTACACGTATGTACGAATTCTTATTATTCGAGAGATCCCGAATTAACGGATAGATATTTATAGCGATGTATAATTTAATATTTTAAAAAACCTAATTGAAATCGGATTATTTTCATTTCGTTCATAAATATTAAACGTTGATTTCGACGTTACGTCATACGAAATTTGCATCCACTCGTTATTACGTTACCGTGGATATTATATTAGTACGAGATGATGTCTCGAAACTGTAATATTTACATAATAATACGTAATTGTAATTACTACCATAGAAGGAACGAGACCGTTTGCGAATATTATTCATAAATACAAATCTCGAATAAGCGAACCTTACGTATTTACTTAGAGTACGTGGTTACGCGACAACCCTTTATCGAAAAATAAAGGAAAGCGTTCGGACCGAGTCGAAGGTTTTTTCATCTCCTCGTTCGGTAAAATTTCCACGAGAATGCGGGAACCGAACGTAAACTTATAATTGCACACTCGATAAATACGTAATTAGAAACTATGCGGTAGCCGATCGCTTATCGAATAATCGACGGACGCGGAGATTGGATTCCATTACAAATTAAATAATTTCTCGGATCTACTCGAGTCCTTCGATTAGCGCGGAAGTTCGCTCCGAGGCACCGAATCCAATAACAAAGGCAAACAATGCTCTCGCGAATTTACGTAGCGCAGCGTCGACTGTTCGGATCCGTCCTTCTTATCGGTAGCGAATCGGTAGCGAATCGACCAGGGCACATCGATTCCAGTCTCCCCCTCCTCCTCCTCCTCCACCGGTTGTCTCTCCGACTCGGAATTACCGAGTGTGTGAATTTACCACGAGGGCGAGTCGACGTCGTTGGCTGTTCCGCGCGTCGGAGGATTTTACCTGCAGCCCCTCCACCTCCACCTCCACCTCAGCCCTCGTCGAGTCGCGTCATTTTCGATGTCATTCGCTATTTCGGGCTGCCGATCGACCGGGTCACACGGTTAAAACATGAGCGCGCGGCCCGCTAATGAAGATGGACCTTTCCGGATTTTGCTTAAGAATTTAAAGGCTGAGCCGTGACGCCGCCGCCACCTCCGCCACCCCCGACACCTCCGCCGCCACCTCCGCCGCCAGTCGATGAATGCTTTGCATCCTGTCTATCTGTCTTGACGTCTCGCGCTGTTGTCAGGTCGACGTGCATCCAGCGCGTGACACGTTACGGCACCGCGGAGAAGGCCTATATAAATATATGTGTCGTCGGGGGGAGGAGGGGAGACTTGACCGATCGTTAGAGCGAGCGTTTCGTTAACTCCGCCGCGATGCCAAGATGGATTGCGTCGCGTAGATTTTTCTTCGTGACCGACTCTTTTTGGCCGGACGGATTCTCTCGAGAGCCGCGAGCTTATCATTGTCGGTCAAAGGTCGAGGAGATCTTCCGTGCGAGTCGGATATGGTTGAGGTTTAAGGGTCGCTCGCTTTTTCACTGCTCGCGGGTTATCGAAATAATAAATAATGATTTTCGAACAACTTTACAACTTTGCGCGTCCTGAAATTTCGTTGTTCCATTGATTTTTCTCGGACAACCGATCCGGTATAAACTCTTGATCTATTTTACAATTTTTCGAAAAATCGATACGTTTCGTAATATTATTCGCTGCTCGTGTCTAAACTCGGGTCAAATGCACTTGCGTAAAATGAATAATGTATAGCGTTCGGAGATGCGTTTCGTTATTTTAACAATTTGTTCGATTTACGTTTTTGAAAAGATCGAGGGAAAAATACATTTATTGTCCTATATTCAAAAAACTTGAGTAAATACGATAGAAAAATTATTGTCAAAGACGAATATTGCAAAAGAAACTCGTTAATTTCAAACTAGTTTCTCTTCTATTTGCCTTATTACCCGAATTTACAAATTTTAGTTTCGATTTACCGAATTGGAATTACATCATTTTCTACGATTTGCTCGCTTGTTTATCTATAAATAGTAGTGTATGAACTTCCTCCATTTAATATAGTATAAATCGATTAAAAAATAAAATTACTTTAATGTAATGCGCGGATGAATTTTTCATTAGTAAGCAAAGTAAAAAAAAAAAGCTATTCTCTAAATATCCTAGTTGAGGAACGAACCACTATCTTATAAAGTGATCCATTTCAATATGCAATTCTAATTATTCCTTTATTCAAAATGGAATGCCACTCCAAGAAATTATGCATTTAACCCGGAAAATTACCTAAAATTTTAACGAAGTCTTACATATTAATTATTAGATAGATGAATGAATTAACTTGACGAATCTAAATTTTTTATTTTTAAAAACAAATATTTTAATAAAATACTTTTACTTTATATTTTCATGCGATCAAATTTAATAAAAATTAATCACATTTATTTATCTAAGAATTTTAATTCGGTATTATAATCGATGTTAGAATTTAGTATTCTACGTCATAAATTTTGGCAGTTTATTAAATAATTAAAATTTATATCGCTATTTAACAATTTATTATAAATTTTAGTGCAGGATAAATGATTGAAGATATTTGAAAGATTTTATAAAGAATTATTTCAATTAAACGTGTTTACTAGTTTCGTAATCGAGAAATTTATCAATATTTTGAGTAATATATTGTTTTATTCGAAGCATGATCAAATTTCTGGATAACAATTTTTAAAATTTTAATTTTTTGTTAAAAATTTGTCTCGATATCTGCTTCATTCGCGAAATGCTGTTTCTAATATTTAAGTAACAAAAAATTATTTCTTTTTTCCAGAGTTTTTATCTTTAGCGATTTTAGTATTAAATTTTATAAATAAAAGACATATTATTCAAGTATTATACATACATAAATTTCATTCTGACATTTTATGAAACAACCATGTATTATTATTACGTTAAAACACTTTGTCTGTTCTATTAACATTCCTATAAATATTTATTGCATTTATAGGAAATATTTTACGTAACTATTGAGTGACGTTTGTTGTATACATTTCCATTAAAGTTAAATATTTGATTATTGGTATATAATTGAAATCTAAATATTAATGCAGAATACATCAACTTAATAAAGCATACGTGATTTCTCGTGTTATCTCTTCCATATAAATAACAATTAAAGTAAAGTTTAATAAAAAAATTGAGAATTGTTGGATTTTTCTTGAAATATAAAGATTGTAATTATTGTAATAAAACACTTAAATGAAAAAATTTGTGAATTAAATTTTTATTTGAGTTTATCTTTTTCAATTTTAGTAATATTTATAAAATATCTATCAACGTTGAGTAATATTAAATTAATATTATATTATTATATGGATGTTTAGAATGTTTTACAACGTTTTACTTTTTTTCCTAAACAATATTATGTAGGCGGAAAATTAATTTTATTTATCGAGAATAAAAAAAGACTAATGGCAATGTAATCTCTTATATTAATCGTGAATAATTTATTGTAAAAAATTCATTACAATAAACTTTTTTTCCAAGATTTTTATTATATAATATCAACTCTAACAAATTAATTCACTTTATATCGATATAAAACGTCAAAAGTTATAAAATACGTCAAAATAAAACTACAAAATAGAATTTCAAATAAATACGTTAAAAGCGGAATATTATTTTAATTGAAAAATAGAATACTTGAAAATAAAAAGTTTTCATAACTTATAGATTATTGAATCATTATAAAAGTACAAGGTTTTTTCAATCCGTTGTTTCGCAAAATCTACGACCGATATTTTCTTTTAATTTTTAGAAACGTAATTTTCTCAATAATTTCTTATCGATCCGAGGCATATATAATATAAAAGTTATCGTAAAAAAAATAATAACGATAAATCAGACGCGGTGATATATAATAATCGAATAATCCAAAATAAATATCCAAAACTGAATATCGATGAAGACGCGTGAAAAATCTTTGTCAAAAATGATCGAACGCGCGTTTCTTCGGGACACAAAGAAAAAAAAATCGAGCTTTCTCGAGCGAAGTACCAAAAGTACGGATCTCCGAAGGACAAAGTACCGCCTACTTACCTCCTCCAACCGAAACTGCACTCGCAATGAAAGACGGTATCGAAATGACTTATCTGTAGAAAGGAACGAATTCCGCGAGTAAAGATGTCATTTCACACAGGAACGTCGATACAAAGTGTCCCGCGCTTTTTGCAAGGTACTTTCCGCTCGAAGGAACATTGATCGAGAGGCGTTAAAGAAAACAAGATTAATGTTTAAATAAGTCTCTCCCTCGGCAACCGGCCAATCACCCATTTATCCCTACGGTATCAAAGAGGTAAAGAGCTCCGACATGAAAGGCGAGGGTGACGATAAAAATCCTGCGAAGACTTTCTTAAACCAGCGGCGCCCGACGAACGAGCCTCGAGAGTTCGCCCTTGTAATCATCGTCGGTCGCTGATGCGATTACGCGTCCGGTAATGATACTCGTTGACGCGTCCTCCTTTTTTATCCCCCTCCTGACGACGCGTATCCTCGCGCACCGACGAACAAGTAGCGCGAGTTTCGAGTCTGCGGTGGAGGGAAGCGGAGGAGGGAAGCGGAGGAGGGAAACGGTGGAGGGAAACGGTGGAGGGAAGTAATGGAGAGGAGCGTCTTTCGATCGCTGGAAGGGTAGAAATAATTAGCGCGACAGACGCGTCGACATTTTCCGGGACTATCTCCGGTGTGTTTTCCTACCGCGGATCGATCGCGGTTTCGGTTTTTCTTTTCTATCCGTTTTTCCTGATTTATTTCGCGTACACGATGAAATAAGCCCGAGCGGGAAATAGAAAATTACTCCAGGATTTCTTCCGAGGTTACGCGCGATCGTGAAACCGAAGGTACGAGGGAAATCGATATTTTCAGTCGAAGAAGGATTTTAATACGCGACGATCGCAATTTTACGAATCGCTCGTTTTTGTTTTTAACGCTAGTTTCAATATTTTTTATGAAAAATACGATCTATGGGTAACCTAGAAACTTTCTAATAACCGTAACGCGATATTGCATACGATTTTCTTTTATTAAAAAAAAAGATCGACCCGATCGTTATAAAAATGTTTTCGTAAAAGTTGGCGAACTCGTCGTAAAATGTAAAATTTTCCGTAACGATATAACGATAAAAGCATTAAATAAGCAGAATCATACGCTTTAATAAAGTCCAAAGGACTGTAAAAAATTGATGAATTTTATTTGTACGTGGAGCGAAGAGGAACCTGCGGTGTAAAGAGAGAGAATAAAAAATTATCTCCGAGTGAAATGTAGCGGCACGTGCTTCGGTGATTCGCTCGTAAAGCGAGAGAAAAAATAATAGCGCTTGAAATGTTTTCCAATAATTATGAAAGCCCAAACGTCACGGATACCTAACTTTTTCCTCGCGCTAACTCTTTTCTTTATAATCCGCACTCTCGTCTCTTTTCTTTCTCTCCTTTTCATTTTTTCATAACCGCGCTTTAAAAACAACCGAAGAAGGGAAAGTGCGATTAATGAAGCGTCGAGGGCTGTTTGCCTTTGCCGAAGCCACACACACACACATATATATATACACACACACGCGTATTTCCCTCTACGACATCTTTTTTCATAGCTCTCTAGACTTTTCATAGCTTTGGTCATTTTTTTCGTTTCTTTCCACCTTTTTCTCCTCGCATTCGTCGTTCGAATTCCGAATTTTTCGACTTCTGTCAGCTAATATAACCAACGTTGGATATATGATTTGCGTATATTTAATTCCGGGTGATTCTCTGCCGTTCAACTGTCCATTTATATTTAATAACAATTTGGAGGTCAGCTTGATACTTTTTCCATTTTTCGCAAATAAAATTTCGTTGAGTAGCGCTTTTGAGTGAGATTGATATAATTAATTTGTTAAATCAATCCTCTGTACCGAAGTCGAGCGAATCCATTGATTTTGCGGAATGCGCATAAAATTTTCCAGCGAAAGGTTGACAACGTACGGCGGTAAAACCATATTGAATTTAATTTGTATAATTTTGCACCGGAATAAAACGAATATTCTCGCCATTAAATTCGAATATAAGTTCCCGGTATATTTTAGGTAAAATAAAAATACGTTATTCTAGTAAGGAGTGAAATGTAAACGATGAAAAGATAAAATTGGGGAAAAATGTAAAAAACGGTTGATGTGCATTTTCTTAGATATTTATCGATTATTCTTTTCTCTATTGGAAAATATCAATTATATAACCATATCGACTAAAAATTATTTAACTTATTGGAGAAATTATTGGAGAAAATAAATAATAATATTGAGAAAACTCATTATTCGATAAACATTTTTGTAATAATAAAATAATTTATAGCCGTAATATCGTAAATCAATTATTAAATGTTTATAATAACTGACAACAAAGACATTGACTTTAACGAAAAACTAGAAAAGAAAAACTCGTTTCCACGTTTATAATTTATTAATTTTCTATAATTTTCGAAAAGGAAATAAATTTACGTATCAGTTAATGACTTATCCCAAATTTATATTCACATTTGCACTTATATTTAAATAAATACGTGATTATATTTTTTTATTTGTTACAGGTAAGATACAGGAATTACCACCTAACCAAATATTTTTTATCACGTAAGTTTAAAAATGATCTTTATTTATATTCGCATGCATATGTATATGTATATGTGTGTGTGTGTGTGTATTCAGAGTCGCGCAGTCATACACCCACACACTAATCATAAGATCCTATGTTAAGTTAAAAATTTATAATATTACATGATAGCAATATTTGATTAATTATAATAGTCGATATTTTTATATATTTTATAGTTTTTTTATTTTATTTATCTATACATTAACATCTTTATACTTCGATATTACCTCGAATTTTATGAAAAATTAAATCACTTTAGTACCAGTAGTTAAAGATATAAATTTTTATTATTCCGGATTTTGAACATATTAAAATTAAAAGTAATCTAATATCGTCAATTTTATCGCTAATGCAGTTTTGTTTATTAATATTATTATCTGAAATTATTCTATGAAATTTAAGTTCTTAAATGAAAACTTACATAATTGTTCGGCTAATTAAATTAACTTATAATGGAATTTCATAGTACATTATTTTTAAGTTTTTCAATATTTAAAAATATTTTTGTAATTATCAAGATTTAATATTTAAAAAAAATGTAAATTTTTAAAAATATATTACATATTCCATAATTTTTGTAATATTAATTAGTAAAAGTTATTAAATAATAAATATGATTAAATCAAGTGGCGTTATTACATTTTAAATAGTAGATCGACAATATTTATTATTTAATAACTTTAAAATAAATTCGAATAAAAATGTTTTGATATTGCATATTCGTTATATAGATTTATACGTATATTTTATCTTTTATCGATCCATTTTTATTTGGACGAACCTTACATATTACTAATATCGATACTAGCAACGAATAAAAAGTATAAAATAGGTAATAAGTTAAATAGATTTTTAGAATAGCTTTCAATTTACCCCAAATGTGGAAATAGCCATCGCAAATTTTTTAATTCGATACCATCGAATCTCGAAAGGTAGGATACATGTAAAAAAATATCGTTAGCAAATCGATATATCCTTAGTTATGCAAAAAGCAGCATATATACCAACGAGCGGACGAATGTATCCTGAAATTATAGGATTGCTCGTCTCATTGTCTCCGGGATGCAAGAAGACGAGCTCTGCATAAATCATTCGATTTTCAAGTCCGTTATATTTAACCGCGAAAATTATCTGTTATTTATTTAAAGACAAAGAGGAGAGGTAAACCCTTCGCCTCGTTTTAAACAAAATTTCTTCCTTGGAATTAATTCATGAAGTTTCTCGATCTACCTACCAGATGACAATTTTAGTCGTCAATTAAGAATGCGTGCACTACTACTCTCCGAATACTTTTGAGCAAAATCAATCATTTATGTTTTTATTCGATGTTCGGTATTGACTTGTTATTGCAGAGAAGCGACCTATATACGTGACGTCATCGAGTTTCGACGTAAAATAACACAGTTATTGTTATTTTTGTTTATATTGTACCTTTTTTTTATCGTATTAATCGTTAGAAAAAACAGTTTTTGCGTAAATAAACTAAATTTATTTGAAAAAAATTTGACTCGTATGTTAAGGTTTTTCTTTTTCCTTTCCTATTTTTTTAATAAAAATTCAAATTAAACGATGGATGCAAAGTTTTTTGAATATTTTGAGTTTATTCGTGTAAAAATGAAGTCAAATTTTGTATTATTTTTCTTAACTATAACATTGAAAAAATTACAATATAAATAAAGTTGCGATAATTGTCTAATTTTATATCGGTGCCAGAATATCTCGTAATATCAATAACGAATGCTTAAAAATTTATTCCAAAATTTATAAATACCGTGATAAAGTTATAATTTCAAATTTAACTTTTTCACAAAATTACATAATTTATCGACTCGTATTTATTATTTTTTTATCTAAATTAAAAGATTTTAATACAAATTTGAAAGCTGATAAACTCAAGTGTGTATAAAACTTAACGTAATTAACCATAAGAATTTCAATTGTTCTTTGCACAGTCGTCAAACGTTGTAAAGTATTGGTCATGATTATCCGAATCAACCTTGTAACTCCAAAGAGAATTCGAAACCTTAATTACTTATGTATCTTTGGCAAAAGAAAATTTTTAATTCTATTGCTTACCTGTGCGACTGCATCTGCATCCTTAAACGAAGGAATGGAGAGACATTAAGAAAGCGAAAGAGTGCGGATATAATTTTAAACAGGAGTCCGTAACGTGTAAAATTACAATATATCGAAGCGAATTTTTTTATTTTAAACGTAGTTTTCAATGTAGTTTTTGATTCTTCGAACGAAATTGGTAATCGAAATGGAATATCGTGACGAATAAAATATAATACGGGTCGTATTACAAGCGAAAATCGTATCAGCGACACCAAAAACTGTGAACCTTCGTGAACTAAATATAAAATATAAACTTATATACTTTTTAAATGAAAAAATGTTAAATATGTCAGCTCGATACATTTCTAATAGATTTATGATATCTACCTTATTTAATTCTCTTTGACACATAGTCAAGCAAAATTTTGAATATCCGACTCGGTATTAAGAAACTTAATTAAACGTCATGGAATGATTAAAGTTAGATTTCCTTACTTTGAAAAATTCATAAAAAATTCAAATAGTCTTTACCGATTAAATTTCAAATAAGTTTTTGTAAAAAATTACAAAGATTTTAATAAAAAAAAAAACCGCGCGAACAATTTGCTGAATAAATATCCGAAAGAAAATATTACAAAGTAAGAATATTTACAATTTAAATACAAACATTGTACTAATGTGTTTGGATATATTTCACTCGCCCTCGAGTAAACTTATCTAGTAAAAATAAACATTTTA
Organism: Dolichoris vasculosae; assembly: GCA_018907195.1. Lineage (NCBI taxonomy): Eukaryota > Metazoa > Arthropoda > Insecta > Hymenoptera > Agaonidae > Dolichoris > Dolichoris vasculosae. The sequence goes on from JACCHY010000015.1 coordinate 5,153,504, forward strand.
TGTAAAGCATAACGTCACGCGAAATAAGTTTCATCCGCAATTTTTAGTATAGATCAAAATTTAATGAACGTAAGCTCATGCTTACGTGTGAAACGGTGAAATACGAAAATTAAGAACTTACTCGAAATTTCACGGCACGATCTAGACGCATCTTTAATGAAACACGTAAAAGCCATTTTTGAATCGAGACAAGAGCGAACACTATCGGTGAAATATTGGACGGCGCCTAATAACAAGGGCTGAATCTTCTGTTCCACGAAGAATTTATGATTTATGCTACGCTTTGAAATTTGACGATGAAACGCGTTTTAAAAAGAACGAATTCAACATAAAAGTGCAATTAGCATCTTTGGAAAATGTACTTGAGTTCTTTACGAATGTCGGAAAGTCATTTTTAAACCTTAAATTTAATTTTAAGTATCATAATCATACACACGAATGATAATTATAATCGTACTTCGGCGGTAACATTTACGGTACAAGGAAATACGTTTTGCCATATACGCAAAATGCATTTTACGCAAAACTGTAAACATTTTACAAGTTTATCGGAGGACGAGAATATAAATCTCGTACGAATATTAAATTTGTTTTAACGATTTGTGTGCGATTCGTACCTCGGATTATTGTCGCGCGATTATTTGTAAGGCTTACATCGGGATACATCTTCGACTATTGTATCGAGGCTGACCAACGAATGAACCAACGAACAAACGTTACACGCTTATCCTGTAATGTGCGTAGATCGGACGTTAATAATTTGTGTACACGTTTATCTTACGACTGAGATAAATATTCGCATTTAGAGTTAATTAATGTTTGAAAATTGATTTGGTTTAAAAAGTTAATTATTTTAGAAAATGTTCGTATCTCGTATTCGTTACGTATAGTTGAATGAATCTTTATGGGGGAAAGTTGCGATTTAATAAAATTAAATACAAAAGAATATACCGTAAAATTTATTTTCTTACAAGAGATAACTTTCGTGAACTCGTACAGGTTTTATGACAAATAAATTGTTTTTAAATAAATCTGTAAATATCATTCGAATAAATTCTTAATTTTATTAACCCATCAAACTATTATTCGTCGAACAAATATTACTAAATTGAAATTGTATCCTACTACAAAAAAAAGATTCCCACGTAGCCAGAAAACTGATCGTTCGACTGTAACTTATTGATGTAAAGTTAAAACTCGCAATAAAAATTATTAATAAAAGAAGAGAATTCGCGATCGTAACACAGATTTAAAAGTACTAATTTTAGCTTAACTCTGAGAAAATATATTATCGAAATACCATCTCGCGACAACAGAAAAAAATCAATGAATCGTTGTTCTAAATCCTGATAAGAATTCGAATTTAAAAAAACGGATTCTAATATCTGCGTAAAAATGAATCATTGTATCGTACGATGTTATATCTACTATAATATGTAAGAAACTGATGTTATATACGAGTACCGTTACTTATAATATCACAAGGATTTAAAAGACTGAGCTTAACGAGCTGGAGAAACGTATATTAAATTTTCAATGACAGATTATCATGCAAAAATTATGTCAATTAAAGTTTAACTAGAATGTATAACTTTTGGTCTATACAGTCTAATAATTCTATCGTTATCGAATAGTATAACTATTGGTTGAAAAGTTACTATGGATAATTATTATCTTGGTAGTCGATTAAAGTATCAGCGGTTACTCGACTATACATCTAAATTAATTCCATTTAAAACTATATTATCGACAACTTTTGAACTTTGTTCAATTTTACCGTTAGTTTCATTATATTAATTAGTCAAATCCGCATTACCTGCAATTTTGAAATAATAATATTTTGATTGAATTCAATCGTAGAGCTTTATTGGATAAGCTTCTCTCCGAATCCACTCAAAATATTTACGAGTAATCGCGTTAGCTGATTATGATTTAAGCACTTCACGATCTGTGCGGTTATTGCCATGAAAGTAGATTCGGTAAATTAATAAGGATTTTTTAAACTCCTGGGACAGTAATTACCGAAAGCGCCGCGAACGTGAAAGTTGATACGATCGTCTTACCGAAACTCGATAATATTTAACCAATGAGCTTATCACTGGTCGGAATAATTACAGTGTACTATGAAAGTGGCAATGGTTGAAGCGATAACCGATAAATAAAAATAATTTACGTGTCTTTTCTACCCATGTAGAATTTCAATACTTTTATATCTTAAATCTTTAACCTAAAAACTTTAATTTTATTACTCGCTTGGATTTCCACGTGCAATTGTGCTTTCACAATTCCGATACAACGATACAACGATACAACGATACAACGATACAACGATGCAAGGATATTAAGATTTACACTTTAAGGAAACGTAAGAATTTTAACCATTTCGAGTTAAAAACGTAAATTCAAACTTTAAAAATCAATATAAATTTAAATAGAAGTACGCCTGACCTAAAATTACATGCTTTAAAAAAAGCTTATTTTTATTTAAACCCAAACACAATTTGCGTCTTCGAAAATTATTATCTTTCAAATTGTAAAAGTAATAATAAAATCTACTTTGTTTTAAAAAAATTAAACGACTTAATTCTGTTGTATTATTATTTCATGTTATAATGGGCATACGTAAATAAATCACGAGCATTAATAATAAATTTATTTCTGCAGTCGAATTAAGTGCTGTCTCTTGTCGTACTAGTTCTGAAGTACTTAAAAAGTGCTTTTAGAGCTCGCGTGAAATTGAAAAGGTAAAATTACAAGAGATCGATCAATTATCGTTCGATCGACTCGATTGAAGTGATTTTTATTTTTAAATATTTAGATGTTTATTTACGAGAGTTTCCGTTATCTAAACAGTGAACCTCAATTGTATTCGATAGCAAGAATTTGGACCAAGTCGGTCGTGTACAAGATTTTACAATACACCGTAGCAACTCAATTTCTCTGTTCAAAATCTATGCACACAGTCTTTATCTATAGTTGCTTGTGAAATGTATACTTGATTATGTTTGACACGTCATATTTATTCTTTAACCATGATTATTTACGATTCGAGTCCAGAATTTAGCTCGAACGCTTTTACTTTAGATGCAATTTCTCGAGTGGCTAATGATCGAGTTGACACGAAATAATACCACATTGCAATAAACTATTGTAATTTATCAATAAATTCCGTTACTTCGTTAGTATGATAAAAAATTTTATTTTTATCGCGTAGAAAATTTAGGGTCACGGGTTTTAAAAAAAAATTTAAACTATTATAAAATTATAAATTAACGTTATTAAAAATTAAGTAAATTATTTTTACATATTAGTATTAAAAAAAGTATTAAAAAAGTTATTTTATTTCGTTTATCACAATTACATTAATTACAAATTTTTTTTAATTAACGAAGATCTATATAGATTCTTTTAATTAAATTTGATATTCGTAAAAATTTTTTGAAACTATGTACAATTGTATAATAGAATTAGAATTCCATCGTAAATTTCAAGCGTCAAATTTTTCTGCTTGTAGTCACGAGTAAAAAAAAAAAAAAAAGTCAAGTAAAGTTTTACCGCGCATAATTGGAAAATTATTTAAAAAATTATTTAGAGCTTTTTAAAAACTTCTCGGTCTGGTATCATTGCTTTGGAACTCCGTTTTTTAATTTTCTAATTTGTTGATTTAACAATCGTATGCGTCCGAAAGAGCTCATAAAATATTTTTCAAATGTTCCAAATTACAATTGGATCGTAATTATGAAATTCGCGTTACGAACTTTATAATAGCTTTGGTATGTATTTAATCTTACATCCGTTAGTTCGATCAGTTTTCATTCATATTCAGTATTATTTTTCTCTTCGTTTGCGAAGATTCCTACGGTTTTAAGGCGATTATCAAAAGTTAACCAAGAATTTGAGTTACCGATTGTTAACTAGACCAAGCAACAGGCTGGTGAGATGAGACCGAGCTATGCAATCAACCTCAAACCCAATTCCATTGCCAAGTCTCAAGGACTTAAAAATAATTGGTGAAGTATTTCAGCGACGGACTTTAGGTGAATTTTGAGTGAATTCCAACGGATGGATTAAAAGTACCAAACGTTTGTTGCACCGATTAATAAATTTCTTACACTTTATGGCTAAATTATGGTAATCGGTCTTTCGCGCGAGATTTAATAACGATTTTGATCCGTGAAATACAAGTATACAAGAAATAAGAGAGGAACATTGTTGTTTGACTTCCGAAATGTAAACTCGACTTAATCACGCGCTACATCGGATCGTACAAGGAATAATTTTCAGTGCTCTTTTTAGTTTTGTAGTAAGGTGTACTTTGTTATCTTGACAACGAGTCTGCCAAAGTGACGAAAAGAGCTATTTACTTTGCTCGACTGCTATTTGGCCTTAGTTGCCTAACTATCCGTACAGTTATCACAAGAAAGAGTTACTACTCTTCGACAGCAATCCGAATTATCATTTTACAACATTTTCTATCATAGAATGATTAGGCTAAAATTTAGCGTTTTTTTTAAAGCTTGGAAGAAACGAGAGGATTAGATGAATCTAAACCGTCGATATTGTACATAATAATACGAAAGGCAACGTTCCAAAGTATTTAAATAAACTTGTTTTACCCTTAAGGATTCGAGAATTTTAATCTTGACTCTTTTATGGCTTATAAAAAATACGCGAACATCGGTGTTGTTATTACGATAAGGAGAAACATTGGCATAAATCGAGTAAAATATAAATAATAAGTGTGTTTGCATTTCGTAATATCAAATACTTTGTAAGCGTGTGCGTAATATGGTTACAAACAAATTTATAGCGGTACGCGTGAAATAGGCTATAGAAATGTTGGTGACGCTATTTAAATAAGCTTTTAATTAGAAATTACACTGTACTTACTTTTGAGTTTACTTTCATATAATCGGTCAATTAGTGCAAATATTTACTTTTTTAATCTATTCTCCATTGTATTCGCGGTCGCGTAAATTTTTGGAATAATGGATTTATACATAAATTCCTCCGTATATTTTATCACGAAAGTCGCCCGTTACTAGTTTTTTACTTTTCAATTTCTTGTAAATAACGCGCCGCGTAAAAGAAGAAAAATAATAGTTAAAAATTTCATAGATAAAAATTTTTTTTTTAAACGCAAGGAAAGACACAATCTTGGTATATTTAAAAAAAAAGTATGGAAATAAGCTCGATTATTTTAATCAAACGCACGATTTTCATTTCACAAACTGCCTATAAATACCGACGAATCCGATCGGTGGTAATAATAAAAAATAATAAAAAATATTCCTAAACTTCCGAACGACCAAGTAATATTTTTAATTAAAATGCGAAAAAGAATTCGCAGCTTCGGTACAAACGCCCGTTCCTGCATTAAAAGAAGATTTTGTTTATATTGGGCTTCCCAGGGAATGAAAATCGGGCTTGCGCAAAGTAGGTCGAAGACATATTGATCGGAGATCGATTAGTCTCCGGACCGAAGGAACTATTTACGGACTCAGCGTCGACCTTTTGGGATCCTTCGGCAGTGCATCGTATCTCCTTCTCGCAGAATTATTTCGCACACTTGGTCCGATATCTCCCCCTCTGAGAGAGTTCGAAACAACCGCGATGTCTTTCTCGCTCCACAAACTCCGTTTTTCCTTTATTCCGTTTTTTTCATCCGAATTGTTTCGCTCGTTATTTTACATACATTTTTCACCGTTTCGATTGGACTCTCGATGCCACGCGTCCAGAATAGCTCCGATAAATTCGTAATGATGAGGAGATAATCCATAGCGCATCCGAAGTATGCCACGAGAATATTTTTGTTTGCTTTATGAAAACGTTTTTGACGAATTGTGAACTACTTCCTTATTTAGAAACGAACCAGTTGTCGTTTCGAGTATCTTGAATGTCGGACTGTGTTGTGTATCGATTGTAGCTTTAAAAAACTGTTACACCAAAATATTATGTAAGTAAACGAGTATTCGATGTGTATTAATAATTATTTAAAAACGGAGTTCCATCGACCAGCGAGATAGAATTATTTCAATTTTATCCGGCGAAAGGAAAACTAATATTGTACGTTGTCAATTTTATCAAAAATATCTGCGCTTTCGTATACATTTGGGAAAATCTATGCATTTGTTCAAAAATTCGTAACACTTTATTCCAACTCTACTCCGACATCGCTGTAACGACCACTACTTTTATTTATTTAATAATTACTAAAAGAAATACCGTTTGATACTTTGTTTCGTAAAACAGAAAGAGAATACGTCGCTACGACTGTCAAGGGTAATCCGAGTCTTCGTTCGTAGGTTCGTTGAAGTTTTTCGCGATCGGAGTAACGACAGCAATGGGAGATGAAAAAAAAAATTCAGTGTTCGAAATTCGGAACGCGATTCTTCGGATAAGTTTCGCGTTGATCTCGAGTCATGAGCATCGGATGCGAACGAAAACTCGACTCCGGAAACTCTCGATCGATATTTTCGACTTCTTCCGCGAGCTTTAAAAAATATTGATACGATAGGAGAAATTTGGTATCGTTGCTTAGATGTTTACCGATTCGATTCGTTGTAACGTTTCTTTCTCGAACAGAAAGTAAATCGAATAAGACGAATTTGGTTGTTGTACATTTTCTCGAATGAAGATTTTCAGAAAAATTCTTGCAGCTTCCATCGAATGTTTCAAGACGGTTAACGGATACGAGCAATATTTATATATAGAAAATGTAATTTTTCTATTGTGTCGAAATTCGATTTTCACTGTATTGAAAACATCGTTCGTAACATATTTGAAACGATCGAAATTTTGAGAATGAATAATCCGTCATTTATCATTGCAAATAATATGTGTAAAAGTTTGCAACAAAATTATTTTGAAATTATTTTGAAATTTTTTTATTTTTATGCAAGAAACAACCGAAAGCCTCGATAAATCTAAACTCTGAATCGTTTTAAGTTGTAGCTCCATGATGAATACAAAAAATATTTTCAGTCACTTTAGATACGTAATACTTTGCACCAGACTTTTTAAATTTAAAGATTTAAGAAATAACTATAATTAATCATTTTAAAAAAAACTGTATTTACACAACTAAATATTATTTTAAAAATTCTTGAGATTAAATATATTATACGCGTATTAAACGGTTTTTATTGAACTATTTTAAAAATATAAAAACATAATAGAACTTACCGAAAATTTAATATACTATATCAATATTGTACGAAACGAGATTTATTATGTTTCACGAAGTTACATAGTTTTTTTACCACGTAAAACAAATATATCACTTTTTGAATATTTTTACTCGCTTGCCTCGACGTTCTAGGATCTAAATAATTGAAAATCTTCTAGAAATGTATACATATGTGTATATTACAATTATACTAACAGATAAAAAGCATTGACTCATAAAATAGGATGACAGGTTGATAAGAAATTGTACAAGGAAAAGATCGTTGAAAAATCCAGTATATATTAGGAAAAAACATAATTTTTATGATGCAGAAAAAATCCGAGCACGATCATTCGATTGGGTCCGTTTTTGTAAGGTCGATTTACCATTTCGAGAAAAGTAGATAAGAAAATATCTATAAACTATTAAAGAAAGCGATTAATCTGATAGAGAGTATGTTTAATACTTTGAAACGCGCTTCGCTTCTTTAATTCTTTTAACACGAATTTGATAAATTTTTTTTCCGCGTATCTTCCTGTACTCGGATAATCACAAAAGTGGACAAATTATGAAATCGATCATAAGTCATTGTAACGAGCTGGAATAATTTTTCTCGGCTGCATCGATTTCGTTAAATTAACATACGCAAGTAGAAATCTCCAATACGACTCGCGTATGGTAATTATTTGCGGAGCGTTACTTTTTCAGCGTTTCGCATATATAATACACGCGTTAATGGACAAGAAGCTCGGACCTTCGGACTCGGTCATTTTTATTGCATCGAATAGTATCGACGTTTATTTTTCGCACAATTTTCATCTCTCCCTCCAATTCTAAAAAAAGCGCGTTGCCCGATTTTCCGATGCGACGACTTATTTTCCCTCTGCCCGCATAATTATTTATTTTCGCAAGTTCCACTTTTATTGTTTAGAGAAGATTTTGTTTTTTCGCTGTCTCGCTTCATCTCTCGTTTCACTCACCAAACTCCAGTTTAACCGTTCTTTTTTATCTTATCGTGGTGAGCAAACACTTCGTACTCTTCGGCCAATGTCAGTTGCTACTATTCCGACGAATGCATGAAAATTAATGAGCGAATACTAAGTTAAGTTCTTTAAAGAATTTCGTCGAGAGTGTTTACAACGTAGCAACAAAATTTAATTAGAATGGACGTTAATAATATAATAATATAGTGGATAGTTTTCCCGTACCGTCCACTTTAATTATTTATCTCGAAATCAAATTTATGATTACAATTGAAATGGCGTTACTCGTGTAGCTGTAAGTCAACTCCGGTTCAGCTGTATCGAAAGAGAAAAATGCTCGATACAGAAAAATGCTCTCGAACTAATTAAATACAGTTTTTTCAATGGAAGAAATTATAAAAACTTGTAAAAAATTGCCGACTCCGTCGCTGTATTTTGCATAATTCGAAAAACGCCGCTTACCACACTCGTAAATAATTACTCGAGAAAATCATTATTATTTTAAAAAGCTCGCGGATCGTTGATTTTTTCGTACGAATGTATAGTTCGCAGTTACTTAGCGAATCGTCACTTTATAATAAATAAAGCAGTTTATCGACGAGATAAAAATGTTTTAAAGCGTACGTAATAAAGTGCATTATTGAAAAGGAATTTTCAAGAGTAAACCAACGCGTTCTTTTGTATAATTAATTAAGATTTAAAATAAAAAAGCAAATAAGTTATAGATAAATACTTAATAAAAACAGTGTTTTTCAATGAAGGCGAGCGCGAAGAGAAAAAAAAAGGTCGAGCAATACCGATAAACGAGTCTAAGTCCGCGAAACTCGGCGAGTCTCGACGTTGGGTTTTTAAGTTGGCGATCGACGAGGATTCCCGATTTCCCGAAATCCACTCCCCTCGTCTTTCGACGCGACTCGGCCCCGACACCCTCCGATATTTCAGAGACTCTCGCTCTTGGCGGACGCGACTCCTCGAAAGCGATAAAAGAAAAAAGGAGCTCGCGTCGAGCCAACGGCGCGCAATAACAAAAAGACCCAGGGAGAGAAAGATCCGAGCGAGGAAGCAACTCTCGACCTCGACCAGCTGACCGCGTCCATGTGTGCACTACTGTAGGAGGCCGAAGAGGAGCCTCCCGGAGGGAACGGAGACGGAGAGAGAGAGACGGAGAGAGAACACCGACACATGTCCCCAACTGAAAACGAGAGCGAGAGAGAGAGAGAGAGAGAGAGAGAGAGAGAGAGAGAAGGAGGACAGCGTCGGCGCTGCGGAAAATTGTTACATCGATGCCCCGAGGCTCTCCTCCTTTTGCAGTGGTTTTTGTAATCACGTACTTCACCCGCACGCTTCGATTACGGCGGCCAAGTGTGGCGCACCGGTGTAGCGTCGGCTCGATACACTGGCCTGGCAACGCCTCGTTAACGGATTCTCTTCTCTGCTGACCCTCGCTCTCCCTCGCTCTCCCTCGCTCTCCCTCGCTCTCCCTTGTTCCCTCCTCCTCCTCCTCATCCCCCTCCTCCCCCCCGTCGTGGCGAGAATTTCATCCGCGCGAACGACGTTTTCCGTTCGTGCGCAGCGATTTTCATACCCGTGGGTGAGCAAATCTCGCGCGCGGGGCCCTCGAATCTTAGACTACGGGTCTGCCAAACGAACGCTGGTGCGTACTTTGTTCAAGCTCGGATATTCCGTTGCGTCGACCCGTGAACTTTGATATTTTCAGAATATTTGTATGCAGAAGCGTCCGAGGCGAATTTTAATATTTTTCCTTCCTTTATTTATTTACGTTGTCTCATTTTTCTCTCCTTCTTCTCTTCTGTTTTTTCCTCGACGGGAGGAGACGATCATCGAGTTCAGGGGGTTGCCAAAACGTACCGATATAAAAGCTTTTGGCACCACAGTCGATACGCGCCGGTGCGAAGTGGTTTTCTCGTTTATCTTGTATCGAGAGAAACGTATTTCGTTGGGTTGCCAGGCCGAAATTTAAATCGGATATTTAACGCGTCGTATTAAAATAATTTGCAAGGAATTATCGAATGGAAAATACCGACGGGTAAATTATTCCATCGACGCGCAGCGCTGCCTAGAAAATTTTGGCCAGCCAAGTGTTTGTTTGGACAAACTTTTATTCGTTATATTTAAAGTTAGGGAAGCGTAAAGAAGATTCATCGCCTTTGCATAAATATTATTTTAAACCGTGATTGTCGGTAATATCTCCCGTTCGGTCGAAATAGTCGCGCGAAACGGTTCGCCTACGAAACAACGAAGCGCCCGATTCGTACGCGAATAATATACATTCCCCGACTTTGCGAGTAAGTCCGCGTACGAAATAAAATTTTGGAATAAAATTTTGGAATAAAATTCTGGAATAAAATTTCGAACGCCTCCGACGCGAGGATCCGATAATTGCAAAAAATGCGTATAAAAGATTTTTAATAAGCGTAAGAGCCGAGATATTCGTGCGTCATCTTTTATTGCGCGCATAAGTTCGATTCGCGTCCAACGCCAAACTCGATGCTTCAAAATTCGATGTTTGAAAATTGAAAAATTTATAGTAATTATTTACATTGTCGCCGGGAACCATGATTTATTAAAATATAGGTTTGACTCCGCCTTGTTATTCTCAAATCGTTTTCGTCGGTACGAATCAATTAGTTGGTATCGTTTTATAAATAATGGCTGTTACGTTTTTGCGAGCGCCGTTGTATTTTGACAAAGTCATTTAAGAATAATAATGTATAATATACCCGATACGACATTCGTGGGCTACGCGTACGCTTCGAAAAGTATTAATCTTGATGACAGTGCAAGCAATTTAAATTACGCGTACTTACTAGGCAGGTTTAAATAAAAAATTATTCGAGTCGTTATTCAAATCACGGCTACGATTTCTGTACGAAGTTACGTACAATGCAATTAATCATTAAAAGATGCAATCATGGAAAGCGCGGCATAAGAATGGGTTGCCGGACGGGATAAAAAATACGGACACCTGAATATCGAAAAAACATGGTCGAGAGTGGGAAAGAGAGGAGAGAGATAAAGCGGTGCAAAAAAGTAAGGAAACTCGACCGAACGTTCGCAAATTGCAACGGCGAGAAACTCGCGGTTGTAACGGACGTCGATTCGTACAAAGAAAATCCGCGGAAGCTAATGAGCGAAAGAGGCGAGGATGTAATTGAAAAAGTGAAAACAAAGTACGATACGGGAGAGAAGAGCGAGCGAAGGAGTTTGGAACGAACGAGAAAGCGAGCGATAGCAAAAGTGAGAAGAGAGGAAGAGAGGAAGAGAGGAAGAGAAAAAGAGAAGAAGAGAGGCTGAGAGGCTGAGAGAATAAATTAAATGGAGAATCCGAGCGAGTACGAAAGTGAGACCGAAAGTAAACAAAGTGATAAAGAGCGAGACGATCCACACGGAAAAATTTAATGGTGAATCCACGAGTTTGCGATGGTTGTTCAGCCTAAATTCTGAGAAATGCTTTAATGTACTTTTAAAACTTATAACAAACCGTACACGTATCCGCTGAATTAATACAAAGTTTGTTTGCTAGAGATTTATTAGCCAAAAGTAGGTCTTATTAAGATAAATTACCGCTAAATATTTTTAGCTCTTCCAATCCCGACGTGTACGTTTCGATAGTCTTCTTTTCCTTTTCATAATAATTCTTTTTCGCTCGAGAGAAGTACGATCGAGTTGCGTAAAAATACGGATCCGTGAATAGGGCCAATTAAAAACGGCGCGGTGCAATTTTCATTCGACATTAAAAAATTACCGCGAACGATAAAAACGGATAACCGTGTAAAGAATTCCTACGTTTTAGTGACGTCATCCAGCCGTTTCGCATTTACATACGGGATATAATTACCGTATCATCGCGCGGCGTTTCAACGATACAAAAGTAATCGTTACTCGCTCGTCGATCGAACTCGTACCATTTTCCTCAAAAATCGGGAGGGCTCTGGATCTCGGATCGCGAGATGCTTCGAGCGAGGTTACCGATTCTCGTTATCGGTAACCTCGCGACCGGAGATCAACGATAAAATTAGGGAAAACGCGCGTAAATCGAGGAAAAAATTTTGTCGCGGTTCGCGCGCTCGAACGAACGGAGCATCGGCTGTGAAACGAGGAAGGAGGAAAAAAGTTTCCGCGCGCGATCCCCGTCGAATTTAAGAATCGATCGCGTTTCCTCGGAGGATTTTCCACGCGGGGCCGAGGGCAGGAGACGATCGCGAACTCGCGCAGAGAATCTCCTCTTCTCTCTCTCTCTCTCTCTCTCTCTCTCTCTCTTAGCGCGCGCGAAACCGAAAACAAGTGAAACGACGTAGGAGCGAGCGCGAGAGTGCCGGAGAGACGTGGAGAGAGAGGGAGAGAGAGAGAGAGAGACAAGTGCGCCTGCGTCGCCGACTCCCTCCTTCTCTCCCCGACCGCGGGTATACGTCCGCTGGCCGTCGACGACGACGACGACGGCGAGCGCCGGAATCAGCGAGTGCGATAGGGTAGACTCTTCGCCGCGGTTCTGACGTCAGTCGCGTTATCGACCAATGAGCGTCGTCCCCGGCTCCTCTCTCTCTCTCTCTCTCTCTCTCACTCACGCTCATCCGCTAGCGCGTCGACGCCGCTCTTACCTAGACGTCGTCGAGCATGCCCGAATGAACGGACTCTCCCTCTCCCCCTCCCTCGGTGGACCGCGTGCGCGTCTCTCTCTTCCTCCCGTCTTTCTTTATTCCGATCCCGAACGCGAGCAACTCCACCGCGGCGAGAGCGCGAGTGCACACCACGCACTTTCTAAATTTGAATACGCGCCGGCCGAAAAATCCCTCGCCTCCGTGCGTGTGCGCGGCGTTCTCGCTCTCTCTCTCCCTCTCGCTCCCTCTCGCTCCCTCTCTCTCTCCTCTCTCGCTCTCCGTCGGCTCTCGCGTTCCGCTTGGCGCGCTGCGCGCGCAAGCACAGTAGTAGCGGAGCGAGCGCCGCGGGCTTAACAGTGATTGTGTATTCCGTGAAAGACGCTCGCCGTCGGCCGACGTGTGTGCGGGCGCGAGCGAGCCGCTGGTGCGGTTGTTCGTTTGAAGTAAGAAAGAGGACGAGGACGAGGACGAGGACGAGGACGAGGACGCGAACGAGGACACGCGCGGACGTGGACGTGGACGCGGACCTGGATACGGACCTGCACGCGGGGGAGCTTCGACGGGGTTTAGAGAAGGACGATGTCGCCGGGTTACGGGCGCCTTCACTAGCCCAAGAACCACGCGTCCTCGGCATCCCGGGGCGGGATTTTCGACTTTCCCGCCGACGACGAGGTTCGCGACGCTATAAATAAAGGACCGATCCTCTCGCTCTCTCTCCCCCCCTTCCCCCCTTCCTCGCCCACCTACTCGCCACCTTCTCGCCACCTTCTCGCCACCTTCTCGACACCCTTCGGCATTCGCGAGCGCGTGTGCCCAGTGCCTCCGTCGCCCTCGACCTCCCCCTCCCACCTCCGACGCAGTCCTACTCCGGAGGACTCGGGGGCGAGAGCGGAGGAAGTCGCGGAAGACCGGCTTCCGAGTGACAGTGCGCGGCGAGGATGACGCGCACGAGCTGCTGACGTGCAACAACACGCCTGCGAGCGCGGTGAGTCTTTTTCCTTTCTCTTTCTCTTATCTCTGGCTGTCTCCGTCCGTGAGTCCGTGAGTCCGTGAGTCCGTGAGTCCGTACTCGGAGCTCGGGGCCCTTGCTCGGCTTGCGCAACATCACCGGGGACGTCGCGACGTCCTTCGCCGTCGCCACCGCCGTCGCCACCGCCGTCGCGGGAATGTCAGACTCGAGCGAAGGCTGCCGTTTTCGGAAAGTATCCTTCGCGCCGGTACGTAACTGTTGCGCGCGTACGCGAGGATCGCCGTTCGATCCTCTCTCTCTCTCCTCTCTCTCTCCTCTCTCTCTCCATCTCCTTCTTTCTCTCGACGTCTCGTTTCTCCTGCTCCTCCCCCCCATTTGCATTCGCCGGCCTCCGATAACAGGTTTAAGACGGCGGCGATCGTCGGCCGACCCTTTAAAAGGCGTTCGCGAGAAGGAGACGCCACCGACGCGGAGCCAACGCGCGTTCCAGAGATAAGAAAAATAAACGACTGCAACAACGTCGCCTTCGCCGGGGAAAAACCCACGAGTCTTGGAGCTTCCGGTGCGTCTGCGCCGTGTCTCCTCCGAGTCGGCTGTCCTTCCGTCCCCCCGCGAGACTTGGCTCCGCTCCAGGTTGGCTCTCGCGCGAACGCCCGGGACGCGGACTCTCGAGGCGGGGCGAAGAAGGAAACGAAGACCTTTTCCTCTGGCCGATGCTGCCCGGGCGCGCTCCGGAGCCGAGGAGAGTAAGCTCGTTGGACGGAGCCTCGGGTTTTCGAAAGTTCCCGGGGTGAATGGGTTGTCGAAGTTGGTATTTCGGGGGTGTTTCGGGGGTGTTGCGACGTCTCGCTCGCACACGTGGGGAGCCGGTGCAACAGGCCCTGGAGTCAGCGTCTCTCAACCTTGAACCCCTCGGTTGGGAGAACCTTAGGAAAAACTTTGTCGATCTCGTCGCTCATCCCACCCCCGAGCGTCGAGTCGATGACGATGGTGCGGGTGTATAGGTCGGAACCGCTGGTCGCTGACCCGCGTTGGAAGCTCTTGTATAATAAACCGAATTCGATCGTCGACGGCGGCGGCGATTTTCCCGAGCCCCGGGAAGTCGGGGCTCCATAGACGGGGGTATAATCGCGGGAAAACAGGGAAAAGGCTTCGACCTGGCATCGATTGCGTTTAGCTTCGGACCTCGATGACGTTTACTTCCTAAAGCGCGACGTCTATCGATAGATAGGCTTGTCAAATTTAGCGCGTTCGCGTTTTATAATCGGTGAAAGAAACGCCGACAGCGATAAGAACGACGCAGACAATACGTTTTAACCGAGTGGAATACTCGCGAATACGTACTTGGACTTGAATTGTAACATTTCGATACGATAATTAATAACTCGACGTTTTTTTTCCTGTATTTTTTTTATTTATTTTAGTTTTTCATTGTTTTTCCTAAGCGCTTTTATTTTTTGAGGTTATCTTTCGTACTCTAACGGCACGAACGTTTTATCGAAACAAATATAATATTATTTTATTATAGGGGTATCGCGAGAAAATAATTTAGTTGTAAAACGAATGTTCGATATAAAATAAAAAATACATTATTTTTCGATACAACCTTATTGTATTGTTTTAATGAGATGATTACTTTACATTATGAAAACGTAGGAATGTAACGTATTTATTTTACAATTACAGCCTATATCAGCGTATGTATATGTTTATTGGAAAGTAAAAAAAATTTTGGTATAAAAATTTCTTACCGAATCATTCGGTTTGATTGAGCAAATTATGATTTTATATAAAATCGCTTCGTACCGAGCGACTCCTTTTTATTATTACGAAGCATTTAATGAAAAACATTTTAATAAACACTGGATGCTGTTTTTACGTATCGCGCGTATAGTTTGAGAGAAAAACAGCGAAATATCACATATGCAAAGACGAAAATAGCGTTACGAAACTTTTGTTTTTTAATACCGAGAGAAAAAATCATAGATGTTTGCATTGTCTTTACCGTAAGTCTCCAGCGATTCTTAATAATTGTATTAAAAAGTAAGCTAGGTTATGCAATATTAGCGAGATTAGTATGCGCACAATTAGTAAATATGACTAATGAAAAGTGTAAATTGAATTTCAAAATCCGAGAATCTTGAATTTTTCTTTATGCAAAGTTAAACAGCCACGAGCGGAATCGTTAAAATTATATAAAGAGGAATATAATAATAAATAAATGTACCGCGATATTAAACTCTTGGAGTTAGTCTCTCTCTCTCTCTCTCTCTCTCTCTCTCTCTCTCTCTCTCGTTACAAACGGTAAATATTGTCACGAACATTATAAATTTTTTGAACTCTCGCGAGATTTTTTCGCTCGCGGAAAAATCACGCGCTCGCTTAGACCGCCGAGAATTTTTGTAACGATTCGAGTCTTACCATTAAATACACGAAAAAGCCTCGAGTAGTGCCGAGACGTGTCTAATCGCTACCGCGAAATCTTATCGTTCGGGATAGGAAACTCGAATTGTATCTGCTAGCGAATAGTAAAAATTCCAGCGTTCCTAAGAATTTCCTTCGCTTTTCTTCCCGTTGTACGAAATCAATTTTTCCTTTAATCTCGATAAATAATCGAAGCACCGAGTGATATCAAAGAGATATATTTTTTTCATCGCAACAATATATTTTTACACTTAGCCATACATAAATAACAGCTTACATAAATACAAAGCAGCTGCATTTACAGCTTTTATATTATAATATTAGTAACGGTAAGACCGTAAAATGTTTTATATAGCCGCTAAAATATGCAGAGACCAGCAGCACACGTGTACCACACATTTCCTCGGCGTCTTTAGCTACGTTCTACCACATTATCTCTCTCCCTCTCTTTTTCTCTTTCATTCACTTTCTCTCTCGTTACCGCAAGTCTATCTCCTCTATATCTTCCTTCTTCCCGCGTTTGTTTAAGCCGTGAATGTCGTCGATAGCGTCGCATCGATACGCGCGTACGTGTATCTGTGTATATGTGTACGTGGGCGTGTGGGTGTGTGGGTGTGTGACTCGCGTGTGCAATAATAACACGCACTCTCGCACAGGAGTAAGCTGCGCTTTCCGGATGAGAATATTCATATTTATACGTATTTTTATTCGTACTTTTCGCTTTCCGAGCGATGATATTCGCTCCGCCGTGGCTCCGCGCGATTTTCCAGATGGATTTGTTTAAGTGAAAAATTTTGTTAGCTGCCGTGGTTCTTTTATCGCGTTCATTACGTAGACTCGCACGTGTTGATGATAAATTGATAAATAAACGGTTGTGCACATATACGTGCCGACCTTCTCCGTGCTCCTACGTACAAAACTGGATTATTTAAAGTTTTCGAGTTACTCAAAATAGACATCTTTTTTTTTTTATTGTTTTTCTAGAAATAGCGTATTATTACTCTTTTATCGCTATTTTTTTTTTATCGTTATTTGTAAAATTACAATTTTTATCGAGATATCGTTATTTCGGATGTTTTCCTTCGATTCGAAACAACACTTTTTTTCGTCTCGAAATACCGATGGAAACGAATAAACAACCAAATTCGCCTTTTCAAAGGACTTTTTCCATTTCGATTCCTTACCGTGGAACGAGCCGTAAATTCCATTTTGGCCAACGCTTGATAAACTACGAAGAAAAGAAAGTCAGTCGTGTTATGATACGTATGTCCATTGCGTTAAATGTCCAGTTAATTATTAATAGCCCGAAGAGTTTCGTTATACCGCTGAAATAAAATGAGTCTGTAATAATAATAGACTTCGCGGATGCAAATAGATATCGAAAATAGTCGAAACGGAATGAATTCATTTATAAAGCAATCGTTTTTTCATTTATTTTTCGTCGATTCTTTTATTATTAACTATTCTAATTTTTATAGCCGTACGCTACGTATTAAACACAACATTATTTTAGTTCGGTTATTCCAAGGTAAACATTCATTCAACATCGTAGTTGTTTCGCGTGGTTTTTTTTTTTCGTGGTCAATTGGAAATAAAATGTTCCGTACGCGCGTTTCATCGATCGTCTTGTAACGATTTTTAATGGTTGTACGTCCGTTTTTAAAATTGTGAAACTACCAAGAAAATTAAATATATTTCGACGAACCTTTTCCATTTTCCATTTTCCATTTTCCATTTTCAATATTTTCAAACGCACGAAAGTAACTAATGAATTCGATACAACGGTAAATTCGTTTTAATAAATTTTTCCTCGTTCCGATTGCTTTTCGGTAAATACACCATTCGAATGCGAATGGAAGAAATTTGGTGAAAAATAGCGAAATATCGGTTAAATCGCGTTAAATTGCGTACTTTCGTTATTTGTACAAGAAAGAAAAACAAATAAATAAAAAAAAAAATATCCAGTATCCCGAAAATTTGTAAAAATAATTGAACTCGAAAAAATTGTTCGAAAACGGTATCCAACCAACAAAAATCAAGGAAAAATATTTAACTATGTTCAATTGAAACGATTAAAAGCGTTTGAGAATGAATGACAGCGGAGGCTCGAAACTTATACTTGAAGATCATTTTTATGCGTGTCTTATGCGCGTATACTTCTCTCTCTTTTTTTTGCTGCATTACAGCTCTCGATGCTTAAAGAGGGTCTTTCTCTTATAAGCGTTTTATACGAATGCTTCGAAAGGCCTTGTACATTTTCATAAATTTTTAGCCGGTACGAAATATGAAAATTAAAAGGAGAATTCATTAATAAGAGGCCACACAAATATTCGGTTATTGGCATTTATTTGACGTTTAACAACTTTTTACACAATAAAGGTAGATTTAGCGTGAATTTCGTGAGCTCTCGAGCCGGTGACACAAGTATTTTACAAGAAAAAAAAAATCCTGCTCGCGTAATTTAAACATCAATGAAATCGACGCTTAACCCATACATATGCATGAGCGATACGAGCGCTAGCATCGAATTGATAGAAATCGGAAAGAATCGAGCCGAATGATACTTACAACCGAGTTTTAGCGGAGACTGTACGTACGCCGTCTTACTCTGACTCATACGCGAGTTACATTAAAAACGACACAGCTCGAGAAACAGAGAAACAGAGAAACAGAGAAACAGAGAAACAAGCCCGTACGCATATATTAACTTTTTTCGTATTATTCATATCGTAGCCATGCATCAACAATTATTTTTCGAACGCTCTCTATATAACTGCGTTTCAAGATTCCGATACGAAAATGTATCTTCTCGCGTTGGCCTGCATACGAGATCGGAATTTCCGAGCGCGTGCTTATGGACGCCTTTTAAAAATATGTTATTATTGCATTACATGTATAATACGTAATTATATAATACGTACGCGAATTACTATTTTCGTAGCGTATTCGCAACGAGGCTCGCGTTTTCAGATTCTACGAGTTCCTAAACGCCGACCGAGCTCTATATTTATTTTCCCGTTTCCGAAGATCCCGCCGCGCTCCAAAGTTTGAGCGCTCGTTTTCTTTCATCCGAATGAAATTACCTTTAACGAGTCCGCGTGTTTATTATCCCGAGCGAGTGAGATAAAACCCTCGAGACTCGGTCGGTATTAGTGCGGTACGAGTGCGGTACGAGTGCGAGCGAGAGGGTCGTCGAATTTTCAATGATAACGCTCGAAAATGCGATTAATCCTCTTTTAAAATGCATGCAACAACTTTCAACTAATCCCGAGAATGCGAGCCTCGAATTAAAATAGTTCGTTAATCGTCCGATCCGCGGTAAAGCAAGATTGCGGAACATCACGCGTGCAAGTGATTCAACCGAGTATCGTGCGTTTATATCGCGAAAATGCTTACTACAACCGCAAGCAACAATAATCGTTCCGAGTTAACGAAAATTCGGTTCGAGCGAGCGATACACAAACAATGAGCGCCGAATAATTGAGAAGGAACGTTGTTTCGATGCTTAGTTTACTCTCAACGAAACTTAGTTTCGAGTGGATTAACCGCGCGATTCCTCCTCCGTGTTACACGTACGATGACTTTGGCATCTTATACTTCTTTTCGCGCGATACTACGATAAAAAGTAAATACAAAGGCAAACGCTCCCGATGTGTATTTTAACGAATGCGCTCCGATAAATTTGCCTCTTTGCCTCTTTGCCTCTTTGCCTCTGCGCTCTTTATTACCATTTTTCCCCAGTGACGTAATTCTTATGGCATTTTCAAAATAAACTCTATGTCGCGTTATCGTAGTTTTATAAGATGATCGATAAAAACATGTTCATAATTTTTCTGCTCGCGAGTTTTTTTTTTTCTTTTTCGCCCAATCGTTTTCGCGTAAAATTTTCTCGGCCGCTCTACCAACGATAATCCGAGTATTATTTTGCGCGAAAAACGCTCGAAAGTTATTATTTTTCGCTCGCGATCGTTTCTTTTATTATTTATACATTTATAAAAGGTACGGGTTAGATTAAATTATAGCGAACGCACTCCGCACTCGTAAACGGAAAATATTTACCGTTTTGGAATTATAAGTTAATAAGGTATTCCACGTTCGATCGGAAAAGAATGGATTCAACGATCCGCGGTCTTAAAAAATTTCTCCGCTCGGCGACCTTTAAGTTCGTTCGTGCAAAAAAAAAAGAAAAGAAAGAAAGAACAAAAGAAAATATAAATAACGAACCGCGGAAAGATCGTCGACACTTTTCCAAGCTAACGATCCACGACTTAAACGTTTAAATCGTTATAAATCAAGTTTTTCTTTTTCTCGAATCAATCTCGAAAAATATTTTTCTCCGCTCCATCGCTCGAAAACATTAATGATCGACGCGTGCATCGAGCGAACGATACGCGTAAACAACGCGCGACTCGACGTACGCTAAATAACCAAGGAACGAACGGTCCAACGACTTCGATAGCGAGCGAGCGATAATGACTTTGGTGTCGAAAAGAATGCCAAAAGAAAATGTCGAAATCGGATCCATTAACCGTCCGTTCCAGTCCGTCCAAAAATCCGTCGAGAAGAGATTATCGCGTTCTCGCGCGGTTAAAAAAAGAAAATTGGGGCTCGCGGAAAATTCCTCCCTCTCCGAACCGACGACCCCCTTCGCTTTCCCATGAAAAATAAAAGATGGCTCGATTGGCACACCGTTATTTCAATTAGCGCTATCTCCGTTCGTTCGTCGACCATTTACACTCGTTAAAACAAAATTAATGCCACTCCCGAGTCGCGGGGTGTTGAGTAATCGAAGGAAGAGGGGAGGAGTAACTCCGCGGGATGCGTTTGATTTACGATCGCGCGTCGGTTTTTCGACAACCGCGACGATCGCTTTCCTCGTTTAAGGCTACGCCCGGAATTGGAAAGGCCGTGGCTGCGGATTCGGCTCCGGTGGTTCCATCGGAAGCGTCTTTTTTACGACCCGAGTCGCTCTTTCGAGATAAATTTGGCAAAAAGGAATTTCACCGATTAAGCGCCTCCGCTCGAACCCGGTTAAATATATCGCTCCTTTTATCCGATCTCGAGCGAAAAATTATTACATAATGCCGTTATTAAGAGACGATGATTATTTACTTTTATCACCCCTTTGATCAATCGGCGCGAATCGAGGAATATTTATAGCTCTCCGGTTCTATTAATAAACAATGTTTACATCGAAATAGCGGTCGAGTCGTTGGATCCTTGAGAAGACGATTTTCGCGAGAACGTCGTTATCCGTATCGAAGGTATCGAAGGTATCGAAGGATGAAGCGACGCGCGACGTACAATTGTAAAAGAAGCGGTTACACGCGGAATTCCATGGATACGAATACTCTCTAATTTATGCTAATATTCTCGTACGCGTCGTGATAAACGTGTGATCGAACGCAGGAAAGGTGAAATCGTATATTCGCGCAATTATCGAGAGATTAGATAAACAAACTGTGTTTTTTTTTACGATCGGTAACCAATAGGAAGGAAGAAAAATACGTGAAATTCCATTTTCATTGGTGCATTAAAGCCTCGAACAAAGTACAAACGTAAACCGATAATTATCGAGTCGAAAGGAGAAGTGAGTCAGCAGCGAATTCTTTCGATCGGCGGCATTTTTATAAGTATATGTTTTGTAACAAACGCGACTTCGCATCGGACCTACTATCGTATATACACCGCTTCATCGATATAAATAGGATTCCGGTGGTAGATATAAGTAGTCGTCGACGAGTAAATTCCTCCCTTAAAATTGACCGTGAAAACGAGGGTGCGAGGATTTTCTTGCGTTCGCGACGGAAGCTCGAGCGTGGAAAACTCGAAGCGGACGTCGCGATACCTAATCTCGCGAATTTAGCCACGGCCACGGTTGTGTAACGAGTTCGCGGCTCGCGTCGATTAAAATAAATCGATCGCTCGCGAGTGCGGGACGTCGAGGGGTGCGACTCCACTCGTTAAAGAGCGAAGTTGTCGGTCGATTTACGCTCGAGCGCGATAATCCGGCTACTTTGTAAATCGAGAATCCGGCCTGTCGATTGTTCGGAAGGTTTTCGTCGGTTTCCTCCGCCTGTTAAGTTCGAGATTACGTTATCCGTTGATTCCGTTGATTAGCGACGGTTGGACCGCGAGTCCCGTTCGATGGATGGACGACGTCTGCCAAAGACATCTCTCAAGAGGTCGTAATTAATTGTAAGCGCTGTAAATTTAAAATTCACGACCGCTCGTTCGTATTCGTGAATCGAGGGCTCGATTCAACGATCGTTTTTATCGAACCGTTGCGATTCGCGGAGGAGACGTACGACGAACGCGGATGATATTTTTTATCGACGTTTTTCGAAAGATTACCTCTTAAGAAACGGCAAATATTTTTCTCCGTGGATGTAAGTACGCGGTTGCCGATATCGGCCGGAGCGCCACGAGGACGTAAACTCGCGGTAAAATTTGTTACGCGTCGTCTTAACCTCTCGGATATACTCTTGGAATACGATACGCGAAGGAAAGATACGATCGTCGGATGAAACGACAATGAATGTAAATCCGTAAATCCGTAAATCCTGAACGGACTCCCGAACCGATAAGTTGTACAGTCGAGTGTATTTGGTTCGACGGAAATTTTGATATTAAATTAAATCTAAATTACTCCAAGTTAAATAGAGCGGGAAAAGTACTCGGGGGCAAATTATAGATTAACTCGATTGGCTCGCCATTCATTTTGCCAAATTTTCATTCCAAATTCCCTTTAACGCGGTACAAGTTTTTCGATCGAAACGTCTGTGTTTTCGTCGTTATTAGAGCGGAAACTCGATCTATCCAGGAAAATTAGTAAATACGTTAGCGATCGTTTTTTTATTCGTGACGTACGCAAAGGAGGAACCGTTTTCCGTAAGTTGTTGTTTCCACCGTCTATGGCTTATCGAACGTGCTCTCGTATTTTAGAGCATCGCTGTTGAATCAGCTTTAAATAGAGCGCGTAATAGTTATGCCTCGATACGATATGTATTTAAAACGAGATAAGAGATTATAGATTCACCGTGTTTACTCTCCGTAAAATTGTACGTCCATTTGAATATTGGTCGGTAATTGAATCAATGTACACCCGATACCCGAAAGCGAAACGATGTTATTATCTCGTACGAGTACATCCTTAAATATGATAATAATAACAATAACAATAACAATAATAATAATGATGATGATGATAATAATAACAACAACAACAACAACAACAACAACAACATGATAGTTACCGAGACACGTTACGATAATAACACGCGTAAAAATTTTTTGTTGCAGAGTTTTTAACATTCCATCCAGAGGTTTGACAGAGCAGCTCTTAATCCAAAAACTGACGCAAAAATGGGTCGGAAAAAGATACAAATCTCGCGGATTACGGACGAACGGAATCGTCAGGTACGTTATCACTTATCTACATAGTTTGGTAATCAATTCGATCGCTTATCAGCAAAGATTAAATGACGAAGCTCGGCTTGATAAATGTCCGGAGGCTGAGCTCTAAAACTCTTTTCTCGCGCTAACCGACTCTAACCCTCGCCTCCTTTGTCCAGGTGACGTTCAACAAGCGGAAATTCGGTGTGATGAAGAAGGCGTACGAGTTGTCCGTCCTTTGCGACTGCGAGATCGCCCTGATTATATTCAGCTCGAGCAATAAGCTGTACCAGTATGCCAGCACCGACATGGACAAGGTCCTCCTCAAGTACACCGAGTACAACGAGCCTCACGAGTCGCTCACCAACAAAAACATTATCGAGGTTAGTGGACTTGTCCGGGATAGCTACGATGCGCCTGAGTGCGAGAGAGACAAACTGAATGCTCGCGCTTTTCGAGGGGAGAATTTTCGAACGAATTTTCTTTGCTCTACCCTTTTTTTTTTTTTTTTCTCTCTCAAAGGGATGCGTCGAGGCTTTTCGACGCGAGGGAAACTAGGACGAAGGCAGATATCGTATCGGCGAGAAAATTGTAAGTTCTCGAGCGAAAATAGTCGCTCGATGAGTTTATTATTTTCTAGTTTACGTCGCGGAACTTATGAATTATATTCTTAAATATCCGCGCGAGTATATTTGAGCGTTCGTTATGTAATTGATCTACGATTTTATAATGTATGCAGTTCGATTTCTACGGAGTAATAAATTTCGGGGAGATATTTAATGCCGCTTTTTCGCAAATAGAATCATAAAGTTGTAACTTTGGAGCTATTTTTCAACGATCGGCTTCGACGTTGATGCGCTCGACTCGTTAAGGTTTTTGCCTTTTATTCGCGCAACCTCAAAATGTAATCTATCCGAAAGAGTAAAGTATGGTCTCTTATATATTTACGAATAAAGATTAAAACCATTATTGTATATACGAAGATTTATTATTCCAGAACAAACTGATAAATACTTACGAAAGTTTATATGACAAATTTTAGATAAGCGCTTACTTATTGCAATACTTTTCGACCGATAATAACGAACAGGCGGTAATTGAGCCAAGATTTCCTTACAGCTGATGCTAATAAATGCGTTTGGTTCTTTGTTTTTTTTTTTTTTTTTTTTTTTTTTGGAAGCTCCAACTAAATTAGGGAAAAAGTTTTATCGCCAAAAATACGTTATATAAATATTATTTGTAAATCGGAAAATATTTAGTTTCGATCGTACGGTAATAAAAAAAACATGGTTTTATCTTGTAGATATTTTAAATTATTCCATAATTGTAGATAACATTTTAAACGATACGATGAATTTGAGTTTTATACGTTTCGTCGAAGAAAAAACTTTTTTGTAATTTTCTGTAATTTTTTAAAAGTTAACGCGTTCGAAAGGATACGAGCTAATTTTTTATAGTTAATATTAAATCTAAGCGCTCGATAAGAAAAGTCGTTGAATATTATAAAGGAAGCTCGATGAAAAATACAAAGAGAGTCTAAAAAATTATTTAAATTAATTAAAAATTCTTTGTTTTCGTAACAATTTCTTAACCGTGTGACCTAAATATAAAAGGTAGGTTTTAACGGCGTTTATTCGTTAAATTTTCAAATCCATTAACCAATATCACGAGTATATATTTCTTATTTAAATATTTAATATCGAAAAACTCTACCAGGCGATAAAAATTTCTCGGTTATCTGCTCGCGTAAGCTAATATTTTGAACAGAAACGTCATTTTCTCAAACGCCATTAGCATACTTTTGAATTATACGAGGAAGAGAATTATCATAAATATGGTTGACGTCGGGTACAACCGGATCGTATTCCTCCTTCTCGTTCGATTACGCAAAAAAATAATACTTGGTTGAACCGTAAAAAAAAAAAGAATCGTCTGGGTCAAATTTTTGCCAACTTCCGTTTCGACTCGCCTTCGACTCGCCTTCGAATCGTCCTCTTTTTACTCTCTCTCTCTCTCTCTCTCTCTCTCTCGAATGCCAAAATCATAGATAACGACGGTTCGATAAAAAAGGAAGAAGAGAAAGACAACGAGAAAGACAACGAGAAAGACAACGAGAAAGACAACGAAAAAGACAGAAGGAAGAAAAGGGAGAGAGGAAAAAAAAAAAGGGTCTGCGCGTATGGTTTGCACGTGCATGTGTATGGGAGCGTCGCTAGTTAGCGTTTGCATGCGAAAGGTTGTGTGCCCTCGGGCGGTGTGGTCACGTGAACCTGTCTGCTGACACTTGCAGGCGCTCAACAAGAAGGAGCATAAGGGCGCGATGTCCCCGGAGAGTCCGGAGCCGGACGCCCAGGAGTACAACCTGACGCCCCGCACCGAGGCCAAGTACGCCAAGATCGACGAGGACTTCCAGATGCTCATACGGAACCAGCACAACGGCTCGAGGGTCAGTTTGCCCCCCGGACTCCTAATCTCCGACTCCTACCCTTCCTCCGCTAACCGACCTGCTTTCTGTCTCTCTTCACAGGGTATGGGACAATCCAATTACACGCTGCCCGTGACCGTGCCTGTAAATAGTTATGGGGAGCAAATGCTTGGCTCTAGTCCGCAAATTGCACACACCAGCATCTCTCCGAGGCCGTCGTCCTCCGAAACGGATTCAGGTAAGCGCTTGGTTTATATATATATATATATATATATATATATATATATGGTACTCGTGGGGGAGGTACGCGGTGCGAAACTCGAGTCTCGCCTCGAGTCTCGGCTCGAGAGATAGAGACCAATGTTTTGTCGCGTGCGCAGTGTATCCACCGGGAGGCATGTTGGAGATGAGCAACGGATACCCGCCGTCGGCGTCCCCCTTGGGCGGATCACCGAGTCCGGGGCCTTCGCCCGCGCTCGGAGTCGCCGTCTCCAAGGGCAACCCGTCGAGGCACTCGCCCCAGCCGCCGCCGCCGCCGCATCCTCACCGGGGTAACCTGCGCGTAGTCATACCCACGCCTCTCGCCCAGTCCCTCGCCGAGGAGGCCAACTACGACGTGAGTTTTGTATCTTAAGACGCGTTGCTTCGGGGGAGATCGACGGGGAGATCCAGGGGATTTTAAATAGGTAATTTTGCTCGTCCGTGTCTCTCCAGGGTGGCCACGCGCAGACGACGCTCAGCACTCCGGTGGTGGCCCTGCAGACGCCGACGGTACCCGCGAGCTACACCGGCTTCGGCCCGACGGACTACTCGTCGGACCTCAGTACTCTCGCCTGGTCCCACCAGAGGTACGTTGATGACTTATCAATGTATTCGGCCGCCACCATGTCCAGCATAAGGTAATTCACATTCGACGCAATCATTAACGTTGTTGGAAAAAAAAACTCGGCGTGTCCAGTTTTTGTTGTTCTCGTTCTTTCCTTTACTCCCTCCCGCGATCCTTGCATGCGCGACTCTCCGTTACGCACGAGAGGAGAGTTCGACTTACGAGTCTTGGTTCACTGGACCGTTCCTAGTTTTTTTTTCTGCGACGTAGTCTAATACCATCATCGCATCGCGCGCTTCCGATCTAACTTTGTATTATCCGCACTTTGTATTATCGAATGAAGGCTCGCGACACGAAATCCTCGGGTGGTTCTCGGGTGGTTCTCGGGTGGCTTTGGTTTCGTAGGTTCGAGCTTCGAACGCCGCGGTCGCAGCTTGAAATCGTTACTAATGCATTACAGCTACTAACTAACGCTATTATCACGATAATGGCGTTATTGTCGCCATCTCAGCCTTGCTAACCCGACTCTTGGGAACGGGAGTCGGACGTCCGTCTCCTTTCGATGCAGCCAATTATACGATCGATCGCTTGTAACAATCGGGAACACAATCGAATCCTCGTTATCTTGAAACGTCCGCGTTAAGATATTTCAGCTTATCAGCCGAAACAACGATTTCCCTTTCGCGAAAGAATAAAAAAAGACACCGCGATGGAACCGATTGGAAATATTTTGGTAATATTTTCCAACGCCATCGACATTTTTTTACTTTTCAGGAATACGGTAACGCGCGAGTAATAAACCGATACGAGCGTATCTCGCAACCGAGGTGATTTCGTAAGCGACGATAAGTCAGTCGCGTATTGTTCCCCCCGTCGCGATCGGAAAATTATCCTCGTTCCCGAAGCCGTGAAAAGCCGTTCCAAAAGAAAAAGAAAAAAAAAAAAAAAACGAAACATAAGAGGAAGAACAACAAAATCGATTACGAAACTCCACGCGATCGAGGAACACTCACGAGCAACACCTCGTACTTTTCGTTGCAGCAGTCTTCCCCATCTGGCGGTGTCCAGCAGCACACCGCCACCCTCGACGTCGCCGATCCCCGTCAAGATCAAGAGCGAGCCGATAAGCCCACCCCGAGATCCGCACGCGGGTAGCGGCGGCTCGAACGGCTCAGTGGGTGGACCGAGCGGAGCCTCCGCTGGAAGTCTGCATCATCCTGGTTAGTAAAATCCGCTTCTTCCGCGTCGAGGTGACGGTGGAATCGAGCTCGTTGTCACGCTCGAGATAACGACGCGGACCGATAAAAGCGACCTCGCCTTAACTCGTACCGCGTAGTAGTCGTAGATTACGTTTCAATTTCTCAGCCGCAAAGTCCGACCGGAGTATTCTCCGTCTTCTACTTCAACGCGCTTTTTTCTCGAGATCTCGGTTCTTCTCTTCTTCTCTTCTTCTCTTTCTTTCCCGATCTCTCGGAAACGTTTCGGTCGTTCCCGGTTCGTTTCCCGTACCGTAGCTCCGAATCCGAGTTACGCGTCGAAACTACGATTCCGAGAACATAAGGTCCGATGGACGACCGGATTTATCCCGGGATTCGAAACCGCGCGCTGTTCGAAAGAG
This sequence comes from Dolichoris vasculosae, assembly GCA_018907195.1. Taxonomy (NCBI): domain Eukaryota; kingdom Metazoa; phylum Arthropoda; class Insecta; order Hymenoptera; family Agaonidae; genus Dolichoris; species Dolichoris vasculosae. The sequence goes on from JACCHY010000015.1 coordinate 5,181,932, forward strand.
TCGAGCGGTCGATGAGAAAGCGACGAGAATCGTTAAACGTAGATTACCGGAATCGGTGAGGTCGCCCGGAACAAAAACGAACAAAAACAAATAGGAGGAAAGAAACATAAATGATCGTCCGGGTCTTAGGTCACACGAGCCTGAACGTGGGTGGGCCGTCGCCTCAACCCCCGCCTCCGCCCCACCACGTGACCCAACAGCAACAGCAGCAGCAGCAACAGCAACAGCAACAACAACAGCAACAACAACAGCAGCAACAACAGCAACAGCAGCAGCAGCAGCAACACGGCGGGCCTCAGACGCTGAATCTCGTCTCGGTTAACAGGCCCGGGAGTAATCCGCCGCCCTCGCACTCGGGGAGCATCACCCCCACGAACCTGCCCTCGCCGGGGGCTCAGGGCGGGGGCGGCGTCGTCGTCGGGGATATGCGCACGAGCCACGGACCCGGGGCAACCGGGAACCCGGGAAGCGGCAGCGACTACGAGAACGGCCCGCTCATGAAGCGCTCGAGGATCACCGAGGGATGGGCGACTTAATGGTGAGGATCGAGGGAACTTTGGCTGTAGTACCGTTGTCGGATCGTTGATCGGATGGATAACGCGTCGGTAGCGATAACATTCAGCGACAACGATTGGGGAAACGAACGCTGAGAAATCTTGGCGCGTTGCTCTTGAAGCGAAGGAAGGAAGAAATAATGAAGGTCGTGCTTTGGATTTCACAGGTGCGTGCCGTCGATGCCAGCCGCGTCGCCAAGTTCGAACAGCGGCGGCGGTGTCCGTCCCTTCGCGTGGAGGAGGCCGACGGCGACGACGAGGACGTCGTTGGTGGACCCGCAGCGTCGACGCGAGCCCGCGCGTTACATCTGAAACGAACGTGAAAGAATGTGAAAGAAACATTGAGAGACGGGTTGGGGTTGGGTTGGGTAGGGGTGGGTGGGGGGATGACGAGCGCGAATCCTCCCGCGACGCGGGGATCGAGGACGACGCGAGGGAGGAATGGAGTGTGAGAAGGAGAGAGAGAGAGAGAGGGAGAGGGAGAGAGGGAGAGAGAAAAGGGCTCGAGCGCCGTCGTTTTTTCTTTCTTCGTACTTTTTTTTCCTTGAGCTGCGCGACTGCTTTTCTCTCGCGCTCTCGCTTTCTCTCTCGCGCCCGTGTTTCGTCGTATTATCTCGCTGCGATCAACGGTGGCGACGTTGGCTACAACAACAACAACAACAACAACAACAACATCAACAGCAGCAGCAGCGGTAACAGCAGCTAGGAAACATCGACAACAACGATAACGGCAGAGGAAGAATGTCTGTTGTATATTTTCGAGCGAAGAGTTACGGAACGGACGAAGGGAGCGTAACGTTTGATTGATGATGACGAGGATGAGGATGATGATTATGATATATTGATGATGATTATTATTATAATAACGATATGATACGGAGGAGGAAAAGAAGGAGGAGGATGAGGAGGATGAGGAGGAGGAGGAGGAGGAGGAGGAGGAGAGTAGGAGGAAGAGGAGAATGATGACGATGATGAAGATAAAAAAAAAAGTGGTGCCATAATGTTGAAACTTTATATAAATATATATAATATATGATTATTATATATATATATACACGATGGATATATTATATATATATATTTTCATGTATATAAATAAGAGGTGTTGTTTGTATATATGTCACGAGAGTTCGCGAAGATAATTTCATCGGGCTCCGTGACCCTACGATCACTCCGAGTGCAATGATGATGACGATGATGAAATTGTAACATGATCGATGAGGGAAAATAAAAGAAAGATTTTATTAAATATTGTATCGACACCGTCGTACGAGAACGAGCGAACGAATGGCTTTAAACGAAGTGTTATAAGGGACAATGCACAAATAAGTGTGCGTAGGAGACGGGACTTTCTTTTCGTATAATAATTTGCGAAGAAAACAAAGAAGTAAATCGGATGTGCACGCACTTACCGCGCGATTGTTGTGTTTGTTGTACTTGGTATAGTGGTCTGAGAGCAGCATAATCCGTTAATATTAACGCATTCGTTAATATCGACTATACGCCTCCGCAGCACACACTTACACTCACGCACCAAAACTTACCCACACTCGCATCCCACGTCTCGCATCTCGCACTCTTACCCCCCACTTGTCCCCCACTTGCCCCACACTTGCCCCACACTTGCTCCACACTTACCCCACACGTACCCCACACTTACACGAACAACTACATTAACAATCGACACACACCTCTTTTATTTTGTTTTCTTATCCTATGATTATTATACCTTTTATTTGCCATTCGAATGGATATCAACATTTGTGCGTACTCGATCTAGTCATTTAAGTCGTGTCTTTTTATTTTTTTTCTCTTTAATTAACGAACGATTATTATGATATACGATTATTAATACTTTTATTCGACTTCTTTCGTTATCATTCTTTTTTTAAGATTGACGAGGAATACATTGATTTTACGTTTACGTTTGTAATTTTAAAAACTCTGTCGCTTCGAATACGAACCGACGAGGATCTCACACACATGTACGATGACGATAGAGTAGAGGAGGAAGAGGAGGAGTAGGAGTAGGAGGAGTAGGAGAAGGAGGAGGAGGAGGAGGAATAGGAGAAAGAAGAAGAAGAAGAATATGTAGAGGAAGAAGAAGATGACGATGATTATTATGATGATTATAATGATGATGATGATGATGATTATTATTATTATGATGATGACGATGATGATTCTTTTTTAATTTTAGTGAGTTACATTAACGGTCTATGCCTGCTCGTAAATGCGTAAAAGTCGGCCACTGTACTCAAATTATTCATATTATACGAGAACAAGATTCGAAATTAAATATATTATAAAAAAAAGAAATACTATTAGATAGATAGTTAGGCGTATGATGTATAGCATTGTTTTAATGAACAAATTTACACGAAGACGCGCGCGCGCGCGAGCGTTCACCCACACGCCCGCGCACGCGCGCATACGCACACCTACACAAGTACGCACGCACGTACGTACTCGCATGTACACATATATAAATTCATATATCGAAAAAATAGATCTAAACGACTTTATGGTGCGGTCACACTCCTCGGATTGCCTATTTATTGAGAAAAATATAATATTGATGGGATAAGTGCAGTTCTGCATCTCTTGAATGTTAATCTTGTGCAATCGAGCGATCGAGAAGCGATCGAGAAGCGATTGAGAAGCGATTGAGAAGCGATTGAGAAGCGATTCTCGGTAAACTGAAAGGTCTGTCTGCATACATTTTTCACGAGTATTTTGCACATTTGATATTAAAGATGAAGAACGACGAAAAAAATAATTAAGGTAAACAACCCATACAAAGAGTATATTGAAACCCTTTTCATGCCTAAAGTAAACTTTATAAATTAAAAATTAATATTTAACGAGGGCTTGTCTCACAAGTATGTGTCGGTTTCTAAATGTCTGTGAAAATTGCGAACGCAAGAATAACGAACGGTTTTTCGCACATTGGCTATCGAGTTATAGACGAATAAAAAAAAAAACTAGGAAAATTTTTCTAAAAAATCGAGCAATTCTCGCGTTACTAATGAAAGAAGAAGAAGAAGAAGAAGAAGAAGAAGAAGAAGAAAAGAAAAACAACAAAAAAAAAACACTAAAAGAATCGTAACCAAATTTTCTAATTTGTACATATACCGTGAAAATTTTTTCACTCGACTCGCATCGCGAATTACTTGATCGTTAAAGGGTCGTGATCGTTGAGGAGGATGTAAAAACGTTTACCGAACGTTGGGATGCTCGTTAAGTATTTGCGATACCAGTTTTTCTCGACCACCGTAATCCGTACGTCTGTTTTTTTTTTACACGAAATATTTAATATTACGTGTATCGCAACGTGTCAGCGATAAAGTTTAACGTTGCATTTTATATATATAATATATGTATATCTATATTATATATACGTGTGTATATGTATATACGCGCGCGCGAGGAAAGGAAAAATGTGAATTCGATCTGCATCGCGTACAACTTGCAACGAAGGAAACGGAGAAAAAGGCGAACGTTGTTTTATTGCAACCGAGTGGAAAGAATAATGTGTGGAATGGTAAAATGTTGGAGGAAAGCGGAGCGCGTCAAACCTTTGTAAACGAATATATATATACATATACATATACATATACATATACATATATATATACATACATACGTATATATATGATATATATACGCGTATATTTAATAAAACAGCGGGACGCGTTTAACGTGCCGAGATTCTTTCTGGAGCCTTGAATTCTATGCCTTAATAATCCTTATCGTTATTTCGGAAGACATATCCTCGTGAGAATTGCTCTCGTGTGAATTATTATTCGAATAATGAATAAAAGCCATTTAATTGCAATGGATAAATATATTAAAGTAAATTACAAAAAAATAATAAAAGTAAAACAAGTACATAAATGTAATTTAACTGTATAGTCTTAATGGAGTACACAGGTATTTTGAATAAATAGTGCCTGGCACCATTTGTGGCCCTCCCGTCATTTAAACTGTCGCATGTGTATGCATGAAGTAGAGTAATCGTGTGCGAGAGAGAGAGAGAGAGAGAGAGATGGAGAGTGTGGGGAGAGAGAGAGGGAGAGAGAGAGGGAGAGAGATGGAGAGTGAGGGGGAGAGACGACGAAACGCGCGCAAACGCGTACGTATGCCTTTGTATGGGAGAGAGGATAATTTTTAAAGAGAAACAGCTAAAAAATATATACATATGTAAGAGAAATACATATTACATAAACATCTCCGAAGAAGTTGATTTGATTATTTTACGTTTTTCTTCATTTTTTTTTAAATTCCACAAAAACACGCGAGATAAACTCGCGCAAATGTATCGAAGGAAATCTGTTTACTAATTTTTTTTTATCGATAATCTACGTATGAATGAGTGACAAATGAAATTAACGGCGCGACTCGGTCGCGTCTTTTTGTCCGACTATGCGCACACTGTTCGAGCGGACGCGTTTTTCTTTTCTTTTTTCGTTGGTGTGTTTGATATAGAGAGAAAGCAACACGAATATTCGCCGTTATGCATATGAATATAAATATATATGTACGTATATTATATAATCTCCAGTTTTTAAGATGATCACAAAGTGCAATCTCTTAGCCAACACACTTTTTATCAAACAAAAAAAAAAAGTATAAAGAAGTTGTTATTTTTCATAAAAAAGATGATATTTAATGTATTAAGAGGTAGAGAAAATGAGAGAGTGAGAGAGAAGCGAAGATGATCGACAAATATACGCCTCATCCAGTTGTACAAAATTTTCCTATCGACGCAAAATTCGTTGTGTGAATTTCTCACTCGCTGGATATTATCGATTACTTATTATCGAGGATATATAAGGACAAGGAGTAATGATGATACGCGTGAAAATGAAAGGAATAAAAAGTAATTTGATCCTGATCTTTTTTTGTACAAAAGAAAAAAAAACAAACAAACAAACAAACAAACAAACAAACAATTAATAATAATAATGCAAACATTCTAACGAGAAATAAATACGGCAGATGAAAAGAATTGAATTCTGTCCAAACCAGTGTGATTAATTATAAAATAATGAAAAGTGTAAAAAATACGTCGATAGAAAGTCGATCAGGATAAATGGACCACTCTTCACGCATAGTTTACTTTAGAAAGTTTTAAAGAAAAAAGAAAGGTTCAGCGGAGCCGGACAAAGCTGCCATCGTTACATATGAATTAAATAATTGCAAAAAAAGAAGCTTATTTATCGAATTGTTTTCCAAGGATAATGTGTGTTTAGTTAAGTATAAATTCGAGTCTCGTTTTTAAAAAAGATGACTTTTAATTGTAATTTAATAGAGAGAAAAATCGATGTATCGCGATTATGATTATTAATCGATATTAGAAGGAATAATAAAAATGAAAATGTTATTTAATAAAGAAAGTTTTAATATTTTTGAAAAAATATATACATATATATATTTTTTTTTTTCGATGTTTACCAAGACGGGAAAGTCCGACGTTGACGACGATTTTAAAACGAGAAACGAGCTTTATCGACTGTCGAAAGATCGGGCGAGATGCAATCGCGGTATTTTGTCCGTCTCCGGTGCTGCGTACAACCAACGCTCGAGACACATACATGCATAACAAATATTACGAATATTATGATTCAAGTTGTTTATGTTTTGCTTGTGTATGCGTAGAGAAAAGAAGACGAGAGAATTTTCGCGTTTTCTCTTTGTGGTATATAGAAAGAAAAAAAAAGTAAGGACTTGAATTTGCATTTGTTCCCAATATATAGTTATCTGTAAAGCTTTTAAAAATTGTTGCTTGAAATCTTACGGAGTCTATTTGCGCGGATTTGCGAGAACCGAAAATCAGGGTGTTATTATAATTATAACAGTGTCCTCTGAAAATTTGGGTATTTTCGTAAATAACAAAAAAATGTTCTCATTTTTTAATGTAGTGTTTTTTTCGGTATTTACGAAAGTTATAGCTTATTAAAATTCTATATTGCGTTATTTACTTATGTCATTTTACCTTCACCGTAACATTGTACGTAACAAGAAGAAGAAGAAGAAGAAAAAAAATGATGATGACGATGAAGCGATGAATTTTTCAAGTTTTCCTCCGTTCGTTCAATTACACTGTATCGGAACATAGAATTTAAGAATATAATACATATTACTGCGATCCGACAATTGCGCGAGAAGAAGGAAGGAAGGAAAAAAAAACGGAAGCTCGGGTGTCGTTTTTATTCTAAGAAAGATTTTGCACAAGGAACGACGAGTATATCATAGTCGTACGTACACACGTGAAATTACACACAAAGTCGAATCGACGTACAACGTATTTTTCGTCCGCCGCGCCGAAATCCAGGGCGCGGCGATGCGTGAAGCATTAACCGAAGGTAAAATAAGGATAAAAATAAAAAAAAAAATAAATAAATACCGGTAGACACACGCAAAACTGTTCAATGTAAACGTAACTACGTTACGCGTTTTCCGCGCATGCGTGTGAGCGAGTTGATGGCACGTACACGGACCATCGCCAACACTCAACTTTAACGTACCTATATATTTTTAATACGAAGAGAACCGAACACAAATTATTATTATTATTATAGCGTGAAACCTAGATAACACCTAGGTACGATGTCGAAAACAAAAATTAAATTTAATTCGATAAAAATGTACGTGCCAGCGAAGCGAACCGACTCGCGATCGAATATCGTCAACGTTCACGTTCTTATTTTCTCCGCTGCCTTTCGTAGTCCTGTGTATTCGATAACAAACTTCGTACTTTATATTCTCTTTCTCTTTGTAGGAAAAAAAAAAAAAAAAAAAAGAGAAAAATACCAAGCTCAAAGTAATTTTAACGATTTAAGTTTCGATTCAATTTAAAGGCTTTTCTATATTACGAACGATACGATTAACCGCATTCTACACAATTCATTATCCGTCGAAATTATATTAATTCACCCTTTTCGCTCTTTCGGTAGGGAACCTTGATAACGACCCTCGCGACAAGCTCGGAGAGATTTTTCCGATTTTTTTTAAAAAAAAGCTCTTCTCCGTCGCTGAGAAACGAATCGATCGAGAAAAAGCGTTTCATAGTTTTTTTTCCTTTCTTATGCTTTTACGGACGAATTTTTTACCTCTTTCCAGACGCGTTTATACTTTTACATTTGGTTCGTTCGAGAGGACTTCGAACTTGGAACCTCGAGGTTTCTTTGCGCTTTTATCGATCGACGCGTTCGCCCAAACGAATCGACGAACGCACAAAAATTATGAAAGATTTTTTCGGCAATGGTTACTTTCTCAGCGTTTTGTATCTCTTAACGAAGTAGACGATGATTAATATTTTTAACGACATTGGCTGAGATTCGAACGATGAAACAACAACAACAACAACAACAACAAATAACAGCAACAAACAACAAACAAACAAACAACAGCAACAGCAGCAACAGCAACAAAAACAACAACAAAAAGAATAAAGATTTAGATTAAATTTTATCGATAAGAAGGAAATGTGTAAAAAAAAAAAACAAAAAACATGTACTCGATCTGAAATGGACCACCTTTTTAAAAAAAAAAAAGAAAAAAAAAGAAAGAAAAAGTACGAAGATGTGTGTTTTAGTTTCTTGGAAACGTAGACCCGGTGATTCGCTGATATTACAGATGGAAATAAATTCACGCTGTAAATTGATCTAGTTTAAAGGTATAATGTTATGTACTATCCCGGCATATATTGTCACCGCTTAGTGATTAAAGAGCTTGTAATTAGAGACGACGATAAGTTTAAATCTTCTACCGATTTAAAAAAGTTTTTTTTGTTTAAAACGATAACTATATAAGTTGGTACATTAAAAATTAATTTATTTTTTTAATAAAAAAATTGTTGCTCAAATCGATAACTTTTAAATGAATAATTGTAAGATAAAAGTAGCGTATAAAAACAATTTTTATTATCGTATACAAAAAAAAGACGCAATTGTAATTTTTAAAATTTTATTCTCAATAAAAACACTTGATTCTTCGTAGATAAAGAACGTTTTTTGTCAATACCAGTTCACTCGTTAGATCGTGGATTTTCCGCGGGAGATTCGACGATCGCACCGCGCGAAATTTAAACTCCAACTTTAAAAACGAACGACGCGGATTCGACGACTCGAGCGATCCTTATTTAACAAACAAGTACAATTTTCAAGATGAAACTCCGTTTACATATCTCGCGAAAGCGTCTCGTTCCCGTTGATAAGAAATGTGGTTGGTTCGCCAACGAGACCAAACCAAAAATCCACCCGTGCGGATCGAATTCACTATGGGACAATTTTATCCTCGAGGCTCTCCACGACTCGACCAACGAACGAACGAACGAACGAAATTTTTCCTCTCGTCCACCGATCGAGTCGGGAAATTGTTCGCTCTTAATCCGCGACGTTATCCTCGAATTTACTCGGACCGATTTCGCCGTACTTCCGGTCGTTGGGATCTCGAAATTCACTCGCGGATCGATGGTCGGATTCTTTCTATTTCCGTTTCACGAGACCTTTCGAAAAAAGCCTTTTCCATTGTGTACGCTCGTAAAAAAAAAAAAAACTGTATACGTGCATTATTATGATTCCGTAGCAAGAGAGATAAAAAGTAAAGCATAAGCATATATAACAATGTAGTCGTGCGTTAAGAGTCCCTTAGCCAATTTTAGAAGCGAGGAGGGATAAAGCGTTAATAACGAAGTAAATATAAAAAGAAATGTAGAAAAAAAATTATGTGACCAGGAAAGTAACTCGTATAGTGCCATTGTAACTGACTAATTAAAGGAGTATCGAACTTTGCGTTTTATAAGTACGTAGAGGAGAGAAACTCGTTCCCGCGCACCAAATTTTTTACACTTTATTCAGTGGTCGCGGACAAACTACGATACGAACTACGTCACGAACTACGTTACGAACTATGTCGATGGGACGGGGAAAGGCCCAACGACCTATCGACGATCCATCGATCGGCCTTGGGGAATTGGACGAAGAGCATCGTAACCACTCGGTTTTTCTTTTTTCTTTCGAACGGGCACACAAATACGTATACGCACTCGAAATATGGAAGGATAGAAAGATAAAAAAAAGTAACTAAAGTATCTTCTTACTCAATAACCGTTGTAACAATTATAATGTACGAATACCTCCGATAACAAAGTAACAAAGTAAACAAAAAAAAAAAAAACGAACACGTACGGCGTTGTACGAGATTATACAACATTTATGTACAATTTTATGCGTTGCGATTTAGAACAGAAAACAGAAAAAAGTCCATACACGTATATTTGTTTTGTTCCACGACTTCCGCCTCGCGCCAAAGTCCTTGGAAGCTGCGCCCGATGTACATACCGCGGGGATGAGGTAAGAGCTTTCGAACTCTCCGAACGGTACGCGATAAGAGGAGGAGGAGGAGGAGGAGGAGGAGGACGACGACGACGACGACGACAACGGCGACGAGGCGAACGGAATACGAAACGAGAGGAACGAGAGCCAAGGATTCGCAACTGAGAAAACTAAGCTCGGCGAAAATTTAAAACTAAAAATGTAAAACTACTCTCGTTTCAGGTGCTCGATTTTAACCAACGATCGTTATAACGTCATTATCATTATCGTTACTTTTATTTGTAATATTATTGCTATTGATTATTGATTATAACATTATTATTATTATTATTATTATTATTATTATTATTATACATCTTTAATATTATACACGAACCATTATTATTACCGATCTGTACGATCGCATTGTCATCGTCACCTAAATATCGCGGTACAAAGTCGGTCGGTAAGAGAGCGCAAGTTTTTTTTCTTTCTCGACGAACGACGCGAGCGTTTTTTTCGCGTGGATGAAGAACGAGTCTCCGCGAATTTGGAGAGATAGAGAGATAGAGAGAGAGAGAGAGAGAGAGAGAGAGAAGCGAGCGATCGTACGGAGAGAAAAGAGAAATTATTTGCGGCGGAATTTGTACACACACGATACACGTACACACAAGAAAATATACACACGCGAATATTGTGGTTAATATTTCAGTGTATCAACATAATGATATATGATTATTACGATGTTGCCCATAAAATACATTTTACTTGGTTTTTATATCCCGGCGTTTTTTATTTACCCGTCACCTAAACAACCTCCGACGTTCCGAGCGGAACCGACTCGGAAAGTTTTTCCATCCCTCTTTTTTATTTCTGTTAAAAGTGGATTTATTTCTCGAGATTTATTTACCGCGTTCGATAACGTTGATCCGAGTCGAGTAATTTTGCGATATCTCCGTTCCAAATAACCGTCCGATAACCGACTTCTTACGATTCGCGTTCGAAAATAATTTTTGAGGGTTGTTCGTTCGACCGTGGCACGACTTCGAGTAAAAATGTGTCGCATCGATGTTGGGTGTAATAAAAAAAAATGTTACGATTTATTACGAGCGAATTAATTGATTTGTGTACGTATTTTATAAATGATGCTCGATTAGTGTTTTAATAATTAATTTCGATTCAATCTATTCGCGACATTTTTTACACGGCGATCTCGATTCGATTAAGTATAAATTTACGATCGATTCGTTTTGGAACGATGTCAACTTTGACTCTCGACGAAGGTAAGATTTACGAATAAATTACGCCCAACGATCGAAATGTTTAATTTTTTTTTTTTATTAAATTTCCGATGATACGAGTTAGAAATATATTTTAAAACTATCCGTATTTACAACTCCGATAATACTCGGATAATCTAATTTTAAAAATTAGCGGTTGATCGAGTTTAATCGTTTTATATTATTAAATCTATTATTAAAACTTCGCGTGTCACAAATATTTTGAATTCAAACTTTTATAACCTTAAAAAAAATTTAATTTTTTTACGTTCATTTAAATTGCGTTCTTTATGTTTTATCCTAAACATTCGATCGAACGAATATTCGTATAATTAACGATTTTCAAACTTGTGAGGTAAGTAACGAAATTAAAAAATGTTTTTACGTAAATTATGAAACCTGCGATAAAAAGTGAATATTTACTGTTTCGAAGATATTAATTTTTATTGTTACGTCATTCGAAAGGAAACAATTTAGGCACGTGTCGTGAATCGAATCTAATTAAATTCCGATTTAAGAAAAAATTCTCGTTACGAACTTTTCTACATCGTATACGTATGATTTTGCTTTGTAAACTTTATTTACGTGACACATCGATAAAAAATTTTTTCGATACTTATCTTTCTTTCGTTTGCAGCATCCATACGATTAAAATGGTCAGGAATTTATTAGATCGTTAGATATTCGGTTAGGAATTTACGTAAAATATCAAAAATCATATTACTTATTATTTTCATTTTTCCGTTTATAAAAACTTGCGATATACGTTACCCATTTATTTTATAAACGAGTAACGAAGTAAATAATTTAGCATTTTTTGACAATTTCATCTTTAAATTATTTTAACGATAAAATTTTTCTTTTATTATATTCTTTTATTTCGTTTTAACTATAGTATTACACTTTATCGTTGATATAATCAACGTATCGTACATTTTTTAATAAAAAAAAAAGAAAACTCGTTCGCGTTCGAATTTAATTTACGTAAAACGTTAATAACGAATACAAAGGCTTATTAATTCGAACACACGTTTATTTAATTTGAGATAAGGATTTGTAAAAAAAGTGTAAGGAACGTTAGATAAATATATTTAAAAGGATAAATAAACTTGGAGCGTTGATCGTGGAAAACGTTGAATCGGTTATTTGGGATTTAATATTAAGAAATTACTGCTTGATATTATTTTCTAAAATTTAATACGTACATAATAGCAACATGTGAACATCGATACACTGTTACAAAATAATCATGAAGCATAATTACATTTGATTATAATAGCGTTTAACGTGCGTAAGGCAACATTTACATATTTTTCTTCTTTAAGTTTAAGTTTAATCTTCTGTGTAATTTTTAAAAAATCAACGTAATGTTTATAATTTTAATGAAATTAAAATAAACTCGATATTTATCGCATATAACTGGAGTCATGTTTCAATTACATCATATTTCAAATAGGCGGATAATTCCAGCGGCGTATGTACATATAACTCACATCAAAATAAATACTTTGATAATTCTATATTAATCGTATGAAATTTTCATATAAATCAACAATTTCGTTGTCATACATACTTCATAATTAACGTTGGATCAAAGCATTAAATATAATAAGTTTTAGCGAGTTATATAAAAAATATATGTTTCTAAATATTATATAAAATACGATTTATCGTAACAACTATGCGATATATAATATATTTTGAAAAATTATCGATTATTTTTCAACCCATTATATTTTAATTTCAAGTGAAAATTATACTTTTGTAATGTAAACAATTAGAAGGTAAAGCTTGAAATAATGTAACTTTTTAAATATTCTGTCAAATTTATATAATTTTTATTACACACAATTTGCCGTATACAAAATTGCAGTGCTCTTTACATATATTCATCCGAAAAATAGTAGTAAGCCGTAGAATTAATAATTATTATAAAAATCTCTGTACCGTAATTGCAGATGTGATGTACTGCTGTCAAAAAAAGAAAAACAGTAACCTTATCACCCGATTTGCATAGTTGTAAATAAATTGGCAAGTCGAGGTGATCGAAGAAGGTAAAAATTATTATAACGATCAACTTTATTAACCGTTGTGCTTATTTTTCGCTAACGCTCACATTAACGAAATAAACGAGATATTAGTCAACTAATTATCTATATGAGAATATTCGGTTAATATGTATCTCTGTTTTTTCCTTATTTGGTTCTTACTCTCTCAAGCATTTACCATAATCGTTTGAAATATAGACTCGAGTAACGTAAAATATTCATTTTCGTTATGCGTGTATTGTTTTTTTTTTCTTATATCGGTAAATATTTATACGTGATTTTTTTGTTTTTTGATTTTTTACAGTATCGCATTTTCTTTTTAAATATTTATCATACTTGTTAGAAATATAGTATCGAGTACGGTAAAAAATCGTTTTTCATTATGCATTTATTGGCTCTTTCTATACATTATAAGGCGAATGGTAAAGTAAATGCACATTTTGTTCGCACCTTCTCCATTGTACTTATAAACTCATTTTTTATTCACGATTCTGCCAATCGTCAAAATATAACTTAAACAATTAATTTAGTTTTTCGAGACTCAAGTACATAAGCGTTATTTAAATTAATAATAAAAATTGAAACAGATTTAAAGGCATTAGATATTAACTTATTATTATGAAGCTTCGATGGTATAATTTTAACTTACGAATGTTAATTGTTGTCGCGATAGGACACAGATCCAAGGTACATACTTAATATAATACCCTCAAATGATTAGGACAAAAACCGAACAAAATATCTTCGGAAGCTCTTTCGTTTTCTCTATTTTTTCTATTTTTCTCATTCGCGCTCGCATCCACACACACACACACTTACACGCACGCACGCATTCTTTCCGCCTTTCTCTCTTTCTATCTCTATCTCTATTTCTACTTCTAACTCTCTGTTTGCGCTGCATCGAATAAAACAAGTTATCAAGACACGATATTAAATTTAAATACTAATCTTTCTTAAGTTACAAAATTATTCTTTTCTGACAAAATATGAAAAACTATTTTTAACATCATTTGGCGCTTGATTTACATCTACATTTATATTTTTTTTCTTTTTTAATATCTACTTTGATTATTAATTTGTCGTGTCGTATTTTTAGACGAATTCACGCAGCATAAAATGCCTTTACCTTGTAAGCTTATTAGGAAAAACTTTTTGTAAATATTATCTTTCTTTTAAACATTAATCTTCGTTAAATTCACATAAGGCGACAGCGTTCATCACCCTTGGGATCTCCCTGTAAACAAAAAATAATTCATTATTCGATGTTGCATCGTCGAAATACTCGACGAAAATTACATACAATTTACGTATAATAATTGTTTTTTTTATGTTTTTATCGAGCAATTTTAGTTACAAATTTTAGCCAAGCTTTCAATTAATGTTATATCGCATAAGTCTAAATAAATTTGTTTTATCGGTATCGAGGTGTTAGCAATGAAGCAAATGGTTTTAAAGACAAACAGCTCTGATCTCGTCTAAAATGCATGAAAAATGACAGAAGTTGTAATTTAGAAATAAAAATAAAAATTTTAAATAAAACAATCGAAAAACAAGGAAATTTATATATTTTTTATACGCAGAAATGGTTATTTTGACGGTTTATAATCCGACACTTTAATTATTTCCCCAAAGATAAAACTTTTGCACTAGGTATATTTACATTGAAAACTGAGATTGCGACAAGTCGAGTTAAATGAAGCATGATATATTATTATACAAACACAAAATTCCATGTCAACGATATAAGCCAAGTAAACCTGAATAGTAATGTCGAGGAGAGGCGATATTATTATAGCAACATTACTCGTAACCAATAATACGAATAACAGCCGAATCAGCTTTATAAATATATTACACAACTTACGTTGATTTTCCATCAGAGCTGTCTACCCTCGTATTTAAAATGGGTTGAAGAAAAAAGTTTTTCTCTATGGAAATAAAAGTGAACAAATTGAATGGATCGACCCCCCGTATAAAAATTTCGCATCTTTTTTCGGATAACAAGATACTTTTATTTCTTAATTCAATGGATATAATTTGGTGCTGGACAATACAAGAGACTCGCTAAAAATACCAACTTTCGTTGGTTAGATTCGAATAACTAACGTTCAAAGCTATCCAATAAATATCGGTAAAAATGCTTATTTACAGGTTAGTTCGGATACCGGATGTTTTGTCGCGCACCAATTTCAAATAATACTTTCGAAAATAATTTTAAATTCGACTTACTTGTTGATGGTGAAGTTCTTCGGGTAATCGGAACAAATTTTCCTTGTGACGCGAAATGGAAGTTGAAAGCTGTAGCTTTTTTCGTTCCGACGTTGCCATTTCCTTAAGAAACAGAAAAATATACATAAATAAACCGAATAAATCAAGTGTAGGGTTTTGTGTGCGTATGTAACAAAATAAATGTTGGATGAAACACGAGCGATACAAGAGACAGACGTACTTCTCCATCATTGTTCAAAAGGGTGGTCGTCATATTATCAGCGGTGAACCATTTCTGGCTCTTCATCACGATGTTCGCGGGCGGTTCGTGAGTCGCCCCGATGTCGGAGGACCAAACGCTCACCGTCGCTCCAGAGTCTAGCTTCGCGGTTCTGTGGAACTTGAACATCGTCTCCAATGTGCCCGCCTTGCGTATAAGTTGCCAACCGCTCAATGTCACCTCCTGCAATGGTTCGGTAGTTATAAGTTTCGCTAAATCGGTCTCTCATCTCTACATTCCATGGTTTCTTTTACCGCGATAAATTTATAAAATCTTCGAACGAAATTCAATTTAAACGCTGCTCTACGCAACGAAAAATTTGCTTTTACAGTTTGAGGCCGAAGAGCTTTTTTTGCGAGGTTCTCTCTCAGCTACGAAAATAATAACGAAAATAATTACGAAATAAGGACGGAAAAGACTTACTTTGTTTCCCTTGTTGAGCAGCTTGACGTAACGGCCTTCGGGTTCAGCCTCGGTGATCTCGATGTCTCCCTTAGCCGAGCCTGTGACGCTGTATTCGCTGCTGCTTCGTTCCTCTGATTCGTCCAGGAGAGTTCGCTTCCTCTTGCCTCTTATGGGCGTTTGTCTGGAAGGTGTGGCTCGGCTGCCGGAGACGGAAACGCTCGGCGATTGAATCGGCGTGATGTTCAACCTGCGAGGAAGGGGAGGAAGGAAATAAATCGTCGGCGTTAATTTACGTCTTCGTCGAGGAAATCCAGCGTAAAACCAATCGAACTTACCTGGCCTCCTCCGACTCGAGGAGCTTCCTATAAGCCGCGATCTCTAGATCCAAGGCGACTCTGATATCCATAAGGTCCTGGTACTCCTGGAGCTGTTGCGCCATCTCCTCTCGCATCCGCGTCAATTCGGCCTCCAACGCGGTCAAGTTGTCGGTGTGCCTGCCTCTCTCGATCTCTCGCAGGTTCTCCAAGTCCCTGAGGAACGATTAAACGTCGTTGAAAAATGCACCTCCAACCTTTAACTTTCAACCTCCAATCTCCAACCCCCAACCGTGTACGCACCTGATCCTGGCGTTGAGGGCGTTGTTGCCCGTCTCGAGCTCGTCGATCCTCTTGCTGAGAGTCTCTACCCTGTTGCGCGATTGTCTGAGTTCCTCGACCGCGAGGGTGGCGGCACCGCTGTTGCGCTGCGCGTGCGAGGTGAGGTTCTTGATCTTGTTCTCGTAGAGCATCTCGATCTCCTCGCGATTCGAGCGCATCTGGGTCTCGTACTGATCGCGCAGTTCCTGAAGCGACTGCTGGAGCTTGGCCTCGTACTGCTCGGCGAGTCGGCCATCGATCTCGGAGATCTCAACCTGAGGGGTACCGACGAGGAGGAAAACAACGATTAACTCGGCGTGATCGGACCAAGGTGCGGGAACGCGAAGCTACGGGTGAATCCCAGGTTATCCCGGGTGGAACGGAGTAAATACAACCTCGAGACAAAGACGGGAAATGATACTCTTGCGATCGCATCTCTCGATGTATGTTGAAAGGATCGGTGAAGGTTGCGTGATCGAGTATCGCTGCTTAAGATTAAGATTTCAACCTCGTCTCGAGGCGTACGTAGAGAGGCGTACGTAGAGAGGCGTACGTAGAGAGGCGTACACGTAGAGGCAACAAATGGAAGGTAAGCGACCAAACGGTATCGATTACCACTTGTTTTCCTTTTCTTTTCATCTCGAGCATCCGGATAGATTCGTCGGGAAGAGACGCAGCGCCGACGAAGCTCGATTATTCGAAAATTCGAGGGAGGTCTCCTCGTTGGTACGAGAATCCCTGATCGGGAGGGGAGAGCTTGCGGGAAGGAAAAAAAACGTCGGTGAGATAAAAGAGAAAATTACGTTTGTGCTGACCTGGCGCCTCGTGCGGGTCTCGGTTAGCTCCTGCTGGTACACTTGGTCCCTGAAGCTTATGTCCTCCTTGAGGCTCTGTATGTGGTTCTCGAGGTCGATGCGTTGGAGGGTCTCCTCCTCGAGGTACTTGCGCACGTTCTCGTGGAGGGCGGTGAGTCGCTCCACCTCCTTCTCGAGTTCCCGCTCGCGTTCCGCGAGTTTCTTGCGCTCGGCCTGGGACTGGTTTAACTGTGATTGGAAATCGTTGCAACGAGTCTCGAGATGCACGAGACTGTGCTCGACGATCTGCAGGTCCTTCGTCTTCTTCTCGAGCCTGTGGGAAGAGGATACACGATAGAGATGAGTCGGTGAAGATGCAGTGACGTTTTGCCTCGGAACCGACGAGTCCAACAAAATTTCCAACGAGCGGATGGAAATTGTACGATTCCTTGGGATCGACGAGAAGCGTCGCGTAATTTTTAATCGACCAAGGCAACGAGGTTCGAGTTCTCCTTACTTTGTTTCAATTTACTATTCGTTACGCCGTATTACGTATTTACTGTACGTTTTTCTCGATGAGGTAAATTATGTTTAACCGTTCGAATGTATTGGAATATATTCTTTTGCTCGTTGAGGGTCGTAAAAAGAAAAACGATTGCAGCGTTTAATAAGAATTTTAAGATTCTTGAACCAATTGTAAAGCGATCGTTCCGTACAAAATGTGACCGGTATAAAATCGTTCGTTACACGATTTTTTTAGAGCAACTACATTTATATAATTACGCGATTCGATGTAAAATACTTTTGGGCTTTCCAACTTCGCTTCTGACGAGACTGTCTTTAAAAATAACATTAAGAAATCCATCCGTTATTTCGGCTTATTTACACATTTTTAGTTTTAAAATTCTTTCCAATTTTTTAAAATTTATACGTTTAATTACTTTGATTTACCTATAACGTACGAATCCTAGTTATTGATTAATACTCACTTTTATGCTTACGCAATGTACAAATTACTAACGTACAATTCTACATTTCATTACAATTAAAATCGTTTCAAAATAGTTTAAAACATCGTCTATTTTCCACGATTTCATTTTTAAACTTAAAAATATATTCCCTACGCGCTTATACCGATAAAAAGTTTTCTAATACTCGACATTCTCGATAATTAAATAAATAAATAATTCTTATCGATGAATATATTATTTTAAAAATAATGTCCGTAAACGAGAGAATCGCGTTCAATTTTATTTTCATTGAAAATATTTTTACTGCAAACGTTACGTAAAAATGAAGTAGTAGCCTTTTCATTAAAAAATATTTTATCGAAAAATAAAAAAGTAATTCAGGCACGAGCGGAAAAAAATTGAAAACCTGGAAAATTAATTTTTCTGCCAAGTTTACGTAACCGACGCTTATCGACAGAAAACGAATTATTTGGAATGTTTCGTAACCGAGTTACGATAATCGTCGCACGCTTACGATACTAATTGTCATATTTGTTAATGAATAGATTGGAATCATCGAATAGCATTCGTAAATAATTCCGACGTGCCTAACGCTATAATAATAATAATAATAATAACCATGCCATTAAACACATTATCAAAGAATAAATTACGACAGTCTTCGTAAGAGTTCTATAATACGTACTAAAATAAAAAACGTAAATATACAATTTTGTACGAGAAAACGATTCGACGAACGCAACGATTACTATACGGCTTTAGATAATCGATAGTCGAGCTCACCGGAACTTAAATTAAATTTACGTAAAAGGTACGAGTGAGCGTAGATCATCGAGTATCGCGATAAATCAGTTTCAATGTAAATCCAATCCTAGGAACCCGATCGAATCGAACGTCGCGCCCTTGTCACACAAAATGGGTCAACGCCCTCAAAAAAATCTTCAAATAACTCGGAATCACCGCAGCGTCTCGCCTTGCGATGGAAAAGTACACAAAGCCTATCGTAAACACGAAGCGACGACCAACATCTTTTCTCCGAGGGGGATCCCAAGAGAAAATATCTCCGAATCGTCGCTTCCAAAATTTTACACGCGTGCATCGAGAGATTACCTTCGTTTTTGGGAGATAAACGAGTTCGATTCAGCCAAAGTTTCGCGTCGACGTTATCTAACGAGGATTTACGCGTATCGCCGTGACTTTATTGTACTCGGAAAGTGCGCGGAAGGCGAACTGGAAGGAGAGGGAAACAGGAGTTTGTTATTATTGAAAATCGTTACTTTATCACGCGCGGATCGAACGTTGGATCGGTACTTAAATTTCAGTATCAGTTTTCGCTACGAGTAAGATTCGCTGGCGCAGTGTTGAAAAGGAGTTGGAGAAAAAATACGTAATTAATCTCGAATCACGGTATTTTTCTCCCATATTCTACGAGTATACATATTTCGAAATTACGTATTCGAAATTCTAATCCGCAAAGGACATAATTATTATCCTCTCGTTTCCGTGGGAAAGACGTTTCGTAATTGAACGAAGGTAGGCTTAAGGGACTGTTACAACTTTGCATCAAAGATAAAATTGCGATACGTCGACTATCGTTTATTTTTTGGATAGATAAACATCCAAGCCTTTGGAAAATCTATTCCCTGTTTCGACTAACGCGATAAAAGACACTACCGAACGTCGAGATGACGTTATCGGGCTCAAAACTTCACGCGATTCCAACACGCTTGCGTCGAACGTAACTCCGGTCCAAGATCACGAGAAATATTATCGCCTCGCTCGACCTCGAACGCGAAACGATAAACAAACGTATAAAAAATTAATTTCTTCGAGGTGTGCATCCAAGCGCGTGTAATAAATAAATAACCGATCGCAGGTTATTATTTCTTATCCAGTGGATCGCAGGTTCCGTCGCTTCGGAAACTAACTCAAAATCAAAATTTTCATTTTCGCGAACCATATCCTCGAAAAGTACTCGAGGGCGGGGCTCGAAAGAGTCGACCGTAGTCTGAGTCACACGGCTAATTACACCCCCGCACGCGAGTACATTTCCACGACAGTCGACCAAGGGCGTATGTATTTATGTATAATACGCTCCCTTTCTTTAGAAGCTAACGATCGACTCGAGTCGCCTCCCGTTGCTCGTATTGCTCGTATTGCTCGTATAAAAAGGAAACACGGTAACTTATCGACGCGGTTACTTTCGTACCGATGGCTCAGATCGGATTCTCGGTTTTGATATAACCCGTTCGATTCCCTCGGTTATTTTATTCCGACGCGGGCGAATAAAATATCGCTCTCGTCGTTACTCGACGCGGTTAGTTGTAGGAGAGTTGTTAGCGAGTCGTTAGCGAGTTGTTGGCGAGTTGTTGGCGAGTTGTTTCGATGACTAAGGAGAGTCGTAACTCACGCCGCGATTTCGTTAAGGAGGAAAGCGCGTTTCCGAGTACAAAGTGCAGTGGGTCGTCGTTCATAATTCACGCGGGCGTATTTCACCCACTAGCGGTTGGAGTGGAAAGTTTCGCCCGGAAATATACGGACGTATACCGCGAAGCTACAGTTTCGTGCAACGGAGAAACGCGGGGAAGGAGATAACGCGGAATTTCTCTACTCGTCGCGATAAAAACATTATTTTCGCACGCGTTCGACTCTAAATTAAAACGCGAGCCGTCCTAAGCTGTCCTAAGAACGGAGTCGGCGAAAGCAACGTTCCGCTTTGATAACCACCGCCGCGCGACACCGGAGTAAAAAAGAGTTACCCGAGGCAATTAAAGTATTCGTTTCACCCGTTAAGCGTGCAAAAGAACGAAGGAAGAAAGAAAACAACGAGCGGGAAAAAAAGCCGAGCGCTCGTTGTTCTTAAACAAAGAAAAGGGGAAATAGGGAAGGATGAAGAACAGGTGCGACGACTCGTGCGTCCGTGGAGGTAAAGGTAGGGGGATGGGGAGGGGGATGGGGATGGGGATGGGGATGGAGGGGGAGATCGCCCGTAAAAGGCGGCGCCTCGACGAAGGATCTCCCGAGAACCGTCGATTCCGCGTCTCCGTTCTCGCTATTATCCTTGGCCCGGTATTTCGTTAAAAGGCTCGTCCGTCGGGAAGAGGTTGGCACGAGTCGGTGGTAATGGGACGTGATTTTTTTCAGCAGTGAGAAGCCGTGAGCTTCCGTCACGGTCGTTACACACGCGCGGGATTCATTTCGGTACGTACCGACGATAACTAAGTCGAGGGACGCGTGCTTTTTTTCTTTTTTTTTTTCTCAACGACAAATTTGTCGAATCGACGAAGGAAATGGACATTATCGTCGTTCATTCAAGCTTTTCTACCGGTGATCCAACGATCCGGACGTTCCCTTTTCGCCTTTAACTCGTTGAGTTGGAATACGTTTTTTAAAACGGATAAACACGCCTTTTTTAAAAGGTAGCTGATGAGATACGCAGCGACTATTCGAGAAGCCGTAACCTACAAAATAACGGCAATTTCTTTTATCGAATTTTTCATCGATGAAAAGTCCTTCTTTTTTTCTCCCGTGCGCTTCTCTCACTCGTAACCTTTAAAAACGAAAAACGAACGGTTTATTCTATAGCTTATTCGACTGGGTTTCGTGGGTGTGCGTAAAGGTAACCCCGAAAGAAATCGATCGCGTCGCTTCGCACCCCGAACAAAAATCACACCGCCGAATTCAACTTAGGTCCTCGACTTAGGAGAAACAAGAAAAACGTATCTCCGCGTCCTCGTAAAGATCGATCTCGCGTCTATTCCCGTATCGCGGGGAAGAAGATATCCGGTGATCTTTGGTCGCGTGCGCTCCGATTCTATTTTTGCCCGGACACTCGGGCTCCGACCCACATAGAGAAAATGTAGAAAATGTAGTTCGCCCTCGAGAGTCCCATTCGCTGCACGAAAGACATTTTCTTTATGTCCGTACCTTGGAGACTAGGCTTTTTCCTTTTTATCGGGCAACGAGATTATTTTTGCGAGCGCGAGATAGAAAGAGGTAAGGTAAGGTGTTCTTAGGGGTAAAGTAGGGGTAAAGAAGGGTAAACTTTTCACTTTTCAGCCTGTGCACTCGAATTTAGTGTCTTGACGAATGCAGGTCGAGTTTTCCGTGAATTTTCTATTAGTCACAAGTAGCTCAAATTTATATTGGGAGAAGGTTACGAGAGTTTGTTTGCGTATCGTTTGGACGAACTTTAATTTATAATGTTGTTTGTTGGAAAACTAATTTTTCGTGCCTTCTTTTAATTTAATGTGGTAATTTCGAAGATTTGTATAGACAAACTTAAGCTGGTATATTTTAAAACTTCAGCCTTGGTTCCGACAACCGTAGATACGCGTACTTGTGGATATTTTTCTTGGAAGCTTCTTAGTGGATTTCCTCGACGATTAAAAGCAACGCGAATATTTTCAAGCTTTACAAATTATCCCATTAATTATAAAACGATGATGATTACGAAGAGACGTAAAAATAAACAAACTTGTTGCATTTGTTTACAAAAGGTTTTCTCGTATTTACTATGAAAAATGATTACTTTGATTGTACTTTGGTATATCGAGGTAACAAGAAAAATTTATGCTAAAATAATTCCGGTAAAAAACTATTTTATTTAATATTTTACTCGTAATTTAATCTTCGTTATGGTAATTACAATGCATTAAAAAAATCATGAATAATTTCTTCGCGTGGAATCTGTTTAAAATTATGACGTTACACCCGTGAATAACGAATCAAGGAAAACGGAAAGCGACGAATTTAAAAAAATTTAATTCTAGATAAAATAGTCGTTTCCATTGAATTTTTTTAAAAAAACAGTTAAATCATCTCGCGATGTTGCAAATAGATTTAACGAAATTAGAGACGAATAATAATCAATAATAATTACGAAATAAACGTTTCAAATTATATTCACATAATTCGTTAAGTTTCGTAAAAGGAAATTCATTTCTAATTTTCAACGATCGATAAGAGTTCTTGAAATTTCTAACCATTGACTCACAACATATTCCAACTTTTCGAGCAACCAAGACACGAACTATTTTTCAAATTTGATTTAGTGTCCTCCGTCGTTGCGATACGCACAAAATTTATTTATCCATCAAACTGAATATTTGCGGTGCGTTTAAAATTATAACTCCGTGTCAAATTTGTGCAACTGTGTAAAAAAAAAAAAATGAAAACGATATTTTTTCAAAACTTCCGGAATCAATCCAGAATTTAAATTTGAAAAACAGTTGGTTGCATATCTCGAACTAAAGTTTTGAAGCAAGTATGACGCATTGCACTTTAATATCGTGCATTTGCTTTTAATTCTCGTGTCATCATTTTTAATGGATTGTACCGTCGACAAAACTTTCCTCGCTACAAATTGCTAACTCCGTCGAACATACGAATGTCTGTTTATACTTATTTTTAATTACAAGTACGAATCGAAAGTATTTCTCAAAAGAGAATATTAAACACGCGAGTTTGTATTATAATCGCTTACCCGCATAAACCGTTAAAAAAAATTCGTTTCTACGAAGACGCAAATTTAATATAAAACTAAGATGTACAAACTCTAGGAATATCGTACTAAATTTAAATATCAGTTTACTAAGAAAACAGCATAAATTTCATTTTCCCAAATTTCACAGTGTAAATATCGTTGGATCGAATATCCCGTATTTTAAGTGCACCGTCGACAGTCGAGAGAAAAAACAAAAAAGTCTTATTTCGTCGTTTGCAAAGAAAGTAAACATCTTTTGAATATCTCTTCCTCCTTTGTAGTTAAAACGGATTTATTTACGAGTGCACGGGACAAAAAAACCCTTCATTACCAGCTGCATTATTTTTTCCAACGATGGTAAAAAGCCGCTCGGGGTAGCCTCGGTATATCTCAGTGGGAGAGATGCAGACGGAGATGCAGACGGAGATGCAGTCGGAGATGCGTGAGGTCAAGTGCATCCCGATGTCTCCCGTCGACGCTCTCGCCTGGAGCTCGTCATCCGATCCGCGAACGAGGCTAAGGGCGCGATTGCCGAGGTCAGTTCGCTTAGGAAATCGGATCGAACTTTATTCTCAAAAGCCCGTTGTTTTAAAACCGAGCGAGAAGGAATTTTCGCTCTGGGTTGGTTACGGATTGGAAGAGGTACTAAAAACCAAATATTTTAAACGTGCACCGCTTCTTTTCCCAATTTTTACTCGTATGCAGTGCTAACGATCGACGATGCTTGCGATAATTATCGATGCTTTGGTATTTAGTGCCGAGTTGTAAATTACGAGTTAACAACTTTTTACGCTATTAATAGAATGTTAACTTTGTTTACGAGCTCCGTGTTTATCGTTAAACTAGATTTGGTGCACGGATGCATCGGTACGTGTAATAAAAATTAAAGAGTAAAAAAATGTTGAAACGAAATCCCGTAATTAAAATCTTTTCAGAGATTAATATCTTTTCCCTATGCAAAAGATATACGTACGATAAAAATACTTCTGCTGTTTCAGCCTTTTGTAAACTCGTACAAGTTAAAGTTACAGTGGAATTCAAATTACGTAGATAAGATACGATGCTTTGTTTATCAGCGAATAGTTTTTATGTTAAATAGCGAATATAAACGATAAGAAAGATGCTTAGAAAAATTGTGGAACGAAACGTTTTTAAATTGTTGCGAATTGATCGCTTTAAAGAGAATCTGCGTAATGATCGAGAATCGTTTTACAACTACCGTTGCACGCGAAAACGTAAATTTTTTGTTGGACGAACAGCGGACCTTGAAATCATACGATAGTTGAAAATTGAGCAAAGGGTCGATGACGTAACTATTACAAAATATGACCTCGAGTGATCGCATCGTCAATTTTATCAATGAATGAGATGCGTTTTCTTACGAATCTAATTTTAATTAAAATTCTGTCGCACTCTTAACGATTTAATTTCAATATTGTGCTTTCCATTTTGGATATACGTTACTTTTATCTGATTGCAATCGATATTTATATAAGTATAAATCTAAATAAGTATAAGCAAGAAACGATAAAAGTAATTGCTTCGATACTTTCTTACCAATTTTGAACGTTAATCAGTTCAGATAATTTAACCGTTTAGCTTAAATACGAGTGTTCGAATAATTAACTATGGATAAAAGCTTTTACTTTCAGGCTAATTTTAACTATTATCGTTTATTGTATAATAATACTTTATAAATAATAATTATATAATCAAACGATGCATTATTACAGAAGTCCGTTAATTTTTTTCTTGTTGACATTCGTTTATCGATTTATCGATATTTCGATATCGTAACGCAATCGTAAAAATAAAGTGATTAGTCCAATCGTACCGACGTTTAATATTGTTTTTATCCGAAATATATTCGATGCAATTTTATAATATTGTAAAGATTCAAACTTTTTCTAAATTCATTATTAATTTAATATAAGAAGGAATTTTCTTACATTTTTTATATAAAGTATATTTTTCTAACATTTACGATATTTAAATTTAAAATAAAAATACAAAAAATAAAATTAAGACTTGAAATTATTATTTCTTGATATAATCTTCCTCGTAAAATATAAGAAATACTAGTGAAAAAAGATTTTCGTTATTAAGATTTTGCAATAAAAACTACGATGTAAATTATGTTTAATAAAACATAAACAAAAAGAAATAAGGTATAAACTGTACTTGTGAATAGAAAGCAATACTTTATTCATGCTTCCTTTCTATTTATGAATATCATCATTGAAAATACTTTTCTTTTATTTTAAATTTATATTTACGATTTAAAATCGGACGATCTCTAACCTTGCGATTTTATTAATCCGTTAAATATTGGCACAAGTGGTAAAAATCATTCGAATGTGAGAAAAACGTAAACGATGAACAATAAAATATACATTATGTAAATTATTTCTATTGATACAGTCTTATTAAATTATACTAACGTACCGCGTTTATTCCAACGATAAATACATAAATATTTTTCCATCTCGAATACACCGTTCGTTTTTATATTTACTCGATGCATATAAACATCGAGCTTAGGATAAGTTTTAAACATTTTTGAAAAATATTTACCAAATAAAAAAACTCGAGAATCAATAATTATTTTCAACGCGATCCTAGTTAAAAATAATTGGAATATCGATTGCAAATTTGCAAATAAGCGAACTCGGAAAATAAAAGCAACTCGTTCGTACATTATTTGTTTAAATAATCATATCAATGCAGATACGGATCTTAATCAATCGCGTACCGATTAAAATTATATTACAACGAAAAGATATTAAAAACAATCGAGCGTCCAACCAATTATACAACGGATACAATCACTTATTCCCTATTCAATTATTCAATTATTTTATTCAATTCGAACGTATATTACATCCAAGATTTTGATACCTAAAAAAAGCAGCGAACGTTTCCCTTGAACACGACATATGTTACGCGATGGCACAAGATTACGCCACAATAATAAAAGGGGCAATCTACATCTCCAAATGTGCATTATCTACTTAAATGTAATTCAAAAAAACCAACGAAAGAAACACTCGCTCCTTTGGAGTTCGGTGCTCGTAAAATTATATTTACCCCGAATCGGGAACAGAAAATTACCTTCAAAGTTATATCGTGTAAATAGAAGGAAACACGCGACATACCGACATTTTCCTCGTGCCGTCAACGAGCAAAAGTAAGGGGCAAGGAAATTAAAAAAACAAAATACGAAAAATACGATCGATCTTATGGAACCCACGTGGAGTCGGTTACACTTCCGAAGACCCGTAAACTTTCGCGCTCACCGGCTGTCGACTCCAAGGGCGGCAACACTGACGTCAGCCTGTACGAAGTTTTAATTTATGATTTTTCGTAGTCGACTTCTCCTAGTCCGAGTCTCGAGTGCGTTCACCAACTCGTCCCGATGTTTTCACGACGACGCGTTTTGTGCACGCTTCTATCAATGGCGATGAAAGGGGGAACAAACACGAAGGTAGTTTTTTTCATCTCTTCGTCTTCGTCTTGATCGCCTCGGAGGCTCTTTAATTCGTAGGCTTACGTGGAGTCTTAAGATCGCGGAGAGCATCGACTGCCAAACGCGTTATTGTTATTTTCATTTGCAGCCGAACGGAAATAGCTAATGATTTCATTCGCGACGATTTTTTTTCCTTCGCTTCTACTCGCTCTTAGGATATCGCGAACTCGATGTTTGCGTTTCGCCTTCGTGTGCACGAGTCGACGAGATGGTCCGCCCGGATTTACCAACGTGAGTCATTAATTTGCACTTGAGTTACGACCGAATCGTAGGTTACGCGTTTCATAATTAAGCTGTGTTTTTCTCCTCCCGTTCGTCAAGAGGAGGAAAAGACGCGTGTACTCGACGTTTTCGTTTAAATAAGAATAACCAAAAGACTGCGCTTTTATCTTTCGAGTCTCGTTCTAAAATTGTATATATCCGCGAGAAAAATAATCGTGTCATGGCTTCGGCAAACTGCATTCGAAGTAAGCGCTCCAAGATACTTTTTATTTTACTTCCAATCTTGTCAATTCTTACCTTTTTAATAACAGTTTTTTTACAAAATAAGAGGCAATTTTTCTAAAACTTTCTTAACAAAATATTTACCTCGTACGCGTGTCGCGATATATTTGTACAAGATTTTTCTTTGTATCAGGCTTATCGACTCGGTTATAAATATTTGAAATTACTCAACGCGTATAATATATTTTTATTTTCGTAGCCATAGCTATTTAAAAAAAAATAATAATAACATTGATCTAAAGAAAAAATATGAATTTCTTGCAATGATTCTGTGTCAATGGCATTTCAAATATGGTTTTCCTCGTAAATCGGTGGTCGTGAATGGAAATACTACGATCGAGCAACGATTGAAACTATACGGCAATAAATCCGAGCTTTTTTAACGCTTGCTTTACTTCATCGAATGTTTAACATTGATAACTACATAAATTACAACGAAAGTACCAAGAATTATCCAATTAACTTCGTATTACTCATCGATTGATTTTTACGTTTAATTTTATCCATTTTATGAGCTAATTATGATAAATTGTAACGAACGCAATTTGTACAATTTTTATCCAATTTCAACAAGATTCAAATAAGATTTACGTCACTCTAGTTTTCCACTTACTTGTACTTCCATTTTATGCACAAGATTCCGTATAAAACCTTCGTACTTACAACATCTCTCTCTCAACATCATAAAAATAATTATAGCATGAAAGGAATGTGCGAACGTAAGTTTAAGAAAAGGGAAACCTTAAACATTTTCGTAAAACGGAATTTAAATTAATATTTCTTTAAAATTTAAAAACTTGTTTAATAAGATATTAGCGAGATATTTTAACATTTAAATATAATTTTAGACGACAGGAATAATGACCGAAAATCAATAAACGTCGATCTAAAAGGTTTGCGTATTCTTAAATTTACCAATCGTTATTTTGCAAGAGAAACAAAGCGAGACAACAAACTCAAAACGTTGGAATAACAACGAGAACCATGAATTTTTCTACTTAGTTCAGGAGAATATAAGGAGGCATCGACTTTCGCCTAAAGTCGTTACGCCTCTTCGATCCTTTCACAAGAAGCGCACCAAACATTCGCGTTTCAATCTCGACTACGAATTCATCTCAACGCCCTCCGGACGTCCAATAAAAACTGGGTTTCGTTTCGCAATGAAATCCGAAGTCTTCGCCCTTCCGGCCGAATTCCAAAGACTCGCAATTACGTTAGAACTGAAAAGCGGTCAAAAGTACCGGAAGAATTGGCGTACCGACTTCCCAATTACGTCCTTTATATAATTCGTTTCGCAAGCTCTCGTTTCACGGCTCGCTTATTCCAACCTTTTAGTTATTGACCGCTGTAAATGTCCCGTTAATAGCACCTGTGAATTACCTGTTTTCGGGCATTTGTCAGGTATACCGATCCGTTTCGAGAAAATGCCTTTCGGTCCGACGCCTCCCACTCAACTCGACAATGGTCCTTTATTTACCCACTTAAGAGCGATTTGCGGTACAAAATAGATGTGAAATCTGCCATTGAGTACGGCATAAAAATAACCTAAACTTCCCATTACTACTAATCCAACGATAATAGAGGCAATATAAGTTATATCATTAAGGGATTGCACCGTTTATAAAGAAAATATATAACAACGTCATCGATCCACGAATATTTAAATAACCGTACGTTTCCTTTCGCTTTGGGCGGGAAAATTTAGACCGACACCGACACGCGAACCTTGCAAAATAAAGAAGTACGTGCATCTTTTACGATCGACTTTAATGGCTACATTTTAAAAGGAACTTTAAAATAGGGAACACTAGCAAAGTTTATCTTTCCGAAGTAATCGCTTATGATTTCACGATAGCGATCGATCCGAGTTGAAGCCTAAGTTTGAACTTGGCATTTTTATCGAGACTATTTGCCGGGTGATCAAAAGGTGACACGTTAAAAGAAACAAAACATTTACAAGTCAAATATAAAAGTTAACGAAAATACGTACAAATGCTTCGTTCGATAGCTTTGCATCATCGATAAAAATAACGATACGATACGCAACGTTTAAAATAATCTTTAAAAGAGAAAAGAAAACGCTTCTTCGTATGTTAAAATATTGCTTTATCCCGGTTAAAAAAAAGAATAAGGAGAGAGAACCAGAAATTCAAACCGATACCAAGTTAATCGGATCAAAGCTGCTTCGTTTTTGGATTAGATACCGTAGAAGCGTCGAAGCGACGCAAAGAATCGCGGTTGTATCGTTGCAGATTCCCAACGAGTGAAACAAAAGCATCGCCTAGGCGCGAAATACGATTAAAAAGAAAAAGAGAAAAAGACAAGAGAACGAAGCGAGGCTCGAGCTCCGGTCAAAAATAAAACACGTCGAAATATGCAAAGTCAATATCCTGCCGGTCACATTCGCCGACGTAAACATAAACGCGCATCGCGAGGAAAAAGGTCCCGAAAAGCCGGAACGCGTGGCCTAACCTCGAAAAGTGAACCATCCGCGGGTAAAGAAGCAAAAGGAACGAAAAAGAAACGCTAAAGAAAGAAGAAAGCAAAGGGCCACGGATCCGATGCGTCCGCGACTGCCCGTTAAAAATAGCCTTGTGCCAGTTCGCGTGCGCTTGTCCGGCTCGCGAGCGTCGGAGAAAGAGTCAATGTTTTTAGGTCAGACGACGTCGAAGCGCGTTGGGAGGTTAGAGAGAGAAAGAGAGAAAGAGATTGACATCATCACCGTATAGCGAGCCGTGACGCAATCTCACCGCGAAAGAGAAGGAAGAAAAAGAATTTCGCGCGTTGTGTCTTCCGCGGGAGGCGACGACGAAGACGACGAAGACGACGAAGACGACGACGACGTCGTTGTTGTTGTTGCTGTTCCGAAACCAAAGACCCGGGGGGGAGAAAGTACACCGAGGTCCAACGCCTTTTTAACAACGGGGTAATATCGTTTCCGAGAGTGGAATGCGAAGTACCGTACGCGCGTCGAGGTTCGAGTTAACGATCTCGATCGGATAAGTCCCGAGTTAATACCGGTATTATCGGCTCCCGAGATAACGAGGAAAATGGGGAAACGAGTATTCCGATCGTGTTTTAACTGTTCGAGCGCACCCAAGTCGGTCGGTACAATGTCAATAAAGCCGGAAAGCCTTGAGTTTTCAGTCAGGAATCTCGCGGTTTCTTTCGACGTTTCTTTCGACGTTTCTTTCGACGACTCGACGCCGCCGCGCGAATCAAATTTATGAACGATCGGTTGGCGGCTCGGAATTATGTATAAATGTGAAAGTATTACGAATCGTTGCAAGAGACATAAAACAGTCTTTTCATTCGACCTTTCCAATACATTATAACATCATCCAATAGCCTAAAGCTAATTATTACCTTGTGCATTCTTTTGGAACGTGCATAAATTAAATCCACAATTTTGTCTATATATAGAATTTGAAACCATCCCAGATTAACTAGGAATAGTAAAAATATACCGGTTCGGTACGATAAATCAAAGCTCGTTATTATACTATATTACCTAATAAATATAGTTTCATCCTCGAATATTCTTATTAAATTATAAATAAAAGTCCACGTGGATTCTGTTGATTTTTTAATTCGACCAACGACCGGTATTTACTTCGACGAATAATTTTGAAAGTAACATTACAAAACTTCTTTGCACCTGCGCTAATAATAATTCCATCCGTTAAAGTCGACACCTTCGCAGCACGTACAAAACTATACGCATAATATTATAAACACTGTGCACGACGATTATCTCGTCGAGTCTACTTAAACTTTATCGTTGCCTTGTAAGAAGTTGGAAAAGCCTCGAGATCTCGAGAGAAAATATTCTACTTATTACAGAGATGTTTCTTTCCTACGCTCGAGACCCAAGATCCTGAGCTCGCAGGACAACCAAACAAAGTAATAACTTTGATTCGCATCCTTGGCTTATTCCATCCACCCTTAAAATCTCCAGTTCGCTTAGAACGACTCGAAACTTAAGTAACGGAACGTACGCTCGAACATCCCCTCCGAGGTTTCGCGTTTCCTTTCTCGTTTCCTTTCACGTTTCCAACCAGCCCACGAGCAAAGAACCCAGGAACTCCGAATCGGTACCTCCCAAACAACGACAACGCCCTTTCCACCATCCTTGGCTACCGGTACTCCGTTCAACGTACTTGTTCTTGAGATCCTCGTTGTCGTCCCAGAGCCTCTTGGTGTCGATCTCCAGCTTGGCGCGTTCCCTCGCCGTCTCGTCGAGGAGTTTCCTCGCGTCGATGATCTCCGTCTCGTACATGGACTTGATGTTGGATATCTCCCTGGCGACGACCTCCTGGGAGGTCTGCACCTCCCGGGTCAGCCTCGAGTTCTCGGACTCGAGGTGGCGCACCTTGTCGATGTAACACGCCAACCGGTCATTCAGATTCTGCAGGTCCTGCTTCTCCTGTAAACGCGAGTACCGCGTCGGACTAAGCGGACTGTTCGGTCTGCCCCGGGTGGTCGAGCCGCTCCCCCCGATGGGCGTCGAGGTCGAGGGCTGCTGCGCGCCCTGAGTGCTCGTCGAGGAAGCCGCCTTCTTGCTCGCCTTGGTCGACATCGTATCTCCGTCGCTCTGCTTCCCTCTCGATATCCGTATCTCCGTCTACGCTCTGTATCTGCGACCTAGAAAGAGACAACGATATGAAAGCTTGAGGTTAAGTTCGGTCGCGAGGGAGGAAAGACACGGGAAGAAGACGAGAAGGACACGAGAAGGACACGAGTAGCGTCCTCGATTTCCCCTTCGTCTTCCTGACTCTCGGGTAACCAACTCACCTCCGACGCGCTCCTCGGATCACCGGCTTCCTGCTCTTCTGCAACGACTCTTTCAACGCTTCCCTCGTTCGATGCTGCTGCGGCGACGCGCGCACTAAACGAACACACCCCACGATGTTGAGCGAACAAACGGAACCGGAGAAGTGACGCCGATCGTCGTCGACTAACGCGAGGATGTAAAAACCGGCGAGGCGCGCGCGCAAACGAGACAATGGAGGGGAAGTTGGTGATTGGCTGGGCCTAGCCGGCCGGCGACCAATCGGATCACGGCTTTTAGGTGCGGATTGCGTTACGTCTCGGACTAGAGGCTAATGGCGGGAGTTTGGGAGGATTTTGTTGGATTGCGTTGGAAAATCGAGGGACGCGAGTTTTTTGGAATAGTGTTCGGTGTCCGAGACTGAGAGACCCAATGCTTTCCTAGCTTTTCGATACTTTCTTTCAAGTTTGCTTTCGAGTTTCATTTCGTACTCCGCGTCGAAAAGTCGATACAAGTTTTGGATAATTAATTTGAACGAGTGAACGCGTTTGATAAAATGTAGACGCTGATATTATTATAGCGTTTTTAACGATGTCGACTCGGATTTTACGCGTCAGGATTAAAGACTAATACAAATTAAACGTTAAGAATATTGATGAACGAGTCTTTTTTGGTTATGCGATTAATAATTAATCCGCTTCGTTTTCTTTAAGTTCTGGTTTTTCTTCTTCGCGATTAATCATAAAAATTTGTGTGCTTAATTCGCTGTGACTCGTTGCATTACGCTGTTATAGTACGCCGAAAATTAAATTTAGTGTGGTATACGATATCGATGTCGTTCCAACGAACAAAATTAACTTGGTAAATATACTAGTGTAAAAAATTATTCGTGAAAACGAATCGGTATTGAAAGTATTTGTTAAAATTATTATCGTTCGGTTCTTTACGTATGTTCGTTTTATTAAAATTAATATCGAAACATCACGGGTTGGGAATTTTTGGATAACTGTGTAGTTTGTAGCATTTTCAAGTTTTAATCAAAGGAACGTATTCGCGTCTTTTAATACTTCAAAAATGTCGGAAAATATAACGACGATATACACTTGATATATTATGGATTATAAATTATCCATTCTACATAATTCAAATAACGTTATCCATCTCTCAGCCATTTTAAGAGTGTAAAACGCGTTAAAAGAATACGTTCCTTAATAATGGCAAGTTTATTTTATCGCGATAAAAATAAAATTCGCGCGTTCGACAAAGCGGGTACAGGTATTATCGACCAATAAGTACGCGACTTGTTTTATCGACCGAGCAATTCCTCCATTATTAATTCGATCAGTAAGAATTAAAATTCATGGAAATTTTAGTCCGTGTACATTTTAACGAATTGAATTTAAAACATTTATCAAATTATACAAGGGAGAAATGCTTTTCAAATAAATTCTAATTAAAAACTTAACTTTATACATTTAAAAAAAAATTATTCTACTCGATCTTAAATCAATAAAAAAAAACCTACCTTACTATAAAAATATCGATGTTTATTTAAATTGATTCGATCGTTTGAAACATCGTTAAAATAATTATTCGTTTACGGCAGGTTTTTTTTTACATAATTTCAAATTCTAAACAGTTAATTTAAAAATTAATTTGCAATTGTCTATCGATATCGATTTATTACCTTTTTTTTTGTTTTTATAATTCTCCGACGTACAAGGAACATTGTTAATAATGTAACGATAGTAAAGAGGAACGTGAAAAAAAAATACAACTTGAATTAAGTAAACATGATAATGATATATTTAACAACCATGGATTTTCCAGAATAACTCCTATATATATCTCATACATATATATTCTGAAAGAATTATTCATAATGTAACAATGGTATATCACTAGAAAAAACTGGTTTTCCGCACACTATCAAAGGAGGGCAACCAATATGTATAATATAATTTAAGACGTTTAGTGACTTCTTTTACTTCCTAAATAAAAATATATATATGTATATATATATATACTTCATTTTATCTTGTTAGAGAATATTTTTCCTATATAATAAAAGCGTTATATTAAATATATAATATATTCATATAATCTTGTTTTTTTTTTCATTTGCAACTTATAACTTTCTTCTTAAATATATAATTTGCAGGACAAACTTGAGGTGCATCGAGTCGAGGTTCGCGCAAACCACTTTAACGCTTTTCAACGCTTTTCAACGCTTTTCAACGGTTCAATTATCATTTACGTTTACTCGCACGACCAATAATCGATAACGGCATTGTTCGTTTATCGATCGATCGAAATTCTCGATCGTTTCGTATCTAAGACATATATGCTCGAAGAATCGAATGTTTATAAAATAGGAAGATCTCTCAAGCATCGATTCATCTCGTATAATACACAAAATTACAAGGCTAAAGAGTTTGCGCGAGTCTCAAGTTTTCATAGCTTAATATCTGAAATATATATCCCGCAGAATGAATCGCTACACAATATTCGATAGTTCGTAATTAATGTACATAGCTTCGAGTCAACTTTCGAGAAAATCTTAGAAAGACATAAAAAATAGATTTACTTTTTAAAATCTACGAGAGGGAAAACTGCGTTTCGTAAACTCGAATTTACTCGCCGATTTAAATTTAAAAATCCATCTCTTCCATCTTGCAATAATTGCAATAATCGCCGATGGTTTGAATATTTTTTAAAATATGTACGTTTCAACGAATCCATCGTTGGTCCATCGTTTCAATCTCTCATCACCCGATACCAAAATCCACTCGTCGTTCACGAATCAAAACACTCCCATAATTTCACAAAACTCGGCCTATAATTTACTTATTACTTTTGTAACAATTTTCCCCCTTATCGACTTTTTATGTACTTTCCTTAGTTTTTCGCGCTAGGAAATGCTACACATTTACAGCTTTTGTGTAATTTTTTTTTGTGTTTTTGGTCTTGGCGCAGTGACGCTTCAGTCGTCTTTGGTAGAGGCGTTACAATGCGTTTGTTATTCAAAATTTCACATCGAGTACAAGAACGTGTGCATGTATTTATATTTCTCTTTCGTATGTAATATATCTGCTCCCTGAGTCGGCGATACAACCTTGTCAGTCTTTACCCACGTTTATATATTTTTCTACCGCGTTGTCCGTTATCATTTTTTTTTTTCACGGTGATTACCACACTTCAGGCTAAACAGTCGAAATCTCAGTTCTTGAAAAGGCAAACTCTGATATATGCATATATACATATATTTACATACATGCATACACACATATATATACGTAGATACATACATTTGTGTATATATATATATATGTATATTATGTGTCGTGTCGCGCGCGTGTATGTGTGAGTGTCGTGTATCATCTTCGGAACACTTTTCCTTAAGTCGGTACGGAGAGTTTTAAATCTTATTACTTTATAAAATATATAATAACGAAGACGAAATTGCACTTCAGATTTACAAAAGATATATAGAAGCACTTTGCTGATCACGTCCGAAAAACGAAATCCATAATCGTTCGTTTTTGGCCTAAACATTGTCCCCTTACGCAAACAGAAATCTCATACTTCGAAATAAAAAGAAAAAGCAGATATGCACAATTATCTAGAAACAACTTCTCGCAATAAGAAACGTTTTACGGGATATTATCTGTATACTAAATTAAATACTTTTAACGTATCAAAATATCCATTTTTACTTGATTTTAAAGGCGTTAATTAATATTTGATAAGGTATACTTTGAGAGAGCTCGTATTATTTATAAAAAATATTTTCAAGATCGATAGCTTTAGATTAAAATTATTACATTTATTTTATTATTAACTAAAGAACTAGGAATAGATTTTCCTTTCGTACATTTGTATTTAAAATATAACAATTTCCGAATTTACCACCAAAGCGTATTTTTCTCACCTTTGCCTACTCGTTGCATTATGTTGAAAAATACGTATCAACGGATCGCGTAAGATCAATTTAACAGATTGGACACTGTATTTCTTATTTATAAAGCGACTCGACGATTAAAAATATCGAATTAATTATAGGGATAATATCCATTGTTTGCGAGAAAGATATGTATACATTTTTGTTTTAAATCGAAATTAAAAGAAAATTGAAACTAAAACACGAAACTATAGAAATTTCGGATTCTGTTATTCGTGCAATGTGAAAAAAAAGTTCTCGGCGGATATTTTTCGCGCGATTCAAAGAAACATCGACGCAGCGATACGATAATAAGACAATTCACCCATCGAAATAAGAGCATTGCTCCAACGCACTCGACTGTACGTCCAAATAATCATTGACATTCTAATGTTGCAATAAATGAAATGGAACCGAATTGAACTGCTCTATCGACTGGATTCGGACCAGCGTAAGTCAAGGTTCGCTTCGCTCCGAGAAAAGAGAAGCTGGGTAACTTTTCCAAGGTTAACCACATCGCAAGGAATAAGGAAGTTACGCGAGTTCCGATCCCTGTTCGTTATCCTTTGTGATAGAGCCTCGCAACACTCGGTCCATTCCCAAACAACTATCAGCATCGTCGGAAAATACATGAACCACGATATTACCGGATATACTAACATCCATGTTTTTAGAAAGTAGAACAGATCCAAAACGGAGAACAGCGCCTAATTCCATTGGGGTAGCCTCGAAGTTTGCGTTCCAGGTAAACGTGTAATATATTGTGATAGTTTGCGATTAATAATAAATCACTTTCGGCAAAATTGGTTGGTAAGTTTGAATGTGGAAAAATTATTGTGTGTTTGATAAAAACGTTACATTAAAATCGCGTTCCGAATTTCGAGTTTCCCGATCATCCCTCGAGGAAACGTCCATCGAACGCGGACATAAATAAGAGAAATCGATGAAATCATGGGGATAAAAAAGGTCTTTTAAATTTAAAAGTATCAAAATCAAAATCAAAATCAGCAAATTTGAAACGATCGTTCAAGGCAATTTTTATAAGATTTGATTATTCAACGAATAAAAGAAAAATAAGATTTAAAGCTTGTAACGGGAACGAAATCATAACTCGAGGGATAATTATTAGAAGTGATATATACTTAATAGACAAATTCGTGTCATTAGCGACGAAGATTCGAAATCAGGTTGTAAAGCGTAAGAGGGTGAAATCGAATCGATCAACGAAACGGAAGTTCATAAATGAGTCCTTTCGATATCTCTTCGTTTACCAATGCCAAAACGCGTTAAATAAAATCAGGATCAGAGACAGGGATGAAAAATTTATAGATCTACGACTTTATTGATACACGAAAGGAATATTCCAATTTTTAATTTAAACGCAACGCCAAAAAATTTCTACGCCTTTAACGCTGGGACGTAAACAGGCTATAAAACGCGAACCCCGTTTTGAGTTTTTATTTCGAACGGCAAAAAAGAATTTTTTCGGTACGACGAAAAAGCGATTCTTATACACTGTTTGGAGTATTATTGGCACATGCACAAATGCTTGATATTTCCAAACTCTATAATCATCAAATACGATACAACGATCATCTTTTGTTCAATTTTTTTTTTTATAACACAAATAATGATTTTTTATATAACGATATATATGTGTAGAGGTATCTATATAAAGATCCATACACGCAGGTAATTATATTTATTTACACACTTTCTAAAAGTATCGAGATAGGAATGATGTAACGATTCGCGTCTTCGATGCGAATCTCGAGAAGGCAGCGGTATATATTTATCTTAAGAAATTGCAACATCAAAATTTAGCCTCTCTCTCTCTCTTTTTCTCTATTTCTCTATTTCTCTATTTCTCTTTTTTTCTCTTTCTCTCTCACTCACTCTCTTTTCCGTAATCTCCTCCTCCGGTTCTTTGATTTCTTTCTTCAATGGAAAGGTTAACCTTACATTCACACTCGGTATTCGAAAATGTGTTGAAAGCACGTTAACAAATTAATAATAATAATCAAGTGAAATATATATTTTCGACGATAACATATAAAAAGATATCTCTTAATAATCTATCATTAATTGAAAAGCAAACGAATAGTCGAATCGACTAATGTTTCAACGTTAATAATCCTTTAAAATAGGAATAAAAAGTAACGAATAACGCAAATCAATTTCTATCTACTTTTTTTTTTTAACATTTAAGAATACAACGATACCAATGTAACTACTAATCTTGGTACAAATAAGAAACCATAATCGGGTTACTCATAACGCCTGAGTATTCACTTGGTTAATAATAATGATCAAAAGGACAAGTCCGGTTGAAAATTCAAAATCCGACGTACAAACTCGGTAAAGCGCTCTCAAGTCACCTTCGAATGACCAAACGCAACGATCGCCTACTTCCTTCTTGTTTAAGCGGTCGACGGGCCGGACGAACAAAAAAAAAAAAAAAAAAAAAAAAAAAGCCAAAGGTCGATGCTGCAGGTTCTCGCGCGATGAAAAAAAAATGCATAGGAAACGTAAGGTAAATAAGTGTAGAAAAAAAAAAAGAGAAGTTATTCGACGATGATGGTGGCAAGGCGTTTGGGCCGTTTCCCAGCTTTTTGTTTTCTGTGTACGTTCGCCTCCCGTTTAGGATATCGCACCGTTTCCGCGTTCTCAGCGGAACTGTCCGAGTCGCTCCAAGTGCCGCTCGTCGTCGCGGTCGCCATCGTCGTCGTCGAGGTCGTCGTCGCGATCGTCGTAGCCGCCGACGTCGATGTTTGCTCCAGCTTCCGTTTCCTCGCCCTTGTCACTGGTCCAGGCGCCCCGCTTACGGTCACGCTTTTGCAGGTGAACAACGCGTCCTTTTTTCGATCTCTTTGTCTGCGGATGTCAGCGCCTGAATGGGAGGGACAAGCGTTTCGTTAGTACCCAAGTTTATTTCGAATGCAAAGATACAAGAATGCGATCTCGCTTTTTGACTGCACTGAATAATCAGTGTCGTTTGATTAATAAAATTATACATTTTATCGGCTTAGTTCTCGCGTTACTTATAGAAGGAAAAGTTAGAGTGTTGGAAGTATCGATCGTACGTAACTGTCCTGAAAAAGTATTTAAAATAATTTGGCATTCGCGGTTAAATACGAATTTCGGACGCGTAACTCGTCTGCAAAAATACTTTGATAAAAGTTATACTTATTCGAAGAATGCAACTTTATTTTGATGTCGGAAAATAGTGGCCGTAAAACAAAGATTTGACATATATATATATATATATATAACGAAGACTGAAACTTTATAATTATCTATTTTCAACCGCGTATCGTAAAATATCGATGATTATTCGGTGAAAATGTTTTTAAATTTACGCGAGGAATTTCGGTATTTGACGGATGATTGCGTAATCCTTTGCATCAATATTGTAAAACGGCGATTCGAATACGAATCTTTCATCAACGAATTCGTATTCGTTAATCGCAACAAATCGTATTTACAAAACTTTAAAATCGTCGGGCGAAAATAAATCTCCGACGATCGTTCGGTAACCCGTTAAAAAATTTAAATTCTCGATACAGAAAACAAAGAAGAAACGAACCATTTCGTTGGAACGACGCATCAAGACAAAAAAAAACGCCTTACATTTTCGGTAGAGCGACATAAAAGTACAAAGGATTTCCTTTCCAACTTAACGCCACGTTTAATTCTCCGCTTTTATTCGAGGCTCGAACACTGTTTATTCTCGTTTCAAAACCCAGTGTACAACATGAGTCAGAGCATTGAATCACGAACGAAGGTGTAAGTTAATTTCAAACGGCGTTTTATCATTCGATTTACACATTCGAGATTTCACAAGCGAGCGACGACTTTATTTTCAATCGCGAAACCAAGAGAAAAAAAAAATCGAGACGACGAGCTTAAGACCTAATCCAAAAATCATACCTGCGTCGACGATCCTCGACGTCTCCGTTAGCGTCGCCACCCTCGGCGAGGAGTTGGAGTCCGAGGATGACGAGAGCGAGGACAGATATGCGTTGACCTTGTCCTCGCCGAAGTCGAAGGCCGAGGGTTGGGCTGGCGAATTGGACGTACCTCGCGAGGTGTTGGTGTTGGTAGTCGCGGCGCTACTCGGCGGTCTCAGGAGTTGCACCGAGAGGCTAGAGGACGTCGTCGAGGCGGACGACGAGACTGAACTCGAGGTCGACCGTTTGTGGAGTTTCCGACGTTGGGCGAGTTTGGCTCCTTCGACCTCCCGGAGCCGGAAACCTTCCGCTCTGTCCTGTCCGCCGCTGCTGCTGTCGATGGAAGGAGAAGGTTTGGGTTAAGCGGATCTTTTTTTTCTTTTCTTTTCTTTTCTTTTCTTTCTTCGCGCGTGTCCGCACAACCAAATTCGTTCGCTCGCAGCAAACGTAACGAGTTGCTTATGAAAATTGCAGGAGAGGTTGCGTCGTTCCGAAAAATCGATGCACCGTCGATCGGTTTTTCGGTGCGCTCGAATCGTTAAAGGATCGCGTCGGTTCGATCTCGAGTATCGATCGATTATTCTCTAGTTCAACGGAACCCTCCAAGACTCGAATTCGCCGGTGAAAATACTCCGATGAAAAATCGCTCTCTCACCTTTGGGCGGAGCGAAGCGCGGGTTCCTCGGCGCCGTCGACACCGTCGGCCCCGAAGAGCCAAGGGTGTCCCACCAGGGCGGCAGCCGTCATCCTACCACTGGGCTCGGCCGCGAGGAGTCCCCTGAGCACCTGTCGACCCTGACCCGAAAGCCTCGAGCGCAGTTCGTCCGCGTCGAGGTCGATCTCCGCACCCCCGTCGGCTCTGACTGGCGGCTTCCCCGACAGCATCGAATAGAGGATCGCCCCGAGGCTCCAGAGGTCGCAGCTCTCGTCGTAGGCCTGACGCGCGAGGACCTCCGGGGCGGCGTAGGGCAACGTGAAACACGGGGTGTGTAGAGGTTCGCAGGCACGCCTGAGCCTCGCGAATCCAAAGTCGACGAGTTTGACGGGGGCGTCGTCACCCGGGTGGGCGAAAACCACGTTCTCCGGTTTGAGATCCCGATGCACGACACCTCGGGCGTGCATGAAACGCAACGCCGAGGCCAACTGTCGCATGATCGACCTGGAGCGCTGCTCCCCGAAGGGCCTCTGTTGCGCCCGGGCTCGAGCCAGAAGTTCGCCACCCGAGAGTAGTTCCATGACGATGTAAGTGTGCGCGCGGTCCTGGTGCACCTCCACGAGCTCGACGACGTTCGGGTGTCCTTGGCAGGCGCGGAGGAGACTCGCCTCTCGGCCGCAGTCGACTCGTCGGCTCACGATCTTCACTGCGTACTCGCGACGCGTCTGCCGGTGACGACAACGTCTGCAGACGGAGAAGCTCCCGTCGCCGAGGGCCTGCTGTCGAGGGTCGAGCTCGTACTGTTGGAAGAAGGTGGACTCCTCGAAGCGGGCGGCGAGTACGTCCGAGGCCGAGGGTCGCTGGGAGTGTTCCTCGGTGGGTGCGGCCTCGCCGGGTCCGAGGAGCTCGCTGGAAACGACGTTGTCGCCGAAGAGGATGGAGGGCGCAACGTACGAGTATCCCTGAAATGGAAGCAGGGTTGGGGGGTCGGTCAGTGGGTGGTTGGAGGCGGGTGGAGGCGGGTGGAGGCACCTGGAGACTCGACTTACCCGGAATATCTTGTCGTAGTTGGGAGGGACGACGGCGGGACTGTCGGCCGCCGCCATCTTGGTGAACTCCTCGGAGAAGTTGCTGGTGTCGAGTTCGTGGGCGATGCGAGGTACGAAGGGCGGCGGGACTTCTCGCCTTTCGAGGGCAGGCCAGCCGAAAGGCGGAGGCGCCCTCTTGAAGAAGGCGTGCTCCTTGAGGTCCCGGGCGTCCCGAGGCCCGCCGCCGAGACGCCGTCGTGGTTCCTTGACCAACAGCCGCGAGATGAAGTCGCGGACCGGTCCACTGAGGCCTTGAGGAATCGGCGGCTCCGTCTTGAGGATACGTCTGGAGATCTCCTGCTGGGTATTGCGTTCCCCCTCGACCGTGAACGGAGATGCTCCCGTCAGGAGTTCGTACGTCAAGACCCCGACGCTCCACCAGTCGACAGCCTGCGAACGTTATCGTCGTTTTTGGTTCAGGTATTTTTCCGTTGCGCAAGACGCTTCCTCGAAATTTTACCGTTGCGAGAACGAAGAAAATTTTCGTTTTTCCGTTTACGAGCGTCGAGACGAAGTTACGGTTCTCGATCGAAGAAACGTTGGACGCGTCGTTAACGGAGAAATATATGCGTAAGCTCCGAGAGAAAGTTAATACGAAATATTCTTCGCGTTCGTAATTCGAATGAAAATATTTTAATCTTGGACTCGTTGGATCGTCGAACGCTCGACGATTGCTTTACTTCTTCGCGGTTTCGATTCACCGAAAAAAAAAATCTGTCAATTTATAAAACTGTAACGATCGTTAATCCCGAGCTCCAACGTCGATAAAATATCAGAGTCGATAATTATCGTTGCAGGAGTAAAAACGAAATAAAACGATACGATTTTCCGGTGTGGATAGATTCGGTTCGACGGATATTTTGACGAGGTTTATTTGCGAATAAATACAGCGAATAAATACAGCGAATAAATACACGGAAAAAAATTTATCGATTCCGATCGCCTCGAAAGTTTGGCTCGGCGGAAGTGGAATAGTCACAAGTTCCATCCTTCCGAGCCAGAAAAAAAAAAGTGCAGCTTACGCCTGGCGCATCGAAAAAGCTCGTCCGGGCCTGGAATAAATAATTTCACTCACGAAATCGTGTCCGGCCACACCGCTGACGACTTCCGGTGCCATGTACTCGATGGTGCCGCAGAAGGAGTAAGCCCTCGGGTTCGAGTCACGCTCGTGGGGCAGGAATTCCTTGCTCAGGCCAAAGTCCGTGAGGATGATGTGACCCTCCCGGTCCAACAAAATATTTTCCAGCTTGATGTCCCGGTAGATGATGCCCAGCTAGAACGAGCGATTCCACGTCTGAAGCGTACGTTCGTACAAGATCCTTTAACGCGGTTCGCGAATCCGACCGCGAGATATCGGGAACGGAAAGCTGCTCCGTTTCGTTCGTTCGGTTCATTCTCGTTTCGTCTTTCTGTTTTCGAAACGAAGCAAAGAATAGAATCGAAAACGAACGTCGAGTTCCACAAGACTTAACACAATCGCTGAC
This sequence comes from Dolichoris vasculosae, assembly GCA_018907195.1. Taxonomy (NCBI): domain Eukaryota; kingdom Metazoa; phylum Arthropoda; class Insecta; order Hymenoptera; family Agaonidae; genus Dolichoris; species Dolichoris vasculosae. The sequence continues at coordinate 5,225,830 of JACCHY010000015.1, forward strand.
CCAGATAAAGCGCGCGGAGTTAGGAAAGCAGCGAGTGCCGGTGCTTCAACCGTGTGCATTGGCACATCATCATCGTCCCCTCTAAAAAAAATCTCCTCGCGGAGATAACAAAGCCGAGAGGCTCTTCGCCTTTGACGGGCGAACAGAACAAAAAGAAAGTGGAAAAGGTAGACGGGGGATAAAAAGTCCGTCCGAGGGCCTCACCTTGTGGAGCTGCTCGAGGGCCAAGATGATCTCGCCAATGTAGATCCGCACCTCGTCCTCGGCGAAGTGCTCGCGTTGGTACAGATGGGTGAATAGCTCACCGCCGCTTACGTAATCTGGAGACACGGTGAACAACGTTTAGGTTTGGTTAGGAAGGAAGACTCTCTCGAGAATCCGAGATCCCGAGTCGACCACGAATATTTGGCTTCGTCTCGATCGTCTCGATCGTCTCGGTCCAAATTCTTCCCCAAATTTCCGGAATAAAATTCCCGGAGACGATAACGAGATCGAGACAGAGCCAGAGCCAAGAAGATGCGTCGGAGCTCACCTAAAATTAAGTGGAGCTTCGCGTCCGTCTGGAAGGCGTAGTGCAGAGTGACCAGGAAGGGACTGTCGCGCACGGCTTCGAGGACTTGCCTCTCGGTCTTGGTGTGCTCGGTCATCTTCTTCCTCTGGACGATCGATGCCTTCTTCAATACTTTCATGGCGTAGAGTCGACCGGTGTCGGCGCCGATTCTCTTGCGCACCAGGAACACTTTGCCGTAGGCTGTAAAAACGTCGTCGTCCGTCCTTTGGTTAATTTGCTCTGGTTTTGTCATGGTTATGCATCGCGTGCGTGTGTCTGGTATCCGCGAGGGACGAGAAGACGACGGACGAGTATCGATCGAGTAATTCCCGGGTGCGTGTGCGTGTGTGTAGGACGTTTTCGAAGGTAATTGTAAGTAGCGATTAAGTAATTGTACGTAAATGTATCGCTAATTTCTTTAACGCGTATCCATTGGGCTTATCGATGTCGATGTAATTTGACGTACGGAATGTTTAACCAACGATTCAACGTTATTTATGTCTTGTTTCTCCGCTTTATAAGACAACATATTGAAATAACTTTTTCCACGTGCGCAACTGAAAACATTATCAAATGTATATATTGTCGCTCACCTCCGGTCCCAAGGACTTTAAGTAGGTCAAAATGCGTCATGTCGATTCTTTGGCCTCCGGTATCAGCTAAATTGACTGAAATATAAAAAAAACAGTGTTTCGTTAAACAAACACATTGTATATTATTTAAATATTATTGGAAATTTGGTTCGAAAGTTACGTCAGTTCGTTTTTTTTTTCTTTTTTCACGTAAAAATGTCGAAGCCTCTTTTTGGTCGAAAGCCGTAACGGACGAATTTAATTACCATGAAAATAAATTTTATGCTTCGAATCCAGTTTTCTTGCGCATTATTTGGATATCGTTGCAAGGTTTGCTTCTGTCGTACGTAAAAAAAACGTATGCAACGTAAAATACTCGCTCGCGAGATAAAATCTTAAAACGCATGGAAAATCGTCGATTCGGACGTAACGTATTTTATAAGATATTTATAAATTACAAAAATTCTTTTTTACGGTATGCAAATTAGAATTATAAATATATTCCTAGACTCGTTAGCGATACGAATAAACGCGAGTGAAATTAACGGAAAATTAACGTAAAATTAACGATAATATATCAAAATAGAAATTGTTTCTTGTTTTTAAACGGGAATAAACGTTTTCTAGTTTATATCAAGTATAACGTATATTTACCAACGGAGTAAAATCATCGTTCTGGAAAAAATTGTTACAATACCGAATTGGAAAGTACACTCAAAATTTCAATTTTAAATTAGCGAAAATTTTTTTATCGCGTTACCAGCTTTCACATAGATAATTAATAAACGATCGTTTGATTCGATCAACGTTTCGATTCGATATTTATAAAAGTCTTGCGCTCGACGATTCCGTACACTCGGAATAGTAAACTTGTATCCGACCTTGGAAAATGCTTCGATAATTATCTTTCGATTTCAACGTACCGAAAGTTAGCGACGAAACCATCGCGTAAATGAGAAATAAATACCCCGAAGGCATAAAAGTTTATTCGTAAGTTTCTTCGCAATGGAATCCAGCCATGGTAAAATCCTCGCGGTCTCATCCACCACATCCGGATTCTTCCGAAAGAAACCCAACCGCGACTTCGAAACGCGTCTCCTTATGGTTTTTAATCGGGCGCAGCTTCTGCACCTGCCCACCCGGAAATCCTCGATGGTCGGTGCAATAAACGACCTTCCGTCCTCCTCATCCCCTTCCCCCTCCTCCCGGCTATTTATTTTAGCTTTGCGTTTTACGATGCTCCAAGAAACGACCGCGACTCTAGACTTCCGTTATTAATCTCGACGATTCGTCTTCCGAGTAACCTATTTTTTCGTTATGGTAATTTCGTTATGGTTCCGTTTACCGTCCGTCTTCGCGTACAACTTTCCTAGGAAACTCGTCGTCCGGGATCTTCCTCGAACAACAATTCGGAGTGATAAGCGGAGGAAGGTCGAAATTTCGTTTGTCGACTTCACCTCGTAAGAGACACCTCGAAAAAGTCACCTCCCCTCCCTCGGCACTCGACTACACAGCGTCCCATTGAAACCAGGGAAAACCCAACAATGGCGCTTACGTTTTCATGGCTGAGCGAAGCTGCGAAGAAAGTTCGGACGGGAACATTTCTCGGGAACGCGTTGCATAAGCTTTTCGTTACTTACGCGTTGGTTGCCGAAGTCTCCACGAGCGAGTTACGATTGTTTTTTAACTACTTCGTCTTTTTCGAAAGACGGAGGGGAGGGGGAGATGAGGGAACGAAGAACGATTGGTCGGTTACGATTTTGAATTTCCCGCTTATTTCTCGCGCGTTTTTCTCCCAAAGATTTTTTTTAGGCTCTTTTTTTTAGCATTTAGGTTACGGGATTGACTTTTTTCTTTTCAACCTCGTCGCTGCAACTATTTTCGTATCCTCTCTCCTTGAGTCGAGTATATTTTCAGAGTGAGTTCTTTTCGAAAACATTTTTATTTTGGAGGTTGTATTTCGCATGGATTCAACACAAACACACTTTTATCTGGGTCATCGCTTTCAAACGATCCAATAGTGTTGACGCTTTTTGAATTATTACGGTTGCACTCGTTGTGTAAATTTTTTTCTTCCACCACTTACAAAATTACAAAAAAAAACAGTTTCCCACGCAGAATTTTCTTACCATTATATAAACTGATAAAATCGATCGCAGGTATCGATGCGTATCCGCGTCGGAAAATCCAGCTCTAAAAAGTTTGCGCAATACTCTCGATATAATAATCTAAAATGGTTACCGTTACCGATCTCCTTCGCCATATACAACACACATATACACCACCTCCCCATCGACGAGCGATCACTTGGAGGATGATCGAAATAATAATTTCGCGGACGGACAAGAGGTTGATACTCGAATCGGTGCGGACGTCAACCTCGAGGATGTTTCGATTGTGTCCGGTGGATAAAATTAACGCGGAATCGCTCGGTAAAAATTCTTTCCCTATTCACCGACTGTCGCGACGGAAAACCGATTGTCTCGAGACAAACGTAATCCTATAAAAGCGAAGGAGTCCTGTATTGAATTAGCCAACAAAGGTATCTTCTCTCGCGTAATAGCGAATTGTTCCGACCGGATCCTTGGAAACGAGAAGAAGCTTATCCCCTTCACCGTCGCGTTCGAGTGGATTCGAGTGCATTCGACGTTTACATTCACGGTACGTTAAACCGAAAATTTCGTCCGGGACATTTATTTATTCCTCGTGGGCGTTTTATCATCGAATTTCCAATTATCAAAAAACGGAAGGAGTCGCGGACGAGATAAGCAGAACTGGTCACCGGCTACTTTCACTCTCGCCGTGGAAGGAGCGGAGAAATTTGCTCGATTTCCATCGACTTCACCGTCGGTTTTATCGTCCAGGTGTTCGGATGTCCGGTGTCCAGCCTTTGTCCAGCCTTTGTCCAGCGAACCCGACGAATCGAACCTATCGCTCAAGAAACTCAACTTCGCTTCGGCTCTTCGACTTGGCAACAATTTCGCGGGGGATTTAGTTTATCATCGTCGTTGTACGTTAAGAGTTTCATTTCTCTTTCTCTTTGTTTCGTTTTGTTTTTGTTTCAAAACCTCGTGGCTGAATCGAGCCCGGTAATGAATTCTGTATTTAAATTTGATTTATCGTCTAATATTCTTCGTAAGAGTTACCGTCCTGAATTATAATGGGATATTCGAGAGAAATTTCGTAAGAAAGTTTCTCGACGGAAAATTATCTAATATAACTTACATGTTCGGCTCTTATTAGCATACGTTTAAAAGAAAATTAGAGAAAAATAAGATTCAAGGTTAAATGAAATTTCTGTAACTTTCGACTAAATTTTACTCGGTTTAAATCCAATATAATTTTGTACGAATACCTGTAATAATTTTACTTTGAAATAATTACCTCGCAAACATTATCGTATTACCGAGATAATTTAAATATTTACCTTAGATATTTTTTTATCGGCAAAGTGTACATAATTTGAAAAAAATGCACAATATTATTGCGTACATTTCTTTTTTATTTTACAAACTGAAAATTTTGTTTTCTTATTCGATAAAGTCGTTCGCTTCATCCGAACGATCGTTTATACTTTTTGAAGAAATTTATACAACTTGAACTTGTATCGTACGATTTAATTTCGATCGGGATTAGCATTGTATAGATTTAACAAGTGTGTAACCGCTTTGCGATAAAACCTCTTAATTACGATTAAAAGTCAGCCCGAGTTTCGAGAAGTTGAGCTGTTTGTTTATGAACGGAAGAAACGTCCGGACTCTCATGGAGCAACGGTAAATACACGTATGGTCGTTTCGTGAAAAGTTTTTGTTATGGTAACAAAAATTTTCCTTAAGAAGGAAGACATATCGTTTACTTTATTTTACCGTTATTCCGGTAAATTAATTTGTAACCGAAAGATCGGAATTAGACGAGTCGTTTAAACCGTAACAGAACAAACGTCCGACGTACTTTTCAAGATGGCTTATTTTATTCGAATGAACTTGAATCGGAAAGACTTTTTTTCGCGTTAGGCTGAAAAACCGGTCGTCGAGCGATAAATCGAATACCGAGAAAAGCTTAATATTCGACGTTACAATTTTATTACAACGGTTTTATCAAGTACATTAACGCACGAACCACTAGATAACTTTTCTGGCGTTAAACGTAAGAGAGATCGAAAACACGAGAAAGACGTATTTAAGCTCTATGTCATTACCCTGTTGATTTCTCTCTCGTTCTTTCTCTCTCTCTCTCTCTCTCGCAGTTCTTGGCTTTGTGAATCATTGGTTGGCTTGCGCAAAACTCTTTCGCGAACAAAAAAAAGTCGTCGAGTACTAATCGCAGCCAAGATTTAAGGACCTCGACGATTTCTCGATTTACTTCGTAGTTTTTTTCTTCTTTCCTTTCGAGATTTATCAGCGAACTTTCATGAGAGTTTTCTAAATTTACACATCAATTTTATAAGCAAAAATTCTAAGCCGATGATAAAAATGTCAGCGGTAAGCTATATATAATATTTGAATTCCGAGTTAGTGAAAATAAAAATTTATTAGCGATATGTAAAAAGTTTATATTGTTTAAAAATGCGTTTTGCTAGGTAAGTTATCGGACGTCGGCAAAAGTGAAAACTTTAATACTACCGTAACGTAGACTCGAAATAATTATTAAATTATGAATTTTAGAACAAAATTTATTAAAACATTGTAAATAATGGATAACCGTATAATAACACAAGTATTCTATAATATGCACTTTCACAGTCGCGTTCATTACGTAAAGTAATTGATTGCTATACTATTAACTGCTTGGGATTTACGTAACATTATAATATTTATTTGAGTAAAGCAATAATATAAATACCATAATAATATGCGTTGCTTTCAATGCTTACTCGATATAGGCGGTAAAGTTAATTTTCATAATTAATGCGATGATTTGGCTAGGATAATTTATACTTTTGGTAAAAAATGGTAAAAAATGGTAAAAAATGCAACTTTATCCGTATAAATATGTTATTTAATTACGCTATTAATTTAAATGTTTTACAAGATTAGCTGTTTTACGAAAATTCGGTAAATAATTTACATCATCGTAACACAGTCACTGACTTATCATGTTTAACCAAGATTTATAAAATTTTAACGATCCAGGTAAAAATATATGGTATTTACATTGGATAAAGTTGTTCGATACGATCGAATCTCTTTACCTAAATTTTTAAACTGTTACGGCTTTAATATTTTTTACTATTTTTTTCCACGGTACGAAAAAATCTTTCCCAATACCACAGCTCGACAATTTCCTGTACAACAAGGCCGAGGGAAGGGAAAAACCCAATAGAAAATAGATTAAAGAAGAACGAGATTGAAAGGAATATCGGAACGAGTAAAAGGTAAAATCCAAATTAAGGTTTACAGAAATGTTAAATATTAAAAATCCGATCTCAAACTCGAGTATCGAGGTTCTAGTGAATTTCAAAATATTCGATACTATTAAACGATAACTTTATTGAAACGTAAATAAAATGACTAAATATACGTTGCGAGTTAAAAAAATTATCTCCTCGGACTTTGGAGGTGAAACGAGAAAAATATTTTTTATTTTTAAGGTTGTATATTAATTCGAATTGGTATAAATAAGCTTCATTTCTACAAGTTAGATTATTAATTTCAAGGTAGTAACGTCCCGTTCGTAAAACGATCGGTGAAATCTTAATACCTGTCTCCCCAAAAAAAAAGAAAACAAATTTAAATAATTATACAAACATTTAAATAACGTACCGCTCGAATGTAATATATTTAAATATTAAACAAATATAATCTTGGTCAGGTATTACAAAAGTTACGCTGTTACTCAAAACTAATTCTGTATTTTAATCTTACGTTACTTCATCTAGAAAGCATAGAGAAATCGGTCCGAAGTAATTCCCGAATATAAAACGTTTAAAAACGTTTAAAACCGTTTAAAGACTCTTGGATTCGTTTTATTTAATTGCGATAATACGGTATAAATTAAGTATCGGTATCGGGTAGATTTTGATTTCAATTTGAATTTCATCTTCGCGCGCTCGTTTGTCTCTGTCGCGAGTAATAAAAATAAACGAAGACAAAAGCTTATGTAGTACGTTATAAAGTATCCGAGTTCCGTCCTACAATATTTATAAAAGAAAATGTAATGCTATACTCGTAACGGAGTGGCCTTTCTTTTTCACGGGAGTGCATTTCTCGAACGTAATTGAAGAGGCTTTCGAAGCAGCTGTAAAAGTAATTTTACAATAAAATGATACCGATGTCGTTTTTCCAAGCACTTTATGTAAATGTGCGTGAGATCCGCTCGCATACGTTTAACCTTGTACTCGATCCGTTAAAATCTATTTTCCATTACGGCCGAGGCAGGAATTTTTCTTTTATCCCTCGACTCCGAGTGCACCTCGTCCCGTTACCGGGATCCTCCAAATCCACGATACACTCGTACTCCCCCCGCGAGTAAAACGACGACGGAGGAAAGGGAAAGACGCTTCAATTTCACTTTACGCAATCGACTCGGATATCAGCGTCCGGATCTCTCCCACGCGTACGGGAAGCTTGGCTCCCGTAGATTCGATCCTGGGCGTCCACCCACCGACCGCGAGGAGGAGTAGGAGGAGGAGGTGGAGGTGGAGGTGGAAGAGAGTGGGACACACGTGCCCCCGGCCCTGACAGCTACACGCACTGGTCGTCGTCGTCGTCGTCTTCGTCGTCTTCGTCGTCATCATCATCATCACCGTCTTCGTCGTCGTCGTCGTCGTCGTCGTCGTCGTCGTCGGGGAGGAATCCGTGTCAAGGTGGTGAGCCGCCGGCGGCGCCGCAGGTGACCCACTTCCTGCCGCCGTCGAACGAGGGGCGGGAAGTGGAGGGGCCTGACGCACTTTTCGCGGGCGCTTGCGCAATCGATGACGGCTTTTCGGGACCCCCCGATGGAAAGTATCGCTTTGCTCTGCAAATGGACCGATGACTCAGGCCGGAGATTTGTTTACCTTTAGCCGAGGATTCGTTGCGGATTGATCACGAATGGCGAAACGAGCGAACCAAGTTATTTTACTGTCGACGAGTGTTCGTTTGTTGTTTTAGTTTTTTCTTTTTTTTCCTCTCTTTTCCTTTCTTTGTTTAACGATCGTGAGGTCTTGCTTGAAATTTATACTTCCGATTGTATCGTTGCGCGAATTTCGGTCGATCGAGATTCGGAGCAGCTGCAAATTTACGTGCGATCGAAGATGAGAAATTTCTTTTTTCCAAGTTCGCAAGGATATAATTGGTACGTTGGTAATTACTTTGTGAAAACGGGGAAAAAGAGTTTACGGCTAAGAGACGTTCGAATCTTTTGTTCTATCGTATTTGTAACGTACGTTAAACGTAGTCGTGTTGTTTCTTATAATTTTCGAGTAAGTTGTTTATATTATTTTATTCGAATGTGAAATTTTTAAATATCGTGATAAAATCGAGCACGATGAAAAATATTTGACTCGCTTTACATTTCTCGAACAATAAACTACCGCGACTGTATTATGTATAAATTTATGTAACGTCCTTCCAAAATAATATGTAGATTTTTCATATAAAACAAACTGTATATATTTTAATTTCGTAAAATGGAGCACAGGGCCCAATAACTACGTACAAGACAATAAAGAGATTGATATCTCTTTTTTGTATTATTTTCATATATTCTTGCTAAATTGAAATATGACAAAAGCAGAAAGGAATTCCACCGTGGAAACGAATATTTTTCACCTACGAGCTCGAATAAAAATGACATTGTTTTTGCAATCGTTAAAGAATAAAGAAGAAAGTATTTTTACTCTTCTTTGTGTTTACCTTTCACTGATAGCGATCGATAATGAATTTTATATATTACATTAGGGATTTAAAAATTTCTATAGCCATTCAACGAGTGTACAAGAATATTTAATACTATCCGCGCGTTTAATACCGAATGATCGAAACGGATGTTTATACATTGGATATTACTCGAAACATTTTTTCTTTTTGTTTGCGCTTTCCGAAAATATAGATAAGAATATTTTTCGATTTAATTTGTTAAACAAACAAATATCAACGAGTTTTTAAATCAACTTTATTATATATTTACGCGTTAACTATAAATGTAAACTTTTTTTTAATCGCGGATTAATTCGTAAATTTATAATTTTAAAGACGGAATCGAATCCTACTCGAATATAATATCGTTTGAGCACTGCGTTCGCAGAATAATAGATTCGCTTTAATTCTAAACCAATAAAATGATGTCGATACGTATATAACTTACAAGGTTACGCTCCAATGTATACAATGTTAAACACGTGTACTAGTTAATATTTAAAATGTTTAAGTGTTTACGAAAAAACACGGATCGGTGTATTTTTTATACGAAAATATTTGTATAGTTGTTTACGAAATAAGCATCATATTTTTACGATAACCGCGATACAATTAAGGCGAACGATTGCTTCGATCGAAACGGGGAAATCCACTTCTCTGAAAAATAAGTGTACTCTTACAATGAAACAGCAATTTCATTTTACAACATTAGAAAAGTACACATGTCCGAACTCGACCTTTACCTACTCCCACAATTCGCAAACTTTCCAAATTCCAAGAGTAATAAAATTACGAGTTTATCGGTAAGTCTCGGTAGCGAAACCATTTCAACGATAACTATTAATTATCTATTAAAATAGTCGGATGATATATTAGTTTTAGATGGAGTTAACGTCTTAACCAGACGTAAGATATACTTATCGAATCAACGTAATCGTGCAATTATCGGCCTAATTAAGAAATTACTTTAGACCAAAATTAGATTCACCGGGCTTTTATACCGCAATTACGGCTCCAGAATCGTGGACAATTATAAACACCGCTTAAGGAATCAAGAGGGAACGTTTACCGCGCGATTTATAAAATACGTTACCGAAACGTAATATTTAACGGCGGAAGAGTCGAGAATGTTTTTTTCTCGAGGTTGGACTCGGGGCACTCGAATATCGATACGAGCGTTAAGTGTCTTACGGTGATTTTCATCGAGCTCGGCTCCACTCGAGAATGCCATTCGCTCCCGGAGAAGAGTTTTTAAAGATCGCAAAGATATGTAGCAGCAACAACGAGGAGGTGTCCGAGGAGGTGTCCGAGGAGGTGTCCGAGGAGGTGTAATCCGCGACTCGAGTGCCTTTTAAATAATTACGCGCGTAAAACGCAGGCGCAGCTTTGTTGAACTCTCGAGAGACGCTCGGGAATGCAGTCGAAATCTTCAAAATAGACGTATCTATTTTACGCGTTTTTATTTCCAACGATATTTCCATCGGCGTGGGTTAAACGAACCTATCGGATTACTCGGATTACGAAAGCGTCGTTCCGCGGATTCGAGAATCGCTCGTCCCGTACGAATCGTACCCTGGAATTTTCGATCGGCGTCGATGGAAATTTCTCTATCGACAACGAGGTCGCGACGTCTCATTATCGTTATCTTTTTTTGCACTTGCTCGAGCGGCACCGAACACCAACGATACGCATCGACACAGTTTACGTAAAAACGTGGATCTCATCCGGTGACTGTTTTCCAGCCGTACCGATCGTCGTTCGATCGTCGTTCAAATCGTCGTCCGAATGATCCGAAGAGACGGAGGAACGATCTTCCGTGTACGAGGCGTGCAACCGCGACCGACCTCGCGGGCTCGAGAAGAAGAGTCTCGAGACGGGAGAGCGAGGCTCGCCTCGGATTTCACGCGCCGGAGGGAAATTCCTCTCGGTGTAAGCGGCCCCGAAGAAGAAAGTGCAGCGAGGCGCGGAACAAACGAAAGCCAAAGAAGGGAACGGCGAGAGAAAAAGGAATCCCGATCTAGCGGCCGTCTCTCTCTCTCTCTCTCTCTCTCTCTCTCTTTACCTCCCTCCTCCTCTCGCGGAAGTTCCGCTTTTGTCTGACCCAGATAACCGGCATTCACTCGCTATTTCGTAACGGGACCGACTTTCTTTCGCGCTCCGCGCGCCTTAACCTGACTCAGCCAACGAGCCGAACGCGTCTAGCGCGATGCACGACCGAGGGAATCTTGGGTGGGAGGAGGACGAGAGGAGACACAGAGAGAGAGAGAGAGAAAGGATTATCGGTACGAAATACGAATTTTAGCCCGAGGGACTCGTACTCGAACCTGTCTTATGTCATACGCGCCGATTGTATCGGTCGGTGGTCCGGTTTTTCGAGTTAAGGTTTAAGGGCGTAATACATCGTTTCGTGTATTCTCTCTCTCTCTCTCGTTGATCATCAAGACGGTAATCGTCGGATTTTTTTATCGCGCTCTCCGACGGTGTTATTCAATGAATGGAAATCACGAGGTTACGGAGATGATGACCTTATTGCTCAGAAACGTGACGGTTTTGGTTACAACGATTCCATAGTTGTCGAAGATTTGGTTTCTTTTTTCTTTTCTGTTTTAAAAAAAAAAAAAAAAAAGCAGTTTTACACGGTTAATCAGTGCTATTACGTACAACGATCACAACGATCGAACGCGTTCTTTGTTTTCATTTGTTACTCATTTTTTCCAGCTCTCGTTTTTCCGAATTAATTTTAATCGGTTTTTCAACTATTTTTCTATCGGGTACGACTATTTAAGAAAAATTTAGATCGCTGTAATACCGTAGTTTCGGAAAGATACGATTGGCTGTTGAGAAATTAGTTAACCTAGTCTCGATGTTGCGCACGCCATACTTCTGCATTCAAACTTTTTAAATGTGAAACTACTTTCTAGGATCGTTTTTACATTATTATACGTAGTAATTTGATTATATAGAAGGTTTCCCTTGCATTAAAAACGGCGCTCCTAACCTCAAATGCGTAATTGATGTGCAGAAATATGTGTACCACAATTTGTATGCATATGGATATTTTAAAATGTTTAAGATAAATGAATTTTCAAATTAACAGCACGTGAAAGTGAACTGTCTCCGACGACGATCAAATTTGTAATTCTTATTTTGTTGAAAAAGAAAAATAGCAAAAAATATTTATATTTAAACTTCGATGTTTTTTAAAAAATGGAAGGTTTTCGCGCAACGATGCCGCAACTCAACTTTTTTTTCCTAGCGTTATTATTTTTAAATATTTTGGGGAGAAAAACTCTTTATACGGATACTAAAATTCGATTTTGTAAACAAATTATATTCTGGGTTATTATTGGTAAGGTACAGGCGATTAACGGCCTACGAATATTTTCCTTTTACTCGAGAATAAATTTATATATTTCGTCGAAAATTAATTTAACCCGAGACTATTATAATTATGTAATTTGAAGCTTTGTAACGGCATTATGTAAGTAGAAAAATGTTAGTATTTAGGTTCGAATGAAATTCGTATTATCGAGGTTTCGGATAAAGGAAATACACATGCCTCCGGATCATCCACTTAATCCTTCTATGCAATTACATTTCGAAGCAATTAGCTTTATTACCGTGACAAAGTAGATTCTAAGTAAACTAGGTTTTCGAGTCGTTAATTATTAGGCATTCGAAATAAAAATTTGAAAATTCAAAGTAATTTTGCTGCCTGGATTAAAAGTAAAGAGTAATATAACATTCATAAATTTTAAAAGTGGAAAATACTTTTTGCTTATATGGATTGTTAAATATTCGATCGCCGGATAAAACAAACTTGGTAAATGACTTAATGACGGTGAAAATATCTTAATGACGAAGAAACGTTAAGGTAGCGTCGAAACTATTCGGATAACCGCAGCAGTGCTGCAACTCGACTGAAAAAGACGACGAGTAAAATTTACTTAGTGGTTAAGCAAAATACGCCTCAAAAATTGAGTCGTACCGCGTTAAGCAAAATTTCTATATCGACTTAACTAAGTTCCGCGGAATCCGTTTTCCGGATTTAGTTAAAAACGAGACAACAAAATGAACGTTATTTATAAAAGTCTACTCGATTCGAAGCGTACGGAAGGCAAACGGTGCTTTCGAATCAGCCGACGGTAAAATTTATAAAAATTGAATAGAAAGCGCTTATAACTATGGAGTGGCGATCGATCCGCGATCTCGGAAACCCTCTTACGCTTCTCGCGGATAGCTTTGAAAATATTACCGTAAATTACCGAGGAACGAGCGGCCGATCGATAATCCACAAACCGCAATACCGTTTCCTCGGTAATATTAAGGAAACATCGCCGATGTTTAACCGACTAGTAGGTTACACGCAGCCTGTCAAATAAATGCTTCCCGTCAAACGGCTCGACGTCTATCCAGAACGAGATAAATCGAGGCAACGCATCTCTGCTCGCGGGATCCTTGGAATCGTCTCGAGCCGATTTCCCCGGTATCGGCCGTCGGAAAAACTGAGAAGACCATCCGAGAGAGAGAGAAAAGAAGTCCGAGGCTTACGCGCGCGCGGGAACCGGAAGTCGAGCTAAAGGGATTTCCGGGCGAAGCTCGGTCGAACTCGGCTCGGCTCGTTCCAGAAGACGACGCCGACGTCGGGGAGTACCGTATCTCGGGGAAAGCCCCCGCGAACAGCAACAACGCGTAAATATAGGCCTCGGGAACGAAGAGTCGAGACGTGCTCCGAAAACCCCGAGTGATTTTGACAGGTTGGTATACATACGGTCACCTTGTTCCAATACTTCCTATCGTATTTGGCTCGGAACGATTCGGTTTATCTTGTTTTTACGAGTAACGATAATGATTTACTTGGAGCGGTTAACGATGTCGTTCATTTGCAGCGAAAGATTTTACGGCCAAGGTAAATTATTCCATCGCAAGGGTCTTTTGTCATCGTGTGCTTTTTCGTTGGAAATTAATATCTCGCGATCGCACTGATGAGAAAATAATGCTCTCGTTGGAAATATACGTTAATGCCTTTACGCGATGCTAATGCGAATTATATTTTTTAATTTCTCGAAGAAAGTTTGGCCTGTTTGCGCAAGGCTGAGTTCGGTTGCGAGTAATTATAAGTACGATGTGCTAACTGCGGACAAATGTTTATCCTTCGTTTTCACGGTACTCGATGCTTCCGTAGAATCACGCTAAGTAGTAAGATAAACTTGTTTTCGAACTCGATCGACATCTTCGTATTACCGAACTTATAACGACCCGTGTAATATTTTACGTTATTTTCTTATTATTTCACTTTTCGATCTCGAATTTTTTAAATTACCCGTGTATTTTTCTGCCCAAACGTTTGGCTTCCGTCCGAGAAAAGTAAACTCGGCGTTCTTTTTTTGTTTATCGTGTCGATTTTCGCGATTGTAAATTTAACGATTAATTTGCAAAAAAACGTAGTTTCGATACGCAAACAATGATCGATCGTATCGCTGATAAAATGTTCGAAAGGTCAAGGTTCTAAATTCGAAAAGACTCGAAAAGACTCGAAAAGACTCGAAGCTAATAAACGAACGTGCATTTTACAATATTTACGCACCAGGCAATATTTATTTGCGCAAGCGAACCACCCAAGGAAGATAAAAGTAAAATAATCGGAGGATCGTCGTAATCCATATTTTAAAACGTGTCCTCTTTGCAGGTACGAATCATTTACGAACGTAATTACGATGCATCGGATAGCGAGACGATCGTTCGGATTATGCCGATGGACGCATGAAACCGAGGCGTATAAATTGTATCTCGTTCGATCGGTCGGAAGAAAAACAAAGTATCGAAAGGCTTTTATCGAACGACGCCGCTTCGAAAGCAAAGATCGAATTAAGTTGGCTCGAGAATCGGCGACGGCGCTCCAAATCCGAGAAAAATTAACTAGAAAAATTGCGTTTCACGGGAAAGTACCCACAAGCGGAACGGAATGCAGGTGACGCAGGTGACGCGGATAACTCCGAAGTAACAACCGGTGTTCCATTCATCGAGAGCAGCCCCGACAACGCCAGGGTCAACGGGACTCCGACACCGCAACATCGACGCGTACACGCGAGGTCCACGAAACTCGGTGGCAGGGGATCGCTTTCTTGATCCTCCTTCTCGCGCCAAGAGGAACGAGGCCGGCTGTGGAGTACCCGAAGAGCAACAGCTGCACCGGGAATCCTTTTTTCTCTTTTCTTTCCTCCTTTCTTTCCGCCTTTCTTTCTTCCTTCCTCGCGCGGTCGGGGAGGTAACAACAACAGGGCGTAGACTCGGGTACCGACTCGGGTTCGGAGAGTCTGCCGAGCCGCTGGACGAAAACTTGTGCCGATTTTCGACCGAGATCGGTTCCGAGAAGCGCACGTGGCTCGAGGCTAAGCGGCGGAGACGATCCGAACGATCGGAATAAAGGGAGAGACGAAAGCCTAGAACGAGACCCAATTAATGATGCAATCGATTTAAAGTCCGGCCGATTACGCAACGCCATCCGTATCGAGTACGACCATTACTTTAACTCGGTCGCGATCCTCGAGATGAGAACTTTTGAGAAGAGAGCCTTATTTATACGCGAGATATCTTTACGCGTATCTTAACGGTATTTTGGTTGTTCGAGAGAAAGAAATACGCTCGGGTGTATTATTAAATAGGAAAATTAGACGCGACCGATAAGTGACAGCGGCGAATCAACTTTTACCGACGTTTCTCTCTTTATTTTCCGAGACATTCGTCGCTCTTTTTATTCTTCCTCTTCTTCTTCGATCAGCGTAATTTAATGCGATGATTACGAGCCGCGATTTCTTCGACGAACGGAACACTCGCCGAAACCAGGAATTTTGCAAAAGGCATCCGCGGTGACACGTTCCATCCGCGAAAACCGCTCGAGGTTGCGATATTATCCCGAGACAATCGTCCGCGGGAATGGAATTCTTATCCGTTTACAACGTCGGCGGTACATAGTAATTTCGTAAAACTAATTGCCGATCATTGCCGGCGTTTTACCGCTCGACTCTTTGATCGCGCGCGCGTTCGATCGTCACTCGGGGGAATTTGATTGCGAGTCGCTTGGGCTTTTGATCCGACTTATCTAGCGATAATAATGCCAGGGCGGACCTGGATGCGGACCTGGATGCGGACCTGGATGCGAACGGAATGCAAACCTTGATCGTAATTCCGTAGGTTTAGGGATTAACGCGGTAATTTCGAACGGTAGGTTCCGAGTTGTCGGTTTCTTATTTTTCTTCCATCTTTCTTCTGCGTCGATCTTTTGAATTCTTGCGGTGAGTTTTCGGATCGGGCACGTTCTTATTTCGAGCGATTGTCTCGCTGATTTTTTTATTCGAGGCTTCGATCCCGGCGATATTCGGTATAACCTTTTTTTTTATAGAAAATTTTAAAAGAGCGAAGACAATTTTTGAAAAGTACGATCGTTATTTTTTGGACGAAAGTAAACGTTACCGTATTCAAGGTTACGTTCGTTTCATTCCCCTTTGAAAAATATAAACGTCGAGAAATTATTTTACAGAGGAGAACGCGCGAGTCTGCCTCGATCCTCGATTATATTTTCTTTGAGTAACGGCAACTCGAATTACTTTATTGTTTAATATAAATCTTTACCGCCTCGAGAGAATAATTTGTTACACCTATATTAAAAACAATTACGCTCTATTTTCTCGTTTGGTGCAATATCAAAATATGATTGTAACGATAGAATTTGCGTTTCTTCGCAAACTTTAAACAACGTTCTTCCATAATCGAAGAAAAAACGTGCTTTTATTGAAACTGAGGTAAACGTCGTCGTAGACGATGAAAATTGATAAAAAGTTGACCTTCTTCACTTAATAATACTCGAGATTTCTCGCGTACTTTCCGTTTGTCCGTTTAGTATACATACGGTGACTTTGTCGAGTGAAGTACACGAGAAAACTTTTTCTCAGAGCCCGTTAATGGTTCATTTCTTGTACGTATGTAGCAAAAACATTATAAATCATTGAAGGAAATGTGCTCTAGAACTTAGGTATTATACATCGAGCTTTTCTTTTTTCTTCGACCGGATCGACCGTACACGTGTGAAAAAAAGAAATAAAACACACCGACGAGTTTTTTCCCCAACTTAAAATGTGCCGATTTTTATTTTTCACTCTAATGGAAAAACGCGGTATCGAATAATTGGCGATATCGGAAGGTGACTCGAAAACATTGTATCCGTACTGCATTTTATACGGATAATTTTCAAACTCCGATATTTGAAATATACATAACAATGAAAAGATGCAAGCGACTCGTAAAACGAGATAAAATTTAATCCAACAGTTACACATATTGCGATGAAATATTTTACAATTATCTCCCGTTGCGTTCTTTTGTCATCGAATCATAAATCAACAAACCAAAGAAATTGCGCTTATTATTTTAATCGATAAATTTATCGGTCGCGATTACACGCGAGACGCGAAGAGCATTACGATATAAAAAAGTAAACGTCGTTCGATGAAAATATTACATCTTAACGATTAAGACATTGCATATCGGACGAATAACAACACGCGTGAAGAGCGGAGAAAAAACACGGAGAAAAAACACAGAGAAAAAATAGAGAGAAAAAACACAGAGTAACGTCTAAGCAAAATACGTCGCTGCTTAATCACCGTGGCCGAACGACAGATACTCCGCGCATTGCAATTGTTCGCGACGACAAAGAAGGAAACAACGAGGCGAAAATCAGAACGACGCGACGGCGATAAATAATCAAGGGGAACGAGTGGGCGACACGAAGGAAAGTGATGGACTCGGCCGAGCGCTTAGGAACGAGGCTCGCGTGCAAAAACGGAGGCTGTGTGCATCGGCATCGGAGTCCTCTCCATCCGCGCGAGTTATCGCATCTCCCGAGCGGATAAGAGAGTCGGACGCAGCTGCGCCGGGAGACGTAGAGGGAGACGTATAGGGAGACGTAGAGGGAGACGTAGAGGGAGACGTAGAGGGAGACTCGATCGGGACCAACGCGCCTCCTCGTCACCTGTTGCATCACCTCTCGCAGCTGCCGCTCAACCCGGGAGCGAATTTGGATGCTGGGCGAAAGGGGATCGATCGTTGCAAGGTGCGCCGATTTCAATATTCTCGGGGGATCGAGAACTTGACCCCTTGCGAAACGGGGGGGACCGGATTCCTCGGTGTTGTTTGGCAATGGCTTTTGCGCGATGCGCTACACTTCGATAGAGTCGCTGCTACTCTTGCGAGGTTCGAAAGTATTTTCGCGCGAGTAAGACGCTTCGACTGTGGAAAATCGAGAGAGCTCGAGGAGCCGGTCGCTGTATTTTTGAAAGTAGACGGGCGAGAATCGAAGCGGGAAATCGCGCGCGGCTTACAAGCGTTAAAAATAATTTAGAGAAACAAACTTCGAGCTTACTTCTTTTTTAAGTGGGTTGTTTTCGTTGGTCGCACGCGTCGAGGAGAATCGAAGCTTCATCGGTTGACGTTCGAACGCGAAAATTGATTCGGATAAAAGCGCGTTTATTTCTAGACGACGGACGGGGCTTGAGTCTTTCGCGACTGTACAAACGCGATACTTTTCTAATCGGAGCTTCGAACGAGGGAGAAAATTGTAAGGAAATCGACGATAAAAAGGCTGAATATATATATATATATATATAAAGTATCCAAAGATGTCGGCGATAAAATTCCATCGGCTTGCAACAACAGTCGATGCTGGTGATACTCGTTACTTACGACCTAATTCATAAAGATCGGCACCTCGCTAACTCACCTGAAACAAACAAAAAATGAAACACATTATTTTCGCGTACTCGACGTATCGCATCGGTGCATCGAGAAAACCCAACACTTTATACCTACCGAACACTATTTCGGGCATTCGTACACGAAATATCGCTCGGCGTGTTTCAAGGCGAAAGATTATTTACGATAATCGAGATCCGGTCGGTAAAAAATTCGGTAAAAAAAATAATAAATCGACGATGTTCGGTGCAAAATGGAGATCAAAGTGTAAGGCTGAGGCGTTCGTTCGATTCGTGCCGCGTCGGCAAATTTCGGCGGTAATATCCACGAATGAGTAGCGGATTACGATAAGAGCGTCGGTTACTATCGTCGCGGGATATAAAAATAAAATAAAAAATAAAAGCAACGCCGAAAAAAAAGAAGAGCGCAGCGAAGCTATGATCGAACTCGGTAGGTGGGATCGTTTCATCTCGCGATGAATCGACGTTCCGCGATGTAATATCTTTGGTAATGTGACAAAGGGGGAAAGTGGGTTAAACGCGACTCTTTTCCTCTCGCTCGCTTAATTTCTTTTTTTTTATTTCTGTCCTACGAAGCGAGCTCGCGATTTATAAGTTCGTATCGTTTCGCGCGTATTTATATAAGCTGATAATGCACCGAGCGAGTTCCACTTTGATTGTAAAACTGCATAACGCTGAATTCCTTAGATTCCTTTTATCGCTCGAAGCTGTTCTTCTTCCTCTCTCTCGTCTCCCTCTCGTCTCTCTACTTTAATCTCCAGTTTAATCTCTAGTCTAGTTTCTTTTATCTCGCGGGATGGGTAAAATTTAAAGCGACCGGCCGCGCCTGTGATTTTTATTCGTCTCGAGACGAAAAATCCTATCGATCGCTAGAGTTTCGCGCGCAGCTTCCAAAATAAATTGCGCAATTTTCGCTCGTCCGCGGTAAAACTCTCGCTCGAAATATTTTTAGAAAGTGCGTGGATATTTTCGTTGGTGCATTCGATCGATGAACTTACTCGAAATTTACTCGATTACGCTCGGGAATAAGGGAAGCGCAAATCTCAAAGTTTGCGATACCCGTCGCGAGATAACACCGACGAATCTTGGCACGAGCGGAACGTCTTCGTCGAAACGTGGTATATTACGCGCGAAAGGATCCCGTTGGTCCACCCGAGGCTGATAATTAGATTCGTTCGTTAACTCCGAACGTATTTTCGACTCGATCGAGGAACGAAACGTAATTATATTTTTAAACGTATTTATAAAGAGTAACGAGTTTTCGTCGCGTTGAACCCTCGATCGAGCTTATATTATCCTTTCTTTTTTTATCTCGGTGAAAGTCCAAGTACGTTCTCTTATTTATACGTCTAAAAATACGAGAGGTGGCTTCGAAAAATTCAAGTAACGAAACGTTATTTAAACTTTCGTACGGATTTATATTCGCGCGAATCGCGCTTCGGATGTGCCACTGGGAATATCTGCATCAAGAGCAACATTCGGATTATTTTTATGTACCGCTGTCACGATAAAAGCGTTTCGACGCAACGTCCCGATGAGCGATGCGAGGAAGGGAAATAAATTAAGAAAAATCTTGGCCGATATCGAAACGAGCGTTAACCGCTCGATCGACAAATTCGTTTCGAGGACAAATAAAGCAGTTCGCGAACGACTTTTATCCGTGAAAAACAATAGGTATCCAAATCTTTGTTACGGTGAAATTGCTTCTATTAGCGAGCGCCGTAGAAACTGGGGTGAATGTACAATCTTAATCAGAGGAGAGAGAGAGAGAGAGAGGAGAGGAAAGAAGGAAAGAGAAGCAGAGAGAAGGAGAGAGAGAGAAGGAGAGCGAAATGGAGAGGAGCGACATCGCCACCGACTATAAATAGATCGACCGATACTTTCAGTTACTTTCAGTTGCGGTCGGCCGATGGACCCGGCGATTTCCATCGGGCGAAAAACCTCGGAAAACCGGCCACGCGCTTTTCCCCGCGACGTTACACCGCGAAACCGTGTAACTTCAAGCGGCGCGATCGAAGAAAAAACAAAGGAAAAGTAACCGACGACGAACAGGTGTTGATGCCCGGGTGGTTGCAACGTACCTCGTTAGTCTTTCGCCGCGACGCTGAGACACGACTGCCTAAAAATACTCGGAGACGCGCTATTCTCGGCCATCCCTAGGCGCTTCCTCGCTCTCTTTTGGCCGCGCGCTCGTTTCGAGGGAGCGAAAAACGCGGTTTCCTCGCCCCGTTGTCGCGGGGGTGGCGCCGGAGTCTCCTCTCCGTGTCTCCGTGATCCGCTATCGATCCGACCGGGTATCTATGCACTTAGCGGATGAATCGAAAGCGGCGCCGGATTACCGAGTCGTTCCGGCATTTCACCGCTATATATTTACACGCGAACTTAGATCCGAAATTCTTGCGTTCGTTGTTTTCTTTCTTTGAAGCTTAAGTCCATTGCCAAGTTCTTTTCTTGCGCGGCGCGCCGATAACTTTATATCACCCGAGTATCGGCCGAAGCTTTACGTAACGCGCGTTTATTGTGATTCGCGTTTATTGTGATATTTAACCATCGGGGTTTTTTCGTTTGCATATTTTTTTGCGATCTAATCGATAAAGACGTTCTCTTCCCGCATTCCTCGATACCCCTCGTAGCCGCGAACGCGAATCTCCCGAGGAAAACGCGTCTACGTCTTCCCCTGGGAAATCGGCCTGATCGGCGCGAGGACGAGAACGAAAGGGGTTGGAGATGGCGAAACGGTGGAGCCGAGCTTCGAATTCCGTGAAATTGCAGTCTGTAACGAAACCTCGGAGTAAGGAGCGTGAAATCGAGTTTAACCTACAAAACGCGGCTCTTTACCGTAAGAAACGAGTGAATCAATGCCCGAGAATTCGAGTATAGTATAATGTAACGAATACGAGAATCTTTTTATGGAGGAGCCGGATACGGACGGTTTTACGTCTTATCCATGATTAAGTACCGCGATATACCGAAAAATTTTGGCGTCTTTAAAGAGATTCCAGCCTCGCCGAAATCGATTTAATCGCGCGTTTAATGCTTCGTAAATGATAAGAGAAAAAAAGAGCGAAAGGAAAGGATAATTTTATGTTAATTCTATAATAATTCTATATTAATTTTACATTAATTTTATATTAATTTTACGTATTTCCGTTCGAACGCGACTACCGATATCCGTACAACTAACTATCTATAACTTTCATCTACGTTTTCTAAATGTTGTAATTCCTAGTACAGTTGCAACTCAACTTTTGAAATTGAGTTTTTGTTTCCGTACCGAGATACGGGAGCACCGTTTTTAAATTATTAAGATATAAAAATTATTTTAATATTCTTAATTAATACGAGTCGTACACGTTTTAGTCGAGTAATTGCTGAAAACTGAAGCCAATTCCGCTTCCATTAGAAACTGTCTCTTTAAAAGCATTCGCTTTATTTTCTAAATTTCCTTACCGTGTAGGTTTTTATATGTATTAACGAGGAAATAAAATATACTCTTCGATCAAAGTTCCTTTAATTTTCATCGTTCAAAAATTATATTAGAAAGTCAAGAAGCAATTTCCTTGTTTACGTAAGCGTACAGTTTTTATTATTGTACGATTTGCGTATAATATCGAACAATTTGTTCTAAAATGTTATCGTAACGATACGTAAACATATTTTATTATATATATATCACACATTGCTAAATATTTATTCAAGTGTTAATTACGCAAAATGATATTTCGAACGTAATCATTCATCATCGTAACAGTAATAAAAATATCGGCAAAAGTTTCATCTTGAAAATTGGAAAACGATTATTAATTTAGCCCAATGTTTCTCAATAATATTCATCGCGATACACAATGCAAGTAAAAACGCCACAAGATAATTTAATATTTTCAACCGCGAAAATTGATATTTAACTTTCGTATTTAATGCAAATGCGTATTCAAAGCATAGTTACATTACGCGATTAAATCAATAGACAAAGTATACGATTACGGTAAGGCAATCGTCGATAGATCAACGCGTCAAATTCATCCTTTTCCGTTTCGATAAAATTTCACGTTGATTTTTCGCCGCACCGTTCGAAAATTCCAAGCTCTTTTAAAATACGATTTTAGAAAGCCATCAAAAATCCATCTTTAACGAAGATGCGCTCGAAATTCTCTCTGAAATTCTCTCTCACTTTCGAGCAACTTTATTTTTCTTTTCGCGGGGGATAAGCAGCGCGAGTCGGACAAGTTGACATAATCGAAGCGATACGGCGCTCGGATTACCCGCGCAAACCACTCGGGAACCTCCAGACACACGAGTTCGCTCGTACCCGGAGTGGATTATTCGGGCCGGGACAAAAATAATAACGACAGTCGCGATTCCGCCTCGAGCGACTCTCGCGTACAAAGACTTTCACCGGTTCGTTCCTTCCGAGCGAACCGCGGATATCGAGTCGCGATGAGCCCTCGATTAATTCTTATATAGTAGTCGATCGATCGTCTCTCCTTCCCTTACAAACGACACCGAAGCGTCGCCATCTGAGCGAATACGATGCAAACGTTACTCGATAAAACTCGAGCGTGCGATTTTCAATGTTAACGAGTAGTTCGTTTTCCTTTTTTCCTTTTTTCCTTTTTTTCTATTTCTCGGCAGACTCGAGACGCTCCAGTTATCATTGCTCCCGTTCTTACCGAGGCTTCGTATTTTCCCGAGTGCAAATTTCTCGGAGAGGAAATCCACGTTGGAAAACCGGTTGCACACGCAACGACGATTTTTCGAGGCCCTTACGCGGTTGGTCGTAATTCGGGGCAACAGTCGATAAGCGCGTATTTTTTTTTTTTCTTCCTCCGCGCGTCGCAGATTCGATCCAACGAGTCTCGACTCGGTTGTTACTCGGAGTAAACGTGTAAAATCGCTCGTGGAGGAAAGTCCCATCGAGACATCGACGCTCGCGTGTATACTCGGTATAAAAGCGTAATTACAAGGCGAGCAATAAGCGCCGAAGCTTGTGTAGGTGCTATTTGAAAGGAAAACTTGATGAAATGTAATTGGACCCGAAGATAAAGCTATTACCGTAAGAAATTTCTGCGAGCGACGCGACGGACCGAAGTACGCGAGTCTAAAAAATTTAAGCAATGCTCGAGCGAGTAATAAATGTATTTTAGAGTCGACGATAAAAAAGGAAGAGAAATATAATATAAATATAAATGCAACGGCAACAACGATAACGCGAACGTGATACCCAAGTTTTATTTTGAAAATCAGGTTTAATACTTTTCCACGACATCTTTAGCATTCCAACTAACCTTTCTACCGTACGCAACTTAATATTTAACATTAGTATAAATTACAAATCACCGCATTTGCATACAAATTTACCTAAGTATTCCAAATTAATTGCTACTCCAAACAATAATAATTTCAGTTATGAAATAGGAAGAGTATTAAAGCTTTCGATTACAATTTACACGATGTTAATGTATGCGAGTACGAACGTTACACGGTCAATTATTTTAATTATAAGAAACCAGTTGGTACTTACCGCGACGAAGTTTCAAATTAATTGTTACACTCGCGGGTATATGTAACATTGTCTAATAATCGTGTATCGTCGTAGCGTCGAAAATATATATATATATAGACATACATGCGTGTATACATGTATATATTTAATCAATTCAAATCTTTCTTATCTGCTTTCGTGAAATAACGGGGGAAAAAATTTGAATAAGAAAAAGGTTGAATCCAAAATAAACTTTCTTTCAATCAAGATCTTTTGTTGGGCACGAAAGTAAAGGGACGGAGAGAAAAAAAAATAATCTCTCGATATAATAGAAATATCATTGTAAATTCCGCGCGCGAGAAGAAACTGCGGATATTTGAAATATTTACTACTTTTTTTTTTTCGAAAAAAAGTGGGAAAAAGTATTAAAAATAACGGAATTTCGTACGCGATAAGAATTTAAATAATTTAAATATTTTACTCGTTATGTTTACGTATTTTCCGGTGCGTGATTACTCTTTTTGAAGAATACGTCGTAAATCATACTCTAAAATATTCTTGGATTCGAAAGCGAGAGAATTCGAAAGCAAGATAAAATAAATTGAATTTAATTCCATTGAACAAAAGGAGCCGAACCTACAGTAATTGAAAGTAAAATCTTATAAACGAATTCTCGGCGCATTTCTCGTTTGAACTTTGACTCTGGATCCGGCGGCGCTCCAGCGTTTGCGACGAGGAGGGATCGAATAACGAACGAATATCCTCGCCGATTCATCCTCGCATCCCCTTTGAAACAAGTTCCTCCTCTCAAAAGGAAAGACCCCGATGCGATAATCGAATCACGAGCGGAAAATCTTCCTCGAGCCGACACCATTCCCTCGACGGTCTCGCGCACGTACCGCGTCCTCGTCGTCGCGGGCGCACCAGCTGATACAACTCGGCGCCCGCATAATTCCGAAAGCGACCGCTTGCGTGTACGTGCGTGTAAGTGCGTGTGCGTAGTCATCGCATGACGCAAGAGTAGCTCGCTATCCGACCTGTAAGGACGTTACCAGGCGTCGCGCGTCGCTCGTCGTTCGTCGCTCGTCGCTCGTCGTCGAGAAGTAGTTTCCGGCCGGTGGTCCGTGTCTCGGCGCACGAACCCGACTAACTCTATACTACACCTTTTGTCCTTGGACCTCCCTCTCGCCGGGGGGAAACATGGAAAAGCTTTCTTTGTGGCTGCGGGGGAGGAGGAAAGACCCCGAGGTGAACGAATGAAACGAATGAATTAGATTTGCCGCGAGGGGAACGGAACGAGTTCGTTGGCCCAGTTATTTCGATATCGTGGGCTTTTGAGAATCAATCGGTCTCTTTCTTACCCGCGTTAGGCGAACCGATTCGTTCCTATCTTTTTTTTTCCTTTCTTTCCTTCTTTCTTTCCTTCTTTCTTTCCTTCTTTCTTTTATTCGCGTTTGGATTTTTTCTTTTTAATCGAGAGTTTACTCGCTATCGGGTGACACGTACGAGAGATAATAACGAGACGAATGTCCCGACGAAGGAGAACGTCGAGGTAAGATCTCTGTACCGTATTGGGAAAATTAACGATGTACCTTTCGAATACGAGACGAAATCACTTTGCTAGAATAATGCGGTATTTATCGTAACGAATTCTTTCGTCTTTCTATTATTCGAATTCGCGTTTCGTAATCAATACAGACACGTGTGTAAGTATAATAACAAATTATTAGTAAGTAAGTTGTCGAATCGCTTTCAGAGAGAAAATCGGAGACGACGTCTTTTGTCTTGTTTTGCGATCACAATTCGCGTTCGAACGAAGCAGCAACGAGTCTCGATATAAAAAGTGAAAACATCGTCCTTTCGTATTCGGAACGATAAACTTGTATCGCTCGTCCGGTGTCTTCGACCTTTTGAATTCACCAACGAATGCCGCACAACTTTGTTGGATTGCGCAACGACGGGAACTAATTTGACCAATATCAAGCGTAATAATAAAAGAAATATCTCGTTCGATACTCCCCGAGTTTTATAAGAATGAGTTAAACCGCGTTTCGCTCGATAAGCTTTGCATCTACGAGCGCGCAACGATTCTCTCGGTTAGCCAAAGCGAATTAGTTGTACTTATTCCGTATTGTACTTCCCGCAGCTCCTGGACTAGACTAGACCAGAATATATCGCTTGCTTCTAATGCCGGTATCTATATTGATTCAAGCTGGAAATATTCTGCGCCATCCATCGGAGCAACTGCCGGTGCTGCTGCTGCGACTACATAGGAGAGAGACACAAGCGAAGGCGTAGTTTATCACGGTTACGCGCGTAGGAGAGTTCGAGGGAAAGAAAAGGAGAGAGAGAGAGAGAGAGAGAGAGAGAATTCCCTTGGATTGATTTTGTTCCGTATCGCTCTCGCTTTCTTTGCGCTCGCGTAATAAATTCGCCGAGGCTTAGCAAAGAACAGCGGGGCGTTCGCTTATCGTCTCGTTGTTTTTATTTCATGCATTTCTCGGTGACTATTGTAATGGCATTGATTACAGGTTTATTAGGTCGATGATTATAAGATTTGAGTGTATAAAACACGCCGAGGGTTAATAAATAATCTTCCTACTCGCGTTACGTTTTATTTCTTTAAACCGAGTGATTTTTATTGCGATATCGCTTTCATCGAGGCCTTTGTTATTATTTTTTCTCCCCCCCTTCCGCGGCCGATCAAAAAGCTGAGACTCGTTTGAATAATGGCTTTATACGCGTCTCGCAACTGTTTTTATCGTTAACGCTGAAATTTTTAAATACGCTACCGGTAAACGCGATGGATGTGCGATAAAGTACGATAAAATCAAAGTCCTCCAAGCGTATCGAGGTATTAAAAAAAAAAAAAAACAAAATACGAATTTCGTTCGCGAATCGATCAACTTTTGGCGAATACGAAGAATTCGAACGAATTAGATGCAAACGTCGTCGCCTTTTCAAGATGCGAACGGAAAATCCTCCTTTCGTTGGAAATACGCAGCGGCGAAAGAAAAGGAAAGCGTAAAAAATTAGGATCGACGAGTAAACAAAGGTGATAAGCACGAAGGTAAGAAATAAATCGAGAAATGATCGAGTGAAAGCTTTGATTAGAAATCTTTGTCTATAGACAAAGTTCGACATTCGACTACGATTCCTTCGTGCTTTGATACGTCGCGCATTTCTGAATTCTATATAATTGTGTGTAATTCTATGTAATTGTAGGATGAAATTGGAATCGGAAGGCTTATTGGGTTAATTGAAAAGAGCTCCCGGTACTTTTCTTTGAGGGTTAATGCACGTGGCCGATGGGCGGACACGAGTGGCTTTATTCGATTGTAGGTTATTTTAGTACGACCGAAACCTTAGGAAATTATCAACTTTTACGAGCTCCTGTATCTTGACAAACCATTATTGTGTACACGATATTTTTTCTGCTAGCCGTGTGTTATCTTCAATTTACGAGACGTTACAACGAATGTTATTACGAATGTTCTTGTTTTTAATGCAACTTTCAATAAGCGTGCGTTGAAATTTCAACACGGATTATCTATTTTTTGATCGATTATTGTAAACGCCTCTGTGTGTGTGTGTGTGTGTGTGTTTTGTGTGTAGCGAGCGTTTAACATTTTCTCTTTCAAGGGTGGTTATTTAATTTTGTGGTTTAAATTTGTACCAGAAAACCAAGTGCGCGTATCGAACGTTTTTTCAATTACATAACGCGTCGATATTTCAGCGCACTTTTTTCAAATCGAATAATTTGCTATAATCGATGAAACCTTATTTAAAATTCGGCATATTAAGTTTGCCGCTTGAGTTGTCGAGTCAAGGTAAATCGAAATCATGGATCTCGTCGAGAAAGAAAAATATCGTATTGGCTTATTTTCTTATTTTTAAAAACATAGAAGTAAATAAAAACAATTATTTTTATTATTAGTTGATCGTTTAGTCGTTCGGTTTTTCTCTCTCTCCGAATCATAGCGATAACTTTTCCCGCCGAAAGAAAATATTAATTTCGCTTCTTATCCGATTATTGATTTTTGAAAAGCGAGATAGAAACTATCGGTGTTTAAAATCTTAGGTGAATTAGGTGAGACGATATTTTTTATCGTTTTATCTTTTTATACATTTCTGTCTCGTATTATTGCAAGGTTTTTTTCCTCTTTTACCTGGAAAAATAAGACTCAAAACATTTACAATTCGTTGTACGATAATAAAATAAGCACAATTAATGCGTTTTTAAAAAGGCTTCTACAAATAAGAAAATTAACGTTTTTAATGTGCCAATCAATTTTTATACAAATTTAATTTCTCAATTTCATTTTCGTAAATTTAAAGTGTTTAAATTTAAGAAATTGATAAGTTCGAGCAATTTTTTAATTATCGTTCAAACGAATGTCTAAGCTTATTCTGCAATCAATTTTCACATATTTACAAACATTTTTCGTAATTTTCTAATAATCTATATACCGTTATTTGTTCGAATAAAAATTTTGATAAGTCGAAACAAAATAAATGTCACCATTCGGTAGTATATTTTTAGAATCATGTTTTACATTTCTTGCTTAATTATCACAACGTGAAAACGTTTGATATCTAAGTATTTATCAATCTGTTTTTTTATTTTCGTAAGATACAGTCGGAGCCAAAATCCGATGTTTTTCTTTTTATTAAAATATATTTTAACGAGTATTTATTTGTTGGTTGAATTACGCGGATTCAGATTAAATTTACATACTTCACGAATTTGTGATTAGTTCTCTATTTAAAAATTAACGCTAGCGTCGAAGAAATTGTGGCAACACATGTTGACTCTACGTGTTATTATTATATACTATACGCCAGTGTAATATATTATAACTTGATTTAATACCGTACAGCTAAATTTTTTCTCGGAACTCGGCAACTTCTTATTAAAAAACGAAAGTATTTGTTTTATAAGCCGTTGAATACTTATTTTATTAAGAGATAAGTTTAATTTTTCTAGACAATTAAACATTTACGAAGAACAATTATTTTATACGAATTTTATTTTTTGCATTTAATACTCGAAATTATTATTAGCAGTGATACTTTTTGTACAAAATGTTTTATAACTTTTTAAAATTTAACGACATTCGTAAGAAACGACTATATTTTATACGAATAAATCTCGATACTAACGTTAAACGTAGAAAGCTACAATTACACAATATCTTCTTACGCATTTCAACAATAATAATATGTATAAAAATTAGCAAACATAAAATATTATTGTATCGAAAGAACATTCGATAAACCGTAAAACGTTCGGTATTTTTTTTCGTTTCGATCAAATATTTATATCAATGTCAATGCACAAAGAAATACGAATTAATTTTTTAATATTGGCTTGGTAATTTATATTTAATACGCGGTGGGTGAATTTTATTTTTCGCATTCTTATTTAAGTCGAACAAAAGAATCTAAAAATTATTCTTACGAATTCGATCGTACGGATATTTCCTCATTTATAATTTACGCTATCGATCAATTATCATTTATATTTTATTACGCCGATCTCAACGATACATTTATCAGTCATTGTAATCGTCGGTGCAATAACTTTCTCGCGTTAATTTAAATTCAATTTTCGTCGCGAATATCAAAGCGAGTTTACCCTTTGTTTTCAGGTTGGCGAGAAGAACGAAGACGCGAAAACGAATATACGATTCGTATTCGGACGAGGTAATTTAAAACAACGGCAGGCGCATACGTTCGAGGTAATTACTCGAGAGTCGAAGCGAGTCGAACGAAATTTATCGAGCATCGCTCGACTACTCGCGATGCGTCCAAATTGTCGCCGAGCACTTTTTTCGCGTTACGTTATAATTATTTTATCGTTTATCGCGGGATTGATAATGCGAAAGGTCGAGAGTTTTTTTTTCCTTCGGCGCTCGAAACGAAGGTGTACCTCGAGAAAGAGAGAGAAAATTCACCGGTGGAATACTCGAGAGCTCTCGAGGCGAAATATTCAATAACGGTCGCTCCCAAATGGCTACGCGCACACACACACACATACACACACAAGATCGCGTACGGCAAGCGCATCGGTAGCTAAATAGCGGTAAAGTATGCTCGACGATTACCGGGACGTACGTACGCGCGTATTTTAACCATAATAAGTAACGAACCTCCAACAGCAATTACAACGTAATTAGAAGCGATCTAACATCGTTCGAAAACGTATTGGACGAAAGCGTCGAAAAGCCCGAAAAGCACCGAAAAGCACCGAAAAGCATCCCGCGCTATAAATTACCTAATTATTTTTCTCGATGCGGTTTTTATCGAGCCCCCGAAAACCGAGCAACTCGCGCCCAACTCACGAATATTCCGGGTGGGCTCGGTAATTGGGCAGAGCTGACCGAAATACGAGCAGCAGCGCGTCCAAGAAAATTGGAAATCTCCCGCGGATGTCGAGGAATCGCCGGATAACAACCTCCGAGTAATTTTAAAAACAACGCGCAAAAAGTAATAAGCAGCGAAATTGCGAACGCGGGTAGAGGGGAGTTGGGGGGAATTTGGGGGGGAGGTGCCGAAAAGGAGACCGAACGCACCGTCCGCTCGTCGTTCCTGTGCGCGTTCGCCATCCTTGCACCTCGAGAGACTCGTTAGCGGTTGTCTCACGCGCACCAGATCCAGAGTCCTTTGTTCCTCTCCTCGGCGGAACAACACGAGGAAAAACGCCGACGACGCCTCGCACGTGCACTCGCTGCGAAAACTCATACAAGTTGAAGGTCGGCGCCGGGAAAACCTTCGCACACGCGCGGAGAAAATAACCGCCGCCACCGCCGCCGCCGTCGCCGCCGTCGCTCGAGTTGGCGCTCCGGCCGTTGCGTTGCGCAATCGAGATTATCGGCTTACGTAATGGATGATACGGGAAACGAAGGAGAGCCGCGAGCGAGCTAAAGCCAAGGCGAGCGAATTTCACGGACTCGACTCGCTCGCTTTTCTCTCTTAGCGCCGAGGTTCGCTTTTCCTTCTCCATCCGATCCGTACGTAATTTCATTCGCGCTTCGCACTTTTTCATCCCAACCCCGCGGCCGATTATTCGCTTTTGGATTCCACATATATTTATATTCCTCGACTTATTATCCATCCCGTTGGGTTTTAAGGTCTCCCCTCGTAAAAATTCACGCTCGTATTTTCGCCTCGTTCCCTCTCGGTATTTTCATACAAAATGCGTTACTCTCCGATCTTTTCCCGTGCGCGTAGCGGTTTCAAAAAGTAGTAACTCGCGCAACGAGAATTTTCCCCACCTTTTTTCAAAATCCGCGGCTCTTGAATTCCTCTTCCGCGAACCGAGTACTTACGAGACGAAAACTTTTTATCGATCGTTAATCGGTGTGTTTATCGTCGGTACGGGATCATCGGTTAGAAATCATAATAATATTTCGCTCGGGCAAATAATCCGTTTAACTTTATTTATGCACGTGTCATTCGAGCGCGCACGTATTTACTTTGTAAAAATAACGAGCAATAAAGTATAATATCTTTTAGCGTTTCTCTCGCTCCTCGAACGTTCCGACACAGCCGAGACTAAGGATACGATATTACGAATGTTGGGCTCGTCGTTGTTAAGGAAGGCTTCGAGCGTCTTTTACGGCGCACTGCTTTCCATTCCGTGGTTAACGAAGCGCGCTTTTCGTTTCTCGAGCCGAAGCGATGAGAGTACAGTTTTGATAATCTGCGCGTTCCGAACCGTCCGAGTGTCGTCTATTAAATAGTTGTTTCGCGATAATTCCTATCGTTCGTCCGTTGGTAGAGCGCGTCTCTCTCTTCGTCTCTCTCTTCGTCTCTCTCGTCGCGGCGGAGACTCGGAATGTAGAATGTAATTTTCGAATGATTTTAGATGCGGGTATCAACGTCAAAACTGAAAATGTACGTATGGTAGTCCGAGTACTATGAAAAGGAATAACGTCACATTGTTAAGGTCTTCATGGGAATTTCCCGAGAATCCTCGCTAGTTAGAGAGTGAGAAAAGGAAATGATTTCACACAATAGTAATTAACGTTTGCTTCCTCGAAGAGAAAACAAGGTTTTTTATCCGCGGGGATTAATCGCGAATAGATATTTTATTCGTTATCCGATGGGAACGATGGCCGCCTTTGCGAATTACGAATGGAACGAGGCGCGATTAAAATTTAATTTCAAAATTTAAATTTATTAATCATTAAATACCGTGGAGCAATTTTAATTAAAGCTAATGCATCGAAGAACGGAAAAAATCCATTTAATCTAAACTTGTTTGACTAATAGCTTCACGCCCTTCGACCGAACCAACTCCTACCATTTCCTTTTCGCGAAGGATAATTAAAAAAAAAAAAAAGAAGAAGAAAAAACATGAAAGAAAAACGCGATCAAAGTTACGAATCGAAAAGCCGTCCTCGTCCTTTCTTTCCCTCCCGAATCGACGAAAAGTGAAAATCCTCGTCGAGGAAATCACGGGATAAAAGCAAAAGCTATCATCGGGGCGCTTCCGGTATCACGAGAAAGCCTCGCGCGCGTTCAGCGTTCGAAAAATCAGAGAGGCAAATCTAAAAGGTGGAGGAGGAGAAGGTGGAGGAGAAGAGAGAGAGAGAAAGAGAGAGAAAAGAGGCTCGCGAGTAACTCCGACGCGGCTCTTTTAGGTCGCTCGATAACGGGTCTCTCACTGTCTCTCTCTCTCTCTCTCTCTCTCTCTCCGAAGCTCGCACGTACACGCCAACAGCCCGAGAGCGGCGGCGGCGTAACGGTGATATTATCCAACAGGCCGTCGTCGTCGGTCGTTTCCTTTTCGTCGCGACGCGAGCCTGAAATACTTGGGCCTCGTTTTTCGATAAGCACGTGCGCCGAATACTAGAGAGAGAGCTTGAGAGAGAGCTTGAGAGAGAGCGACCTTCGGTGCATCGTCAACCCCGCGAGCTTTTCGCGGTGGAGGGAAAAAAGCTTGACTTACGACATAATATGTATTTTCTCCTATCGCATGGCAGTGTATCTCTGGTCACTCTTTGAAACTTACCTGAAACACAAAAGGAAGAATGGAAATTACTTAGGCGCATTTGAATGCGAATGGATAATTGTTTTTTAACGATTCGGATGTTTATACGAGTTGTATACGCCGACTTAACCTTTCGAGCTCTAAAGTAAGCGTCGTTCCAAACACTTGAAAAACGATTCAACGCCTTTATCGTTTTCTACATATTTCCATCTTTTTCTTCTCGCGGCGCGAACGTTACACGTGTAATACCGTGGCGTTATTCCACTAAGTGTAATCCGAATAATTCGATCTCTCGTTTCTTTCTTTTTTTTTTTTCCTTTTCGTACACCGTGAAAAATCGTTTGACTTTAACGAGGGAATTCTATTATCGATAACCAGCATATTTCGACAATCCGATTTATCGATAAGTAATAGTAATAATGTAATTAAGAGCTCGAGTAAAATATAGAGTATTTAAGTTTGAAAGTAACCGATGCCGTGAGTAAGTGGAAAAAAATGTTTCGAGTATTCGACAAATCGCTCGCAAAATAACTTATTATAATTAATCGATTCGAAATTTTATTTTTCTTCTAAGATGCGTTTCGAACGAATAAAGAAAAAAAAGTCACGTCCAACGGGTGGATAATTTATATTTTACCCAATCCACCGGATAAGTATCGATACGAACGGAAAAATCCTATTTAATTAACGAATTTCTCCTAACAGTTTATTATCTCTTTTCCAATCACTTTTTTTTCAACGTTTATCCGAGGATTGTATCGGCCTTCCGTTTTTTCTCTTTCCTTCGGTTGACACACTACCGATTCGAAGTACACCGATCCGACGAAACCACTCGGAAAACCACTTCGGTTGCAAATATTTAACTAAGAAGTTTCGGGCGTATCCAACGCTTTCGAAAAATAACGTCGAACGACGTTTTCTCGTTCGAAAATTATATTTCGTTATAGTTCCTTATCTCGTATCTTGAAGTGACTTGAAAATCCCAACGTGGGTTCTGAGCTACTTACCCGTTATTCAAATATTTGGTGTGTACTATAAAATATTCGGAAAGCGTAATGACGTCGAATTACGCAAGTTGGAATATCGGTTACAAAATTCGGGTAACTCTACGCCGTAGTTGAATGTTTCAACAATACGGTATAAGAACGCGTTGCATTTTTTGTCGAATATCCTCCCCGGCTTCATTATCGTGCGGAGGAAAAAAAAAAAACGGAGTCGAACTTTATGCTTCCGAAAACAATTTCTTCGAGATTCTCCACGTCAACGTTTATTTACTCTTCTTCTCGCGTTAAACCAAGTACTTTATCGACGCGCGCGATCGAATAATTTTTATAACGCATGTGCAACGCACATCCGACAAAAGTAGGCTACCTATATAAAGATTTCGTGGAAGCCACTGTTTCGATTCGGAAACACAAACGGTACTGCCTTTCCCTTACACCTAACTTTTTAAACTTTTAATTAGTTTCTCTTCGTTTTGCAGTAACCGAATTCCTAGGTATCTTTTTATTTATTTCGTCAACGTGGTCGTGACCTTCCGCTACGAGATCCATGGATTTATCTTGCTTCGGAAAATAAAACTCGTTACCGTTAAGAGAATCGAGAGAATCGAGAGAATCGAGAGATTCGGAGGCTCGAATTTCAGAATAATTCGGCTCGTTTTTTCTTGGGTACGTCGCGTCGAGCATAGAGACGAGTTTGGTCCCTTTCACTTTGGTGAATCTCGAAATAATTTTTTAACTCGTTGGCCAGCGATCGAGCCTTAATAATCGGGCTTCCTTTGTATCAGCGGTGGAGATTTTTCGAGTACATTTGTATTATTTCGTTACGTTTGAAATTAAAAGTGATCGATCGTATTGGTACGCGTGCACTTGGAAATAAAATTTATAAGTGCGATAAACGATAAATGAAAAATTACAAGGTTGTTCTTTTATCGCTCACAAATTGAAATTATTATTGGCCCCATTTAAATGGCATCTACGAACTTTTTTTTTTGAGAACATCACATTTTCACGATTTACGACTTTTGCTTTTTAATCGTACTTTAAAAAAAAAAAAAAAGTCGTGAATAGCAGATACAATTTAAAAATATCATAAGTTTTATTTTACGAGAGTATAACATGTTCTCGCTCGGTAAAAAAAAGAAAATAAAACTATTTACTTACGACAAATTTAATAAAAATATACGTATGATACCTTGAGTTAAATTTTACGCTTTAACTTTGGAAATTTTTTGTAAAATACAATGTTTAATATTAATGTTTTACTTTCTCCTTATACATTCGATCATGGTAAGATATACCGGACGCATTACTAAAGAGCGTGTTTTTTTTTTATCAAAAGGTTGGAGTTTTATACAATAAATGTGACATTATTTATTATTCGTTATCGCCGCTTGTTATTATTATGATTAAATAAAATTTCGAAGCGATTTTTGAGAAATTTAGAATAATAACGATTGCGTTATTTGTAATAATTATTCGAGGTATTAAATTTTAATTTTATTCTAATTGGTTTGTAATAGTAGTACGTCTTTGTATACAACAAAGAGTTAAAAATATTCGTTTTATAAAGTTATACTGGAAATAAATCTCGAATGCGGTTAATAATAAATCAAGTATCAGGTTAAATATTAAAAATTAAATATTGATTTTGTCGTCAACGAATCTTATTTATAGTTTAAAATATAGCTGTAAACATTTTTTTTCATACGCATTGTTTTTTTGTAAGAGAAATTCTTTATTTTTTGTTTATATAACGAAATGTAATATAAACGTCAAAAGTATTCGGAGATGAATATATTTTGAAAAAAAAAATTTAATCTTTTATTTATTATTAGCGTTAAAGATGTTTTATGGTTCATTTGAGTAAATCTTTTTAGGAATTTACAGTACAAGTCATTTGTATTAAAAACAATCTTGTATTTTGAAGAAAGAATTTAAAAAATTCTAAATAAAATATATAAGTTTTATGTTTACTATAATAAAGCGAAATATTTTATTTATAGTAGAATTAAACAATCTAAATATAAGTGTATGCAAGAAAACACAAATACAATTTTTATTATATTGGAATCGTAACGCAAATGTACGGATGAACAACTTAGTCGATACTTTATTAAAAATATACGGTTAAAAATAAATGTGGCTATTACTTCTTTTAAAGAAAACAAAAAAAATAATAATAATAATAGTTTGTAAATAAAAGTCGTTCGATGCATCGTTTTTTCTGATAATTTATTATTATTACTGATTTATATTGCCGTTTATAACACACGATTTAAAAATATAACTAACTTAAATAGCGTTAATCAGTTAAATATAAATAAAAAAAAATAAAATAAAAAAAATAGCTCATATCGCGCGTAATTCAATTATACGCGTAGAACAAAGATCGCCGATAGATTTTTGGCCCCGAACGAGACTACAAACATTGTTTTATTCGCGACAACAAAATCTTAAAAGAAAATGTCTTTTTACTCGCCGAATACTATTTGCAATAGACTAAAACATCTTGTATTTCCCGACAAGGCCTTCCCCGTCGCTTACGCTGTGTAATATTTTTTCCAAGAAAATGTTCGCGAAGACATTATTTCGAGCGGGAGAGAGAGGGAGAGAGAGGGAGAGAGAGAGGGAGAGGCACGACGAGGAGTGCATGCATTTGCATCAACCAAGGTTCGTTATCTCCGAGCATTATTTCATCTTAAGGCCAGACCGAAAGGAAGGCATCGCTCGCGTCAATACGAGAAAGAACACGATGACAGCTGTTTCTTCAAAATTGATTATAAAAGATGCTTACGCGTTGCAAATGAGTATTGATTTCAATGTTTTCCTCTTACGATAGTATTAAGTTATACATAAATGTCGAGACTATTTTGAGTTGCAGCGCAACATACGATTCGTGTTTTGCCGATTTAGATAAGATAGGCGCTAACTCGGATGGAAATTATTTAAACGTTCGAGAGTCTTCGATATTTAGATTTAGATTTTAAATAGACGGCATCGATCGCGCACCGATTATGAAACTAGGCGGAACGTGATCTGCCGAAATCGAGAAATTCGAGAAAAATAAATAATAAGAGAGAGTGAGAGAGAGAGAGAGAACAAGTCATTTTACTTTCCTCGAGTGCAGCGAGAGAACTTACGACTAAACTACGACTGGAAAGTTATTCGTGACATTTATTCTCCGAATAAAAAGGGTCCAAGAGTAAATAATCCACTCGCTGTTCGACCGCGGAGAGATACGGATCTTCCCGAACTATACGGATTTCGTAATTCGTATGTACGGCGTGAGCGAATCAACGGAGAATCCAAGCGGAGGCGCGCGATTTTCATCCGTCCCCTCTTTCGAGACGCGCTCGGGAAAAATCATCGAGTTCTATTAAACGACTAGTTAAGGCCGTCGGGAGCGAGACTCCCGACTAATTATTTCCCAGTCGACGACGGCGAATCCAACGCCACCGAGCGAAAAGTAAGAGGCGCGTATGACGATAAATGTTGCCCCCCCGTTGCCCCCCGCCACAGCGACCTGCACGTGTCGAGCGCGGCAGATGTCCGAGAGCAACGAAGATTTCGGATGCAGCGCGGATGTCGAAAAGTTTTAAAAGTTCTTTCGCCCACGGGTTTTCTTTTTTCCTTTTCTCTCTCTCTCCAACGTTTCGCTTTCCGTCCAGTTGGCGCAAGACGGCTCGGCTCAGGTTTTTGCGAGGACCGCGTTTAAAGTATTTATATCGAGTAATTTCGTTGACGGATGATTTTTAGGAATTAAACGCGTGTCCGTGTGCGTGGGATTTAAATTCGTTGGATTCGAGCTCGAAGGGAGTAGTTACTCGTCCAAATTTAAGCGTGAAATTTGTTTCGCGATTTTTTCAATTTTTCGTCCTAAGTGTATTCGTAAAAGCCTCGTTGATATAATTCGTTGGATTTACATCGGAATAAAAGCCTAAAAAGTGCGATCAACGCTTAGTCGCGATGTACGATTTCGGTAGAGGATTAATTTATTTAAAAACGAGAATGTAAAGCGTCGGGGAAAATATTCGCCGTTAATTTGTTACTCTCGAAAGAAACGACGCGTTTCTTTCTTATAAAAAAGACTTACTTTGGCTCGCGGATTAATCAGTCATTTTTAACAAAGCTCTTATTTCTCGGTTGAACTGGCGGAGACAACGTTCTTAAAAAAAACTTACACGGAAAGCGTAGGTGTGTCCCCGAGCTACGAAAATACTTGGCATGTCACAAAGAGTCGAAAGCACGCGGACAAAAGCGCGAATTCAATTTATGCGCGCATCTGTAAAACGAGCGAACATTCAATTCCAGCTGGAGTTTATATTTAAAAAAGGAAAATTTAGCGTTCGAGCAAGTTTCACGGAATGATTCTCGTGTAAAATGCCCCAGTATTACTTTCCCACGCTATCTCTCTTTAATATTTTATCATTAGAAAGAAGCAACAAAGCATGGCGCAAGAAACCACAACAAAAACTGACGTTTCTCCGGATTCTTCTTTCGATTTTCAAATATCCGTAACCCAAAAAGTAACGAAGCTCCTTTGGTAAGTAAGTCATCGTCTTCATCGTCCTCCACCTCATCCTCACCTTCCTATGCACGGCAGCATCCGCTAAGTAATCTGGTATCGCCGATTCATCGCGATAACGAATCGCGAGAGACTCGCCGGTCGTTCACCGGTTCGTCAACCCCGAGCGATCGTCCCGGCGATTTTCGTGACCTCGTGCGATCGTCACCCGAGACGCGTGTGCTTTAACCCCTTCCTCCCCACGTTCGGCTAATGAAAAATCGATCCTTCCGGTGAACGCGCTCATCGCCTTTAACTCGAGCGTGTATATACGCACGCGTCGATGTTTGTCCCGTGACAAAGCTTTTGTGAAAGAAAGGAACGAGTGCAACTATTTTTAGCGCCGGTGGATTTCTCTTTCTCTCTCTCTCTCTCTCTCTCTCTCTCTCTCTTTGTTTCGCGAGGAAATCCAAGACATTGAAAACGAGCCTCTCGCCGGTGGAAAATGGCGCGCCGATCGATTTCGGTGGCCCACTTTTCAACAACCGAACGAGATCTCGATTTTACGAGCGGTGCCGATTTTTAGAAGCGCGATCGATCGATGTTTTATGAAACGTACTTTCCTGCCTTGATTACGATTACCGGGAGGTAGACCAACTTCCTCTCTTTGCCTTCGATAATTCGCGAATGATAATCCTCGGTGACTTTCCCATTCACCTTTCCGCGACTCGCGATTTTAAATACCGATAATTGGATGTATTTATAATACGTAACCGAGTATTAAGCCACCGCTACGGTTTGCTTCGGAGCGTCTTTAGAATGAAACATACTACAATCCAGGCTGTTATCCAATTTTCAAAACTTTTCGCAAATTGGAATAAGGAAAGGCAGGAGAAGTCCGAGAGACAACGACGTTAACGAGCGCAGCCTTAACGAATGCGCTCGAATTAAAACTCTCACTCTTTCTCCTCTCCATTAAAATCGTCGAGAGTATCAGGAGAAAAATCTATATATAGCGGCTGCTCTCGCTCTCGTAAATGCAACCACGGAGGAGCGTAAACCGACTGATAAAGTTGCGCGCTTTTCAAATTCTTATCTCGCGCGTTCTATATCGCGAGTCCTAGACACGACGACGATCGTCTCCGCCTCGGGTTTTCCTGTGTCGTACCCCAACGAGAACGTGCGTTACGAATTGCCGCGATACTTTCTAACCAAAGACTATCATTCTTCTGTGCTTTTTCCCCTTCTTCTCTCCCTTTCGTCGACTTCGCGCCTCTCGCGATTCGTACGATCCGCGCGCGGCTGTTTACTTCACCGAACGAGTGAGCGCTTGAAAAATAAAGAAAAGAAGAAAAAAACACACTTTACTATCGCGCGGACTTGAAACGAAATGAAAAATATGATTACGCTGTAGGTTTGATGCAAAAGATCGCGTCGTTTCCATTCAAATGACGTCCGAGCTGTTTATTTAAATTCCCTTGGTGCACCCGGTCAGCCGGATCAAAGATTCTCCGGTGCAGATTCTTATCGAAGCGAAGCGAAAGTATTTTTACGCGTTCCGAGCGTTTAATCGTGATAGAGCACATACTTATCGAACGTTCGATATTTTTTACAAGAGGGAATCGGGGAAAAATATTTTCGAAAAAGAATTATTTGCACACACGCACACAAACACGCACACACATACACGCGCGAGTCTTAGATAATCAAAATTGACGGAACATTGTTATAAACGTTCCAACGATCGAAATCTCTTATGTAACGTAATCTTTCGAGTAATAAAAATATTCTTTGTAAGAGTTTCACCGCGGAGTTCTTTTTTTCTTCAAATTTTATAGCTATTGCAAATAGAATGTTTTTTAAATTACTTGTAATCGTACAACTTTATCATACTTTTGATAGCTCCCATGAAAAAAGTTTTTTGCAAAACAACGAAACCTGTTTCTCGAACAATTTCGTACCGCGTGGACAATACGAATACATAAATAGAATACAGCGGATAACATCTAAACGCGGGTCTTTGTATCTATAAAGTAAGACCGTTTTAACATACTGATTAAAATGTTACTTATCCCGAGAAAAGGAGAAAATCCTTTCTCTGGTCGAATCATGCCTGGTTTACATTAGAAAAAAAAAAATTGGATTCACTTTTTTTTTAAATTGGCAGTTTTAAACTTTAATTTCTTTCCGTGTACTTTCTCCGTAAGTTGTTTTATTTTCATGTATTTTCTTTACAATTAACCAAAAAATTCAATTACCGATTTTAACTCGCGATTAAACGGAATAATACCTGGAAATATACGATTGCACCTCGCGAATAAAAGTTTGGCATAATTTTCTCCATGAGAAACGAATCATCGCAAGGTTCGTTTTTCTTTGTCTTTCAAGATTTTTTATTTATAAAATGGTAAATAGTTTAGGCACAAACGCGCGTTATTTCTGGTAAAAATGACAATATTGTTTTACGCATTTAAATGAAACTTTGTAAATGCCGATAACGTTTCCTAAATGATTTTTCGAAAAGATTACAGCAAATTACACTTTTCTTAACGACATTGTTAAGAGCGCATAGATAATTCAACGCACCATTGGCCACGATTATCAGTGCCTCCAACTCACTACGAAATAGTACAACAAAATTATATAACGAAAAAAACTGTTTTTTTCGAAAGACATATCAACTATCGATTTCACTGTAAAAATTTTATGCGTCACAGTAAAAACATCGTATGACCATGTTCAGTTGGCATACGATATTAGATAAAATGTATGATTTTTAAGAATTCACTACAGTGGTAAATACACAGTTAGCCTTGAAGGTTCCTCGGAAATCGAGCCATGGACCAAAACGCGTTGTTGAAGCAGTACCAAAAAAAAAGGCTAACTTTCTTGTTTTCCATCCAATAACTCGCTTTTTCCCTTGGCGCAATAATAAAACTCAAACTCGTTCCGAGGTAAATAACGATGTCGCATTTTCCGAGCGTCCATTGATAAATAATATTAAGAAATTTCTGGTAGTCGGTACAACTCGGCGATCGTAATTTCCCGTCGTCGCTGCTTTCGAAAATAGAAAGATACCGGTGTTCTTTCTATTTATTAACTCGACGAAAAGAACCGATGGAAAAATAAAACTATTTACATTTTTTGAGACAACGAATGCGCGTCTCATTGGCAACGTTGTTTATTCGCTTGAGCGTTCGCTAATCGGTGCATTGGATTGCACTTAATATAATACGACTTTAAAAAAAGCATTCAACTACGATAAACCGAGACGAAGAACGTTGACTTTTACATCGGCCATTACGGCTGAGCTAATTGATATTTCCATTTGGTAGTTTGGGACGCGACGCCGACAAGTAATAACGAAATTTTCACTGGATTTCGATCGGGAATTTCGCGCGAGAAAAAGACGCATAAACAAAAAGAGAATAACCAACGTCTCGCAACAATTAAAAAAGCTAATTGAATTCGATGCTCGTAAAACGGCGTTTGGTCCGTGTGTGTGAGTCGAATTCGCTGCTCTCTACGTAAATTAATGATAATTTTTTATTACTTAATAAAATTCCTAGAACTAATACTCAATTTGTAACGGTAAGACATTTGCTCTTTCGATGAAACGATC
Source organism: Dolichoris vasculosae (assembly GCA_018907195.1). Lineage (NCBI taxonomy): Eukaryota > Metazoa > Arthropoda > Insecta > Hymenoptera > Agaonidae > Dolichoris > Dolichoris vasculosae. Next base: position 5,268,170 of record JACCHY010000015.1, read on the forward strand.
GCATGCATCGCAAGCGTAAGAGACACGCGCGGAAAAACTCGTTGCATCGGTAAAACGCTTTTATAAAACTGAATTTTCATTCGTTCGATGCGCTGACTTTTGTATTTCTTATCGATCGACCGATAAATTTTGATTATTGCACGTAATGTCTTGTTTTTTATTTTTGTATCGCGTCCCGCGACGAGATATCGTTGCTCAAAAGTGAAATTGCGAAGGAAACTTTACCAGGTTAAAAAAAACGACGAAATCACGTCCCGAAAATTCGATCGGCTGAAAGAATCAACCAACGATTCGCGTTTGTTTTAGAACGCAATCCTGAGAATCTTGGAGAATCATATAATGCCTCGATTGTCAACGAAGGGCGGATTATCACCGAATGGAAAAAATGATTGGTCGGTCGGTTTCCTGTTTGTACGAGAAAAGTGTCCAAGAGCGGGAGAAAACATCGATTTCTTAACGGATGGATTAACGAAAGACCGTCGGGGCCATTATCGGGCAATCAGACGATGACTCCTCCCGACCAATGCTCCTAACTTACACTCGCGCACAGAGAGAAAGAAAGAATTCAATCGTTGTATTTCTTTAGTCATACACAGCAAAGACGACGTCGGCCCAATCGTTCCTTATCGATTTTCGACAGTCGCTCATTAAGATTGCTTTTGACCCCGTATCTCTGTGTGCGTAAGACCGGAGACACACCGACGCTACTTTCTACTTTAAATGCCTAACGAAGTCAAATCTGTTCCGTGCGATTTTTGTTTTTTTTTTTTACATTCCAACGACGACCGATTCAATTTCGTTGGACCTCCCTTGTTTTTTCTCTTTCAATCTTTCCATTGATAAATTTACGCTCTAACCTCTGTTTATTGCTTTCATTAGTCGAGAATAATCTCCATTCTTCAGCATTAAACTCGACGGGCTTTGAGAGTCGCCGTCTTACGTCCAACGAAATTTCTACCTCGAGAAATTTAAATTAGCACTTACGGAACTACTTTCCCAAAGTAAAGCCATACAATTTGTACGATCTCGCGAGCTTTTCGGAACGAAATTGGAGCGATGAGGTCTGAATTTTTAATTCGGTACGTTATGACTTTGTAAGCCTTCGAGTAATTTTAGCGTAACGACGCTCTCTTGGTATTACGTAACAGACTAAATGGAATACCAAATAATCGGAGAGCAAGCTGGAAGCCAACGAATAAAGCTGTGTACTTTGTTAAAGGTGCGATACCGTTAATTTGCATCGCGAAAGAAAACTATTCGAATATTTATTCGCGGTTGTATTCGCGAGTTGTGTATCGAGTCCAACGACGTTGCAGCTTTACTTTAATCAAATCATCGGAAATCAGATCCAGAGCAAACTACGAAAACGAATCCAAGTTAAACGTTCCTTTTATATATAATCCGTTCAATCTGCGGATCGAACGGCGGATCGAACGGCGGATCGAACGGCGGATCGAAACGCGTCTCGAAATGTTAAGAGTTTCGCTCGACTCTTCGAACGCACGATTTCGCGGTTCGGTCGCTCGACGACAATCAACGATATCACGGATGAAAAGCGAGACGAACGTTTTCCACGGGACAAAGTCTATAATTTTCCGACGGCTCAACGTTCGACTCGCGACGTTGGTCGAGGTCACCGACGGTTCGCGTTACACGCTGTTTTAACATCGCGCCGAAAGAATCTCGGAAGATAATCCGCGAGCTGGCGATGATTAAGCGCATCGGGCATTCTTTTATCCGATAAGGTGGCAGAGCTCTCGTTATTAGATGAATCGATACTTTGGTGCGTAACGAGCACCGAGGAAAAAAGAAGAAAGGAAGGAAGGAAGGAAAGAAAGAAAAAAGATAGAAAAAAGATAGAAAAAAGATAGAAAAAAGAAAGAAAAAAGTCGGCAATTACGTTTACGAATAAACGGGGTCACGTCGGGGAAGATTGCGAGTGCCGCAAAACTGCGTCCTTATCAAAACTTAGAAATTGTTTAGCGAGCGCGGTTTGCTGGCGCAACGAAAAATCCTCGAGCGTTTCGCAGCGGGGGAATAGGAACTTAAAAAGTTAAGAAAAAAAAAGACAAAGTGGAAAAAAAACGAGTTACCTAACTGCATTGTTCGGGAACTCGCGGCGGTATTATAACGCTTTTTTTACGAGGAACAGCTGTTCGACAGAGCCGCGCGCATTCGACGATAATCATCGACTCGAAAAATAAAAATAAAAAGAAACGTTAATGTAAATTAAGTCCGCGCTTAATTTCTGCGCCGTCGACGCAACGCAATGGCCGATGCAAACGGGAGAGAAAGAAACGTGAGGAGATAGAGAAAGAGAGAAGAAATCTCGCTCGGTTTAAAAATAAACGCCTTTATCGGTGCGCCACTTAAAAATAGGCCTTTATCAGTACAACGAATTAGCTTATTGCCTCGCGAACGCATTCTGGGGGAGGGAGGGAGGGAGGGAGGGAGGGGGGGCGACAACAACAACAACAACGAGGTACGAGAGTCCCCGTCCGGATCCAGGACAACATCCTCGCCACGTGCCGCTTACAAAACTCGCGTCCTACACGCTCTCTCTCTCTGACCCTCTCTCTGACCCTCTCTCTCTACACTATGCACCAGCGAGAGAGAGAGAGAGAGAGAACGAGTCGAAGGGAAATTGCGCGCGGCGCCTTCGCCTTGCCACGAGCGAACGACGAGGCGCGTGCCTAACATTGAGAGTGTGAGCGTGGCGACGGCGTCCTTGGCTCTATCGTGCCGGTCACCCCTTCCCCACCCACCCGGGATTTTCAGGGGATGCTTTTCCGCGCCGGCGACGAGTGGGAGAGGAGGTGGACTAGGTGGACGAGGTGGAGGAGGCGGAGGAGGCGGAGGAGGCGGAGGAAACCTCGTACCCTTGACAGCGCCACGTGTCGTAGGTGCGGGCGGCTGAAGTCGCGTTTTCGCGACGGGTTCCATTGATTGGTCGGTCGATCTTTCGAGCGTCTCTCTCTCTCTCTCGCTAGCGTGTCCCGGATGCATCTTTGCACGTTCGCGAATATTTTTTTGCCAAGTGCGCACGCGCGACGCGCTTGATTTGTAATTGCGATGTGTTTAGCGTTCGAATAATGTCGTGGTCGTCTTCTCCGTCGTCGTCGTCGTCTTCGTCGTCGTCTTCGTCGGCGTCTCCGAGATTATGCAACAGCTCGGTAATTGCTGCAGGACGAGAGATCGAGGCGGTATTGAACTCTTGCACTTTATTTCGATTATCGCGTTGCTTTACCTTGAGAACGGTTGGTCTTTTTTTTCTGTCGTCCAAGTTACGGGCCGATCGAAAGATCGCGGGACGTTTCGCTACTCGTATTTTTAAACGAGCGTTGCAATTTTGGACCGAACGAAAGATCGCGGTTACTCCCGAATCGGTCGAACGTACGTTACGGATTCGACGTTCGTTCAATTTTTAAACGTTACGTAAGTAAATGACTTACGTAAGGAACGGCTTAGACGGAATAATTGGTAACTCTTTGACGGATTCACTCATTAATATTACGTGTTTGAGATCATGATTCTCGAATATGAAATGAAAAACCCGTCAATGGTATAATCTTACGCGTTTTTCGAGTAGCACAAAGAAATAATGAATGCTCTTTTCAATTATTATCGGTTTGCCTCGGTGATGAAAATTATACCGTGTCGAATAAATTTGGTTATAAGTAGGTTAAAAAACAGTGATTTCACCCAACGCAACGTAGTTTGCGTTACGAATCAAACGCGTATTAATCAAACGTATTAGAGGAACATCGAATCGGTAATTAAAGCTCGCTTCGTTCTTTCCAAGCCACTAACCAAGTTTTCGCGAACGACTGGGTTAAAAAAAAAAAAAAAAAAATTAAAGCGAGCGGAATGGAAAGATCAAAAGCGGAAAATAATTAGACGAGCTCGTCGGTATCGAACGCGCGACCCAATTACTCCGACGAAAGGAAAATTTCACCGTTGATTTTCGGATGCGGAAAGAAATGTTTTCCGAAACGATCGAAATAAATGATCGATCGCGTTTAAAGCGCGTATATCGAAATAATCGAAGAATAGTCGTGTCGCATGAACGTTAACCGACCTTTTACTTGTAACGCGTTAATCGTATCACGATTCACGTACACACATCGGTTATCGAGTATGCAGCATATTTTCATACTTATGACATTATTTAAAGTTAATTTTATTCCTCGGTTTTTATTTGGTGCACGAACACGAAAGTCAGCACTGGTTGTGTTACCGGTGCACGTGCCGTCCGTGAAAAGAGCCGACGAGTCTCCGTGTCGTAAACCAGTTGCGGAGATTACACAGGACTACTCTTTTACTCTTTTGCACGCGTTTGTAGGACGAAGAGAGCTTACACCGAGTTACCAGTATACGGTTTTGTGTTTTACACGCTATTTTTCCGCGGCGCGTTCCTCCGAGGGGAACTCGAGGGGAACTCGAGGGGAACATCGATGCGTCTAATTATTTTTAAATAGATCGTTTCATCACGGATTTCGATGATTTTTATCGAGGCACGAGCTTTCGCATCCAACGACTGACTTCTCGGCTATTAAACAGTTAGCAATTGCGATAGAAAGAAACGGAATATTCTTCGAGTACACGAGTTTAATTTTAATATTCAAAACAGTCGGACTCGGTATCTCTAACATTTGAGAAATTCAAATTTCTTTACGCGCGTTCGAATTATACTATAAATTCATGGGCTTATTTTCTAGTACGTTTCGACTTTATTTTGGCAAAATTTATCAACGTTTTTTCATTCGACTATTACCCGAATCATCGAAATAAAAACGATGACGGGTTATCTCGTACACATTTCAAACGAAAGCCAGACTCTGCGACGGTTCGAACGGAAAGTAATTTGCGCGCTGATCTAAAAAAATCGAGAGATGAATCGATTGTTCGCGCGAATCATCTTTCGGAATAACACCCGGAGTTATTTAAAAAATTCGCGTATTCGATAAGACGATTGGAAAGACGATAATCGCATCGCAGATAAGAAAAAACGTAAACCTTCGTTCGTGATCGCGTTCGGCGTGAAAAGTAACTCCGAAGAATGTCGACGAAAAATTCAAGCTATGTTAATATGTTAATAAGCATAATTCGCATCGCTCGAGTTAAGATTTCGCTAGTTCGACCAGAAACACAGACCTTACCCCAGAAAACACGGACGCAACCTCTTTCCCATCCGCGGTCGAAGCGAAAGAGAAAGAAGAGCCGCGACAGTTTCTTCTCTTCTCTTCTCTTCTCTTCGCCTCGCCTCGTGGGAAAAGCGTCGGCGCGCTTTTCCTCGCCACGGCCGCGAGCCAAAAGCTTTTGACTCGGATTGTAGCTCGACGCGTGCGACCTCGAACGTAACGACGACGGCGGCGGCGGCGGCGGCGGCGGCGGTGGTGGTGGTGGAGGTGGTGGTGGAGGTGGTGGAGGTGGTGGCGGCGGCGGCCACTGCCACTTCCTACACGAGGCAGGCCACCTGCCGCCTCGTTTTCCTCCTCCTTCCCTCCCACCGGCACGCGTTTTCCGAGGCGCAGTCAGGGTTTTTCGGGCCGCTCGTGGCAGCCTTCGCACGTACACGCGGGGTCTTTTCCGCCGGCGCTGTTTTATCAGCCGAACCGAACCCGGCGACCGGCCTCGATCCCTCGGCTGGTGGGAAAGTGGCCGAAAATCGCGTTGCCACGCTTTCCCTATGAAACTTGGAAACGGGAATGCACCTCGCGCGTGTCAACGGGTTAAGCGGCTTACACACCGAACGCAGTCGATGTCCAAGAAACGGCATCGATCCTTCTTCTCTCTTTGTTCGCTTCGGTAAGTAGCTTTCGTCGATTTTCGCTTCGCGCGGATTGAAAATCGAATGAAAACATTCGCGAAATGTTAAGTTAAAGGGGCTTTTCTAATATTAGAATCCAACGCGACGTTTTTAACGGACGTGCGCTCAGTATTTGCAATATCATCGTAAAAAGTTTTGAAAATTTTCTGCTGCTTCACCAAAAATTTGCGTTATCACTCGATTAAATAAATTGTAATTTAGTTTTAACGCGTCCTCGTTCGTTTCGTATAAATAATCTTTTTCGAAAAAAATGAAAACCTCGGTCGAATCGAACCTTGGAATAATATTCGGAACATCGTTCGAATCGAGAAAAAAGAAGAAAAAAGAAGAGAAAAGAAGAGAAAAGAAGAGAAAAATGCCCCAACGATACATCGATGTAAATAAAGTTGTCGTCGAGTTTACAGTTTGGTTGCTTCGATAAAGTATAATACTCGGAAAAACGTACGTGGATTCGGTAAGTAGTATTCGACAATGGACGAACGAAGCGAATTTAAATTTAAAACCCTATAAAATTCGTTTGCTCTCTCGACATCTGTATCAACGAAAAGTCCAATGTCACGATCGATAAAAGTTAGTGTTATTTAGCACGTTAACAGATACCGCGCAATGCGTCAAACGATGAACAAAAAAGACGAGCGATTCTATATTTAATTTCGAGCGATACAATATAAGCGTTGTTTCTGCTTTAAAAAGATATTAATCGGTCGCATTAAAAGTTTTCGATCATTTTTAACGCGCGCATTCGTATAAAATATATATATATATATATATATATATATATATATATATTATATATCTATATATAAGATATAAGCGAGCGAACGTTGGTGAAATTAGAAACTAAATAATTGTAACGCACGATTGATATCATCCGTACGATTTCTGACCTTATCATTTTGTTAGTCAAGGTATCCTACAATAATACTTTGATTAATTGCTTCGATCGATGAAAGTAGTATTTTTTCTCCATTAGTAATTCCAGCAAATGATAAACCAGATAAGAAACATCGAAAGAAACATCGAAAGAAACATCGAAAGAAACATCGAAAGAAACATCGATACTTTTAAAAAGTCGATCGCGCTTAAGGTTAGATTTTTATTCAAAATTATTCGAAAAATATACATAACGTTAATTCATGACATTGGATGTGCGTTTAAACGATAATTGTTATATACCAAGAACGGAGAATTATATCGTTCGGTTTTATTGTCACGCTTACCGTAACGTTAATTTGTACGAGAATAACGACCGGATTTTAGCGCATCTCCGTTAAGTTGGAATATATAAAATATTTTTATACATTTCGTGCATAAATTTTAGATTTTAAAATGTAATTTTACAATCCACGGCTAAGATTATAAATTGGCGAGGAAGGCGAGAATTTACTTGTTCCAATCGTTGCGTTTTAACGACTATCGCGAGTTACGTTTTCGAAAAGAAAATTAGGTTAATGGATGTACCGTATCGCTCGATCCGCGTATTCGATCGACATAAACAAAAATTCCGTAGGTTGAAATATCATTTTTGTGTTTGGTTGTTCGCGGATGAAAAATAAAAATAACGTTTCTTTCTCTCGATTCGAAGCGCTACTCGGAAGAATTTAGAAAGCGAGAAGCCCAATCGAAATCCAGTAACCAGAATTGTGACGTTCGCTTTGTAAAATAAGTAAAATAAATAAGTAAAATGTTAATTGAGTAGGATTCGAGCTAAATTCAATTCTTTGACAACTGTATCCTACGAAATCGAGAAACGGTATTCCTCAACCTTACTTTATTTACTTTTATTCGATAAAGGGAGAAAGGATATCGAAAGTTATCGAATGTCACAGCCGTGCGTACATCGAATAAAATTACCGGGTAAATTTTTTCGAGGAACAATAAAAACCGAAGACTTACGTATCGTTTAATACTTTCTTGCTCTTCTCGTCCCTCGTTCGTAACGTCAATATTTTTAGTTGTACCAAAGTCAAACTAAAGGCAATTCTGTTTCCACTGAAACGGTGTTTTCCTGAAATCGTGACGAAATTCGAGCGTGGCATAACGTTTTTTCGGCAGCTGTCGAAAATATTTGTCAACAAATCCGCGTAAAAACTATGGATGTTTTCAACGGTGATTAGAAGTAATCGAATCCGCTCTTTGTTTAATAAACAACATCGCGCGAGTTTTATCCGTTATCGAGACTCGAAAATCGCCCGCCTCGAGGATCCAAACGATTTTCGTTACAAACTCGGCTGGCCAAAAATAAACGAGACGACGACGACGACGACGACGACGACGACGACGACGACGACTTACCCAAACGAGCGGTGCGAACAACCCAAACGAAAATGCATCCGTGTGTACGTATTCGGTCTAACGAACAAGACAAAGGAATTTTGATCAAATATTCCTGGTACGACTGATTCATAGGTAAACACAAACGCACCGACGAATCGCGAGCCTCGTTGTTCCTAATACGCCGTTGCGAACTTTCCTTTTCCGCGATTCCGCGAGATGAATAAAATAAACGAGATGATGATCCGTTCGATATTCGTGGTTCCTTCTCCTTTGATAATCTCTCCTTTTAAATGTAGGGAGGGAGGGATTACAAGGATTAACAGTCGGATATCGAATCGAGCTATCGAATAACCATAAATGAGTCGCCCTGAGTCGACTTTTGGCCCCTCTACGATTCAACGATCGATTCCTTATGGACGCGAATCGCATCGCGATTATTCACCCGAATTCGGAGGAGGCGCGACTCCGACTTCCACTCGGACGTTATCACCGACTCACTTAACTTTCGAGCGACGTTGGTATTGCACACGCACACGAAGCTCGCAACGGAAACTTTCATATACATTTTCGTCGCATCACCGCCGCCTTGTTTACCTACTCGCGTTCGGCTGGAGAGATAGTTTCGCTCTCTCTCTCTCTCTCTCTCTCTCTCTCTCTCTCTCTCGCTCACGCTCTCCACGGAGAAGCACTGTTTTTTAAATATTCGCGACGAGTGTCACGTGTCGACGCAACTCCGGCTACTAAGAGCAATGTGGATCGTCACCTTGGTGGCAGTCTTTGCGCCGGTCCCCGATATCGTCGTCCTCGTCCTCGTCCTCGTCGTCGTCCTCGTCGTCGTCGGGATCGGGCGACGCCGGCGAGTCCCTGACGTCGAGCTCGTGTATAGCCTTGGCCAAGCCGCAGGACCTCGAGCACGAGGACGACGACCAAGCTCCCGATTCCCCGGATTGCTTGGCCGTCCTCCGACGTTGCTCCTCCACGTCGCTCCCGTCCTCGTAGTAGCCGCTCTCGTGCTCCGAGTCCTTGGTCGCGGAGGCACCGCCGCAGAGGCGGGCCTGCGCCACCAGGGTCATCGCGGTCGACTGCTCCAGGGCGCGGGCCGTCGCTAGGGCATCGCGGGCGCGAACTCGACTACCGATAACAACAACCTGGAGGTCGTCGGTTCCTCCCGCTTTCCCGCTTTCCCGCTTTTCTCGGTTCTCTCGTCCTCTCCAACCCACGGGGGGGTCGAAATTCTACAACCCGAACTACTCGACTTCGGCGACCTGGACGCGATGCGCTCTTGCAACGACTCCGACGCACTCGAGTCGCGCTATCCTACTGACACATTTGGCTTGCGGCGCGCGTTGCTCCCTCTACGACGTCGACGTCGGCTGCGGCGACGGCGGCAAGTGTAGCGCCGCCGCTTACCCGGGAGGAGGAGAAACTAGAAAGAGCGGAGCCTGTTGCGCGCGGCCGACCTTCGGTGGCTCTCCTCTTCCTCCTCCTCCTCCGCCACCTCCTCCACCGCCTCCTCCACCTCCTCCTCCTCTTCCTCCTCTGCCTCCTCCGACACCGAGTGCCCCGGGGACGGCGATCCTCCGAGGTGTTTGTTTCCTTTACCGGGGGAGGTCGACCGGAGCAGGATTGCACGAGAGAGGCGTCGAAGGAGGCGAGAAGGGCGAGACTCGAGGGACTCTAGGGACCCCAGGCACCCCAAGATGTTTCCCTTTTTCATTTTCCTTCTTTGCTTTCCTTTTCCGGATCATCCCCGCTTCCACCGCGTTATTTACACACCTTTGCCGCTCCTCGAAGGTACGACCGCGGCACTTTGGGACTCTTTCGCGTATTTTCCTTTGTCTCGCCGCGCGTCCATCTCTATTTTTTATTTCGACCGAGGAACGTTCGTCGCGTCTGCGAGAGGATCGTAATTTTTCCGCGCCTTGTCTCGTTTATCCTTGTTTAACGGACAGTTTTATCTCGGGCCGATGCTCATTATTATTCCGGTAATTAAGTTTTCGTTTTTACGAGCGCGCCATGGAAAATCGAGAAAATCGAGAAAATCTCTTTTTTGCCTTTCGGCGTGAACTTGAATTCTTACATCCGCGAACGGAGATTATTTTCATCGAGACTTAGGAATTAATATTGCTAATCGCTGTTCGCGAATTCTTGTAACGCTTATAAAACTTGTTTTTAGGAAACGAGGAAACCGCTTTTTATTAATCTATTACTTTTTGCAAATATACGCGACATTTTTCGCGATATTAAAATTTTTTTCCTTTCTTTTTTCATTCGTACCTACTTTACCTAACCAACGAGTTACGATAATTCGTTTAAATTTTAGTTCGATGAAAACGATTCGTTATCGGACCTCTTCGTTGATACCATTCAAATTTTGCAATAAAAAAATCCAACTCGTTGAACGTTCGTTGTTCTTTCGATCGTAATAACATATTTGAAAAAATTTATAAACGGAAAAATTATGATCTTCCGTGTAACGAGCTAATCTAAAATATTCAATTTATACAACGTAGCAAATATTTTCCCGTTCAAATTATAAGATGGAATAAAATTCGTAACCGATTCCACATATTTTCTTCGCGGAGTGTACGAATTTTTAAACGTTCGTTAATTATTAAGCTATACGAACGAATAATATTACATAATCTGCAAATTATAATGACAATTTCAAGGAATATTGCGAAATCTCATTTTTTAATTTTGATAGATTTTTATTTAAATCTTTACAGATACGCTGACCACGTTTTTAATATTTTTTTTCGTTGTTGCTATTTATTAAATTGAAGTATCATTACAGCTATAAAAGAGTGAAAGGAATGTAACGTTATGAAATTTCTTTCTCCGCGTAAACGTTAAAACCGATAACGTTTAATATACCGTATAACTTTTTAAAAATCCATTTGTATAAAATTTAAAATTTTATTTCCATCTCGCTACGCGGCTTTCGACACATTCTCCCATTAATTTTTATCTACGCATAGGTAACTTTATTACAATCATCTCCAATGAACTTCTATTATCTCGCTTGAAACGCAGATAGGAACACTTTATAAGCGCTCGATATCTAATACAAAAAAGAGGCACAATTAAGCGTCGCCGTATATTTCGGCGCACACTCGAGATAAACCGGAGAAAATCCAAAAGAGAATAGTATTAAACGCCCGAGAGACATAAAAGGAAGAAAAATCACCGAGTCATCTCAACTGTTGGAAGACGACCGCAACTTGGATCTTTCTCTTATCGATCCAACGATCATCCACGTCTCACCAAAGTTTATTAATGCTTATTAATGCTTGTTAATTCTTGTTAATCGGTGCTTTGTAAATTCTGATATTCTACGATAAAAACTAAACGATATTACAAAGATTTTTACGTGTTCTCGCTGTTAAAGAATTTTTGTAAATTTAACGAATTCATCGTGTAAAATTTTGTCGCGGTTATTCCTTCTTTCGCTTAAAATATGCGCATGTAATAAAAATACTTGGCTACGACAACGCGGACTTGAACGGTTATCAAGGAACTTCCGGTGCTATTTTCAGGGCAGCGAATATACTTAACCGGACCAAATCTACGTTGGAAAGTTCATCTCTGTTTTTATACCATAAAAAAGTAATACGCCTTTTGCATAATTTTACGTTGGTGCATTCAAAAATTTTGCTGACGTTAATGAAAAAAAGTATAATCCAACGGTTTTATTTGGCTGTTACCGCAAATTTATAATTACTTTCTTCAAAACGTAGAGAATAAAACTCTAGATATTATTTTATGTCGTTGCATGTTTACAACGGTTGGACCCGCTAAGATAATTATATCGTTTTTTACATATTAATAATCACGTAACAAAGTAATTCGAGTCGTTCGAAAGTTAATCGAAATACGACAAATCTTAAAAATACAACAACCAAGTTGGAGTAATTCGAGTTTAGAAATTAATTTTATTTAAGCTCGATGCGCTTATCCGAGTAGAATTAAAAACCGTTTATACCATTTTTATATGCCTACTCGTCCAAATTCTCAAAATAGGTATTCGGTATAGTAATCACTTTTTAGGTTAGGAAACAGGCCAGAGTATTACAGTGTCATGAATTCACCGTGCGAAAAAAAAAAATAACTATCGATTTTCGGCGTCGCGTTCGAAACGTAGGATAAAATATTAATATTATTATAAAAATACAGCATTTTTCTCCCAATCGAAAGCTCGTTGCGCCTCGCGAAGAGTCCGAGGCAAGAAATCGATAAAGTTCAGCCGATACTTTCTATAAATTATTTGGACTCTTTCGTAATAACGGTTTTACATCCAATAATAATGTTGTCATAATTCTTCGGAACGATCGAAATGTTTTCGCTCCCGTCGGATCGACCAGACACACGCCTTTTACTATTTAATTATTATTTGGTATGGACCGTTTAACGATGGATTTAAATCTTGTTTATTGTTAACGAATCGGTAAGAAAAGTCCGATCAAGCGTGCTTAAAACCCAAGCTGCTGTTCGCGGTATTAAATATTTGCTTTAACGATAACAGTCGTAGTTACGATAACGTGGATAGCTTAACTAAGCACAAAACTTTGCATAATACCTAATTTGGTCTTTCATAATGCTTACATCGTGTATTATCTCGCTTGGGTTTTAAACGAGGATCGATCGACTACTTCCCCGGAAGTAACCCGGAGTGTTCGTACGTCCGACAAGTTTGAGGATTGCGAAGCCCAGAGAGGAAAGTATCGATAAGCCCTTAAATAGTTATATGTTATAATCGCGTCGCGTCGTTGACACAACTAGGAAACTTTTTCGTTTCAGCAAATCGACTGCTTCGACCGACTAAGCACAATGAAATTTTAATATCGTACCAACAAAGGATAATATTGCACAAAGTCAAATGTGATTCTCAAGAATTCGCGCCTTGTCGAAATACCGGAAACATTATCATCGTTCTCTCGTAAGTCTGAATTGTAAAGGATGATATCAATTTCATCACGAGGGCGTTGTTGTACGTTAAAGTAACAGCGTTGAATGTATTCGCTATCAATGTAATGACTCCGCGTATTTCGGATTTTATTTCTTGTATAATAACGTTGTACGAAAAATATAGTAACCGAATCGAAATAATAGTTGTTAACCAGAATATCGTATTATCTAAATATTTAACGAGTGCTAATTAGATATAATTCTAACAAGGTACGCGTATACCATGTACCGTTGAACCGAACCGAGTATATTACTTCGCTATGGTATTTTTGAATGTGTAATTATCTCTATACTGTAATAAAAAATTAAAGGAAAAAATACGTTAAATTGCCGTTGTACTTGTATCATTTTGTATCAATATTATAGTGATATGTACTTATAATAAATGAATATGTTCTCTATTTAAAATGGTTTATAATTACTTTTTAAACGATTGGTTAAATATTTAACACTTTCGGTCTTTTCGAATAACATCAAATATCATCTGTACTTATTTAATTTATTCCGTATAATTTACATAAATATAATAACTACATCTTCGGTATTATACTCGATATATATACCTTGTACGTATCTCAAACGCATAATAATAAAAAATAATTATGGCTATATTTTTCTGATGCTATACATAATTTATATTGTGAATAGTTGATTTACGTTAGAAATAATACGGTAAAGCAAAAAATTACCTTAATTTTTAATTATTTTATTTAAATTAGAATAATCGTATTTTTTTCAAAAATTTCGAGTTCTCGTACGAAAATTTATCTTCGACGTAACCGAAATAAAATTAAATAAAATTAATAATCTATATCGAAACAATATCAATATTAATTAATTGATACCATCGATAACGATTAATCGTCGTTTTTTTATGCTCTAAAAATCGTTTTTTAAAGACGGGACTTTACGTTTTAAGATTATCTTTGCAACGATATCGCGTCTGAGTCAGTGAGACTACTGTAGTCAATTTGCGAATATTATTTTTTAAATCAGGCATGATTCATAACGAAAGTGGCAGACTGCAGATAGTTGTTGTTTATCCTAAGAAAAATCCTTCCATCGAGCGAATCAATCGGTGTGTCGCAAACTATTTGTTTCGTTGTTGTTATCGGTTGCCTTTTGAGCGTAGGCTCGACGATCACCAAATTTTTTACACGTATACGGACTATCGTACAGGTTTTTTTTTTGTTTTAGTAGTCGAGTGCTCGTTGGATATTAGAGCGATGAATTCGAGTACATCCGAAAGCGATCGATTTAATTTTGATGTCGATGAAAATCAAATAATTAACTCGACCGAACTCTTCAAAATTCGCTGAAAATTACTTTTTCAAATTACTTTTTCATAGACTAAATCGACCAACCGACTATCAAAATATTCGTGATCGAATAAGTAAATGACGAGTGTCGTATTCCCTTTTATTTATCGACACTTACGATTGAAATTATATTTTTGTTATAGAGAAAATCTTCGATAACCAACTAAAACGAATAAATAATTCACGATATTGAAATAGGAAATGGCTTTGCTAAAATCGTCGCAACATCGATAATAATAACGATATTAAAAAATTTGTAGTTTTTCGTTTCGGAGAGTTACATTTTTATTTTTAAACAAATTTCCAATTATTAAATTATTCGAGTCAGCACCGAATCAATGTATTAAACAAATCAACGAATAAAAATAGTAAATTCTACCGTACAATTTTACGAAACCGAATCAGCCAAAATTTATACACGCAAGATTTAGGCTGAACGTTTCACGAACATTTTCACGAAAATAAGCAAATCTATAAAAAGTAGCGAATAAGATTATGACGTTCGTGAAATAATTGAATGCCATCGATACGTTATAAATGCATAGTTCCGATGCGCTATCGAAATATGGAATTTACGCAAAAGCTCTTCGGTTGAGATGCAAGAGTAAGTGTCATTTTCATAGACTCGAGATGGAACCTGTATATGCACACGACGATGAAATCAACACGAGCGAAACTTGTGCGTTGGCATTATTAAATGGCTCTCCGTTGACGTCATTACAGGCACTTGCGAGCAAATACACTGAAAATTGATGCAACGAGCAAAATACTCGATAACGTAGGTAATGAAAAGCTAATTGTTTTTCGTAATATTTAGACTGCTTTTATATTCGGAGGTGTTTTATACTTACTTTTACATATTTGAAAAAAATACTAATTATATCGATCGATCTATCATTTATTTTTAAACGCAGCGATAGTTGCATTTTGTCTTTGGATCGAAGATTCACATTTGTCACCTTGCGTTTTATTTCTGGTACTGGAATTGCATTTTTATGTTTGTTAAATAAATTGGAAATTAATTATTAATTGCTTTTTTTCTAATAAATCCGACGTCGACGTTCTTTACGAACCAACGTCACTATTAAAAATTACTTCGTTCTCTTTCTACCGAGCCCTTCAGCTAAGATAGCGCAGATGAAAAAGTTTCATTACTATTTTATAAAGAGAGAGGGAAAGAAGGAGAGAGAATTTTTTTAGAGCAACGCTGCTTTTCAAAGAGCATAGGTAATTTCATCTACGTAGGCACTGCTTTTAAATAATAACTAAGCTTGGAATCATCGCATTTCTTAATAATTTTTTTACGAACATCTTCAAAGAGAATTAAAGTTTCTAAATTCTAAACTTTCCCGAATTCTAAGCCTTAATATTTTAAATCGCAGCGCGTTATAAAAAATGAAAATTCAATATTGGTCGACTCGATTGTCATTTTGCAACGTTTATCGCAGGCCTCGTTTCTGTGTATTAAAACTTATAATAATTTACCGTGAATAAACTCGATCCAATATTTGGTTCGAAAGGCTGCTGAACTATCGAGGGATAACGATTCCATTCACTCGCTGTATTAAATAAATGTTCTCGTTTCGTTTAATAATGTTAACTAATTAAACAAAGTTAAATCATTAACTTATAAGTTTTCTTTCAGCGACAATTTCCGTTCCATTCATAAAACTCCGCGTGCGCTTATCTCGAGCAAGCCTCGGGAATATGCAAAAAAAAACTCACGCCAATAATCAATCTTCCAATAAAAAGTCACGGAAGGCTGTTTCGATTCGGTTTCGCGTAACGACGCTTCGTTAAAATCGCTCGGACTTATATACGTCGACGCGTACCGAAGACTCGAAAATCAGAAGAAATTCGAAAGGTCCGGAACGAATGGGAATTCCCGAACGTGTCGCAGTGGGAAAGTTGGTTTTATCGGGCTCGTCGTACTCGTGGTCGCATTGCGGTTGAAGTAGCGTTGAAAATGCAGGGTCGAAAATTCTCGGTTCATTCAGGGCCTCGTTGCATAAGCGATACGCTAAATGCAAATTGGTACGATATCGATACGCAACGTATCGCCTTTGTATTTCGTTTATTTATTAAGCCAGCGTCGAGAAAATTAAGGTTCGAGCATTTGTATATTATTTCCTTACATTATTAATTCCAAAGACACATTAATCGACCGATTGGCTGATGCGATCGACTTTTGTGTAAAATATTAAAGAGCGATAGATTTTTTTTGTATCTTGGAAAGTTTTATCCACGCGGATTCAATATCTCATAGATTCGTTCCGGGAATTACATCTTTTTAATTTTTATCACCATTGATAATATTAAAAACGAACAAGGTTTTGCTTCTGGCAAAATTAATAGAAACGTGGTTTGGTTCGCTCGGAGAACGCGAATAGCACAAAATTGATGAAAACCGTTCGAGATTCGTGATACAATGACGCAAGGCCGTATACCACCACTTTTTTTTTTTTCATTAAGTATTGTGTACGCTTTTAAATTCATATAAGGAAATAACTTCCTTTAATGGCAGTACCGTCGACCGATGGTATATGCAGATGATCTATATTTGGTTCGAGATAATAAAAAAGTCATGATTGTAAGCGAAGAAATTTTATTTCGAGTTAAAATAATCGTGGATGAGGAATAACCGCATAATTACAAAATACGTGGATATTAGATTCAAAGAATATTTATTTAAAAGTTATTAAGATATATTCTCTGGTTGAAATAAATTAATCGTTTGACTAATACTTAAATGAAGATTAAATTAAAAAAATAATAATAAATGGCAAAAAATGGTTTTTAATAATTAATAATTAACATTGAATTTGTAATTATTCATTACGATCTTTATTAAGACTTTATGCTTGGAAATTAAAAAATGTACAGAATAAAAGAAATCCGATACCGTTAGAATAAATATAACCTCTCTAGAGAACGAATAAAATAAATTGAATGCGCACAGTAATAAAGTACTTAGAAACTTATTTGTATTAAAATAAGTGGAAGAAATTTTAATCCTCGGAAAATTATACAACGATGTATAAGAATTGTATAGTTTTCCAAAATTTATAACGGTATTCGAGCAATGCAGATTAAATTGAGCATAGCAGGTAGCAAGAATAGGAAATACAAGAATAGTGTCTACTATTACATAGGACAATTTTTCTGTAAACCAGAGTGGAAAGATATAATATTAAATTGTCCCGAGCAGAAATAGTTTTTGATTAGTACTGAAAATGGATTTTATATATAGTAACGAAAGAGTAGCTTTTCGTACCGATTGTATTATAAGTATAAGAGAAAGAGAAAGAGAGATTTATTTTTAAATTTAAATTACTAATCCATGACGTACGTTATAAAAATAATGGTATAAATAAAAAATCTTTCCCAATGAAATTGAAATTTTGTATAAAGTGAATTATTAAAAAGAAATATTGGAATAAAAATCAGATATTTAGATTCGATCATCCGTTGGAATATGGTTTTCTCATTTTCATATATTTTCTTAAGAAAGAAATTATATTTAAATTTCTCAGAGCTGTTGGGAACTATATCTTTCGTAAGTATCGAAGGATACGTATCTTTAAAGAAAAGTATTTTATCTCGAATATTACGTTATAAGACAATATTCGCCGTTTTAATTTTTTTATATTATTCATATAATTATTAAGTACTACTGTGCAATTTAAATTATATTAAAATAATATTCACCGAGTGTAAATCAATTTTCTTATTTATTGTTGATATAATGTATCTATAACGTGTGCGTTATTTGATCGTACATCTACTGATTTTATTATTTGATTATCCGCTTAACTCTAAATTTATTGAGATCGAATTAAATAATTTAAAACGATGGACAAAATTTAAATTAAAACGTTTTTATATAAAAACCTTTACTTTTATATTATAAACAAATATGATAAGTAAATTACAAATAAAAAAATAATCGATACGATCATTTTTATAAATTATAACTTTTCATTTATAATAGATAAAAAATAAATAGCTCTCGAACAAAATAATCAATAGCATCTCAAATATACATTTATTATTATTATAGGTATACGTATACATTTTACCGCGCAAAAAATCTATATTATACATATCGAATATTGGTAAAAACATACAGTAAAGTAGAATAATAAAGAAATAATAATAAATACGATTTTATTAATTCAATAATAAAATAAAATGAAAAAAGAATTTTTTATTTTATTACCACTATTTTATATTAATCGAAGTTTTGATTGAATTTAATTAATTTCTTACAATAAAATTTTTTCTCTAATAATTTAATTACTCTATTTAAAAATATAAAAAAATTGCAATAAAATATTTTCCAACCTTTTATTGAAATATAAATTTCTTTGTATATTAATATTTTACGAATATTAAATTGAATTTTTCTATTTTGTGCGTAATTAGTGTTTTCATGGAAGAAAACTAAATAATGGAACTTTTTATATTTTACGAGAAAATAATTTTTTAACGATTCCTAAACTCGTTTATGTATAGAGTTTTTGTTGGGTATTTTAAAATCATCGGCAAATGAAGGAAATTAAAAATTTTGCATTAGCTGTCAATCGTTGATCAAAATCTCATCAGATTGAAAACAAAAAATCGATCTCATTATACAATCGAATAAAATTAAAATAAACCTCGATAAAGATGATTATATTACTTTTTGTAGAAAAACTAAAGTAAAATCTGCTTTAAATAAAAATATAGAAATTTCTAGATAAAATGTCTTTATGACATTTTGCTCGTGTACTATATATATGAATATATATGCATGTATTAAATTTATTCATAAGAGCAGTACAAGCTCTTATCTGATTTTCATACTTTGGGGATAAGGTAAATATTACGTATCTTTTAGCGACACTGATTCGATCTTCTCTTTATTCTTTCTTTGATAAGATTCTCAGAGAAATAACTAACCAAAAAAAAAAAATCAGAAGAAGAACAACGGAATAGACAAAATTTTTTGATCGTAGAATAAAGATATAAGATTAAGGTTCAATAATATCAAAGACCTCCTAATAATGTTTCTAATCGAAAGCATCTAATAATCCGAGTCACTTCGGACACTAAAAAAAATCGGGGCAAAGTCCAGTCGGATCGTCGATTTTTGGAGGAAGCATTGAAACTTGTGCGTGTGCTTGTAAGTACATACAATGGATTAAGAAGGTCGGTACCGACTTGAATGGCTCATGGTTAGTTTCTTACTCGCTAAATCAATTTTGAAAACGGAGCCAAGGTCGTTCGGTCTCTCGACGATGACGGGAAAAAGGAGTCCCAGTGATACAAGGGACTTCGCAAGATTCTTGACTTTTTCGAGAGACACGCCACTGCGAGAGTCGTAAAAGTTCTCTCGACTTTGATTCTCTATCTCTTTGTGGTTCTGGATTCGAACGAGTTTCGATGTGAATGTAAGCGAAACTTTAGAGAATACGTGTCAAAACTCGCCTCGCTCGAGGTTTTTTTTTTCTATACGTTCAAACAAATGAAGACTCGAGATTTTTTTCCTTTATTTGTTTTCTTATTTTACTGTAAAAATCTTTGCTTTTAGCACAATGCGTTAATATTATTCAAAAGTGTTATTTAAAACATATTGATATTCTCAAATAAGTCAAATTTCATTGAATGTTTTATTTAGAAATTACGATGATTGATTTTAAAGATCCGAAGTTATCGGAAATTCGTACTTGTACGCTTTAACCTTTCGATGATTACAAATATTAAACGAGAAAAATATTTGGTAAGACTCGTATCTATTTTTATTCGATGCAAAAATAAAATAAAAATGTGTCAAGATTCATATCGTAAGAAGGAACGAAAAGTTCATTTGAAAAATATTTGCATTATTCAAACAACTAAGATCTTTTTATAATTGTAGATTAGAAAGTATTTCGAGTTTTAAAAACACGTTTATTAGATAAATTTAATTCATGAAATTCAATGTTTAACGTTTATTAAATTCTAAGAAGAATAATTATTAAGAAATCATTATTGTAATATTTCACTTATTAAACACATATAAATTAGAGTATTATCGAGAGAGATTATTAAATTCGATTATAATAAATGTATTATACACATGTAAATATTACAAGCAAAAATTACTTTGTTGATATACAAATTCTGTTTGCAACTTCGATACCTTCTTTATTTCTACATATATATTTAAAGAACTCTATTTTAGGATCGAGATTAGTTTTAACATTTTTTGAGTTGTTAATTGTCAATTTAATATACAACAATATAGATAAGATAAGGTCAATTCTATAACTAAAACTATAGTGATTAAAATTGGTTTTAAAAAGATATGTATTTATATATATCAAAGCATACATCATACTTACTTCTTCGCTTTACAAATATTTGAACTTTTAACTTTTTACAGTCTTTCAACATCGATCATCTTCACTTTTCGATTAAATTAACGAGGAACTTCTATTAACCCTAAAAGCGTGGAGACCAATTTCTATACCGATGGATGAAATTTATCAAATCTAACATTTAAAAAGTAAAATATCTCGTAAGATCGACTATAAGTGGCTTTAGCGTTAATAGGTTAAGGGTGAATTGCAGGAGCTACGTAACTGTGCAATACGTGACTGCATTGAAATCGATTAAACAACTATTCTTCAGAAAACTCCGTCTTTAGAAAAGTGTACGAACCAAAATATTCTAGAAACTTTTCAATAATAGTAATCAAAATCAGCGTTCTCGTAGGAAATTTTTAAGCTTAATCAATAGTGACGTCACTTGTCCTTATCAATCTTTTATCAACCTTAAGAAATTTAAGATGTGTACTGAAAATTTCCTATTAACTAGTTTAAATATTACACGTAAAAAATTTCAAAAACTGACAATGAAATTGTGAATTATGAGACTTACATCATTGCGTTTCTTTCGTAAAGTTCGTTTATTGTCTTCTAAATGTCAAGGTATATCACGTTCACGAAAATTTAAAAGGTTTGACTTTCTTTTCGTACGGACCTGACAAAGTAAACTACCATAATACGTATTTATAATACAATAATAAATGTTATTCGTTCACTATTTCTCGAACGTACGCGATAATTTACAATAAAATGTTATTTTTTCCCAACTCGCTACTTTTATTAATATCGATAGAGTTTATAAAAAGTTCGTAAAATTGCATAAGAACTAAAAATAGAAAACTGCAAATTTATAATAAAAAATCGAATGTACACTTCGCACGAAACTTCAAATTAAGTTGTTGCAAATTTTAATCGTTCGATGATTTATAAATGTGTATAAGACTGATGTTTGTATGCGAGTGTTAACGGCAATATTGTAATTAAAGAAATCGTAATTATAAAAGTAAAATAAATTATTTACGAAAGAGTAGTATTGTAAAATTATATTTTTGAATACTTTAGTCAAGTTAAAGGAATTTTTTTTTAAAGTTATTTTTTAGCAAATAATAAAATAAATTAAAAAAATCTAAAGAAATAGTCTTTTTAATACAAAAAGATAGCGTTAAGAAATATTCACATACATTAAATTTTATATTACATCGAGAGTATTTTTGTATACGAACTTCACAAATGTTGCAACATCTTCACAATACGTATGCATATTTTATTTGATATTTGTATGTAAAACTTAAGAAGAAATGTTGTGTTTTTCTTATTTGGTATAGATATTTTTAAATATTCATAGTAATTTCTTCAATTCGTGGTATGTAGAAAATAAAAATTTGTTATTTTTTATTTACATCAAATAATACATTCGTTACATTAAACATCCAATAAATCATGTCTCGGAGTAAATATAAATATAATTTTTTTTTTATTTTCAAAATATTAACGATAAATATAAATAAATTTTTCAACGTATAACAAGTATTCAAACTAAAAACTGCAACTTCACTCGATATAAATATATTTGAAAAAATTTAATCTTCTTAATAATGTATAAATAGAATCACACAAAGTTGGTTAATAATGATAAATCTAAAATGTGTCTTGTTACGATTAGTGAATAAAAATTATTTAGTTGCGAATAATGTTGAAACTTTTATTAAATAAATTTTTTAGTTAAACAAGATTTATATTTTGTATCTTATTCGCATAATTGTAAAATATAGATATATAAAATTTTCACTTTAGCTTTGGATCGTAACTCGTAAATTGTTACATTGTCGCATGCTTTTAATTAATACCTAGAATATTTTACATTTACGCTTAGCAAAAATAAGTTACAAGAATCAAAAACAGCTCCGATAATTTCTATAAATAAATAATCGGTACATTTTAACGAGTAAACGTACTTTTTACAATAGATAATACTTAATCGACAATATAAAAATTTATCTAGAAATACGTAAAAATTCGAAAAAATGTTCGTATCCTAAGTAACTTCTTAATTTCTACTAATTATTATATTTATAATCTTTTATACAATTTTATTCAATTTTTCTTACGAGTCGTTTATTATACATTATTTTCTTATATCCTATTCGATTTTCAATTTATGTGTTATCGTGTTATGGAAAAGGAAAATAATAAAATGGTTTGTGATAAAACTTATATACTTTTAATAACTTCGTAATAAATGTACAACTTTTGAAATAATATGAATGATATCGAAGAAAAATTATTTTTATTTCACAAATTAAAGCTATTATTTTATACTCGAAGCGAATTTTCATTATTCGTTTCGGAAAAGAAACAAAACAATTTTTTAAAACGTAATAAATGACTCGGTGGACTTTACGAAAACATTTATCTCTTTTAGTTCATTTGTAATATTACTTTTAATGTTAAAGTCAAAATTACAACATGACTTTTGTAGGTTATAAGATTTATAGGAAGTTGCAGCAAACGTATGAAAAATGTTACGAATATTTTATTAAAATGTAACGCTGTATAAAATCTGATGCGAGTAACCGTAAAATAAATTGTTCATAGCAAAGAAACATACGTATTTACGGATGTAAATAAATAAATAGTTATAATCGGTGATAGCGAAGTTTGGTTCGATCTTTCAATTACTCTTTTAACATTGTAGTATATAAAAATCAACGTTGTCACGTTAAGTTTTATTGGTTGAAACGATTGTTGACCAACTGAAACAGAGATAAATAAGCTCTTGATTTCCGAGAAAAACTATTCTCGAAGAATTATTATTTGCTCAAAAATAATTGAAAAACCTAATACAACAGAAGCTGTTGACGACCATTAAATATTTACATTTTCTTCTTCGATAATTAACGCGGTTGATTACAGTTAAAAATAAAATAAACGCGAAAAGTTGATCGGGTGCATTGCATACGTAAATATAGATTTAAAATTCGGTTATTCGATATTAATTTCGAGATATAATAAACATTTCAAGATGTAATAATAATTTGACGATAAATCACGTCTAAAGTCGACTGCAATCACGTCGTCAAAATGTCAAACGCATTAAAAAGTAAACCCACTGCCAAGGTCCTAACACAATGTCTTAATTCGCATTCAATCTACCGATCCGACAATTCCAACCTCATCGTATCTGCTCCAACTCTTTTCTGCAAATCACGCTAATTTGTAATTGTTTTTCGTTCTCTCTCTCTCTCTCGCTCTCTCTCGCACGCGCTCACAAGAGGTATCGACTGCCCGCGCGAAAGTGAACGCTATTTTTAGCGCTTCGAAAACTGGTATAATGATCGGGGCTTTCTCAGATACAAGCGGTACTCGCGATATTATTGGCTGCGGGTGTTCGGCGCAGCAAAGATACATAATTGCATTGCCTCGCGTTTATCTCGGTGCAAGTGTTTTGTTATTTTGAGAAAATTGAGCTTACACGTGCGCCGATCGCTAGCCAACGTCGAACGTGGGATAGAGCGAGATGCACGAGGTAGCGACACGCGATTGGATGATCGTTGAGATAATTTTTATCGCCTCCGATTCCCTTCGCTCGAAAACGTTAGTCCGGGATTTCCAACCGCGGTGTCTTTTACGCTGTCCGCGGAAAATCCGCGTTATTCGATTTTATTTTAATTTAGAAAATCCTTTGAAATTCCTTGACAGACTTTACTCTGCGCAGGTTAATTGAGATGTTGCTATTTGCTATCAGTCTCTGGATACTCGACTCCTTTTTCGGTTCCTTCCAACTTGGTTTTTTTTTACGCTCGGTCGTAGTTTTCGATCCGAGCGGTCTTTCAACGATTTCTGGAATATACTTTTTTAAGAACGAAAGAAATACTAATTGCGCTCTTTAGTTTGGGAGCCTGATTTTTATTTGTTCTCGAAACGCTCGTATCGACTCGATCGTGCATAATTATATCCCATTTGCAATAGCTGGTTCTTTTTATACGATTATTACTCCCATTTTATTTACTAATTTTCCAAGCATATTACGTTTCTCATATATTCGGTCGAACCAAAGCTAGTTAAAATACGAATAGCTCAAAATTCTTTATTTTGTTTCTTCGCTATTAGAAATTTTAGCGGAGACTATCCGTTGAAAACAAATAATATACTCTCGCCTCTTAAATAGATAGTGTACATACAAAGTCACAAATCAAATTGACAGGCATTCGTACGTTAATTTATCGGATGAAATTTTAAAAAGCAAAAATGTCAACAGTTTACAACTAAGTATTTTTTACGTTGTAGCTTTTAATATTAAAAGTTCTGACAAGCCTTATATTTGTCAAAAATATATATATACACATTCGTTCTTTGAAAACTACGAACGTATCGAAAGTTTTATAATTTATGAAAGTTAAGACTTTACACGCGCGAAGTAATCGTAAAATACTAACGTATTTTTTATATTTTGCCGACACTTGGTGAATATATTTTTGGAAGAGACTTTCTATTAATCACTTATACATTTCGGAATAAATGTTTTAAGTTTTTACATCATATTTAATACCGACAACGCATACAATAAAATACCATCCTGTGAATTCTCTGTTTTATAATATTTATATCGGAGGAACGTTTTAAAAACGTTTTTGATTATTCTTTAATGTGTCATTGAAAAAGTTTCGTTATAACTTTATCGCGAGTAACAAAAAATGATTATAATGCTTCTTTCAAAACTCTTTTGCATACTTATAATTGTAATTAAGGATTCGCTTTGCTTATAGCGAACAACTTTTCAAGATTGTATATTCCGTCGAAATAATTAGCATAAACGTTCGGCTGACGAGGAAGCCGCTTATTTTCTGTTTCGAAGGCTTTCCGATAACCAACATATTTATAAATATTAAAGAAATTGACAGTTATAATCCGGAAATAGTCGAGATCGACTCGAGCGAATTATTACTCGAAGGAGATGCCACGAATTTTGAACTACTTACTGTAATAATTACATGCAATTCGTAACGTAAATTTTTTTCGTACGCGTTGGAAAATTAGCATTTCAACTTCAGTTGCTATGCGCGTTTCCTCGTTCCTATACGTTGTACATTCTTTTATATACTTTGTGCAAGCAGTCTACAACAGTCGAAATTGGTGTTGGTGGAATATAAATGACCGAAGAAAAAGTAACTCGTGAAATCGTAATATTTCAGAATTCATCGATTATATATGTAAATGACGCTTTTTGAAAAAAAAAAAATGACTAGTCAGTTGGAAGATACACGATATTAATTATTTGAATTTGTAACGAATATTTTCATGAATTATATTTAAAGAAAGTCTAACGTCATAATTAGTCCATTTCTTATACGTGTTCAATTTTATAATATAATATCGATAAATTTTAAGCTCATCAAATAACGTCCATTAATATTTTTATAACTGTTTGAATTTTTAGATTATACGATAACGTAATTTAAAAGTAAAATATTTATTTTATCGAGTATAAAAAAAATTCTAAATTTTTGCTCATTCGATTCTAGGCGTTAATTTATTAATTACAGGTGTTATCTTGTATTTCATATTACAAACATTTATAATCAAATATCTTTATTGCGTTTTCTTATTGTATTCGAGAGAAAAATTTTATTTGCCTAATTAAAATATAGTCCTGTTTACAAAGCGGGTAAAAAGTTTTACCGGATAAATCAAAATTTGGTCGTGTTTATGCTTTAACGAATGTTTATTCATTCGAAAGATCAAATATTCGTGTTTACATGAACTGTAAGTTCATTGTAATTTATGTATAAAGTATTAATTTCACACCGAACTCTCGGTAGAAAATTTAGTTTTAAGATGATATTTTTTCACAACGATGATAATCTTCTACTTTTTTCCTCTTTATTAATTTTGAATGCCATTTTACTTCCATTTGTCAATAAAGTTTATTTCTCAAGAAATAATCGATAAACATCTTTAACCAATATTTACTTAAGAATCCGCTTGCAAATTTTTTTCTATAAATTCTTAAACTCAACGTCCAAATTTTCCGTATTACTTTTTTATCCCGAAAAAACAAAAAAAAAAAACAAAAAAGACAAATGTGTTTTTATCTCCTCTATATTTTACCGCATTGTGTTTTGGAGGATCAATATACAGTGAAATAGCGACTGGTTTTCCGAAACCAGTTTTTACATATCAAATTATTCCAAAGTAATCACTTTGGACACACGATACTTTTAATATCATTGTTTAGTTTATTAAATCAAAACGTTGAGCAACGACAATAACATCGACCATGTTTTAAAACTTACTCAATAACTTTTCTAGAATTTCCTGTGTCAATTTCACGCGATAAAACTCAACGCAATATGTAAGTCATTTTTGCTAGATCGGTCTAACTCACCCATATACGCGAAGATAAGGGCTATCGATACTTTCTCCAAATAGACATCGAGAGCGTAAGGTAAAAGGCGAATCGGCGAAGGAAGCTTATCTCGATAAGCTCGATCGTAACGCGTAAGCGAAAGTCAGAGTAACTTTCGAGGATTCTAAATACTCAAAATACTCAAAATACTCAAAATACTCGATTAAGCGCCAAAGAATCATATACATACAAATAAAAGGACGGCACTGCTCGACTTATTTCCGTACACGAGGCGCACGTGCACCTGTAAGCCCGTAAGCCCGTAAACAGAGAGAGACAGAGTCGGTGGTCGTCTTCGTCGCATCGGCGACGCTCCGATAAACGCTGCGATTAAAAGCGTAATCACGACGAAAATACGCCCAACGAAGCGAAGAGCCGTGGGTTTCTCGCTTCGATCGAGCGCCACCTTTTCCGACTTTCCGATTTATCGATTTACTCTCCTTCGCGGTTCGACAGCAGCGAACCTCCGAACCTCCGAACCTCCGAACCTCCGAACCTCCGAACCAACGAACCAACGAACCAACGAATCACCCAACGGAGAAAGTAAGCGACGACTGTCGGTGCAGTTAACGCTTTGCTTTGAATTAATAAAACGTTGATTAAATTTCGATCGATTTATGAATTCGTGGAGACTCGGTGCATTGTTTTAATGGATGCTCGAGTCGCGAGAACCGGGAGGATTATTATAGCTGTTTCGTTGCTTCGCTAATGGATGAACTTTTGATTGCGGGATAGCGCGTAAATAAATCGCTTGTAATTGGGCGGACATATTAAAATGCCCGATGCTTTCGAGCTCCGCTTTGATCCAAGGTCGATTCTTATTAATAATTTGTTTAAATACACTCCAAGAGCGAGTATACGTTCTGTATGTATCAATTATGAAATATTCAATAGGGACGATAAATATTAATGATCGCATGCATCGTAGTAATGATGTACACTCGTGGAAGAAAATCACATTAACGTTATCGCTCGACGAATACCAGTTAAAATTTTCGGTTTATATTTTTATGCGTTTTTGGAATTTAACGTTCCCTCGTTCCTACTTTCGAGAAAATAAATTTCTGGAGATTGTCAAAGGTAGTCTAGCGTTGGTTACGGGACTCTGGAACTAATTAATATACGAGACGGTAAAATATTTTTACGAAACTCTACGGAGCGAGGGTCAAGTTGTATTCATGAATGTCACGGTAAAATGCATCAAACTCCTTCTTAGTTTATTAGCTATAATAGTTGTATAATTATTTAGCTTTAAAATATAAACTTGTAATTTAATTCTAACGGGTCTTAAAAGATTTAAAATAACGTGGTTAGCCCGTTGATTATTTCTCCGGTAATAAAAAGAAATAACATTGTTTGTATTTTTTAAATTAACGGATAATTTTCAATTGGCTTTCACCTATCCGAACGTGGCTCGTGCAACCGTAATTTTTTCCGGTCAATTAAATACGGTAAAATGCGATAAAAAATTAAAAATCTAAAAACTATTCGCGTAACGATTGTCTTCGCTTTCGTAGGTATAGATTACAAAAAAAAAAAAAAACTTAATAAAGTTGGATTTATATACTGCTTTTATAATTAGGGAACGACCCAAACTACAAATTTTCAAACTTTATTTTGAAGAAAAACGAGCAAAAAATATTTACCATTACAATATGTATTTATCGTAAAATTAATTTTACGAAAGAAATATAAAAGAATTTAAATTATAATTAAAAATAACTCATGCTTTTAGTCTGAGACTAAAATTAAAAGAACTCTCTCTTTTATGTAAGTATAATATAATATTGTCATGCTAAAAAGTCCTTTATTCGCATAAGCGAAATTTTCCTTTCCTTTTAAAGAAGTTATGCGTTAGAATTGAATATACGTAGTTGGCAGCAATGCTACATTAGGTAATAATCATTTAAAGCGTAAGTGCAAATAGCAATTGATCAAGTTTTCGTCGGGGTTGTAAAAACTTTTGGATCGGGGACAGATTTTTTTTCCCTTCGGTAAAAGTTACTTAGCGTTCGTTTTTTATCAGTGCTAAATTTGTAACCTCAAGTTAACTTATAAATTCAATATAATTTCTACCACGATTTTTAATTTAGCGTCGGTACAATTAACCTCTACGATATATACTTTTAACGTTGGTAACGTATTATATATTTTAAAGACATAATTAACTTAAAAAACGAGTACAGTTTCGTATACATAAGATTTTAATAAGTTATACATAAATTCGCGATTAAATAAATAATATTACATTATTAATCGACATTAAATAACAAAACTTTTGTGATTTTCTTATTTATTACTATTTATTACTTCATACCATTGCAATAACAAAAACTTTCTTTTATAATGTAAATTAGTCCCTTGATATATGCGTGCATATATATTTGTGTTTATCTTTACAGCCGTACTGGTTACAAAACATGACTTGCAATTAAGAGAAAATTGAAACACATTCATCAAAACACCTCTTAATATTAAAAATGGATGAAAAAAAAATTGAAACGTATATAACCAAACTTATGTTTATGTAAGCAAACATTGTGTGGTAAATAATTCAGATAAGAGCCCACAGCTTCGATTTTTAATGGTTCGATGGTTAACAGTTTTTTGTTTTCTTTAATTCGTCACTATAAATAAATAAATAAATAAATAAATAAATAAATAAAATAGATAAATTCATTTAATTGCTCGCTTAGAAATTCATATGTACGTACAATTTTTATTATAAATTACTACCGAATGCCGAAAGATAAAATAAATGAATTATTTTATAATTTTATGTTTTTATGAAACTGATAATGTAATATATAAATGCGAATATATTTTTCTCGTAAAAGAATATTTATTGAACAATATTTCTTGCGTATAATTACGCGTACTTTAACAGGCCTAAGCGAATCCAGAAGAATCTATGAGAGATAGTTGCAAAATTAACATTTAAAGCTATAACTCAAGTATAAATTTGTACAGTATAATTTATAAAATTTATATTGGAAATTTGTTTCTTAATCATTAGAGTGTACCCGATAAAAGATTGACAAGATGGGCTCACCGATATTATTTTTATAAAAATGAAAAAATATAAAATATTTATAAGACTCCTATTTAAACCAGATTATAGCCGGATTAAACTTTGATCTCCGTTGTTCCCTCGATAAACTCATGGAAAAAGCTTTAAAACCAGATAAAAAAAAAAGTGTTACACACGTGCGATCTAGTGCGGGTCAGGATGTCTCATCAGGTGTGTAACCTACTTAGAAAACTACGAAATAAATAGTAATTCCGTCAATTATTCGAAGAATATTTGAATTAAAAAAACTTTTTTTTAAATCTTAAAAATCGTTTCTAATTTTGATGATTCGACTCATTTAATTATAATCAGTGCGACAATTTAATTCGCTATATTTTTATTTGAAATAATTTATTTTTTGTAATTCTAAATGAGGTTAAGAATGCAGATATAGCCTTGAATATATATTCTACTTTTATGAAGTAATATTTTTCACCGTAACAGATAAAAATGCAGTTTTTGTTTCAATTACCACTTTTTAAAACTTTTAAATTCAAATGACAGTTATCGATTTAGATGAAATTTTTTTTTATTAAATAATACCCGTACCAATACTTTTAGTACGATTGGTTTAAAAATTTGTAAATAATAAAAAAAATTATCGACTCGAAATAAATATTACAGTGTAATTTAACGGGGACATTGATTTTTATTCGATACTATTTTTCATGTATTATTTTATATTTTATAATATAGCATTACTGTTATCATAGTTTAATAGACGAAGTCTTAAGAAATTTCTTCAAGAGAGAGAGAGAGAGAGAGAGAGAGAGAGACAGATGTTTCGAATATTCTATGTATTACAATAACGGATTCGTGTACAAATACAAATTCCATAAACTTGGTATGAAAATTAAATAATAAAATACGCATACAAATAATATATTCATATTTTATAAACTATGATAAATTATAATATGTTTTAAAGCGAATAAAAAATTTTCATTGATTTTATAGTTAAAAATTATATCATAATACAGTTATTTCGATTTATTTATTCTTCAAATACGAGATTTACTGCAAATTGATTGAATTCCACTCTAAATGATTGTGAACGTAAAACTGTTGACCTATATTACATGTGATAGAACAGTGTAGACTCACGATAAAGCTTACATAAAAAATTTGCTGTAACTCACATACACCAGTATAGAGAAATTGTTTTTCATAAGAATCAAGCTTGTCGAATCGCAAAACATTTTCCGATAAAGCAAGCTTACACAAAAACATCGTTTTAATATTCCGGTAGTTTTTCAATGGTGGATAGTTAACGCGTAAAAGGCCGATAGTGTCACTCCGTTAACAAAGGAATGACTTGGATTATTTTGAAAGATAATTTAGAAAATATTTAGTACTTTGTAGACCTTTTCGAAAAGTATCGACTTTATTAAAAAGCGGTAAAAAAAATTTATCGTGGTCGGGTAGATTAAACTTTTGGGAGATAACGAATCGAAGCAAAAAAATATAGAAAAAAAAAAACGCAAACGCCGAGTCGTACATTTATATAAAACTAATCGTAAGTTTAAAATTGCTGCTTAAAAATCAACAAAATTTCTATCGAAAGCGACCGTGATATCGATTTAAAAAATTACGATACATATTCGAAAATTTTTATTGGGAAATTATGATAAATTTTAATTAAAATTTGTTTTTAATTTTATTAAAGTATAAGGTTTCCCGAGCAAAGGCAAACAACGTTGCAGTGTTTTTAATAAATGGAAATAGTTTACCGTTTATACAATTAAAGAAAATAAAAATATTTAACATTTTCTCTAGCGTTTTACAAGAAGGAACGATTTGCTAAATTAATTATTCATTATTCGTAATCGCTCTACCAATTAATTTATGTATTTATGGTGGCTGTAAATATATTGGAAAGTTGAAATCGAATACACTGGAAGTGCGCAGTTTAAAAGTAAAAAATTAACGTAGGAATAATTTTTGAAAATCATTATCAAACACAGATGCTTAAAAATCATTTTAAAAATATTCGCTCATTGTATTCCAACGATATAACCTAGAAATATAATTCATAAATTATATTCGAGAAAATAGATAAAATAATTGTTGAAATTAGGTCAACCAATATATAAGATAACTTGCTTCGCAACTTGCAATAATAAGCAAATGCAAGTTATAAACGAGCCTAGAATCGTCGGAGCTTTGTTACAAATATTATTCCTATGTCAATATATTACATTGATTTTTCAGTCTAGGACGACTCGAGCGAATAATTATTAAAGATAAACGAATTTAACGGTTTGGACGAAACGATCGGTCGAATCGATCGATCGTCCCTTTAAACCAACCGCACAAACGTAGAAACGAAGGTTCTCGAAATAATTAATAAGTTTCTCGTTAAAGGATCTTGTAACGCGTATCTCGAGCGCATTAGTACCAACATCGTAGATAAATAAGTAAAAATCCACCTTCTTTTCGAAAGCTGCCATTCGTACGCAACGACGAAAACCAAACGCACGCAACGAATTCGCATCGCGAACACGTGTAAAAGGAAATTTATCGGAGGAATATGCAATCGACTCGCCGAATACCGACGCTGAATCCTCTATGAAAAATGCACGCGGAAAGAAAAGAAGGCAAAAAGGGAAAACGATTGTAATCGGCGGATCGAAGCTTCCATATTGATTCGTGCGCGTGTCGTTGCGTACGAACGAGCGATACAATTAAAGAAATTAACGAACGTTACGTTCGGTTCTACGTCCGATTGTACGTCCGGTTGTACTTCCGGAAGGTGAGATCAAATTATGTAAAATTCGTGATCCGGTGGAAGAGATTACACGGAACTTTATCGTCGCGTTTTCGCTACCGCGTTTACTTCAACCAACCGATCCAATCAACTCGATTAAGCGCTTAAGACCTTTTCAATAAAGTATAATGTAAACATTGTTCTTGGAGACTCTCGCGATTCCAAATTTTCTCGCGTCAAATTTTCGCTACCTCCGAAGGTCGAGCGTTGATCTATCGTATCGCACGGGAATTATTCGAGCTAACGCGAAAACATACGATAAATATTTACCAGCGTCCGACACGTTTATAAAAAGTTGGTAAATATCGCGGGACAGGAGGAAAGAACGTTCAACCACGAATTTCGTATTTTTTTTCTTTTGTACGCGGAGCTCGAGACGATGTAACGCGTAACGCGTTAGAATAATTTTCTCATCCCGATCCCTCGTAAGGATAATGGTAAGGATCGTCATAGTATTTCAAACGTGAATTCATCGAGGAATCCGCCGAGGAATTGGCTCGAGGAGGTGACCGAGCCTCGAATCCAGACCCGGAGGAAATCGCCAATCAAGCGACGCGAAAACACCGGTGCGAAAAAAAGAGCCGTCCTAGCTGTCACGGCGGAAATATTTGCATCGATCGCGAACAGCTGATCGCCTCGGCGCTCACGTAACCAACGATCGATCGAACACCCGGAGCGCGAATCTCGTCGCCTTACTCACCGAATGTCAGTACGTGGGTGACGGTCGCGGCGTCGCAATCCGGGCCGGTCTTGGACGACGACGCGGACGTCGTCGCCGGCGGCGGAGGCGGCTGCATAATAATAATAATGCTCCTGGTGACGCTGGTGACGCTGGTGACGCTGGTGATGCTGTTGCCGCGAGTCGCGTCCTCTTGGTCCTCCTCCTCCTCCTCTTCCTCCTCTTCCTCCACTTCCTCCTCTTCCTCCTCTTCCTCCTACTCCAGCACTGCCTCTCGCGCTTTCAAGGTTATGTCGCGAGAGTTGCGCACTCGCGTCGACTCCGGACTGGGATCCGCGGCTCCGGACAGCCTCGAACATAACCTCCAGCTGTCAGCGGCGGCCGATCGGCTCTGGTGGTGCAGCGGAGCCGAGACGCCGTGGCTTCCGCCGACTCCTCGGGCACGTCGACGGCCGCCGCCTCGAGGTGCATTGCGTCGGACACTGCCCCCCTCGAGTTGTGGGGCTTTAATAGCGACGCGCGCACGTGTGGGTGTGCGCGAGTTGGAGCGAGAGAGAGGACGTATTTTGCGTGTGTTGGTGCGTGTGCGCGACGGATGCGGATGGCTTTTCTTCGAACTCGCGCGCGCGCACTTGCGTATCCGTCGCGGTCGACGATTACCATTTCTCGCTCCATCTCCATTTTTCCTCTCTCTCTCTCTCGCGAGTTGGCGTTTTTCCTTTTTAGAGGCGTAACGAGAGATTAAGCTTAAGAGCGATCCGACTTTTCGCGCGCGGTCGAGATCACGGTTCGCTGGACCCGAAGTTTTTGGGAATCGCGCGAGAGATCGATGAAGATGATGGATATCGCTTCATGTTTTACCTCTTCCTCTTCTTTTTTTTTAATACGTTGTAGCTGTTGGAGATTAATTTTGCGGGGCTTCTCGCGCAATGTTGCGAACGATGCTCGAGCAAAGTTACGCGTGCACGGAATATTATACGAGGTATCCTCGATCGATTTCGCGGAGATCCTTTTTCGTACGCGCCAAGTACTACGTTGGCGTTTATAAATACTTTTTCGGGAAGTACGAGACGTTGCGTTGCACCTCGAATCGAAAACTCGACTTGGATATTCGGCTGTCTATTTTAGAATTTTATTTGTACAGCGTTTAAATCAAAGTATCGATACGTCGTTTAAATAATATGGAAATGCGAGTACGAACGGGGACAAGAGAGGAAGAAGGAGATAGCGAGCGAGAGAGAGAGAGAGAGAGAGAGAGAGGAACGTATTTAAATGATCGATGGTTGCAACGTAGTTTATAAGTAAATTGTACAGAGTTTATTAAGCGTAGTTCTTTCTTCCTTTATAAATCACTGCCCTTCGAACTTTTTTACCAGTTTTACTTCGTTAACTTGTAAGAATACGTGTTTCGCTTTAAATAATTGAGTAAATGCGATTCTTTAAATATTGTCACGGAGAATAGTATTATTTATTTGTACACTTTTTTTTAAAGTTCACTAAAATTAGCCACTCGAAATAATATTTACAAATGTATTCGTTTCTCGCAACTTTTTTAAAATAAAATAACCGAAGACACCATTGACCTGTTTTTTATAAAGTTTGAATAAGAAAATATTTTTATATCGCGTTGGATGACCTTATAATAAAATTTATTACCAAACGTTTTATATTATGTTGTCGATTTTCTAAGATAATTTTGATTACGCGTGTAAAAGTAAAATATTTTTCTACGAGTAAAATTTCGTAATTTTATGTTTTGTTTTACACTTTGATAATTCTATAAAATAATTAATAGAATATAAATACGTTTGTAGAGTTTATAGGTTAAATAATGCGCTGAATAAAATAAAAAATTTATTCATAAATCTTGCAATAATATATTGCACAACTCTTTCGTTATTATAATGTAATGGAGGAGAAATATGTTATTGTAATAAATGTTTTTCGAACGTAAACGGGTACATTTCGTTACAATTTATCATTAAAGTATATAAAATGTTTATTTACATTCGGATAAAGTAATTATAGAATATACAGCGATATTTTTCAGAATGGTACGACATTTATCGAATGCGCTATAAATAATTTATTATTATTTATTTATTTTATTCCAAGCGAATATTAAAAATAAATCTCGTTAAAAGCTGCTTTATTAAAGCTTAAAATAATTTGTAACCGTATAAATCTTACGCCAACGAAGCTTGCAACTGTCGAAAATAATTTTCAGTTTTCATGAAAGGAATGTCTATTTATAATGAGAATTCGAAAGTAGTTTTTCTCCTACTGTATAAATGACACGTGCGAAGGTAAATTTCTATTGTCCGTTTTATTTTTCACGTTGGGTAATACATAAAACAAAATGCATATGCATACCAACGATAATTTGTTACGATTTCGAGCTAATCGTGCCAACGAGTCTCGATTTACACTTACATATTTAAGATAACATTGATAAATATATTTGTATTATAAGAGCAGATTACATTTTATCCAAATTGATTATTCTACAATTGAGGAATTTCTAACTCTGGATCTATTAAAATCCTATATTCCTTTACAATTTTATCGCGATTATATCGATCGCAAAAAATGTATTTGACCTACGTAATAAGACTCAATTGTAACAATAATGTAATATCGCTTATTATTTATATTTAATATTACATTTGGTCTAGAATAAAGTACTGCAATTTATCTTTTGATGACGTAATCTGAACAATAGAAAACAATCACATTTTTTAAATTTTCTCTTTAAAACATTTTAAGAATAAAACAATAAAGATTTTAAGTTTTAATATTACATTTATGACAGAAATAAAGTTACAAATAATTTTATCGCATTAGGTTTCTTCGGTAAATCTATAAATTTTACATTTCACAAATAGTTTTCGTTGGAATAAAATTTGTTTGCTGTAAAGTATAAATTTTCTTGTAAAGAAAAATATATATTTTCAACTTACAATCGAATTTACTTAAAATGAATTTATTTCTTTCGAGGGAAAAGAATATTTTTTACGCGAAGTATTTGTTTTTATGATCTTATAATTCCGAAGACTATTATGTACGAGTCTCGTATTAAAGTGTAGAACTGATATTGTAGAAAAATATAAATACACTTTAAAGTCTGGAGTTAAATATCAGTGAATAGTTAATCAAAATATATGTATTATCCTCTTTAAAAAACTATGAAGATAAATACGAGAATATACAGGAAAAATAATTTTTGATATTTCGAAAGCATGACTGATCGAATATTTCTTAGCTCGTCTACAAATAGTACAATATATTCTAAGCTCACGTGAGTATGAAAACGATAAATAATTATTTTATCTTTACAGATGTATATTCCGCTTTTACAGTCTTTAAATTATAAAAAAGAAATTTAAATGAGAACAAATAATTTTATAATTTATTTGCAATTACTTTATACTATGCTCGGAATACTCTCAATACTATCATTAAATTCGAGAAATATTAATATCGTCGAGTCTTTACATATTTGATAATCTTATCATTAAGACATTTTATTTTACTGCGAACGAAGTTTAATTAAAATGTGAATAAATAGAAGCCTAAAATAAATTTATTTAAGATTAAGTCGATTTCTATAATTTTTTAATTTTTTTTTATTACGAATAGTTTTGCAACTTTAACTGTCTCTGTGGCATAAGCATAATTAATCTATTAAATTATTCCGAAAAATATATTTCTATAATTGCTATTAAATGACAGGTATTAATTATAATTCGATATTTTAAACGCAGTAACTTACATATTCACGTGTACGTTAATTTATTTCACGATCGGTTCGAAAAATATTTATAAATAATTGTAACTATTAAAATAAATACAAATTTTAGTAAATTCGTATTTATGTTACTTTTAAATAGGCCAGAAAATAATTATTTTTCTCTTATAAATACGCTATAATATAGATTTTCTATACGAGAAAAAATTTGTAATTTATAAATTATCTAGAATTTTATAATTAAAATACTAAATTTTGTAATATAAGATAATTTAAAAACAGTCGAGTTTACAAATAAATTTAGAGTTGAAATATTTCCATTTTTTAAATTAAAGTTCCGAAATTAAAATATTTTCTACTTTTCAATAAATTTATAAAATCAAGAAGTCATAGTTCATTAACCGTTTGAAAAATATCGAGGAACGTATTTATCAAACGTTTTTATTAATTACGAATTATACATCGTTTCTTTATTCGAAATTTAATTCATCGGAAAAAAAACTATTCCGTATTTTTTCAAGGTCTGCTCTTATTAAATTAAGAATTTCCTTGATCCAAAAAAAGATCGTTCAACTTTTGTAAAATATTTTTTCGATTAAACCGAAGCGAAGTATTTTGGAAAATTTTATTTCTAATTTGTACAATAAAACGACAAACTTACAGTATCCATCCGAAATAATCTACATTCTTTTAAAATATCATATTTAAAAACTACTACATTATCTTGATTGGCTAAATACGTGTACAATCTCCAAGTTTCGAGATAACCAGTTTTTCTCGTGCCACCATCTTTTTTCTTTTGCCAGAATCATCTACTCAACTTTATTTCAGCGATATACGCGTTTTAGAGATCGAAGGGATTATAGAGAAGCTTATAAGTATTTCAAGTTCCATAAGGACACGAACCGTGGAATTATCATAAAAAAAAGAATGAAAAATAATCCAAAGATGGCATTTCGAAGTAGAAATTCGCGTAGAAGGTAAATGACGCAACTAATTGAAAGGCGAATAATAACTTGTTTCTTTGTCGCGTAAAAAAAAGGGATCCGACAGATGTTTGGTAGAAGTATAGTTGAGCTCTGGCTGACATCAGCTTACCGACACTATACCACACCGCAGAAGCGTCACGACAATCCACCGATGAATGCGAAATTCGGACGAGTGTGTTTTAATGAAATTTTATTTACTCTGAATTTAGTTGTAATTTGAAGACGAGCGGAAAAAGCCAAAAACTTTTCTCGTCTTTTTTCAAATCGTCGATCTCTAGCTACAAACTTTTCCTCCAGCCACTAGCGAAACCCAAATCCATCCGAGACCTTACAACGACGTCCATCGAGAGCCTCTTCGGGAATAAATCGCCATCGATCGATTCGTCCTAAGGCTGCCGAGACCGAACGCGTCCGCTTTTTTCTCCCCGGGGTTCGAGTTTGTCGAAAGAGAGTCGCGCACCTGTCGATCGCAGCTGCGATCATCCGGCCAAGGTCGCGTTGCATTCTGGACGGACTTTCAGCCACGCGTGCACCTTGGTTCTTCGGTGTTGGGTTCTAGTCCGTGGGGGTGGGGCGACAGAGCGACGGATCGACAGATCGACTCCATCAAAGGAAGCTGCTTAGCGCCTTATCGAGCCAAGCGCGCCTCGGATTTTTAGAACGGGAACAACCGCGTTCCAAGACTCTCAAGTAAACGGCGCACGTCTTTATTATGTAAACCACTACTGGAACGACGTAAGACCGCGCGGGGGTTTTTAAATGTAAATTACCGTTTAAACCTCGACGGGTGTTGTTAGG
The DNA here is from genome assembly GCA_018907195.1 of Dolichoris vasculosae. Classification (NCBI taxonomy): domain Eukaryota; kingdom Metazoa; phylum Arthropoda; class Insecta; order Hymenoptera; family Agaonidae; genus Dolichoris; species Dolichoris vasculosae. Next base: position 5,307,371 of record JACCHY010000015.1, read on the forward strand.
CGTTGCTCAATCGAAACGGCCTGGAAAATCGTCTAATTATTTTGTTTACCTCGTTGCCTGTGAATCGCGCCCTCGACGTCGTTTCCAGAGAGAGGATTTCCTCTCTCGGAGCACCATAAGACGTAATTTTGGAAAATTAGGAGTCTATTAGTCTAATCAACAATCGCAAGGACGCGAGAGGTCCAAGGTGTCCAAGGTATCCCTGCAAACTCAGTGACATCGAGTTTCGTTTCGTTGGTTTCGTCGTAGACGCGGATTTACGTTCCATGGTTTTCACGGCACCGGGAAAAACATCTCGCCGCAAAAACTACCTACTAATTAAACGAAATAAAGCCTCGGTCGATGAATCGACGCCTTATTTTACCAACTCGAGCTCTACGACGACCTTCGATGCAGCTCTCGACAATGTACTTTTTCTTCTCCTATATTAGAAATCGCTGATTTCCAATCTAATAAAATCCACGGAAACGTCGAATTTAAAATGCGAGTTCGGTCTAAAGTTGCGGATACAATGCGATCGTAAATTTTTTAAACGCAATAATTACGGTGCGATGCGATTGTAAAATGGAAAATTTTTATTATGTTATTTTTCGTTTGTATTTGGACGGTAAGTTGGAGAACTCGTAGACGACACGGATTTAAAATAAAAAAGTTTTATTCCCGCAATTTACCTAGTTTTATAAAAATCTGAAATTTATTTTTTATAAACTTTTAATTTAATATCGCGAACTATAATTATAACGGTGTCGTTTGTTTCGACAAGCTCATAACTCATCGAAGAAATATCGTTCCGAGCCACTCGCTTAGATCAAAAACAAACAGATCGTACAAATTCGTACTTGATTATGACTGATATTTGATCGTTGGTTGGAATAAATATACGAATAATTGTACGTGTACGTATCATTGTCAGCTGCAACTGCTCGGCTTGAATAAACTACGAATCCATAAAACTCGTGAAACGAAATACTGGATTATTAAATTCGTTGTTTACGTGAAAATTCGTACCCCTCGCAATTTAGTTGCATCAATTATGATAATTCCGAAAACATGGATCGACGTGGTTTTCCCGGAGTATCGAACGTCATTTTTCTCGTCGAAGCTCGGAACGAACGAATTACGTATTCTTTGTTCTTCGCTCGAATTTGTGTCGTTTATTTTTTAAACAGCTTTTCCTCGGTATTGGTACCAGTATAATCGTAGCGACAGGAAAAATGAATACCCGCAAACGTAGTTTCGGTAAATTTGCGATCTCCGGTGAAGACTCTTGCATCTTGGGTCGAATACTCCGACGACTTCGGAGCCGAACCAGTCGAGACAAACATGGTTGTATTTATAGAACTTTAATGCATAAAGAACATGAAACACATGGTCATGTTGATATATGTAAAGTGATCAAGCTTGGTATGTAGATCCGGGCATGTATTATTCACTAAAATTACTCACTAAAATTTCTATTCGATGCGTTTAGCTCGCGTTATTTTTTATGCCATTAACGATCCAATTTTCATCGCAAAGACAATCGCGTTCACTTTTTTTTCGCTCCTGTAAATTTAGGGTCGATCTCGAACACCTTTAGGTAATTTTTTTCTTCTTCGTTTAGGACAACAGTTACGCGTCTCTTTAACAAAGTTTAATCGCGATTGGAAAAAGGACTAAGTATTTGCTTATTAAAGCTCGATCGCAATGGAGTACGGAATTAGGCGTTCGTTTATTCAACTTGCAATTCACTTACGGTCGATAAAACTACATCGATAAAGGATTCGGAGACATTATTTCGGTGGTATCGGTCCGATTTAAGATTCGCCGAGTCGGTGGAAGTTTGGAGGTACGAGTCCGGGAAAAAATAGCGGACGCTCGGAAATGGAAAAACCGGTGGCGGTCTGAAATTTTGGTTGGTACTGCGATCGGCGAGAGTGTCGTCATTACGGGATCAGAGAAGGGATAATCGTGATTGCGAAGTCGCTTGGGTGAATGGGAAGGGAGAAACGAAGCCGCGAGAGGAAAGTGTTACTCGCGAGGAGCAATTCAGTCGGTGTGTATAGTGCCTGCTTTTTACGTGCGATCTCAATCTCGAAAACTTTTACGCGCGACTGTATTTTTAAAGCATCGCGATGGACTTTTTTCCTGGGCACTGAGGTCGGAATTTTTTTCGTGGTTCGTTGCCGATATACCCACAAGTTTGTAAGAGCGTGGCGATGCAAAATTTCCAGGCTTATCGATTTTTTTTCCATTTCATTTCGACTTACCGATCGATTGGTCTTTTTTTCTTTCGTTAATTAATAATATTACCTACCTTTGGATAAAATGCAGGGAACGAGAATTGATAAAGTATTTTTTTTATCGCGATCTATTAGTTTTAATTCGAGTGAGTTTCGATGTTGATATCGTTTATTTGATAAAGGAACGATCTTTGATTTATTTTCACCTCACCGATTGGTAAAACGCAACTTATTTATCCGATAATATTGGATTGGTGCAAATTATAAATACGAATGGAATGAAAATTGGTTTTTCAATTTTCAAAAGTTAAACATTTTATCATATTTATTTTCACGATATTTTATATTTTAGATTAACCATTATATTTTTATTTGTAGATGTACTTAATTTATTAATAATGTATTTATATGCAATAATTTAAAATCAAGATTTCTTCTACGATTTTCTTGTATAATTTGTTGGCGTACATTGAAAAAATCAATTTATTCGGAATATTTAAAACATCAACGAGTGATTCGATAACTAAATTTTATATATACCTTACACTTTTCAATTATAAATTTAAAAGAAATAAATTTACAAATTATGAAAGAAATTTTAGTTTAAAAGTAAAATATAAAAAAATATTATTATTTATAATTACGTTAAGTTTAGTTATAAATAGAAATTTTTATCAAATTCAACTATTAAATAATGGAATAAATTTTTAAAAAGAAAATTATTGTATATAATTATTTTAGTCAATGTTAATAATAATAAACTATTAGCAATATTATCGTGCAATAAATTAACTTTGAAATTCTTGTTAATATTATCGATTTTAACTGTCACCGTTATTATGAAAATAAAGATATTTTAATATTCAATTTCACATGTTAATTTATATAAAATAGATCATAAAATTCGATTGATTTATTTTAAATAATACTATGATATATGTCATTTAGATTTTAGTATTTTATAGATAAAATTATGCAATTATGCAATTATGCAATAAAATTTTATTGACCCATTTACAAAAAACATAGTTTCTTTTAGATAAAAGTAGCTTTAATCAGTTTATTATATCAACTACAGTATTTGAACTCTTTAGTAACATTGTCATTTCTCTTGTACTAAATTTTAAAATATCTGCTTAAGTAATAAAATTTATCGAATTTAAATTTATACAAATGTAATTTAGACAAAAAATAGTTGGGTTTATTAAAAATGATAATTATTTTACAAAATGTAACGGTTGATTGTTTTATATTTTATTAAAATGTTAAATTGACGCAATCGTTATTTTTAGCTACGATATGGAAAGTTTCTGTATAAAATATGTCAATTTAAATCATACTATTTTTATCTAGTATTCCAATTAATAAACGTAAATTATTAATTCGTTGCGTTTTCGAGTGATTTCACAAATATCAATTGGAAAAAGTAACATGATTTCGTTTCGGCAATTGTCAAAAATCATTTCAATTTTGAAACGATAATATTTGAATGTACGAGGGAATTAAAAATTCGAAAAGTAAACGAACGCTAAATTATTTATATATTTTAGTATTTAAAAATAAAAATGTTTTCTTTGCAGTTTTTAATAGCACGTTCGTAAATTTGATTATGATATACTCGACGGTCAATGACTTTTCTATAATTCTTTTAAACAAAAATTTATACGACAAAAAATATAATACGTTTTCTCGTTCCTTGTTTATCTAATCGAAACCGCTTCGATTCGAAATTATCAAAAATTTAAAAAACTTATCCAAAGAGTTAAGCATTATTGTAAAAAAAAAACAAAAAATAATAAAATTAAGTTGTTTTTAAAATATTATAATTATTTTAAGTTAAAGCAACCGAGTATTTTTAGAACATCGTCGTTTCGAATCCATAATTTTTAACAGCCGACACACCAATTTTTTAATCAAACAAAAAAATAAATGTAGGTACGCGTTTAAGTTAAATATTTATAAAAATATTTGATTGGTACAACTCCCGCATGAAAAAATAAAACTCTTTTATAAAAGTATACTCTAAAAAATAATTATCCGTCGGTGAACCGCACACATTATTAAAAATGTATTTGAAAAGTTTTAACGAAATAATGTACAGAGCCGGTCATAATAAGGAAGTGCCTTCGTGTATTTACGGCATCTCAGTGTCCGTTACTCGACTGCGATATAAAACTTCAAAAGCATATAATTATAAATGATAAAATGGTGTGCTAACAAAACAAAATTAAAGCCATAAGCGCTTTTGATAATTTGCATATATTAATAACGTTATTTTATTGACTCGGTGCACTCGATCAGCGTTTATATTAATTTATCGAAAATATGGATATATAATCAGTTCATTGGTTAACCTTTGCCGAATTTTTTTTTCCGTTTTGCCTGAATTTTCTGCCGAAAATATAATAAATAACCCGACTCGCGTTACTCTTTTGTACGAAATGCGATATTCCCCACCGATTCGATTACAAATTTCAGTCTTATCAAGTATTAACGGTATCTCGAAGGAAAAAATAAAACATTTTATACCAACAATGCTCTTCGTTAAAGGGATGATTTACAAGTTTTACTCCTCCGTGTACCGTAATTTTATCCAGGTGCTTTCGGATTAAGAATTAAACCAAATTGTACCAAAGATCTTTAAGATCGAAGTAACGAACGCTTTACGCTAATTATAATCCCCGATTTCACTTATTCGATGCACTACATCCGACGGTAAGAATAACGTCCATCGATATTTATTACAACAAAATAAATGTCTTGTACAGGAACCAGAGTCGGGATTTTCGAAGAAGGCGATGCCGTTCTTCGCCGAATATGGGCACTACGTCCTCGCGTCCATCCTTGCGGCGGTTCTCGTGAACCTGGTGCTCAAATCCTGGCGAATCTTTTCGAAAGACGAGCGTCTCTCGAAAAGCAAAAGTGAGTCGTCGCTCTTATCTTATCCGTCTCTCTCGCTTTGTACACCCGTTGTAATTTAACTCCGATCGCGTATCGGACGATGATGCGCGAATTCTCCGAGATATCGATGTCGCTGGAATTCCTCTGGATTCCGTTGATCTTTCCTAGGGTAGTGTCCACGAGTGGAGTTTCGAGGATTTCGTTCGGGTTAGAATTTCGATATCTGGAATTAAGGATCGTCTCGTTTGTTTGGTCGGGAAGTAGCGAAGATTTTCGGCTTAAATTATCCGTTGAGATAAATTCAACAATAACGATCTTCGAAACGTGATTTTCGGATCTTTGAAATATGGAAATCGTTTCTTTTGAAATTTACAAGAGTGTTATTATGGATAACAGATGTTTGCAACGAATATAAGAAATAAATATTTTCTTACATATTTTAATCAAATACTTCGGAAGATTGAAACACAAAGTCACTATCTAAATAATACTTATAAAAATTTTGTAATAGCTCGGAGTTATCTGAAAAAATTACAATTTAGATCGTAAAATATTATATACGAACCTTTTAACTATCGGAGACCTTCGATTCGAAAATGATACACTGCGAAAGAAAAATTAAATTTTCGTCCAAGCTAATAAAGTTAATACGATTAACCGATCCATTGTGATTTCTGTTCGCGCAATGATACGGAATTCCTGATTAATTGCATATGCAGTTTACGCTCAATTAATTTAGCGAGTTAAAGTATTTATTATCTCGTTATTCATTTAAGTTAGTTGATTGAATTTATTTATTAATTTATTTATTTTATTTTTTCGAAACAATGTTGTAATAGTTTTAGCAAACTGAAATATTATTTTCATCGTTTTTATACTCGAGCCGGAACTTTTTTATTTTTATAATTTTTATAATTAGTCGTAAGTTAAAAATATTTATTTTTGCGGTAAGATAACGCGTTATTTGAATTTTTATACCGTATTTTGTATTCGAATTTACATCATTTTTTGCAAATATAGTCCTTGCAAACATCTAATTCGTTATTTATAAGAAATACCCGAGTGGTAAAACAATCGGGCATTAGTCTATTGTTAACGAACATCGAATTTACTCGGTGAAATATACAACGCTAAATTGTTTAAATATTTTTTTATCGTTCTCTAATGTCACACTATAAAAATTTTATTGATATACATTAAAGTATAAGATTCGATGTATACAATAATAAAATGTAACGTTTCAAAGATTTATTAATTAAACGTATGTTTTACACAGAAAAATGTCTTCAAATACGATACGAATACAACTTTTTTTTAGTCTTAGTTTATGCTTACGCGATCGTAAACTTTGAATTATACCGTGACAATATTTACAATATTCTTATCCGGTTGTGGACACTATATTAACATCTGTAATATAAATTAAACTCGTATTTCGTAATTCGAATCCCAACTATAATATACACACATATATTAATGTGTTTGAAATTTAAATTACAATAATGCGGTGTAATCGTACAATTTCAATACGTAATAGTACGATAGAAACGATTTTCCACCGTCGAGACACGCAAAAGTGCTTCTTTGCATAAACGCATTCGAATCGATAATTTCCCACTGTGAGATACTCGGAACACTCGGGAATCGCGGATCGCGGAACGAAAGCAAATTAAACAGTCGGGAAAAGTAGCCGCAACCTTAGTCCCGTTACTCCTGGTTGCACGCGAAGACGGGGGTGAAAGGTGGGGTGAAAGGTGGGGTGAAACATGGGGTGAAACGTGGGGAGATCGAAAGTAACCTTCCCAGGAATTTTCCAGATGCCGTTGTCGCCGATGTCGCCGATGTCGCCGTCGTCGACGACGAGGAACCTTACCTTTCCCGGGAACTCCGACACGTGCCCTTCGACTACCATAGGCCGACCAAGGAGGAGTCGCTGATGCACTCGGTGGAGTTCCATCGGCTCGTCAACCAAAGACGTTCGCTACGCTTCTTCAGCTCCGATCCACTTCCTCGGGAGATCATTCGCAACATCGTAAGAGCCGCCGGTGAGCCGTGACCGAGGATAAGAGGGCATTTGGTTCACGGGCCGTTAGACCCGATGAATTACGCGAAGGGACTCATTCGTTGTTCTCCTTCTACGCGGCCTTGAAATACGGAACGATTCGCCGACTCGATGAAAGGCTTCGACCCACTTGTTGTAACGCGCGGCCATTTAAAATCAAGAGGTGCTAATTTTCGCTCTTTTTCCGCGAGTCGACGAGGCTTCATCAAACTCGAGCGCACGGATCGAGCTTAATTGTATTTTTTGCACTCGTTATCGGTTACATTATATCTATCGATTACACGGGGGAGAAAGTTGGAATTATGTAAGGCGAGGATGTAATCTTGTCCTGGTATTTTTCTCGTTCGCGCGTCGCTTCGAAGATGGTATTTTCTCGCCGGGGGACGTTTGCTCTTTTTTTTTTTCGTTGGTCTTTCTTTCAACTTTATATTTAAAATTACGTTGCAATAGCTTGGCTTAGTCCTCTTTTCTCTTCATCGTTTGGCTGTTTTTATAAATGATTGCCCCCTCATCTTTCGAAATTCCACGTAATTTATTTATACTTTTGAGGAGGTTATTCTTAGCGGTCGATTCCAAAATGTTATCCGCTGAATTATTTTCATTAACTTAAAAGCGGAGTGCGTGATCGTTTAAAAGTTTTTTATTCGTTAAGCGGAGCGGCGAAAAAATGAAAATGTTCTTAAAATTATAACCTTGCGTTTCTTTTAATTAGAATAAGCGATTCTAAGAAGAGGAATTTACTTGGCTATTCGTTATTTTAGGAGGAGATTCGTTTGGCAAAGGTAAACCGGTACATTTCTCGTAAATCTACGTAACTCCGTGTAATTCGATAAATTTTTATTACGTTACCTTTTATCTTTTACCTTTCGATTCGTAGTTTTTTTAACGTCCGACTCTAATCGCCGAATCGATATAAAAGTATAGAAATGTTTCGCTTTTCAATAATTTTATTATTTTTTGAGTCACTCGGTGATATTATCGGTTCGGTTCGACTATCGATGAACTACATTTTTATCGAGTACAGTTTTGCTCGAAAGGGTCACAATTACATCCGTCTCTACAGTATTAGTAAAATTTGTTACAACGTAAAAACAAACCACTCGTTCGAAAGGCCGATACGAAGCAAAAAAAAAAAAACAGAATATTTCTAAATGTAACTTCCATTTAACTGGTGTAATTAATCAAGGGCATCGGTATCTTGTACGCAAACGCGACATTAGGTTGAAGTAGAAATGTAAATTCGAGATTACAGAAACAATCGAGACAAAGCTAAATTCCATTTAGCGACGATAAATGGGATTGACACCAGATGTAGTCGAGCACTTTGGCGAGATTCATGTTTTTCTGCATACTTCGTTGATACGTTCTTCTCTAATCGAAGTAATATTAGCATAAAAGAGAAGAGGTGTTTGTCGTCTCACCGATACATCCGAGAGATATTAGATTATCCTTTTCATTTTTTATGATTTCTCGTACGTATCGTTTGAAATATATTCGCATTGTTTTCGGATAAATTCTTGTAAAGCTTACGTTGTTTCTCCGCCACGCGCGTTTCACTCTTGTAAATTTGCCTAGTTATTATTTCAACTTCGTAAGATGCAAAATAAGCGATCAATGTTAAATATTACAATTTACATAATTTATTTAAATAATGCAGTATTGTACGCGCGATTAAAAAGCTATGCAGATTAAAATGAACGTTCCGTATAAGATTTGTGGTAATGGAATCGATTGATTATATTATTCAAATTAAATAAATTAGTTTAATTATTTAAAGTAGAATCGATGTCGCGTACACGCAACGATATATTATTTATTGAAAAAATTCTCGGGGCAAAAATACATCGTAATACGTTACGTACTCGAGCACATATTGTTTATATCAAAGTAATGTATAAAAAAATCTATCACGATAATTCAAAGCTGTTACTTAACTCGTTATTTAAGAACATAAATTTTTACAAGGTTGAAACGTTTGTTTTCAACTCGCTATATAATATATATATATATATTTATATACGTACAAGTTTCGTGTTGATCTTTCTTTCATCGATCGGTACAAGTTCGACATTAAGATATAAACTCGCATTATAAAAAAAGCTTACAAACTACAAAAACTGTATTCTAAAAAGTGAATCTTTCGCTCGTTTTCAATTACGAAAGATCCCTAGACGCAAAGTCGCTTAATTACCGTCGATCGGTCTCGTACCTACGAAAAGAAGTTGCCATTGTTACGAGCGTCGTAAGATCGTCGGCACAATACAAGTAATTACATTATAAAATAAAAGTCGTAAGAAGGTTGCGCGAGCAATTCGATATGGAAAAGAACTCGACGTAAATTAAGTTACGTACTCGCAACCCGACTCCGAGATCTAACTCTCGCGTTCGAAAACTCCGGCAGGAACTTCCCCGAGTGGCGCCCACACGGAGCCCTGGACCTTCGTCGTCGTCTCGAACCCTGAATTAAAAAAACAGATCCGCGAAATCATCGAGCGAGAGGAGGAGATCAACTATCGGAGACGGATGGGCCGAAAGTGGACGACGGATCTCCAGCCTCTGAGGACCAACTGGACCAAGGAGTATCTTACCCAGGCGCCTTACCTCATCCTCGTCTTCAGGCAGGAATACGGTGTTCTCGAGGGTGGCAAGAGGAAGGTCAACTATTACAAGGAACTGAGTATCGGGATCGCCTGCGGAATATTGATCACCGCGATTCAGGTATTCCTTTCGGTTATTCAAACTACGCGTTCGAACCTTTCACTCGATTCAATTCTTTCTTATCCATTATTATTTTGAACGATACACTTGTATCCTTACAATTATATCATCCAATACACGTAACGCACGAAAAATGATTTATTTATTTTACTTTCCAAAGTTTTTAAAATTGTAAATCAATCTTTATCTTTTTTGCATAGAAATTGTTGTTCAAGTAAAAATGTACGTTAAGATTTTCATTATCTTTTATTGCATTTACGTACGCGTACACAGATACGCGGGTACATACATATTCCGGTAGTTATTAATGTTTTTTGTTTGTTTGTTATAAATAACGTACAATACTCGAGCGATAAATTCTTTACGCGTCTTACGAGGTAATTCGAAACTGTAAAATTCATGGCTTTTTAAATGTCGTACGAGTAATTGTCAATTAAAGGTTAAAAACGATTGCCAAATTTTCCCGGTAAGGAAAGCAACCGTAGCACTTATTTAAAAGAGCCTCGTTCGCGTCTACTCTCGGCTTTTCGAAAGCCATTTCTCGTACGCAAAATCAGCGATGAAAGGTCTTTGGTTCGAATTCCGATCGATGAAAAGGCACGAAAGGCTAAGTAGAAAAGCAGTCGCGCGATTTAATATAGCAATCGTGTACGACAAACTATCTCCGATTAAAGCAGCACCGATAAATCGATCGACGCCGTTGCAGCCACGATTTACAAGCGCGGAAAATGTCGGGAGCCGGAGAGGAAGGAATCTCAAACACGGCTTATCGCTAATAACGCGACGATAACGCTACCGCGGAAAAGCCAGGAAAAAATAGGCAGAGGTACGCGACCTTGGCCTCCTTCTCCTTCCTTCCCCTCCCCCCTCCCCCTCCCCCTCCCCGTACCGACTATAATCCGAACGGTACCACCGGAGCGTTTTCCCTCCCACGCCGCGGGCGAAGGATCGAGCCAGGCATCGAAAGCCGAGTGAAAGGAAGAGCGTCTATCCGGAGAAAAGTGACGGTGCGCTATCTTTAGGAAAAAAGATGGCGGACGGGGTTCGAGTCGCCGTTCACTCCGTTTGCTTCAACGGTACCTAAGCCCTCTCCTTTTTCCTCTCCTTTTTCCTCTCCTTTTTCCTCTCCTTTTTCCTCTCTTTCCTTATCCCGTCCCGATCAATGTTCTCGACCAACCAACTTTCGCGGATGTCACGACATTGCTCAACGAGTTAATTAACTCGGGGGTAAAGCGGGACATCGTAGGCATTTGTTGGTGTATCGGAGTTTTAACGGCGATTAATATTTATTAAAGGGAGCAATTTTTCGGACCAACTTACACGAGAGGACGGAATAAATTTTCTCGACTTCTTTTTCGGGTAAATTCCGGTACCTTCGTTCCCGTGCCGTCCGGATATTTTATCGCGTGGTGCTCATCGATGGGCTACAGGATTTTTACGCGCGTTCGTGTTTACTCTTTGATCTACCGATCGTACGGACGACGAGACCCGACGCGTATCTCGTAAACAATGGATGCAAATCTCGCGTCCTCCCGACAAAAGTACGATAAAACGAGCGGAAAGTTCGTTAGACTCGAAGCGACGGAGCTCGAGGAAAATTCAAGCGCAACATAATTTTTAGCGTTCGATCGAACTTCAAAAGTTAATTCGAAAGTTGCCCGTATTATTTTAAAAGCTATCGCCACCGATATTAAGAAATACGCGACCGGTCTCTGCATAAATTTCCACTATTGATTTCCCGATCGTACTGTAACGTTGATACCGTGTGTATATATAGTTATCGTATCCTCGGGGCGATAGTTTAAAAAAGCTGAACTTGTTAAAATGTAATATAATAAAAAAAGAAACGGGTGCAGAATATTTCGAGATACTATTGTAGAAAATGTATGTGGAACGATCGAGAAACCTCGAGGTGCTTACAAAATGTTGATTTTCCTACCGGAGCTTTTATTTCCTACCGAAACAAAGGCAAACGTTAAATCTACGTGTTATCATCGGTTATAATAGAACTTTATTTAATTATCAATCACTATCGTTCGATAAGCGTGTGCATTGAGAAAAATTGTTCGATCGAAAGTAAGCTTGTTTGTTAGGGAAATAAAAAATTATTTGTTTCGTTTAACGGTGTATATTTTTATTCGACTGATGTTCAATTTACTTTACGAATTGACTCGATCAGACTTTGTATGTTTCTTTTTCAAACTGATACACTAAAAGAATTTTAGTGCACAGGTTCGCGAGATATTTTCCAACGAAACATTTTTTTTCTTGGCGTAATTCGTTATTCTAAAGTCTACGATATGTAGCTATTGTTTAAGAAATGTGTTTTATTTAGACATAAAATAATTTATGTGACAATGTTAGTTAATACATTACACAAATAATTTCTAGTCTTTTATTTATTTATCTAGTTGTACTCGTTAACTTTTATAATATTATTTTAATGTACCGTTCACTTACATAATTTAACTGTTCAATAACAACTCTGTTGTAATTTTTAATTATTTAAAAATTCGAGTAGTCGTTGATAACTTCATTTTTTATTATCTCGTATTATATTCCTGACTCGTTAAATAATTTGGTTTTTAATTTGTAAAATAATCATGACCTTGAATATTCTGTATATCATTTAGGTATATTATATACGTGTGTGTAAATAATATATAATAACTTTCTTTTATTACTGAAAAATTAAACAAAGCGTACTTTGATTAGAAAAGTTGAAAACAATTTATATAAAATGGAAATTACTCGATATTGGTTAACTACAAAATTATTTATTAAAGGTACTCGTTGAAAACCTTCGAATAATTTTATTTATTCGTAACGCTCGTATTTTTCACAAATATTTTGAGCTGTAGTGAATTTTTAGCGATTAACTACTCACACTATTTCAATATCACATATCTCGTACGGCGGTTTGTTTATCTAATTATAACTTGTATATATATTTTTAATATTTTAACGTTGATAAAAATACTTGTCTTGCCGATCGTTATAATAATTAAATAAATAGATTTTAATTTAACGATTAATTTATTTTTATTATAATACATAATATTTACACTTATTCTAATTTATATATAACGAATATATTTACTCATTTATGCAAATAAACGACAGATAATAAATACGTATTATCTTAACCTTGTAACCGTCACATAAATATTTCATATTGTTTAAATCGAAATGGATTTGAAAAATCCACTATACACATGAATATTAATCCCTACTTTACGAATACTACGTTATGTTTTTATAGAAATTGATCGAGGTCATATAGAGTAGTTTTTTTTTTAAAAATAAGAAACAATCGAAAAAATTATCAAATCGTGTACGTTTCTATATTTATAATAATAAAAGTATTCTACCTATTTAGTAATATCCAATACTTTGTTTTATCGTTTATATTTGGAACGAATTCTTAAAGATTCACGAAGATTGATTAAATATAATATTTCAGGTAAAGCAAAAATATAAATACAATCTTTAATTGTTAAACATTGATTCATCTTGTATTTAATATCACGTCTTTCTATTCGTGAATTTCATAAAATATTTATATCGAATAGAATTGTATATTGTTTTATGTAATAAAATTATTTAAATAATTATCGATTTCTCTCATCGCGTTAAAACTTTGTTATTTTACTTTCTATATGTACTTAAAAAGTTTTAACTTTGATATCGTACAGTATATTAAAACTTCAATTTGTATCAACAAGATTCTTTACAAATTATCTAATTTATAAAATCATTTAAATTATTTTGGAGGTTAAAATATTTAGAGTAGTTCTTTTAGAATTTTTTATAGACTTTAAGTTATACGAAATAAAAATTTAGAAAATATTTTTTTTATTCGTAAAATTATCTAGTTTTTAAACAAAGTACAATTTAAAAATGAATATAAGAGATATTAGTAACTGTTCAAGGTTAAATGTATGGCTTAGAAACCACTTGTTTTTCGTTATCAAGCAAAAAGTTATGTGTTCACACTTAATAAGTTTCCTTAAGGACTGATTTATTACAAAAAAAATTAATTTTGAAAATATATTTTAAATAAATCGACCTTTTTTTAAAATCATTTCGTATAAAATATATTTTTCAGTTTGTATAATTCCGTTGATTATAATCCGATTTTATCTTGAAATTTTCAGTTTATATTTTCGACACAACGCATTTTAAGAAAATTATGATTAGACATGTAAAGAATATTTTACATATTAAACAACACAGTATGTCAGTACTAATAAGTAAATATAAAATTCCAAATGCATGACAATTTTGTCTTTACGTAAATTACATTGTTTTTCGTTTTTCTTTTTAAACATTTTGTTAAAGTAAAATAAAAAAATAGGCGTAGATACATATAATTAGATTATCCACAATTTCATTTTACAAATGTAAATAGTTTGTCTTGCTTTTAAATTATGTACTCGATTATTATTCTTTGCGTGTCTTTCTGGAAACAAAAATATAACGAATAATTTGTGAAGATAAAAATTTGTCTTGTGAAATACTACGAATATTATTTTACCGTCTGTTCGCAATCTTAGAACTATTAACTTAAATGCACATTATTGATGAGACTTATTCGTGTGATCGAACCATATTTTTGTGTATTTGCATATACAGCGAATATGCATGTTTCGCTAATATTTGATAGAAGGCTAACTTGATTTATATATTTCTATAAAGCAAAAGTTGCCAGACATTTTGCTATTAAAAATACGAATAGACTCCGAGCTATATTATAAGCTTTGAATATTTGAAATGTTAACTCCATTTTAAGCTCTCCTTTATCGTTCTACCTTTAATTTCATTTATAGGCTCGCGTAAAATTAGAAAGTCAAACTTGCAAATTAAATAGAAAAAAAAATTCACAGAGAGCTTGTAAATTAAAAATACGCTTTAAATTTTGATTAATCTGAATATTTCTAAATTAAATGATAACTTGGTATTATAGATTTATGTATTTGAGATTAGAGCCGTTGCTATTTTATTACGAGCTTTAGTTTAGACTCGACAACACCTAAGTTGAACTCGCAAATTCCGTTAGGTGAATTAAAAATTAAAAATTCAAAGACTAATTTTATTCGAATATTTCATAATGTGGTATAGGAATAAAAGTTTACGAATAAATAACATTTAAACAAAAATAGCACATATGATATTAATTCTTGGCACGTTCTTTTATATTTACCGCATTTCTTTACGAATATATTTCTGAACAAAATCTTTACCGATTAACTATTGTGCGGTGTAGTATCGTAATAATTTACGATAGGAACGAAAAAGTATTCAATCCTCGAGTCGAACTAATCTACAAGTACAGAGTATAATTATGAAAAAATATCATTGGTTATTTATTAATGCCGATACAAAAAGATCGCTTCAATTTGCTTCGGTAACGACGGAAATATGGAAAATAAAGTATAAGCGTGTATAGTTTAAGTATCAAAAATATAATTTAAACATTCATAGTACCTAATCGGAGCAAAGACAATTTGTCTGACTCACGAGTTCGCAGAGAGAGAGAGAGAGAGAGAGAGAAGAATATGCGAAGTTAAATAACCGTCACTTCGCAAGATTTGCGTCATAATTGGTGTCATTTGCTACGAGTGGCGTAAATTACGAGAAAAGAGAGCTGAGAAGAAAAGCAGCTAAAGTGATTATGATACGAGCTGAATACGGATTAAAATATAATAAAAATATAAATCTGATTTTACGGCGGGTATAGTTTCTAGGATAAAATGTGTTCGATAGTCGGCTTATTTCAATGAACGTCGCTACGCATGAGCGACATTTGAATCGTGTCACAACGTAAGTAGAAAAGTTGGATTCAATTCTTCAAATTGTATAGTTTTGTTACGATCCGGATGCGCACCAGTTTTATACGATATAAAATTTAAGCGGGTATCAAACTTTATATCCCGCTCGCAATGAATTTTATCAAAATTTCGATTAACATTGACGTTTTAAAAAACTACTCGAGTTAATTGTAACCATGATGTAAAGGTTAAAGGTAAATTTTTACGAATGCCATAAAACTGTATAGCAAACATTTTATGGGTTCGTCTTGTTTCCAAGATCGCGTTAAAAAGCGGTTTTTTAAGCACGAAAAAAAATTATGGACAATTTCGGAAATTAACGTATGTTTCCATTATATTTATCGTTGGACCAAGTACGAATTTTGTAGAAGGAATACTATTGATATTTTGTATTACATACGATACAATCGAAACGTGACGATGAGTAGTAGATAGAAAGAACAAGTGCTATTCGAAAAAGTATCTATTTATATTTCACGAGTTAAAGTCACGATAGAATATAGTTTATCAAGATTCTTCAGATATATATACAGTCGATATAATAACATTTTGATCGACGTATTACGGAAATATAGACACACGGAATTCTCTTGATATTATTCTGCAAAAATAAGAAATAGTGTATACATTTTATAACAAAAAATAATACCGATTTAGAATAATGTATTATGCAACACGTAAAATCGAATCTTCCTCGATAGATTATTTATTTAATTAATATAGGAATAATATTAGAAACAATATTATCAAAAATATTTGATCGGTTGATTAGTTAAAATATACATAATTAAATCGAGAGCATTTCATGATCAGAAATTATGAATTCAATATGCGTATATTCGCGAATAAAACTAATAGAAGGAAAAAAAAAGACCAAATCCTGATAATTTTAAATTAATTATTTTTAATTAATTATTTAAAATTAAGATAACAATGAAGGTTGTGGATAAACTACGCAGTTTTTTTATTTACGTAAAATGAAGTATAAAATCAGTCGATACACTAATTTCGTATTCAACAGACTATACATATTTTATTTTAATAATTATTGCGGTAAAGAAACTTTAGATAACGATTTATATTCTTATTATTATTAAGGAATACTTTGAGAACTTTATGAAATATCAAGATAAAATAAACGCAACTATCAAATACTCGAACGAATATAATTTAAAAATATCTGGCAATAAAATTTAATTACATTCCTAATTATAAAAATTATTTAACGTATTTTGGTATTCAAATACAATATTTGTAAAGTGTATACTTTTTAGTTATTTGCTTAAGAGGAAAATTTTATAACATACCGACTTATTTTTTCCCTTCGAACCATATCCTATAAATTCAAAATTTATTCAGGTAAAGTGACTATACATAGATAATAATACTCGGGGAAACTCTTAGGCGTCGTTACGAGATCTTAAAAACTAAGTTTAATATCAACACCACATTACTATAAAATGACGTTAGTGCTACATCAATTACTACAAAATGAAAGCTACGAAGAGCTTAAATCAACAACTTTATACGTAGAATTATACGATATGTTACGAGCAATATAAAATTGTGACCTAAATGAAGTGTGAGAGATTTAAAACCAAGTCTTTCGACGCTCCAACTTCGGTTGCAGTTTGAAAAGACAAGAGACTGAAAAATAATAGATATAATAAAAAGTATCTATTGGAAGTCAATATTTATAAAGGGTATGCATTAGAAAGAAAAATTCGCTTGTGAAAATAGGAGAAAACTAAAAAACCCAAAAGAAAACTTACGCAAAGAAATGTGTTTAGAAATACCATTAATATTTACTTTTCTAAAAAAAATATTTGCTTGAAATCGATATTTTTATATAAGCATGGGATGAAATGGTAATTACGTATCATTGAAAATGTCTCGAAACGTTTATTTTAAGAAAAAAGAATCGGGTATTTTTGATAAAGATAACAGAATTTTCGTTAAAAGTTTTTTAAATTGTTTTGGCTCGAGTATTATTAAGTGGTATGTATGACGTACTTTTAAATTTTACTTATGTATAATTACGAAACTTTTATACGTTTTCCAACGAAAAAAATTCGTAATTTATAAAATACGAATATCTATACCGAAGTATTATTAAATAATAATCTGTAGTTAATAACGATTATTCGACAATGGTGTTTAAAACTTTCGTATTTTATAAATCTAAAGTACTTAGTATCGAATATTTTAATATTTTGGATTTTAATATTTGGTCATTGTAATATATTTTAACAAGATTCTTATTACGGAAACTATTATGAAAATATAATCCATTAACAATAAAGGCATATTTTGCTTAATGAATAGTTTCAACATCAACATATTCAATATAACATTTGCAGAACTAAAAGCTACTTGAATTCGTTACAGAGGTACATTAATGTATCAACAGAAGTTACTTTACATCTCAATGCGAGTATCGAAGTTAAACATTTTACAACGTATACTAATATTCTCGGTATATTTGTCGAGCAATTTTTAAAAAGATTAATAACGTGTTTCGATCGCGCAACGAGAAATTTGATATTGATAATCGATTCGTTAAATCTACCAATATAATTTTGGACGTTTCCAAACAAAGAGAAATTGGTTTTCAGAAACTAGTTTTCGTACGTTTCTGTAAGTTTTAGAGGCACATTTTCTCAACGGAAGTATCGTTATAAATACCCGTAATCATCTTCGTGGCTACTTTCTTGCCGCGTTTACACCTGACTTATCGGAACATTACACCTTGCACTAAAATAAATAATAAATCTCGTGCATTTGGGTAATGCTTGCGTATAGTGAACTCGGAGCAGGCTTTTAAGACTCTCGTAAATTATTTCATTTGTGTAAAATACGATAACGTTTCAGGAATCACCTCGAGTATATACAAATTTGGAGTTTTCTAATATACCCGCTTTGTGGGATTAATTTATGTTTTTACGCCGCTGTCAACTTGGCAAATGTGCGCTGAATCCGCCGAGACAAGGGCAATAGATCAGGGTCGTACCCAATCGTAAAATCGGTATCCCCGGGATACGTACGATCGTAATCGCTACCTGTGCCTCCGTATTTGCATGGACGATATAATCTACGAATATGATTTCTAGGTGATAAAAGAGTTTCTTACCGGGAATCGATGCTTCATAAAAATCGCATCAATGGCTATCGAAGCCACTTTGCAGTTATACGAATAGATAGATTCGTTGCGTTACGGCAGGTGAAATTTTATCGGTTACAATACGTGTAAATAACGTGTAATATTATCTAAATAATAGTGCAAAAAGTACTAAAGATCCTCGCGCGTGGTAAAAAAAAAACAGGTTAATACATCGAGTCTATGATGAACTGCCTGAAATTTCGACGTTTACGAGTGACCTATTTAAACGTACTTTGGAAAACAATTTCTGGTGATGTTTATTCACGTAACTCGTGAACGTATAAAGCTCGATCGTAAAAGAAAAAAAGTTTTACATACCATATAATGAGCATCGAATAAGAAAGTAAGTAACTCCCTAAATTACTTCCGTAGTTAATAATACGAATTATTATAAGCCCGTTTCTTTAAAACTACAGACTCTTCTTGTTCCAAAAGCAGCAGAGGGAAAAAAGAGGTATCGAGTTTTCCTCGGTAAAGTCGAAGACCCGGTCAACGATTCGCGGATAATAAAAGTCCTCGATCGTACGTGGGTAATCATTGTGTTTGGGGAATTTTAAGGCTTCCCGTTACGAACGTAACCGACGTTTACACTCGCGAGCATCGATCGAACGAAAAATCTACGATAGTTACATTATACCAAACGGTTACAGTCTTTCTTCGTTTACGTTCGTCGCTACGATTTATATATATATATATATATATATATATAGTTTTTAATAAACATGGAAACATTATTCCGCGGAGATTTTCTTTTGAAAATAAGCGAATAAAAAACCATAATCCTGGTAACGAAAGGTTTAGAAAAAGTAATAAATCATTGAAAATCGGTTTCTCTCGTTTATTCGATATCCGCTCGCACGAGAAACGTGTCGCTTCAGGTATTTAAAGTCGAGCGTATATTTTTAATCGAAATTTTATTTTATTATCATGTATATTTAATTAAGATTTATCGTATTACTTTGTAAGTTTATAAACGTTAAAATGTACATCGTAACGTTAATTACATAATGGCGAGTTTGTCTTTTTAAACTAAACTCTACGAATAGCTTTACGTTCTAATTATAATCGAATCGATAAAATGTTGAGAAATAAGTATCTAAAAAGAAGATTAGTCAAAATTTATTATTTCTCGCGGTACTTTAAAATTTTAATTCGTTTAAAATTACATTCGTTCCTAGAAGAAATATTAAATTTAAATACTGTAATATTCGTCGTAAATTGTTTAACGATATTTATACGAACTCTCGAGTCGTTAATTTATTACGAATCGAACACGCTCTTGAATCGAAAAGATATTTTACAACGCTTTTTCTTCCCTATAAATTGAACAATGAGCTTATACCTAACGATACAATAAAATTTTCCACCTGGCAGTTACACTCGCGATGAAATATTTTTCGATCGCGTGCGTTCGGTACGTAGAAAAAAATTTTTACGCGCGTTCTCCGCTCGATTGTCTTCCATAAAATAGAGATAGAAAGATGGTAAACGTCGTGGCACGAGTATTACGTAACTCTCGACTTTCGGCAAACTTGACTTAATAAATCCACTCGGTCTAATACGTCCGCCGATAAAATCCGAGTCGGTTGGGAAACGTACGAAGCTTCCTAGACAAAAGCCAGGTCTTATCATCACCGATCGTACAAATGTAACGAATACGTATTTACGAAACTCTTTTTCGAGACTCCGAGAAGCCAACGAGGCTATTTTTACCTCGTCACGATCTATACTTCGCTTGGTCTACGATTCGAGAGCGATCGGCCGAGATCATCGAGCGCGAGTCGCTCCGAAATAAGCCTCGGGCGCAACAACAGGACGAGCGATCAGAAAAGTTGTTTCGCAAAAAGAAGCGCTCGAAGTAAGCGGGACGAAGTTATTTACAAAAAGTAAATTACAAGCTGCTTAGTATGCATTCAACGACCTTTGAAGGTCTCGCAAAAGTGCGGGAGTATCTTAACCCGTAACGTATCATTTTTTCTCATTCTTTCTCATTTTTTCAATTGCAGGTTGTTCGTCCAATGGAAGCTTCGTTAAAGTAAATATCTGTCGAGAATCAAAGGTTTCGTTAGGAAAATATACGATAAATAAATTCAAACAGCGATTTATCATCGAGTCTAATTCAACGGTATTCAAGTTTCCACGATAATTCCTAGTTTCGACATCTACAAATGTTCTATGATGTTTAAATTACAAACCCGAGATTCGTATCCGACGCAAATGTATAAATTAAGCAAATCCTTTATCAATTTTTAAGACGTGTATTTTTACCGTGCACGCAGACGTACAAAAAATATGGGTCAATCGCAAAGACGCGTGTAAAATAAGTTCCCGAATCGTAAAAGAGCAGACTGTTCGTGAATCCTTTACACTTTGTAAATAATGCAACAAAAAAAACGTTCGATTCTTCGCGAGTTGATCTCGTCGATCGAATTAAAGAAACGACGATAATTCTTTTTTTTTTTTTTTACTCTATAAATTACGATACATACGTTAACATCGACGCGGACGATTATTTTTTTTTTTCGCGTATCGTGCCTTTGATATTGATTTCAACTTATAGAAATAGTCGTTTTACAATTGTATATCACTGGAGATCGATAGATCGCGATGCAAGTAAAAGTTGTTTTATCGCAACAGCGATTATTAAAAAAGTTTGAAATTATTACTCGATCGTTATCTGCCGTCGATTCGGAGAACGTTCGCTACTTTCCAATATATTTCTCCTTTACTCTAATTTTCGTTTATCGTCCAATCCTACTTTCATTTTTAACGTTATTTTTATAAAACGATGGAAAATTCTCGCGAGTATTAGCCAATTATTTACCAAGGATTAGAGTCGATTCGCGAAATTATCGAAGCGAACGGGTAAAATAGTATTATTAAAGGTTGAAACTGCGTAACGCACCGCAAAAATCGACGCCTTTTTCCTTTTTCTCAACGCGATCGAATCGCGATACCTTTTAGTGTACGGAAGTTCGGGGTATGCAGGTCATACGGTAAAAAAATAACTGAAACTCCCAAACATTCCGATGCGTTTGCATTGTCGAAGGAAACTTTCCGATTCGGTTGCTTCGTGCACATTCGCTAACCGAAATAACGATCGAGACGGACCCTCGACTCTCTTACACTCTCTTACACTCTCTTACACTCTCCGAATAAAACGAAACGAAACGATACCTCGTTTTACTCCCCGCAGCTTCGACCACGGACTTTAGACTTCGCTCGAATGTTACAGTACGTCGGTTTGGTGACATTGACGTCGACACCCGCGAATTGCGGACCGGCGTTGCGTGTTCTTCTCAAACGACCCGTCAACGAAAAGCTCACCTTGTTGCTGCCGGTCGGTTACCCTGCCGATGACGCGACCGTCCCCGACCTCGAGCGGAAGGACCTCGACGAGATCCTCGTGGAATTCAATTGAGGAGGGACTTGGATTAGAAACCATACGGTCCACGAGTAGATCCGAACCAACTCAGCTTTTGTAATTATTCTGAAATCGATGTCGCTTCTCGCGTTATCAAAAAAGATGATTCTCAACGTTCATTTCGTCGTCTCGGACTCAACTCGAGAATCAATCGCAGCCAAGAGAAAAACGAAAAGACCGTTTCCCAGATGTAAGTCGAACAGCGGGTATGCAAAAAATATACGTTTCCTTGGAAGATTATTTTCGCGTTGTAACGTCTACTCGCGTAATTTATCGTACAATAAGTAAGGATAAAAGACTTCGTTGTTGGAGACACGGCTAATATAGGTTAGAAAAGAAAAACCGCATTCTTTGTCCAAGTAAGACTTTTTCTTCGTGTAAAATGAAAAAATTTGCTTATTTTTCTTTGGTAATATCGGATTCGGTTCGTTGAAAGAAGATATAAATTTTTTAAATACGCGTACGTCTTTATTTGGAAATGCCAAGTACTATAAACATTTTGATAATACAACTCCCCAATATCCGAGTTTAATTGCACTTTTAGTATTTTGAATCAAATATTTATAAATATCACGGCACGAGAGAAATAAGAATCGCGTTAGAATGTAATCGTACCCACGGGTGTACTTAAATACATATGTGGAACACTTTCGCCCGGTCCAAATGATATAAGCAAGGAGGAACGTAGAAAGTGAAGAGCTTCTATACTCGTAAATATAGCCGTTAAATATAGACACGGTACATTGCATTAAACCCACGCGATATATTTATCATTTCACGTATATTTTGATGATACGCTTCGTTTGTACAAGTTTCTAAAGCTTTTGATTAAATTTACACAAATTTATAAGATGACGGACGAATAAATAATTTTTCAACGATTAATTACAAGCTCCTTACGTTTCATTAAATTTAATGGTATTAGATTTCAGAATATTTACAAAAATTCCATTACATTAATCAAAATGAATTTTAAAAAGTTCTTCCATTTCACGTTATGTATTCTATGTGTATAATTACGACGATCGTTTTCTTGAGAAGGTCTTTTTTGTCCTCTTCGTTAATAATTTGATTTACATTTAATTTATGTATATTTTAACGTTGAGAGATTACTTTAAAGTTATTTTTCATTAATAGTCAAAGTAAATTCTGTGAATTAAAAATTAAAAAAAAAAAAAAAAAATTCAACGTTTTGCATTGAAAATATTTTTCAAACTTTATAAAATAATAATCATTAGTTTAATTAAATTTTTAATTAAAAACTTCGGAACTTAATTTAACATTGCTTATTTCTATGTTAATCACTCGGTTTCAGAATAATCATATATTTATAAGAAAGAAGATATAAAATATAATAAAGCAATATTTGCAAATTTTATTAGTCGTTAATGTCTATCTATAAAAAAGGAAACTTTGCTGCGTTAATAATTTAAAAAATAAGGTTAGGTAAGATAATATAAAAGTGTCATTTTCTGTAAAATAAAAGAGAATTATCGCTAAAATTTACCTTCGTTTGTAAATCATAAACAAAATATTTTCTATTTAACATAATTTTATAAATAAACTCATACTAACTCGTATAAATGTTAATATTATTAAATTGACATAATTAAAAAATTATAAAAAACGTTTATTAAATTTTTATACACCTCAATTTATCCCATAAACTTGTGTATTTTCATTCTGCGATGACTCGGTGAAAATGAAATATACTCTTCCTCGCGAACACGAAAAGCGGAAACAACTACACAGAAAGAAAAACAGCTGGAATACGGTTTGTATAAACTAATATTTATTTAAGTTTACGTACATTATTGTTAAAAATAAGCAGTATAAAAATTATGTTTAAGGACGCATATTAGAATTAACGAAGACGCAAATTCTCGGGATACGATAATTCGTGTACACAATTCATACAGTTATTGTTATCTTTTTTTCGTTTCTTCTATTTCTTTACAAAGGATGCGAATCCAGTCGATCGCACCTCGGATTCAATTATAAAAAAAAAATTAAAAAAAAAATAATAAAAAAAAACAAAGAAAACGTGCATTTCTTCGGTTACTTTCCGCTTATCTTCGTTTCACTACACGTCGAATACAAAATATATCAGCGCATCGGTAAGAAAACAAAAAATAATTAAATACATAATATTTCATTAGTTACACATATTACATGTAAATACAAAAATACTGAGCTAAAAACAACGAAGGGACGTTAGTTACGATCGTTACTGCGCTTTATCGCAATGACTTTCATTATTTATTTTCTTTTCTTTGATAACTATTCGCTGCTTACAAAGAAGGACTGCTATGTCATTAAGTGTAAAAAAGTTTCGAATATCGTCGTACACGGATAAATATCGCGGATAAAAAGAATAATTTAAAAAATTTTTTGTTTTCTTCAGCTTTCATCGTGCGAAATACTAATCGTTATTTATTTCTAACGGGAAATAAATCCGCAGAATTGTATAAAACGTGTATACTTTTTCATTGGTTTTAAGCAACGATGGTGCAAAATTTTTTTTTTTTACAATCGGAGTATTATCGTTAACTATTTCACAACTTAAACGTTAAAAAAGGATCGCATTCGGGCTCGTAACACAAACGCTTATTATTAAAACTAATAAAGAAAAGATAATTTAAAAGGTCTAAGTCATTTACAATATTCTAATTAAGCAATAGCGTTCGATTACAATTCTGCGGATGATTTCGATCCTTAAACCTTCTAAAATTAATGTTTTCGATTTCCTTTCTTGCGCACTTACGATCGTGTCTTGCTTTTACGAAACAAACATATAACCGTATAAAAAATTCACTACACCGAAGTCTTTCATTGCTCTTATCAAAATTCCATCGTTATTCTCAGAGTTGGTTAAAGAGTGTCGATTATTTTCGATTATTTTCCTATTTCAACGATAATACAAAGTTTCGCGAACCGGGAGAGTATTGTCTTATTTAAAAAACAAAGAAATACTTTCAGTTGTTTGATTAGCTATTATCGTATAATTCTAACGTTAACATAATACACTTAAAATTACAAGAATTTACAAGAGGTAAGAGTAGATCAAAATCCCGCTCGGTAATAGGCAAGACGTTTATTATATAGCTACAAATTTTTTGTTTCTATCAAGGTATTAGCCCCACCCACATATACATATTTACTTCGAGAGAATTTGATCTTTAATATTAATCTTAATATTACTACTTGATTAATGTACATTTGAAAAATTATATCGTTATTTCATGAATTTAAAAATATTTACTTTTATTTTTAAATCTAATTTCTATTTCGTTTCTTGCACCAGGAGCATAAAAGTAATTCGAATGCGATTAAATTTAACCTAATATTTATTTTGTTATACGTTATTCAAGGTACGGTTAAATCATCCAAATTTTATCAATAATGTATAATACATGGAGCATCTCGATCGCGAAATATCCTTTACACTTATTTTCAAAAGCGCTAGCAAAATTAATCTTAATCGGTATCAAATACACACAACACACGATAGTCGACTAACCAAAAAAAAAAAAAACAGAAAAAAAAACTATCAAAAAATGATTTTTCGAGGGAAAATCAGGTTGTTTCGATGAATGCCTAAATCTAAAAAATTGCCGAACGTTCACCACGAATGGGATAAACTTTTAGGTATCGATTCAAAGGTACGCGTATATCGATGTTTTTGTTTTTTAAATTATCAGCTTTCCAATCGTATCTCTATAATAAAACGCGTAGCAAATAAGTAAATCTGCCCCGTGTAAAAAAAGCAAAAAAAACAATAAGGAAACATTTAAAAACGACGAAATTCCTTTCAACCAGAAAAGTTCGCTTATAAAAATAAAAGTTGTAAATAAACTATAAAAAATATATTATATTCTTCTGGTAAAAAAAAATTGTGGCTCAAATTGGGAGTATCACAGCTGCTTAGAACGTATCGATATCTCCTCTCCCTCGAATACCGCCGCGAATCGCGAATGCCGTCGATACTTGGATGTATTTATCGATAGCTTCGCGTTCGAATCGACGAGCCGCGCAACGTTTTGAAAATAAAAAGCAAAAGCAAAAGCCGCCGCAATCGTCCTCGTCCTCGTCGTCGTAGTCCTCGTCGTCGTTGCCCCGTGAATCCAAATACGTAAAGGTAATACTGATCGTTCGTCCAAGTGTCCAACGTTAAAATTTCGAGCCGCGAAAGCATCCAAGGAATATATATATATATATATATATATAGCCAAGGAACGAAGATACGGATACGCGAACGGAACGCGGATTTACATCCTACAATTAAAATCTATGCGGCGGTCGTTGATTCATCGTCTATTCAAAGGGCGTTGAAAAATCGTCTGGAACCGGCGGACGGGCTCCGCTTTGAACCAACCAACTTGTAGGAAAAGGGGAATAAACGGGAGAATAAATGGAGGGGAAAAATGGGGGGTTAAATACAGCCGTAGCCGAACAAAACACCCCCCCCCCCGGAAAAAGTGAAAAAGTGCGCGTATTTACCAGTGCACGATTATTAGTCAGCTGAGATCATAGAATGCCTGAGAGATTTATTCCGAGAGAAAGAAGCACCACTGCAACGTAGAAAAAGGCGCGTCGGGTCAAGGGAATCATTCGCATCGATGCGAGTCTGCGGATGATTTCGGAAAGCTGTCGTAGGATCTTCGTTGTCGGTTGTCGGCATTTTTGCGGTTCGCGCGATGCGTCCGACGACGTCGTAGCAGCGCTTGTCCAACATTCGTTTAGCTCACAGTTTAGCTCACAGTTTAGCTCACAGTTTAGCCTTTCGTTGTGATACGCGAGAGCGCAGGAACGTTCGTTCATTCGTTAAGTTTTACGGTATTTATTTTAGTCGATTACAAAGGTTGGAGGAGAGCGCCATTCGAAAAATATGCTACTCGATCAAACTTGTATTTGTCGTCAAATTTTGCTCACTTTTCTTAAAAAACGCGAAAACTCCTTTTACGTATTTAGTCGAGTACTGTATAAAGGTAAGTGTAATGTACAAAATTTTTATTTTTATTTTTATTTTTATTCTAGTTTCTTCTATCGTACAAACGTACCTAATTCGAGTTTTTGGGTTCGTTTCGTTCGAGAATGTTGCCAACGTAGTAAAAACGTATACTAAAACTATTCGATAATTCAATAAACTCAAACGTTCGAATGCCGTAAGATGTACAAATTAACCGTTCCATTGGTATGTATCCTGTAATTTCAATATAAAAATACAAACATCTTCCGAGTAAAGTCTTTCGCGATGTCAATGCATTGGTACTTTTACATCGAGTGGGTCACGTAGCGTTTTCTATCGAACGTTTCGAGGATGGATTTTCGAAGCTTAACCGTATAATAATTATATATAAGAATAAAAAAAATAAAAACGAAAAAATAAATTCGGTACTATAGTTTCTACTGGATTTAAATATTCTTCTTCTTTTAGAAAATATGAATTTTCGATGAGCCGCGTTTCTAAACTGGTCGGTGTCACTTTTTTTCACGGTACTCTTTTGATACGCGAATAATTCATGCTTTTACGTAATAGTTTTGTCGACAATGCGAATTTCTGGAATTAACGATAAAATACTACGGACTGAAATTGTACGCGTTATCTATTCTACCATACGGACGAAGAAGAGCACTTGATCCACTCGCGGTATTTTCCTGCTTTTAACCGTCGTTGAAAACTTTGCGACTACGAGTCGATACGGTTGATTCAAAAGTGAAATACCCGAAGGTAAAAGCAATTCTAAAATAATTGTTTCTATCTAATATAATAATGTAGCGTTCGCGAATATAAACGTTAACGTTATCGTAACGAATCGTTTCGATCGCGGGTTTCAATGCGCCATCGAAAGATTTACGAATCTCCAACGGTATTCTTAAAAATTGCAGCAACTATATTTAAAGTTTCATCCGAGTGGTAAAACAATCAATGAATTTAAAAATTTCTAAGTTTAAGTGCTTGAAATATCATAGTCATCGCGTACAATAGAAATTTTGTACTGTTTATCTTTTAAATAGTAGACGTCGATAATTTAAGCTAAATGTAAATTTACACGATATGGTACGATCGATAACTATTTCATCGAACGTTTACGTAAGTAACGAAAACTATTGTAATATAGAAATCTCAATAAAAGTATATGGCAAACTTTATACTAAATTACATTCGAATGATTTCTCTAAATGATATTATGCAGCGAATTAAAGTAACAATTTTCGAGCGATACAAATGATTGGAAATGCGATAAAAGGAAACACAACTTTCGCTTATTAACGCGTTATTAACATTTGTTTGCGCTGATTCGGCTTTATTTTTAATAATAGTTATAATAATAATAATAATAATAATAATGTTAATAATAATATTAATAATAATAAAAAAAAACGATAAGGTATATTCCGAGCTATGTGAAGTATAAAATAATATCATGTATAATATCAAAGATTGAAAATTTTTAAGTTGCTATTTTGGATAATAGAACGACGAGAGATTTGCTTTGTACATAAACTATTTTTTAAAATTTTCTTCCCACCTCTTTCCATCTCTATCCTACGTTATCGAGTGAGCTTTCTTCATCGATTAACATTTTATTAGCTTTTACAATATTGCAACGAACACCTCTAAAAAATTTTTAGAGACTACAGTGCTTTTATAACGCGACTTTATAAAATTTCTAATTCAATGCTGGACAAGCGATGCTACAAAGTTGAGTATTCAAGGGATGTTTGCGTTTCTTGTCCTTTCTTTCGGATTGGTTCTTGAAATACGAATTTCGAAAGATTCCTTATAACTTAAGATTCCGCTACGGTTATCTTATTATATCAATAAAATAATACGCGTAATTAACAAGCACATAATAAATAGAAAAATGAATCGCTCTCGCGATACAATATAATATTATATAATACCCTTTTACAGCGCGCAATGATTCCGTCAGAGGAACCCCTAAGAGACAAGCTGTAATTATCGAAGAAAGTACAAGACCCTCGAACTTCCTTATCACGTTAACAAAATAAGTACCTCGTAACGCTCGTTGTTCACCGATAAAAAAACGCGTCCTCTTCCTCCTAAAAGAAAATACATACAGATACGCGTATCGTTCTCGAAGCAAGGCAACGAAACAAAATACTCTTTTCGCAAGAACCGTCACGTTTTCTTGTTTTCTTGTTTAGTTGTTAGTTGTATTCTTATTTTCTTACTCCTCCCTCTTGCTTACCCGTCCTCTTGCTTTGCTTAAAACTCGTTGTCGCGTTACATTATACATACAAACATTTACACGTATTCCTCGAGCATCCGCGTCCTTTGCACCGCAGCCGGAAGAAGAAGGAGGAGGAGGACGACGACGACGACGACGACGACGTCGCGGATACTCTCCTAAATTCCTTCTAATTTTTTATTTATATGGCTACCGTGGCTTCTTTTGGTGGCTCGAGGCGGCTTGGCTCAGTCGCGGGCGCGACGGCCCCGGCCTTCCTCAGTCGCGGTGATGGAACTCGGCGATGCAGAGTCGACAGGACCAGGAACCCTCGGGAGGTGACGTCAAGGGTGGGGCGAGGCAGTACATGTGGTAGCCCCGGTCGCAGTCGTCGCAGAACAGCAGCTGGTCCTGATCACGTGCGACGTTGCGGGGTGTTAAGTTACAGAAGCGTTTTCGGGGATTGTTGGGGGGGTTGGGGGGTGAGAGAGAGAAAAAAAAGACCGGTGATCGGCCGCGGGACATTTTTCTCCCCGAGTCCGTCCGGGGGATCAACGCGGGAGTCTCGATCCTCTTAACTATTCACACATGGATGTATTCGGGAGATCGACGCGTGCGATTCGAATGGAGTACTCGTGTACTTATTATAGGGGCGTCACTCGTTGCTCTTGCATTTATAAAATCGTACCGTAAAGAACTTTCCTCCAGTGATTTATGAATAAATGAATATTCGATGTTAGAGAGCTTTTATGTATTATCTTTATTTGAATTTTATCGCATAGCCGCGATTTTATTAACGAGTAGTTTTCCGTTTCTCGTACTCCGGGGAAATATCCCGCGTTGTATCAATTTATAATTTGCAGTTTTATTAAATTCAGGATACTTCTTTTTCTCTTTTAAATAATTTATCAAATTTATGCGTAAGACGAAGGTGGAATAATCAACTTTCGTTTCTTTTTTCTAAACGGCGATGCATATATATTATAAATCCATGTGTGACCAGTTAAGGTACCAAGATCGTAAGGTGTATTTATTTTTAAATCTTATTTCGATACCTAATTAATTTCAACGCAGTGGATTCGATATTTTAAACGTATCCACCTTATTTGCGTTAATTTTTAAGTTATTTTTTCGCATACATCGTGAGAATTACGAATATTCTTCGTTATTTTAAGCTTGCGAAAGCGAATGGAAAAAAATGTATTAATTTAGATATTGTTGAATAAGAATGTTAATTAAATATTCGAAACGAGCGTTCAATTTTTTTTTTTTTGGTTTTTATTTATTTAAAAATACGTTTAAAAGGAACGATATCTGAAATTCTGAATGATTCGAGTGGAAAAAAACCGTGTATAAGCAAAATTTCGTTATAATATTTTGTTGACGAAAGTGTTAAAATTTATGGTTTTTTCGTGTATAAATTTTTATCTCTAACATTCGGTGAATAACTTTCTACTATTCGAATATTAGCATACAACGTATATTTGCATATAAGACACATTCGGGTTAAATTTCGAATGTATTCTCGGTAAATTGCAACTTCCCGTTAACGCGTATTAAACGGATGCTAATATTTTCGAGGAGCTAATTTTATAAACTTTTTAAAAGATATAATTTTAATAGGAAACGAACAAAGATTCGTAAATTAGATTGGAAATATAACGTTTTAACGAAAGATAGAACTAATTTGGTTTGAAATTAACATTTAAATTTATGCTTTAAAATCGTTAATTATCGAGAATCAAAGGTTTATCGTTGTAAGCTTTTGTTTTTGATTCTTTGAAAGCAACCGTTGCACTCGGTATTCAAATTATTCAAATTATTCAAATTTTTAGATCAAAGTCAGAAGCGAAGGAAAAAATTGTAATCTTACGATTTAAAGTATGCGATATAGTAGAGGAAACGAAGGAAACTTTTCGCTTAGCGCGAGGAAAGTTATCGATCGTTTTTTTATTACCGTCCGCGGTGAATATTCGTCGCGAAAAAGTTAAAAAATAAAAGAGAACGGAAACGAAGTTCAGCCTCGTGATACTTACGTCGTTGTCGGAGGTTCCACAAATTGAGCAACATTTGCATTCGATACACTGCCACCTGTACTTGCGCACAGAAACGATCATGTTCGCGGTAAATTGCAAACATGTTGGATGTCCTACAACAAGAACGTAACGAAGTTTTGCGTCAGGGAGTGAATCGGGGATGCGGACGAGAATGAAAAGGTGCTCAGGACATTTATCTTGTGCCGAAGAACAGTGAACTCCAAGCTATCAATTTTCATCTTTCACATACGCGTTACACGCGTTTACCGATATTTATTGACTCTAATCCGCTCAACTTGTTTATTAAATATTACTTTTATTTTTCATCATCATTTTTCATTCGTTAAGAAACAACAAAAAACGCGCCCTCGATTAAAGATTTGGAAAGTTGCCTTCCGAATCTCTACCGTTTTTTTTTATTTTTTTTTATTTTTTTTCATTCGATGCGTTCGAAAAATTTTGTCAAAACAAAACCCGTGCCATCGTTTTTTTTTCTCTCTTCAAAGCAGCCTTTCACCTTTCCTCAGCACTGAACGTCCAGAAAAAAAAGACAACAAGCTATCGTTGATTTTTTTTCAGCAAAAAGTTTTTTATTTCTCTCTCTTTTTTTTTTTCTTCTTCATTTATATATTTTTTTCTCTCTATCGATGTTGTATCTTTCGAACATATTATATGCGTTTTTCATTTTTGTAAGTCGATCAGAGTAATAGGTGGTAAAAGTAATAGCAGGGCGTACCTTGGAATAGTTCACGTTCTTTCTTGCGCAGCACAATATAAACGTCGTGGTACAACACACTCGTATCTCTCTCACACACACACGCGCGCACTTATTCTCTCTCACTCGTAAACAGGCATACTAAATCACATGCGTACTCGCATACACCCACACCTCCCACACCATAATATTTTAATTATATATTTCTATATGTATATATATACATAAATTATAATCATGTACATTATAATTATATATCGATGTATATATATATAAATCTCATCGCGTTCCACGATAACGTATACACACATCCACACGTTCACTTAATACTAAATTATTATTAATCGCTTAAACATTAAGATAATAATAGTAATAGTAATAAAAATGATAATAATGATAATGGTGAGGATGATCACGATCGTGATTGTGGTGGTAATGTTAACGTCAACCCTCTGTTGATGAATCGCTTTAAGGTAAAAAAAAATAAATAAATAAAATCTTATCGCGTGTAATGTTCTTTTTTTCGTGGCACCGAGGAAACACAACAACGAGACGTTTTTTTTTAGCTGAAATGTTAAATAATTTACGAAGGATACGCGGATGTGAAAAGAAGACCAACAGAGGGTTACTAAAAACTTGCGGCGACGCATTCGTCGATTATGATAATAATAGTAATAATAGTAATAATAGTAATAATAATAAAGTATTTGTTGTTCAAGCCTCACAGATATTGCTTAATTAAAACGTCTAATAAAACAAATCTTATTAGTTTTATATAACAAAGAGGAACTATTCGCTTTTGTATCGCACCGTTTACTTACCCGTTTCGGGTAAACGGTTCGAAGGTTCACTTTGTCTCTACAATTTGTCTCTCGGTTTCTTAGATCACTCTCTCTTTCCTTACTTTTAAAAATAAAAAAAATAATTGCCAAAGGTAATCCTTTAAGTCAGTCCTTTGACGAGAAAGTGGAGTAGAAGAAAAAAATAAAAAAAAATAAAAAAAAAAAATTAAAAACGAACGAACCACGCATTATAAAATGTCTTTTGTTTTAAATTTGAGACTGAAAATATATTCGCCATCTTATTTTAGATTCGAAAGAGAAATCCAACGATTCTTTTTTCGTATTAAAGCCATTATCAATTGCACAAAATAAATTTGTCTATCGTTTACCAAAGCTCGGATATCGACTGATCACGCTTTCTAATAGTTTTCTTATATTTTCTAAAAAACGCTTTTGTCTTCCTTTAAATATAACATAAAAACTGCCTTTTTCTCTACTTATTTACGCAACACTTTGTTCACTAACGCAATAAATTCTCTTGCAAGCCCTTTACTCGTTAAAACTGGGATCACCGAGTAGTTCAAATGTCGTCCGATGGTACAAAATTACGTATAAAAATTACGCGATCGCGGACTTAACGTTTACGAATGCGAGAATACGTAACGAGAAGAAATAATTGACGTACATTCGAGAATCTATGTTTTCTTATCGATACCGAACGCTTCCATTTCAACCAACCGATCGAATCTCTAAGCCGTTTCAGCTCCTCTTTTAAGGCAACTACAGGCTTTCAAAGTCCCATCCCCGATAAATGAAACAAAGGATTCCATAAAAAAATGTATCAAAGAAGCTTTCGTTCATCTAGAGATTCGATAAGTCGAGCGAAATTAGCGCCTAAATTAAGCTACGAAGTTGCTCGAGTGATTTTAAATTACGCGCGACGTTTTCTTTTTTCTTCCAACAAACTGATTCGCGTGTTCGGATCAAGGACGAATTGTGCTTCACGCGTAATCCGAAATTCGGTTGAACGTTAATTTGACGATCGCGATTCTCTCTATTATTATTTACTTCCGTAAATGAAGTCGGTATAGTTCCGATTTTTATCTCGATAACGATTCGAGTCTTTAACGTATCAATTATTTTCTTTGGGCTCCTTGGATTTTTATTCCCCGAGTTTGGTTGTTGTGAAATAATACTGTTGTCGTCAGGAATCGAAAGAT
Organism: Dolichoris vasculosae; assembly: GCA_018907195.1. Taxonomy (NCBI): domain Eukaryota; kingdom Metazoa; phylum Arthropoda; class Insecta; order Hymenoptera; family Agaonidae; genus Dolichoris; species Dolichoris vasculosae. Next base: position 5,341,638 of record JACCHY010000015.1, read on the forward strand.
GCAACGAATTTCATTAAATTACACACGGACAAATGAACCATCGCGTCCCAGGAAAAATTTCAACTCGACGGCTAAGTACAAAAGTCTCGTGCGTCAACGAAGTGCACGGGAAATGTTTTATATATTTGAGTAATAACCACTAGTAAAATTGCTACTTTAATATACGATCGTTCGGAAGTGCATTCGCTATTCGCGTACTAACGCAAAAGTCTACGTTGAAGTAACGATTAAAAAATCACACACAAATTTTATTTGCGTCAATGTACGATTCATGCATTATTCATTTGTAGTGCGGAAACTATATATAAAAAAATACGCAAGAACGTTTAAAAGTGTATTCGGTGTATGCCGCGAAATTCTTCTCCATATTTTACTCTTTTATATTTCTTATTTTTCCATTGTATTTTGACTTTAAAAGCTTTACCGCGTACGCGAATATATTAAAAATGTATTAATAAAGAAATAATCCGAATGATACGAATCACAGTTTTAACCAATTATACCGTTTTTTATTTTTACCTAACATTTTTATTATCTTTAGAAACGATGTGTTAATGGATTAAACGTTCAGTCTTCGGAACACATAAGGTTTGTATGAATATCTATTTATATTATTATATGTATTAGGACTTTAAAATACACGTAATATGTGGAAGAAAATTTGTATTTATATAAAAGTCTCTTAATATTTTTCGCTTGTTTCTCGTTATATTTATTTATTTATTTCATATTTGTTTTGATGATGCGATTGATTGATAGTGCAATGGACTTTGATACTAGAACTATACGTTCGACTTTATTGTATTTCACACGCGATAACTTTTACTATTGTCTATAAGAAGTGTACTTGTGGTGTCTTGTACAAAAGTCAATAAGAAATTGCATTTTGAGTAAGTTTGCAATTATTTTAGTATATACGAAAGCCAAGATTTTATTAGCGTTTTATATTTTTCTATTAAGAATAGAATTTACCTACAATATGTACTAAGTTTATAATATTATCGTTATTTATCGACTATAAGCTTTTAAAATTTATTTTAATAGTACGTGTTCAACACTTGTGTTTTTAAATGCCTACGAATAACTATTGTTAAATTTTAAGGTTTACTAATAACTATTTTTAATATATTTTTCAAATGCAGTGTCATCGAAAATTATTAAAAAATAAATTATATGCTATTATCAATGTATAATTACGAGAGAAAAAAATTAATGTACAAATTGTGTCAAGTTTTACAGTAAAAAACTAATTTCTTCGTTTACATTAATCATTATATTAAAAACACTTTAATTAAAAAATTTATATTTATGTAAAGTGAAGATTCGTAAAAAAAGTCTAAATCAAATGTTAAAGCATTTGGTGAGATTATTTACTACTTTTCTTATATTTGTTAGATGTGTATATATATTATTCATTTTATTACAATAATTTCTAGACTTAATAGTAATAATAATAATAATAATAATAATAATAATACATAATTTGATAAAAAAAAGTTAAAGCTTCGAAAGCATTTGGTCATTTTAATACATTAAAAGTCTACGAAGGAAATATGAATTTTTTAGTAGATGGTAGTCTTGATTACCTTGTGATTACAGATCAATAAATCGTAGTAATCGCAGTCCGTCAATGGAAAAATTATACTGATGCAAATTCATAATATTTTATATAAGAAGTTAATACAAAAAAAAAAAAAATGAAAAACATAAACAAAAAAAAGTCATGCGCTTTTAACATAAAACAAGTTGAATGACATAACCTAAATCTAAACGAAAAGTGTTTCCACTCGAAAAAGTTTGTTTTATAAACTTGTAATTACTTTGACAAAATCTATAACGTTGAAATTGTAAGATATTATTGTTACTTGAAGTTGAAAGAGATAATATATCCGATCTTATAAAATTCTTTTAATTCCATAACGTACAAAATATTTCTCAAGAAAATCGATATATTTGTTCAAGTAAATATTAATTCATTAAACTCTTATACAGTTTTGATGAAATCAATAAGAAAATAATAAGTAAACGAACGTTAGAACGCATTTACTAATTTATGATATGCATTCGTATCAAAGTAACCGTTCAATACTTTTATTGGAATTAATTATCTATCGTTATATTCGAATTAAAATTCATGAATACACTTACATAATTAGAGTAAAATATGTATATTATTATATTATTCTACGCACAATTTCAATACATATTTTATCGAATACGTATATATATTGTATAAAAATATTTAAATAACTAAAATATATAAAATATATTTTTAATATTAATATTAGATTTAAACGAAAGTATAAAGCTTTTGTCTTTAATTCGTTAGAAATAATTTATTTTTTATTTTATTTTTTTAGTAAAAAATTGCAGCTTTTGTCGTATTTATCACTTACATTTTTTAAAAGAAAAAAATTAATTTCATTATTCATGCACATACGATATTCATGAAATTTTCTTATCGTACGACTAAGTTATCGTCAGAAAATTGATTAAATAAAAAATGTTAATAATCATCCTTTGTATAAGGCAATTTTTATAAATTTTATGTATATTATAATATATTTTAATAAAAACTATCACGAGCGTCATGATTTTGATTATATCATATTTTTCACCTTATATTAATTAAAAATAGATGTTGTAAAGCTTTTTTAAATTTTGATTGATAATCAAATTATATAAAAATTGTATTCATACAAGATATTTTATATATTTATCGAAAATACCTATATTTTGAATTAAAAACGCACAAAAAGTTATTGAACTAGATTTTTTGATTTTTCATCGTAGATAAATTCTATTCTCAAGTGAAAAGTTTTCTAGTAATGTAAGATTATTTTGTTCGCGTCTTTGTACTCGTTATTAGTTAATAGTAAATAAAACATTCTTTCGACCCGCAAAATCAAGATTCATAATTCTACCAACATAATTTTGAATATTTCATAAATATAAAGCGCAAATTTCCCATTGACCGTATAAATTTAATATTTTTACTTTTTTAGATTAAAAAATTGTAATTTACAGAATCACGTATAAAATCAGTCTATAAGTTTATACAAAAGTAGATTGCTTGGAAGAACCACCACGAGAACATCATCGTATAGCAATGAAACTTAAAAAAAGAAGACTTCGTTATTATAGAAGAAGCGATATAATATATTGCGTATTTAATAATTATCTAGAATTAATACGATTCACCGTAAACTATTCATTAGAATAAATAAGTTTCATTTACCGATATTATATAGTATTGAAAAAATTATAATGCCCGACGATTATAGGAATCACATGCAACGTAATACAGGTAAGATCCGATGTTTATTTTGTAAGTTACGAAATAAAAAATGCCGAAATCTTTGGACTTTTCACGGTTATGTTTTCCTAACGATCGGATAAACGTATACTCGGTCTTATTTCAACGTTTTCCTACTAAATTAACGATATATTTACCTTAAGCTTTACCCGTGAGTTTATTAAATATAATCGAAATAAATTTCAAGAGAATCGTTTAGTCTTAAATACGAAAAATAAAGCTATATTCTGTATTCCGTCGTTCGGCGCGAACAATAGTATATTTTATATATATACGTACGCGTACATACGTAAATTTTCTTTGATTTTCCGTTCGCTTTGCTTCGACTAATACACAGCGTAAAGCTCGCAGCTATTTCTCCAACTAAATAAAAGCTCGTGCAGATTCGCTTATTGCACGCACTAAATCTATATATCGAGTATCCGCATAGGCTTTTATAGCGAGCACTTGAAAATTTCTTTCGATCTTCGCAAACGCAATTCCGAAATTGTTTAATTGGCGTTCGTTTTCACCGTTTTCGCCGTTGCCAATAGTTTTTCGAACAAACTTAGTCGACAGAATGCGAAGGATACATTTGTTCGATCGTCGGATATTTGATCATTTTTCTTTCCATTCGGAAATACTGGCCGCGGTCTAAAGGAAACTTAACCGGCTAGTATATAGCAATTAAAAAAAAAAAGAAAAAAAAAGAGCCTACAAACCGAACGTTGTATAAATAACTAAATTTGTGGATAAATTTTTTTTTTTTTTCACTAATTTATCGATAATTATTAAGCTTAGTTGGAATTTGTATCATAAATAAATTCTCATCGTTTAACGATCCTTTACTTACATCTACTAATTTTATATTGTATACTTTTAAAAATGTTTTTATCGTGATAATCCAGTGATATTCGTCGATGAAGGTGAAATAAATATTATAATACTACGAACGAAAAAAATGTAAAACGAGATTCGCGAAGATAAACCTTCACCGACTCTCCGTTATTGATATTTAAATACTTGGAAACGCCGTTGTCGGATGGCACGTAAAATATTTTTTTCTTCTTAAAAAGACTTAAAAAGACTGTTAAAAAGACGTACGAGATGAGGTATCGAAAGGTGCAACCGACGTTACTCGTCCAATCGTGAACTAACGGATATTTTATTACTCGGCGTTTCGTATCGCGCGACCGATACGCTTCTTTAAAGAACCGAAAGGTTGGAGGAAGATAGGGAACGAGTCGATAACGATACGCGCGATGTTCGACGGCGTCCAATTTCCTTATCGAGGAGTTCACCCGCTGAAAAACTCGTCGAGCTCCGAACCCCTTCCCCGAATCGGGTAACGCGAGTCTCGCGCTCGGCAAACGAGGCAGGACGTCTTCTCCCGGAAAGAAGAGAGACGAGAGAGACACGAGTGTGCCAATTCCGACCGGATAAACACGCGCCGATTCAACTGTACAGTTTGCGTATAAAAATATCAGGAAGAAGGTAAGTGGTGTAGATTCTAGCGTAGATTCTAGCGTAGATCTAGCGTAGATCTGGCGTAGATTCCAGCGTAAATTCCAGCGTAAATTCCAGCGTAAATTCCAGCGTAAATTCCAACTTAACGTTAACAATTAGTTCGCGCGAGGTTCTATCGTAGCTCCTCCAGGGGATGCAGGGGATGACGCGATCCTCGTTCATCGTTCTATCGAGTTCAATTATGATTCGCCCTTCTGGTGTACTTGCGCTTGGCCCGCTCCTCCGGGTGCTGGGGCTTACCTGAGCGGCCGCAGTCGCTGCACGAGACGAGCTCCTCGGAGCCGCCGGTCTTCTTGTTCTCGCGCGCGTCCCCTAGGCAGAAGTCGCAGTACGGGGAGGGTTGGGCGGCCTTGGGTTTCTTCCCGTCCATGCTGCCGGCGTGGTGCTGATTGCCCTGGTGATGCTGTTGCTGTTGTTGCTGTTGCTGCTGTTGCTGGTGTTGATGCTGCTGCTGCTGTTGCTGTTGCTGCGGGTGTTGGTGGTGATGCTGTTGCTGCTGTTGCTGTTGGTGGTGGTGATGCTGCGGGTGTCCGGGGGAGTTCAGCTGGTCCATCGGTTGCTTGGGCGAGCCGGTGTTGTTCTGCGCGGGCGACAGCTGAGGGTGATGGTGTTGTTGCTGCTGCTGCTGCTGCTGATGGTGATGCTGTTGCTGTTGCTGCTGCTGTTGCTGCTGCTGTTGCTGCTGCTGCTGCTGCTGCTGCTGCTGCTGCTGCTCGTCCTTGCTGTTGCCGATAGCTGAGACAGTAGGTGAGGCTGGAGCGGCGCAGCTCGACTCGGTCGGCACCGGCTGCTGCTGTTGCTGAGCCTGAGCCAACGGCGCCGGCTGCGGCGACGGTTGCGGTCCGCCGGCAGCGCAGTTCGCGGCGCCGCCGCTCGGGTTCGAAGCAGAGCCGGAGCCGCCACCCGAGCCGGGAATAGAGGAGGAGTAGGCAGCCGCCGCCGAGGGGCTCGAGGTGCTCGAGGAGGCAGTGCTCTGACGACCCCGGCGCGTACCACCTGATACACACACAAACCGACCACATACCCACGAGTTGCGCTTTTGTACCGAGGGCAAGAGAGCATTTTTTGGTTTTACGTGTTTTTTACTTTTTTTTTCTTTCTTTTTTTTTTATTTTTGGTGGGCGGGGGTTCGAGGAATCGGGAAGAAAAACCTTTGCGCCGTGTCAGTGCACATCGATAGATATATAGCAGCAATAGTGGTAGTATAGAGGCCAGCTTCGCATGCACAGCGTAACTCGTTTTCTCGCTTTTCTCTTTCTTTTCTCTTTCTTTTCTCTTTCTTTTCTCTTTCTTTTCCCTTTCTTTTCTCATCCCTCTTTCTCCCTCTCTTGGTTTCTTTCTCACTTTCGCTCTCTTGCTTCGTTAAGGATGGCCGTAACTCAAAGATCCGCGTTACCTTGTTCCGTGCTTCTATTTACCGATAGTTTTCTATCGAGGAGATCGGTGATCGTAATGGAACGATTTTTTTTTGTAAATCGTTGATAAAAGAAAAAAGTTTTTCGGTGCCTTAAATTTCACGGATACTAGATTTTCTTTGTTTTCTCCGTTCGGTTGTACGAATTAAATATAACCGACGGTGTACAAACGATTTCTTTCGTGTATCGTTTTTGTCGTTTCGAGATTACTGCAATCTTTTGCACCGTATTAGGTTTTTGAATCACTTCCGAAAATATTTTACGAAATATCGAAGATTCTTCCCAACTTTAACGAATCCGAAAGCACGGAATATTTATTCGAGATAGTGGAAAGTCAGATTATTCGAGCTAAAAATAGTTTGCGCGCAAATTTCAACACGAAAATTATTCGATTGATAAATTTTTTACGATCGTGTGTGTATTCGTAATTGGATCGAATATTAATTATTCGAATGTCCACGAGAAACCGTCTTTGAATTTTCAAACATTTTAAAAGTCGCGTCCGAAAAGTTCTATGTTACATAATTACGGTAAGCGTTTGATCGGTAAGGATAAAATCCTCTCGTAACTTTTCCGATTCGATCAAAATTTTGCATCCGATTTACGCGCGTTGCACAATAATAAGAAATCGAATAAATTTTGATTTTCAACCGGAAATTATCCGAGAAAAATCAAGAATTATAGATCGCAAATGACCTGATCGACGGTATTATCGAGCCGAAAATGTTATTCTTAAATACTTTGAACATTTGAAATTTAACGGACCGAAGAAAGTATGGCGCGACTCTTCGAGATTTTTCGACTTTTTTCAATTATAAACAAAAAAAACTACAAAAACTGTGTTGTTGGCTCGTGAATACAGTCGATAAAGTGTTATATTTAACTTATCGACAAGCGATAGCTGAAACACTATACATGTCGCGCGCGTGTACGGCGATGTATAAAGATCGTTCCGTCTTTCTTTTTATAGGTAATCTAAGCTTACCTAATCAAATAGCCGCTTTTAAGCATTCGAGAACACTCGGGTAGAAAGAAAATATTTTTGTGCGAGAATTCGAATCGATTTCGTTATTTTCCAGTAAGTTATCGAAGGAACGGCCGATTTCGTGTGACATTTTCGTGACTTTACAGTTGTGTACTATTCTATAGATTAACTATCGGAATACCAATATTGCCAACTTAACATTGAATAGTGCAGTCGCTTCGATGACTTAGTTATCTAATCGGAACGAAAGTTACTCGAGTCCAAACTAAAACAATTATCATCTTCGGTGAATTTGTGAAATTTTAGTGCGTTTTACGCGATTTTTACATTTATTTAAAAATCCGATAAGATTGTCATCCGTTTTCATTTTTATCATCTCGGTAACAACTTCGTTTTAATAAGTAAATTTTATTTGAATCTTAATGCTTCGAATTGTATATAACACGCGTAGCTTTTAAAATAGACAGATAAGTTTTAGTATTCTTTGGAAGAATAGCTCGTAAATAATCCATGTATGAAATTCTTAATTTAATACGAGTAATGAAATATTATAACTTTATTGCATTGAAATATATTAATCTCCGTCTGGATATTACTTTTCCTTTTGTACCTAACTCCTCGATAGAAACTATAAAGAATTTATTATATAACATCTTTCTTAATGCGTTAAAAAACATTAATTATTTATACTACAGTTATTTAGCGCTATAATGTAGTAATATTCAGTACTACTAATAAGAAGCTATCGTTTACATTCATTTATCAAATAATTTTATGATACATTTCGTATGTAATAACTGTAGGATATACGAAAGATAAATTTCGAGTAAAGGCCACCTTAATTTTACAAATCAGTTGTTTTGTACGAACCGGCGATTCAGTTTTGTATAAGAAAATACGCAAGAATGCGAAGGCTTATGTAATTACCATATTTGTTAGAGGCGTATATAATTGTCCAACTCTAAGAACCTTTTTTCAGTAAGGTGTAGAAATTCAAACCGATGTCTCAATCGCTGATCATGCGTACACTGAAAATGTTGCCAATGCGAAAAGTCTGCATAATATTCTAATGTTATTAATTATGTAAAGTCGCTTTTATAATTTAATACAGTATAAATCAAATCTTCTATTTAATTTAAAGTGATTTATTAAAAATTTTTTTAAAGTATTTACAAATAAAGTATTGTAGTTTTTTTTTTGCATGTTCGTACATATAGCGAATCCTATAATTAAAACAATTATTTCAATTATCAATTACTCAATGTCATTCCCAGTGTCGTTAGATTTACAGTAAAATTAGACAAAGGGTAAAAACCTTAGAAATTTATATTCAAAAGATTATTTTTAATGTTGTGAATTATTAAAATTATTACATCGATTAAGTATAAAAATATAAAGATATAGATCAATCGAGATAACTTTCACAAGATACAGTTGAAATATAAGATGTGATATCCTCGTTGAAAATTTCTTTTAAGTCTGTACAAAGCTAAAAATTCTTACTGTACTTCGGTGCAGATTAATTTTACCATGCTGGTAATAAGTATGTGATTAAATTGCGACAATATACAGTGCTACTAAAAATATGGTAATTATATATTTAGCTTTTATTTTCTCTGAAAGTTAATGCTAACTGATATATGTACAAAATTTTATGTTAGAGTTAATAAAAACAATCTACGATAATTGTTATCTACGATCACTACAATTTATAACTACCAAGTTAATTTAAACCACGTTTGATTTATTAAGTGTATAATAATTTACTTCTACGAATATTAGGTAATGAAATTTAGGAAATGGGAAAATAATTTTTTTTAAAGAGTCGTAATATCTCCGATAGGATCGAATGAGACACGAATCAAAAATATTTTAAGTAAAAAACGGAATCACCGGTACGCGCGAGAAAGATATTGGGAAAAGAGAAAACAAACTTTTTTATTTATGACTAAAACAATTCGTACATTTTCACTAATACATTCCATCACCAATAATTAAAGAAAAAACAATACGGTTAATCTTACTTTAAAACCAAAATATAATTTAATTAAATAAAAATAATAATAATAATAATAAACAAACAAACAATCAACTAAACGAGCAAACAAATTTGGATGCAAAACAATTTACGTTGCTATTATTACTTGAAAAACTAATACAACTTAACGTTAAGTAGTTTCCTCTAACGGAAGATTTTTATGTATAATACGTAGAAAAATGACCTTCGCATTATATATAACAAGCTTTCTTTTTTTTTTTTATCTTCGTCAAAGAAAAGGTATCAAAAAAAAAAAAAAAAAATTAGCGTGTTCAATGTTTTTGGAAGTACTCGTCAAGGAAGAAAAAACAAACGTCATGCAGTTTTTGAGATGCATGGAAACTATTACAAAAAATATACACACGCACGCTCACATCACTCGCACACATGAAACACTCACAGCGTCAAGAGTAATTAATATAAAAATTTGTTACATAGATTGATAAAAGAATAGTGAAGGATCGATCGGATGAAATGAATTTCTTTTTCTTTCTTCTCTTTTTTTTTTTTCTTTAAATCAAATATGTATGTAGTACGTAATGTGCGACGTGAATGGTGCATCATGCTATTGCAAACTGTGTTAGAAATGTGCTGGGAGTTTTCATTTTCACGCTAAGATTTTTTTGTATGGTTTTCAAAGTTTACGGACACGGAAAATTTTTATCTTTGCGCGAATAAAACGAGAGACTCTGGAGATACTTATCGAGTTACTTGTTGTTTAATTGTTTGTTTTTATTTTAATAGAACATTTTGCGAACTTTTTCCGAGCATTCAAGGTCGATCGAATGTCAGCGTTTGGATGAACAAGCGGAATTTTATTGGTCGAAACATTCGTACGGTTTCGTAAAGCCCGTGTGTGCGATTTTTTCAATCGTATTCGAACCTAGTCAATATTATTTACAACCATTACTGTATGCGTAATAATATTGATTATGCGGTAAAGGTGATCGAAAAAATTGCATAGTGGATTATAGGAAACTTAACTTGGTCGAATGTTACGATAGTAGAATTCTGAGTGTATGGCGAAACGTCAACATTCGGATGATAACTTTATTTTCCTTCGATACGAAAAGCTCGATTAGAAATATCGTGAAACGAGCGAGACGTTAAATTAGGATAAAACAACGAATTCGTAAAATGTTTATCGTAATTGAAACGTTGGTTTTAATTTTTAAATTAATTATACGTAGCAAATGTTTTCCCCCGTTGTCGATCCGAATCAAATTATTAGAAAAGAAGCGAAAACCATAAAAAGTATATCTTTCGCTGCTCAAGCAATTCTCGATCTTGTTAAGAATATTACCGCGTCTTGATATAATAGAAATTGAAACTTTTTTTATCTCCAGCACAATACTAAGAGTCAGTATATAAAAATGTATGGATATATGAAATAAATTGGAAACATTTTGAGGTAATATAAACAGGGCTTATACAAAAAGTGTTTGTTATATAAGAATCAAATAAAGACTGGATTATTCATTTATAATAAACTCTTATTGCAGGTAACGGTACATATAATTCTCATACATTTTTAAGCCCTGAATATAGAAACACAAGTGATGCTTAAATATTCAATAATAATAGAAAGAGAAAACAATACGTATATTAATTGGATAAATCGCTAATACGAGAAAGTGTAATAATAATAATAATAATAATAATAACAATAATAATAATAATAGTAATAATAATAATAATAATAGTAGTAATAATAATAATGGTAGTAGTAGTAGTAGTAGTAGTAGTAGTAATAGTAGTAGTAATAGTAGTAGTAGTGATGATATCCCATTTAAACATTATAAAATATGTAACACTGTCTGCAATACACATGTTTGTTCTCTTACAGGCTCATTTATTTAATAATTTATATAAATATATATCTGTATATATATTTAGATATTTAGCAACAAGATCAAAAACAGGATCATCTCAATAGAGCGCTTGAGCAGGAATCAATATTGAAAAAAGTAACAAATGTGTAAATAATAGCGACGATGAAAAAAAAAAAAAAAGTCATGAAAAGGCGATGTAATACGCGTCCAGAGACAAGAAGGAGAAAAATTAATAACATTAACAGTAACGTAATAATAATCAATGATAAAGAAATGGAAAAAAAATAAATAAATAAATAAAAGAGAAAACAGAAAATGATTAATGGAGCGCTCTGCTCAAAGAAAGGAGAAAATTGAGCTTATTTCTTTTTGTGGCTCCAACCTGGCTGGTCCGAAGCAACTGCGTCTGCTACGCTCCGAGATTCAACATCGGCGGGACTGGGACTTAGTTCCTTAGCAGGATCGCCGGAGGAAGTAGAGTGGGAATGACCGTAATGGTAGACCAGACCGGGTCTGGTTTTATACCGTGCGCTGCATACTGCAAAAGTGCAAAGTACTTGTTTTCCCGCAAACCACCTAATGCATGGCTAATTTTTTTTTTTTTGTATTGTTTTGTTGTTGTTGTTGTTGTTGTCGTTGTTGCTTTTTTTCTTATTTCTTTTTTTCTTTTTTTTTTGGCACACTTTTATGTCTTTCTTTTTTTCTCTTTCTTTTTTTTCTTTTATTTTTTTCTATTACTTTGAGAGAGAAAAAAAATGAAAAAAAAAATATATATATATACGTATATATAAGAAAAAAGTAAATTTTGAAAAAATAACGGGAAATACACAAAATACTGGGAGGTTTGGGGGTGATAAGGAACTTTAAGAGGGATCCGGACGACTCGTATCTTCCATTACATTTTCGCCGTTTAATCGAACGAAGCGCGATCTTTTCGCGAATTCAAAAACAAAAGGTAAGATCGTGATTCGGAAACAATTTTCGAATCAGCTTGGATGCCTTCTTCGATCCTCGGTCGCGTGTCTGCGTTTCGAAAGTTGAGGCGCGAAGTTTTGAAAATCGGTCAAAGTACCGCATCGCTCGAGTAAAAGGTGCGAAAATAAAAGTCGCGGGAAACCGAGTCTCCGAGATCCACTCCGAGATAAAAGAGGTGCGGGACTTTTTTGAGGAGAGCACTTGCACACCTTCCGCACTAGGACACATCCCTAGCCACCTATCGATCTATATGTGTTGAACAAGCAGTGAAAGGGTTTCCAGCCCAAGAAGCAAAACTAATACGATGCAAGGCTTAAAATAAATGCTCGAATACACCTACGGTAAAATCAGCTCGCTACAAAGGTGAGCCAAGTGATAACATTCTTGCTTTTCGTATATAGTATATATGGTTATTTGCGTATATTCACTGTATCCAAAGGTATTCGATAGTTTATGTCTCGGGACTCGAGAGGACCTTCGATCGTCTTATTTTTGTTTTTACGTGCGGTACGAACACGTTTCGACGTTTGGTCCTCGATCGAGTTAACCTTTTTTTTCTTCAAATGAATTAATTAACGTCGAATACTCTTTCGAATAAACGGAACGATTCGACTAAAACTTTAAAGCGTTACTCCACGATTGTATGATAACAAAGTTTATTCTTCCGTTCGCGTAACGATACGAACAAAAGTTTATAACACGGTTAAAATCACTTTGAGTGATAACGATTGCTCGAGCACGTTACAAAAATTATCCATCGATGAAACAAAATTTGTAAATCTATTTAAAATAATTCATATATCACCGCTACAAGTTTATAACTTGATTTTTCAATCTACCGAATATCTTTGAATTGAGTTACTAATTCTAAACAAGAGCGTTATGAAGAATTAAACGTATTGGCAGGCACATTCGAGTTAATCTAAGAGTTTTTTTTCATAAATTTTTTTAACAAGCTAGTTCTAATATTACTCTTATTACTCTAATTTTTGTATAGATAAGAGAGAAGTTTTACGATTTGTTTGCAAATTTATTACTTACGAATTAATATCTACTGTCTAAAGTTAAAGATTAATTTCAATATTTTACTAGATTAAACTACTGTTTTGTACTATAATAAATATCTAATAATTACGCAAACTATTTATCTTAAATAGTAAGCTAAACGTGTGCACATATATGATTATATGCGATTATATATATGCACACAAACACCCATACATATATATTATACACAATATATATATATGTGTATATTAAAATGTTTTTATAACTAATGAGAGCTGTTTTAAATTATGTATAATAAAAATTTTAACTATAAAAACAATCAATATATTTTATATAATATAATTACTTTTTTGGACATGTTAAATAAATATTATAAGCGAAGCAGCGTTATATCATAAACTCACTAACTGTCGCCGTTTCTGATTACAAAACTACTCTATATAATTCACTAAAATATTTATAATTTATTTCGAGCGTCCACTTTGTGTCTTATACTAAATATTCTTTGTTTTTAGATTAAAAAATTAATTAATCTAGACAATGTAAAACTTATAAACCGTAGATCAACGTTAACAAAATAACATTCTTTGACGCAGTGCGTTTGTGGCTCGGTTGAATTTTATATAACGAGCAGCGTAGTAATAATTACTGTAGTAAAACAAATAAGAGGAAGTTGTCATTTGTAGTTGTATCTATGGTTAAACTTACGGTCACAAACGAACGGCTTATCAGAATCACTGGCATCATAGTTAGCTTTTTTTCGTCCGCGACCTCCACCCTGTATTAAAAATAAAAAATGATAAGCATACTTGTAAGGTAAGGTTTCCTCGTTCGTCTTTTTTTAACGCTCACTTTTGTTCTTTTGCCCGTTGGACTATCGGTCGCCGGAGGATGACTTCTAGCCGGGTGATGACCACCCCCTCTAGGTTTTCTTCTTTTTCTTTTACTACTATAACTTTCTTCGTAATCAAAATCACTATCCGGATCAGGCTCCTCGTACGGATCCATGTCTAACATGTCTTGTTCGTCGTAGAACCAGGCATCCTTACTATGTTCGTCTTGAAACGAGAAAAGAGTCCAACGTTATTTACGATTAATTTTAAAAACTATACCCGTAACTGGAAAGCGGTAATTTATACTGTTTTCCGCCGAGAAAGTTATTCCCGTCGTTAGGACCGATTTAAAGCAACGTAGGAACGTCGTACAATTTGGTTAAAGGTATATTTTATCCACCAAAAACAATTTTTATAAAATACTTATAAGTTTGGTTAGTACAGATGGAACGTAACGTAATATCGTAATTTCTTATTTTATCCGAAACATTGGTAACGATTAAAACTCGATTCGATAAAATATACGTAAGAAAAAAGTAATTCGTAAAGCGATCGTCTATCGATCCGAGTACTCGACGAAGATACGGGATACAATTTTTAAATTAAAAACGAACCGACGTATTTCTATCGATAAGAAGGATCTTCTTAGATATTTACGGACGACGACGTTATAATGTTTTCAATGTTACCTTTTAAAGCTAAAGAGTCTTTACTGTCATCGTTGGCACCGGGTATAGAGCTTTCGATACAATCGACTCCATCTTCTATGTCACCTCTTATTATTCTCTTGGGGTGGAAGTAGTGCATTAAATACTGTCTCCGTTTCTTCCGCCATCGTTTGCTGGGATATGTGTATATTTGGCCATGCTGTAAGCCTGGAAGACGTTCTCTCGCGGACATAAACAAGGCTGAGTGGTTTTGTGCAACTCCTAAGGAAATCGAACGACGTAATTAACGTACGTTACAAAAAAAGTATTCCTCGTGCTCTACATTAAGCTCTTCCTTGAAACTATCAAGAGTTCAAGTAAACGTCCCATCCAACAAAATATACTATCTATATCATACGAACGAATCAATAATAAATAAAGTTGTCTCGCGAGTTTCACCGAAAGTAATGCAACGTTCGACACCGGCACTCGGAAATAAAATCCAAGCACCGAGTCCTTACCTTTTCAATTTTTCAAGGTACAAAGAAACACGTCAAAGAGCATAAAAAAAAATAAACAATACAATCGGCGCAGGAAGCAGAGGACGTCCAAGATCCCAAGATCCCAAGGGTGTACGGTCGATAAACCCAGGCTCGAAAATGTTATCTTATCCGCCGCCCCTTAAGAAGAAGCGCGGCTTTATCTCCCACCTCGAATCGACCGCACGAATTCGCGTGACTACGTGTCCGCGACGCGCCAAGCGTTGATTTCTTTTTGTCTCGCGCGCGCTCGGCGCATTCCTCGTCGATCGATCGAGGACGGTCCCCTGAAATTAGTGTACGATTCCCCTGAACGATCCTCGTAAGCATACCCGTCTGGGAGTCTAGAAAAGGCATCCGTAACCTGCGTTCCCTGCATAGTCGGCTGTTGTAGGTGGACGAGTTCTCAATGGCTTCCCTGTAGGCTGAGTCGTTGATAAAGCTACGGGCACAAAAGACGGTTTTTGTTTTCTCTTTAATCGAGGGGCGCGAGACTCGGAACGCGAGGAAAATGACGGACGGACGGTCGGGGACTCACCTCTCGATTTTATTTAAGTTCGCTTCGTTTACAACTTGTATTATCGAGTGGACGTTTGGAGGCGCAGACACTGCCGTCATTTTGGGCCGCCGACTAGCATTGAACTGATGTACGTGTAGACGTAGATCCGCGCATGTGTGGGTGCGCGCGATGTGTTCGGTACCGCGAGAGTCAAGGCGGAGACTCCCGTCGAAATCCATAAAATCCATGTGTCGCTTACGTCGAGCGCGGCGGAGGTTTCTTTCCGGAAGTTGGAGCGATCTCTCCGTTCTCCCGAGGATGCGCGAGAGTCAAGCGGAGGTTCCTTCGTTTGAAAAATGTTATTCGTTCGTTGCGTGTTCGTCGTTTTACGGACTAAGGGGATTCGACGCTCGAGTCTTTGAGTCTTTGTTTCGTCTTTGTTTCGTCTTTGTCTCGTCTTTGTCTCGTCTTTGTCCTCCTCGACTTCTCCATCGTTTCTTTCTCCTCGTTGCGAATTTCGAGACGACCGTTTTTACGCCTCGTTGCTTATCGCGTTGCTTTCGAACGTCGTTTTTTTTCCGATGGTTTTTGCATCGTTGGTCGATCGAAGCGGAGTTTCCGTCAAATAAACACAATGATTTTTATCATCGTCGAAGAATCCGATTTTCCGAACGGGAAATTATAAATAATTAATCATTTATCGTCTCGAGTACGTCGGTGTTTCACAATGCCGTATAAATTATTAATTTTTTGATACTCCCAAGGCGTTTCGGCGTATTTGGCTTCTTTTTTTTTCAAGCGTTCGTTTTTTCAAGCGGAAAATTTGAATATGCGTTAAATTTTACATTTCCACGCCGATGCGATCGAATGGTATCGTTGACATTGTTGACTCGAAATTCAAACGTAACGAGACTCGAGAAAATTTTCTATTTTGCATCGTGTATATTTATCGCGATGTTATCGTTCGCGTTCGAGCGAATTAAAGTTATCGTAATATATCGAAGTTGGATCGCGTCTTCGGATTTGTTTGTGTATTCTAATATTCGTATCTTATTTTCGTACATCGAATATTTACAATTCGCGTTAATTCTCTTTATTTAATTTACCTATCGATCGAACGACGCGATATTCGACGCTCGCGGAACCATTTTGGATTCTTTCGAAATCGTTTAAAAAAAATTCGGTACAACTGTTTTTGTATCTATGATGCGCGTAAGAAAAATCGAATCGGGAAATCCCTCCGTGATTGAAAGACCGTAAGTGGGAGATGAGTCCGTAATTGGGCACCGGAATTGTGATGTGAAGCCACGAACGAAACGCTTTAATTCGTACTTGCGTATACGGTTCATCGTTATTAGGATGAATAGCATGAATGAATAAAAACAAATTGAATTGAGATTCGCTTTAATCGAGTAGATTTTTATCTTTTAATTAAAAATTTTATTTTAATTATTCTTTGATGTACTTCGATTCGATAAAATGTTGATCGCTTGACTAATTGTACGTATACATATTTATATGAGAAGCGTACAATATATTTTGAATTAAATTGAAAATATAAATTAGTAAGCGAATTGTTTATTGTTTCAAAAAGTGTAATTATATTTAATTGAATATTTTAAGTATTGTGCGCTTCGAATAATCTCAATCTAAAAATATGTTAATAAATACATGCTCTAATTTATTAACAAATTAAGTTAATAATTTTTTAGATCAATTCGTTTATTTTTTAATTATGAAATTTAGCGATACAATAAAGTTAAAACTTTTTAAATTTATAATATTTATATTTAACGATGTATTTACTTATCGGTGCTCGTGAAATTTAAGAATTAAAAATCTTAATTTTTCATCTTTATAGAAACTTTGCGTATAGTTTTTACGAGTAGCACAATTTTTATTAAATTTACTCATTGTTTTTGATTCATCGTTAAATATTTATTATTATTGTTACACCAACACGCTAGAAAAAATTTTCAATTCGTTACATTTTTAATTAAAAATTGTAAATTAATAATCAAGAGTAAGAAAATCGTAAAAAGGTAAAAAAAAATGTTATACAGATAAATAATTAAATTTCAAATGAACTACATTATATTTTAAAAATTGAATAAAAAATTTAAAAACAAATAAGTAACATAATTTTGATTGCCGTTAGTAATCTTTGCGCAATTCTTTAATAAGCGTTAAAGCTTATGAGTTTTGTGGCGTACATTAATATACGCGAGATAATTATATTACAAAAAACATCGCGTTAGTGCATAAAATTAATTAAAGTAAAGAAAATTATGTGAACACGGTTTGTTAAATAAGCTTATGTATGCAATATCTTATATTTATATATGGTACGTAGTTGCACATCCAATTAGTGTTGGAGGTCCTCGTTCAAGTTTCGGCAACCGGCAACTTTTCTTTCAAGATCTCCCGTGAAATCTTATTGCTTCATAATGTTGCTTCGCAATTTCATACGTGTACTTATACGAGATGTTATGTGAGATTTAATATGATTATATTTCTGACGAGGTCATACGATAAGTTCTCGATGATTCTTGCTCCGTCATTGTGCATTTCGAGCTGCTTTATTAAATTAAACAATTTAAATAAAAGTGTTTTAATTTATTAAGTTTACTTTATTACTATTAAAGTACACACAGAGAAACTCGAACGCTTATATTTTTGCGGTCGCGGACACGTTCTGACGTCATACTTTGCATCCTGGAAATTAATAGCTATAGATATACAATTGTATCTTAAACAAAATGAATTCTTAAAGCGATAAAAATGACACATCTATATAAGCTGATGAAGAATAGACAACTTCTTATTTGCATTAAAATACAAATGTATGTATTAAAATGAGTATAAATAGTAGATACGAATCAAAAGGAACGTATTATAGTTAAACCCATAATTTGTGTTAATCTAATGCAATGTATTAAACTATTTGAATATATTCAGATATAAACATACATCCGTTGATTTGTATTATATTTTTATGGAATTGTGACACATACAATTTATTGCAATTTTCTATTCGATACGGTATGATTTAAATGGAACATTTTTATATTTAAATACCAATGCTTTTGTAGGCATTGTACGTGGGTTTCAACTTGTGTGTTCTAAAGAATTTGTGTTCGATATCAATTCAACATAGTTTTATAATATGGAGTAAAATAATTCGACGTAAGCTTGTACATTTTTTCTTTCGATAATTATCAAAATTATTCTGTAAATATTTCGTGCTGATTTTTATAAATACTGGTAGATATACGATAGAAAATAATTATGCAAGTAGAACTTGAAATATTTTTTAATTAAAAATTAAGTAAGCTCGTGTCTAAATTCAGTTGTACCGATTGATACAGATAAAATATTCGATAGAAATTATTTTTAGAGAAGAAGGCAATACTCGTTAAAATGTTTGTTGAACTTATTTTATGAATTATTTTATTATTGAATTTCTACATATTGAATCAATAACGAATTTTTAGGTCATGAATTTTTAAAGTTTGAAGGTAACGTTGAAAACTATTAACGAAACATTAACATTTTTATAACGATAAGTTTAAAAATAGTCTTGTGGTTTTTTCATTTTAAATTATAATTTACATTATTTAAAATGTATACTTATATAATTTTTTTAAATCTTTTAGAATAAAAGAAATATATCTATTTTAATGATTCGATAACGCATCGACGTTTTACAATATTTTAACTAATTTGCTATTTAATACGTTATTTAGTACATAATAATAATCAATAAATTATTTTAATCGAAGTCTCATTCAATAACTTTTTAAATATCAAGTACAATGATATTGATTAATACGAAGTGTATATATATCCATACGGACGATTATATTTTATGTACCATCAATTAAATCATATCCTTCGTTTAAAAATTATATAACACGTAATAAATTCTTAGCTTTAAATCACACACGCGCTATTTATTTAAGTGTATTTTCAAAATCATAAAATATAGAACTCCAATAGCGCAGGTGAAAACAACTACTTTATCAAGTTTTTATTACTGTTTGTTCGGGACCCTTGGAATACGCCATATCCAATAATCCGAGTACGAGTAAGAAAAAAAAAAAAGAACCAAAGAAAAGAAGGCGTCCGTTAAACGCATCATCCGGAGAGTTAAAATAACACCGAAGAAGAAGTTTTGCGTAACCGAGGCGATCGCAATAAATCTGCCTCATACGGGTTAAAAAAGCGTTTCGCAAAAAAGTAAACGCGACACGCGTATGCTACCTCGTAAAAAGAAAAAGAGCCGGAACGCGATACGCACACGCAAAAGTAAAAGAAAAGTGACTCTCGGCGGACAGAAGGAAAAAAAGAGACGCAACGATTCGCGTGCACGTGTTTCAAAGGGGTGCGTTAAAAAATTTAAATAATATGGACGATGAATAGCTGCACAGCTTTCCGTTCGCGAATTTCAAATTCTTTCTCACAGTCGACCAAGTTTTTTTAAACCGTTGCGAGAACCATTCGATCAAACGATATCGACGAAGCTTCCAATGCGTTTCGTTCGATCGATCGTTCGCTCGATCCGATCGTTCGATTGACTTCCAAATGCTTCGTTTATGTAACGCCAAACATATTCGCGAAATTTGATTAACAATCTTTTGCAAATTTTATTTCGACTCTTTTTAAAATGCACTAAACCTAATTTTTGTTCGTCGTCGACCGACAGACTTTACAAGCGTTGCGCTTCCACGTTTGGATAAGCGTTGACAGATAATAAAAACCGAGGTAGAAAATAACCGATGGACTCGCATATTTTCACAAAGTTAGATACAACGCATTTTTTCTTTTTTTTCTATCAACGTTTTAACGTCATTTTTTACGACGAAGGTCTCATTTAAAACGTATAAAGAAAGCGTTGAAAATGCGGGTTAAAAAGTTTGATAAAACTTCGAGATAAACGTCTGTAAAAAGAAGAAGAAATCGCATCTTTATTCGGATTTTTATTCTTTTAAATAAATTCTACTTTACGATTAACCAACGCTGCTTTTAACGCGAGTAATTAAAGAAAGAAAAAAAAATCGAAAATGTAAGTTTCTCGCTATACTTTTGATTTAATATCGTTGAGTCGGTAACTATATTTTCGATGCTTCTTACAAATTACGAAAAACGTCAAACTTTTTTGTCACATCGTCGTTGAAATATCTCTTCAACTCGAGTAATATTGGCAAACTATCGCTTCTCGTTCAACACCGTCGTAAATACGTTGCTCGTCTCGCGTTAAAACGGAGTAACGTAAGCGTAGATTGATTTTTAAGTCAACGTAGATTCGCCAAAGCTCCCGACTCGTAAATTTAAAGATCCCGCTGTCGAAAAATATTGTCTCCTCGCGTATAATCGATCCGCCTTGACTCTAAAAGTTTGACCGCGGTGACCATATCGAAAAAGAGCAGTGACGCCTCGTAACCTCCCGAATTTCGGTATTCGGCGCTCGACCCTTGAGATATCGCGAACTGTGTCAAGCATTTGACCGTAGGCGTAGTCTCGGTTCGATGATCGTAACGTGACATCAATAAATGCACCTGCCAAGATACATCGCAAATTTTTGAATTTCACACGAGATACCCCAGAGGAAAATGACGCAGGTGTGTTTTTCCCTCCCGAGCGGTTTTGTTTTTTTTTTTTTCGAAACGATAACGATTTTTTACGTCGGTCTGTCGTGCGTTGTACCGTTTTTTTTATCTGCAGCTGAAATTATTAATTAT
This sequence comes from Dolichoris vasculosae, assembly GCA_018907195.1. NCBI lineage: Eukaryota > Metazoa > Arthropoda > Insecta > Hymenoptera > Agaonidae > Dolichoris > Dolichoris vasculosae. The sequence goes on from JACCHY010000015.1 coordinate 5,362,972, forward strand.
TTACACACGCGTATGTGTACCTAACGCAGGAACACACACACAATTATATGTATATACTATCGCGTATATACTACTCCTGCTGATTATCCTCCTCTAGAGTCGACTTCCATCTGTTCGTTCGCCCCACCCTGCGATACAGGGACGTTGCTTTTTTCCAATAGCACGTGGAACACGAACTTGTATTCGCCATATTGTCAATATCCAAATGCTCTGGATTCGTACATCTCTACATACAGATTCAGGCTTTTCCGCATCTCTCCAAGTTCCTGGTTTATCTTCTCCCACGGCAGGAGATTCGGTAGAGATGTTGTCGAACTCAAGACGTTTGGCAACGTCGGGTCTGCGTTTTGCCTCTTTTGACGCTTCATATTTGACGCAAGTTAGCGAGGATTATTTTCAGTCTCTCGAAACGTTCGTTAATATCATCGGACAACTGATTCGGTATCGACTTTTATGCCACAGCCACGAGTTCGTCGTGGATCATCAACTACTTCCTCGTGTATACAACTCCGTCCATGGAAACGACCACATTTTTAAATTCGACGTCGAGTACTTTATCGAAAAATTAATTCGTACTTGAATCGAATTCGGATGGTACGAGTACTTTTGGTGGTCCGTTGCATCGGTCGGAAGAGTTTGGATTCCTCGCGGACAAAAAGAAAAAGATGACTTTGCCGGTAGCGGAATTCAAACATTCGGTATTGTTGTCGCGAGTAGTCGAGAATTTATCGAAGAAGAAATAATTGTCGATGAACCGAACGACGAGCAACGCGAAAATTTGTCCGCGTTCGATTAACGAAAATCTCAACTTTGAAATTTGAAAATGGTAACGCGTACGAAATTACTAGTGATTCGACGAGCGTTAAAATTTTTCGTTTATTAATGAAAAAGATGATTCGTTTCACCGCGTTCGTGAAAAATCGTCGACTGATTTATCGAAAAAACGATGCATTCATCGTCGATTTGTAATACAACGCGAATATCGGAATACGTGGACTTTTTTTTTTTTTTACACGATTACGAATTACGAGAAAAAGGAATGTATGATTTAATAGCCGAAGTAGATAAATTGCGAACGAATTTTCAAGCGATAGGAAATACATTAATAATTAATTATGTATTTTATTAGCGAACGAAGAAACGATATCGAAATTGATTTTTTGAAAATATTTTTAAATAAGACGCTGAACGCCATCTATATCTTATAATTCTAGATTTAAAGGCTGTACCTTTTGGTAAACAATCGTTATTCGAAACTACGATAAAAGACGATCCAAGTATACTGGCGTCATTTTTATAATTTAGTTTCACGTTTGTACTATCTCTAAAAAACGTCTACTTACCGCATCTTTCAACGGAAAAATTAACAGATTTCTCAAAGTTACCAATTCGCAATAATCGATGGAAAGAACGTAATCGAGGATGAAAAAAATAATTGTTTTCAACGTTCGGTGGTTATTGAATAAACGCACGATTTCCTTTTGATTATTTGCTCTAAAATGTACAGATCTTTGAAAAATGCACTTACTTTTTATCTATCAGCATTGCATTAATATTTTTTCCGAAACGTCGATATCAAAATAAATTTTATCAACTTCGTTCCAATTAGCGATATTAATTAATTTTTCCGGTTTTCGAGAGTCGACGTACTCCTCGTAATCTCTCGACTAATATTATGAATTATCGTAGTTATAAAAATTACGAGTACGCGGAATAAAAAGCGAACCAGAATTCGCGAAAAAACCTGCATACAAAATATTATATAATTAAATTTCCATCCCGCGAAGAAAATATTATCGATACTCTCCGTTGGGGCTGTTCCACCAATTTTGCGGCTTTTCCTTCCTTCGAACGTATTTACGTGTGCGTAGGTACGTTTTAATTTTCCACGCATAGGCGATACAAGAAGCGTACAAGAAATACTCGCACGTAATTTAATACTAATCGTTTGAGATCGAATGCGTTGATAGAGCGTTGGAAAAAATGAAAAAATGTATTTACGTAGGAAACACGGTATATTTGTTCGAAAAATTACGGTAATCTGATTTTTCTATCGTCTTCCTCCTTTCCTCGATCACAAACGATCCTTTCATCCTACAACACTACTCACGGATTTTATTCCCAGCGACGGTGCGGAAACCAACGAACGAAATCTCTTAACCGAAGTCTCTGAAAACGTATCCCGTAATTGATTAATAAACGAATCTTGAAAAACGTCTCGATGTTCTTACGTCTATATCCGACTCTCGACACGACACGCGTCTACGATCGCACACTAGGACGATTCGTGTGTGGGTGTACACGTACATAGGACACCGCTACAATATCATACACTCATCGAGTCATCAATGAAAAATTTTCAAGAAACTCGCGACCGTCAATCCCCGTCGCGTAACCTCGTAACGTGACCATCCCGGCACCCACATACGCGCGCGAGAGAGACAACCAACTCCGGGCTACATCGGTACATAGGCAGCAAACGGAACGCGCGCACTGGAGAGAAGGAGAGAGGAAGAGGGCTGGGGCCTGGGGCGCTTCCTGTAGTTGGCGCTAGCCTAAAAAAGATCCTCTCTCTCCAACGTACGTACGCGCGTATGTATACGAGGAAGCGAGGAGGACGGAGCGACCGTCGCGAGTAGCGCGAGCGAGAAGCCGATAGTTGAATGAGGGAGAGAGAGAGAGGGAGAGCAGCGGGTCCCCGTCGTCGCCTCTCCGCTGGCAAAGCGAGCGCGAGAGACGAGGAAGATAGACGGGGCTGAGCTGCGGAGCGGACGGATCGCGCCCGAATGTCGTTTCAATGCAACGAAAATGGTGAAGTGTGCGAGAAAGTGGGCATCGAGTAAAGGCCGAGACAGACCGAACCATGACAGAGGCGTCCGAGGAGTGAGTATACGTCCAGTTTCTCCCTTTCGCCAACCCCGAGCTTCTCGGTCTTTCGCACGTTCCGTCCACCGAGGCTTTTTTACTCTCTTTCGTCCTCCTGGGAGAACGGTGGAAGAATCTCTAGCTGGGGATTTTTGTGCGCGAGCCGCGGACCTGGGCTTCCTGAGCTTCCTGAGCTTCCTAGGCACCTAACTCTTGCTTCTCCCGGAGCCTTGGGTCTCTAGTCTCTAGTCTCCGGTCGATGCTCGCCTTGGACGGTTCTAGACCTGGCACTTTGACTCTTGGACTTTTGTGGTCGGGAACGATATTTACGGTTCTAAGATACTCCGGTGACAAGTGTACTTATTAGTCTAGCTGAAATCTCGTTATCGTTTTTTTTTTCTAATTAAACCAAGGATCGGATCGAGCTTAACTTGCCAAAGTAATATTATTTTACATCCAACTTCTTCGTTCGTTTTAAAGTCCTCCTCCCAGCGATAGAATCTAATTTTGACACCGTTAAATTTTTTTATCTCTTCCAGCGGTTCGAATGGAAAGATCTTAAAATTTACCAGAACTTATCTTAGATTTATAACTATATTTGTTTGGCTTTTATTAACGGCGGTTGCTTTCCATGCAAATGTTAGTCTTTGAAAAAATGACATTGAATGAATATCCTGTTCATTGAGTAAAATATGCTCCATTAGTTGAAACCTGTGCACGATTAAATAATAAGTTTTACATTAATATAAACTCTGGATATTTTACTTAAAATTGTCGAATAAATTTGTATCTGACATTTTTTCCCAAATGCCTTCCCTACTTTTAACTTAACCCTTGAACTTTCTTGGTTAAACTGATGTTTACTATTAATCAATACTGCTCAATGAATGCCCTGTTCATTGAGGAAAGCGTGTTCCACTTATCATGAAGTTTGCCATTAAGTGATAAATTTGAATAAAACATTGAAGAAATAAAAATGGTTTTGTACAGTTTTTTTACAGTATTTAATAAATGTTTCAAATATAATTTGTATTAATTATTGATTTTAACTTTTTTATTTATGCGGTCTTGTTCAAGCTAAAGAAAATACCGTTTGGGTAAATATGAATCAAGTAAATGAATTGTATTTAATGAATGAAGTATATTTTCACGCCGATCAAGATTGTGATTTATGATGAATTAAAGAATAAGTGATAAAATCTGAATTATTTACCGTATGTAGGTTCTTTATCAAGTTTCGTTAGCTTTTATCATAAAACAAATATCTAATTGTAATTAATGTTGTTGAACGAGTGACATATTCATTAAGAAAAGTGAAGTGTTTTGATTGTCATAAAAATTTTTTTACTTCTCTTAACCGAATATTTTGTTTTCGATCGTTGGATAATAAAATTGAAGCGACGTAATATTAAATAATGTAATTACGTGTCTTATATCGGATTTGTGTTACGTTACAAAGTTAATATTATTAATAAAAGCTTCAAATATGTGCACGTTTGCTATTTTAATAATTAAAAACCAATTTATCGCTTTTAATATTTTAGTGTCTATTTTAACATCGTTAAAGTACTTGGAACGCTTTAAGCCTTGTTTTAATTAGGTAACGGCGTGTTTTAATAGATTGACTCGTTTCTTGCAGTGGTAACTATTTGGTGAGGGTACGGGCGCAGGTAATGACTCGGGATGACAGTTCCGGAGGTTGGGTTCCACTAAGCGGAGGAGGTCTGGCTAACGTCTCGGTGAGAAGAAGGCCGGTTGCCTCCGGGAGTACGCATCAACCTGGCACGACGAACGGGACTAGTTTACCAACGACAACATCGGTTACCCCTGTATCCTCCATCGCCAACTCCACGCACTCTGTATCCACGACCGCCAATAGTCAGAGTCATGGATCATCCAGCACTTCTCCACCGGGTGCACCAAAAAGAAGACACGAATATCTCATTTATGGGAAGAGGATCACGGATCAATCTGTAAGTTATTATTAAAATTTGTTCGCTTCGTTTGTGTAAAGTGCCTTAATTTTAGATAAAGAAAATAGAAATAGAAAATTCGTGCATAATTCTATAAATATTTATTAAGAAACGTGAGATTCGTATACTTAAATGTGAGTTTAATTATAAACTCCGATTCTTATTATAGTCGATAAAGAAAGTAGTAAATAATTTTTGAAGCCATCGCTCGAAAGAGGTAGAAAGAAAATCAAAATGAAGGAACAAATGAATTAAAGTAAACCTATTTCTTTTACAGGTGGTCCTCAGTTGTACCATAAAAAAGGATTTTGAATATAATAAAGTAATGCCCACATTTCACCACTGGCGCACAGGAGAGAAGAAATTTGGACTGACTTTTCAAACAGCTGCCGATGCGCGAGCTTTTGACAAAGGTGTTCGGACTGCAGTCCAGGAATTGGTAGAAGGTTAGAAAATTATTCTGTAAAGTTTTTTTGGCGCCTTTTTTACAGCGAGTGAATTTCAAGATTGTATTTTACTACGTTTAAATTTACAGATGCATACATGTATATGTATGACAAGCGAGTCATTGTTAATAACGAATATGAAAATGTTGTTATTTATGTTGTTCTTAACCATGTCTTTGAAAAGTTTCCGTCGTTGAAATATAAATTTTGCGAAAGCACATTTCAAATAATTCGATAAAAGTAAGAGTAACTTGATTCGCGTTAAAAGCACGTAACGCTAAAACAATTTGTTATCGTTAAAAAAGTTTATCTCCGTATTCGATGCGTTAGCTTTTGTTAATTCTTAAAATATAAAACCGAACGGAAATAATTTACGTACACTTTTTCATCGCTAATATTAATTTCGGATTATGTGCTTGGTAAGCTCGAAGGCGGTAGAAAAACGTTACAAAAACAACGTCTTTCAAAATGTCCACTAAACAAAATTAATGTTTTCTTCTTTAGGACTTGCTGAACAATCTTCGCTGTCCGATGAAAATGCCCAAGCAGACGGTGGCGATGACGACGTTTTCATGGTATGCAATTATCGATAATAATAAATAATAGGACTACCGGTATTATACAGTTGTCATACTCGATGGTACATTGTTGTTTTATAAATGTAATATTAGTTTTTTCAAGAATAAGAAATGTAAATTATTGCTCGAATGGAAATCTTTTTAAAAATATTATTGTTATTGCGATCGATCATTTGTATTAGCCACTATTAAATGCAATAACAACAATTTGTGTTATAAATTTTTTAATTTGATTTTATAAATTTCACGTAAGGTATTTCCTACTTATTTGTTTCTTTTTTCTTTTTTTTTTTTACAAAGTTTGTTTATTAAGTTACCAACAATATCGAACAAAAATTTTTCAATATTATTTTATAATATTACTTTTGTTACATTATATTTATTTAAACGAGTTTCAATGGTTTATCAGCGATTCTTTAAAATATGTATAATACATATACGTAAACATAATTTTTCTTATACATAAAAATAATGATGTGAGTTTTTTTTATTTCTTGTTCGTGTTTAATTACTCTAATTAATTTATAAATTAAGACCCAGTCTTATTACTTGAATTAATTAACGGACGAATTAATTTTACATTGGAGTTGACGGTACCCTTGAACAATTGCAGTTTTTCTCACTTATTTACCGAGTCCAGGTTAAGTTTAAAATTATTTTTTTCAACAACGGACTTATTAAACGACATAATGAAATTATCTAAATGTATGAGAAACCATTTTTAGATATCCAATGATCCTCCTACGCGATAATTATCTTATTCATAGCTTTAGTCGTTTGCTCGTTATTTTCTTTATTTGTTCTTAGAAATTAAGTCTCGAGTATTATCTTCGGATAATTGCACTTTACATTGTGTTCGGTAGAAGAATATACTTCCTTCCAAGTAGTGTCATTTCCGCGTCCTTGCAACAACGTCGCCGAGTCTCCGTTCGTGTATCCAGAAACGAACAAAAGTATCAGTTCGTATTAGAACTAATTTATATTCTTTTGAAACGATGAAACAATGATGTATCCATTAATATTAAACAATACTTTTAAAGTACTTTCGCGCGTATACGAGAAGTTCGAAATTTTATTCCAAGTTATAGGACATCGCTTCGCGTTAACGGATTTGATTTATTTCTTTGCATTTAAATTAAAAAATTTATGCTCGATGTCACAGTGGCTTCGACACAAGTTGGTCAAGAATAAATCATTAGCATCGTCTCTAAATAATTATTATCCGTGTTTAGCTTACATAAGAGTTTGCAGGACGTTATTACATCCGATGATATTTTATTCTTACTCGTGAATACAAAGTTTTCTCCCTTTAAGGAAAATAAAATTACAGCTGCCTTTGTGCATCTTTGTGCATTTAGAGGTGTGGTTGGTCGTAAGCTGTGTGTCTTTAAATATTTCTGTTGAAAGTCCATCCGGTAACGTCGTCTTTTGTCATTTATTCAATGTTCTCGACCAAGGAGAGGATTATCCGCAATTATCGCTTCTTTTAGATCATTCAATTGCTTTGAATCTTCGCGGAACGAAGACCTTGATTTTTTCCCTAGATTACATTCTTAGCAGAAACAAAAATATTATTTTCGATGTCTTTATCGATGGGCGAGTAATCGATAATTATGTAATAAACGCGTATACGGTAAAAAGCGTAAGATTAAATTACGAATATTAAGTTTAACGATAAATGCATCGTATAAAAATAGATGTAAAATAACAGGAAAACGAATACGTAAGCATTGATTTAAAAATATTATATTCTTGTTCTTTTTTTATTTTTATAAATTTTTGAAAAGAATATTTTTATAAACGCGAAATACCGCATTTTTTTTTTTGCTCGATCTTCATCACCAGAATTTCGTTAGTTTTTAAACCCTTTCTTCGAACCGTCGCTTTGGTTACGGAATAGCCCAACTCCTTTTCCAGCGAAAAAAGTGTAATCGATTAAAAAACTTAACACCAGGAATTCACGTTTCGTATCGCAGACACTGAACTTGCCGGTAGAACCTCCGGAGCCACGGCAGTCGACGGAACCTATGCACCGAGGATTGGTCCGGATACCAAATTATCATTCGCAATGTTCGGACCACCTGGACACCCACAGACCCATCCACTACATCGACGGGCCATCCATCGCGAAGATGCCCCCGCATCATCATCTCCATCAGCAGGCGCAGCATCAGCACCATCATCCGCTCGAGTCGAGGCCGACGGACCTCACCTCCGACAATTACCCTTACGTGCAGCTGACGACGCTCAACCACGAGTACCTGTACCCGGTGTTGGACGAGCACCAGCAGCACCAGCACCACAAGTCTGAGCGGCTCGATCGCAGCAACTCGGGTGGATCTCTCAAGAAGCCCGACATCCTCGTGTCGCAGGTATCGGCAAATATCGCAGCTTTTATAAACAAGTCTCACTCGACAGCGAACAGTCCTTAACGATTTCGCGAGAAGGATGAAAAAAACTTAACCAAATTGTAACGACATCGCGGTTTTTCAGCCAACGAAAACAACCGGGGCCTTGACGGGGAAGGGAACCCGGGGGAACTTGAGGCTGCGCTGCAAACATTGCCAGGAGTTGTACACGGAGCAGCACAATCCGAGGGGCGCCTGCGAATACGCCCCGGATCCAATGAGGCGCGGCATCGCGAACGTATCCTGCCTGTCCTGTGCTCAGTGTATGCTTTACCACTGCATGAGCGACGCCGAAGGAGATTTCGCTCAGAACCCCTGCAGGTGAGATATCGGGAGAATCGCCCGATGAAGGATCTCGATGGTTAATCCGTCGAGAAACCAATGATTCATCTCTTGCGTTTTCCAGTTGCAGCACCGAGGAAGGCTGCGGACGTCGATGGCTCGGGCTGGCCCTGCTGTCCCTGATCGTGCCGTGCCTTTGGATCTACCCTCCGCTCAGGGCGGTCCACTGGTGCGGCATGTCGTGCGGAATGTGCGGAGGTCGCCACCACCCGATGGAATAACTGGAGGAGCCCTTTGATATCTCTGGAACTTTCTCGGCGTTCGGCGCGGGGTTGGGCCGCGGACTCGAGAGGCCGACCGGCACCGGAGCTGGCGCCGTCGCCGTCGCCGTCGCCAACGTCTACGAGTGCCGCGACCTCGGCACGGGACGGTGCCAGAGATACCAAAGGGGTAGGCAGCTACCGGTGCACGCGCTCATCCACCAGCGTCATCTCTGAGAGGAGACGTACACCCGACGCATTGGTCCGACCAAGTCTTTGTTCTTTCCTTCCTTCCTTCCAAGCGAGCGGGAGTCTTTCTCCTGCCACTCTCCACCCTCCTCCACCCACCCCAACCTGTTTAACCCCGCACACCCCTCGGGAGTGATACGAACGCGCTCGATCGGAACGAGCGACTTATGCCAGTTTAGAAACGACTTGTCTCGCTCCGGCGTTAAACACTATTGACTCTGAGAGTTTCGTTTAGAGTGAATTTTTATCGAATTTCAGAGGACTCTCACTGGATCCACAGCGGGATCCCACTCGGTAAGGAGTGAATTTTTAATTTTTATGTAATGTGATTTCAATCCTGGTCGAGTGAAATGACGCTCCAGTTCGGGAGTGAAAATTATTCGTTCGAGTCGTCTTATTCGAAATTCAAGGTGAAAGAATGCCACTGTGTTATTTTTCGTTTTATAAGCGCGAGGAGGATGTATCGGCGTCTCGGCGTCTCGGCGTCTCGGCGTCTCGGCGTCACACGTATGTATATATATATATATATATATATATATATATGTACGTGTGCATACGTATATATATATATATTTTTTGTTCGTATCTTCTTGCGTTTATAATTTACGAGTGAGATAGCGACTGTCCGGCAATTATTCATAATTATTTGTATTATTTGACAAGCATAAGACAGTTTGTTGTGTCATTTTTACGCATTTTGTAAAATACGAGATCAATCGCGCATAAATTTCAATACCCAATTCTGATCTCTTGTATTATTATTTTTCTCGATTGTACGCGCAAGAAGATATCGGCAAATAATTCGGTCCTGGCTCTGCACACGATTCGAATACGAAAGAGCCGCAGCGATTTGAAATATTCTAAATTTTTGTATTAAAATGTTAACGTGCTTTTTTTTTTTTTAATTATTATCTATCGTATGGAATTATAGATTTAGAGATATTTCAGATCGATTCGACGTTTAATTTTGATATCGAATAAAATTGGAATGCTTATAACGTTGAACCATGCAGAAAAAAAAAAGAAAAACAAGTGAATTTGAAAAAGCTTTGGAACCCAATTGCTTTGCGCATATTATCGTTTATTAAGGTTTTCGATACTTTTTGATTGTTTACGTATTTGTTTTATTTATTTATTTTTTGTATAAACAAACGAATCGTACCATTTAAACAAGATCAATTTCCTACCATTGGTTTGATAAAGAAACTTCTAATTTTGGAAAAGGATTTCATTGCGTTGATGAAAATTTACTTGTATTTACCGCGTAAGTTCATTTTTCTCGTGAAAATATTCCGTTAACGTTCTCTAGAAATTAAAAAAAAAAAATGTATTTATTCTCTCAATTATTTATTTGTCCTCAAAATTTTGAGTATGATTTTGGTTACCAGTTAGTAGAAGGAAAACTAATAATTTCGTCTAGAGATTTCATCTTTATTTTTAATCTTACTTCCTTCGAGTGATTTTAGAAATTTGTCACCGGTAATAATTTTTTAGGTTCTGGGATCAAATCTTCTACAATCCATAGTATTTTAAGCCTTATATATGGTATTCGTCTATACTGTTTAGTAAAGTGAAACCACTCGGCAATTTTTATAGTACTGAAAAACTATTCGACTCATACATTGTTGTCGTAAAGGTCTCCGTTAGATGTTATCGCAGCCAATTCACAGCCTATAATCCATTTGGTTTAACTTTCAAATCTCGTTAACGATCGACCGCAATAGTTTACAACCACCACCAAACGAATAAGAAACGATTTTTTGCTAACGCAATCGTGAGAAAATGTTGCGATCAGGTGCGCTGAATATTAAAAAATAGATCGTTCCGATACAAAAGTTCACCGGTTACTTCGGTTGGAAAATTTTTAAGCAATGAATATTAACTTAATCATGATTAACTCATTTGGTATAGGTCGACTTACTTTAATTTAAGTATAGCGAGCTTATAAATATTCGTTTCATCGTTAAACTTATTTTCACTCTTGTACCTCTGTGTAGCGATAAAAGTAATTAATTTAATTTTGACATCGTTAGCAAAGTAGAATTAGTAGTTTGAAGGATTTTTTTTTTTACGCAGAGGATAATAATTTAGTTACCACGATGTTTTTTTATATTTTTTATGCGATTCGAGCAGTGTTTTTATGAAAATCTTTTTTTTGCGACCTTATTTTTTATCATGGATTCCATATAAAATGAAATAAGAATAACGATTAACGAGAAGTTGCAGATATTTTCTTTAACTAGTCTTTAATGTACTTTACAAACTTGTAACAATTCTGATCATTATAAAAGTTGATTGCTTTAATACTTCGTTTCGAACGCTGATCATCTTATTTTTGATACAATAAGATTTATCGCAAAAAATGATCTTATCCATCGAAATTCAGTGACGAATTTTTAGATATATTCCTCGTGATTGGAACTATCTAAATTGAAAGGCACGGGGAAAAATGTATGAGTCCCATTCATCCTCCTAGTTACATTTTAGTTGTTAAATATTCGATAATTGTAAATCACGAAAAATGAATTATTTCGAACATTTGAAATCCTTAAGTATCCAAATACATTTCGGCGTTAGTGTATGCGATAAAAGAAACGAACATACACAGGAGAGAATCGGCGATACGGATAGCCTAAAACGCATTTATCCCAGAAACACAGTTGTATATTCCGTATGTTTTGTATATTTTGTTATGCGCCTATTGTAAGGAAATGGAATATCTCGTTTTCGATCTTTGTATTTAAAATCTATCTTCTCAATACTCGATTCCCAACAAGCCAAAGTGTAAGAGTAATTTAAAATATGGTTTGACGGTGAATCTTGAGTACGAAAAATTTTATAAAAATGAATCTTGCCTGTATGATTATGATAATGATGATGATGATGATTATGATAATGATTATGATGATGATGATCGTTAACCCTCGATTAGACGTGCGAACAGTTGAAAACAAATTTATAGATATAACTTGTAAAGGAGTGTATATATATACATATATATATATTATAGAAACAATAATGATTAATAATAGTTGCTGTGCATTTTGAGTACTATATAATAAAATACAGTTATTTTTTTTGTAAAATATTGAAATATTTATGTATTATAAAGAAAAATTGGTGCACAAGATCTGTCTAATTCAACAATAGTGAAAGTAAAATCTTTTATAATTGACATCTGGGATCCTAAATACCTTAAAGGTTTATCGAAATCTTTTAGGATGGTGATTCCTACTGTTTGAGTTTGCAGTCAGCTTACAGTTAATAAATCTACTGTGAAATTTAATTTTGATATCGTATTATCTACATTGGCTCTATCAATCAACCGAGACATTGACTACATTCTTAATAATTAGGAACATAGATTTCAATTTTTCACTACGTTACAAAGCTCTCGAATAATTCTCTTTCTTATTCTATCGGATACGAAAAAGACTTGTTCAAAGTTTCTTTACGCGTTATAAATTTTATAAAAAGGTATAATAAAAAACAAAGTATTACTTTCGATGATAAATAGAGATTTAAACGGTATTTAAAGGATATTAGGTATGAAAAATGTATTAAGAATGTCCGTTAAAGTTTCAGCTGATTTTTGGTGTTGAAAGGTGATAACAAGAACTTGACCTAATAAAACTAAACTCCTGTCTTAAACTTAACGTCCTACATGTCTTACAATAAGCTGTTAAAAAATCTTCGTTTTCGAGTAAAAGTTTAAAACTGGATTGGTAACTTAATAACTGTAAATAAAATGTTTTTCTCTTCGGTACACTGATAATTATAAAAATTTGTTAAAAATTATTATTAGATTAGATATTCGGTTAGTTCATCATTGATGTAACAAGGAAAAGTGACTTAGTACATAATTTTCTTCTCGTGAATTTACTATCATAATTTTCTTCTTCGAATTGAATTTGAATTCGGAAGCTTTGGGAATCTGTTTGATCTCCTCTTTATCATTTTCTGACAAATCAAAGTTTGACGACATAACTTATATAGAGGCTTCTTCTATTTGCGAATTAATATCAGAAGTTAATCACATTTTTATCATTTAACAATTTTAAAAACTTTCCTTACATTTACTTATTTCAATAAGAAGTTTTACTTTATACTTTAATATTAATTTTTTTTAACTAAATATTTTTACAAACTACACATATTTATTCTATGTATATTTAGAATATTTATACTTTTTTTTTTAATAACGCCACTTTGTCTATGGGCTTTCTTTATCTACACGTATCGTGTTTTATCGTTACTATTTAATTTGGTACTTTTGTGCTTTTACAGTCTTGGTAGATTCAATATTTCTATAATTTAGATCTGATAATCCAGTTTTGCTCATCCTGTATGTAATTTTTTTCTAATACTTAATGTATGTTTTTACAGTTCATTTTTATGCATAGCAGTTTATATTTCATAATTATTATCTTTGTAGTTTTACAAATTTTTTATCCTGCACGTTAAATTATAATTGTTCGTTCTTTTTTCAAATTATCTACTCATTTATCATAAATTTGTTGAACATAATTTTTTTACAGCAAATCTAGCCGAATATTTTCTATACTATTTACACGTTTATAAATTCATTTTGGTAATTAATAATTTTGTATTGCTATATATGTAATTAAATTAAATGTAGTTTGTTTAATATTTATATACGTTATATACGTATGATAAATTATTTGATTCATTTTTCCATACGAGAACTGAATCCTTACATATTCAACTTTTAAACAGTTCATTTTAAATGGTGAATTCGTGAATGGTATAAATGTAATTGTTATAAATTATTTCAAAGGAATCTTTATATCGATGCAATACATTTAAAAAGTATATTTCTGGTTCTATATTCTGTTTTTGGTCGTTGAGATAAATTTTTCACGTTTTTTAAACAACTTTAAAAAAATCCAGACAATAGCGATAATAGCATTAATAAACGAACCTAACAATATATAAATACTAACATTAATATTAATTCTAATGTAGCATTCTACAAAATTTGTTTTTTAATTCTATATAATTTACCCGGGAATGATCCGGTAAGTATTATATTTATAACTGCAAAAATTTATATACACATTTTTATCTTTTTTTAAAATTAATTTTTATGTGTAGATTGTATTTATTTCAGTATATACTAATAATTGTTAAACAATTGTTGATCAAACCAAAATATTAATATTATTGGTAAAATTCTTACACATTTCGAATTCTAAAGTATTGTAATTATTTTATCCTTTGATGTTTAATTATTTAGTTACTGTATAATTTTAGTACACCTAAACACAAAAATTTTTTTAACAATATTATCAATCTGATTTCTTTTATTTCACTAATAAACATACCAATGGTAAAATTAGATCAATTTTGTATAATTGCCACTATTCATTTTATTTGAATCTATTTATATTTGATAGTGCGGTAAATATAATGTTTTGTGATTCTAATACACGCATAAATATTTCTGATTAATGACTGATATTTCTCATTTTAGAGACTATGTAGATTATAATTCTCATTTCGTCGAACTCATTCTTATTTTAGTATACGCATCGCAAGTAATTATTCTAAAATCAATTATTGTACTAAGAATAAACTTATATCTTCATATTTAAAAGATGGAATTGAAAATTCTCGTTCATCAAATTTTCGCCGTTTCCTTTGATTACATTTATTACCTACTTCAGTCGACTTTTAACCATCTTTATCAAATTGTTGCTCTATTTTAACATTTTACTTTCATCTTAAATGTTTATTGAAGAAGCTTAACGATGTGCTTTATTTTCTTCCGAATAGAATTCTTTGCTTCCATTATTTTTATTCCGCTTTATCTAGAAATTAAAAGCTGTTTCATTAATGTCTAAGACATAGCGTATAAACTAAACAAAGGAAGTACTTGAAAGAATAAAAATCAAAGAGTTCAAGTTTCTTCTCGGTTGAAATAAACGAACGATTTAATCGTAGAATAGTCAGTTGGAACTTAATAAATTAACACAAAATCTTTATCGTTGGTTCGTTTATGGAAGATTTAAGTTCGGATAAGCTTTTTTTTACAGAAAATACGTGCAAAAGTAATATAAAATTTGTAGAAAAAATACATGTGATCGCTTCAACTGCTAAGGCCGATTTAAATGTTCGTAATCTATAGAATTATGTATAGTATTTTATATTTAATGTCTGTAAAAAGCGATAGATTTTTTTTTGAATACTTGTATTAGACTGTTGTTGTTTTGATTGTGCAATCAGGTTTTAAATGTACCGCGATGATTGTTCTAAGGTCCATTACATCGGTGAGATGTTGTCTTCCTTAATTACCATGATCGATCTGATTTTTTAAGCAGATAACGATCAGAGAATATAACTTATTATGTACCATTAAGGTATGAAAATACTCGTTGTAATAGCGATATTAGAAGTATTGCATTTTCTACATTTGCTATCGTAATGATAATCTACTATCCTACATTATTGATTCGTGTTAAAGCATATCAGTTAAGGATTTACCTTTAAACGAAGGCATATAACTAATACGTATAAATCGTTAAGTATAGAAAATGAAAGAACAAATCGAGAGTTTAAACTACTCCAATTTTTGTTACGTTAGTTAAAAGAGTTTTGTAGTTAAGCTTATTTATTTATGCTTAGTATTCCTGAGAAACAAGAATTGTATTGCATTTTTTAAAACTTGCAAGTAGATAGATTTTCAATCGATACGATATTAATATTTTGAATCACTATTCATACAAGAATAACTGTATATTTTATTATTATAATTTCTAAGGAATTTTTTTTACAAATCGCAATAAGTAATAGTTAAATGTGAAAAAGAATTAGATTATAACCGAACAGTTTTGTTCGTTGATTTTTTATTTTTAAATTATAAATTATATTTATTATGTACTGAGTATCATTTACAATCTAATATTATACATATATATATATGTGTGTGTGTGTGTATCATATTCAGAGTACTTGACTAAAAGACTTTTCAATATGCAGCTTTAAAAATTAAATTAGTTATATAACAATTTTTTGTTAATAAGACCTGATATTTTTATTATAATGATAGATTCAAATGTTTAAATCGCGTACAACGAGTTATAAGTTTAAGTTATAATATTAACTTAAAACTTAAAACGAATACTTTTACTTTGGGAAGTGTTAACGCTTTGTTTTTATGTAATTCCAGAGGGTGAATTTAGTTTCGAATTAGTTCATCGGCAAAATTTTATACATATTTTTTTTCGATATAAAAGATGAAAATTATAAAAATATACCGTTTTTAATCGATAAGGTTGAGATTAAAAAAAATTTTTTTGCGAATAAGGTTTTCATCTATTTCAATCTTTACTTATACATTTTTCTTCGTTTTATTTTTTAATATTATTTTGATTTGCTTTTCAATCTTACAATTGATCGTATGTGTATAAATTAATTGCAGATTAATAGTTGAGTTGACAGATCTAAAATAACAGACCAAAAATTATATGAAAATTTCAGGCTATTTTTATATGGGCCATTAAATTTAGGTAATAGAAATTGTTAAGAAATTGTTTGTTAAAATGTAAATGAAAAAGGTGTAACTATATTTGTTCCAATATAATTGGTGATTGAATATAAAATTTATGGCTTGATGAATTTATGATTAAAATGTTTGAAAAATTTACAAGAACGATTTATCGTAAAATTTTCTTTACGTATACAACAATATATTTTTACGCTTTCTTCGTTTTTTATACTTTAACTTTTAGTGATTTAATTATCCCGTGAAAGATTGATTTTTCATTCGTTTAAATCAATTTATTTTCGACCGAATTTATAATGTCTATCAGTTTCGAATTTTCATTTTAAAAATTCTATAATTCTTTCTTTCATCGGTTATGAATTTAAAGCGTTTTTGATAATAAAAATAAAAAGAATAGCGAAATCGATTATGAAGTATTTATTGAACTAACATATTTTTCGATAAATTTCTATTGTTAATTTAATATTATATGAATTGAGATGGTTTTAAACGATCATCGATCCAATTCTATATTATACAGATTATACGTTGTTTAATTTTTGATCCGTTTCGAAGCGTAAAATATTGAATTTATGTATATATTTACGTAGGAATAAGCACAGTTTTTTTTTATTCATGTAAGTGAAAATCTTCCGGTTTATGTAAAACTATTAATTTGTAGGTCGATCGAATTTTAATATTTAAAAATATATGTAGTAAGTTTCGATGAACGATACGTACGAATATAATCGTGCGATTTAATTATTTTAAACGTTTCGCATTTCTCGGTTACTTTCGATCGAAACTTGTAATCGGTCGCATATGTTACTTATACATTCGTGCGGTCTAATTAAAAAATTTTTTAACAAAAGATGTAATGGAAACAGAAAAAATGAAAAAACGAAGACAAATCTAGACTAGCGTAAGCGAATTATCAATTTATATCTACGATGTTAACGTTTAGAAAAGAAATGTTTAAGAAAATTATTCACTTTGCTTTCAAATTTAAACGAAGAAAAAAATACAAAAATTTATAGATATTATCGAGAATAAAAGTTAAAAGGAATATATTTTTAGTTATTAATGTTACATAATATAAATGTATATATTTAATCCATATTAAAATCAGAAATCAATTATGCAAATCTATACTACTAAGAAGTACAAAGTTACCGTAAGGAAAATAGTTTGTTAAAAATATAACGAGAATATAGTTTAATACATAATTATTCTTTATACGAAAAAAAAAAGTCATATTACAAGATGTACAAAATCCGTAACATAATCAAACGTTATAAAGTATCGAAGTATCGGTATCAATGACTGGAACAAAACGATAGAAACGGTTACGCGTTAATACTTACAAAACGAATAATGCATCATTATGTTCGTGTTTTTTTCTTTTTACCAAGTTAATAGTGTTAATGCACTCGTGTTATCTGACGGTAGCCCCACATAAACTCATCATAAACTCATCTTCAGCGCGTATAAGACACTGCAAGCTTATGTACTGTCAATGAGCTGAATCTGAGTTATGCGTCCGGTAAGAAGGGCAGTTAAATAGAGGGAGCAATTGAAGTTTTGAATTCTCGTCAATGTTGAATGCTGCGCATTTACATGATTAATTTATTCGTTACATTGTCCGAAAACTCGACTCGGCGATATTCTTTGTCGTAACTGTAGACGAGAGTCACGCGGAAGGCGTAAATTGCGGAGCGTTTCCGGCAGTCGAGTGTTTGTTTCTTATCGGTCTTATTCAACTTTTTCTTACGATAGATACCGTCGTTATCGAATATAATGTATACAGAATTTATTTTCTCTTACCGATCGAAAGCTCGATATTTTTTTAAATAAGAAGTACGTTAGTCTTTCACGTACTTATATCTAATGTAATATACGAGATAATATTTTCTCGACTCGTAACACTTTCACCTTCGCGGTTATAGTTATTTTCTAAGATTTGCGCTTTATTTATTTTTTAGTTATAAATTAAGTAAATACATTTATATTATTTTTAAGATCTACCACTGTATCAAGTTCAAATATTTATTTCTACCGATAGAAATCAATAATCGTTGACGTACATTTTTTTTTTTTAACTCTATACGTAGTTTATTCTTTTTTTCATTTTGTATCTCTAATTGAAAATTATCGAATGGATCCGTACGAATGTATAAACTATGTATTCGGTCGAATGCACGTTCCGAAACGATTAAAATTTAAAACGGTTATTTAAGCAAAGTAACGTATCGATAAATTAATTTTATGACTTGTACAATTGCTGAATTTGTCGTAATCTTTTTTTTTTTTAAGGAAATAAAATTAATCTTGGTCAAATATATTATGCTAACCTATCTTTAAAAAATAATAATAACGTTACGAATTGATTCATATACGTTACGGGATCGTACGATTATGTCGGACAAATTATTACGCGCATTCGTCTATTTCCGAATGTACGTATAATAACCTCGATAATATTAATAATGTATAAGTATTATTTTATTTGAGAATCTAAATAATATTTTTCTATTCTATTATTTAAGTCTTCGCATTAAAAGTTTTTATTGTAAATAGTAATTATGCTTAGCGGTATTTTATTTAAGAAGCAATTTTATCACTGCGTTAACAGTAACGTAAAAAACGTAAATTATTATTATTATTAATGTAAATTATTTTTAATGTAAAATATTTTTTTAATAAAATGAAAAACGACAAATAACATTTAATTAACATTGTTGTAAGCTAAACGGGGTATTAAAAGTGCAAAATTAATTGAGCGAAAATGAAAGAGCGATTCGTTAATGAGCTTGATTTAATTACCGATTACAAATAGTTCAAGAATTTACGCACTTTCGTAAATTACTGAGTCTATGCATTAACGAATTTTAGATATCTTGTTTGAATCAAGTGTAATAAACATACGTTACATTTTTTCCAACGAAAAAATTTTTAACACAATTATTTTATTTGATGTGCTACTCTTTAAGCGTTGGTAGGAATATATTTATAATTTTTATAAAGTGTATAAGAGTATTTTTTCTCTTTGCCAAAGAATAATTAAGACGGTATAACAGAATATATCGATAATATTTACTTTTCGTAAAGGTTGCTAACTTTTTTGTAAATATTATATAAATTTATCATAGTATGTTTATTTATAAATATGATTCATATTTCAAAAGAACTACTGAATTCTAATCTACCAAAACTAAGGTAATTTTTTTAGAGTTCTTCGCCGTATTTATGTATTAGCGACAAGCAACAAAAAGAATGAAATCTGTATAATTATAAAATGTACCTTTTTTTGTCGCGTATACTTATTCTCTGATTTTTTATGAAAAGTAAATTTGTAAATTGTGATAAATTAAAAACTAATTTGAATAAATGGTTAGTCAACCTTAATCGATTAAACGCAACATAAAGACAAAAAAAATATTATTTTAAATATTATTTTTTATTTCAATGGAGTGATGAACGAATATATTTTCGATCGATGATTTAAATATAAACGAAGAAATTTACATATCATAAAATTCCACGTGACATGAAAAATAATTGTGTTTTAAATTTACGTTAAATCTAATAATTGGAAATATATACATGTATAAATAATAGGCAGGTGTTTGCGAACTTTATTTTATTTTTGAAATAAAAAAATTAGTATTTTAAAATGTACTCGATGAGCTGATTCCTTAAATAATTATTTTTTTAACGATTCGTTTTTAACAATCTTATTTGTATTTTTATATTAATATCTAAATCATGCAATTTTTAAACGAATTTTCTGTAAAGAAAGTTGTTACATTTATGTGCGGATAAATATTCTTTCTTAAGCTTATACAAAATTAGTCAAAGAAAACATTAAGTTATTATTATCTTATTATCTACCTGTATTTAATGTAAAATATTCTAGAAGATGAAGAACTTAATTTGTATGTTATCGATTCGATAACTTTCTCATTGATCAATATAAATTTTAAATTTACAATCAATAAGATTTAAAAATTAAAATTTTACCAATCGAGCATTGCGTTATTAATAATTAATTTTTTGTATCGTACGAGTATTGCCCTTATTTTTTTTTCTTAATATTATCCAAGCATTGTTTTTAAGATTAGGTTAAAAGAGAACTTTGTATAGATGTATTAATTTTTTAACACATATATACAAATTCATTGCATCTTGTAAGTAATAAAAATAATAAATTATTAAACTAATATGAAATTTAATCGCTAAAATAATTTTTGGATAATTTATTATCGTTTGAAGAATAATATAATCTATATCAAACGAATGCCATTAACGTTTACGTTTTCGAATAACTAAATCCACATTTAAAAATTATAAAAAATAAATCTGAATGTGTTGTACAACTTAAACAGAAATTTTATCACTATTGTAAAAACAAATTATAAAATAGAATCTTAATTTCCATTCCGGAATTTCTAGTCTACTTAGGCATTCGATACGAAACTTACATATTTTATGAACAAACAAAGGGTAGATAAATTAATATTATTCAAGAATACGATTTGCTTGTCTTCAAAAGCAAGATGCATATTAAGTTTATTAGTTATTAATTGCACGATTGAAGAGCGAATAAAAATTTACATGTATCGATTATCTAATTGTGCATAAAAATCATATTTTTTTATCAGCTTACGTTAACTTTTTCTATCGGTATTTTTAATTTAAAATAAATAATGCTATATTTCAAAAAATATGTAGAAACTTTTAGCGCGTAGTAAAACGAAAATGTATTATTTACTTATTTATAATCAAGATAAAATTTTAATAATATACGTTTAGATAATGTAGTTTTTAAAATATAATTTATTTCGATTGCGTGAACACGAACATTTTGTTATTAAAATCTGCAGAAAAAAGATACGGATACGATAACATTTTTTATTAAAGAGAAGAAAATAACATACCATATAATTTTTTAATAAGTAACTAGTTTTTTTTTATTACGTTTATTATAATTTAATGATTCTAAAATAATATCGCCGTAAGGCTTTATTATAAAAGCATTCGAGGTATTGAACGATCAGAGGAAAAAAATGTTTAAAATGTTTCCCATCCACATTTTTTATATTTTGAATTATATGCTAGCGTTGATTAATGAAAACGAAAAAAATGTATTTCAATAAATATATATAAGATTATATGTAAATTATAACAAAATATACATGTATAAGATGTGTAAAGGCTTCTTTAAACGAATGTTAGTGAATTCGGTTTGCTATTACATTTTTCTTGGTGTGCTTTTAAAAAACTCAAATTCAAGTTACATTCGTGTTTTATTTATAGAGAAATATTTATTCAGGAATGTAACAATTACTTTCCGCATGATTATAACTACACACATACATATAAACACAAATTGTTTGGAAATTCTTTTAACTTCACGTATCAGGACGACAAATTCAATTCTCACTTTTGTTTTGGTGAAAAATTTTACTATATAGTTTAGAATGCATTCGAAGCAACTCTTTAATACTTTAAAGTTTAATTTTCTACAATTAAGTCGGTGGTATTTTACGGATTAATCGAGTACTTAAATTTTGCAATGATGCCGTTAAAACAAAAAAAATTAATCGTCGCGATCGATGTATAATTAAACTGAATTTTTTTAAACTTTATTTTTTTTCATAAAAAACAAATAAAGCGAATACATATATTCGACGTTTAGTCAAAAGTCACAATTTAAAAAAATTTATATTGTGACAAAACGGCACGTATTGTGATTCTTTCAAATTTTATAACAACTAACTTTAAAAGTCTGACATATAAATTCATCACCAAGCTGAAAAGTAGTTAAGTAAAAAATTTAAAGAAATAATCTCTCCAGTAATTGGAAAAGTTAAAGAGAACAACTAAGATATATCTAAATTTGGGATCCTTGATCTTTAAAAGTGGGTATACGTATTAATTATTTTTATTTACTTTCATTCGACTTTAATAATCCTATAAAAAAAAAAGAATTAGTATTGGCACAATTTTTACATTACTGTTCTAATTATTAAAATGATATCAAAGTTTAAAGTTTTTTTATCTTATTTATAAATTAAATATTAAAATTAAAATACAAAAATTTATAAATACATATAAAGTGAACAAGCACAAAATAAATAAATTTACGAATACGACTGCGAATGAAAGGTTTTACAAAAATTACAAAAGAAATTTTGTAAATACATTGCTTCCAAACATTTTTTAATTCTTTCTTCTCGTATTTGAGCAAAATTGTTTTAGTCACGCGCAATGTATTAAACACAAATGCTTCTGTCTTATAATAGCGTAATTACTCTTTATTTATAAGATGATGTAGATAAAAATGTTTTCGTTCAAGATAGTTTTAAGTTGTGTAAAAGAGAAAATTTAACGAGGATATATTATTATTATTATATCGGGACTGGGCTCCTGTATTTAAATAAATAAATTACGCTAAATGAAAAAATATATTTTAATATAAGTAAGAGAACGATTTAACTTTTTTTAGTCATGTAAATACGAGATATTGTTTAACCGACATAAATTACTTGCAAAAAGAAAAATTCAGTCATACACGAGGATTTTCTTAATGTATTATATTTTATTAAAGGTTGTAAGTAAAATTACGAAACGGCGAAGCAAATAATGTGTTCATAAAATAATTGTTTTAATCTATTAAACAATTAATAAAATAAAAGAATCTTTCGTTTAGTCGTAATTTTATTAGCTTGTCTGTAACATTAAAGTTGAATTTAACGAATTTGTTAATCAACAAGCTCTAAAAGTTAAATAATATTCATAAGCGAATAAAAAATTTGTAATTTTACTTGCTGTCTCATTGTATTGTATGTGTACAAAATTTATCCTGTACAAAAGAAAACTATCACGATATCTATTGTTTATTATTTACGAAACGAAAAAAATAAAAAAAAATATCTATTTTCGCATCGGATCTATCACGATGATCCTTATCGAACGAAGTTACGCGCCTAATATCTTGAAAAATAGACAGAACTGGATATACAATATTATCAAGCTTGTATGAATGAACTCGATAAAATAAAATGATAATAATTTTATTTGCTTTGTGATGCGTGAGTTAATTGATTGATCAAAAGTATTTGAAATGTATATTTGCGAATACGGAAACGGAGAAAATAAAATAAATGACATAAATGAAGAGAAAAGAAAATTATTACGCTGAATCGATAATTATGATAAATAAATAAATCGAAGATTATAAATATCATAATTCATACGATGATGGAATAAAGAAAGGTCGATAATTGACACAAAAGAAATATGAATGCGTAATGTATAATATATCATAAATTAACGTAAACGAGATAAAAAAAAAAATACAGATTCATTACGAATAAATGAAGTAAATTGTGAAATTTCTTTACATTATAGACAGAATATTTCTGGTATTGTAAGAGAAACTTACGATGCATCGATAAAGTGATTTTTCAATGTTATAAAAGGAAAATTCGAATCGCGAGATTTTCCGTTTATAACTTAGATATTGTAAAATCTTAAAAATTAAGATTTTAATCTGTAATATAAAGTATATCATAAATGTCAAAAACCTTGTATCACTGTAATTATAAAAAAGAGAAAGAAGGAAATATGTATTATAATCCTATTATATGAGAAAAATAAATATATATTATATCAAGATATATACATACGTATACAATTATACATATATATGTGTATATAATACACATACATATTATTTGTGCTTCATTTTATATATTTTTTTAAAACAAAAAATTTATTGAATAAGCTTATTTTAAAATTTATTTTTCTACAATTTTTATGGTATTTCACTTGAATGTCATATTTATATATATACATAAAACTGAATCGGAAGATCGTACTTAATGTGGAGTTGGTTTATGTCCATCCACATAAAAGTTTCGAGTTATTTGAGGTAATTGCAATTCCATACCATCTAATTCTTTTTTTAAAATAAGTTGACAGCCTACAAAAAAATCATTTTATTTTCAGAACATTGATCGAGAACGTACCTTTCGAACCCTTTAACAACAAATTTTTAATTTCAAATACGCAGAACTTACAATTTTAAATTAAAAATTTAATGTTTTTTTCGGGTAAATATTTATATGATCGAGTAACCTAATCTAGAATTTTCCTTTAAACACGGCGCTAAATCCAGTAAATCGTCTTCCTTCTCCAAGGCTTGCGGAAGTTTATCCAAATAGGCATTATCGACGTATACGTGACAAGTCGTGCAGGCTAAAGATGCTTCGCAAGCTCCTTCCATTTCAATTTTATATCTGTGAGCTAAGTAGAGTACGTTATCGCCAACTTTACCTTTGATCGGTATCTTTTTACCGCACTTATCTATGTATATCACATTAACGCTGCATCAAAATATTTAGGACGATACAATATAATAATCCAATAATTTACAATTTAAGTTACATAAATGAAGTTACCTACATTTCGTCTTTGGATTTTGGATCTTGATATTCGTATTCCCCATGGGAAAATCCTGCAAATTTAAATTAACAAATATATTCTAGTTTGGTTTCATTTTTACTTATCGTTTACAGTAGGGTAAAAATTGTCCATGAAAATTATCTATTAAAATAGGAAACTTTGCAGAAGAATACAAAATAAACGATGAAAAATCGACAAAAATTTAAAAACTAAAACTCACCAGTCGACGTATGAAACGGGATATTTGCAAGTTTCGCTATATTCCTGAGAACTGCACATTTTCGTTTGTAATTCTTTAGCACCGCGAAAGACCTTAGTACGAATATCATCTTTTCCTTTTGTAAAAAAATCGTTTTCTCCTCACCATAATATTCCAAAAAGTGAGATCGATTTCCTCGCTTCGCAAGTTCCAACGAGAAGAAGACGTTATCTAAAACTCCGATCTCGATTTAACATTAGAACAAAATCGCTATTTCTCACGGAACGTATTTTGACCCTATTATTTTTGTGTTCATAACCTCCGCACAATCATGTGTTGCTGAAAGCGCATGCGCATTTGCCAAAAAGATGGTATAAAAAAAAAACACCTAAACTCCTTCGTTCGCTCCAGAAATTACGGAGAAAGGTTAAAACGCCGCCAGTGTTTATCGAAATAATTTAGGAAAAATTGTCGAACTCGGTCGACAATTCGTACTTGGGCTGATGACAACGGTAAAGTTTACGATCGCGTTCGAGATGACGTTCCGAGTCGGTATTTGAAGGGACGAGGGTGAAAAAACCAATACTGGGCTGCAAAGCTCGGTAAGTTTAGGTTTCAAAGAGATATTTACAAGCGGAAAACTTTCGTTTGATACGCGATTTTTCTCGTATCGGAAGACTTTTGGCTTCCCGTACAGGTAAGACGAGCAGCCAAGTATTTGCTATCAGTTTTTACAAGTTATATTCGAATAAACACAATTCCCCAAATTCACTCGCAATTTATGTATGTGCCGTTATTTTGCTACATGTTCCAAAATCGATCCGGCATTTTTCGCGGATGTAAATCCCTCGTTTTTATTTTTCATCAGGGATAATTAGTACGTTGAAGCTCGTAGATTTTCCATATTACTTTTTTTCGTTCTTATCAATACCGAACTACTTTCTTTTCATTTCGTACGAAAATTTTATATTAAATTTAAAGCTATGCATAAGAGCACAGATAAAAGAAATAAAATATTATACCGTTTTTATTTTCGGTTAGAATTTACAATTGTGTTAAATTTGATAACTGATTTTAACAGCGGTTCAAGTTTCTTATTGTGCCTATAGTTTGAACGTAGCTTAAACTTATTCGTAATTTTGATTTTACAGATTTAAATATGGTTGTGTTGAGTAATTTTCTGACACCGCAGGAAGGTATTCGTCACGAAGAACCGCACACTACTTTATATATAGATAATAGAGAAATTGGCAAAGGAACTCTATACATCACAGAAAGGTGACGTTTAATAAGCTTTTATTTTTATCTTAAATAACTAAATTTATATACAATTTATTTTGCTCTTCGAGCATAAAATTCTACTTTATTACGTGAGCTTCGAACGATTGCCTTAAGTATCGTTAAAATTATTATATATTTAAATACTAAATTCCAAACTTTTAAAACATCCGCAGTTTGCTTTCATGGATTAATAACGATACCAGACAGGGATTTTCCTTGGAATATCTTCATATATCCTTGCATGCTATTTCTCGAGATGTGCAGGCTCATCCTAGGCAATGTCTATATATTATCGTTGATGTTAAAGTAGATTTCCCAGGTAAATGTTTGGTGCATTTTAAGAGTACTTTTACCAACATTTTGTAATAAGTTAAAGCTTTACAGTTATATCGCGATAAACTTAATGTTTTCCTTTTTCTTTTCGTAGAGGACTCGACGTTAGAATTGAACGAAAGTAATACGGATGACCGTAACGACGACGACGAGGAAGATGAGTCCGATGCACCGATTACTGAAATGAGATTTGCACCGGATAATATAAATAGTTTAGATGCCATGTTTCAAGCGATGAAAGAGTGCCAAGCGCTTCATCCTGATCCGCAAGATAGTTTTTCAGATGGTAATATTAGTTGAAATAGAATAGCTAAATGTAATAGTGTTGATAATACTTTTTTTATTTGTATCAAAATGAATCTTATATTAGAAACATTTATTTGCAATTTACATTCGATTGTACATATTTCGATTATAACGCAATAAAAATATTTAATTTTAGCCGAAGAGGATATTTACGAAGATGCAGAAGAAGAAGATTTTGAATACTACGAAGTTGGTGCTGGAGATGCTCCGTACATTATTCCTACAGGTGTGTACGATGTCTCTTAATTTTTACAATTACAAATAATTACAATTTTGAATTCTGCGATAAAATATCTTGCAAATGTTCTGTTTCAGATCAAGTCGGAGCGAATCACAATGATACAGAACCGGAAGAGGCTATGGATGTTGAAGCTGGACAGTTCGAAGACGCCGAAGAAGACCCTTAAGAGAATAGAAAATGCTGCTTAGCAGCTTTTATTCTTCTGCATTTAGTTACAATAATCGATTCTGTGTTTTTTATTTCACGCATGTCTCGTAGATAAAACACTAATCATTATCGTACGCACAGAAAAGATGTAACAAATCTCTCAAATCACTGAACTTTATTTATATTCATTTTGTACATGGTGGTTTCATAGATAAAAATTAATTAACTAAATGTCAAAACAACTTGTTTGTTTATTAAAAAACATATTCTTTTTTTTTCTTTTTTATAAAATTCATTATTTGTTTAATCCGTAATCCACAGAAAAGCGTATCCATCCAAAAAGCGTAAGAAAATCGACTTTCTTTGTAATAATTTTTTAAAGATAATTTAATTATGGTAACACTTTTTGAGAATTATCTACGTTTGCCATTTTGGCAATATCACAAAGTAAATAGTGACTGTTTAAAAGACTGTAGTTTTATACACAATTTTATAAATGATAAATGATGTAATACAATGACAAACGATTATCATAGGTACGATTACAAAATCTTTTCAGTACAAGAATCGAATCAACCCATGAAATTTTATTACTTATCACTCGATGTATAAATTAGTAAGACTATTATCTTTAACTTTACAGGACAACTTTATTTTTTACAATATTTATCTAAATATTCCAATTATCCAAGCATTGAATTTCGTTTGTAATAATATTTCATTTTTGTTACGTATCGTTATATTCGTTATGTTACGCGAAGAAATTTATAGAAAAAAAAAAAAGTATTCGGTGAAGTATAAGTAACTTTTCAAATAAATCTTACAATCTAAACGAAATTCTAATTTACGAAACGGTAAAACCAACACTTCAATAGTTTGACTATTGAACTTCCATTAAGCTACATTCGGTTTAATTATTTATTTAAATGCATGGACATTGCGAATGATTTGATTTTGTATTTAGAATAAAATTCGTACAATTATATCGAAATACCTTATGCTACAGTGTTAAGTTTTTTTTTTCTCAAGAAGTTAACTTATTTATATTATTATAATAGCAACTCAATTCAATTAAATGTAAAAAAAAAAAAAAAAAAAAAAAAAATTGAATGTATATCGTAAAGTCTCTTAGTTCACTTTTTAAATCCCTCTCGTAATCGCAAGGCAGGCAATTAAAATATCGACGAACGCGAAGTTAACTCGTCACTTTTCTAACTTACGAATGCTGCAACTTAAAATATAAACACAAAGTTTGAAGTATCGAGAGAAACGGAAGAATGATCGTATAAAATTGAAAAAATAACATGATTTTGTACAGTCTTGAAAGCAAACGCACAGCTCGGATTCACTCCTGGACTCACTCCTGGACTCACTCCTGGACTCCCGGACTTCTTCTTTACCTGATCTTTTTCGGTCCGAATATCAGATCAGCGTCGGGAGCTCCTTTCGGATGGTTGTACTTTTGCCGCCTCTCGCGGTTGAGGTTGACGGTGACGGGTCTCGTGCCCTGGTTAATCGCCTCTTGGTAGTCCTCCTCCTCCTGCCTCTCGGTGATGTTGAGGGTGAGTCTCTTGACCCTCTCCTTCTCCTCCTTCTGTTCCTGCTCCCTGTTCCTGAGGTTGGTGGCGAGCTCGGAGGAGACGGGAACCGCCAGGTTCTTGTACTGTTGCTTGTTACCCTTGCGAAGCATGAGCACAAAGTCCATGGTGGAGTTGTCGGATGGACCCTCCTGGAGTTGCTCGTACGTCTTCTTGGTGCTCTTCGCGTGGAGGGGTACCGAGATGTCGACCTGCTGGGGCTTGACGACGTCCCGCATTCTGTCCTGGATATTGTCCGAGACCATTTTATCGAGCGCGGAGAGGAAGTCGTCGTCTTCCGGGCAGTTGACTCTCTTGGGACCGGAGGGTAGAGCCGCGACCAGCTCCGAGGTATCCATCAGGACACCGTTGTTACACCCCTCGGACAGACTTTGATCGCCCTGAGTATTGTCCTGAGTGCCTTGATTCTCGTCCCTCTCGTTCCCGTCGTTCGTCCACTCCTCCTCGGACTGAGCCTCCGATAAATCCTCGGCCTCTTCGAAATGCAAATCCGGAACGACCTTGGGTTCGTTGTTCTCCGCGGTCGTCTCTTCCTCCACCTCCGGTATCGTGTTCATCTCGTTCCCGTCCTCGTTCGATTGCTCGGTCGTCGCCCCCAAGTTCGGATACAAGGCGTTCCGAAGTTCCTCGACGGCGTTTTGTGCCTCCTTCAGACTCTCGAACAGATGCATTTTCGGTTGTAGCATCGCGAGCGTGTCGCGGAACATGTACTCGACACCCACGGGGAAGACGTTCTCGTTGGTCCAGATGGGGTCGGTACGCTTGAACCAGTAGTAGTGTTGAAAGAAGACGATGAAGTAGTCGAGTTTCTTTTTGCTCGAGCCTCCGCTGAAGTACTGACCGCAGGTTTCCAGCAGCGTGCAGACCAACCTTATGCGAAATAGATGCTCTGGGGGGTCGAGGGGGGTCGGTAACGCGTGGTCCATGCTCACCCCGAAGGTTATCAGCAGGTACAAGGTCCTGAATATATCTCCGCTCTCCACCATCCGATAGTTGTAAAGCTCGCCGAGGTACTTCACCATGGCTATACGGCGCTGGTTGAACTTTGGCAAGTTGATCTCCATGCAGAGTCTTATATCCTCGAGGACTCCGTCGACGATCAGCGGACCCACGAACTCGTAGTGAGCGACGAGACCCGCCAAAAGACTTCCCACGCACCTTATATTCAAATACTTGACGTTGTAAGCGGCGGTGAGACATTTGATCGCGTACGAGGAAATCCCTTCGTCTTCCCAGTCGAGCTTTCGCATCCATTTGAGGACCTTGTCGGTGTTGGTCTTGGAGAGATCCTGGTAGAGCAGTTTCCTTATGAACTCGTGTATCGGTAGTCTGTCCTTCTTCGTTATTATCCCGGTGCATTCCGGGGGGTTGACGAAGTAGTAGGCGTTCTCGATGATGGTGACGTAACGTGAGTCGAGAGCAGTGACGGCTTTTTTTCTCATCATCTGCTCGAGGTAGATTTTGGTGCGTTGATGGGAATCCGGGGAACAGAAGAGGAATCTTCCGCAGGTCTCGAGTAAGTTACAGGCCATCTCGATGTGATGATGCGTGAAGTCGTGGAGGAGGACCTTTAGACAGTACAGGGCTTCGATTTTCGAGTAGAGTTTGAACTTGACCAGTTCGCCGATGTACCTCACAACTTTGATTTTCGATTCGATGTTGATCTGATCCTTTTTGTGCACGTGATACTTGAAATCGTGCTTTAACATGAGGCACAGTTCGTTGCCGACTTCCGGCATCACGGGATAAAGAATCGCGGCGAGTCTCGAGTAAAAGGGTAACAGATCCAACCGAATCCTGGACACTCCGAAAAGCGCTTTGATCAGTTTCTTTTTGTTGTGCTTCGTGTTTAGATTCATAAGGAAGTCAACGGCCGCGTTGTCGATCATTTCGCGGTTTACGCAGTTGGGCAAGTGAGTGAGGAAAGCATCGAGTAAAATTTTGTTGCTGATATTCGTGACTTGAGGTTCTTCCACTTCCGGCTCGACTTCGTCAACTTTTTCGATGTCTTCGAGCTCGTCGAAGGTTAGATCCTCGTCCAATGCTTCTTCCGTTATGGAAACTTCTTGTTTGTCTTGTTTGGAAGATTCCTTTGAATAAGAACCTGGAAGAAAAACTGTTAAATCGGTCAGAACTTCGTAGAACCTTCTGGTCTCTTCGTCACCCCACATATCTTCCAATATATTGTTTTCTTCCCCTTCGCTGATCATTTTTAGAGACTCGTCAGCTTCTGTTTTAACTTCTGCGTCGATGGGTAATTCCGGCATTGGTTCGTCCAACGTGTCGGAGAAGTTTTGAACACTGGTTAACAAACGTTCGTACGAAAGTTGAAGAGCTTCGAGCTTTTCTTTTCTTTCTGTGTTTAATTCTCCTCGCGTTTGTAAAATTTTTCGATTCTGTTTCTCGAACGCTTCCAATTCCTTGTGTTCTTTTAAAAGGTGCTTACAAAGCGAATTATAATATTCGCGTAACAATGTTTTTACGTTCTGTTGTTTATCCGGAGTTAGTAATTTACTTTTTGGTAGATCGATATTTAGTTTTTTCGATAACTCTCTAATTTTTTTTGGAACTAGACCCACGTAGTCTTCGCCGCAATGTCGACAGAAGCTTAATATTATACTAGCGTTATTGTGCTCCTCTTTATCCATATTGATTAAAACGGTCAACACCGAACCTAACAATGGAAGTCCTTGTTTATGAGTAAAAATACCAGCGTTTATGAGTTCGGCGTAAAATCTTAAATCTACTCTGAGTTTACTGGGATTACCAATTTTGTCGCCTACTTTTAACGATAAAATCTTTTGCCAATTTTCAAAAAAGTGCGTGGAAAATTCGGCGTACGTTTGGTGCAAGAAACTACAAGCTTTTATAGCCGGACCAATATCGGTCATTTTTAATTTTGCATCGACCAAAGCCGCGGCAACTTCGCTTACGTATTTCGTGAGGTTCAAATTTATCACATCTTTCATAAATATATCTAATTGAACGCCGCTGAAAGTCTTTAGTTTTTTAACAAAAGTTGTATTTCTTTTAAGACTCGAATCCAGTTTACTGAAGTAAGAATCGGGTGGACGAGTAACGTTAACGTTAGCTGTACGTATTTCTTCCTTTGTTGCGAGTCGTTGCTCCGTTTCTTTGAGGTATTCTTCAAAAACTTTACGGTCTTCCTCGGATACGGCATCCGACTCAGAATTTTGACTCGGTGCAGATTCTTGTGCAGTTTCCGACATTTTTGTTTTATCGTTTATGACTGTAAGTTATAAACTTAATAATTCTTCCACACAATATCTTTGTTTTTATTATTAATAAGGTTAGGTTTAACAAGTTTGTAACTGAAAAATATTTTTTTGTTATTAGAATGATTTAAAATTCAAAATCATGAATAAAATTTGTATTTATTGAGAATATTTTAGCAATAAATTCCTTACCCTTAAAATTTTAACTCTCCATTTTCTTGTGCTTAAACATTTTTAACTCGTGTCGATATTTCATGCATTTTCAAGTATCATTTTTAGGTTATTGAAATAAAACCAAAATACCATGGTATTCGATTTTCGAGTTATAAAGTTATGTACATACGTATAGTTAATTAATTGAAATTTTTCAGACGGTTTTTTATTGGAAAAAAATATTACCCGAATAATATAATCGTTGCCTTATTATTTGACATGGTTTTTAATATTGTAAATAATTAATACGAATATAAGCAGCTGTTGCAATATATTTCGAGTGTATATTGAGACTTGAAAGATTTATACTCGGAACTGTTTAAATTATGTATTTTCACATTTTCAACTTGACCTTCGGTATAATTTGTTAATAGCATTCTGCGAAAACTTTAATATAATTATTCCAAAACTGATTATAGTGTTTAAAACAAACCGCTTCGATCGAACGGCTAATTAGACCATCTGGTATTAATGAATTATTACAAGCGCGCGTTTCAAAACTAATAGTTTTTAAGTAGTGATCGTATATTGTAAAATAAAGTTTGTAGTAGAATAAAAGTTAAGTTTACGAATAAATTATTCGATCAATTTTGAAATATGACCTTGAGTACTCAATCGCTATTATCGATATCGATAAAAAAATTTTATCTTGACGGATAAGTGAATCTTAAAGTTTTACACTATTGAATGTAGATACGTTTATAAATAATCTTTGTTGATTTATTCTAATGTAGAGGCAAAATAATGGAAAAATCAGAAGTAATTATGTAGAAGTTTGATACAAGAATTCGTAATTGTAGCTATTGCAATTTATACATGTATATAAAATGAAACTACGCGGTGATAACGTAAAATTTAAAATAATTGATGCGTGTAACTTAAATATGACCTCGTGATATTTTATTTCTTTTTATTATTAGTCAATATAACGCGTTAATAAATATCTTATGATTATTGATTATTTTACAAAATATTTTGGCTTATTTCAAAGGGTTTTCGATTGTCTTTGTAATCGATAAAAGATTTAGCATCCGATTAGATTTCTTTGTTGCATATTTTGCTTTATACATAAAACTTTGCAATAATTTTTATAAATTATCGAAATATTAATAAAGTACACAATGTAATAAAAGTAACGTTCGAAAAATTTTTCCTTGAGGTATATCTTGTCAATTTATTTTTTAAATTCAATTATAACAAAAATCTCATTAATATTTTGAAAGACAAAAATTATAGTTTAGCAACATCAATATTTTTCTTACAAAATAGGTTTTATCTTTTTTTCAAACGAAATTCGTAATTAAAGTTTCCTACTTTATAGCCACGCGTTACCAGTTGAAAATTGTGTAAATTATTTTTTGTTAATATTAATAATTAATATGATTAATAGGAGCGAATAAATCAATGGACCATCATTTGAAGAAATATAGTATCTTTAATGATTCGTTTATAAATAACATGATTGTATTTTATATTAGTATAAATATAAAGCTATATTAATGATAAAATAAATTATATACTATACAATATTAATTTTTTATAAAGTGTGTAATATCAATACTTCATTCCAAGGAAAAGCAGTTCTAACAAAAAAGAACTATACATATAAACAGTAAAAATCAGTCGTTTACACGAACGGTTGTATGACATCGGCACCAGATAATGTTTAAAAAGATACAATGTACAAAATTAATCAATCTTAAAATTACAATATAAGTATAGAAGCCGTCGAATATGAATTTGAAGATTCTTTAATAATTATCACACAATGTGTTGGCTACCATCTCTGTTTACACAAATGAGTGGGTTTTACTTTTTTTTCAATGCATAACTCAACGATGGAATCATTTTAACAACTTATGAGTATAATGTTTTCTCGATCCATTCTTCCAGTGTAAATGTCGCTGAATTCGTATGATGCGGATCTTTTTCTCGGAAGATATCTGTGATTATTTGAAAAAATGAAAAAAAAAAAAAAAAATAAAAAAAATTACAACTTCCAAGTTAATATTACTATTACTCTTTCTTGGACGAAATAATGAACTTTACTAAACTTTTAAACAGATCTTACTTCTATTTATAAGTTTGCGTTACTTTTCAATCGAACGACCGAGAAATGAGATACGATAGTTTAAATGTTTCAAACGAATTTTTAATGGTAAGCAGAGGTGGTGATTACTTGGGTTATAAAGATGATGGAATAAAATATGCATCGAAAATAAAATATTCAACGTCGACCGTTCTCTAGTCTCTAGAATATTTTTTTTCCGAAATATGCTTTATATCCACAGATACGTATATAAAAATAAGAATTACTTTTCTTCGTCGAAAAAAAAGAAAAAAAAAAGGAAAATAATACAAAACGTGAATTATAATCTCGGCATAAAAAATTATTTTACAGTCATTTATCATTTCCAGTAAGCGTTACAATTCTATTCGAATGGTTATTTAAATATTTTGATTAATAATTGAATTTAAAAACATGTTTTCAGTTAATACACCGTAAATTCTATTTAAAAGTTTACTAAAATTATAATTCTTATTTAAAATTCATGCAAAATTCTACATTAATTGAGGATCGTAGGGATTGTCTAATAAATCATATTGCGTTATATCTTTACCAATCATGGATTTCAATTTGATAGCGCACATAATATAATCATCAAAGGCTATCATTCCTTCTTGCGTACCGTATCTATGTACCAAAATATTAAGTACATGATTGTTTAATCTATATCCTGCTCTATTCAGTGCTTCTCTCAATTCGAATGCGCTCATGTAACCAGTTCCATCTCTGTCGTACAATCTGAAGACCGCCTGATAACAGTAAAGTATATATTTAGTCGATCCTTTCGAGCGCGTCGAGCAAAGAAAAATAAAATAGAACCAGGTTTAAAATACTGAGCAAACATTGTTAAAATCGATCGTAACACAAAAAGGAAAAGAGAAAAAAAGTAAAGCATGTTTATCAAACGAATAAGCGTGAATAGGAAATGTAAATAAATACCTTGAAACAAATCGTTACCGTTTAATAATCGATCTCTTTTACACCGAAGTATTTTTTGTTTTTGTTTTTTATACTTTTTTATAGAGACATTTTAGAACGATCAACGATTTCCTCAACAAAGAAATATAAAATACTTACTCTCCAGTTTCTTATGTCGACCCACAGTGTTTTAAACTCTTCGAATCCTAATTTTCCAGAATGATCTTTATCGAGCATAGCAACCATACTTCGACAAACGTCTTTGCTGAAGCCTTGATCGTGAGTTTCTACAAGAGACGCAGACGTTAATAATCGAAATCGAAGTATCATTCCGAGAAAAAAAATTTCCTTTGCACAAGCGCAAACCGTGAAAATCGCATGCAGACGCGACGCGTAATAATTAAACGGATGCAAATTATATGTAATTACGCTACGCGCGGAGAAAGGAAGAATTTTTTTTCTCGGATCGACGACACTTTCTACATTTAATTTCAAGCAAGCGGGTACAGACGATGAGTTTCAAGCGTGTTCGATAAAAATAAAAAAGCGCGTCTTTCTTCGATGAATCCGCTGCTCGAATATTCGCTACGCAAGTGTGTGTGATATTATTTGTAAGATCATAAAAATGCGAATATACTTTACCTACTTCTACATCAGTCTTATTCTCCTGTTCTTTATTACAAATAATACCACAGAGCAGATTGATAATAGTATCGATGAAGGATTCTTCTTGTTGCGGGGGTTCGGATTTACGAGCCTCGCTACGACGTGCCGATGGTAATTCTACCCGTAACACACACATCTACATGTTAGGATTAACTCGTACATACGTGCATTTGGGTCTTATGTACTATTATTTATAATCTTAAGACTAGATACAATAAATTCTACGTCTTGGTCACCTTTCGATAATTTGATAAATGTTCGTTTACGTAAGTTAATTGATTCGTCGTCAGATCATATTTTGTTTGGTGGGTTGCGATCGTGAAAATTGTGAATGCTTGACGCGTTAGAGACAAACCAGAAATATCTCGACAAAATTAACGTTAATAACACGAATCTATTTTCTTGTTATTTAAACGTAGAAAATAGATCGATATCTTTCTATGAACGCACTCGTATTATTTATCATTATTCAAACTTTATGTTAGTTTATCACTTTCATCGAAAACAATCGAGTTAATGAAAAGCTGTGCGGCTCTTTTATTCTGCAATTTCGCAAAACGCATTTAAGCATCTTAAATCGCTGCTTCTTTTACCGTTTGCTCCTTCGATTATAAAATGCTTTACACCGTTCGAAACAATAAACGCAAAGACATCGATATATTTGCTAACTTTTAATTACATTTTTAATTACATCTTTGATAACATTTTTCGTTATATAATTAAACGATTAAACGTTCGAGAAGAAAATTAAATATAAATTCGCGCGTTACATTTCAAAGTAAAGGAAGGTGTCCGTATTTCATCAGGGTAACAATATTTTCTCGACAACTCCACGTGAATTAATTCGTAATACCCTTGGGTGCTTTGAGTGCGAAGAAATGAATATTACAATATATTTAAATACTAATAAAGTGTAATGAAGATAGACCCAAATGTATTTATGTGACATAGTATACGAAAGCTGTTATTTTAGCGATGTTTAGATGACAAAACTCTGTAGCAAGTTAATAAAAAAAAATGAACACCGAAATACCAGGATTAAGTATAATCTTATTGTGAAGCTTGTTTTTAGTATAGCTGATATTATCGTAGTTATTTGTTTGTTTGTTATTCGATACAGCTACGCATGCCTCTAAATATTAAAGGATGCAGTTAAAGGATGCAACGAACAAAATATGTATGTACAATCTTTCGATCAAAATTTACCAGCACCAGATAAAATAATAAAAACAATAAAGTGTTAAAAACATTAAGTTTAAAATAAATATTTGTACGTACGTAAATTAAACAATTTATTCACGTGGTGTATTATAAATATATGAAATTAAAGTGGACAATGAAACGTAAATGTAACTGTCGTTAACGTATAAAGTTTTGTTTTAAATACATATAAGAAATTTAAAAGTCATAAAGTAATTATGATTATATTGTATAAAATGAGTTTTTAATAGTATGGAAAATATACCTTTGCGCATAGCATAATCCAAAATTTCTTTTAATTCCATCCAATCAACTTCCATGTCATCGCCTGCAAGTTTTCTAAAGAATTCTCGCACTTTGTCTTCGTTTCTGTCAACTGGTTCCGGCTGAACCTAAAATATAAGTTTTTTTTATTACTAAAATGAAAATACTTTTACTTCGAGTAACAGACGATTAATAACATTTGTTAATGATATAAATTGTTGGACAAAAAACGTTTTAAACGACTCTAACCTTTTCGTCTTCGTCACCGGTGTTACTTTGAGAAGGATTTAGTACCTATAAGTCAAGCAGCAAAACATGCCAAAAGTGTTAATTTTTACAGTGAACTACGCTTAATTCGTACATTAGCAACTACTCTTTTAACAAACGGTTATTGTAATAATTATTATAATTATAATAGATAAAAT
This sequence comes from Dolichoris vasculosae, assembly GCA_018907195.1. NCBI lineage: Eukaryota > Metazoa > Arthropoda > Insecta > Hymenoptera > Agaonidae > Dolichoris > Dolichoris vasculosae. Next base: position 5,401,101 of record JACCHY010000015.1, read on the forward strand.
ATTATGTATTAGTGAAGTAAAGGTGCACATTTGTGTTAAACAATAAAAAATAGATAAAAAATGTTAGCCATTACAATTTTGCTTTGTTATCAAAGGAACGTTCTTCCTTTTTATTTTATTTTAATTTGAAAAATTACGGTGAGAGTGCCGTTAATTAGGTACGAATTTCAATATCACCAACACGTCGTACATACCGTATCATCAACGTCGCCGATTCCAACTTCTTCGTCATTTTCTCTGCGATAAATAAAAATCGTATCGTTGGTAAAGAATGGAGAAAAAATTAAAGACGAATAAAATATTATACTTACTCCAGTGTACTCTTATTTTCCGAGAAGATTCGAAGCAAGAATTCTGCTTCTTCGTTTGGATCGTATGTACTCGGTATTATACAATAAACTCCAGGTGGTAGTTTAAACCGACAGCTAACTTCTCGCAAATTAATGAAAGATGGCGAACGCGCAGCCGATGCGTTGTATTTAAAGAAATTAACGTCTAAGGGTTTCGGCAGGTAGTGCGGATTTTCCAGCTAAAATAAAAGATGTATACGGTGAGTTGATCAAAGTCTACAAAAAACGATCGAAGCTTGTTCAACGATATATACATATTTATAAAACAAATGCTCGGCAATCAAGAAAATATATCTATTTTTATCGCGTCTCGACTTACGTGATAGATGGCAAAACCGATCGTGAGACAATCAACGCCTATTCTTCTTTGCGCTCTTCTATTTTTCTGCATGAGCGCAACGATGACGGTACATTTGTCGTCGTCTTCGTCAGGGTATTCTAAGGTTATTCGATACTGTGGATTGTGGCAGAAAGTTTCTGGAGGAAAAAATAACATTCTCGGTAAATTTCGAATATAAAAAATAAATGCTCCTACACTGAAAACAAACGGAATTACCTAAAAAGTTTCTGCAACCTCCTGCGGTTACTCCCCTCACCCATTCACCCTCGAATACACTCATTTCCCATTTCTTCTTGCCCGCGTTAAGATCATCTTCCGTCAAAGAATCTGGATTCAAGTTACAAATTTCTAATCTTGTAAAGTAGTGTTTGAAGTCTTGGAAGGACATCCAAAATTCTCCGTCAACGTCAAACGTTAAACCTAACTCTTCTTTCTCGTAATCGGGTATGAATCTCCATTCCGGTGACCTAAATATTTTTAAATCGATAACGTTAAAATCAACCGCCGTAAAAATACTCTCCGATACGCAAAATAAAATATCTGACCTATCGCTCCAAGCTCCGTTCCATTCGGCTTCGTTGCCCCAAGGATTTCTTAATCTTAACAATGGAATTTTTCCCGACTGTCCAGGCGTTTGAATGTCTACGAATTTCACTCTAGTGATACTATACGCGTGTCCTCTGATAAGACCTTGCGGTGTGTTCGCTTCCAATACGTCTGGATCGGGCTGTAAGCGTATTTAAGTTAAGTATTTAAGTTAGACACCGACTCAATGTTTCCATCGTCGAACTTACCTCGATCGAACAACCCATCAACGAATTTCTTTCGTAGGCTTTGAGTAAAATGCTGAAGAGATTAGGCGGAGTCTCTTCCATCTCGTACATCTCGGTGACTCCCCCGGTGAAGTCCTCCATGGCTTCGCAGGTAGTTCCGCCTTTGAGGGCTTCGTACGAGCCGTGTAATTTTGCGTAAGCCTTCTCCAGAAGTGCGCTCCAAAACTCGTTGTCCTCTGCCGAGCGCAGATACAAGAGGCGGCCATCGTACGTGGGTAAACGATCGTCGATTACGACATCGACCCATTTTCCGTATTGCCAAAACCTTGAACACAATATTCCTTTTAACGTTTTCGGAGAGGAAATTCGTCCGAGTCGTAAATTTTCTGACGGTAATTTTTTCATAAAATAATAATCGTCTACGAGGAAGTTCAATTATTTTTAATTTCTGCTTTGTTATCGGAGGATGCGAGTACTTTTTAGCGTTCGTGAAATAGATAAATTATTAATAGCGATCGTATCGAAAATTTTTTCATTTATCAGAAAAATATTTACGATCGAAGATTCGTAACGAATGTAAACATATTTCTTGTATTATTCAATTTATAATCAGTGCATAAATGATAAATTATTTAAACGATATTTAGAGTGTTACGAACAATAATATTTTTATATATTATATAATATCTAAGAACGTACAAATTAAAGATTTTTAGATTGTATAATAAAGTAATACAAAATTTTAACTTTAATCGACAAATAAAATGAAAAGAAATTGAAACTTTTGCCCAGAAATTTACGTTTAAAATCTAAACTAATTTATGTTTATATAATAAAATGCAAGTATACCTAAAATGAAATATACCCGCATAATTTTCATTAAAGCTTTGATCTTCGGGCACAATTTGGAAGAACAAATGTGGGTGTAACGTTAGATTGGCTACAGCTGCGAGTAGCCAACAATCACCCAATTCACCTTGTTGGACGTCGAACCTCGAATAACCTTCCACGAAAAGTTGAGGATTGTCGGCTATTTCCTGTATTACGATAACAATCAAATAATCACATGGTTTTCAAAATTTATAATTTTTTACGTAAACTATCGTAAACATTTTAGTACCATTGGACGTCTCCATTCGATGTATCTTGCCGGTCTCTTTGAAAAAAATATGGAACGATCTTCGGCTGGAAATTCTGGATCTTCGAAAAGAACCCCCTCGGAAAGACATTGTTGTCTCAATCGATTAAAATCTTGAACATCGTCTCTGGATCTTATTCCGGGTCCTCCTCCAAGCTGCGTAATAAATAAATGCAAATTTAATTTATTCGATATTTTATATCTTAAGAATTTGAATGCTTTCAAACATTACAAATTGTATAAAAATACACCATTAAATTACATTTAATTTACAAATAAATACACTGCATAAATGTTTTTAATAAACGCTTAGATATTTTTTTATTTGATACATTCGGTGCATTAGTAAAGATACTCTAATAACGTACTCTCGAAATTAAAGGAGTATTTCAATAGGATGTCGTAAGTTTTATTATTCTTACTCTGTTTACTACGTTAATTTTGCTATGTAAGTCAATGTCCATACGATTCAATACAGGCAAAAACCTGAACCGCATATTAAGTATTAAATTAACTTTGCATCGAGAGAATGAAAAAGCTTACCTAAAAGGGCGTGACCACGATAATTAAATTGCTAACATGGGTTGGGCCAACGAACGAGCTCTGGATTCGCATCGATACAAAGTACTTATATCAAAGTAGATAACAAGGTTAATTCAGAGGAACGTAAGAACTTTTAAAAGTATTTAGAAAATAAAAGTGAACAAAGTAATAGGAAAGAATATTACTTCCTTCGACGATGTTAAGTTTTCTCTTATAAATATTTACTTAGATCGATAAAATCTTATCTAATTATAAACTTTCAACGCTGATTCAAATATATAAAATCTTTTTACACAGTTATATTAAGGTTAACCAAAGCATACACAAAAGTTTTAACTTAATGTTTACACCGATGCATCTATTTCATTTAGCTAAACATCCAAAGCACACAAACGTATAATAAAATACAGGTAACGATGCATCGCTATCATTGAAAATGATAAAAACGAACGAGAAACCTTATTTCAAATTGACACCATCAAAGACAGCAATGGAATGAAATTCCTCGAACGGAATACTCATTCAATCTCTCCTCCATTCTTTCACAACTCGGATAAACGATCTCGCGTGCCTCTCGGATAAAATCATCCATCGTCGCATTATTTTCTCGGAGAAACGCAACGATAACCTTTCGATCGATTCACCCACTGCGACTTGGAAGCAAAAAATTATTCGTACCACTTTGAAATTGAAGAGCGAAGGTAGAATTCGTTTGACCTCGATGTGTTCCTTGACGAAGACGTCGGAACCCGGTTCCCCAGATCCGCGATGCCAGGAGTACGGATCCATTATATTTACTTTTTTATCACTTTTACTCTTCTATTCCCCAACGACCTTCGCACCTTTTTCCTCTCTACAACTTCAACAACTCAGCGGGACTCGCGTACCGTTATAATTATTTGCGTGCGTCGATCGATCCTTCACATGTTTTTTATTACTTCGCTATTTAAACGTATTCTCGATCAATAGCTTGAAAACTCCGCTCGATAACGAACCGACGCTTCTCTCTCTCAGATCGCGTTAGATTATTAATGGCCGGTGCTCTCGGAGTTAATCTTTACACGTTCTCCCAACTTCTCCCAACTACTCATCATCTCCACCGTCACGAACTCAGTTTGCAGGTCACGGCGCATAAACTTGTTGCAGTTTTAGCGTGTTTGCGATTCACTCGCGAACATCGCGAGCTTCGATTATTTTTGGAAGCTTTAATTTGCGAACGTTCCTCAGCCGCGAGTTCGAAACCAGGTGTAATGGTAGATCGAATGCGCGTCGACCGTGAGAAGATTCTTTCGAGATGATGGCGTTCTCAAGGTTACACCGCGGGTAAATACGCGGAGCGTAATTAATTAGAGCCGGATCGTTATCCTTTCTCCGATTAGTTTGCGTTTTACGAGCCGGCGAGAGGGAAAAGAGCGAGACGCGAGTTTACTCATCCTCGGGGGATTATTTATCGATGCGAGTTAGCCTTCGTGTTTTTTTTTTACGCGCTTTTATTGCGTTTCATGCGCTGATGCTTTCGCGCTATGTTAGGTTAGGTTAGGTTCAAGGTCGCTCCTATCATTTTTCCGACCTCGAGGAGAAGATAAGGGTCGCATCGAATGCATCGAGTGAAGTACGATAAGCGGATAAACCGATGGATCGTGAAAGAGAAGAAAGTAATTCAGACTTTAGTTTTTCATAGTCTGGCCTTGGATGTTTATACTTCGCAACGTAAGATCGAACTTTTTATAAATTAAAACATTTTTTCTTTATTTCGATGTTAATTTTAATTGGTTTGGTGCTTCTGATGATTATGCAACCAAGAATTTTAATGCGTAACGTCGTGCAGTTGTGCGCAAAGAAATCTTATGGTAGAGATAATAAGTAACGAATGGTAATGAAACAACGAAGAATGTTCGTAAATATTTTTCATACGAACTTTTAAAATATACAACGACGTTCGATTAATTTTCAGTATTTTATAGCGGCTTAAATGCACTATTAATATATTAATGTAATTTAAATATTATAGTCGTTCGAGGAATCGTGATTAGAATTATTTATACGAATATCAAACGTACGATTTCGCAACGATGTTGATAAGTTATAAGGCGATCGTTTCGAAAGTTTTACTTTTTTTTACAGGTGTGTATAAATAGAAATTACGAATGATAAAAAATGCCGAAACATAAAAAAGTCGTAAGTTCTATTTTTTCTACCGGACTGGTTGGTTTTTTAAATTAATTATAGCTACGGTTGGTAAACGAGACACTTCGAATAAAAAAGATCGTCGATAAAATTTATTTTATCAACCGAGTTTGAAACATTTTATGTCATTCACACTTTAATGCAAAATGTTGCATTTTATTAAGAAATTTGAGAAGATTATATATAGGTCATTCGAATTTCGAAAGAAATGTAACGACAGCTTCTATTAATATTTCAACGGTTTCACTCGTAATTCTCACCCATACATTTCTTATAAAATGCCGTTGAACAATTTTTCAATTCGAGTTATGATGATTTTTACAATGATTTTTACAATGATTTTCACACGATAAATTAAATGAAAATACATACCTCAACTTTTCTCGCTTGTTTACGAACGAACATCGGCTCTTCCTGGCCAAGTGCATGTTTGGTAAAACCAATCGTAGGTCTTGAATTGTAATACATTTTTGTACTATTTTTTTATCCAGAAGCTCGTAAAAATATTTTCCTCTTTCAAAATAGTTGGTTTGGTATTACCGTAAAGGTCTATATTTTAAAATAATCACCGATGATGTATTCCTGAAAATAAAATTTAATTAACCTTTAAAGCTTGTAACGTATATTTGCTTTCGTATAATAAAAAAGATTAATGAGAATATTATGTTTTACTTATTTGTTATTTATTCTATGCAAAGCGATAAACGATAATAATGATTGGATATGCAAATAAAAACTGTGTTGGTTAATTTATTATTATTAAATATAAAGATTTGTGTAACAGAAATAATTTTTCTTTTTCATAAATCACTTAAAATCGGTAAAATATTAACTTAAAATATTATTTATTTTATAACTTAAAATATGTTGAGTGCCTTATAAATTATTTAGGTTTGTACCGATTAATCAATTAATGTTTATGTTATTAAAATTAGTTATAAAATCTTATTCTAAATTTCTAAACTTTTTTTTTAGAGTATCGTATCGTTAACTTTATTATTATATTTTATAAAATAATTTACGGCAAATTTTTAAAGTTTCAGTCGTATTCATAATTTTCATAACTAAAGTAAATATTTAATGGAAACGATAATTATTCGAGCGTCGAGTAATTTTAATTTATATATTCTGTGTGTACGTTAAATAAATCCTTGCTTAAAATAATCTTTAATTATTTGTTCGCGTTAACATATTTTATCTTTTGAAGATGAAAATTTTGCAAACTTTTAGTAGATTGTAACTCTTTTCATTTAAATATAATTTCAAACGTAGCTTTGTTAATATTTGCCGCACTGCCATTGCGTATCAAAAAAATGTATAAGAAAAAATCGAGTAACCTCGGCTACTGTTATTAATACACTCTTTCATATATTGCCAAAATCATGATATACAATGTTTGAAATCTAATATAAATCTTTCATTAGAATACATTTTATCATTGAAAAAATTTATATATTTATAAATTGTTATTAAAAATATGTTACTGTAGCCTTTGAATCATTTACGTAACGTAAACATTTAAATAAGTTATAATAAATATGTTAACGTTAAAATATTTATACGAGTATGATTTAAAAATATATTTTTACAGTAAGTTTATGTCAAAGGAAATGTTATCGATTTTTTGTAATATGCATTTTTTCATTTTTATCATTTCAAACCTACTAGACAAGAATTCGTAAGAATAAAAATTGCAAAAGCAGGAAAATTATACACAGTTCGGTAACAATAGATAATTTCATACGGAAGTATTCGTCAACTTGTATTATATAATCGAAGTTTTGATATATTGCTTATAAATTGTTACAATTTCAGAATCAAACAATCGAAATATAAATTATTTAAATTTATATGTATTTTTACAGATTTTTGACTGTAAATTATCACAAAAAACGTAATTGATTACATTAAATCAAAATCTTAAAAAAATATTTAATAATTGGATATTTATTACTCGTATTAAAATAATTGATATTTACATCGTGACTAATCGCGTCATAAAAAGATAATTTTGTTTGTTTGTTTTAAATCGAAAAATCGATGTCTTTTCCAGATAATTATATTTTTTGATCAAATATTGAAATAAGGAAAAAAAAAATGAGAAGTTTGAAATACCTTCCTTTCAAACAGATAATTAAACGCAAAAAAATATCGATATACTCCAGAACATAACTATTTTATGTTTTTATTGTTTATAGTTGTTCCAATCTTTACGCCTACCTTACAAATTTTAAACGAACGATACCGAGGGTCAATGCTCCTTTAGAAAATAATAATAAAATATATTTTTTCGAATATTTAAAATAGTTGTAAATATGCGTCTCTTGTTTTTCGTTTTGAATATTTGTATCGATCGCGGGAGTAAGAATATCCTTTTTTTTTACACAAAACCATGCCTTTCAAACTTTCTCTCACCCATAAAGAAAAATATCACCTTCGCGCGGAAATTACATAAAAGTCCGTTGCACAATTTCACGAATCTCGATCGCTTGCCGCTTTGACAAAGAAAAAAAGAACCGAGTTGTTTAGACGGTCTACGCGAGCACAACTACGTTTCGAACGATAAACGTTGCCTATCAAAAGTTCGTCCGAAAGTCACGAATCACGCGCGCAAAGTCGAACAAAGTAAAAGATCAAAAGCTCGGGCTCGGATTTAAAACAGCGAACCTCTTCTTCCCCTCGCGGTGATTCCAACGATCGACGGCGGATCGACTTCGCCATCGATCTACGCGGGATCGCGGATAAAGTTATGGTGGAAGCGCGAGTCTCAGTTTCCTAAAAAAAAAAACTCGTTCCGGTGAAGAGACGCTCGGAACGAGTTCTATATTTAAAAGCTCTCCTCCGTCGGACTCGGTTTTACTTACTCAACGATTCGTGTATCTCGAGAACTCGAGTCGTAGCTGCTCGTAAATAAACTTCCTCTCGTTATTTATTTATCCCTGGTTTCACCCGCACCGTAAACTTGGTCGTACACTTGGTCCCGGATCGAACGTCCGCACTCCATAAACGCCGACGTGAATATCACCGGAGCTTTTATCGACCCGTGGAAATCGCTCGGCGCGATTTCATCGCCCTGGCCGTTGATCACTCGCGAACTCTCGATACGGCCGTCGAGCAACGACTGATTCTCCTTCGTACGTTCGCTTTCCTGGTGGCCACTCTCGTATGCTCGCGCCGCACCGGAAATCGTTACTTTCCCTCGCGATTCGCGTTCGGTGTCGGTAACTCGGTGGGTGGGGGATCGCGACGCGATAACGATAGGTGACAATCGGCGGGACGTCTTTGTCCTTTATCTCCTGGGTGTTGGCCGCTTAGCTGGATTTTCAATTGTTTGGGAAGCGCAGGTTGAGACGCATTTTTTTTAGCTCTGGGTTCGGTAGTGGGGTTTGAAACTTTTTTTCCGTCCTCAGTCGAACGTGAATCGGTGCGTATATATAGTTTTGATTAGATTTTCCAGAAAAGCGATTCTCATCCTTGGACCCTCCGCTAAATCATCGATTTCGAGACGATGGAAATTTTAACGACGATTGCGCGTTGAATATTTCAAGCTATTTTTACCGCGACTACCGTGACAATGTATTCGACTCGTATACTTTGTCGCTGATGAAAAAGTCTCCACGTGGATCGTTTTGACGTACATTAATATAAATGTATTATCGATTGGCAATGCGAATGGGTTACTGCGCACTCATGAAATGCATTCGATACGATTAAGTAAGTCGCACCATTGATTTCTTTGGAATGGTCGAAGTAAAGTAAAGAAAAATAACGAAGGATGTAGAAATGCTTCGATTTTTTTTTTTGGATTTACACTGTATAATGATTTAACGTCGATTCGTATTAAACGATCGGGAAGGATTTTTTCTTTTAGCGAATTGGTTTGCTTTGCATTTTTATACGCACGATCGAAATATTACTGTAAATTAAAGATGAAGTTTATTTGAAAGTCAACTCGTTATTTGTATTACCAGAAATGGTCAGCTGCTCGTGATTTTCCTAATATAGTGTATCCGTACGTATCGTCGAACGCATAAGCCTGTGTTCGTAAATTTATGTTTGTGTTAGAATCGACTATTTTTACTTACGTCGGAGATGGTGAATTCCCTTGGGGATACGGAAAAATGTTACGAGATTTTCTCGCGGTTTTTTTTTTGAACGATTTAACGCGAGATCTCATTTTATCGGAACTACTTTTCGTAAATTGAGTTTCGATCATCGTTAAAATAACTTGCACCGAAAATTATTGGAACGAACGATAATTTATATCTATTGTACGATGGAGTATAGTATCGATATAATTATTTAAGCGAATATTACTTTTGATTACTATCGTTATTTACTTTTACTGTATAAAAGCGATAAATTGTAAAAGTAAGTAAAATAGATTTTAAAAAAAGTCAAAAGAAAAGAATTTGAATATTGTACATTTTTATTTAAAAATGAAAATATTAATGGCAAGATTCTTAATTATAGAAAAAATTAACGTTCAATTTTTCCGATTATTCGTACGAAAAAATAATTATTTTGCGAATGTTCATGAAATAAATTAGATTTTTGTCCAAGCTTTAAAATTCTTTCTAATAACTTAATTATTTAAAATCCTACGTTAGTTTGAGCGCGTTTACCAAAATAAAAAGATCGAAATCTGTAATTTTATTAATAAACTCAAGTAATAAATACAAAATAAGAAAAGAGTATTTTAACTTTACATTATAATGTAATACGATTCTTGAAATATACGAAGGATCGTATATTTATTTGCCTGTATTATGAAATACAGCATTGCGCGTATATTCGGTACATAACGTAAGTTATACCTTGTGCCTTGTGTAAAATGTAAACTCGGTAATTGAAGTATCATATGTTTTAAACGACCCACTTTATCGGGCAAAAAAATTCGTCGTTATATATTTACGTCTTTAACACAGTGAATAAAAAACGCGTTTAACCTTCGAAATAAACGACGAATTATATTGAGAAAAAAAAGCGTTACAAGTTTACACGAATAAACCAAGAAAGCAAAAACTGTTTCTCGAACTTAATCCAACGAGCGGGACAACAAAGCGACTAGAACTTATCAGACTAGAACCTTATCTTCGGGATAAAAATTGTCATTAAATAAAGTGAATAACGAGTCACTCAATGTCATATATCGCAACGTTATGTGGGTAATTGTAAGCGTAGCGTGAACCATAAACGTTCCTGTGTACGTTTTTCTACTAATCGTACGATCCGGTTGAATGACGCGTGAATTGCTTGTTTAAACGAATAACAAGGCGTACGTTAATTTCCGAATTGTTAAATTTAATCTTTTAGTGCAGGAGAGGAGCTACTTTAGTATTTTATTTTACGCCTACATTTTAAGGGGCTTTTCAGAGTTCGAAAAAACTGTGCTTCGTTTTTTATTTAAACAACTCATAATTTCGTTATATTTATTAACACTTACCAAAAATTTACCAAAAATTACCAGCTCGAACTTAGAATCGCTAGAATATTTCAGTTTCGAATCTCTTTTTTTTTTCGACAAAGTATTCCGTTACGCGTATGTTTACGTAACCTTGAAGAACGAAAAGATCTGATTTCGTGCCAAAAGATCTCTGACGAACTGTCAAAAGTGCATTAAAAATATAAAAATCTTCTTATATTTCGTATATTTCTTTATAATTTTCCCCTTGCTTATCGCAAGCAAAACTCTCCCACATTTTATCTACTCCGTATTTTAAAACTTTATTTCTTTGCAACAAAGTTGTAATAATTATCGTTTACGGTGCCACGGGAGTTCGGAAGTACTCGTAACGACGTCCCTCGTCATCGTTTGCGGTGGCAGTCGAGCTTTATGCAACGTTTCCTGTCGCGGGAACGACGCCTTTACGTAAGTCGAGGGTCGGCGAGAAAAAATAAAGAACGAAACACCTGCCCCTTTGAATCGAGACGCGAATAAATCGTAAGTTGGGTGAATCGTGAAAGGCTTGTCGGTCGTACATCTTTTTGAAGGATCATCTGGGAAGCTGTGAGCTCTTTCGAGTGGATGAAACAGAGAGGAAAATTTCCCCTGTTGCGGTTGGGATCTTAAATTAGGCGAGGTAACTCTTTGGTTTGAACCACGTTTTCCTAATGAAAGAGGGGCTTTTGTCGAGAATTAAAATTAAAGTGACATTGGAGTTTTGATACACGAGTTTTTCGTTTATTTCGTTGTTCGTTGTTAGTTTTTTGCAATATTCAATGTCTTTTGATGAATCTTGGGTTGTAATACTTTGATGAAAATTTATACCCGCGCGTGTGACGTTCATGCGTGTGATTATCCGAGTATAAAGTTTCAAAGCATTTCAACACGGAATCTACTATATTGAAATTCTCGAAGAACATGAATAAATTTCTTCGTTTGTAACGAGAAATTTAGCAAATAATTGTTTTTAACATAGAAGAATATTTGTTCCAATCTAACATGTATATATATATATATATATTAGGAATATATTTTGTATTTTATTTCCTTGATGCGAGAAATAGAAAGAATAAAAATTCGAAACTTGAAATGTATTAATTAGGTTTTGATAATCGCGTGATAAATAATAATCAATTTCATTATTCATCAAAGTACGAGTGATTATTCGAGATATTAATTTATAAATATTTATAATTAAATTCAAAGTGTGCGTTAAGAATGAAACATTAATAACATCACGAATTTATTTAATAAGATGAATCACTTTTTAAGTTATAAATCTAGAAGAAAGGAAAGATAAGATTAGAAAACTGAAACAATAACCGTAAATCATTGTTACATAATGATTCTGATTTCTTAAATTATTTTGAAAATATATATATATTGATGATCGAATATGAAAAAGTTTTGTTTTCATTTGGTGTGGTACATAGTAATAATACTATTTTTTATTCTCGATGTAAAAGTTTATTTTTACGATACACTACCGAAATTTTGTAGGTTATAATGGGTCTATTCTTTCGAATCTAACGTGTGTTAGTCATTTTCATGAAGATAAAATAACGGGAATATTTACGAGTGAGTGACTTCGCGTTTCAAAGGATATAGAAAAAATACATTTTTCAACGAGACTGAAACGAGTAAAGGTGACTAATAATAGAATTAAAGGTGAACGAACTGCAAGTCCGGTAAAAATGTAAAAACAGCACAATTTTTATGGTTTTCGATATATTTCTTTGGTACTTGTTTCAAAAAGCTTTATACAGTGTACAAGAATATTGAACAATTTGCTAAGGAGTCGTTACAAATTTGTACGTGATTAAGAATTATATTAATAATTTATAAATAAGAATTTGATAAATGTAGAAATATATGCAATTTTTTATTATTAGTATACGTTTATAAGTGTATAGAAAATTTTAATCAACCATAATTAATAAAATTCTTTAAATCGATCAAATTTCTAATATAAATAAATATAATTTTCAATATAATAATTATTTTTAAAATTAATTATTAAAACTAAACTTTTAATAAAATACAATGAAAAATATTTATATCGGTATTATTTATAAAAGAAAATTAATATTAAGAAATTCTAATTTTTTTTAATCTAAAAATGTCATAAGTATAATAATCGGAATAAATAGAAATATTTTAAATCCTTAAATTGCAAAATTGTACCAAAACTATGATATAGTCTTGACTAAATTCGTCGCAATAAAGCGTTTTATTTTCATTTTACTGGATAAGGCCTTCACATATTCTCGTAAAATTAAACTCGGAACGTTTTTAACGTATATGTGCTAAATGCTACGTTTATGATAACTAATACTCAAAGACAATTAAGTCTATTATAGTTCATATGTATTCGGAATGTTTTTATTCTATAGAATATTATTAAAGGTAACCTTCAAAAATGCTACTTTAATTAGAAAAAAATTATACATTTGATAGTTTAAATAGCAAATTTAAATTTTATTTATTGTAATATTTACGATTGTCTGTACTATACGATCAAATTTTATTTGTTTCTGTTAAAAAAAGCTTGTTTAAGATTTTTCAGTAAATTAAATTTAATCATAAGCATTACTTTATTCTATTTAAAAAATTGCTCATTTAAAAATAAAATTTAAGCGTGTATTTTCCAAATAAAAGGCAGATTGAAAAATTTGAACACAATTTCAGAATTCGAAACTTACCTAAATAAAGAAAAAGAATATATAATAAATGCGATTTTTCAACCTGAATCACAAGTTATTGACCCATTTTCTTTGTGTAAAATATCTTCCTACGTACATTTTATACTCACGTTCTCTGTTTACGTTTTTTATCTTCCGTATACGCGAAACAAAAGTTTCGTATATAATATTCGAAATAGACGACATTTTCGTTTATATTTAATTCAAACAGTGTATACTTTGTACACGTAACAAGTACTACAATGAACTTATTATTATTTATTGTTTCATCAAATAATAAATTTAATTAACCAGTCAATTACTAGCCGAGTACAAATATTTGATATTTTATACGTATTTAACGTACAGTTAACGAAATAAGTAGATGGAAATATCGTGTCGAGAATTTACTTTAAATTTATATCTGATTTTCTACAAAGGCTTTATCAAAAATTAGTTTTAATACTTTAGTACAAACGTTGAAAAATTGAAATAACGTTTTTTAAAATCATTTTATGAAAATAATTACACGAAAATATAACATATCTAACAAAGCTATTAAAAAAAAAATCGGTCATTTTTCCATGTTGGTTTAATTATTCATACAATTTTTATACGAATACGATAAATATTTGTTTAGCTTTAGAAAACTTGTATTATTATAAATGTTACGCAAATATTTTTTTATTTTTCTTGTAATATTTTCTTTACTCAAATATATTCTATTTATTACGCAAATAATTAAAAAAATTTATTCTATAAATTTTATGAATCAAATTTAAAAAACGAAGCCATTCAATAATGTATATTAATCTAAAATAAAATTAGAATGTCTTATTCGTGAAAAGTTACGATCTACTTTATAAAAACGAAGCATAAGTTTAAACCGCATATTACTGTCGCAGTAAAAGAGATTTATTTGCATTCTGGCTCATTCCGCGACTACGACTATCGATCGACGCAAATTGCAACGTATCAGTTTAAATTGCTAACAAGTACATTCTAAATCACTCGCTTATGACTCAAACGCGATAGAACAAAGTCACGAGAGAAGGAAATCGACCTTCGAAGAATCAGAAACCATCTTTTCGAAAATTATTTGAATCCCCGGTTAACAATCGTCTCGTCATCGGGGCTTTGGCCGTTCGTAAACTTTCCTCCACGGGCGATTCATCATATCTCGAACGCGACTGACCGGATGTTCAAAGCCGGTCTTCCCACGCGGACAACAACCAACATTCAACATTCGTTAAAAATATTTCCCCCGATGCTCTCGAAGACGTCGAAACGAGAGTCTGGCATTGTTCCATCGACGCGATTTCTTTGACGGATCGCAGGGGATACGCTCTTATTGGTTCTGTTGCAGAAGCTTCGAACGCAGTCGCCGAGATAATCAAGTGCGAAAACGAGCGCGATTTATTTTTGGTCCGTGCGAATTATGACGCCGGTGAATTAGACTCATTTATCAAGACACTTCGGGACCTGTATTTTGTGCTCTCGTGTTTTGAGTACTGCAATCAAGACCGATAATTTGTATCGCGATTGGGGTTGAGCGTTGCCAAATTGTTCCCCTTTTTTCATTTCGATCAATTCAACGTCGACGGTGCGATGCCAGTTTGTATTTTACGAGTCAAATACTTTATCATCTTCCATCGCTTCGTTCTCTTTATAAATAATTAGTATATTAGTTATAAGTTATAACACTCGTAGGAATAGTCAACTTTGATATTTATTTAGGAATCTTGTAGATAAAAAACTGGGTTTATAACAAAAGGCGAATATTTTTTGAATAATATTCAACTTTAGGAAAATATAATTTATTTTAATGAAACGAGACTCGTGTAAAAGTTATTTGCGTAGTTACGTAAGGACTGAATTTTCGCACGATACGTTTCTCTTTTACCAAGTTTATTTTCTACATGAAATTACACTTTACATTTGTATCGTATACGTATTTTATTTATATAAAGTTTGGTTATTGTCGTATACTATATCAAAATATTTCTCAGAGTTTAAAATCTCTGTATAAATCATAGCTCCTGTATTTTACAAACATATTTCGAAATTTTATTCTCGTTTGTTTACTGTTTCATATTACTAAATAATAATATCATATTTTACGTTTTACTTATGCGAATTTTTAAACCATCGTTCGGTGATATCTACATGAATTACGTAATGGAATTCAACACTTTAGAAGCTAAAAATTTTATGCCCCTTCGAGTCATCACTGTTTGCGTAATGTACATGTGCATACATAAAAAAATGTCATCCGTAGATATTTAAAATATTGTAAAATTAAAATAAACTAGTGTCGGTTGTATCGAAGTTTAAAAAATCAATTTCGGCGTTATTTATGGTTATTAGCTTATATAAAGCTCCCGTTGATATAAATTCTCTTATATTTTGATACTAAGCAAGAAAGCCAGATTTGTTTTCTGATATATTAGCTTTTTTAGTACTATATTATTGTTTCCATAACTTCGCGAGACGCTAAATTCGATATTCAGGTAGTGGAAAAACAAATCACCAACTCCCATTCGACAACATAATGATGTTTGACCCGCGTTGATCGTAACAGAGAAATTAAATTACCCATTACCAATCCCATACAATTTTACTTTACTGTTTGTAAATAAATAATATACAGCAATCCAAGATTTTTTATCGTAAATTTGAATTTAATTTGAATAATAAAAAATAAGCTAAATAAGCTTATTAAAAATAAAATTATACAACGAAATACTTATGTAAATAATTTTATATATTCGTATCATCCCTTTCTGGTACTCAATCACGCGAGATAGTTTTTTTAACCCCCGGATCCGGAGTCTCAAAGTACGTGACTTAAATTCAATTCCGATATTAATCACATTGTCGTAATCCTTCGTTAGTTTAAATATCAAAAGTATGGTATAATAATGAGCTTGAAAGTTCACAGATTTTAAAGCTCGGAAAATAATGCCCGAACTAATTCACTTTATTACGATTCGTAACGAAAGAAGTGGGTTCGTTAAATTTTGGATAAATTTGATTCATTATAACTCAAGAAACTGTTACCTTTTTATTTTTTTGTTTTTCATAATTAGCGAGAATATATATATCGTTATTACATTCAAAGTTACTCCTTTGGGACGGAGAGTCTATAATTTATCAGATTTGACTAATACCTTCTATCTTTAGAAAAATTTTTTGTTCGATACATAATAATAATAAACTTTATCACACTATTCGAGATTATACGCTTTTCACTTTTAATATTGTACCTGAAACTTGTTTTCTTAATTTTGTCAAAAATATACTTGGAGTTTTTTAAATTGTCTCTAATTATCAAAATTTGCCCTTTGCATTTTAGGAAGTAAAAGTATCGTACAGCAACAAATTGCCTATGAATAATAGATTTTAACTCGTTTAATTAACTTATTTGTAAAATAACGAAGATACTTTATATATTGGATTATTTAGTTTTGTTAACACGATTATAACGCATAAAGTTGTATTTTATATTTTGAATAATTTATGAAATTCAAAGTTTCATAAATAAACGTGCAAGAAAGTTTCTTTAGGTGCGAAGATGGATAATGTTTTTACGTTACAATATGAACACTTTAAAAATTTCTAGGGAACATTACTCGCAGCTAGTAAATTAATAAAAATGGATGCAGCTTTTCCTAACGATAATATTGATTTAGCTTATAATGCAATTTTACTCTTCTCGCACAAATTTAATAACACGGAGTAAATTGTTTACAAGTGAGTTATTATCTTATATATTTTCAGAGAAGCAATTAACTTGCCATGATATCGTTGAAAAATTTTACTTCAGTTGTATTTATAAATAAAATAAAATTTGAAAGTTTAGTAGGTGTAAAGTAAACGAATACATTGGCTATAAAATTCAAGATAACTCGAGTTAAATTTAAATTAAAGAATACTATTTATATTTATTAACTAAATAAATATTAAAAACTCAGCATCTACGATCTTTGATAAATAAAATGTTTTTCTTCTATGTAAAATAAAGGCCTTAAATTACAATAAATACAGCACAAATTATCTATTCTAGATTTTAAGAGGATAATTTTTCCAAGCAATCATTATTTATTAACTTGCCATAATTTTATTCATCATCGAGAAGTTAACCTTGTTAAAATTCTTTTTACTTTTTAAAACCACAATTTGATCGAACCACTAAAAGTGTTGGTATTTAAAATTCTTATACGATTATTTAGCGAGATGTCGAGGAGCTTTTAAAGTTCTTGAGATTGTGACAGCTGCGATGGTAAGTAAACTGTTTATAGATAAGTTAATGTCTGGCGAGAAAGTTATCAGCCTTTCGAGAGGTAAAATAATTTACCAGACGGAAATTTACTTATAAATAATTGTTTGAGTTAAATTGAATGTTGACGAAAGTGAAAATCATCGAAATGAAAATGATAAATCGATTTAGATAAGTCATTTTTTTTTATATAATATTCACGTAATTTTAGAGATATTTTTTTATTAAAAACTTGTAACTGTTGTCTGCGTGTCAGAAATTAAAAGATAAGACGTTCGAGAGAATAACCTTCGGTAGATGGTGAAAGTTTACGATATCAAAAAGTCCTTCGGCAAGTGGTCGATATCGAAGCTTTTATTTTTGAAAATAGATTCTATGCTTTCCTGAAAACGAAGTAATTACAGGATTGTCTTTCTGTAATCACAATATCTTTTATACAACATTTTAAAGAAGAAAGAACCAAATAAAAATCTATTTTATTTAAGATTATAATACATTATAGCATAAAATGAATTTCAATTTTGACGTCAATTTTGAAAACTACGATTTAATATTTCATTCTTTTCTGTTCAAATATTGCGTATGGTTAAAATTTACGTCAAAATAAAATAACACGATATTAAGGAATAGTTTGATTTACCTACTTTATGAAATTTGTAGATACTCTAAAATTTATCATTGTGTCAATATGAAATTATCTATTTTCTTTAGCACGTTTTATACATTAGTTACGTACTTCGTGTAGCCAAGTGCAAAAGTGAGCGTTGAAGATCTGCTCAAAGATAATATAGGATAATTTAAACATACATTTATGCACACATTTTTGTGAGTTATTCCGTTAATGAATATGCGACAGTAAATTACAGATTCTATAATAGATAAATTATATTCGATTACTTATGTTCTTCGTTTTATTCTTGTTATTGTCACTTTGAAGTACTTTTTATATGAACGTTATGAAAAAATTATTAAGCCTTATTGATTAAAAAGCTGTAAAGGTACCATTGAATTTTTAAAAAAAAAATTTATATATCTACAATATTTATTAACGCGTTTTATAATTTGCACATATTGAATTTCAAAAAATCAAAATTGCACGTATTAGATTTTAACTTCTTATAATTATGGTCTAAAAATCTAATTACCAGGAATTATTATAAAGAAATTTAAACATTATTTTGAGAGTTATATTTTTCATGTATATTAAAAAATTAAAAATTTGTTTTACAAAATTAATGGGAAAATGATCTACATTTATAGTATTTTTACAGTTATATTTTATATTTATAGTATTTTTACAGTAATATATTGCTACAAAATTATTTTATCAACTTAAATAAATGCATATATGTAACGATCGTCCAATCAAATTAATATTGTACAATTTAATATTTTCATTATTAAAATTTAAAAAAAGTTATTAGCTTATATATTATAATTTTTTATATTATAATTATGATGTATTTAGTATTTATAATTAAATTATATTTATATTACTTTTTGTTAGAAAGATTGTAAGATTAATTAAAACAAATTGTAAAAGAAGATGAAACTATGTTATTTAAATTAATAAGAAAATTTAACGTCTATCGTAATTTTTGTCATTAATTCATGAAATTTATCATTAAAAAACTTAAAATCTATAAATTAATTCCATATTAAGCTTAGAGTTACAAGAATATTTACTTATTATCGGCGTTAATTTTTTCATGCAGTGGATGATTCGTATTGATATACGTCAGCGATTGTATCGTTAAATATATACATGCTAATTGTTTTTCAACCGGTTTTACAGATTGACCATTAAAATATCAGAGATGTTGTGTTTGTAAAATCACGGTAGAGTATTTTTAACAATTCAATTATTGTTAAATAATTTAATATGTTTTATCGATAAATTTAAATGATGTCGTTTTAAATTTTAAAGCAATTATTATATTTTAATGATAATTGAAAGCTAATATTGAAATACAATCTAAAAGTAAAATCATTCTGTTTTTATGTGAGTTTTTTAAGATAATAGTAATTATTTTGTACAGTGTGTTTTATGATGGTTATATATAAAATGTAAGTATATACAAAAAAATGGTTTCAATTATGTTAAAGTACAATATTGCAAAATTATATTTTATTCGCTTTTTTTAAATATATATTTTAATCTATTATAAAGTAGTTTTAAAAATATTTATTAACTCAATCAGTGACTATGTGTTTTAAAAAAGAAGGTGACTAAGAAAAAATCTTAAATTCTTCGTAACATTAAGTCTAAGTATATATAAATTGAAAGTACATACGATAAAACTGTAACAAAACATTGACATTATTAAATTTTATGTAATAGCTTATTAATTTTTAAAATTGTTTTTAAAAATACTTTTAAACATTCATAAAAATGTATAAATATTTAAAAACATTTTTCCTTTCAAAGAATTAATATTCTTGAAGTTTATTTGAAAATAAAATTTTATACGTCTATAAAAAAAGTATAATTATAATATACATAATTTAAAGAAAAATATTTTATAATATATATAAAGTAGAAAAAATGCATTAATCGTTTTTTATCGATGACTTTATTAATTTTATTATACATATGGTGCTTGTACATCTTCGTAAAATGTGTCAATGGCTATAATAAAAATAAAAAAGACTTGCGTACTTTTTTCTCACTCTTACTCTCGGGATATCTTACGATACTCGTATCGAGTATACGTAAAAGTATTGTATATTACTCGTATGAAATAATTTCGCTTTCGATGGTTCACGGGATTGTACAACAATTTAATATAATTTACAAATGATAGATACTTTGATTCTAAACGTAACATTATTTTCACACTTATTACAATTAACGTAATACATAATATATTTTCTCATAATGCTGTTATTCCCACCGGAAAAAAGATTTAAAGATTTCAATTTTATATATATATCATGATAAAATTCTGTTTTAAAAATTAATATATACTCGATTCGTTGATCAATTTTCTTTTTGTATATACAAAAATTAATTTTTTATAAGTGTTTTATGCCTA
This sequence comes from Dolichoris vasculosae, assembly GCA_018907195.1. Taxonomy (NCBI): domain Eukaryota; kingdom Metazoa; phylum Arthropoda; class Insecta; order Hymenoptera; family Agaonidae; genus Dolichoris; species Dolichoris vasculosae. Next base: position 5,421,873 of record JACCHY010000015.1, read on the forward strand.
GTCTTTGTCCCCGTGGGATTATCGAACAATTAATTTCCATAAAATTTCTCAAATTTCATTAATTACTGTATAACTATCAAAACTCAAGTTAACTTATAACAATAGAATTTTTTCTCTCTTCGGAAACGAACGCATCTCTAAAGCTGACATTGGATACATTACGAAAGCGAAGAAAAAAAAATAATAAAGCGTACGTACAAATTATAAATTACATTAGAGCTTGTTTGAAATGTCGTTGTGTAGTAAAAAATGGCCTTTTTATATACTCCCTTTATATCTTCTTCAAATAAAAAAAAATGCACGAGGCGAGTGATGCTATAATACCTTTTAATAAAATAAGAATAGAACGAAGATTATGAATGGAAGTAGAAAACACTCCTTCCAATGTTTGCGACCTTCTTTTAAATATGTCCAGTAAATATTTATATTTCATTAAATATAATTGAAAAATTTTAATTAAAATTATAACTTTAATATTTTAATCGGTAAACACTATTTATTTTTTAAGTTAATCTATCGAATTAACTTAGCGAAACAATTAAGTTGATTAAAAAAATGATAGAATGATTTATTTTTTTTTATGCGTTACTTATCACAGATAACATAAATTAACGACTAATTGTTTTATCAATGTTTTAAAGATATATAAAATTTAATAATTTTAATAAATAATGATAAATAAAAATGACCTCTAATTTATTTTATCCAACAATTTTTTTATATTCTTTTCTTATTATAGAGTTTTAATTCCTAAAAAGGGGTTTCTATTTTTATCTTTATAATTAACTGGTTATGATAATGTTAAAACCTGAAAATTATAATTGAAAATATTGACGTATTAAAAAATTACAAAAAAAATATACCGGTATTTAAAAGTTTTTCAGTTTTAAAGTTGACGTAAATATTCTATAAATATTACGAATTTTAAATATAAGAATAAATTCCTTTTCACATACTAAGACTTTCGATGATAAAATTCAATAAAAAAAATTAGAACGCGTTCAATCGATAGATATACAAAGATTTAATCTCAAAAAAAGATTGTTAACGTTGTAGAAATGGGATTAGAAATGAATGACGGGAAAAACAACGTAAAACAAAAGAATATAGATTTATGTGTGAAAGTTTCCGTTTGTTCGATTTTCTGTAATTTTATATCTTTGACGCCATCAATGAGAGATTCGAACTCGGAGAAGTAATAAAGTTATAGGAAGACAGAAACAAATTGGTACCGCTAATGCAACTTGCAAATAAAATTGTGAAAGTTAAAAGTTTTAAGACAGCGGCTGACTATTATAATATTTAGAAATTTGAAAATATTGCCTCGGATATAATTAATTTTAAGTGCTTCTTCTATGTTCGAATTACACGATCTTTTTTTGCAGTTCTAAATAAACAGGAAAGTTTATTAATTATCTGACATCACGATACGAATACGCGATATCACGAGCAACTTCTTCTAGTATATTCAATAAAAAACAAAACACAATAGCGACACCAATTGGAAATACCATGTTGAGATATAATTACGAGTAATGAAAGTAATTTACGAGTACGAATCGAAGGCTATTTTGCTTGGAAGATGTTTACGAGAAGTTACGCTAAAAAATAAGGAAAGTTTTAACGACACTGTAGATTAACATTTGACGTGACTCGTTACATGTCCACCATAATTTTTAACGATGACAATAAATCAATCCTCGGGATATTTGTAACTAACGAATATGGGTGTAAGTATTGGCTCGGAAGCCAAATATTCGCTCGAGAGAATAAGAGAATCGCAAGATTAGGATGACTGAAAAAAAAGTGTTAACATGGAAATAAGTAAGAAGAATTGGCTATAAAAATTCTTGAAACGAGTTACGTGCAAGTTATGAGTAAAAGGACGTTAAATAGTTTTATAATTGTAAGTGTGATTTATTATACTTTATTACGATTTTTTGATAAAATACTATGGATTTTTAAAAGCGGTTTAAACAACAGATTTTTTAAGAGCTGGCGTTATAACTTGGAAGAAACGAGCCAATTGTGGTGCGATTTATTAAGTTATATCATTAGACTCGTTATTCAGCTTCCGATAATTATCTAATAGAATTTAAGCACGAATTGAGATATGTTATGTTTTAATCAACAGATAATAATCAACGTCATTTAACTGCATTAGATTTTTTTTTGAAATTTTCGTTTAAAAAAAAATATTTGCCCGCTTAAAACTTTTATCGAATTAGTATTTAAGAAGTATTTGATCATTTTTAATTCGTAAAAATACTTAAAATTTATTAACTAAATTACTTAACAAAATTTTTCAGAACATACCTCATTTTTAAATCCTTATATTACAACGATTCGTAGAACATTTGTTCGATCATCGTTCAAAGACAACAATTTATTTTCGTTCCATTTAATACACGAAATACTATAAATAGCATAAATAAAACGAACACTATACTTAAAAAAATTTCTATTATATCTTTATAAAAGAAAATTTTTGCATTTTGGCAAAAATTATCGACTCTGATTTTCACTAGTTCCATAAATCTGCAAATAATCAACGCAGAAATAGAAAATAAGATATAAAAGAAGACGAATGATGTTTATCCAAAGAACTTTATGTTAAAACTAAAGCTATAATCAATCATTAGTCATTGCTTACCGTAGACTCATTGTTCAGTTTAAATTCATTAGAAGATTCTGCGAAATATTATACAATGCTTCGGGTTATAAACAACTGTTATATACAAATTCAATTCCTTTCGCGGAACAACGAGAAAATAAATTTATCCACTTTAAGGAAAAATAAACTAGTAACGATTAATAAAATAGCAATAGATTCGAGAGAATCGCACAAAGGATTTCAATGATAATTATCGCGTGTATTCAAGACGATCCTTCGATTATTATTCACAAAGATTCCTTATATAAATAACATCTTAATTTTCAGTTTTTAGCATTATCATCGTGAGTTAAGAAAAATGAAAGAATATGAAAGCGAAAAGCGCAATTTTCGTTTCTATTTTCGTAATTCCTGTCTCTTATCATTTTTTTTATTTAGGCCTGTGTACTCGCAGATCGGCAAACGCTATCACATATTACATTCGTATAAAGTGATTGCGTTTTTTCCATTTTCCTTCGCTTATGCATATTTATATTTATATATATATATATATATATTAATTATTATGCTATTTCTTTTCCTTATTACTATTGTAAGATGTCGGGCCAGAAAGGGCAAAATACTGATTTTATTTATCGTCTAGGCATTAGACTTAAGTTTGTTTCACATACACTTTGATACATTTTTAATTGTTGCGCATCTCTCGTACTTTAGGTGATATTATTGTTAGTTCTTGTTTAATTTATTTCGGACAATACTTTTTTTTTTATCGATGCATGCTTACATCGTATGGAAAATATATGATTTGGAATTATGCTTGAAAAGCTCGGGATGATTATTTTGAAAATCAATTTTTAATTTTCGTCTTTTTATATTAATGGATAGTGTTTGGAAAACGATTCATTTTTTGCTAGAGATCGTGGAATTTAGTTTCAGCGGTGAAAATTTTCAATATTGTTCCTTTTTTAAAGGATGATACTAAACGCAAAAGAAATGTCCGAACTAATGTCAATAATTTTGACCTCAGCTCAGCTAAACATTTATTTCATATCACATAACTTACATTATACATACGCGATTCACACTTTTTTGTAATTTACGGAATCTCCACTTTTATCAAACAATTAATTATATTACTTTTTATCAACGAATACATTTTATTTCTGCAAAATACTTGACAAACTTTATGAGAAAACGCATAGAATGATCCTAAATTATCGAAGTCGACTTTGCAGTTATTTTTATTATTAGCGGTTTAGTCTATTACAGAGTTGCTAAATAAGTAAAGGTTAAAATGTTTTAGAAATTATGGGAGAACGTTATAAGAAATATCAAAAACTACATTTTTCTTTTAAAATACATTTTGTAAAAAAACTGTCGTGTAAATATAAATAAACTTGACGTCACTTTTCACTTTCAGTATTTATACATAATTTTGTATATTTATATATTCGTGTAAAACGCATAATTATATTTTTAATTTTTAAAAAAAACATCAGATTTATACTTCAATTTCGAATCTTTATGGTCGCAGTTTGTAATATTTCTTCGTTTGATGTTGCATTTACTTTTTCTTTAAAATTCCGATAGTCTAATTTATTGATATGAAAAAAGTTTTTTTTTATAATTACATCGTAAAATAATATAAATATTATTTAAAAATTCTTACAGCCACGTAAAAACTTCAAATGTATTTATTTAGCGTGATCAAGGAAAATTAAAAATTACGAAATCTAAAATTCTAATAAACATCAATTTTGTTTTGTCAAATGATTTAAATTTCCTAACAATAAAAAATGCTGTTATTAAAGTCATTAAAAATTCAAGCGATGTGAATTTGCACCGTTGATGAGATCTGGAGACCGACCGAAAAAGGAGGTGAATTAACCGCGTACAAAATGTTTTAGTGAAAGTCTTCGCTCGAATACCTTATTCGGTCTTCGTTAAGCCGTGCAGAAAAGAAGTAAAATGATAAGGACAAAAAGAAACGAAGGTCCGATTAATCTTACACGTAGATTATGTACAAACTTTGGGGTTTTCATTTCGTCACTTATTACATAAGAGACTTATCATTTCATGAAGGTACGTGGACATTACATTATATATATATATGTGTATGAAATTATGTGCATAATACGCCAGCGTAACACATTTTTAATCAAACGTTATGTTAAGTTGTATTACAATTTTAGCCCCTAATCAATGCCCTATGCTTATGAAAAAAAATCTTTAAAAAAATTGATTGTTTTGTACTCGTATCGCAATATTCTGTACTTTTGTAAAAAGTTTCGATAATTCCGATAAAATATTTGTAAAATAATAGTCTCGATTACAATCGATCGAATACACATTTACGAGAAACGTTAACATAAATTTTTCATAACGAGCTAAATTTAAATTAAACGTCTAAACATTTTGTAATAAAAAAATTCTTTTATAAATTTGAAAGACATTAAACGTAACATTTTTGGCAATATAAATTTTTTAAATTAAATGCCATTAATCCTACTATTATTCACTAATATACATAAGGCTAATACTGACATTATTTATTTCGATTAGGTCGTAATTTCTTTCCAAAAAATGAATATCGATAATACACTTAAATTCGTTACATATTTACGATTATTTTCACTAATTTCTTACCGTTCTTTAAAAAACGTTTTACAATATATCAAGCACAAGATTTTTTCGATTTATTTTCGGAAAGTATGCGATATTCAATATACATTACAAACATACGTACATATATGTTCGATGTACGACAATCTTAATTTACGATACCCGTAGAGAACACGTTGCGCATCTCCACACAAAAGAAGATACACAAGAGAGAATTTTCGATGGGAGATTTCGCGTCGTACACACGTCGGTATAAAAATACGTACGTGTCTATGCGTCCAACATCAAACTATTGTTACTATTTCTTCTATTTTGTTACATAATTTCATGAATATAATTATCGTATATACTTCTTAAAATACTTTATTTATATTATCTTTTTTTAAAAACTCAAACTATCTATTTAATTATGAATGCGTTCGATATTTTTCTCTAGCAATAATAATAATAATAATAATCTAACGTTATGTTTTTCAATTTTATATGTACACTGAACATTTTTTCTTCCTTAATATTTATCGATTATCAGACAAAACGATAAAAGTTATTACTTACATATTTTTACAACATTTCCATGTTTCGGCGCGAAAAAGACCAGCGGTCCGTTAATTACATTTAAAAAAAACGTAAATCTCATAAGGTACAGAATATATTTAGACGGTTGCAAATACCTATAAAAAAGAATAGGTTTTAAGCATGAAAAACGGAGGACAAAATGCACAAGCCCAAGTAAATATATATATATATATACGCGTGTATGCATTACTTTATATTTATCCACGGTATCAATCGCAAAATGAAAAAGCTGTACAGAAACAAGACATGTACGTATATTTTGAATTTTACGATCAATATTAAGCCTTAAATATTTTAAACACTGTTATTAAATATAAATACATTACTTATCATTTTAAAGCGTAACGAGATCATCACGAAAATTAGAAATTTTCATTAGGTCGGATTGAAAAATACAATTTATTTTCAATAGGAAAAGTATAGAGCTTTAAAATTTACGTCGATTGATTTTATTTTATTTTATTCGAACGAGAAAAAATATAACTCCTCTCAAGAAATTGAAAATACGTTTACTATGAGATTTTGTTACTTTTACAACAAAATTATTTATTAGTCGTAAAAGCAAAAGTGGAATTTTAATAAAATTCAGTTTATCAAAGAATCGATAGTTGGCTAATCGCTAAAATATCAACGCAGGAAAATATACACCGAATAAATTGCCACCGTTTCAAATACATCTATCGATTAAAAATGATCGTAAATTCAGTCTATTTAATTACAGCTTCTCCAAATTGAAACACGTTGGATGTTGAATAGACGTACGCAGTTATCGCTATCGAAATCGTCGATCGCTCTTACTTTAGGCTGGGGATAGTCAGATGAGCGTCTCCTCCGAGGACTGGTCGGAAAGACGCGAACATGGCGGAGTTGTCGCAGCGGAACCGAGGATCGGACCGTGGGGATGATCGGCGTCCGAAGTCGGGGAGAGTCAACCCCCGGTCTGCGATTCTCAGCAGGAACATTCCTCCTCCCTCGGTAATTCGCGACCCAGCGAGTCCTGGGAATTAAGTAGTTCGAGGTTATTGTATCACCTTGTGACTCGGAGTTTCGTGTCGCTATTGAAGAATATCTGGTATCAACTCAACGGTTAACGATGATCTTCTCGACTATCTAACGAGATGTACGTTTTAGTAACGGAGCTTCGAGGCGTACAAAAAAGCACCGGTTTTTTTTTGTTACGAAATTTACTTGGAAATTAATTTAAAAGTAATCTGGCGACGAAACATCAGCGATGAAAAACGAGTCGAATGTCACGAATCCGATGCTTAAACTTACTTTAAACTTACTTTAAACCCGGGATATAATTAATTGTGAACGAACCTTTCTGATCTCCGCATCCTCGGGATTGTTCAAGTTTGGTTTTGGCGGTGAGAAGGCAATTTTTTCGTACGGTATCGTTCCTCTACAAAGCGCACTCGGATCCAAACTAAGCGCAGCTTTCAACGTGTTTTTCTTAACGATGCCATTGATGTTACTCGGACTTCCGTTTCTATTGCCTGGCGCAGTGTCCGTCGCTGCGTGACTCGGAGAGGATGTGCGAGTGTTGGGCGACGAGGAAACAACATCCGGTGGTGCTCCGGAAGATTGCGTCAATATCGAGTCCAAGTTCGTATCCGCGGTTGTGTCGCTTTGACGAGAAGGTAACGGCGATTTGGGATCGACAACTTTGCTCTCGTCGTTGCTTCCCGGGTTTTGGGAACCTTTGGATTCTTGATTCGACGATGACAAGGCAACGGTTTCGTTAGCGTTCGACGCATCTTCGATGTTTGGTTGAGATCGATCGTGTTCCTAAAAGTTATATTAAATTAAGATAGATTATTTATCGAGAAGACAAATTGGATTTAATATTTTATTCTTAAAGTTAAGATTCGACTTTATATTTTGCGATAGTTAAACGGTAAGGACTAAACAAATAATTGCGACTATCGTCGATTATATTCGAATAATTTTTTACGAAAGATTTGCTTTTCGAGTTATTCTTTTATTATCGCGCCTTAATAAAATCGATGCTCTCTTTGCTTTTCGTAAAGTTTCGTAATCGATATTATCAATAGTTGCGACATCGATAAATCTAATTATAAAAATAAACAAATTCTTCGCCCTTGTTTTTAGTTTATTCCGATACGAGGAACTTATAATCCGAATATACGTAAAATATACGATAAAAAAATTGAATTTGCGTATATTAATCTTTGATAACTTCAATCGTCTGTAATAGTACTTTTTTAAAACTATAGTTTCCGTGCGTTATCTTTTAAAATTTGTACTTCGGGTGTTGTCACTCGATAAAATTTTTTAAACGCACCAAACACCGAAATCGATTATCTTCTTCCAAACATCCGATCCTATTCCCTCCTCGTTTATTACATAAAACTCTTTGCAAGCTAATAATTGACTAACCGTATTGTCGCAGACGTCGTTAAGGTCGTGTTCGTCCGGGGTTCCCGTGTGCAAGTGAAAATGCTCGCGAGGTGGCGAATCCTCTGGACCGAACGCAGCATCCCTGCGGAAATTGTTGCGGTTTTCTTGGTCTTCGGAAGAGTGTCTGAGCGACGCGTAGACGATTCCTGGTGGCTGGCCTATGCGGTATGTGGCGGGCCGGAAATTCAGACGTGGTTGCATATATGCGCCTCCGTCTAACTGAGTTGTTATTCAAAATATTATCATCGTTATCGCGTTATCGTAGCATCTTCCTTTCTTACATTAAGGCCTAGAGCTGGAGGGTATCGGAATAAATAGCAACGATCGAGTTCTTTTACTCGAGGAATTATTGTATTTTTTTTCTCGTTTGTCTGGAGTTTCGAAGGAAAAATGCTTAAATCGATCAAAAATTTATGATGGGAGATTCACATTGAACAACAGTTGTTAATATACTTTTAATAGATTTATTTCATTGCGTTATTAAATATTTCGAATTAAACATCATCCGTTTTGATATTGGATATATTCTTATAACGATGGATGAATTTTTTTAACTTAACCAGCTAATTATTTTTTTAATATATACATTTAATTGAAATAAAATGTTTTAAAAATATAAAAAATTAAAAAATATCACACTGTTACAAAATTATAAATAAAAATCTTATCCTTTGATTTTCTTAGATATATAAAATTATCGTTTGAAAAATATTTCCTCGCATTTGTCACTTCGAATACGATATTTTAAGATAGTCGAATCCAAAAAAAGTTTAATTAGTATAGAAGTATTATTTTCTCGATAAAAAAATTCTAAAGTTAATAACGAATTAAAATACGTATAGTTCTCAAAAATAATATTAAATTGTAACGTATCAGGTTAAGTATTATAAAGAATTTAATGTAATTTTAATTGTAATGTTAATTGTAGCAATCGTTTAAACGTTTTAAAGAAATAAATAAACCGAAAACGATAAAAACTTACATCTGCGTGCATATTTATACACTCTGTTTCAGGATCTGGTCGCATAATCGTAATTTCACGTTCGCAAATTGGTAAAAGATCGTAATTAGGAGTTGGGTGATTAATTACATCTGGATCCTGAAATCATATAGTTTCACAAATTTTTTATAATCTGTACGTCTTGTAACCTTACGTAATTTCTGTACTAAATTAAGTTTAAAATCCAGAGGATTAACTTCAATATATTTTTATTTATTTTATTAAAAAACTTGTGTATAAGTAAAAAATTTAATATATTATTATTATTGCACTCTTAGAAAACAAATTATTTTAGATATACATCCTCGCAAATATTATATATTTATCGATTCAATTATTTACGATATATTTGTAGAATTACAGAAAAATGAAAAGAGACAAATAATTTATAACTTTTAAAGCAAAGAATTTTCGTAAAGTCTCGATCGAGTGATTCAAAGAGATCGATTTAAAAGCGTTTCTTTATTTTAATTATTATCATCGTACGTTTTGAAACTAGTTTTGAAAAGCCAAACTTAGGAAACGAATACAAGAAGATCAAATATCAGACCTAAGTAAAACTTATTAGCTTATCACTTGGCAATATTGCGTTAATTTCACAATCCGTCGGTCGTTTATCGCATTTCGCGATACGGACATCAAAAGCTAAGCCTCCGCGTCTCGTACTTAAAAGGCACCGCAGCCTCGTGAGAAATGCACACCTGTAAACAGTAGCCTATCCTCTCGACGATGGTGGTGAAACTGGGTCGTTCCTCCGGGTGCGGATGCCAACAGCGGGTCATGACTCCGTAAATCGGATCTGGACAACCCGCGGGTCTTTCCAAGCGGCCGCCGCTCGTCACCATCGACATCACCTCCCGGTTCGCGCATCCGGTGTAAGGCATGTATCCGAAGGACATGATTTCCCAGAGCAATACACCGAAGGCCCTGAGATTACATCGGTTATCTTGCATTTCGTTACTGGATTAAATTGGGTCGTTTCTTTCTAAAGCACTTCCCAAGCTTTTTTTTTTATAGCGGTGATGTTTATCGCGTCTTTTTTTTTTAACGAGAGACAACTAATAACAATGTACTGAATTTTATAAATTTTATCGTGCCGTAAATTCCTAATAAATGGTGCAATATTTATTATAGATATTTCTTTTTTCCCCAACATAATAAAAATTCTATCAGCGTAAATATTTTTTTTCTCCTCGGTCGATACTTTTTAACACCGTTGTAATTTCAAACAAAGTAAATTTTAATAAATAAATTAACCCGGTTAAAATCTGCTCTACGTAAATGTCGTAACGTAATGGTCTGAGTTTGCGTTTGCGATTACTTTTATCGTTAATTTTGTTTATTTTTAAAGCGTAGTTCTTTCCGCGCATACAACAATTAAGCCATCCTATAAAATATTATGCACGTTCGAGCGAATAAAATACTCTACGGATATCAATTTTTTTAAACGAATAATTACGAACTTAACCGAAAGTAAAATCAAGAATAACTTTCACGAAAACGAATGACCTACCAAACATCGGTCTTGGTCGTGAAAATACCATCGAGAAAACTTTCGGGAGGCATCCACTTAATAGGCAGCATCGCTTTTCCGCCCTTCCTGTAATAGTCGCTCCTGTAGATGTCCCTGGCCATCCCGAAGTCCGCGATCTTAACGACGCGTCCGGGTTCCTTGGAGGTCAGTAGGCAATTCCTCGCCGCGATGTCTCGGTGTATGAAACGAGCGTCTTCCATGTATTTGCAGCCCTTGGCGACGTCGTAAGCACACATGATCAAGTTCTGCATGGTGAGAGCCGTTTGTCGATCCTGGACCAAAATTTGTAAGATGCAAGCTCGTCTCTGTTCGTAAATTGAAAACACGGGAAATCGAACTAACCGGTCGCGGTCTTTCCTCCCGCAGGAAATTCTTAAGATCACCACCTGCCAGGAGTTCGAGTACGATGTACCGAGGATGTTTGTCGAAGGATACCCCGATGAAGTGGACGATGTTCGGGTGATTGAATTTGCTCATGATTAACGCTTCCATCATAAAGTCGGCCTCGGCTTGGGAAGATGACAAGGAAGGCAGTGTTTTCACAGCGACCGGATGTTCCTCGTTACGTCTGTACTTGTACACACCTTGGAAAACCTCGCCGAACGCGCCTTGACCGAGAGGTCTAAAGTGGAAAATGCGAAGGGATTTTAATCGATTGGCTATTCGATAAAATGTGACAAAATATTTTACCCGTTTCCTACCGATGTCGCGATTTAAGGAATACTTACTTCACCAAATCGATGTTGTCTCGGGGTATTTGAGGCAGGTCTTTGAAACTGTAGAGATTTCCAGCGAATTCGTAGTTCGGGTTGAATTCGGTCATCATACTGTCGGAAACGACTCGTAATGCCGTCAATTCTGTACCATTGCCAAACATTACTTGACGCCTTCGTAACAAGGCTTTACGATTTTGGTAGCGGTTGTCTGAGGAAAAAACGTTGAACCATCTTTTATACTTTTATATACGTACGATTCGGTGTGCTATACATTTACGATTGGTGCATCGATAACTCTTTTATATACGTATAACGTATCGTGTTCGTACTCACACAATAGAAGACAGAGGCCAGAAAAGGCGATTACTAGACTGATGCTTACGATTATGAGAATAATCATAAAAGTTTGATGCGTTACGTCCGCTTCACTTGCCACTGCGAACGAGATTTAAAATTACTTTTATTAAGATGACGAGATAAATAGAAGTCGTATAAATCGTTTTTTCTATTAGATTTTGCACCGTTATATCTCCGATATCGATGAAAAACGTATTATATTTTTACATACATATAGAATTTATCGTTTTTACAGGCATTAAAAACTAATTTGTATTAAACTATCGAAATACTTCTTAAACGCACTTTAAGAAAATGTAACGAAACTAAGCTAAACGAAACTATCATTTTTCATAAGCCAATAAAAACTTCATTATATTTATTTCTAAGATAATAAAATAAAATATTTTTCTATTTTATCGCTTATTATAAAAACGCTTTATTGTATTATATATATATAAAAGTCTACGATTATTTTATTTCTTATTAAATCTTATTTCTAGTTTCGTCCATAATTTATATTCATTAAATCGTAGGTATCGAAGATCATGCGGTACAATAGTTAATAAAATTAGAATATTGAGTATATATAAAAAAGTTGTAAATTATTATTCGTCGCGATACAAAACTGTATTTAATACACGTAACTTTTATACCGATCGCATCTTACTTTTATATATTTTATTGGTTATAATAATATTATTTCTATTAAATTAATATTGTAATATGCTTTCATGCGATTATCATAGAAAATTAAATACGAGGAAATTGAAAATTAATTATTTAAGTTTTATTAATAGATATAATTGGATAATACGAATACAAGCGAATATTAAATCCATTATCAATAGCAAATTATATTTTTATCTTAGTTTATTAATAAGCAATTCTCTTTACTTAATGTAACAAAATTATAAATTATTTAAATTAAAACTATAAATAGTTTATTCAACGCGTCGATTTTGTCGTTCTTACTTACTTCCAATATTTCACTAAACAAAAATCAATTTTTCGCAAATGTGTTTCGAAAAATACGCGAAACGTATCCGTGAAACATCGTCAAATAAGATAACGAGTCATTTACATCAAAGCACTCTATAACTTTAACGAAAGAAACGATAAAAGCCAAGTTGACTCACTTATGCAGGATTTCGAGTCGTTGCTAAGTTGCCATCCGGTCGGGCACAAACAGCGAGTCTCGCTCAGATGCTTATCAACAACGATGCACCGGAAATTACAGCCGCAGCCGCTGACCGCGGGGATGATGAAGACCTCCCCTGGACCCGCGTTCGCCTTCTCCAAGTACGAGACGTGCAGTAACTCCGAAGCTGCGTAAGAGTATCCGCCTTCCCCGTTCCCGGATTCCACGTGTCCCGTACCTCCGCCTACGAATGCAAAACCAATCCATAGCTCGAGCGAACAAAATCATAAGGGAGTTATTATTTTATAGGAAACATTGCCTTTTAATTGCGTACGATCGACGAAGAAAACGGTGATCTCCCCCCGACAAAACGGTGATCGCGATACAGCCAATAAATCAGGAAATAAAAACTTACCTGCGTATCCGCCTCCACCGCCCCCGGATAAACAACCGCCACCACCGCCACCGAAACCACCGTCTCCGTGGCCCTTGCGATTAGCACCGCAACCAACGCCTCCGATTCCGCCCTTCGTCAAAGCCATGCCGTTGGCGACTTGGCTCGACTCGTTGCTTCGAGAGGGAATCCAGCCTCCGCCTCCGCCTGTAACTCCAAAATCGCATCACCGTTCCTTTATTCTTCTCTAATCGACGATAAGGAAGATTTACGCTTCTGGGTACTTCTTACGGGGTAATTCGCGATGGTTATGGATTTGCTAAAATTATCGCTCGACTAACGCAAAGTTGTTCTTCGATTTCTTACGAATACTGATTTTTGGACGACGTGTAATCTTTTCAACCGTTCGCTGAGGGAACGATCGAGTATAAAGTAGACGTACAATAGCTCCGCATCGATTCGCGAGCTTAAAAAATACGTAAGCCGAGGTTCGTGAAAATGTATAGGTGAATCAACGGAGGTAAATAAACGTGTAAATAAATAAATAAATATGTGCATTGCCGAGTAATCGAGCCGAATGTAAACGGAAGGTTTACCCGCATCGGTCGACTTAAAACCGTATAAGCCGATAATCTCGTGAAAGAAGAGAACGAAAAGATCAGCGTTCGATTCACATTGAAAATATTCACTCGGAAAGGATTACAGCCACGATTACGGTATTTGACATTCGGTATCGGATCACTCACCGGCATTCTTTTTAAAGGACACACCGTTCACGGGACTCCGGTCGAATGGCAGCACACCTTTGCCGTGCTGGACCCCATCATCGTGGAACTGGGTGGGTCCGAGTCCCCCTCCACCTGCGGCTATCAGTAGCGGCACTTGTTCGCCGTTCGGTTTCAGCTGTAGCAAATTGGAGAGGATGGGTAGAGAATGATTTGCGGGTCGGATGGATAAGGTGAACTCGATCGATGGGTTTGAGACGGTAATAATTTTCCAATTTTCTTGATTAAAAAATTTTGCTACGGTGGAATTTTTACCTTTGGAATATACGTCTTAGAATTTTATAAGCCGTTTTAAAACGATCACCGGTGAGTTGGAATATTTCGGGTATTTCAAATATTTAAGAAACGGTTTACGTCCGGTCTTAAAGTCGAAATGTCAAATATATTTTTTATGCATAATTTGACCTGCTGAAAAATATCGACGAAATATTAAACACTTGATTTTTTTTTCATTTTACCTTACAAAAATAACATTTGAGCGCTGCCGTTTTCTAAATTGAGAATACATGATATTTTTCTAATATCGCGAGTATTATATTTTTACGTATAAACATTTTATAAATTCTCGAAATCCAATCCATTTTCTCTTACGCGTACTTATAAAATAAGTTTCGCTCGTGCGACGCGATACATTTGACTAAACGAATTATTCCGGATAATAAAGTTTCAGATTTGATTTAGAGTTACGATAAAATAAAAAAAAAAATGTTTCGTTATTTTCTAAAAAATTCTCCCGCGCTTACAAAAATAATTTATAAACGATTACTCACAGTGAAAATATAAGTGGCACCTCCACCACCTCCACCCCCGTCTTTCAGTTCGATGTTTTTCACTTGACGAACGATCGACATGTACTCGTAAGAAGAATTAAAACTGTTCGATTGTTGGCAAGTATCGTTCTTCGATCCTAAACTCTGTAACGATTACATTTATTGGAGAAATTTTTGCAACGGCGTAAGACTTATGAATTTATATTCTATGCGTGTCTGTGAATATTGATTGGAATATTCAATTTTGAAGTTTAAAGAAAAGAGACAAAGGTAAAAATGTTTTTGCGTTTTCGAAAACAATTAAAATTTTAATCGGTTCTTTATAAATTAGTTTATTGGAGCGTAAGTTTATTTCAAGGATATTTTTTAACAAATTCGGTGTACTATTAAAGCAAAGAAATTAATTGTACAAAATAATATTTTACGTAGAAAATTTAATTAAAACTGACAACTGACGTCCGAATCTTGTATTTGTTTATATTTTTTGTTCGAAAACGTAATAACTTTGTTGCCTTATTTATCCAATCTATGGTAAATCAACCTCGTACGCGAATTCACATTTAATTTAAAGACTCGATCCGAATCAAGGATTCATTTTGAATTCTCTTGAAAATACTCGGACGGTTTATTCGGCTTTATCGGCAAAAGATAAAATAAAAACGGAACTCACCTTCGGACAAGCGTCGGTTCCAGGCTGACCAACCATGAAGTACAACTGCTGACCCTTTTCCAGCTCCACGACACCCCGGACCATCGTCCCCAGGGTAATGCCCATCGTAAGTGCCCCGGTCCCGCCCCTCGCCCCCATAGCGATTATTCTGCAGGAGAGAAAGCAACGTTCGGACGATGATAAGATCGTTCGATTCCGTCGCGGTTATCAAACGTTCGGATCCTCGATGTTTGCGAGAATTCGCGATATTTTTCAAAGTGGACGGTAGAAGCTACTTCGTAGTTTTCTAAGTAGCTTTAAAGCAACTTTAAAAAGCTTT
The DNA here is from genome assembly GCA_018907195.1 of Dolichoris vasculosae. Classification (NCBI taxonomy): domain Eukaryota; kingdom Metazoa; phylum Arthropoda; class Insecta; order Hymenoptera; family Agaonidae; genus Dolichoris; species Dolichoris vasculosae. Next base: position 5,437,771 of record JACCHY010000015.1, read on the forward strand.
AAAAACTCGAATAATGTTGTGGAATTGCGAGTTTATTCGGAATTACCGTAATTTTTTATCGCGACGTGAATAATAAAGCTATGATTCGAAATCAACGCTACGATTATTTAACCAAAGTTACGTTATTCGACGAACCCAACTAAAAACTAAAATACGAACGCTTCAAGGTGGCTTTCGATAGCTCGATAAATTTGACATATTTCCAGCAGCGGAATATCGACGTTTCCATCTAAAGAAAGGCAAAATTTGAACGTACGTGAAGTAACCGCCTCGAGGTGCGATCCATCGCTGAATCCCCTTGAACCGAAGCACCGCGTCTCCTTCGTCGGAAGACGATCCGGATAAAACTTCCACATCCGTTCCATTATTGTATTCGGTGCATTGCTCGGGAGTCGGTCCGATTCGTCCGGTTTGCCCGCAAGTGTTGATCTCGATAACTGCGAAAATAATTTGGAGTTATTAAACGCGAGCGATTCTTTGATTCGATCGATGTTGTAAATTGCGTTTAAAGTTACGAATAAACGTAATAATTAAACGTTCAAAGTTAATTTAGATCGAGCGGTTAATTTACTTTTATAGATCTTTTTACGTATCGTTACCTTCGAGTTATAATATAATTAAAGAATTTTTCGTTGAATCATTCTTTTCGAGCAGTTTTACTACGCGTCCATCGATTAATCGAAACCAGCTAAAATTGTACAAATTTCTTTATATATCCGCAACTAATTTTCTCGCTTCAAGGTAAATATTAATCTAATTTATTTCAATAATCGGTAACGAAAGTAAGTCGATAAAAGAACCACTTAATATTTGCAATTTGTATCGTTAGTTCGGTATTTGAATTATATTTGAATTGAATTTTCCAATATGTCAACAAATTGATATCCGTGAGTACTGGAAGGACTCGGTACGTTAAATACTTGTACAAAGTTTGGAATAATAATAAATAGATGGATATCGTGCTTAACTTTGGGATAACTTTGTTGGTAAAAAAAACTTACCAGTTTCATTGGTAAAGTCCGGATGTTTAGGTGGTACGAGACCCCATGCAGGAGTTTTCCGATCGTAGTAATTGTAGTCGCCAACAACTTCCGGTGGTACTCCTAAGAATAATATTTCTGCTAAGAATCAATTGACTTTTGTAAAGGAACTATAAACGAACCTTCTTTCTAATTTTATACGGATAAAATGTTATAATAGATGGTTTTGATTTTAAATTTATACCAAACTGTCGATAAATTTATCTTCTTTTTATCGATATTTACTCTTCGGTTCGACGCATACCGTCAATATTTAGCTACGGTAATTTATGATAGTTATATTATAAAAATAATGCGTGGAAGCTATTAATAAAATACATAATTAAATTAAATCTTATTTCGAACGTTCGAATAGAGAAATAAACGAATTCGGTTAAGTTTTCGAAGTAACGCTCGATTTTTTCTTCGTATCCGATGATACAACTTTAACTACGTGTTTACGATACGATATTCCGTGAATTATTTAAAAAGGATATACGTATTCTTATAACTTTTACATGTCCTACTTATATTATTATTAAAAATGTTACAGAAAATCTTTGCCATAGTCTTATTTTTCAATTTACTTTTAGTAGATCGTAATCCTTCAATTATGCATTATACTGCGGAGCATAATAGAATATTGCAATATTATACTATATTATAATAAAAGCATAGCTCTTACAACGGAGGAATGCAATTTTCCATCCATTATTATAAAAAAATGAAACGATAGAGTCGGGACGGATACGCATGTACGGTACTAAAATTCGTTGTTGCGTTACTCGACAAAGTCATTAGTCTTTTATGTGCTTTTGTCCTGAATCAAAATATCTTTTGAAAAACTTGGAAAAATGCAATCGCGATTTATTTAGAAAGAAATATTTAATATATTTTTATCGAAGATGGCAAATTTACGATTTATATTCTATTTCGATGATATCGAGTCTCACGGATGTTAGACCGTGAAAATTGAAAAGGAATGAAAGTTCAAATTTTCGAAAATTGTGTTTTTTACTGAATTTATGCTGATAATATTGGATATTGATTAATAAATAATTACGTTAAACGAATAAAGCCCTAGATTAAAATAAATTAAATTTTTTTTAGCTATTACGGTAATAATAATGATATTTTGAGTTACCGTTTATTCGTATCTAATCTTTGATAAAAATAAGTTTACCAATATCGATGCATTAGTTGAATACATTTCAAATTTTCTTCCTAGTAATTAGTTAGATTCAGGTTATATAAATACTGACCTACATTCGTTATATTTACTTTATTTATTTTTAAATCGAAAAATTGTTCCGAATCCTGACTTTGAAAAGAAAAATGTTTTCCGCGTTACCGCAAATAACGAAAAGCAAGTAAATAAACGAATATAAGTAATTGACTCGGTACGAAAAATGGTTCAAACGCAATATTCTACGTAAAAATTTTGCTCGAATTCTGAAAAATGAAAGAGTTAGATTTGCGGAACAGGCGGAGGTGTAAATGTGATTTTAAAATAGATACCGGGCAAAATAAAACGCAAGAGACGGTACTTTAAAATCCATGAAAATAATCGAGTATTTCTTATTTTTGGATCGGTTAGACGATTATTATTAGCTTTAATTTCTATAAAGATATTTAGAAGTCTTAAATTTGAAAGCAATATTGCATCGCGCGTCGTAATTTAATTAATTTCGCGAGCGAACTCACAATACACAAAATCACTTAGCTGTTATTTATTATTTATCACGCGCGTATTTCAACAAACAAATCTCGACATTCACGCGCAAAATGATTTATCTACTCTGTAAATTTAATATTAATTTTCATACACTTTTGCACCTCGTTTATACGCTGTCGCGTCGATAACTTTGCAACGATACCTCCCATTATTTACTCGATCAATCCTTATTTTTCTCAAACGCGTAACAAGATATTCCGTCTCTCTTCCGCATTTCCATACAACCCCGTCCTTTCACACACTTTTCCGACCCCCCGAGCTCGACGCGGACGAAAGCGCAATTTATGATACGCGCATTACCCTCCGTACGCCATTGTAAGTGCATACCCTGCATACAATTACTCCGAGTGCGGATATTCCTCTACTCGAAACGGTAACGCTCGTCGTTCTCCGAGAGACGAACGCGCAGATACGAAGGTAATTACCAATTCCGAAACACTCGGGGCTGAGAGAGACGTCGTCGATGGCGACTCCACCCATAGGCGTGTAACTCTTCCTCGCCTCGAACTGCAGGAAGTACTTGTAGTGTATGTCGTGCAAAGGCACCACCTGACTGTTCCACGTGCTGCTCTTGTCCTTGAACGACCACCAGATGCGCTCGCTGTGATTTTGGTGAGGCTTCAATTGGATCAGGTACAGACCCAACGCCACCGTATGCGTCCCGTATTGATGGTAGAAGAAACGCACCTACGCGGAAAAACGGTCTTTACGTGTTAATCGATGTTCCAACCTCAGGGTCTTACGGTGATACACCGCGAGTTATAATCTCGAACGCGTTTATCAGCGACGAATCAGCGATAATAAAAGGAACATTTTCGTAATTCTTGAACGCGAGTTCCTTTTTTCTTTGTTGCTTGTGTAAAATAAGCAACACCGCGAACTGAAATTTATGCTCGTGCGATATTTGACAAATGTAGGGTAGAGTGGAAAATGTCGGTCACTAGGACATATCGCTTACACTCGCGGGAAATTCTTGGAGAATATTTGGATCGTGGTTTCAACGCGAATTTATAGCAGTTGCATCGGATTATTAAAAAATCGCGAGAGGTAAAATTTTTGATGATTAGTTCGCAACCGAATACTTTCCACTCGTTCGTGATAAATCTTTGAAATCGATACATTCTTATCGCTTCGTTCGAAATGAAAAATACTTGGATATTTAAAGTAATCCTTGAAAAAAGAAAATATTATTATGTTATAAGGATTGTATATTGCGTGATAAAAATAACATTAAACTTCCATAGTCTTTTCGTTGGAGACGTGCGATATTATCCTGTTACGCGTAAAAATAAAACGCAAATGGCAGAAACGTAAAAGAAAAAAATGACGTTAAATGTAAAATTTTTTACTACCAATAACATACTGAAGTACGTACCCTGCAGGATTTGTAGTAAGGACTTTGAGGGTCGCTGTGATACGGCGGTGCTCGATTAAAAATAGGACTATTTATCGTTCCTTGACTTCCGTAATCGACTCTCCTCGACATGTCCACGTAAGCATAAATCCCTGCGTAAAATACGGGAAAATTCATCAGAAAAAAGCTACCGTTTACTTAAACGAGACATTTTTCATCGCGTCTCCAAAGAAAATTGAATTATTTTTCATTGTTGAGACGAAGGAAAAGGCAAAATTCGCTCAAACGATTAATTACCGCTGGCGTTCCGATAGGTATGATCGGTATTCGGTCCCATCCTCTCGTCCAGTGTCGGTCCATGATGGAGTGTCCAATTGATCGGTCTGTTCCTCTCGTTCGACCATCCGCACCAGCCGTTCTCGAAGTCGCACTTGGCGTATTCCGGTACTTTGTCTGTTGGAGCGTCCGTTGGTCGCATTATCGTTACAACGAGGTCAAAAAACAAAGGATTTTATTTTGCTGTAAGAAGACGCTCGTGGAGTGATACAAGGAGGAGCGAATGATTTCGGTTCAGTTGCGAGTGGATATTTTTTAAAAACCGAGCTTTCCCGAATGCGCTTGATTTTAAATGTACGGCGTTCGATGCAACTCGAGAATAATGCGACGGGAGTGATCGAGAATTTTGAGAAATGAGATGAACCGTCGACTCTTATGTACACTCTTAGAAATTTACGGTCGAAAAAGCTATTCCTTTTATAATAACAGAATCGCTGTTTTTGTAAAAAGAATTCGGTTTACGAGAAAGATTTATTATTGTTAAAGGGAAAGGTGGTGTAAAAACGTTAAAATAAAGGTATATTTTACGAATATTTTCAAATAAAAGGAGTTATTAGGTGCTTTTGAAGATTTCATATGTTTTATCGACGCTTTAAAGGAGCAAATTATTTGCGTAACAGAAATAATTTCGATATGCTTTATTTTTGGGTTAGTACTATTGATGTTGAATCGTGATATTTTAACTATTTTTGTTATGTAAAGCCAAGCTCGCGACGAAATTAAATAATAGCGTAATTTTAATGTAAAATAAAATTCGAGCGTATTCAAATTATTCAACCCGTTCATTTTATTAAAAAAAAAAACAACGTATACGATCGAACTGTGTTATTGAATTTATACTCTTATCCGAAAGAGAATATATTTATTTAGATCTATGTTAAAGATTGGAGCAATTGGTTGAATAACTTTAAGCTATTGCGCAAAGCATTTTTTTAAAAAAAGGAAGCTCCGAGAAAAACGAATTTAAAGTTTCCCACAGTCTGTGAAGGAGACCGAAGAATGTAATGTACTCCGACCGTAACATTTTAAAACTTTGAATTTTATTCGATCGAAACACATTTTACTACTAATGTTGTAATAAATAAATAAATCGCTTTATTTTGATGGTTTAAACGATACTTTTGGCTCGATATAAACAGAACTGATATCGAACGAAGGAAATTTTTGAATATTTAATTTTTTGTCGTTTCTTAAACGAGAATCCGATCGATTATTTAACGTGAAATTTTATTCTATCAATCGAATACGCGAATATTCTAAACGAATATTTAAATTATAAAAAGAGAATACAGAAATAATATTTCAAGAATCGAAAATCATAACTTTTTCTACTTGTACTTATATTCTTTTATAAAAAGTTTAATCCATGCTCAGTGATGACTTTCATTTTACGTTTTACAATTTAATGCGAGTAATGAAAACTTACTTAGGTTTAAATAAGAAATTAAATTTACTTACAAAAGAGATTAGCTTTATTCAAAGAATAAATATTTGCTCCTTAATCTCTTACTAGTGAAAATACGATAATTAACTTATGTTATTTAACGCGTATGAATATGTATTTTTAAAATAAAACAAGCAAAATTTATGAATTGATTATGTTTACGAAAAGCGAGAAACTACTTTATTAAAGTGATTCTAATTAGGTTTAAGGCACTAAATGTGAAAGACGAGATGAAATTCATTATATTGGTTTAATTATATTGTTAATTTAAAAACTCATTAAAATAAGAGACAATTTGTCCGCGTTGGCAAAGAAAATAAATGCAATAATTTATTAAAACTAAACTATTAAAAATTATGAAAAGTTATCCGTTCGCATAAATAAACCGTGTAAGAAATTATATGCTAATTTATAAAAGCGTTTAAGATCCTATATAAAAACTACGATTATTACGCGAGAATCAAATTATTATTTAAAAAATAGAACGTATCGTTAAAAATTAGAGAACGTGCGATTCCATAATTAAAAAATAATATATATTTTTAGATAAACTATTTTCGCGACAATTGAGCATAATTTAATTTAAATAACATTGAAATTAATCTATGTAAAGTATCGATGCTTTTACTCGAACAAATTATTTGCAAATATCTGTATTTTTTAAATAAACGACTCTTTGTGTAAATTTCTAAAACAAGTTTGCTTCCCTTATAATTTCTTTCAAAAATATTCAACGAACTCGTTTAATTTATTAACATCGCAAATGATTGGAACGCTTTTAATATAATTTAAAAATAAAATATAAATACCGTTTAAACATCGCATTCAATTTACAAGGTACGCGGTTTATTTTATATTTAATCGTAAATTTTCATCGAGATTCACGAGTTTCGTGCTCAGCACGGTTATCGAATTTTCAACTTTGCATTTAATCTTTTTGTATATTGTAATACGACATTCTAGAACAACGTTACAAGCGGGCTTTTATTTTATTCAGACTCGTAATTTAATTTTGAAACGAGTCCACGAAAATCTGCATCGAAAGCATCCCCGACAATTCGAAAGGAAAATACCACTCGGACAAGAAAATATCGATCCGTTGTCTCGACTCACCGCACTCGTAAGTCTCGTCATCGCCATCGGCGCAATCAGCCGTGAGATCACACACGTGATCTCGTTTCAGGCACTCGCCGTTCGCACATCGGAACATACGATCGGTGCATTCCCCGTGGAAGAAGGTTCCAGACTCCGGGAAACAGTCGACCAGTCGGATGCTGTCGACGCCGATGCTGGAATTTGGGAAGGGGACGACCATCTCGAGGATGATTTTGAAGTTCTGGCTTATGCGTCCGAGATTGAACTTGGTTGTCTCCCACCTGTGGACCAATTTTTGAATAGCGTTCGGTTCGGATTGTCGAATTTGCAACCGTCGAATATAAATTTACAATGTGCGCGGGACGTTAAAATTTATGGTATGGACGTGAAACGCTTAAATGTTATTTGTATTTCGAGAGAGCGAGGATAAAAATACCCATCGAAATTTCATCGCGTGTACTTTTACACTTATGAAATTAATTTTTTTCGTAAATTATCTTTTCACATTTTAAACGCGAACGCTTTTTTTTTTACTACGAGCTTTATAAAATTACTTTACGATAATTATTATTTTCTTTCGCTTTTCGCATCGACTGTTAAATTATTACTTTTTCATTCGATCACTGCATTATTTTAACGTAATATTTTAACGTAATAGTATCGAAATTTTCCCATCCGTCCGTAATACGTTAAAAGACCGAACTATGATTCGAATAAATTTGAAACTGAAATAATTTCGAAAATTGTAGAATTATGCAATTAAACGCTTATTTACATATTTTTATTTATGGTTCATTTCATATTAATTAAAAGTCTCAGTTAAAAAACTTCGTCTGAAACTTATAGTACATTATGAATAAATATTTACGCCGAAGAAAATAAATATCGTTTCAGCTTCGAAGTAATTTTCTTCGACTCGAATACGTTTATAAAAAAAATCAATTAAAACTTGGAAATTATGTTAATTATTAGCTTCGCAGTGATCAAATATTATATTTTATCGGACACAACAAATAGGAATATACACGTTATTTCAGGAAATTTTAATCTCAAAGTTTATATTGTAAAATTGCTCAAGTTTCTTCTATGAATGCTCGTTTGTTGAACCGTTTGCAACTGAAAATGTCGAGAGTATCGACAGAATGTAATTGTAATTGACAAAATTCCAATAACCTTAGCATCGACAACAATTTCGTAAAATTCGATATTTGGAGCTTCAAAATTCATTCGTTACACGCATCGAGCGTCATATTTGTAATATAAATCAACAAGTAAATATTATCGTAGAAATTTATTTGAGCATCTATTTTAATTAAAATTACACGTATATATATTGATCGAATATAACGTAAATCGTGAGTTCGCGTAATTAACCGTTGAAAAAATATAAATGCATTTTTAATCAACTCTTTTGAAATAAAAACAAATCCAATGAAAATATTAATTGTCTTAGAAAATTACCCCTTTAATATTTCTAATGATAAATCTCGCGAAATTCTCGACTGCTAAAACAACTACTACCGCAAAATACTAACGTAGCCAAGTTGTTCCCAGTTCGTTCGGCAGCCACGTAACTAGTTCTGTTGAAGGTTTCAATGATAAGGCTGATGAGTCCGTGCTTCATCTCGACTTGATAAAGCGCGAGCTCCAAGTAACAGTGCGAACGCGTGTGCGGAATAAATCCAGACCGCAGCTGACCCTCACCCGGTCCAGGCATCCATAGAAATTTCCCTGAAAAATTGTACGGTCAATTTTTTGTCGTTTAATTAGCAGCTTTTCCCTGAGAGCTGGGTTAAAAGAGATTAAAAGGGGTTAAAAGAGCTCGTTTCGTTTTCGAGAAATTAAACGGTTTCTCGCACAGCCATAAATTGTATCGACTAATCTTGAATTTCCGGAGGTACTTGAGTAGATGAAACGAGACGAAACGAGACGAAACGAGACGAAACGAGACGAAACGTTAATTAAGCTTCGACCGTTCGTTGCTGGCAGAGTCAAAAATTTAACATCCATCGCACCGATAGTTTCGAGAGAAGAGTTCGATCAAAGTTGGCATCGAACTTTCCATTTTGTTGAAGCGAGTAACTTAAAGTCTCACCTTTTCTCCGTTTGGTGGCGTCGGTGGTCGGTGCCATCTCGCTAGCGATGGGCGCCTTGGTGACCTGGAATGTGCCGTTCCAGAACCAATTGCACACCTTGTTGTCGAAGTCGCACTGGCCCAGGTCCATCGGTAGCAGCAGCTCCTTGAGGCTCGTCAACGGCGACCTTTCCGCCGACGACCCCTCCAAAAGCAGCAGCAACAGACACGACAACCTCCAGGACAACCTCCAGGACAACCTCCACGACAACCTCCACGATAACCTCCACCACCGCATCTCTCCAAAGGGTTCTTTGTCGTTGCTCGAGTTTCTTTCGGCTCCTCGCTGACAACCAAATTTGGGTTCGTTTCAAAGGATTCTAGGACAGGTTTCGAACACTCGCGCTTCCGATTTACAATGATAATTTACTTGTAACGTTACGGTATCTTCTTTCGTGTTTTTTTATGATTTTTTGTGATATTCGGTAACTAATTACGGATATTTTTTATAAAGTCTACAATTTTTGATAAACATTTACCGTTTAAAAAATCGATATCCATTTAATAACTTTTGTTGTTACTTTAAACATCGGTTTCTTAATATCTTAAGTAATTTACATTTTACTTTTAGAAATTGTTTCGAAAAAGGAATAAAAAAATATTTAAATAGATAAGTTTATTTGAATATATTTTCTAGCGCTTGGAAAAAATGTTATCGACTTAAAGTTCTAAATTTATATTTCAACTTTGATAAATTTAATAATTCTGGAGAGGAAACTTTTATTTATAAATTGAAATTTTTAAGTAATTACTGCCATTCTGAATACTTTACATTTTTCTAAAGAATCACTACATCGAATAAAAACTGATTCGAATATTGAACTAAAAATTTATATTTATTATCGCAAACGTGGTAAACTTTCATTGTACATTATTATTTTAATTAGACATATTAATTTTGCCGTTAATAAAATTAAGAGTTGAAAGTTAGTTAAGAGTTATAATAAATAGTTTCTTACTATCGTACCGAACATCTGGAAAGAATTAAGTTTTTAATGTATTCAATTATCGCAAGAAACATTTCGTCCTTAATTTCAAGTTTTCAGTTCTTGTCAAGATTTCAGAAAAAACCTTCTTTATATAGAAAAGTTTGGTATTGTTTAAAACTGTTACAAAATTAATAAATCGATCGTTTATTTTATAAAAAAAAATATTTATTCACCGAGAAAAATGGTTTTATAAATTAATTAATTTTAACTTTGATGAAAAATTCAATGTCTCCGTATCAATATATTTTACGATATTAACTTAAAACCGAGTTTAACTAAATTGTATTTAAAAGCGAGTGAATTATTATTGTTTAGAATTTATTTACAAAATTAAGATAATGAAAATAAAAGCGAGTAATCCATATATAAAAATTAACTCAAAATTAAGAAAGTATCGCTTTATTCTCGTTAAAATTTGTTTAACTTCAAGTAGAGTCAAATAAAATCCACTAAAGTGTTAAACAGTACATTTACTTGGAAAGTGGACAAATTCTATTAAGTAATATTTACGCATAAGTTTAAGAAGCTCGTTTCTAAATTAAAAATAAATTTCATTAAAATTTAAGATAAAATATTTTTGTATTAAATAAAATATATAAAATAATCACAAGCAAAATAATACACTAAATTTTACGATAAATTAATTTTATTATTTTTAAATATTTATTATAAATATACGAATGTATTGCATTATTAATCAGCAAGAACTAAACCATCGAAAATGATTTCGTTATTCTATTCTCGAAAACGAATATCTTCTCGAGAATAATCCCATTCAATTTGTATAAAAAATCTCGAAATTATTGATTTACTCGATGAAATATAAAACAGCGCGCGAACTTTCAAGCACGTTTAAAAAACTTTAAACACGTTTTTCTCAAAACTTTTTTATTCGTTTGTACGTACAGCTTCCGAACAAAGATTCAAATCAACTTGAAAAAATCGAAAATATATAAAATATTTATCGCTACCGGTTTTTTCTCTGGATAACTGTAAAAATGTATATTTTTCCATAAAAAAAAAATAAATCATAAATCGTGTATTTTTAATCTAGCATTTTCGAGATTTCGACTATTAAACATTCATTTTATAATGTTTGTTCCTTCGTCATTTTAAATTCCACAGTGAAAACTAACGCAAGAACTACTTTAAGAAAAATGAATCGCTCTTTCTTTTAAACACCGACTAACCTTTCGTCTCCTGTTGTCAGGATTCGTTGCAATTCGATACAATTCGCCGTAACCCGATAAAACTCGAGAAAATTCGAAGTACTCCAATCGGTTCGAGGTCAGTTTGATGTCGGATCACGAAATGGCCGGTTTCCGGCAGCCGCCTTCGCTGTTTTTCCAGCCGCCATGGACCCGAGTTTCGTTCCTCCGCTGTTCATTAGCCACTTCGCCCCCGCGATGTTACCCGTCCCTGCAACCGAAGAGCCGGAGTCGACGTCATGGGTCATTTGCTTTGTTTTGGTCACATGAAACATAAAGGAATCAACCTTGAAAATTTAAGACACAGATTAGTCGTGGAGGAAGAGTTCGTTGACTCTTTCTTGCGCGGATGTTGAGTATCGATTAATTAGGAAATCTGACGTTTAAAGTACTTGCACGAGTAATTGGTTCACGAGACGGTTCCTTTGTCGGCGCGAATGCGGTATTTTTAAATGCGACAATAATGCAGAGTATAAAATTCAATTTGCATGTACAAGTTCGTTTAATATTCAAATATTCCAAAATAAGGGGATGGTATTCGTGCAAATGGATATTCGATAAATACCGTTCGGATATAAAAACAATTATAAAAAAAAATTGTTCCCTCGTTAAAGTAATATTTTTATTTTGATATTTCGGCTGTAACTGATTTAAAAATAAGAAGCGGTACGAAAAATAAATGGCCAAAAGACAACGAATGTAAGAAGAAAATAATAAAAGCTGTGGAACGAACGAAAAAGGCACGTAATGAAAATTTAGTACACCTGCAAAAGTAATTAAAGACTAAGTGAACTTAAAACGATAATACTCGATGCATTTTGGAATCATAAGTTTGTGAATTACGCGAGATTCAGAAACGCCAGGAAAATAGAGAAAAAACTATCGTGTGAGATTAGATACCGATATAACCGGTAATTGAGTTATTTACTCCTCGTAAGGAATTATTTAAAGTAAGTGCATTACTTAGTTTGCAGCTATTTACCGAATAAATTTTTATAGAGATTGGTAAAACTCGTTATTGACGAAAAAATTATGACGAAAAGTGGTAATTGTGGGTAAACGTTTTTGTTATACATGCATTACACGTTACACAAAAGTTAACGATCGTTACTTTAAAATATAATAAATAAATAAATAAAATTTGAAATTACTTGAAATTTATGTTAAACGTAAAAGTTTTTTATTTATATTTTACGTTTAAATTATACTCCTCGCAATGTACAAGCGAAGTTGATTATTAGTCGAGATAAAAGTTTTTATGATTTATTTAAAAAATCTATTTGAAATGATCGTTATCAATGATAATCATCGTAAAATTAAAGTACATTAAACCGAATGGGATACTTCCTCATCGTTTAGTAACTGAAAACTTAGAAAACATTTTCTAAAGTCTTCTGAAAATAACGAGGTAAAGTAGTATTCAAAGTTCCATGATAATTTAATACTCGACTGTACCTAATTTTGATAATTATAAAAAACAGATATTCGATTAAACAGTAAGTCCCAATTTACGAGAATTAAATTGTATGGAAATAACGTAAACAATCATAAATTTCAAACAAAATAATTTTACTTATAACGAAGATTTCTTTGATAAAAACGTAATTTATTTTTTAAATTTACCAAATTTATGCAATTTTTATTATTACGTTTTAGAGAAGTGTAAAGTAGTTTTTGCATTTAAGAATTATTATGAAACGATAAACTTGTTTTAAAATATATCGTAGTTTATTACATTAGAAAATAACTTGTACGTAACGCGTGTAATAAAATAAAACTAAAAACGATTACTTAATAGTATTTTTGAATAAAAGTTTCAGAGAAAGATGTTATTAAAAAATTTTTAAAATATGGATATAATTGATTTACATAATTTCGTTATTGCTCTAGAAATTTTTTTCAATTAAATTATCAAAATTAGATTATTATAAATAGATAAAAGAAACTTGAAATAGCCGTTGAAAATATTAATATTTTTATGCCTTATATTTTAATAAACTAAAAATGTAAAAACTTTCACGATGTATCGAAAGAAAAAATATTTAATAATTACTTTACATAAAATTTTTTAGTTTAAACGAGGATCTCGATATTAATATAGTTGTGTTACAAAAAATAAAAAGTTTCGAGAATATTTAATGAAAATCTCCGAAGTACTCGATATAGATTAAAATAGTCCAAGAGTTCACTCGGACAAACTATTCATCAACGTTACTACTTATTCAACAAATATCGAACCTTAACCGTAACTACTGTGATTTTTCCAACTTTGTGGACCGGTGAAACGGTTAAAGTTAACTTACTTTTTAATCCGTAATATCTTGCTTCAAAATTACAGTATGTGCGAGTGTAATCGGAAAAGTTACACTACATAAAAGTTTAGAGCAAAAGAAAAATCTTTTTTTAAAAGAATAACGATATTCGGGAGTAAATTTCCTCCATTACCAAAGCAAAAATATTCATTTAATAATCGTCTGTATAACTTGGCACAAACGTTACGGTGCATACTTTAAACAACTACGAATGTCGTGTACAGAAGAAAGAGGAAACGTTGCTACGCTGTGAAATACGTACCTTAAATAACAACTGACACCATCGAATAATATCTATATAAAACATATTATAAACAGTAAAATCTAATCGAAAGCAAATATCACAAAAAGAAGAAAATCCTTCAATTTAAATTTTATGATTCCATAAAACACGGTTATTTCCTTCGTAAGTATCGAGTCAAAATACATGGCTGTCTAAAACAAACAACGCATAAAACGAAGGAACGAATTCACAAGCATCATCGAATCACTCAATTAAACGAAAAGGTACTCGCAAAAAAAGAAAAAAAAAATAATCGTCGAGGAAGCAACAGTTGGGCATATTCGCGCATAATAATCGCGAGGTTCGAAAGCACATCGATCGCGAGTCACTGGACGCGATAAGGAGCTCAAACTTGTTTCCTCCCACTCGAGTTGACCATCGGCTTTTCCTTTTTCCGCCCTGACTATTGAATTCACAGCCTCGCAGCTCCGCGTTTAGCTCCGCGTTTAGCTCCGCGCTTAAGAGAATAGAGGGGCGATTTTCCATTGTATACTAAGCAACGTTTGTTGACAGTGGAGGAGAGCTCATCTTTTTCTCGTGTGTTTTGCCGCTCGTGTAATTATATTTTCCATCTAACGGTCAAAGATAAGCGTGTAATCGTAATTCCCTGGGTATTAATAAAGTTTGTAAACATAGTTTGCATAAAACTGAACGATGAATCATTTACAGCATTTCGAAATAATTTTCTTTTTGTTTTCTATTACGTTGTATTTCGTTTACGATTTTTCGCGGATAATAAATACGAAAATTGCATTCTAGAATTTGCTTACAACGTTTCCAACGTAAAATTATTATTCTGAATTTCTTTTTTAACGAATAGCGAAAGATGAGTTAATTAACTTTTGCGAATTGAATTCTTAGTCAAAATTTCAAAATTTAATTGAGTTTACGAAAGACGATCGAGTATCCATTGAAATGTGATATTTAATACCATCGCGTGTATAAACAACTCCATACTCGTAATTTTTAAAAACAGTATACTTTGATAACTAAATCTTCCAAGTACGATTCCATGATATAATACGAAATATTAATTTTCACGAGCGAGAGATATCGAATTAATGTTTTTGAACTTATGAAGTGTGTACTATAAATTATTACGTATAAAAAAAAAACTTTACGCAGATACGAATATTATTACGTATATCATCGTGTTTTAAAATAAGAATAGACTTTGAGTCGGTAATGAAATTCTGGAATGGAAATTTCAAAACACCAAACATATTCCTATTGTTAAAAGAATACGTTCGTCGAAACCTTTTAAAATGAAATTATTCTTTGCTAAATATATAATGTTCCAAGCATCGAGAAAATATTTCAGTAGCTTCCAATGAATAGAACTATTAAATCTAAAAATATTGAGATGAAAATAAAGCGTCCCGATCGATAAATACTTTCTTCTACGAGGCAATAATAAGGGATGGATTCTTAAAAAAAGTGTTTTTAAATTCGCAGGAGAAATTTTTCAACAAACAAAAGATCCGATTCTCGGGAGTCGATAAATACTTGATGCCACGATACGTCAATTAATAAGAGAGCAAATTTATTTTTTTAAGAATCACCGCGTAAAGCATCGAGGCTTTAAAAAATATAAGACTGTTTAAATAATAAACTCTACGCAGTTGGTAAATTTAAAAAAGGGGTTTTCTCGTTGTAAGAGGTTTCCTTTTTATACACGTCTCATAAAAAAGAGACTGGAATAAACTTTGTGGAAGAAGTCGTAGAAAAGTGTTCCTCGTCGTTGTGTACGTGCGAAGCTCTCGAAGAAAACGACTTTGTAATCGAGGTTGTCGTTGACTATGATAAAATAATTTCTCAAACTTTCTCGCGAGAAACGTATAATCACAATTAACGATGAACGATTATTTTATACGTTCAAAGCATAATTATTGTATTTCGAAAAATTCAACTGTATTCAGTTACCTTTAGAAAACGAAGTAGTACCTTTGCAACTGCGAAAGGATAGGTATAATTTTACTTTTACGCTTTTCAGACTTTATTTATAAGAAAATAATCAGAAACGTTTCATCTCGTTTTTATTTCTTGAATATCATTAGTGCTATTGAAGTTTACAATTGATTTTTCGATTCGGTTTTTACGTTGCTCTACGGTTAATAAATGACAAACTGTGTCACGAGTATAGCGAAGCTATAAACTAGTCCTCCTCTTAAAAATTAAAGTTTAACACGGCATTCGAGTCGAAGATTTCTTTTAAGCTTGTATCATACTTGTAACATCTTAAGGATTAAACTTAGGTTATATCGGAGGGTGAAGGGAAGAAATTTATATATTTTATTTAGCCGTGGAAAAATGGATCGATCCTTTAACGCAAAGTTTTGCTCACCGATCCGTATAACACAATTTTGCTCTATCGAAAAGGACCGAAGAAAAAAAAAACCAGTCGGTCGAATTCTCGGTAATATGTAAATGTAAAACTACCGGTTTTTTCCCCCCTCGCCTTCGAAAAAGCAGCTTATTCGACAAATAAATTAAATAAATTTCCCCTCGGCTATTTTCCGACTTCACTTTACCAATTTACATCGCTCCTTCATAATTAATTCAATTTCTCGCGCGAAGACCACCGAACGCGAATATCCCGTGAGAGAGGGAGAGAGGAAGCAGTAGCAATCGGCCAACGTCGAACATCGGAAATAGCATAACCGCTTCTCCGATATTTCTTCATTTCCGGCTCGGAGCAAACGTATCGCGTCAATTTCACCGAGATGCATATCTCCTTGTCGCTCGATAATAATCGAGCGAGATTACCATTCAACGCTCGGTTCCATCGCTCACCAACTAATTCCAACACGCGACGAGAACATCCGCAGGAGAAATTCACCGGACACTCGGTTTCGTCTTCGTTTAGGCTACACGCGAACTTTACTTACTTTATCCCGACGACCGACGAATTACGCCTGATCACGTTCTTCGTAAAATGGTAATTCGCTTTTGTTGCGATTGAAAGGTGAAGCGGTGAGCGAGTGGGAAAGATATTTCTATGCGTGGAAAGTCATTTTCCTTTGTTAGATAACGCGTACGTTTCGATTCGTGTCGAGGGCGAACGTCTATCGCATCGTTAGCGATGATGAATACATTGTTTTTAAATTGTCGGTGTAGAGCGACGAGTAAGACTATTCGCGATGGATTTATTCCGTCGATACGATATCTGCTGATTTCGTGGTTTTTACGGTTAGCGTGGATTTGGTTTTAATGATTTCGGGGCGAATTTTTTTACCGAGATTCAATTTGAACGAACGATAAGTATCCGGTGGTGCAAAGATTCATTAAACACTCGCGTGACGGTATTCGAAAGAAAACTTATCGTTGGAAAAATTTGAATGGGAGTAATTGGTAATTTTATTTATTCTTGAATTCGCGCAAGTACTTTTTACTTAGAAAAACTTTTATGTTTGGATAATAATGTAATTCGGTTTAAAAATATATGCATTTTGATATTTTAGCGGTTACTTTTCGTTCTCGGCTATAACTGTAAATTTTGAATATAGAATTCGAACGAGTATATTTGCGCAATTTTTAACTTTTTTTTTTATAAGAAATAAACGTCTCTTTTTATAAATTTGATGAAAAATATTGCTACGATTACACTGACGTATATATTTTCTTTTATAAATGTTGATAAAAATAATAATCCCACAATTACAATGATATATTTTAACGAACTCGTGTATTAATCCTAAAGAGAAAAAAGTATTCTAATTAAGTTAAAAACTATTCTTTCGTTAACTTATATTCTATTATTCTTTTCTTTTACCCGCTTTATAGTATTCATAAAGCAAGGCAATTATTACCATTACTTAAAAGTGCAATCGAAACAATTTTTTTTAATCACCAAGAGTAGAAAATCTTATTATTAACGCTATTTCGTCATCGCCAAGGAATACAAAATATCAGATACAAAGTTATTACGATAAATTTGTACGTTTAATTAAATTTTGATAATAATCAAAGTTTAAAAAAACACGCAAATTCTAAAAATTTCCCCTCGTTTAATTTCAACGCAAATATTATTTATAATTTGGATTCAATTTAAATGTGTATATTACAAATTCTTGTAAGACGTTATTAATGCTTTACCGATAATTAAAATGCAGGTATAGAATAGATAAACCGATTTGATTTATTCGATTAAAAACCGCTACGTAAAATTATTGTCAAAAAATTGTTAACCTAAATATTAAAAACGATTTGATGTATCATAATAGATTAACGAGCGAAACTATAAAATTATATAAATTTTCGTAAAGAGACAAAATTCTGTCGGTTTATAATATCGTGGCCCATTTCACACCGATTAGCTGCTCGAGTGCAAAATTGCACAATTATCGAACGAATGTGTACGAACGTAAGTGTGTGAACGTTTATAGTGAAATAAATTTATTAATCCGTGGATTAATGCCTTTACTAATTTTATTTTTGATACGAGCTCGGTATTCTATTAAGACGAAAAGTAATATAAATTTTTTTTAAAACTATTCGCTTTATGTGCAGTATATATCAACATTTCGTATCATTAGGTAAAAATATTTGTTTTATTTTTTGATACAAGCAAATATTTATAATTTAAAACTTACGGCTCTTTTTTGATGAAACTTAATTTTTTATTTTACACCTTTCGACAAAAAAGTATTTTATTATCTTCCTAATTTAAACATTATTTTACTTTTGCGGAAACTTTCATTTTTTAAATAAGGCGTATTTCAATTCATGAAAAATTTCCAAGATATAGTTATTTAACAGTGTACTATTCTCTCGAGAGAAAAGTCCCTAAGGATTCGTAGTCCTTATTTATTTACCTTAAGCTTTTAAAAAAACTATTTCGAAACTATTTTATGTAACTATTTTGTATTTTACAAGCACTATATAACTTTTTCAAGATTCTTATTATATATCCATAAAATAAATTAACGTTTATTATTTAATAATTACAGATAATTTAACATCTTGCTTATAAAGTTTTCACCAAACTATCCAGTCCGTGAATTAACCGCGTACGATTTATGTACGCTGTGTATAATTTTGTCCGTACAAGTAACGTATTCGTAAAATAAACATATTTGGGTTAAATCGTACTATCCTATAAACTTATTTAATTATAACGAATATACGAAGTTTAAGTCAAAAAAATTAACTACGATTATAGTCATTTTTGTTAGGTTTGCTAATTGTACATAATTTTACTTAAAAAAGTGTATTTATATAACAAAAATTATTAACTACGATCGATTAAAAACACATATAAATATAATTAAATTTATAACGCTAAACGAGAAAAATATACGATCGAAATATATATATTTTTAATTAACGGTAAGCTTTGCTCCGGACCAGAGGTTATTTAATTCTGAAAGCATTTTAACGGAATTTAACAAATAACTTTATATTAAATGTTTGATTATTATTATTTTACATTATTGTGTACATTCATAAATTTAAAGGCTTTATCGATCATTTGTTCAATTTTTCAATATTCTTCGCAACGTAAAAATTATGCAAGTTTTCGAAACTTGGAATTCGTAAGGATGAATAATTTTTAATTTAATTCGTTAAAATTTAATCATTTCACGTACACAAAGTTTTCATAAATAACGCGTTACAAAGTTCGAATTCGATATAATTAATTTCACACCCGAAGTGCGCGTATTCCAGTCGGAGCTGAATTCGTCGAGGAATGTCGTTAGTTATAGAATCGTACGAATCCACGGGTAATTTTTTACGAAAACCGAATTATTTTATTAATAAATTTGTCGTCGCGGATAATTTTGTTCGCAAAAGCTGCGGCTCGAAATTTACATACGAATTCAAATCGCGCGCGAGCTTTAATCATTTCTTTATCGCATCGCCGAGCGATAAAGAAGCACCCGAAATAGATATTTACGATTGCCAATCACGTGTGTGTGTGTGTGTGTCTTTGCGGGTGAGATTGTGCATACACGCGTGGAGAAAGAAAGGAGGGAGGCATTGGGCTATTGCCTCCGAAGCGCCATTAATATATCGATTATTACGTGCCAATTACGAGTCGAGTTTACCCCCTGAATCCATCCTCGCTTTCCACGCATATCAAACTTGGCGTTTGCTTTTTTCTTTATCGCTTTTCCTTAATATCCGCCCTTTGATACCTTTGCAC
This sequence comes from Dolichoris vasculosae, assembly GCA_018907195.1. Classification (NCBI taxonomy): domain Eukaryota; kingdom Metazoa; phylum Arthropoda; class Insecta; order Hymenoptera; family Agaonidae; genus Dolichoris; species Dolichoris vasculosae. The sequence continues at coordinate 5,457,825 of JACCHY010000015.1, forward strand.
GAGGAGCGCGTGTTTTGAGCTTGATTTTTCTTTTCCTAGAATTACGACTGTGTCGACTCGAAGCGTATCAATTCACATTATTCGAAATTTCCTCACGAGTACGCTCGGAAATATGTCGCTATCGATTCCGAGACCTTGTACGAAGTTTATATGATTATAGATAAGAAGATCCATTTAAGAAAACCTCGGCAGAGCATAAGTATAAGTTTTTATCCAGTTTAGATACGTTTGAAAATTTGGAAAAAATAAATTCCGAGAGAATAAAATATGGGATAACGAAACAAATAACGACGAAACATTCAAAGATAAGACTTTTGAACAAAAGAATTTTAAATTATCAAATTTTCACCGGCGGAAGAAAATAGTTACAATTTTTTGGTATTCCGGTTTATTTTATTTCAAATTTCCAACTGTATTCTATAATAATTATTCTTGTATAATTTATTGTATAATTTTAATACTCGATGAAATTCATTTTAATGAAATTGTATTTATTAAATTATTAAACAAGTTAATTAATTATAAAATATAGTTAAAGTATCAAATGGAATTGTTTAATAGTAAAATTATTTATTTTAACCGCAAAAAATTGAATACTATTTTCGATTATATTACGATTTTTTCACGATAAGAGGATTATTAATTTTTGTATCCACGCTTAATTTAAATAATGAATCCTCAAAAATGTATCGTTTTTCAAATACGCGGTATTAAATATTAAAAATATTTTATTCTGTACGAAATGCTATCGATATATATATAAATATTATTAATCGTGGAAACATAATAAATGTATGTATCGCAAATGAAAGTCCGGTTGGTACGTATAAAACATAAATATCAAAAAGAACCTCTTTCGGTTTATGTTCGGATATAATTTAAAAAAAACTTTGCCTCGCTATACATTGACGTTGTTTTAAGTTAATTAAATAACGAGAAGAGTACATCTGTATACTTTGAGTGGAAATCAGACCGAGTAAGAGTTGTGTATGTAGACTCTACAGGTTTCCTACTTTCTATTGATAAGCAAGTGCTATTTACTTTTTACATTAAAGTTTTCGAGAATATTTCGCGTTATAAAAACTTGGTGATTAACGCAGAATTTATTTATTTTACCAAAGTAGTTCGAGTATGTTTAATCTCGAACAAAATTCAAAACGAAATAAGTCGTTTATTTTGTTTCCTTGATTTACTCATAATTCTTTGATGTTTATAAAAAATATATTTATTGAATTAAATATATTCTTTACAATTATTTATATTTAGAATATCGTACTGAATTTTAAAGTAATATTATTCGTTTAAAAATACGTTACAATCGGCATACGATGTAAAATATTGCAGTATAAAAAAATTCGACGATTTAAATTTATAAATATATCACGTATATTATAATAAAATTTATGCTAATGTTAAAGGAAGAAATTCAAAAAAGAAGTTTTTTATTTCTTACATAAGCTGCACAAATTATTGCACGTGAAAATTAAAATTTAAGAGAAATACTTGCACGGTTTAAATGCATTTAACAATGATTTTCATCAAAGCGCGACTATGTTTAAACAAAAAATGGTATTTACATAAATACGGTTTTCAATATATATATTTTGACTAAAAAAAGCAACTGTATTAATTTGAATAAAATATTCAAATGAATTCAAGTTAATATTGAAAACAGCGGAAAGTGACGTTAGATCGTCTTTATTCATTAAAATATTTTAATTTTTATACCGTATACAAAATAAATATAATATAAGTGTTAAAATAAAAAAAAAAATTCAAAATAAAATTAAAGTAAGTAAATTTTAATTTACGATGTCATAAAAGGTCTCTCACATTCTTTACGGAAGCAGCAATTTTATTCATGCCTATTTTTAACTTACATGAATATCAAAAATGTCATTCAAAAAATGTAGTCGGCAAAAATGAGAATTTTACAATAAAATATTAGTCGAGTAAAAATTTTTTATTATACGACAATGAAATTAAAAAGGGCAAATATGTTTATCAAAGTTGAAGGTATTTTTTACATTAACACAGGTTACATTAACGGGATGAAAAAATCGAGTATTTCATCGTCGTATGATTTTTTTATATTTTAAAATCACCTATTCGGAAATTAACGCAATAAAATTCAAAATTATATACTCGAAATAATTTACTTTATTTCCCGATAACTATCTATAAATTAATTTATGGAATTCTTCGATTCGACGGTCCGTAAAAATTTTACGAACTCGTATCGTTTATATTAAAAAATTTAGGAAAATCACAGTCACGACAAATTTATCGCTTGCCATTACCACGGAAAATTTCACCCCTTCTATTTATATACCATATTTCAGTTCAATAGTAAAATCTTACTCGACTCTAATATTTTCTATAAATAACCGTACGCAATAAACAATATCTATTCAATTCAAAAGCAACGCGTAAACAAAAAAAACAAAAAATGTTCGAATCAACCACTAAATTTGAAAAATTTACGATTGGATTTACATCGCGAGTCGTTAAAAAATGTAAAGTATCTCGTCCATAATAATTTGGGTGTGCACGACCGTTTAAAAGAACGTTCCTCCAAAATACACAAACACGTGGTCGTGTACACCGAAATCCTCCGTACGAAAACAATTACGAAAGCAAAAGCTACGTTTAATTCCCGCAGCGACAGCCGACGACTATATTTCAAGATAATCCAGGCGTACGATAAACCAATACGCAACGAATTCGGATCCGCGTCCTTAAGCCTCGGAAGAAAGCCCCGAAGCAGGAAAAGTCCTTATCGGCGATCTCTGCTCTAAAATCTCTATCGTGGATACTCGGGGAGACTGGAAGGAAAAACTAGCAGAAAAACCACGAGCACGTTGACACGTTGCGATCGAGCCGCCGGACAACGCGACATCGAAACACCGCATAATTAATACGAATCTTTTCGCATACTCACAGTCTCAGCCGAGGCAGCCCAAGATAGAAGGCCAGGATAGAAAGGCCAGGATAGAAGGCCAGGATAGAAGATAGTCGTCCTCGCCGATCCCAAGCGACACGAGCCGCACACCCCGGAAAAATAGGAAAGTAAAAGTTCCAGAACGAGTAAAAACTCGGGAACCGAACGCACCTCCGAAAATCCGCACACGCCGCAGAAATCGCGTCGTCGGTGTGTAATAATTCACGGCCGCGTGCCCTTCCGATCCAAGGGCGAGGAGGAGAGAAAGAGAGAAGCCGTCCGGGGCGAGCGGCGCGGCAGCTCTGGTTTTTGGGTGGCGGTGCCGACGCGGATGCTGCGCCGTTTTCTATCTTTATCTCCCCTCTCGACGCCGGTTGCGCGCGCGCGCGACGTTGCTGCCGACGCCGACGATCGATTTTCCCGTCTCCGGGTGTCTCCCCCCGCGGGCGGAGCTCGAGAGCCGCCTCCCGGTGGACCTCGGCTTATATGCACCCTTCGAGCGCCGGGCAAACATCTCGCACGTGGGTTCGTCCTCGGGGCCGCGAGGCGCAATGCGGACCGAGCGTCTTCTCCGTTCTCCGATCGCCGATAAATTGGATAATTAACGACTCTCACCCCCTCGCACCCTCGCCCCTTCACACCCTCACTCTCTCTCTCTCTCGCATCGGCGCTTCGTTTCGTAAGCGGATCGCGTAACGCGCGAAACTACTCTGCTGTTATTTTCTTGCTTTTCGAGATTGATCTTCTTCGAGCTGTTGTCCTTTATTTTTAAATTTAGATTGCCCCTAACGAATGTCTACGCGTCTATTATTTCGAACAGGGTATCTTTTTGTTTCTAAAAATAGATCTTTACAACTTGTTTTTTTTTTGCTTTTTTTTGTTTTGTCGTTGTTGTTGTTTTTTTTTCTTTTTTTGCGCCTTTTCCCTTCTTTTTTTACATCGAACGAATACGCGACTGTGCGACCGAAGATTCGTGGGAGAAAAAGTTCTTTATTTCTTTGCAATTATATATATATATATATATATATATATCTTAGATCTAAGCTCGTTGATTTTCTAGTATACCTCTTCATTTCGAAATAAAAGTACAGACGAACGTAACTGTTTTTTTTTATTACTCCCATAGTTGTGTACCGGCTAATGTATTTTATAGTAGGTATGGTACGTGAGGAAAAGAAGAATTGCGCGGTAATAATAAATTTAACGTTATTTATAGAATATCATTTCGCTTTTTTAACGAACTTGAATCTTACCAAAACTCTCCTTTCTCTCGATTTTTTTTTATTTTCTCTTATTCGACTTAGCTACGAAAAAATAAAATATTTCAAATTATCGTTCATTTTTTGTTTTATTAAAATAAGTCTTTTATATTTGTCTAACTTGTTTAAAGATAAAAGAAAATACACCGACTGATTTATTTACTTTGAATTAAGATGATACGCTTTATTCCGGCTTTATATTGTACATTGATTAATGTTAGGTATCAAATATAATATTGTATTAATTTTAAGTACAAAACTAAAACGTTTATAATGAACTAAATATTGTATCATCGATTTGAAGCTTACCTTTTCCTAATCTTTCCTTATCCGTAAATAGTTGAAGATGCATCGTTAAAATTTCAACTTATATTCGAAGCGGTTAAAACTACTTTTGCAACTTAAATAGTTAAGAAATTATCTTTAATTAAAAGTTTCATTTTGTATAATGAATAACATCTATTGATGTAAGTAGTTGGGAAATTTTTAATTACGATTGATACTTTATAGAAATGAGGATTATAGGATAATTTCATCTTATAAGATAAATTAATTGAACGGTACGCAAATAAAATGCGATAATTTTATAATTGAATAAATTATTATACATAATCAATGACTAAGATATATTTAGCAACTTCTTTAAACTTTGTTTAAAGTCATAAAATAAGAATATTTGTATTTTAAAGACTTTATCCCTTAAACTTTAAAATATACATTTTTCCCCTTAACTTTAGAATATCCTTTCAACTTTTTCTAAGAAAAGTTAAAATGAAAATAAAATTTAATTTGGTACGTACTGATATCGTAAATAACTTATAAAATTTAAACTTATTAGAAATATTCTATAGTTTATTTGTCGAAATTTTCCCTTTTTTCCCTTTTTATTGAATTATTTTATAAAATAAAAATTCATTCAAAAACAAAACTATTTTCAACGCTGGAAAACGTTTTCCCTTATTTTAACAAATATTATATAGGTCAAGAAGAAGTGTAAAAATATATAATTTTATCAAGTCGTATTTGTTTATATGTAAATTATTAATACAACTAAATATTTACAATATTCCTTTATACGTTTATTATCCTATTAATCTATTGCAAAATTTTTGCCATGAAAAATTAGTTTATTTCACCTAATTGTAAATTTAAGCTAATGGAACCTTAATTACAAGAAAAGTTTACCTGTTGTTTGTCTCGCTTTACTTTATTATTCTATACCAAATTATAAAGTTAAAAATTCAGTATTTAATAAAATAATAAATTTTCTGTTAAACGGTATTATTAAACAGTGCTAGAATTTATTATAATATTCAGCGTATTTTCAAATCGTGATCTTAACGTTACAGATTTTCTATTTTCTCAGTTTATACGTTTTCACGGATAAGAATTTCTTAAAGTTATAAGTCAACCACATATATTTATTTATTAAAAAAGAAGATAAATACGTTGACCTGATTGGAAGAGAAAAAAAATGAATATTCGGAAATGAAACTATAAACTGTATCTTTTCATTCATTTCCAGTGTCAATTTATTTCTTTAAAAGTTACATCGATATATATTTATGAGTATATATTGAAAATTTAATTGCTATTTCATAAAATTATATTTTACGATATTTCAAAATATCGTGATTTTTATTTCATCGTGAAAATAATATGTATAATTCTTACGAAACGTGTCTGTATTTATATTTACAAATTTTCATCCAATCGTTCGATATGCAATCTTGAATCGTTAAATTTTATACGTTTAAGTTTTCTAAAATAATATTATGTCGTATCTTTGATCTATATTTTACGCAGATGCTATATTTTATAAAAATTAATTACTTATTTTAAAAGTCGTTTTTGTCCACGAATAATGTTTACAGCATAAAAATGTTTCTCGAAATTACGAGAACGTGGATTTTAAAACTACTACCGTAGGTAAGGAATTTTTTCAAAATGTACAACCGAAACTAATTTATATAATAGTAATTAATAGCTTATTTCACACCGACTTTTGAAAACTAATTTTAAATATGAACCACTTTATTCGTTATGCGATGCTTCGAGTAAATATTTGAAAAAAAAGTTCAATCTACTAAAATAAAGATTCAATTATTTTTAGATTTATTTATAACTTGTGTACCGAGTTTAATTATATATAAAAATAAAATCCTAAATTCGAACGCTAACTATTTTGATAGTTAACGACATTTTTAAGCATAAATGATTTCGAAATAAAAAATTTATTTATAATTTTTACAATTTCATAAATTTTATCGACTCGGAAAATAAACGTTGTAAAATACTTGTATCGTTTCAAATCTATTTTTCGACCAACTCATCTTTTAATTCGTAATTATTCCGTTCGGATTGAAGAAATCACTTAAACAGAAAAAAATGCATATCTGTATTTATCGGTCAGATATATTGCACTCATTTTCCTCGAGCATTTACACAAGAAACTAGGGTAGGTTTTATTAGACGGAAATGTAAGTAAAGGGCGTACGATTGTATATCTATGTAGATGTGTGCTAGAGCTAAACTACCTCATATATTTTACTTATAACATCTTACAAAATCAAGTACACCTGCACACAAATTTTGCCGATGAAAGATACGTATCGCATGTTTGAAAAATGATTCGTAACAAGTTAAAAACGGTCTCTGTGAAGCTTTTTGAGCGAGATTTTAAATGTGTTTTAAACCAGTCAAAGTCGAAAAATTATCAGAATTATATAAAACCTATTTCTAAATTCGAATAACCTATATTATTTCAAATATTCCGATGTAAATATTTGCTCTAGGATGGAAATATGAATTGCACTCTTTGCGTTACACAACGAAATTTCCCTTTAATTTCACAGAGTCGTATAAAAATCACCGACACCTTTAACGATCCTTACCCCGTCAGTCTCACTATTCCAAGTGTAGCCGCAAACTTATAAATAGATTTATCTTTATTTCTCGAGCATCGCACTCGATTTAAGGCATCTCGGTCCGAAGGAGGCGGATTCATTACGGCGATAAATACTCGAACGCTATTATTTTAATTAGGAGATTAAAGCGAGCGATCCGCTCGGATGAAAGACGGAGTTTTTCTTGGATCGTCGGGAAGGAGTAAAAAGAAAAGCCACCGACGCGAATGAAAGAACCGTAGACTCACGCTCGAGTCGTACTCGCGAGTACTCGAAAAACCGGCGCATGAATGGCTCGGAAAAGCGCGGCCAAATAGTTGAAACACTCGAGTCGCGGTGAGGAACAATGCCGGAGAATTAGAGCAAGACTCACTGGACGATGAGTGTTTTCAGAAACTGAAAGTTTTCTCCGGATGCGGAAATCTGCTGTAATTCGTGACGGGGTATTTTAAAATGGATTGATACGCTCGGAGGGAAAGTATCGGGTATCCTGGGAAAAGTTTGACGTTGTTTAAAGGAAACTTGATTTTACGAGGCGGCGTAAGTTCGAACTTGCGGTGTTATTTTTCCGAGTTTTGGAAGCAAAATCATTTTGTTATTTTTTTGCTGCTGCGCTTAAAGTCTGCTGAAATTTTAAACCGGGCGATAAATTATCCGCGATTAAAGATGCGAATCCTAGATTCTATTAAATCCTCGAAGCAGGTTTTAAGTAAAAGATAATAAAATCCGCGTTTCGCTATTTTGTACGAATAACGGACTTTGAAAATAACGATCAATTTATAACAAAGAAAATTCCGATACATGCAGGTATTGAAAAGAGAAAAATCGCGATAATAAAAGTTGATCGAATCTATCGCGTCTACAACTGTTTTAAAAGCAATTTTTATTTTAAAAAATAAAACTAGAAAATAAAACGTATGCATGCTTCGAAGCACGCGAATAATTTTTCGGTTTATTTTATCGGTGTAAACGAGACAAATAGAAAAAAATTCTATAGCAAAATCAAATATTAGCAATTTATTGCGTCAAACGGATTTTAAAACGATCGAATCTCGTTTAAGCGAAACATTCGTCAAATTATTATGCATTTGTGCTTTTGATAAAGACGCGAGATGTTTTTGTTTTTTTTACGTGTACCGATCCCTTTTATCGATGAGGTTTTTAAAACATTAGTCTTTTATGACGTTTTACAATTTAACTGTACGTTATTATTCAATAAATGTCTAATTAACAACTTTACATATTGCGTGCAGATACAATCGATTTAAATAAAAGTTGTGAATTTTATTAAACGGATGGTTCGGAGCATCGGTATACGAAATAAAATCGATACGATTCGTATAAACCATGAATTAAAATTAATAAATACTAAAATATAAATAAAACATCGTCGTATCGTTATTTTTTAAAAAAATTTTTGTGCTTAAAGTTTCGTACGAAAATGTATCTCATAAGATTATTCTATACTTTAGGAAACTTCCTCTTATTCATAATCCATTAGGGTTTCGTATTTTATAGGCTCTGGATTAATTAATACGAATACCATCTCAAAGTATACGTATTACTAAATTTGTTTACATTATACGAGAATATTACCCTGCGCAAATAAATACACGTCCGAATTTTCAATTTCTCATTTAAACATTTTTTGAATAACTATTAGACGGACTATATACGATATTTTATTAAAAAGTTTCATAAAAATAAATCAATAGTTGGAGAATTAAATTTGACAAAAAATAGAATTGTTAACGAATGTGACCTACTGCCTATTTAAAAGGAAAATATATTTCCTGCGATGTATTTATATTTGAATTAATAAAGAAATACGTTTATAAATATGTTTGATAAATCCTTTTCCAATAACTTAATTTATACTGAAATTTTCATCTTCTCGGGATTAGCGTAATAACGATAGTAATAGTAAGAATAAAGATAAAGTTTTTATTCGTTAGTTAGGCGATAGGAAAATCTGTTTAAAAAAATTTCAAATTCAAACTTCTTGTTGTTGTTATTATTATTAGAGATGCACCAAAGAAACGGCGTCGGTTACGAATAAACAAACCCGACTCGAGAAACGTCAAATAAAAATCCGCAGCATCCACGGAACGGAAAAGCCCGAGAAAATTCCTACGATTTTTCAAGCAAGCTCCAACGGTATTGCAAATAGGGTCCACCCGAACGGAAGGAATAATCCACGTCCCCCAAAAGCGTGAAAAGTGAAAAATACAATCACGGTATTGCCATCCCCTCGAATCAGAGTCGAGGGCGAACCTTGTGAAAACAGCGGAACTCGTGGGAAGCGGCGCGAAAGACGGCGATAAAAGACGGGAAAAATCTTTACGGCACGCCCGACGGAGTAGAGCCGTTCGCTAGACGAGAGCTTTTGGAGTTGCTCCAAGAGTGGAATCCGACGAATCCACGGAAGGGAGTTCGTAGGGCTCTTCCGAAGAAACCCGAGCTTTCGAGCTTCCGAGCTTCCGAACTTTCCGAGAGATTTTCTAATTTAATAAATACGTCGAAGGTCGTCGTCGTTGTCGTCGTCGTCGTCGTCGTCGTCGTCGTCTCGTTGTTTCGCCTTCTTCCGGTAAGCTTTAAAAAATAGACGAGAGACGCTCCTGGGAATCAATCGTAGGCATTTCGGGATTTTCACGCGTGAGATCCTCGCGAATTCACGCGCATCCAGTGACAAAGTAGGAACCGACTTATCGACCAACGAATGTTCCTCGTTTATCTCCGCTACTATTCAAGATTCGTCCGCGCGCTGTAAAAACTTGCAGTTTATAAATCGAAATTATTTGGTTTAACGAGGCTAATCGATCGTGGCGTTAATTTTTCAATCGTAATTAAGTACCGTAAATACATTCGGTGATTTTATCGATTTCAATTTCTTCCGTAATTTCATACTGCGTTCCTTTTCGACGCCTAATTATTTTCCCATTATTGTTTCTAATTAATCGTTTAAGCTACGTACGTGGTTTACACCTACACACGAAAATAATTAAAGCACTTATTCTTCGATCTCTGCGTCCTTTTAAATGGTATTTTACATCATCGATCCGTTAGCGATAATATATGGATTTTGTATCTATTTAAATACATTTGAATCGAACTTTGATTCAAACGTTATAAGAACGGTCGGTATTTTATTACGAGTATCCAATAAAATGAAATGGTTGATATAAAATTGACTCGAGAAAAACATCGATGAGCGGATACAAGGAAAAATTAATGATAATTTTAACAGTTAATAAAATAAAAGTACGGTATAACGCGAAGAAGCCATTGAAATAAATTGACTCGAATGTTTCAACGCGGCATATTTTAGTACGTTCGTAATGTTCGGAAGATGCACTCGATGTCCATAACACTTTCGCGAACATGTTTACGACTTTGGCGTGTTTACGACTTTAGCGTCACGCTGATTGGCTGCTAATACAACCAAGTAGCAAAACCGTTCGACAATCTGTGCACTATGGGGGAGTTATATTGTAATTGATTAGCGAAGCAAAACAAACGAATGTAACCGTTGGGGTAATGTTTTTTTCTAACGACCGTGAAAGAAACTTATTACCTATTTTTAGCCGAATCGAGTGCCGTGAGGAAATTCGCATTTTCTGACTAATTCCCGTGGTAATTTGGATGTAACCCGTTTGCCGATTGTAATAATATACTCCTCGTTTCCTAATTATACATAGAATAATAATCGTTGGTCAACTCGTTTACCGATGTTTTATTAGATGTTATTAAACTTGTGCCTCTGTTGCGATTACCTTAGAATCCGTGCACCTATGAAATTCCTTTCGGGCGTATAATTGTCGAGCGTTACAACGATTGCTGGATTATTGCCTGCAAATATGCGGGAAATCCCAAACGTTGATGTTGGAGAAATCGGGGGTTGAACAAACGTAGTTCCTTCATTGTTTGGCAGTGGCTTTTAATTCTCACATTTATTGATGCAGCGACGGTAATGCATATATTTCGGTACTTATTTTGACTTTTCTTCGGTTTATTATTATACTATAAGGTTGCTTAAATCATTCTATTGTACACTCACAAAGAGAATCTCGAAGAACGTTAAATTCTACTCTTCTGTTGTATAACTTTATTAAAGTTCGTGCATATTTATCTTTATTTGAATTCAAAGTACTTGTTACTTCCGTTATCTATAATATTTTCTTCGTTAGAAATTTGTTTACATTAAATACCGAATTCATAATTTTTATTTCTTTCTATTACTTTATTTTAAATAAAAATATTTGTTTTAGGTTTCGTGTTTTATAATTAATGCAAAACGGGTAAAAAATATTTTTCATACGTTTATTAGAATCGTAATTACTAGTTTTTCAAAATTATTCACGCTTGTAAAGAAAAATAATTTAAATAAACATTACTATAAATTGAATAATGTTGATCGTAATTTTAAGTAATTTGTTACAATATTATGATAATTTTCCTATCAATAATGAATTATAAATTATATGGTAATTTATGCAGTAAGCAGCGAATTGTTTATAAATTATAATATCGGTTATTAATTAGTAAAGGAGATTTTGGATAAAGAAGGATGTTGAGTTTTTATCGAGAATATAAGCATTTAAATAATTTTTTAATTCAAATATATATTTAAATTATTTTAAATAAATGTATATAAAATTCGTGCATAATTAGAGAAAGTAACAAATTTATCGATTATTTCATAATATTAATTAATTACATTAATTAAAACTACAAATGATAAATTATAAAATTAAATTAAACTGTAGATAAAATCTTTTTATTAAACTACTTCGTTATATCATACACAAATGAGTACATGATATTATAAAGGTATAATTAATCAACATTTTATTTAAAATAAATAAATGTATATTTATCTTCAAATTTGCTATAGAAAAAGAAAAATATTATAAAAATTGTTGAAATTGCTTCGGTGTATTTACGTTCATAATAAGTTTCTACAAACAAATCCTTTGACTGGTCTAACCAACGTATAATCCATCTTTATTACTGAGATAAAATTAAAAGATTATTATTTTCAATTAAACACATTGATTAATTATTTTGTAACGCTGAGATCCTTCGTAATAGGCCAAAGAAAATTTTAAAAAGTATTTCCTGCAATTTTTGTATTTTCTAACATCTGTGTACAATTATTAATAATTACATATATTTATCTTAACGATTAACTTAATGTAATTAATAAAGTTTGAAAAATCTGTGTTGCGATTTAGAATGCGTTTTATTTATAAATTTAAATATACTAAACCAAATTTATTAATAAAAATTAATTATAAAGTCAAAATTGAATCACGCGTAAAAAATCATAATTTTTTACAATATTTAAATTTTACATTATTTAAAGTTTTACTACCTTTTGAATCGAAGATATTTCTTTTTATAAAAATTATATTGGAATTTTTACAACCATAATTATAAACAAAGATGACATTAATTAATACATAATATTTTTATTAGATTTAGTAGTAAAAACAAAATTCTTCTATTAATTTATTATCAATATTTGATTTATTACAAATTTTACAAGATTCTTGCAACGTATATTTTGTAAATCCAATAATTTCCGAATAGAATTTTGTTGAACTATGGTATAAAATATACGATTTTGATTATTAACTATTTTGATATCAAATATTTATTATTAACTATCTCAATATTTTTAATTATAATACTTTTCTTATAATCTGAAATTATAATTTTAGATTACGTTATTAGATTATCTTTTAAATAAAAGTATATAAAGTATAAAAGTTTAAGAAAGTATAACAGAATTAAGTTAACAAGGTTTTATCGAAATGTCTTTTGTATTAATTAAACTAACGATCGAGACGATAAAAAATAGCGATGCTGTCACTGATTAAAGATTACATTTCAAAAGTAGTCATCTAATGTCGAAGAAAATGTATTATAAAAGGATTACACATTGCAATAAAACCTAATTCAATTATTTCTAACATAAGAAATTTTTATTTCACAAAATCGTATTTTTCCATCGTATTGATTAATTTATTCATTTTTAATTCGATGAATATTAATAAAGATCATTTTCAAAGACCATTTAAAATCCTTGATTGCAATCAACGCGTCTATACAAAATTTAGATACACGAACTTAATTATTTTCCTTGAACACGAAAATATTTAAATGTAATTTACCAATGCACTAAAATAAATTATTTTCAAGCGATCTAAATAAAAATTTCTATTTACAATAAAAACCCTACTCGATGCAAGCGATCACTTTCACTCACCATATCATTATCGATTACTCAAACATAGTTACATACGCTTAATAATGGATATTGTAAATAGAGTAAATAGGCAAACGAAATTTTTCCTCTTTATTCGTAGCGCTACGTAAATATCGAGTGGTGGAACTAAGAAACTTTGAAAGTTCACGCGGGAAATTTCGTTCGCAAGTGATTCGTGCGCTGTCGTTATAAGACTAAAAAAAATATGTGAAAGTATTATTAAAAAATTCTTGAGTAAACACGGGAAGTGAAAATCTTGCTCCAATAATGTCGATACACTTGCATATAAAAAAAGAAGAAATGTTAGCTGCGAAAAGTCCGGTATTGCATTCGATGCCGTGTAAAATTCACGCTGACGATTCTGCGAATGTAAATACGTATTTTAAACCCTACATCAAGAATATAGACGATGAATGTAAGTTTTGCAATTTATTGTATATTATATTAAAATGAAATATTATGTAATGAAAAATTCTGATTGACTTATTTATCGCTGATAGCGATTAATTATTCATAGTTTTCCGAGTTTTCTTTTAGGTTAAATTCTTATATCATAAAAATTCTTAAAATGAAATTAATTTTTTTATTAGATTATAAATCATCGTTCAGAGGTTATCCACTTCAAGGAAAAAAAATTTTGGTACCTAAAGGGTATACAGGAGTAACATTTTATGAATATAAAAAGCCAGAAACAGAAGAAACTGAGCGTAATATTTATGCAACAGGTATGTTTACAGAATTTACGTACTGGAATTACGACAAGATTCCTTCCAAAAATGATGCTCTAATATCTGCACTCGACTGGGTTGATATCGCAGAAGCGGTGTGTATATTTAACAAGTATTCGTTATGAAATATTTTCCTTTACGTAACGACTTAACGTTTGTTTTTGTTGTAGCTGCATTCGACCGACAACGAAACTACGACTAGTTAGTGGATAAATAAGTTTATGTGATCGTTTATAGATATTAATTTTTTTATTTTCTCATTTATTAATTATAATTATAAAATTTTATTAAATTGTTCGGTAATAATAGTTTCAAATATATTTTTATAAATTGCAATCGAACAAATATTAAAAATTGTTTATAAATAATATAAAATCGAGTATACAATTTATTTTATGCCATAACATATATCTTTACGTAGATCGTTTATACTTATTTGTTTATAATATAGCAAATTAATACATTTGTGCAACGAGTCAATTGGACGCACTGAGACGTCGTTTCGGCATCTTTCTTCTCCTTTAATTGGCCTACAAATTATGACTACTCACAGCATTATCGGACAACGAATCGTATATACCGAAGATAAAATGTATAGATCGAATTCAAATACTTGATATTTGTGCATAGTTTACTTGTTTTAGAAATTTATTTATATACTTATCTATTAATATTTAGACCGACTTTTTCCTCGCTACATTTCGTTTATCTTTACAAATCTTATATTTACACTATAAAGCACAAAGAAACATTTACATCGATACCAACATGCTATACGCAATCTGTTTATTTCTGAACTAATGCAACAGCGAATATTACAAATACTGTTGCGCAAATGGCTTATCGATTTCATAGCGCTAAAAGAAATTATCTCAAATCTTTTTAAGTTAGAGATATTTTGTAAAAATGAGTTTAACTATACGACGTTATAAAAGTCTATAGTTGCTCGAAACTTTTTTTATAATTATATATTTTTAATAAACAACTTTTATAATTACATCAAAATTATCTTTGTTGTAGCATTAATATTCCTATTACTAACGAAACCTTACGCATAATTAACAAATGGACTATATATTATAAATGATAATGTAAAATATTTCAAAAACCTTTAAAGAGTAATAATTCGTACTAATACATTAATACAGTCTTGCATTATACATCTATTTTTTCTAAACGATTAAGAATACTGACAGATTTGGAAAAATTATTCCAAATTTAAAATGTAAAATAAATATATAAATGTTTCCACATTTCGTAAAAGTATAAAAAGTTTTTATATACATGTATAAATATTTCAATCGTCTATTATACATTTTACTGAAAAAACTGTCAAAAATTCATCACTGGTTTTTAATAAAATTAATTTTTAATTTAAGCAAAAATAGACAAAAATTAGATATGCTTACATTTGAACTTTGTTTTTAATGGCATAGTTTAAAAAAATAAGTAGTTTCTCAACCAATAAATAAATGCATAATTTGTTAAGAAAAAAAAAAAGGAAAAATTATCAAAATTGTTCATCTTATTTTTTATAATACTGTATAAAATTTTGAGCTTATTTGTATTCTAATATCCAAAAATACTTTCAAAATAAATGCCGATGTTACCAATCGAAACGTTTATTCTTACAAAAGTAACAATATTTAGTCGTATAATCGGGATTTACAAAATCTTACCAGAAAACAAATTTCGTAGCGAAGTTTGGTACGTATATATTCAAACAATTATAAACGTTAAATTTTAATATTATGGAAGAAAAACTTAGCTCGCGAGTTAATCGAGAACTTTTGGAAAATACCTTCTCGTTTCCTTAAGAACGATTTATAATTTTTATAAAATGACTAGCTTAGAAAGTCTAACTACATCGTTAAACTATAAAGTAATAAACAGTGTATTTACCCTGTAAATATATACATAAGTAAAGGAATTTAATTTACGTAATCATTGTGATCCTGATGATATTTGGTCTGTTCCTGTTGCTGTTTAATGAAA
Organism: Dolichoris vasculosae; assembly: GCA_018907195.1. Taxonomy (NCBI): domain Eukaryota; kingdom Metazoa; phylum Arthropoda; class Insecta; order Hymenoptera; family Agaonidae; genus Dolichoris; species Dolichoris vasculosae. Next base: position 5,473,925 of record JACCHY010000015.1, read on the forward strand.
GCGCTCAGTCTATTTAATAAAAATTGTTTATCGTGACCCTCGAGAACCAGCTGATTTTTTAGAACCGTCACCATATTTTTATTGGCCATCGAAACTGCGTAATAATAATACAACAAGAGGGTAAGTATCAGAAATGCCGGAACTCCAAATCCTGCCGTACCCAGAAAAGATAAAACCGATCTAAGCCAGACTGGCAACTGTAAAAATGTAGCCACTATTAGACTCCATGTCGAATCTAGACCCTTCAACGGTCCACAAGCTTTCGAAGGACTTATCTTCACGATGCAAAAACTAATCGGAATTGAAGCGAGCACGTAACAAACCAAAAGGATGAGCATAAACAAAGATTGAGCTCTGCTCGCGCGATATATATGATTGGAGGGTTTACAGTTTACGAGACAAGCGAACTTTTTTATGTAGAACATTACGAACGATCCTATTATAGCGAACAATGGTAAGAAAGGCACAAAAAATGTACCTAACCAACAAATCGTCTGCAAATAAACAATATCCAAGACATGTTTCGATAAATCGAACTCCTGCTGACCTACGAATCTTAAAAACTTACTTTCGGAGTGTCTACCTATGAAGGATCTTGGAAAGTTCACAAAAAATGTTATTAAGAACTGACCGATGAGATCCGTAACGTAGAGTTTCAGAAATTGTTGGCCCACGAACGTTTCCCAGCACAAAGGTCGCGTCGAATTCGTACATTCGTCCTCGTCGACGTTTTTTACGATTCTCACGTAAAAGCTACTGAGTAGCACCGCTAACGATGCTAACCTTAAAAAAATTGTGCGAAATAAATTGAGTCTGACGACGAACGGAGGGCTGTAGTTTTCGAGGCTAACGAGATGACGAAACAAAACAGGCACGACGATATTTAACAAAACTATACAAATATAAGGCAAAAACTCGAAGAATATCTGGTTCATCGTATCAATTGTCATGTTGTCCAAGCTCAGACGTTCCGTTGTCTTGCCCTCTAAGTAGACTTGGTCGAAGGAGAACCTTATGATGTAGAAGATGAAAACACCGCAGGAGCATAATATAAGGAGTACGAGGACGTTCACGAAGATGCGTATCATGTACAGCTTGAATTTTTCCTCTCGTGTGCGGTTCTGACGTTCTTCTTCGAATCTTTCCGACTCCAGTAAAACCTTTGCATTGAGAAAAAATTTCGTTAATATCAAAGATTTAATTACATTTTACATCGTATCTTGAACAATTAATTGCATAAAATCGATCGTTTACAGATTCCGAATTAAAAAACTGTGCTTTGTCAATTTTAATCTTCGACTTGTACTTATTTATGAAACTAAAATTTAATTTTAGATTAAACTATCATTGGAAAACACACAATCTTGGATGTTAGAAATTAAAATTAGTTTCCTTAAAAATAATTTTACAAATAGCACGTCTAAATAAAAAATATAAATATCGGGTAACGATATACCATGAATTACCTTCACTTCGGTGTACAGCGCTTTATGCTTCATCTCGGAAGCCTTTTCGTTATTGATGCAGTAATCCCATCCGCCGAATACAAGATTGCAGTACTGGTAAAACTGCCCTTCCCCTTCCACAACTCTCTCGCGAAATCCTTTGACCGCTGATCTGATTATTAACACGAGACTTATTATAAAAACCGTCGTCATAACGCATACGTAGGCCAATGGAAGATTATAATATAATTTTTCCTCTTTGTTGGAGTACGTGGAAGAGGAATATGCTCCGTAAAATAAAAGACTGTACTCGAAGAGATTATTGCCTTGGAAGAAATCCATAAAAGTATCGAATTCTCGTGATTTATTCCAGTACAATTCTGGACAGCATATCGTATCGGTGTCGTTGATCGAGGCGCAAGTTTCATCTCTGGGAGCTTCCAATAGTATCGTTGGCAGGATCAAAAAAAGCAATATAACGATAAATAAGAGAACGTTTAAAAAAAGAATCCATTTGATGAAGAGAAAGTAAGCGACTATGCCCATTCCCAAATTGCCGCCAATTCTTTTAAGACTCGTACTCCACAGCTCCATTTTCGAATAGGCTTCTTTCGCCCTTATACGAAAAGTCTGCCATGCTTTTCTGCGCTGCCATTTAAGCTGATCGAATCCCTGAAGTCGAAGCTTCGTCGCGCTCTAAACATAAAAGATATTTAAGGTATATTTCAGCGTTCGTTTTCTATCTATTTTACAAGAGGTAAAAACGATTCTACATAGATCGATAACGAGATGATTTTTAACTTTGTTCTCGCTTCAAATAACGTTACCTGTAACTGATTTTTTAGTTGAATTTTTTGAGCCATACAAACTGGCATCGCCTTAATTTGCATAATTTCTTCCCACGTGCGTTCTTCGTTGGACAGATTTTCTGAGAGATCGGGTAACATAGAAACTGCTGCATCCTGAATATTGGTCGACATCCGTCTTACCGTATTAGTAGCGTATCTCGAACGAGTGCTCGTGCGTCTTCTCAAAGTGGTTCGAGGTTCGTGTCTCACTCGTTTAGAAGTCGTAACTGAACAACGCAAAGATATAAGCATCAATTTTAATAATTTTAATTCCGCATCGTTGGGTATCTTTGTAAAGATCCTTCGTCTCCACTTACCAACCCGTGACTTTTTGCTAGGCAACAGAGTAGCTATGTGCGAAGGATCTCTTTGCAAGGCTTGCTGCAGGTCAGCTTCGATGGCAGCCGCAGGATAACTTTCCTGATAAAACTCTGACCCGGCTTCCTCCCAACCCTGACCCCGATCTCCAACCCGTTTCTTCCTGTCTCCACCCGACATCTCGACCCTGGTTATTTATACAAAAACAAATCGATCCGAACAACCTCAACGTAACTCTTGGAGTACTCGCAAATTAAGAGCCCCAGAGACACTCATTCTCCTCTCCTCTCCTTTTTATCTCTCTTTTTTTTCCCTTGGAACGAACGAGTGAACCCAGATAACTAAATTTGTAACGACTGCAACCACCGAAAACAGCGTTAGATTATCAAGAAGAGATAAGGAACTTTTTTGCTCGAACCGCAGTTCAACGACACAACGACCGAAGACATCGTCGCTCACCGCGATACCGAAACGCGAGGAGAAAAAAAAAGAAACCAGACGAGGCCTTTAAGATTGTTCGCACGCGCGACTTTGACGCTTCGTCATCCTTTTTTTTTCCTTTTTCCCTTTTTTCTTCTCGCTGATTCCCCGTGGCAATCGATCAGCCTCGCACCCGCGCACACGGCAACAACACCGGAGGAACTTTATTATCGCGCGAGTTTGAAACGACGAGCGAAACGTCAAACGCTCGGTGGACGAACGGCTGACGACGACGACATGTCCAAATTCGCGTAGGTGAGTCCGAACTAGTAGCGACTCGCGTTGTTGCCAAGGGACTCTTAATTTCGCCGGCGCTACATTCGAATTCGCGATTCGGGTTGATTCGCCCTGAGAAGAAAGATTAAGGAAAGATATTAAGTTCGCACGACTCCGACGACCAAAGGGTGGACCTCTTGGAACAAGTGGATGCGATCGCGGTTTTCGAACGTGAGAGTGCGAATCGATAGACCTCTTATATTTCCCTTTCGTAATCAGAGATTGTTGAACTTGACTGTAACGAGATCTACGATGTCTCCTGGTTATTACGATTATTACGTAGTGTTACGATTGATCAAGTTGATCGAATTGCAGCCGTTTATTTGAAATTTAAAACACGAGATACGAGGTTTGTATAAGTCTACGTATTTTTATTTATATTTGCGGTGTTATTTATCGATACGATACGGTTTTTCTATTTTTTGATTTAAGAGTATTACGTTTATCAAAATGAAATAGAAAAATTGTGAAGTCTAACGGAGTTCGAACGATTTATAATTACGCAAACTGGTAGCTGATCGATAGTTGGTGAGTCGATTAATTTTTGCAAAAATTAATTCTACGTCCTGCGAACGGATAAATAATAATTCAAATTATTTGTCTTAAATTTATATTTGCTTCGATTACGTTAGAAAATCGTTATACGATCGTTTTGTATTCTATTCATAGTATATTTGAGAATTGCGATATTCGAACGATGTTTAGAATTTATTTTCAAACTCGAATACTTGACTATGAAAAATTTTTAAAAATCAATGAATTTACAAAGTACCGTAAAATATTTGCTTTTAAAAGCCAGAAAAGCGTTTCAAAAATATCTTTAGAATGTTGTAAAAACGTTGATAAGTGTTGTGCAATTTGCAATTGTTTTCAAAGAATTCGTTTAAATAATCCATTTATTCAATTGCGATGTAATCGTAAAACTAGTACGTAATAAAAAAATAAGGGAAAAAAGTCATTCGTTTGCATCTTTCTCGAATATTTTTTAAACCTTGATACGAATTATATTTTTGCATTTAAAGTTTCTTTAAAAATAAAATGCAAATGATTTAAAATTCTCCCTACGTTTCTTCGATGGTTGTTAAATTTCTTATTTTTATTTTTATTTTGCTACTACGTTGTTAAGATCTTGATACTAAAAATAACGATGCTTGAGAAACTTCCAAAAAAATGTATCTCGTTGCGATAAAAACGTAAATTGTTTACCTTTGTAATGAATATCGATCGATTAATAAAAATCTAGTATCTAAACGATGCGTAAAATCTTAAAAACTTATTTTTAACCCCGATCGATTCCAATCATGAGAATTTCATTAAAAAAATTATAACATTTACCGAAAATAATAAAATTTTTATCGGACGTAAAAAGATAAACAAAAAGCTCGATAAAACACTCGATTAACTCGTGTCAAGTTTTTTAAGCGTGGATCTACGTAACAAGAAAACTTCCACTTCGAGGAGCTAATAAAATTTGGGATAAAAAATTTGATAAATAGAAACAGAAGTTGATAACTAATGATCGAATTTACTTTTTGTATTATTTTCTTTGTCTCTTTCTTTGAAATCCGGATGTGCCGAGTCGTAATTTGAAATGAAAACGAGACGATTGCGTACGATAAAATCAAAAAGGTATAATTTTTCGCTCTTGATCTTAGAATTTTATATTTAAATTAATTATATATAAAATTCGTATAGTATCGATAAATCGAATAATTTTTAATCGTTGATAAAATAACTTTAAGATAGCAACTGTTTGCGGTTTTCGACCTACGCGATGTTCTTCGAAGACATGGGATAAATTTAGAATTTATACATTGTGGCTGTAATTTGTCATTTCGCAATTTACGCAATAAAATAAAAAATGAAGATGCTTCTAAGAAATAACGCACAAAACGTAACCTCTTTCTCATACTTATGCAACCTCTTATTATATGAAACGCGCAAAGTATCGGAAGCTCTTAAGATTAAAGCTCTTTTTGCATAAAAATGTACTCGAATATAATTTCCCTACGGACATTTTGTAATTCAACTACGTCTTTTTTAAAGTAATTACAAAAATATCCACTCACGCATACCAATTAGCAAATACGAGTTACATCATTATATCGTGCACCGAGTAATGTTTAATAAACAAGGTTATATAAATGATCGTTGTAAAAAAATACTTTTGAAAAACGTCCAGCTTATTATAGAACGTTTGGTAAAATTAAAAGTTTGCTCATTGTTGAAATCGATCGAACAAAGTCTCGTCTAGCGAATCGTAGGTACGATATCAAGTTCGGTTTGGTTTGTATTATAAGTACATCCTGCATATTTCATATCATAGAAATATAATCCCTTCCATCTCTTCTACGCAACTTTAAACATCTGCAAAAGGTTCTAAAATTTATCCACCAGAAGCGCTAGTAAACGAGTATTGGTGTCGTTCTTGGGATTAACCAACCTTACCACAAATCTTCCTGTAAAGCTTTAGTTTCAAAAATTCGATAACTTTGGTTTCGACGTATTAAACTTTCATAAGATTGTTTATTTACGTGTCAGTGAATCGAGAAAAAATTCAAAGCCATTTATCGCCGAAGCGATATTTTTTGTGTTTCTATTACTTTTGACGTATGTAATACCTTTGACAGATTCCTTAAATTTGTAGAAACTTTGTCTTTTATTACATTATTTATACTGCATAATACAATACAATAGTTGTTATTTTTTATATGTTTCAGATTGTTTATCGTTGATTACTCTTTTCAATGCTGTAATATTCTCGATTTACTTTGTTGAAAATGGCATGGTTAGGAAATATCGCAAGCAGCGTACTTCGCAATATTGTGTTTGCCGAAGTCCCTTCGAACGAGGTACAACAAATCAGTAACAATGAGTACCACAAAAGACAAGTTCATTGCAGAGAGGATGGAATTATGTTGTATATTCCTAGAAACGTGGAAACAGAAAAATATGAAATTGTATTGCACAGACGTTGTTCCGAATGCTTCTGGTATATAACTTTAATAAGTTCTTTCGTTACGAAAATAGAAGAAGGCAAAATTACTCTTCTAATTTCTTTACAATTGTTTTATTAACTTATTCCGATTGTTTGATTTATGATTACAACGTATTATTTACAGTTTATTTCGCTCCAAAAGTCTTCAAGAAGCCGAGACTCGATTTATAATTTATAAAGACAAGGTTCCAGTTCTCGTCGAAGTTTGTCCAAACGTATGTATTCCAAATCTATTTTCTTTCGTATAAACTGAAATTCTGTGATTAAAAATTGCATATTTCTACAGATGTTCAACGTCAAACAATTACAAACTTTATGCGATCTACTGATGCAACATCCAACGTGGAACGTAGCGCACGTCGCAGCTCATTTATTATTAACCAAAGCTTTTACTCATAACTCGATAAAAAAATTCGTAAATAAACACGACGAAGAAAGTGGAATATCTCCTCTTCAAGTTGCTATAGAAACGAAAAATTTAAGCATGGTACAAGCGATTATCACAGCCGAGGGTGATTTAAAACATTTGGATTTCTACGAAAACAATGTTTATCATTACGCAGCTATTACGACGAAAGAAATCATCGAAGCACTAAAATCCGTTAGTTCGATTACCATAAACAAACAAAATAAACATGGCTACACACCGTTACACATTGCATGTATAAACGATAAATTAGAATGCGTGAGAGAACTTTTGCAGATTGGTGCAGATATTAATACCAGTGCACCCGAAGGTATACATTACTTTATTCGCTTAGTAAACGTCTTCGATTACTTTTATTTGATTTTGATGTATTTAAATTTAATCCAAAGGAGTACTTCAACCAGCGTTTATCGGAGATTTTCTTCTCGGTCATTCGAACGGTTTAACGTACGAAGAAATAAACCTCGGTGGTACATTGTTACACTGTTGTTCGAGTATCGAAGTTATAAATGAGCTTATAGACGGAAATTTAAATATCAATGCTGTCAATATAAATGGACGAACCGCTCTTCACATAATGGTCATTAGAAAATTGTTTCAATGCGTAGCAGCCTTATTGAGTCATATGGCAGACGTTAATCTAGGTGACGATAAAGGAAATACTCCTTTGCATATAGCGGTAACACAGGTAAAATATATCACTGCTTATAATATTTACAACATATAGAGACATCAAATTTTAGTTTCGATTCATATCTTTGCCTTTTAAAAAGGAGAATTGGTTTTTTAATTTCAATTCATTTTAAACGATACTAATATTTCTGGTATCTAAGAGACTGTATAAATTATGAATTTATAGTTTTACCTATGAGTCGTAAGATGCTTTTTCAGTCAAGAATAAATTAAACAAAAATATAATCGACTACAATTTTCTGAATTATTAATAACTATTCTTTGTGGAACCAGACCTTAAAATAAAGTCTTTAAAATATTTAAATTTTAGTTTTCAAGAGCATTTGAAAAATATCGATATATATTTTCTGTTACACTATTGATATTTTAAATCGATAAAAATTGATCCATTCGTTTCATTATTCTATTATATCTAATTAGAATTTTAAACATTTTCTAAATTTATAATGTTCAAAATTTACGACTCGATCTATACTGTTTTTTACAAATCTTAAGTAGTAAAGAACAAATCAACAACATTAAAATATATAAGGTAATTAAAAATTGAAATAACTTTTGTATCACCAGAATTTTATACTTATATGAAAACAATTGCAAAATAAAATTTACTATCAAAAATTCATTAAATTTCAATTAGTAATAATTTACATTCATTATTTTTACTCTTGAATAATCTTAAGATATAATTTGTTAATAAATCATGTCTAATAATCTTCAATGAAATGCAAACAATTTATAAAATTTCTATTTGAAGTTTCGTAGTAGATGCCAAATCTTTTAATTAATCATGCGATGCATAATATAAAATTCGCTTTTATTACACATGAAAAAGTCCGTGACTTATTCTCTCACCGTTATTACCGTATCAACGAGTTCAAATTTTTATCGCTATTTTATTTTATATTTCTCAAATATAAAGAATAGACTTCGCGTAAACGAAATTAATGATAAAATTTGAATTGATAAAGATAAACTTGGCACTGGAAATATTATAAATTTGTACGCATCGAAGAACATTCGCAAAAGATTCCCTCGACTCTCAATATCGCAATCCGTTTCAAAATCCAGTCGACCCCCGAGATCGTCCAGCTTCTGATAGCGTTCGGGTCGGACGTGAACAAACCAAACCACAACTCCCAGACGCCTCGACACCTCGCCAACAGCGCCATTTACGACAGCCCTCGAATCCTGTACCTCCTCCACGCGGTCGGGGCCAAACGATGTCCTCCCAACAACACCGGCTGTCACATCGGCTGCAAACACGACGAGAACTTCAACGGCATCGCACCGCAGGAGCCGCCAACCGCTCCTCTCAGGACTACCCTCGACCAGATGCTCTACGTCTCGGGCATGGCGAAAATGGCCTCGATGCGCTCCAAACCCTTCACCAAAGGAGGTAGACTCCTCTGCCTCGACGGCGGCGGTATCAGAGGCCTCGTCCTCGTCCAGACGTTACTCGAGATCGAGGCTGTGCTCCAGAAACCGATCATAAGCTGCTTCGACTGGATCGCCGGAACTTCCACAGGTGCGAATCGAAAAACGACCTTTACTCGATTTAACGATTCAACGATTCAACGACCTTCGCTTTTCCACAGGTGGAATTTTGGCCTTCGGCTTGGCCACCGGGAAAAGTCTCAAGGAATGTCAGGCCTTGTACTTTCGGATAAAGAACGAGGCGTTCGTCGGCAGTCGTCCGTACTCGAACGAACCTCTGGAGAACACACTGAAGGAATGCCTCGGGAACACGACGGTGATGTCCGACATCCGGCACCCGAAGATCATGGTCACCGGTGTACTCGCCGATCGTCGACCCGTGGATCTTCACATCTTCCGCAACTACGAGTCCCCGAACGACATCCTTCGGATACCACCGAGCGACAAATTCAAAAAGACCCTGCAACCGGAAGAACAGCTTATCTGGAAGGCGGCGAGGGCGACCGGAGCAGCGCCTACTTACTTCCGCGCCTTCGGTCGCTTCCTCGACGGCGGTCTCATCGCCAACAACCCAACCCTCGACGCCATGACCGAGATACACGAGTACAATCTCGCGCTCGAGGCGGCCGAGAGGTCCTCCGAAATTACTCCGGTGTCGATCGTCGTCTCCTTGGGAACGGGTTTGATACCCGTTTCGCCCCAGAGCATCGACTTCTACTTACCCGCGACTATCACCGAGACCGCAAAAATGAGTGAGTCGATTAATGTTTTAATTTTTTACCGTTGTAAATTAAGCAAACGTTTCATAGACGATTCACGAAATTCGATTTAAGACGCGTCCAACTAACTTTTAAAAGCTGTAAAAGAGCTGTCGATAACGATGGAATTTTTTCCCGGTCAGTTCCGAAGTTCCAGAGCCTCTCGAACTTGGTGGTGGACCAAGCGACGTGCACCGACGGGAGAGTCGTGGACAGGGCGAGGACCTGGTGCTCGATGATCGGAGTCCCGTACTTCAGGTTCAATCCGCAGCTTTCGGCGGAGGTGGCAATGAACGAAAAGAGCGACACTATATTGGCGGAGATGATGTGGACTACGAAGGCGTTCATGTACGCTAATCGAGATCAGATCAAGGAATTGGCTGCTGTGCTCGACTCGATTTCTTAATTTGAAATTTTAATCGCAGCGGTCGATCGTTTGTTTTAAATGTTATTCGGCGAGAATCGTTCGAAATTTTAATATTTACGATGTTTGTAAAACAAAATAATTATATTGTAATACATAATTTATAAAAATTGCATTCGAAAGCGCTTAGTAACAAAAAAAGCTCGCGAGATAAATGTCGGATTGTAACGAAGCTAATAAAGTAATAATTCAAAGGTGAACTAAACGTACCGAAACCGTAGAGATCTCTAAATAATCGGTAAACAACTACGAGGACATTCGTAATACGCGTAAGATTAAGTAAACGAATCTCGAAGAAGTGAGACGTAGACCAAAGCTACACGCGGAGTTTCTCTCGCAGCGACGAGCGATCCAAGCAATCCGAGCCTCGCGTTGCTGCGGGAGGGAGTTTTGAAAAGACCGGACAGAGAAGAGGCGATGCGAGTAACCTGGTGCTAAACGGATGGATCGGTGACGAGATAAAGTACCGTCGGGTCTAGTTGTCGACGTACTAGTGGGAAACATCGAGAGTCTGGAGAGTTTACGTGCCTCCAAATTTGCTTGTGGGAGTTGTCTCACGGTAATAACATGGACAGGGATTATAGGATGACTATTACTTTGCCGAAATTGACGATGCATCGACGCATAATCGTGTAAGACTAAGTCAACGAGTGTAAAGAAATCGAGACACGATCCGAAACAACTTACGTTCGCGTTCGGACCACGAAACAAATTGTCACACGTAAATAAATTTGTTAATGAAAACAAAAGAATATGTATTTTTATCTTCAACAGATATTTTACGAGAAATATAAAACAAGTATCCATACGTTTTAACGTAAATCTGGTACTTTGAACGGAAAAAAAAATTTTACTTTATTGAGACGATAATAAAGATGTAACGATGGATGGAGAATTTTTCGCAAATGTGTGAATTATTAGATAATGAAACGTCCTTACGAAATAGTTAACTAATTGTACTATATATTTGAAATTACTTCGGAAAACTCGTAATTGTATGTACTACGTGATTTATTTCTGAATGTAAAATATGAAAGATAGTGTTTTAATTGCCTTTTTTACAGAATATAATAGTCTATTTTTAGTTATTGGAATACTTTCTTGCGTGAATATAAAAGTTTATGTAATATTGAAGCAATTGCAATGTACACGTTGAAAGTAAAGACATGTTTTCATTTTTCCTAAAGCTTTAATTATTACAAATTAATCTATATAAAACGTTTAATTTTGTTGAATTTTAAAATGTTGATTTTTAAGTTTGTTTAAATTTTGTAATTTCTTAATTATTGTTTATATCATTTTATAAATTTAAATAAAATAAATAAAAAAATTCATACGATAAATAATAATCGTTTGGACTATTTATTTATTAATTAATAATATATTTTTATAAAGACACAGAATAATACAACTTTTTGGTTATTATCGCCTATTCATATGTAAGATATCATGTCATTGATACATCAGTTCCTGTCAATAAAACGTATACATACGTTTATTTAATAATTTCTCAGTCGTCTTACCAAATGTAAATCGCAAACATAAAACTCACGTTTAGAACTAAAATTTTTAATATTTAAATTGTACAATAGTACATATATGTCATTATACAATTAATTAAGTACATAACGTATGTATATATATATATGTGTGTGTTTTTGTGCGTATACATATATATAATTTCAACAGTCATACTCGATCAGACAGAAAAAAGAAAATTGCCGTATGCGTATAACAAATTTAAAAGTATTTTATTGTTATTTTTTCAAAACATACATGCAAAATATAAAATTAATACGTAGGCGATAGAAATGTAAATATTTCGCGTATTCAAAGAATGTTTTTTGTTTTTGTTTCAAATTTGATCGTTAAATTTGAAAAATATAGTTGTTTCAATTGTCAAAGAAACGAAGAAATTATATATATTAAAACCGATTTTTTTTTAAGTTTTTTAAACTTAAATATATTTTGAACTAAGTATGAAAAATGCGCAATTTTTAAAAGTAGTTTCCAATTTTCATTGTGATATTTAAATATTAAGTAAAATGATTATAATTTTATGAATATATTATATAAATCACTATTATGCGTTACAAATTTAATATACGATTTATTATACATGAATTAAATTTATTTTTCAGCATTTTATGCATTCTTCTTTAATATTATATTTTATGGCTAGAATAGATAATTCGCTTTATTCCATTACTTTTTTTTAAAAGACTTAATTCATCTTCTAATTCAATGTTTAATTATTTTCTTGCATTTTTAAGAGCACTTAAGACACCAACTTAATTATACTGTTATATATGTCATGATACAAGGAGCGGTAAAATGGAAAATTTATATATAATGCCAATTCCAAATCTTTTTTTAGATTTTATCTAAATTCAATATAACGTATAATACGATATTTTATAAAATAGAAAATATTTTTACGTCTGAAGATATGTTTTCCAAATAAATTTCCAATATCTACAATTTTTTTTATCTAAATTAAGATTTAATAATAGAAACTTAAAATACTTAATCTATTACTTCTTGGATATAAAATATTTCATCCGTTGTTTTATTTTTCAAATAAATATTGACTTTTCAATTTGAAATATCTACTTTTGAATAAACTACAATTGTCGATAAAGTTGTTAATTTTTTTTAAAAACAATCGTTACGCGAAAGATACAGGCATATAAAAAATATATCTCTAATTACAATTGTAGAATAAGTATTTTATATCGTCCTTGGTTATTTTACTTTGAATAAATTTTTTAAATAATTTTACGATAATTATTAAAATCAACGAAAAATTTTATATAAGCGCGTTTAACACTTCGAAAGCTCATTTTTATTTTTAAAAACAGATTTTTGATTAATTTTTAAGGTATCGATCGTAATAAAATCAATAAATATCACATTAAAATCGTTACAATCATTTTATTATTATTGCAATAACTGTAGACATTAATTTATCGAATAATTTAGATTCTTGCAATTATAATGAATATTAAAACGCATATAAGATGTACTTTAATGGCAATATGAATATTATATCGAGTTTTATCGAGTACGATTCCGTGTATTTATATATTACACGAATATTAAAATCCGAAAGCGCGTAATTTATATAAATTGATGAATACGTCGTTAAAATTTACAGTATCAATTTTTAATAAATGTTACAAAGAGTATACGAAAATATTCGGTAATAACGAATGGCTTTCGCGAATGAACGTAATTTATTTTGAAAGAGAATTTCGTGTAAGATATATATTAGTCTTTTTTTTAAGATATTTCATATTATATTCTAAAATAAGTTGATTAAATTAATGTATTTTAGTAAGCAAAATAACTTAAATTTTACGTACTAAGATTAATGGGTCGAGAAAAGTATCTTCAGACTTAAACAAAAAAGAAATCTCACCATATTTTGAAAGCTAAAACTAGAAGTTTATACTTACACAAAAATTGTTGGTATTTACAAAAAGAATAATAGTTTGCAAAAAAAAAAACGCGAATAAAAAAATCAGTCGACTTTGTGTCGGAGATCTCGAGATATCGCAGCTTCACCTCATCGGATAGCACATGAAATAAATAAAAACACTATCGTTAAAAATATTTATACTATTTTTTATCAGTTGCGTGTGCATATCTCGAGTTCGCTGAGTACGAGATTGAATAATTTTTGATAATTTTCCTTCGTACTCGAGTCACTGGCAAAGATCTTCCAACGAAACGCGAATGAATACTATTAAATTGTACTAAGTAATATTCACTATTGAGTATTCGCGCGTAAAAGTGTCCGAGTTGATCGGCTAATCAATCACGACGCGCTTTTTTATTTTTTTTACTTTTATTTTATCATACAACCGCGTTGTATTCCGAAGACGCGAAAAATATCCATCATATATTTTATACGAGGCACGCGTTTCGCGTACTTTTTAATCGCCAAGCTAACACCAACGACGATATCCTTAGATAAGCCAAACGGATTCAAGTGGTTAAGTTCGGGGACTTTGGAGCAGCGGTAGAGAGACGCTCGAGTTCGGGGCTACGGTATTAAATTGTTATCTCTACTCGGTAGGAAATTCTACACCTAATCAACACAAAGGATCCTCAAAGTGTTTTAAAACGGTATTAAAACATCCATAATTCGTTCCGTAGTTTCGAACGTTCGCTCGAGTTTCGCGTTCCCGTTCGGCGAGAAACGAATCGAGCGAAATAAAATGTCATCGGAAGGTAGGAACAGCCAATTTCCATCGGTCGTATCACTTTCCACCTCGGAGCTGATCATCGGGGCGCGACGTAGTAAGGCGTCTGCCCGACCGACGGTATGTACGGGTAGAATGGCGAGTGTCCAGGTTGACCCTGGGGATACTCCAACTCCTCGTGCGTCGGCTGCTGGTGGTAAGCCTCGGTCGCGTAACATTGCCCACCCTGGGAACACCCGTACGACTTTGGCTCCGGGTAGCAACGTTGGGGCTCGTAAGCTGGACCTCGACCGAGTCCCGCTTGCGCTTGTAGTTCCGCGTACTCCAGACACTTTCCTGAATCCGATTCGGTGGAAAAATTATTATTTCGTTAGATTCGTCGTTGTTGAATAAAAAAGAACATTCGAATATTAGATCGGCTGAAAATAATTCGTTTATTTGTATCGTTTACTTTTAGTACGTTATTACGTATCATACAATAAACGAAATTGGAATTACATCATCGATATTACTTGTAAAAAATGTGAACAAAAATGTTTGTGATATACGACCAGAACTTATACTTTTATTTATTACCAATAAAATACGTTTTTTTAAAAGTTTCATGTATTTTTGTATAAAAAATTAAAATATTACGTTTTTAATAATTAAAAAAATGGATCGATTTATATACGAAAGATATATTTTTATTAAACTATTACGTTACGTTGCAACTTGCATAAAAATTTTTATTACGACGTTGTTATCTCGATCAAACGACATCGATCGTCAAATTATTTAAGAATCAATATCAATTCTAATTGTTTATAAATAGCTATCGATATTTTATTGTAAAGCATAGACGAAAACTCAAATTAATACCGATTAATGTACAAAATTGACGAGCTCTTTACATCAGATACCAATATTCAAACGTGTTTGAATTTATTTAAATAAATCGTAAGTCAATAATTTCGATTGAATCGTGAATTGATGAAAAGACAAGGAAATCAATTTATCGTTTAAAACGCTCCGTAAAATAGTAGAATATATTTTGAGTAAGCCAACGAAAAATCGGAGCGTTAAACGAAAGCATCTTTCTTTTATGAAATAAAATATTAGTTAAACGAGAGTCTCGGTTGATCAAGTTGATCAAATCGATCGAGTTCGTGTAAATTCGATCGAAATTCGTAAAGACAC
Organism: Dolichoris vasculosae; assembly: GCA_018907195.1. Classification (NCBI taxonomy): domain Eukaryota; kingdom Metazoa; phylum Arthropoda; class Insecta; order Hymenoptera; family Agaonidae; genus Dolichoris; species Dolichoris vasculosae. The sequence goes on from JACCHY010000015.1 coordinate 5,489,413, forward strand.
GGAAATGAAAAACCACGATTACCTTTGCGCGATCCTAGACAGTTAAAAAGCAGTTAAAAAGTACACCGCGAATAAAAAGCTCGGATCTTTTTTATCTTTATTTATCTTGCACCTTAACCACTCAAAATTACCGTGAGAAAGGCTGTGCTGGTCTAACGCGTACTTGCTGATCTCGTAAGGTCCACGAGTAGGAAGCTCAGGAGTGTACGCGGAAGTCGGGATCGCGCGTTCGTAGCTGGACTTGGTGGGACTCGACGGGTAAAGACGTCCATAGGCGCAATCCGGGTTGGTGACGTCGACGCTGCTTCGGTGCGCCAGAGACATGTTCGTCGTCGGCGGAGGTGGAGGCGTCGGTGTCGTCGTCGAATGTTCGTCGGCCTTTGGTTTTCTTCGTCGAGGTTGGTACTGGAAGGCGAGGATACGCGATTATTATGTTGACTCACTGTGAATAGTTCGGCGTTGTTGGAAGACGTTTGTACGCATTTTGTACAATTGGATAAACGGGTCCAGGAGAGTTAGAAAAAAGGTATACGATGTTACGTACGAACTGGTTAAATACGGGAGAGAGATTTTATAAAATGTACGGACATTTATATACAGTTTTACGAAAAAATTCTAATACGAAATAAAGTATTTTTTTACGTATCAATCGCAAAAGTTTTATAATTCGATTAATATTTTTTTGATAAAATTAGATATTTATACTTGAAATAATTACAACCTGCGATTTACGTATCTAAAAAGATAAAAATTTTCAAATTTTCAGATCGTTTGGAATCAAGATATTTACAAATTAGAGTCGTAAATGCGAAAAAGTAAGTTTTTAGCCGTGTTTAAATGTAAAAAAACGAATTCACTTCTAAGAATCTTTATATCGATATCGCAAGCTTACCTTATAATGAGGATGTTGCTTTTTATGGGCACTCCTCAGTCTTTCAGCTTCCTCTATAAATGGTTGCTTCTCTCCGTCGCTCAAAATTCTACAAAATTATTTAACGATCTGGACGTTTTTATTCGGTATTTTTGTAACTACGTAATTCATTTTTATTTGTATGAGCTATTGTATATATAAAGCGCGGTATAAAATTAATTACAATTTTCGAATGGAATGAATTTCACTCAAAATTAATCTTGTCGATCGATAATTATGCGATGCAACGGGACATTCGGAATAAAGTTTTTCCTACGGTCCGAAATGTAGGAAAAAATTTTTGTCCGTATAAATGCCTCTTCGACTTCTTTTCGTACGTGAAATAATTTTTGTGAAATAATGTTTTTCAGAGTAATGCAATAAATTATACGAAAAGTCAAATTTTACTTGTTATAAAACGATATTTTTAACTTATTAATCCTGTCGCATTTGTAAGACGGTTGTATAAAATATATTTTATTTAATGAAATATGAAACTACTTTTTTGAATTAATTTACAAATAAATTTATGTATATCATAAATAACTCTCGTATCGTATAAATATATAATTCTTACAAAATTGAAATTTATATTTACGTAAATACAAATTTTGAGAACCGCAAGTTTATTTAAACAACTTTTATTTATAATTATAAATCAGAATTTTTCCCAAAAGTTCTTAATAACAAAATTTGTTTTTAAAATATTTAAAACATATAATATATTATAGTAAAGAAATTTTTAGCGGATTTTCTTTTAGTTCCTTATCAATTAATTTAAAGATTGAAATTTAATAATTGAAATTATTTATTCACAGTTGTTGATTAAAGATAAAGATAATTATTTTAATATAACTTTTTTTTCACAAAATATAATATAATGTATTTGCAATATATAATATGAAATATTAAAAGAAAAGTATTTCGTTATTCTTATATAAATATGATTCATCTTGCATCGAATTGGTACAACTATTTTACTATATACAGTTGTACCACATTTCATCATCCTAAAACTTTTGAATTAATAATAATAACATAATAATCTTAAAAAACAATAAATATAATCTTTCCAAAAAATACAACTGCTATTAAATTCTTGTACATCTCGTTTATTACGTTTAATTCATTATTTTGATTTGTTACTTCGTGTCGGATAAATGCGACAAAGAATGTTTATTTTTGAAATTATAATGTATTAATATAAAAACTGTTTTTAATCTGCGTGAAACAAATTTATACTTTATTCGGTATCTTTCGCTGGTGTGTACTTTTTTATCAGTTACGAAAAAACGGGAAGTTGAAATTGTCGTAGCGATATTTATGAAAATTATTGTGTACTTAGTTGTTTAAAGTTTCCAAAATAATATCAAACATTTTTTATTTTCTACAGTTTATCACCCCATCAGCAATTTATCTATCATCACTCAAAAATTTACCGATTATCTATTTTTTGAAAATTAAAATTTTGATTACCTTGAATGGTTATCAAATCGAATCGCTTGTTTACAAGTTGGCATGACGTTCATTATGAGTTGCCAGATATTAAAAATAGTGACCGTTTCATTTTAGCGATGCTATCTTCTCGACTTTGCACACACTTATCGAGTAAATTTCGTATTACATTCGATGACACTTGTTAAAATATTTTTTTAATAAGTGTCAAAAATAAACTCGCAAATTGAATATTATTAATTTAATGCATTTAAGTATTTTTACGATTTATAATTATTACTAAAGTTTTTTACCGATTCGCATTTAGTGAAACATTTCGATAGAAGATCCATCGATCGAAAAATAATTTTCACATTCGATCTTTTATCTAAATTTATGAAACTAACTTTTATTCGTTTAGATGCATTCCAAAAATTCGTATCATAATAAAATATAACTTACCATACGTATAATAACTAACTTTTTATTTGGATTCAAAATTATTTAACACATTTACTCGATAGAAGTTATTTTATCGTTTTAATTAAAAGAAAAATATCTCGAGTAAAGAAATCCTTTTCATCGTAAACTGCATCGTCAAAAATCCATTTCTTCATTGTTTAGATTAACCGAACGATACCGTTAATGATTCCGTCGATGACGAATATAAAATCCATTACATAAGTTAAGAGTCCGTCAAATGTCGTTCGCATAACATCGTAAAACCACGTCTCCGATGTTTCCATCAACGACGCGATTCGCCTCGAAAATACAACGATCCTCGGAATATCGGAGGTCGAAACCGAAAGGTAATAGTTCACCTCCAGAGTTTGCCGAGGGTCTTGGAGAGCTCGGCGTTGTGAAGCTGCGGATACTGATCAGCCAATCTCCTTCTTGCCGCTTGTGCCCAGACCATAAAAGCGTTCATCGGCCTTTTCACGTGTGCGCTTCGACGACCGCCGGCGCGTGACGTCACTGGCAGCAGAGTCCAGTCGTAACCTGGAACAATCAGAGACTGGACTTTTGAGCGACTTCTCGGATACCCGGGTAAACATTATTTTCGCGAGGAGAAAAGTTGGAAGCGTCGATTATCGAGATGCGAAAATCCGACTCTGTAATCACGAATCGATGTTTTCATCTTTATATTCTCGAACAATCGATAAATATTGTAAATACTCGCGAGGAAGGAACTATTTTGTATTTGGTAAGATAAGGAAAATTAATTAATTCCATTCATCTAATAATTTACTATTTAAGCTTGGAGTATTCGCGTTTTTCAATTTTTTAATATCTTACAAAATATATATAAACGCGTAGCCATAAAATATACTTCGCTTCTGTAAAGTAATAATTATTTTAATTCGTGAAATTAATTTATCGATATTAAACCAAGTTTTAAAAATTAGCGTTGATCAAAAAATCGTGTTCGTTAATTAATTAATAGCCTGTAAAGCATCACTATTCAAAGATAAACTTTACATTTTGCATAAACTGTAAAAGAAATGTGTCAGAATCCAATATTAAACACCTCGAGAAATCAACTTTATACGGCTTATGCCTGTAAGACGAAATTCTCAAGATCCTTATGCACCAGTTTTACAAAAGCGACGGCCACGGGTGAACCTTCGAAATTTGAAATTCGTTCTCCACCGTCTAATCCTAATATTGAAGCTCCTTGTTTGCGTACTCACAGGTGTATATGAATAACACGACGTAGAAAATAGCGAACAAACATATGAAAAATGAACTGCCGGAACGAAAGCGGAATCTCCGGTGACTCTATTAGTCATACGAATTCCACTTTTCACCCGGTGTGCTTTCGACCCTAAGAGTTTTACATCGGTTCCGCGTACGAATACATCGGTAGTTCGTACAATGCATTTTGTAGGCTTGAATTCATCGACGGTACGTTGTCGAAGCAAAACGTCGCCTCGTGTAATGAAAGTGGCGTATCAAATTATTCGTTAGCCGTTCGTTACAATGGAATTAGAAGTTTTAATCGTTTTCGTTAATTTAGGCAATTGTTTCTTAATTATAATTTATTAGATATTATGTATAAGAGACTATACGATAATTTAAAAAAATTAAATCATAGTATTATACAAAAGATTCCATCGTTCGATATATTTTAACAGTTAATTTGTAGAAAAAATAATTTAGAAGATTTAAAAATAAAAAATAAAGAATAATTTTTTAAAAAGTATTTATTAAGCGATTTTTTCTTTGTTTATATATTTCTGTAATAAAGTAATTGTTGTCGAGTGGCATTTTTTTTGTAATCTAAAAAATGTTTTAAGTACGTTGAAATAAATAAACTTGAAAATGTATATAAAGTGCGATTTAAATAAAACGAGAAAAAAAGAGTTTTTCATCGAAATTTATAATATTTTAATTCTTAATATTTGAAGAAACGTATTTTACAATTTTCATAGCAGTGTAAATAAAACGTTAAATTTAAGGTATTAAAATATTTGAATACTGATTTAAAGTTATGGAATTAAACAAATTGTTAAGGTATGCAATATAAAAATAAAATTATTCGACAGAAAAAAAAATTGTACAAAGGTTCCGATCTTTAAATTGAAAGCGACCGTCTAAATATTTAAGAATTAAGTTATTTAATTAATACGAAAGCGTAATCGTCGCTATCTAATTGTATCATTATTGAAACGTTTACTTACATCGCAATGAAATTTACGATGAAAGACGAAATTTGTTTAGTTTGAAATCCGAAACGTTGAAACGCGACGTAAGAAATAAGGAGAAATCGAGCAGTAAATTATAAAAAGGAAGTACAATAACAAGATTAAAGAGAAATATCTAGAATTTACTTAGCGAGGTTACACCTGCATCTCCGACACTCGGTGCGGATATTTACCGATCGCTTATCTTCTTCCGTTCTTCCGTTCCAAGGCAAAGGCGATAGCGGCGAGTCTGTCGCTCTGTCGCCGCATTTTACGATCGCTTCCACTCCTGTATCTCGTCTCTCCCGCTTTTGTAATCCAAGTCACTGCGTCGAAGAAAATCAAGTTCCCCGTTTATTTAACGCGGAGATAAGGAAGCGCTTCGAAAATACTCGTCGGTTTTGAAAATACGACGATATTCGAATGCGTGCGACGTATTTCGTCGTTTTTCGTCGTTTTTCTTCGTTTTTCTTCGTTTTTCTTCGTTTTTCTTCGTTTTTCGGCGATTCGTTTTCACGGGTGGTTAATCACGAAATTGGTAAGCGCAGCCTCGTAAAAAGCACCGAAGCTTCTCCTCCGAACCGAGAACTTTTTGACGAAACATTCTTACAAAATTCTATCCTCTATTAATAAACGTACTCGTGTTTCACCGAATAAAAAAAATGCGATTCTCTCGCATCCCCGAAAACTTCCCCGAACCGCTATTATTAATAAAACGTCAATGGGACACAATTAGCGAGTTTCGGTCCATTCCCCGACCCATTTCCCAGTTTCTTTAATCTCCTCGGGCTTTCGCGCCTCGATAAGCGATTCTATTTTAAACTATTTTAGGGGTAAAACGCTCGAGCTGCGAAGGACAAGGGAGACTCGTGCGAGCGGATCGCCCCCCGATCGAATTGTCGCGCGGATCCGAGAATCGTCCGTCCTGGGACGAAGTAGGAAAAAAAGTGTCGTCCCCGGCTAATTGACGTTCGCGTCGACACGCATCGTCGAGGCGGTCTCCTCTGTCTCCTCTGTCTCCGCGGGCCAGGAATAACTTTACCGTGAAAGGCGCGCGTCGTCCTGGTCTTCGAGTCCCACCCTCTCGTCCTTACGCGGAAGACAAGCCGAGTGTCGACACGAGGAGGAGTCGCTGCTTTTGAAGCGGTTTTTTTTTGTTTTTTTTGTTTTTGGGACGCCGTCCGTTTTTCCCTGGTGGTTCGGTCTCGCGAAACTTGGTCAGCCCTTTGAGAATGGCGATTGGATATACGGAATAAAAAACCGAAAACCGGCCGCGACGCTCCGAAAATATATAATATTTCCGACTCTGCGTGATTTAATGCTCATTTTCCATGAATAGCGCGGCTCGGAGGGAAAAATATTTCCTATTCGTCGGGGGCTATTCTCCGAACTGCGAATTCATAGTTTTCAAAAAACTTTGACTGATTCGTTTAAGATCCTGGTAATTGATAGGAAGAAAGGGTTGCCCCTGAAAAGTTAACGTACCGCGAAGAAGAGATTTGGAATTTGTTACTCCGTTCGGCGCGCGTAAAAAAGCGAATCTTACTTTTCTACGATTCCATCCAACTATCGATCCAACGACGACGTTACGATAACGATATCGGAAACATCAAAAATTTAAGCTTTTAAATATCATCCAACGATTTCGGTTTTTTCCATACGATTACGTATCTTTGTAATAAAAACCGCACTAATCGTAGTTATTTCGATAACCGCGTTGACTTAATTGCCAAGCGAACGAGGCGTGTCCGAAAAACTTATCGAAGAGCCTCGTAAAAAAACTTAATCGCGTTCGCGGAAGCTTCCGGAACTAACGAGCGACTCGCCTCGACCTCGCGAGCTTCCATCCAGCTTTCACCTCGGACACCTGCGCTCGGGGAACAAGGCTACGGTCGCATGGCACAAGGGCACGATTCAACGCCTCGCAACCGACGTTGAATGGACCCGTGTTCGCACAACGACGCGACTGTCGCCAGACTAATCCCTTCGCGATCCGTATCAACGTGGACGAACTCGTTACGCGGTTCGTCTCCCGTTCGCACCCCCGGAGAGTTTTCGGTGGCTTGGAACCGCTTCCTCGGGGTCTCCTCCAACCGTGGCGCTCTCGAAACTTCCTCGCGTCGATCGAATATATAAATTATATTTTCGAAAGCGTAACGCCGACGAGCCTACGACTCGCCGATCTCTTACGACATCGAAATAGCCTATACAATCCAGCCCTCGCTATTTTGGTGCTGTAGGCACGACCGAGAGAGAGAGAGAGAGAGAGAGAGAGAGAAGACGTTGCGGGTGTACACAGAAACGCGAGAGCTTCGCAATAAATATCGCCTCGCTCCTCGTCGCGTCGGATTTAATTCGGGTATTCGCGTAATTAGTGGCCACTGTTGTCTCGCTTCACTCGCAGCACCTGCCACGAAATCGTCGCCTCCGGGTCCATCCCTGATCTCGTCCCTCCCCGCGACACGGAGGCAAGTTGATAGTGGGTTCGTTACGCGAACGTAAGCGACGCCGAATAACGAGATTAACGTCGTTAACGCGGATTTAAATAAATGCACGCGGATTCTGGCAATAGAATCGTAGGGCCGTGTAATCGTGTCGCTAGGTGGCGCCACCCTCGACCCGATCCGTACCCGAATTAGAGCGGATGCTTTTGTGAGCGTTGACCGATCGTTGGACTCCGAAACGGGAAGGAATCGATAGAGGTATCGAGCCGTTTAAAAAATTACGATTGCGATTGTTGTCGGCGACTTGTCTTACGCGTGTCGTAAATTATTTATTTCGATTGGTGCACGAGGATCGAATTACCGAAACTGTGTATTCGTCGCTACGAATACGCGTGGAATTTTTTTATTTTTGAACGCGTTGTCGGTTCGCTGCTCGACGTTCCTCCACCGGTCGCGGAAAAAAGTTTCCCTTTTCTCGCTTTTTCAACGTCGCACGCGCGAAAAAAACCGACCATCGATTCGAAACGAGGTAAGAGGACGAGTTTGATCCGCGCCTTTGTTATTATCTACGCGGCGATCGATCGTTCGATAATTGTCACCGTTCGAACGCTCGCGATGCTTGGCAAGAAAACCTTGGATAAAGAAAAGCTACTTTTAATGTACGAGCGAACGTTGCTAAACAACGCGCGTAAATTCTGACCGTTAAAGAAAGCTAAGACTTTCAAATCAATGATTGTGCAAAGAGAGTCGTACATGCATCGGCAAGGGCAACAGAGGAGGAGGTAGGAGAGAGGCAGAGAGAGGCAGAGAGAGAGAAAGGAATAATGAAATTCTACTAGTACGATATCCATTACGCCAGCTCATCCTGGGACTACGAGAGTCGGAGAAAGAGAGAGAAAAAGCGGAGTGAACAAGACGATGCAACGACGGCTAATAAGCAATAAACCAAGAGCGAAAGACTCGGTGGGTGAAAACGAGGGAGAGGGAAGCGACGCGCTATCGCCCAGATAAATCCGACTCGCTGCAAGAGCGATGGCCGTCGACGAGAAAACGTCTTCGTCGTCTTCGTCGTCTTCGCCCAGAGCTTTCAGCACCAATTAAAATGTCCTCGGTAAACGAGACCCGAGTTCGACACGCCGAATCGACTCTCCGATCCTTTATTTCGTCAAAGAGCTCGAGAAAGTTATTATTTACGGGGAACGCGTATCGTTTCAATTCGCGCGAAAGGTTATTTAAAATCGTTGGGCTCGGTGGTGAGGTACTGCTTAATTAGGTGCTTTATTATTCTATGCAACCGTTTAGAAAATTAACGAGGAATGTCATAATTAGCGGATTAAAAGGAGAGCGTTTTTTATCGTAATAAAGATGTTTGTTATTGAGTCAAACGCTATAGAGGCGTCATTCAACTGGAAGATGTTAAACCCGTGATTATTACAGATACAAAGAATACATAGTAGAGGCTGTAGACAGCTGCCATAATATATCATACCTGCTTATTTTCCTGAATTAGACTTTGGTTCACGCCTATCTTATTTAAGAAATAAATTTCCTTTGCAAAGATAAATGGGCTTTGGTTTTGTTAATTTTACAGGAAATATATTACAATCGTGTAATTAATTCTCGCGGTGTTAATATGAATATTATTATCGGAGTCTGCTTGTTTCGATTTATCTTACGAACGATAGCAATGATACGTAATTCACTCCCGCGAGGATCAAACTTTTTTTTTATCGGAGGAATCGGATGTCTCCTTTGTGCAGCAACTATTTTTTCGATAAGTAAATAAATAAATCACTAGATTCAACGAATGATACTATCCTCTCGTAAATCGTGTCTTAAAATGTGTTGCCAAACTGACAAAATGACGGACAAAAATTTGGCAATCTAACATCGAGATTTGAGGTATTTTCAATGATAAATGCTCGGATATGACTCGAAGGTTACCTTCCTTTTCGTGATGTATGGTGAAAAATTGAATAATTCGTTGTATCACGCGAAAATTGTAGTGGATTATTTTTGCGATTAATTACTTGGGATTATTATTTATTTCTAATAAATATCGGTATTTCGTAAGTCGATGTTTTTCACTTGAATTTCAAACGTAATTAAATCGTCGTTCAACACTGAACTTCCTTTAATACTATGCGATAAATTTTATTAAATAACAAAACGCTTTTTGCAATATTTAATTTTGTTGCGATTCGTAACAATTTTAAAACTTATGTAAGAAAATTTTTACGCGAAGACGATACTTTTAAATTAGAGTGTTTTAAATCTAGAAAACATTTATTTCTAAATTATTTAAAGAATAATAATTATAATTTTTGTATTTCGATTTTAAAATTAATCTCTAATGTTAATGTTTTACCTAATACCTAATCAACGAGTTAATGAAAATATGTTTTCGCAGTTGCGATATTGATTATACAATCGATCGATTACTTTATATTAAACACTGTAAAGACACCGTAAAAATATACTTTTCGAATTTATTTATTTATTAGGATATTAATAACGAAATTCTTTATTCGTAATTTTTATTTTTATTAAAATAATTAGCCTCGAAGTAAGAAATAATTCTATATTTATACGTTACGAAACGCGAATCGTCGTAATAAATTTGAATTAAAAAGTAAACATGAAACGTAAGAACATTCGGTTGAATGATTCATTTTCGGTTTGTCGATTTTTCTCCAAAATCATATTTTTTTAAATGGGCAAACTTACGTTTTTATATTAAAAAAGGATATTTATTTTAAAGCAAAGAAAAATAAATTTTTATTATCGTAAACTTAAAAATATTTCTTTCTTTACCAAACCTGATTTTCCTCGCAAAAAAGAGAATTTGTTTTCTCGACCGAAACAATTTTTTGATAATTCGCTTATTCGTTTAATTTTCGAAGGGAAATTAAAGTAAACTAATATAAAGTTTATGTTGTAAATATTTATTCTCAAGAATACTATAACGCAAATTTTCTAAATAAATTACAAGAAAACTTTATTACCGTTGCTTTTCTTCCAGGTCTCGTTACGAGTAAAGAAAAGGCTTATTAAATCAATTTACAATATCGATCTTCGCGATACAATCATTCGAGCCTTGTCTCAGAGCTAACAATAAAACTATTGAAAGTAATCGTATTCAACAAACGGAAAAATATTGTTAAGAAGAAGAAGAAGAAGAAGAAGAAGGAGAAGAAGAAGAAGATGATGAAGAAGAAGGAGAAGAAGGAGAAGAAGAAGAAGAAGAAGAGGAGGAAGAAGAGAAAAAAGAAGTAATAACTTTTTTTTTAGATATTTTTAAAGGTTTTTAAATGTTAATTTGACCGAGAAATAAATAGAAAAAAATAAAGTAATTAGATTACACGTATGTATAAAGAGTCGATCGTATCATCGTCAATTATTATTATTCGTTATCGATCGCACGCAAAAATACAAATTAGTCCACTTCCCGAGATAAACGTTAGCTTTATCATCGCTATCGATATTCCTTAAAAAATCTATACCGTCTCGAGTATTAAAAACTACGATATCACCAGCAGCTGAAAATCGTTGCTCCACCGATCGACGAAAGCACTGAAATCGATAGATCGGATTTTGGAAAGGAGCTCACGAAACACCCCCGTGGAAAAATACGTACCTTGAAGCAACTTGCCAACAGCGTCGTCGAGAGTATTATGCTCGCGACTCGAAGTCCCGGGCTTGGATTTACCGCTCGCCCCGTTGTTGTTGTTGATGTTGTCGCTCCGATCTTCGGTGCTGTTCCGTCCGGCGTCCATCCTTCCTTCGAAAAAAGCTCGAGCGTTTTGCGCTCGTCCCCCCAGGATCACGAGGAACACCACCCCGCTTGTCTCACTCGCTCGTCTCACTCGCTCGTCATCCCCGCGATCCCTTGGACGCGTCGCGCACCTTCACCATCGTCACCGCGGGGCGAGAGACGTACGCGAGGCAGGAGCTCGAGGCGTCGACTGGGCGCACCGACGGACACACGACACGACCCGAGATGAAAATAATAGCGCCGAGGGAGCGAGAGAGAGAGAGAAAGGCGGCGCGCCGATGGACCACCTCTCGCTTGGGCGGCACACGTATCGGTGGGGGCAAGGGGCAACGGTGCCGTTCCTCCACCGGCTCAGACGTTCGTTCGAGTCGTCGCTTTTTCGGCACGCGACGTCGAGCGGAGGTTTTTCTCTCGGTGCTCGAGTTTCCGAGGGCTTTTTTCAGGTCCTCCTTCGGGTCCTCCTTCGGGTCCTCCCGACGAGAAACAACCTCGGAAAAAAGAATCACGAACATCGGGAGGGTGAGATGCAACACGTAATGGAGAAATAGATTTCGCGCATAGTCACTCGGTAATCGATACTCCGTACATCCAGTCACTTTTATTATGTAAATACCTATTGAAAATTCATTTTTATCTCCAATATATGTGTAATAACGATCTCGGATAAACAGTGGGTGTACAGTACAGCTACTCGATGATTTACTTTTTCCCGTTAATAACGGATACATCGCTTTTCAATGTTTGCACTTTTTCGTTCGCCCTTACGATTCGTATCCGATTAATCAGACTCTTGGGATTTATTAACGATGGCGAAAGAAAGACCGATCAAAGTATTTGTTTCTTTTCTTAAAAATTGTTTTTGCTCGACCGCTGAATTAGAGTTGAGGTGAATAAAAAGGAAAAAAAAAAATTTAAGCGCGTTGAAATTTTAACTACGATGGAAAGACCGAAACTACCCGAACGAATAATTATCCGCTCGATTATCGCTGATAAGTTTCGTCGATTTTATTTAAATTTGATTTTGTAAAAAATAGCCTTTTACAACGAAATTTTTTGATTTCGTTTTCCGTAAAAATTATAATCAATTATCGCGTATAATTTACGCGCGTAACCACATATTTTGTATATAATTTACAAATCGATTTTCTAAGAACGTGAACTGATATAAATGTATACTTATCCGACTGTATATATTCGATACGAAGACAAGATTTTGTATCTAATGCGAAATCTCTTACATAATATTTTTGATGTTGCATTCCTTTACGTTTGCAGCAAAAAACATTAATATTTTATACGTTAATGGGATCGATGTATCGGTACGCGAAGATGTTATCTGCGTTGCAAAAATAATTATGCGTATCTTTATTCGTAATCGATAAAAGGCAGGAGAAACGCTATCTAATATTACATAAAACCTTGAAAGAAAAATTTATTAATCGTATAATATTTAATCGATATACGCGTACGAAGTTACATCCATCGAATCGTAACGTATTTAAGAATTTAAAGCTTTTTAAAAGGCTACCGAATATTTTTAATTTGACGAAACGAGACGATAGGAATATCGATGCGAGTAAAAAAGAAAGCAAACATCGCTTAAAGTGCGAAGCGACTCGACACAATGTTTTCAATACCTTCAAATACCGAATCCAGTGGACTCGTCGCTTTTCAAACTCTTACTTTTCATCAAAAAACAAAAGGCGTCGTTGGGCAAACACCGAGTATCAAAGACACGCGCAAATGCATTTAGCGAGAGCCGCGAGGAAAGTCCAGGGCCGTATAAAAGGCGAAAACCCGCGTTTACCCAAAGAATCCGCGAAAACGCGCGAAACGTTAGAAAGGCGCCACCGAGTGTTAATTCAACTCAAATACGCGGAACCCATGCGAAAACACTGAGACTCATTGTCGAGGTACGGCAAACATCGCGCGGGCATTCGGAAAAAAAGCAAAAGAACAGAGAGAGAGTGAGAGAGAGAGAGAGAGAGAGAGAGAGAGTAAACTCACCGAGGTTGAATACGTGTGTCACGTGACCTTTTTTACGCGACCTCGCGATCGTTTTGACAATGCGAGATACGATAACGTTGATACAGCGGTGAGATCAATGCGTCGGCTTCGTTTATGGATTTTAGGGGGTCTACGATTTTTAAAGGAATACGGATTTCAACCGAGCTTTTTTTTTTCTCAAACTTCGATCTTTCTGGATCGTTCTTTGTTCCCAATTTTATAGCTCTGCTCGGGTTTTTTACTTTTTTTCATCGTTCTTTCGATGCAAATTGATCGTTCCTCTTTAACTTGACGAAATAAAATTTACTTCAATTTTTTAGTTGGAAACTTGCGACGATATCGTACGAACCTCGTTTGAAGGAATCTTTGCAATCTTCGATCAACGTACAATATTATGATCGATTAAATTAATCGGTAATATTATTGCAAGTACTTGAAGTATTGCGTTAGTTTCTTTTAATAGTTTTCATACTTATGAACTTTTACGCGGAGTGAGAATTATTATGTCCGAAGATTCAAGTACGCATTCAAAAGCAATTCATCGATGTTTATACGTTAATTGATTCGCAATTAATCATTCGAAGTGGGATATCGTTTGAATGTACAAATTTTAAATATTCGCATCGTAACAATATTTATCGCGAAAAACAAACTATATTATATTTCTAATGTAATAAAACCGATATCAAACCCGTAAATACGTAAATGATATCCGCACGGAGAATTATTAAATTTCTCGCTCGTTCGGATAAAATTCGAATTATTTAAAAAATTACCGATTACATAAATCTGCCCGATACGTTTGATAATTTTTAAGACCAATAATCGTGACGTACGTTTTACAATTTATCATTTACATTTCATATTCCAAAGAATATTTGTAGTTATTTACGTAACGAAATTTGAAAAAATACTTTCGAGCGTAAAGTATATAATTATAATCTCAAGTATAACTATTTTATTACACGTAATTAATATAATTTAGCAATAGTTAAAATTTACTAAAGTTTCATTTTCGTAATAAATTTACATTACTTTTTTTAATTTATTATACTTACTATTTATACAAGTAAAACATATTATTCGAATATTTTTCAATAACGGATTTAGTTGGAGGTTTTGAATCTTAATCATTAATAGGAGTTAATATCGCATATTAAAATTTTGATTAATCGCAGTATACGCTTTGTGTAAAATTAGATAAATTTATTATTGCGTCAAAAATCCGTTTAATCAAACTTGCAAAACATAATTTAATAGCAAATAAAACTATCGTTTTTCTTCTGAACTATACAATAATCGTTACACGCTAGTAAAAATTTTAATAGGTTTTAAACAACCTTGTTTATGTATTGGAGCTGCAAATAAACACGTTACGTTTAATTAAATATACCTGACGATCCACGTACAATTAATACATTATAATAATACCAAGAGAAGATTGTCGAGAAAAAATTATGCTTCGAATGCGAGGATTGAAATTCTTGTGAAGATTCTTTTGAAAGCGAGTATCGACCGTCTCTTATCGAAGCAACACTGGAAAGCGCGCGAAATCCAAACTATCGCACTTCCGTGATTCGCGAAAATTAAGCCAGTGTCACGACTCCCCGATGACGTGTACCCAATAACTCTAAAAATCTCCGAGCTCGGGGTGAAGAACCTCGCATTCCAAGCGACGTCCAAGGTCAGAGGTCGGTAAGGACGCGCTCGGTTGGAAAAGAACAGATCGTTGGGGTCAGGCTTTGATCTTGGAGACAAAAGTCCGTGGTGGTCTCGTCTCGGGGATATAATTAGCCAGCGGTTCTTTGTAAGGAGTCCGTGTCAGCGACTACGACACTTACTCTCCATTCGACGAGATTTCGTTCGTAATAAATTATTCGAGTTGTTCTTTTGAGTTTCTTATATTCCTGGTTCTTGAAATGCGAAAGTTTTACGTGATTTTTGTTATGCGCGTGGCTTTGAAGGAGAAATTTTTTGCTCTCCTCTGATACTAATTATTGAAATAATGCTTATTATCGGTATAAAATAAATCTGGTCCAACGTTCGATTGGCGATACGATAATTTTATAAAAAGTATAGTTGTAAAATGAACCTTCAATTTTTTAATTTTAAAGAATCGGTGTCAATTTGTGATATTAACTTAAGTAAAAAACAAATTATTTGATAAAACATACGCGTACACAAATATTCACAGTTAAATAAACGTAGGACTCTGATAATTTATTTATTTCATATTCAATTTCGGAAATAGAAATATTTATTGCACATTCATCAAAATTTTAAATTTATTCTAACTGACCATGTGTACAACAAATCGTTCGATCCTCTTCAATGTGCAAAATACTTGGCATATAATTTATTGTGTTTGAGCACATTTTTTTCGATTCGTCAATATACAAAAATTTATTTTACAAGTATTTTTCGGTACAACTGATATTAATTATTTTTAAACTCAAAATTCGGATCATAATATTTACATTGCTAAGCCATTTTTTTAATTAATAATTTGATATATAATTAGTAAATTAAAATATTACGTAAATAATATTTTGAAATGTACTTATTATAAACAGAATAATAAACTGTACTTCGTGATATTGAAAAATCCATAATTTATTAACTTAAATAAAAAAGTAGATAAATTTTATCTAATATAGTATTTTATAATATTAATATTTTAAAATTCAATAGCATATTTTATCATCGATGAAAATTTACTTGTAATATTGAAGTTTCGAAGCTAGTTAAAATAAATTTATTTATTTCTAATGGTAAAATATTATATAAATTTATGAACATTTCGAATTTCTATTTTAATTCAAGCAACTATCGAAAAGTAAAGTATTTAAAATATAATAATATTGCATCTCTGTTTCTACAATTGCAATGAATTTCATCGTAAACGGATAAATGATGGTTAAATAAAATAAGAAAAAAGTAAACGACAACAAAATAATAAACGGATATTATAATATTTCATCTTCGATATTAACTATTATACTCTAATAAAAAATTAATGTAAAACTTTTGATTTTAATCGAGAAAAGCTTATATTTAAAAAAAACTCAGTATAACTTTCATCGCTCGGTCGGTCGCAACGTAATCGAAACCGTGTCGCCATTATTCCTTAAGGGCTCAAAATTAGGCAGTTAAATAACGATAATATTGATTTCCAACTTCACGTGCACATAACTCTTGTTAATTTATGTGAGCGACGGTACATTTCAAGTAGTTTTAGGGAGAATTTTCAATTTGACGTTCTCGAGATTCCACAGAATGAATTGCGCGAAGATTACTTGGGTTATTATTATCATATATATTTTAAGAAAAAGAACTTGACGAAAATGTATATACGAGAACGAAACGATATTTGCAATATTCTTACTAAATATGGATATTACATCCTACGAGTAAATAATGAATGATTCTGTATTGGATTGGTATTGATGGACTGCTTAAATTAGACGTTTCAACTTGCAAATTTCACAATATTTTCGCAAATTATATGATAATTTTGATTTATTATTTGTTAATATACACACGATGAATATTAACATTTTCTATTTAATAAAAAAGAAATCTGTTACAGGAATTACTTATTAAATTTTATTCAAATTATAATTCTATCGAATAGTTTATTATTTTCGTTTTTACACAAAAAATATGAAAATTTAAATATTTTAATTATTATAACTACAGCGAAAAATAACTATTTTTAATTCGTTAAAGATCGTACCGTATAAAAAATGTTTGTACTCGTTTCATTAACAAGTATACTTTATTCTTAGCATTACTTTATTCTCGGTTTAAATTACATAACTTTTATCAATCATAAAAATAGTTTATAGTTTCTTCAAGTAACTTAGGGTAAACATAAACTTTACGTTTAGTCATTAAATTTGAGAAACAATTTTACCAGTTAAAATATAAATCCAGCTATAATTTTCATCAAAAATATAATTTATCCAGTTTTAAAAATATATCTTTTCAACGCGTATTATACATTTATTAAATGTTTGTACAATATAATTAAACAATCGTCATTCGTAGAAACGTAGTTGTATCGAAATAAAGTACCACAGGTACATTTAAATAAAATAACATTAAAATACCGAAACGTAGCGATTCCGTATTTTACGCATCGTAAATATTCTAAAAACTCGAGAGATTGATCGTAAAAATACGCATCGCGATTAAAAGATTGAACAAACGTTAAAAGCGTTTACAGAATTTGCTTTTCAGCCTCGAATGTTTTCGAAAAAACCTCTCGTAAAACAGCGACACGCATAAGATCGACCGACGGCAAACACACGCGCATCGAACGTCGAAGCAAGTAAAAATCGAGTAGAGCATCTCCGAGGACACGAGGCTCGTAAAAACGAACGACGTATTTCCATTGTCCCCGGTAAAACATCTGCCGACACTCCGAAAATCCCGCGGAAAAGAAGCCGAAGGCAGAAGACCTGAACCTCGGAGGAGCGTCTCCCACGCGGTCGGCCAGGCTCGAAAGATCAGAGCCGTCCGCGTGTCCCCGGGTGGCGGGCCACGAGGACCCCCCGTCGGTCCATCATCTGCAGCGTCATCGGCCCACAGACGTCGAGACGCGCGGCCCTTTAACGGACTCATTAGTGACCCCTTCCAAGACGGACGTTCACCTCGGGCGTCCTTACCTACGCCTTCGTAGGAAACGCGGGCTCGGATCATCTTCGGATTCTTGCTTCGAGTCCTGTGATTTTTCGAGGAGGCTCGGATGTGGATTATTTTTCAATAAGTCGATCGGTGCTTACTGAATTTCCTCCGGGGATCGAACTCGTCGCGTTAGAAGTAATAGATTTTTTCGGTATCCTTCGCTTGTAATATTGTAATAGCGAAGATAAATGAACGGGTCCATGATTTTCTTTACAAATGCGTCGAATGATAAATCGCTGCCGAGGTCGGTGAGAGCTATTTAACTCGGTTCGAGTGAATTGTCACTGTGTATTAAGGAGTAAAAAAAAATTCATTGCCCGAGGTGATCGTCTATTTCGATCGAAGAATCTTTTTATCGGTATGGAAGATTGTCTCGTTCGCGTTTAGAAAAAGCATGATTTTTCATTTTGTCGAACTCAAAGATATTATTTCAAAGTACGAACGAATAAATCTACGATCGTTTGGTATTGTGCTTAATTTGGATATATTATGTAACGCTATCGAGAAAAGTTATAAAATACATTAATAATGTATAATACTACTACTAATAATAATAATAATAATATACGTAAATTTATTAATTTGGATATATTGTACAAATTTACAAATATAGCGGGTCCAAATATAGCGTAAAAATAATAAAATTTAGAGCGACGAAAAAAATTATCGATCTCCGTGTTAAAGTTATGCACAAAGTAATTGTTTCGTAAGTATTAAGAAACGAAGACTAATCGATTTTAGATTAATTAAATACGAGATTCTATCGCGGGCGAAAAAAAATGAATAAAAAGTTCGATGTAAAAAAATGCGTAAATAAATCCAATAAACTTTATTTAACTTTACGTTACATCGACTAAGGAAACGATTAAACCTCGTTAGGAAATTGATGGATGATAAGTCAGTCTTTCGATTACAAATTACAAAAAAATTAATTGAAAACGTTATAAAAGAAATTATTATGACATAATTACAAATCAATTAAGAAACGATTCTACGTTCTAACGCGGTAAAAATAAAAATCGTACCGATCGCAACGAATATTCGTTTTATCGTTGTATCGATCGAATCCATAATCGTCTCGATCGGCAGAATATCAAGAGCTAAATTGATTTAAAAGTTCTCTCGATCGGTCATTTTTAGCAACGAGATCGCGTTCTTATTTTTTACCTTTCAAGTGGTTCGCGAGCGCGAAGAAATATTAAATCTCTCGAGCGAGATCAAGATGCGAGCTCTTAAACGCGTCACGAAAATTCCACTGCGCTCGAGAGTGAAAATGACAAATATCACGAGGCATCTCCGTCTCATCCTACGATCCTACGATTCAAAAACTCTCGAGAGGCTGACATTAGCCACGGACGATCGATAACCTTTTCCGTCAACCCGATGACAACGATTGACAAAAAGAACTCGCGAGTGGGGGAGAGACTGAGAGGGAGAAGGAGCGGACCACACAAAAGAGAGTGTGAAAACGTTGGACGAAGGAAAGAAATGGACCGACGAGGCGGGACTATAGTCCTGGAGCTCACCGATGTCAGGTATTTGTATTATACGTCCGTAGCACGTGCCACAACATTTATCGATCATCATCGCGTGGAACGATCGGCACTCGGGATACACGCGCGAAGAAGAGGAACGATAAGAAAAAAAAGAACGAGAGGAAGAATCATCGCGACCTCGCGGATGTACGCATCAACGTTCCTCCGCGTCAACGGGAATCATGCGTGTAGTATCGCGATATCTTCTCGTGAAAATCTGTAAAAAATCGGCGAACATCGGAGGGAGGCGTGGGGTTGGGGGGGGGAGAGCTTGTAACTGCCCGTGGCTGGACGATGAGCTAAGGGAAAACGTTCCTTCGTACTCGATCGTGCGCCTCGAGGAGGAAGCGAGGAATCGATTCTTGGATCGCGCATCTCGAGCATCGCAATATAGAGACGAGCACATTGTCATTTCGGTGGATTCAGTGGATTCCAGCCGAGAGGATTTTTATTCTTCGATCTTTACATTCGATACTCGATACGTACACCGTCTGTAAATGTTCTTCTTCCGACCGAAAAATCTCTCCTTCGATACCAACGCGTGTCTTAGCCAATTTACATTTCGCTTCTTTCTTCGACTGGAATTTCGCTCGATTAATTATTGGAACGTTTTCTTACCCGCGTCTTGGGATTTTAATGCCGATACTGCATAGGATCGTTCGAGTAACGACACTTTTAAGTTGGAACGTACATAAAACCGACGTAATGTAAAAACTAATGCGTAAAATTTACGATTAAAAATATTTGAATAAAGAAATAGTTAATATCGTAACAGAATGAAAAGAGGAAAAACATACTTTAAATTTTGTTTTAAATCGTTTTAGAAACACATAATTCCTTGATATTTCGATTTATTTTAAATTATTTTTGAAAAATGTACAAACATTTACCACAAACATTTATGCACTTTATTATCGAACCATAAATTATTTGCTTGCTACAATTTTCAAACATTTTTTCAAAAAGAAAAAAAAATTCATCTACGATAAAAAATAAAAGTTAGTTTTCTCAGCGTTTATTTTCCATTCGATTTATTTATTCGAGCATTGAACAGTATTCCAAATAACATAATAAGACTATGATTTGCATTATTGTAAACTGCTGTCAATCAACAGACCAGGTCAGATCCTAGATCACAACCAAAATCCGTTTTCGATTCACGTAAATGCCGGTTCACTGTCCCCACCCACGTATCCAATCTAATGCTACCTGGACTCGTGCCTTAGACTCCGAGCAAAGTAGTCTCGATACGAAACGCTACCCGAAGATAGAAAAAAAAAAATGCGTTCGTTTCATTGGTGACTATCGGACGAGAATCGACTTTCGTTAAAAGAGTAGAAACGCGCAAATTCACTCTTGGTTTATACGTCCGAGGCGATCACGAGTTCTCGATTACTACTAGTGCACTTACAGATAAGCCATCGATTTATTATACTGCACTTATACTTATGGAAATAAAAAACGTTAAATCTGCTCTTTATAGTTACTTACTTAATTATTTTAGCGTTCGCAAAATGTAAACACGTAACTAAAGAGTATTTCGTAAACGAGTATTTGTATACTCGATGCAATTGTGTATACGTATATCACGTATCAAATTCGATTCGAATATGTATTAAATTATGTTTCTTAAGTTCTCGCGATGAGGGGAATAAGTGGTAAATATTTAAGAAGAATAGCGATAAATCTGAAAATACATGCTACAACGTCGAAAACAAAATTTATTTATATTTAATCGTTATTATATTTCTTTTTTACGAATCTCTATGAATATAATATCGTAAATATAGACTTACGATTCTTCTCGTAAAATATTCGATCGATACCAGAATTATATATATCTATTTATTTACATTTACACTCGAATTTTAAGACAACCGCATTTTTTTCCGTATTTAAAATTTAAAACGAATCAACGACTCTTAAGATTCGTTCGTAATTAAATCCGTAAACGTTCATCGTTCTAAATATATTCTCGTTTACTCGAAGAAGGTTACCAAATATCGATTTTAAGATTATCAAAACGACGAATCAAGTTTTTCTAAGCTATGCAAAATATCTTAAATATTACAAGTACTATATAAAAATTATAATTAAACGAAGATAATTTTGCTTTTCTTTCCTTTAAATCTGAAAATCCATTCGGCAAAATACTTTTCCCGTAAACGACATCGTTTATCTCCGCAACCTAAAATTTTAAATCGCCCCATCGATACACGCGTTTTCCGCATTCGCGAGAAAGCTTTCTCTAAAAGAAAAAAAAAAAAAACCTCCGTCCCCACATTTCTCGGCTAATTTTTATTGTGAAAGCGAGCGAACCGCTAAACCAACGTCGCCGTCGGTCGACATTTCCCCGGGAGTTTGAGTCCGGTCCCTCTGTAAATCAAAGGGGCCGTAAAGGCAGAAAAAAAGGGTCCGCTCACGTGGACGGAAAGTCCCGAGGCTCTAGGATGAGGAAAAAAAAAAAGGGTCGCCGTGAATTTAAGTTCTCCTGCGCACCGCCGGGATTTTGATACTTTTGAGTACAACGACGGTCATGCTTATTTAATACTTTGGCTTCTGTTTGACTGTGACCGAGGAGAGCGGACGAATTTGTGCGAAAATTTATGTTACGTTCGGAAGCTTTGCTTATTCCAGCGAAAAAGTAAGGGTTTTTATTAGCTCGTGGTTTCGCGTTGTTTGATGATGTACATTAACGCGGTTACATAACTCAATGCTCGGTGTTTATCTGGTCTGTCATCGTAAAGGCGACTCGACGAAATGGTAGAATAAACTAACTAGTACAATTATTGCTAACGATTGCTTTCCATAATGACAATCTTTGGTAAACAATTGATAAAGTCGCCTTACGTAAATTAATGAATTATTAAAAAACACATTTGTGAAAATTTAAAGTCGGAGAATGGCGTTTGATAAAAACCTTAAAACTTCTTTTATACGGAATGAATTCGTACAATTTTTATTCGTGAAAAATAATATGGTAAAAATTATTCCTCTTTGACGCATTAATAATTCATCGATGCTTGCGTACTTAAATTTCAATTTTTATCATTTGCACGTACGTATTTACCTTATAACTATGGAAACGTGAAATTGCTTTAATTGCTTTTCGTTTCATTATTATTGTTCGTTTATTATAAACGACGTTCCTACTTTACTATTTAAATTATAAATTTTTATTTTCGTTATCGTCTTCGATGCGTTACGTATGGAATATACATCGATATTACAAAAGATAGCAAAGCGTCTTTTTACTAAATATATTTTGAAAACTTGGTATAAACGTAAAATCTTTTTTATAGTGTATTGAAAATATAATTTTATAGTTTATTATTGATAAAAGATCGGTGGTTCTTCGATAATTCACTTTTCAAAGTAATCTATCTTATATTATTGCAACTAAGCGAAAAATTATTTAGTATTCAAGTTAATCTGAATTTTTAACAACGTTTTGCATTCGTTATCGTAGCTGTGTAAATTTTAAAAGATGAATATTTTTTTTTATCGATAATCGTGCAAATTTACGATTCTAATTTTTAGCTACGTTATTATACCGTTTTTCAAATTCACGTTGTCGTAATATAATATCGAATAAAATCTGAGTTGGTACGTATACATTTTGTAACGCAATTATTTGGTACTTTGGATATAAAAACTCGAGTAAATTAAGTACAAACGAAGAAATATTAAGCAATAATTATAACATACGTTAAACGAATGTTCGAGGGAATATATGAAATAAGAGTAAATAAATTCGACTAAAGTAAGAAATATTATTTTAAATGTAACGTAGATACGTGTTTATTTATTAGCGTGATTCGAATCTAATACGCGAGACGGTAAATAAAAAAATTAAAAAACCAAAGCAAACAAATAATTTATATCATATACTTTTCACTGTTTTACATTTACCAACATTTACGTATACACGGTACAACGTTTTCCAAACACGCGCGATTCGAATACAAGATTTCTCCGATTCGTAAAAATAGAAAAACTTGCGAAACGAACGTAACTCGAAAAAATTCGATCGCGCACTATTCGTTGGTAAAAGGAGTCTAGTCTTTTAAATAATAATTGGAAATAGAATATCACTTTACGGAAAAAGAAACGAATCGCTCTCGGAAGAAAAAATGTTAAAGAAACCGCTAATCAATCAAATCTTTGCACCGCATAAAAGCCATAGCCAACAAAAGTAAAAACGATACGAGGGAACGGTACAACGACCGAGCAAAGCGCCTCCACAGGAAAAAAGAGAACCACACGCCTCCGATCCCCAGGCGCCATTTTCACCGCGCGTCGTTTCCCAAAGCTTCCACAAAGCTTCCACAAAGCTTCCACAAAGCTTCCACACCCGGGCTTTAAAAAAAGGAAGCGCTCCGAGCTTTCCATGGACCGCGACTCCGACGCCGAGTATGTGGTGTAGGTACTCCTACGCTCGCGTCCGAGGTGCGACTCGACGGCGGCTTTGCTCGAGCGCACCGACGGCCAATGGGCGGACACCTTACCTCGCCGATGTCCAATCGAGCGGGGTGGCGAGGAAGGGGGGAGCAAGTGGGTGGAGCGAGGAGGAGGTCGCCGACGGTCCTCCCCTGGCCGGACCGTAGCCATGGAAACCCCCGACGAGGACCGAATGCTCCGAGTGCTCGGAAATAAACGCGAGGACGGCGGGACAAAAATCTTTCGGGGAAATAACTCGATTCGCAAGCTGAAAAAGTAAGTCTACGGTTCCTTGATCTTGGTTCCTTCGATCCTTCGATCCTTCGAACCTTCGATCCTTCGTTACTTCATCGCTCGAATTCGAGTTCGAGTCACGGCGATTCTCTCGATCACCTGTTTACGGTCGAGGCATTTCGACGGTTGGCTTTTAAACCTAACGAGATCGACGATTTTTTTTCCTTTTTTTCCCTTTCTTTTCCTCTTTTTTTTTCTTCTTTTTACGAAGCGAGCTTCTCAGGGCTCTCGAGACGGAGACGATGAAACGCAGATATTATTCGTACGGTTTATTATTTTACTCGTATTACTGTCCAAGCAGAGTTTGCGTCGTGAAAAACGTATGTGCGAGTCGTACGTTCGATTTGTACCGAGTCGTATCGAATTACGATGATATATTCGTCTTGTCAAGAATGTTTACTTTTTTTTTATTGGCCGTACGTAGCCAAAAAATACGAAACATGACTCACTTTAACGATGAGTAATAGCACTCGAGAGATGTTTCAATTAGAATAATTTTTATATTTTATTTTTCATTTTTTACCATAACTTTCAATAACTTTCAGCTCCGCTATTTTTATAGCTAAGTTTTTCTTTTTCCTTTTTGATTTACGATCGAATCGCTTTTCAGACCGAAGTTAGTCGGAGAACGGACGGTGAACCAATGAAAACTTTGGCGACCGTGACTCGATCGAATGTTCGTTTCAACGACAGGTTGAAACTTCTTTCCGATAATCCGATAACCCGCGTCGCGGATTATTTCAGCTCGATGAAAATCACGCTGGAAACTCTTTTACGAATCGTCGACGAAACACCCAAAAGTTACGCGTTCGAGATGACGAAGTCGGATTTTGTTTTTTTGTTACGGCGTATTTTGTTCGATTCTATTTACCGTTCGATTTTGTAAACTATGTGTCTACGGAGAAGCTTCGACGTTGGCGGGAATATTTGGATACGTTTTCTCGACATGTTGTCGTTTCATTTTGTTTACGTTGCAATATAAACAGCGCTTGTAAAATGCGAACGGACTTATGGGAAATGCTCGAAAATATGCGACGATTCTGTATAATTGGGCATCGTTAAAATGGTCGATTTAAATTTTTTTGGATAATTATAATTATCTCAAATTTATACAAATTCGAAATTAAATAACTTTTCTTTTTTTAATGCAAACGTTTTGACGCGTCGTTATAATAATATTAAGAAATTATAATACAATTTTTAATTTACATTTCAGTGGAAGTATACAAATGGTTGAAAACTTGAAAAGATTCGATTTTATTGCAAGTGTAATACGAATATTAATTTGTTCTTTAACTCTGACTCGATAATTATTTTAATCGAATATCGGAGACACCTATTTATTTAATTATATATTATTCGATGAATTTGGCTAATTGTTTTTTTCATTTCTTTCAACCGTGAAAACGAAAACATTTCGATATCGTATAAAAATATCTTATACGAGTTCTATAATATTCGAAGAAAACTCAACGTACTTAGAATACAAAAAATTAAATTACCGTTATTATTGGTACAAACGCAATATACAAAATATTTAAATAAATTTTCCGTTGTACCTCGTTTAAATATAAATGTTTCGACGAGTTATCCATGATTTTAAAATTTTCTATCTCAAAGGTACTTCGAAACAGCGTCGACAATTTTGACTCTCGAATTCGCCAAGAGGTTTTTTTATATTACCCTATACTTTGAAAGAAAAATGTCCTTAAACGTAACAAATTTTTTTAAAACACGAATCGTATTCGCTCTACTATAAACAACGCAGATGTAAATTTATATCTTTTAGTTTGCATAAAATTATAAATAAATAAATCCGGTGTATCGAATATTCTTACATCCTATCGTTACCAATTCGTCGCTTCTAACAACATCCTTTAGAATCCAAATAAATCCAAACAAACGCGTTAAATAAATTACAATAAAAGCAACAGTGCAAAATTTCACGGACAAAAGTAAAAAAATCCTGCCCGATTTAAAGGACGTTGCTGACGTGTGAGCAGTTAAAGGAAAACGCATCGAACTCTTCGTTCCACGCCTCGACGAACGCGTTGGCCCGTGCGACCGACAAAAAACACTCTCTACATCCATCATCGATCGGATCTATCATAATCGACGCAAGTACGCATCCCCATCGTAAAAAAAGCCATAAAAAAAAAATCCGAGCAGAAAAAACCCTCCCCCGGACAAAAAGCAAAAAGCAACGCGGCGCGCGCTCTTATAATAAACTCCGACAGCCTCGAGATCTTCCCCTCGCGGCGACGTCGGTCGTCGGGACGCCGGCAACAAGTGCGCGCGCTTCGCCCCGCCCCCCAAGATCCAGGAGCCGGGAGCCAGTGGCGGCAGCCCCGAGGCGACGCGAGCGCGACCACCTCACTCGTGGCTCGATCGTGTAGCCCGTCGCACGAGAGCAGCTCTCTCTTTCCCACCGTCTCTCTCTCTCTCGCTGTCTCTCGCTCTCTCTCGCTCTCTCTCTCCCGCTCTCTCTGGCTCCGTCTCTCCTCGGCGGCGACGTCGGGACGGAGGCTTAGCGGCACGCGAGCGGGGGATGCGCCCGGGGCGCCGGGCCCCGAGAGATAAGGCGATGCCGCGCCGCCGACGTCGATAAGCGCAATCGAGCGCGTTTCGAGAGGGAGTAAGGGTCACGCATCCGGTCGGTGCGAGAAGTGCGCGTGGATACATTGGACATTCGCGGGTCGATTAGAGTCGAGGATGAGTGCGTCGGACGGCATCGCCGAGTCCACGGCGAGCGGCAAGGCTGCTTCCATGGTATCGAGTCTCGGTACGTCTCACGTCAACAACAACAACATCACCAGTAACAACAATAACAACAATAACAGCAGTAGCAACAACAACAACAACAACAACTCAACCACCACCAACAACAACAACAATGGCGAGGGAGTCCCAAACAGCGGCGAGGGTATCAGCGCGGTCGTAACCAAGGTTCTGCAGGGATACAACCTGGCGCTCGAGTCCGTGGCGATCAAGTAAGTCGAGGAGTTAGTCCGAGTCTCGCCCGGGAGAAACGCGTGTGTGCAAAGTCGAGGTTATTGTTTTTTTTTTTCTTCTTTTTTTTGTACGTGGATCGGTAGTCGAGGTTCCGCGCGAGGAGCTCGAAGCTTCCGTTGCGGGGGTAGAAGGAATGTCTCCTGGTGGTACGACGAAAATCGGCGACATCGGTGCTCTTTGAAGTTGGGAGGCGAGTTCGGGTTTCGTCGGTACGCGCCGACTAGAGGCGAAGTCCAGATGTCAAAAGTAACGTCGTCGTCTGCCTTTCCATTCGACTTTCTCCATTTTTTGCGTGGAAAAATTTTTCACGGCTTTTTCTAACCTTTCTACGAACTATTAAAGCCGGACCGTCCCGGAAACATTATTTTGACTAGGTTACAAAGTTACGCGCGTTCAAAGAAATATCCGCTCCCGTTTTTATCTCTCTTCTCGTTACGAATCCAACCTCGTCCCTCGATTCAATCATAAATCCGTCTTCTCGCACTCGTGCACCTCGAGAGAGAGAGAGAGAGAACGAGAGAGAAATCGCGATTACCTAGGAAACAGGTTAATAACGCGAAAGCAGAAAAATGGAAATCGCTGCAACGGTGTTCGCACTCCCAAGAAATTAGCGTTGGAAACGTGTAAAGTGCGCAGAGGCGCGTGTCCCGTTGAAAGAGTGACGGAAGGTGGGGCAACGCGTTCCGGGGGTTGCACCCGGTCAAGGGGAGGGGGAGGAGAAACGAGTTCCTCCTCCTTTTTTTCTCTTTCTTTATCGAGGAGAAAAATCCGCGCTAACTCAATTATGACGCGCTCGTTTCCTCGGGCCTGGGAAACGCGCCATCGGGAAATATACGTCCTCGACCGTCACTTAACGCAAATTAGCTAATTTATGTTCGATACGCGTGTAAACCGCGAGTCTGGATTTACTTCGTGGGAAAGATTTCGATATCTGTGTTTCTCGCCGATGCTCATTTTTTTTTTCGTACTGGGTCGCGATCACCCGACAGTTTTAGAATAAATAAAGATGACACATTTGAGATCGATGATATTTTAATCGAATACATACGTTGATCGTCGTTTTCAACGTACGATTATTAATTCTCGATAAAATAAGACTCGCTTCGATATCGTACCACAATTTTGTAGTTTTTTTTTTTTGTTTTTTGTTTTCAATAATTCAGAGATTGCTTTTCTCGCATGATGAAGCATTTTAATTTCCTAGAAAGTTACGGCAACGTTAATTAACTCTCTCGCTGTAAATTTATAATTATATATCTTATATAATAATTTGATCATCGTTACACTTAAATTATTTATGAATTTACGTAAAGAAATTAAACGAAACACGTGTACGTTATTAAAATTAGTTGGTGTGTATCGGGAAAGCGTTAAATTGTATAAAATTCGAGCTAAGAATAGAAAAGTTACGAAAACGTTACGGAGGTATAATTTTTTCCTTTCGATACCGGCAATCGTAGAAAATAAATCCAACTTTGAAGTTTTTAAATCGAATATCGATCGCTTATTCGTCGCCGCTTCGATACGAAAATTCTTACGGTCTCTCGTTCGAACGAATGGAACGATAGCGTCGCACTTTTAAACTTTTACCCACGAGCACTTACATAAATATCATTATAGTAGTTCAACATTCAAAATATTCAACGTCAATATTGAATCGAGCATTATCGAACGGATCGAATTCTGTCGGTCGGGCAAACGCGTAAGTGTGTCAATGAGAAAAGAGGGTGTGGAAAAATCACACGATGTGTCGCGATGTGCACCGGTTTTCTCTTATCGGCTCGGCAACCCCATCGGCTTTCGTTACGTAACTTAGTATTTCTCCTCGGCGCGCGAAACAAAAAAATAAAAGGTATTTTAAGCGCTGGCTTCGCCTGCAATCGCAGTATTGTGTGGGCGATAAGGTTGAACTGGATCTCGAAATGTCTCGATAGATTTGTATTGTACAGCTGAGATAATTCTATTACAATTTGTATGCGTGTTAAAGCTTGATCGTTTGTAAACAAAGAGGTTGGCTTTTTTTAAGCTTCACGACATTATGAATCACTTAAAAAACGTGACTAGGTGATTTATTTGTTATTCTACTCGAGTGGAGTAATCGAGTAAACTTCTGTATTTAAATGTATAAACATGTATCGTAGACGTTGCAATATTGGTGAATCATTAATTTCGGAAACGAATCGTGTGTCTACTTTGTAAAATCATTGTATTAAAATTTGCGTGCGATTTGTAGACTTTAATTAAAAAACGCGTGCAACTTAATTTGTTTCAACAATTTTCTTTAATCTCGTAAAAATTATACGATACTGCTTGGAAATAAATGATAAATTTGTTTGTATATAATAATAATTGATAAAATTAAATAATCTGCGTAACGTTATGATGAAACGAATATAATTTTAAATTCGCGTAGTTTTCTCAATCTCTTACGTAATTTAAAAATAGCTCAAATATAAATTAGTTAATTTAAAATAATTTTTTAGTTCCAATTTATCGGGCTTGGATCCTTTTTATTGCAAATTTTTTTTCGAAGCTTGCGATCGACGTGTACTATTTAGGGGTTTGATAAATTTCGATGAATTACGATCGTGACGAATAATTTATAATAATAATAATAATAATAATACATGGTTTATTATAATGGAAAAACGTTTTCGATACCCCCTCAAAAAATTTTAAAAGAAACGCTTCGCTCAGAGTTTCCGTAACGTACATCTTACAAATGGAATTACGGTAACCTGATAAGACGAATAGATGTAACGAAGTGGATTTGATTTAATCCAACTCGTAATAAAAACTCGCCTCTATTAATATTTTACAAATCCCTTAAAGTTTCGTCAAAAAAATACTCGCGAAACAATAGTTTTGATCGATCGATGCATCCTGCGTACGTCGTTCGAAAAATCAGTCGTAGATCGTTGAATCCTTCCCCTTCCTTTAGGCGCCCCCATGATCCCGTCGAGTGGAAGCGTTAGAAAAATAATCCGAGACGAAGGGCGAGGAGATCCACTCCAGAGCCGCGAGTCGACTTCACGTGTCAGTCGGAGGGAACAGTTTTATGGAGTCATCTACCAGGAAATAAAGGAGAAACGGATACCGGGACGCGCCAGTATTATTTTAAGACCGGTTTCTTTGCAAGGGTCGCGCGTACGGGTTAGTAGCTCTCGAAAATCAGATACTTTTCTCGGATTCTCGCGCGTCACGTCCAAGAGAAGGAGTGAAGAGGAGGGAGGAAGAGGGAAGAGGAGGAGGAGGTGGTGGTCGTGGAGGATCCCATTACTTTTTTCATTATTTTTTTCACCCTCCCGCGATCTCGCCGTTATCGGGCTGCGTCGATTTTCACTGTATCATCGCTCGAGTGCACTTTACTACCTGTTGGTCGAATTCTGCTACGCATTCCTTCAGCGTTTCCACTCGTCGAGGGTTTCAACGTCGGTAGTTATTTCGCGTGTTTCTAGTTCGGTCATTGTTTACGGATCTTAGAAGTGAAAAAAAAAATGGAAAAAAAAGGGTCCACTTCTTACAAGTCGAAAGTCAAACCTTTTTTATTCACACGAGTCTTTCACGAAATTTCCCGCTTACCAATTTTCGTTCGATTTGAATTTCGGGACGTATTTATCGGTAAATTTATTATCGATCGTATTATTTTTATCTATACGTTACAGCGATTTGCTAGTTTTTTTACATTGGTTTAACAAGGATCGCGAGTACTTCCTTTCGGGAAACTAAACACTTACCGATATGCCGTAGTTGTAATAATTTTTAAAGGAATTAATTATTTTGCGTTCGGAAGGAATGCATTTTAATTTTCACGACTTATACTTGGCCGTATTCAAAATATATGTTACACTTTGGCGGTGTTAAAGAATCGATTGGAGCGATCGTTAACATCGGATACCCAAACATACGTACATATATATATATATATATATAGTTTATCCATCCAATAGTTTTACGATATACACGCGCATAAAAAAAAGAGAAACATGGACGATATTACTCGGGCGACCCGTAGAAATAGAAACTACGTGTATCGTCATTACCGAACGATCCATCATCGAAATCAATTAACGGATTGCCGCTTCGAAAAAGAAAGGAAGAAATGAAAAAGAAATAAAGAAAAGATCGAAAGTAAAAATGATTCTTGCATAATCTATAAAACACAGGCAGGGTTAAATCTATAAATCTCAGGGCCGACAAATGTGGTAACGTAGACACGAGCCGATATAACCCAGGATAAAAGAAAAATAAAACAATGGCTCCTGCCTCTGACACCGGCTTTCTCCCGGCATTCTCCCGACATTCTCCCGGCATTAAATATCATTGCGTCGCCCGGTTGAGGCAAGCGTGGCGTCACCAATGAAGATAATTTCTCGATATTCGCAGGGGCCCCAATGACAAAAGAGTGGCGCACGTGAAGAGGCCGATGAACGCTTTTATGGTGTGGGCGCAAGCGGCGAGGAAGAGGTTGGCCGGTCAGTATCCGCAGCTTCACAACGCCGAGCTCTCCAAGACCCTCGGCAAAGTATGGAGGTGAGTTTTCCCACTTATTTTCCCACTTATTTTCCCAGTTATCCGAGTTCCTACGTCGCGGGGGGGAACTTTTTACAAATTTCGATCGACTTTTTTCCACGCGGAAACTTCTCGGGCGCTTCCTTATCGAAGACTACCGAGTCTCCTATCAAAAATAAATATTCTTTTATACCGATTGGAACATTGGAATTAAATATTTACACGCGCGCTTAGTTGTTTCAATTATTTTAGAAGCTTCACAAAATTTACGCCCTGAGATATTATCGGATTTATCGAGTCAAAAAAACCATTATATACGACAAATACTCCACGGAACGTATAATCTGATCGAGCAAATACGAGGTAAAAATAGATAGGCCGATTTCATTTTTTTTTTTTGTCGTAAATTAAAAATTAAATAAGATTCCCGAACGGAACCAGATGAGTTAATAAAATAGCCATTCAAAGTGCGAGTAATCTTTAAACTTTCATCGAATGTAAAAACTACGATTCCAAAAGAAATATTTTTACATTTTGTTATCATCGATTTGAAAACGTTTAGTTTGATAAAACGACATTGATACGGAATTTTTAAGATCGCCGTTTCTTATCGATAATTAAAATTGGAATTTTATCTAAATTAACTTTTTTTTAACGTTTTGATATAATCCTGTAAAAAAACGTTACAAAGATAATTGAAATTTGTGTATTTTGGCATCCGCGATGTTTCCGTAACGTCACTCGTAAAAGGACAATTTCAACTTAAAAACTTTCTCCTTTCAAATAAAATATCATTCGATACATTTACATAAGAAAGGCATACTCCTGTCGCACACCTTTCCAAAACGTAAAAATCGTACGAAAAAACCATTGGTTATTTTCTAAGGTCATTAACAAATGGAGAAAAATAAGAGAAAAATAAAGAAACGCGGATAAACACTTGCAACCCGAGAATTAGAAAAACGTTGCCTTAAGTCATACCAAACAGCATTAAAATAAAGTACCTCCGTGTACACGTGGCTAAATGCATTTAAAAGCTACGTCCACCGATTCATTTCGCGAGTCAAAGTTAAACATAAGCTGTGCTGCGCCAACACCGAGCGAAAACGCGAGTTAGACGTCCAATTTGCATAAAGGTAGCTTTAACCGAGAGAGTGCGACATTCCTCTTTACGTTCGCGGTTTAGTGCACGGGAACGTCTCGCTGTCCTGAAAGAGTCGAGAGCAAAAATCTTGGGAGACGGCGGAGACGAAGAGAGACGGATGCGTAACCTCGACGAGACGATGTGGGGTTTTCTGGATGCGGAAAAACTTCGTATTCCGGAACTAAATTCGCGTATCATCGAGTCGAATGAAGTTTTCGAGAGGTGGAGTAAATATAAATAGGATTCGAAAATGGAAAATATCAGCTTGTAAACAAATTGACGTAACCAACTTGTAAACCGTTAAGAATTGATACCGTCGATGCAAAAATATATAAATACTCGACGATATCGAAATAACGAATTTACGACTTTGCAAATAAAATAAGAAAAGTGTTAACGATTTGTGTTTGAAAACATGGAACAAGGAATAAACGCCATTGTCATAGTTTTAAGAGTTTAACTCGCACGTGGCGGTAAACGTGCTTCGGAAGGGTGACAAAAAAAAAGAGAGCAGTCGTAAATCAAAGGGCAATTCGTTAAGCCCATTTTCTTTGCATGTTCATCTCTCGTCTTACTCTCGGAGAGTATAGCTTTGTCCGTTCTCAAGGATTAAACGATGCACGAATTGTATAGTTCGTTTCTCTTCTCTTTGTTTTTTTTAAATTCAAGAGTTTCGCGTATACGTATACTACAATATACGTCTATTAGTACAATAAAGTTAGCTCGATAAAGTTAGCAAGATTTTACGTTATCGACTCGCTTAAAAAAAAACATTTGATTCCCGAAATAATAACAGCGATATCAGTAGTTTCGAGATTTTTTCCAAGATCTCGGAGTATTTTGATGGAAACGAAGGTACGATTCGGTTCATCGAAGATAACGTCGATATATTACGTAAAAATCACCGATTCGTAATCGCTTATTCGAATACGCTGAAATAAATAGAATACGCGCGAATGAAAGGAGAACAAAGATCAACCGCCGTATTATCTCGCATCCGTCATTTTCGTAAAAACACGAAAAAAAAAACGAAACGTATCCAGGTGGTAGCCGACCCCTCGATTCGTCTCTCTCGCTCTTTCGGCTCTTCTCGGAGGTCCTTATCAACGGTACACACGCGGAGCTTATCCAACGGCGGGTGGAAAAAGACGAGTGCGAAAGAATGGAACAACTTTTGGGGACATCCCTCGTTCATCCTCGGCGCGTGCTTCAACAGCTGCGTCGAGTCGCGATAAACAGAATTAAAAAAAAAAAATAACTAAGCCAAAGCAAACGGAGAAACGGAGCTTTCGGGACACGATCCACAATACCTGCGTTGTAAGCGTCAGGTGGATTTTCCCGTATATCCGCTGCGCCTCTCGCGACCGCGCAGATATCGCCCGAATATCACCCGAATATCACCCGAATATCACCCGATCCGATCGACCGTGGGAATTTCGGGGACGAAATTCGAACGACACGCCGGTGATTCCAGTTTTTTAAAACTGGAATTTTGCATTTGGAATGCAAAAACCTGTGCACCGAAAGCGAGCGAGAGAGAGAGAGAGAGAGACGCGTACGCGACGCGCATAACGCATTAATTCTCGGTAATTAATCGTCGAAAGCCGCTTTCCGCGCGGAGAAACGCCGATTCATCAAAGGAGGAGCGGAGGATGAACGAAAGCACGTACCGAAGGCTCCGTAAAGGCTCCGTAAAGACTCCGGCGAAAGAAACTTCTATTAAAAGCCCGCGATGGAGTAACCGCGAGGGACGCGGACCAAAGATTCCCAGACGAAGCGCCGCGGAAGCGGAATAACGTCCGGGACCCGGGATATCGCGATCCGAGGCTAACGAGCGGAGCGGAGCGTCTACGAGAAGGCGCGGGGCTTATCTGATCGAGGAGGGAGAGGAAATCGAGAGCGGGTCTTGATCGAAGACACGTGGATCTCTCTCGCGTACGTTCGGGGAGGAGATAAAAAGCCGAGCGAGTTCGCGGGAATCGAGAGACGCATCTCCGGTCTTTCCGTTTTCGGGCGGATTCGGCAAAAACTTCGCGGACCTTATCAATCGTTGGTAATCTTCGGGAGAGATGAAAATGAAGCGAGACTCTCGGGAGTCTGGGGGGTTTTTTTTTTTTTCGGCAACGTCTCTCGGACGTCTTCGTTTTTTGCGATCACGGTGTACAACCAAAGCACTCGACTCGGATCGCCCGGAATTTATCGTTGATAGTTTATCGTTGATAGTCCCAACGGCGGGAAGGAATATTTACTCCCGCGATGAAAGATAACGATCGTTGCTCTCGATTTCGTTTGCATCGAAATTGTCGATCGCGAAGTCGCTGTGCTGTGATATTCGTGGATGAAGAATAATCCGAGAGCAACGACGAAAGCACCGCTCCGAAAACACCGAAAAAAGCAATCGACATCTGCGCCGGTTCGTAGTTGGTATCGCTCTCGAGACTCGATATCGCGGGGGTCTGGTTTGTGTTTTCGGTATCGCGACTTAAGGGCGGTGCGGCGGTCGGGTTGGATACGTCGTTCGCACTCCCACGAGGTCGCGATTCGAGGGAGAAGTCTTTTACTATCGTCGACTGCTCGGAGAGGTAACCGTTCGATCGGTTCCGTTCCCTCGTTTTTTGCCCGCGAAGTGCTCGTAAATAGTATCGTTTATCGGAGCAAGGGAGAAAGAAGCTCGAGCGCGTCAAGGACAGGTGTGTGTGAGTGTCTTCCGAGTACTTGGGCAGGAACCGCTTGGCGATCGAGGAACGTCGAAATCCGAAATCCGCTGGTCAATGGACTCGCGCGCGACTTCGTATCTCCTTCTCGCTCGACTCGTCGTACAGTTCCGAGATAAGTCGCTTTTTACCCGGCAGATGCATTCAATTACTCATCTCGCCGCCGTCGCTCGCAGGGTCATCCGATTCGAGATTTCTCGGGTTCCTCTCCGTCTCTTTCGCGCTCTCTCGGTCTCTCGTTCCCCCCCACCATTTCCACCCTCTCCCTCTCCCTCTCCCTCTCGCGACGTCGTAGCCTTGCGTTCCATTTCTCGCGGGCGCGACGTTTTTTGCGCAAGTCCCGTACCTCCGAACCGGATACGAGGGTTTAGGGAAATTCCCCATGTTTTTCCGGACGGTTGAAGAATGGAAAAACACCCGAGATTCCGTCGGATCTATCGCTCGGGTGATTATTTCTTGCGTATTTGGAATCGTGAGTACGAGCGTAGCCTTCGGAATATGCGCTCGGCTGTCGTATCGTTGGCAATTTATCGACGTTAATTTCGATAAGAACGCGCATACAATATATCGACGTATCGGCTTTCGCCCTAGATTGCATACGATGCTAAATATGTTTGTATTTCTTATTTACGCTTTACATTGTTGGAAATGCGGGTATTACATGTATAGCGTATTATAAGGACGAAATAACGTAATTTATCGATATTTAGCGATCGATGTTGCGCGAGTTCGACAATTACGGTCAACATTGAATATCATTGCGTACTTGTACGTTATTTTAATATTTATTTAGACAGGAAAAAGCTGTGACAACTGCAATTGATAACGCTGACTTTCAACTCGAAACTCTTTCGCGATCGAACGCGTTGAACGTTAAATTTTTCGTTAGGAAATATATCCATGCGAACGCTTTTTTAAAGGTTCGATATTTATATTTTATTCAAATGCAGAAAAATTTGATGTACCGAGTATCGATTCTTCGAATCGAAACGATTTTAGTCACGATATTTTCCGTAATAGATTTTAAGTTGAAACAACGCCATGACATCGAATAACAAAAGTTTCGATTTCAATTTTTGTTTTTTGTTATCGTGCGTACGTTTCTACGTATTACGACCGTAAAATGTTTTCCGAAAATTTACAGAGTTAACGATAAACGTAAGACAAATTTTCCGATGCGATCCATCGATCTTGTAATTCTTTCGGAGTTTCGAACGTCTTAAAACCACGATTCCATTCGTTAACAACGAAAAGAGAATACTTAAATTTTCACGGTACGTAAAAGATATTCATATTTTCTTAAAACACTCTATCCGGTAAAAAAAAAAAGAAACCTCGAAACGCGTAATCGATTGACTTTTGAAGGTTGTCGCGATACTCGACGACGACGTCGACAATTTTTCTCCCCGTATCGAAGATCGCGTCAAAGTAACTCAACCCGAGTAGAAGATCGATCCAGTTCCCATTGGTACCCATGATCAAAGTCTGTCTCGGTACTCTCGAGTCGCTCTCACGGTAACCCGGTTCGACGTAAGTAGCGCGCCGATCTAGATTTCGATATCGCACACTCGACTCCCAAGCGCACGGGGGGATCGACGTGGGATCGACGATCGAGAGGAATTCGTTGGCCTCGAGCGCTTTTCCAGCATCCGCGCATAACTGTCCTTGAGAGCGAAGCCGAAGGAGTTAGCGCATCATCGTCGAGAGTAGATCGAAACCTCGGGGTCAGGTCCGAATCATCGTTGCTCTTTGTCGGCGATCCTGAAATCGCAGCGGGACTCCGTCGCCGAAACTCAACCGAGACGATGACGACGATGACGAGACCCCCGGGCACTCGCGAGAAATTCCCGCTAGATGAAAAGCCGTAATTACATCGCCCGTAATTGGAGCGCGATTCCTTCGCTGTTCACGAGTGTGTGTGTGTGTGTGTGTGTGTGGACGGGTATTTAATATCGCGGAGCAGCGATAAGTCGTTAACGATTATTGTAGCCACCGCAGCTCCGTATTATAATGTGGCAATGACGACGGCGATAAAAGTGCGCGTAGGACGTAGATTGATACGTCCCCTGGATTCAAAGAAAATTTGACGAATAAAAGTTTATGCTTTATGGGAATCGCTTATCGACGGCGGTGGCCATTTCTTGAAAACCATTCCAGATACGCGATTAATGGCCCAGCGGATGCTCTTCTTTGTCCGACCAAGTGGATTCGACGATTAATCGAAGAAAAAAATCAGCATTTTTATCGTTTAGACGGGTTGTTTTTGTACGAAATATTTTCAATGGCGGTGATTTTCGTTCGCGCATTTTTACCAACTATGCGTTTCAGCGAGTTTAAGCGGTTTCAGCGGCTTCAGCGATAAACGGAGTATTAAATTTTGTTAACGAGTCGTTTTCTTAATTTTAGGAATTTAAATAATAATCGTACAATGCCGAGCGATACTCGAGAGATACGCCAACGATGATAAATTTTCAACGGATTTTGTCTTTAGATCGAGATGGATCGTATTCAAATAATATAAATTCGAATAAGCGAACGAGAGAACGAAAAATACTCGTAATTTGAACGAATTTTATATAAAAGTTCGATGCTGTTAAAGTTATAAACGATAGCTTCTTTAAAAATATCCGCGTCAAATTAATATACTTGTATAGTAAGATCGAAAAGTACGATGGTAAAATACGTACATTTTTCTCTTGTAAATTAATTAATTTTAATAAGTATGTTTTATTATAAAAAAAAGTAATTATACAAATTTTATCGATAAATGCTGTCTACCACTGAGTATAGTTTATTTATAGCGTAGATTATGGCCTAAGTATCGACGTATCGCCGTTGAAAGCATTTGCGAAAGCTAACGATCGTTGATGTTAGTGATTCAACAATATTAGAACAATAAAATACTTGTACCAATGACCAAAACAATTTATATATATATATATATATATATATAAAACGGTGCAATGTTGTTATGATTTTCTTAAAAGATAATCGAAATTGGAATTATTGTGTATTGTTTTCTATAGATGTAGTGTACCAAATTAAAATTGAAACCCTTTTTTCTTACGAGGAGCTTCGGATTAGATATTAAAAACATAGAAGATAAATTTATGAATGTTGATTTCTTTTAATTTTTAATGTGACATCTTCTTAAAAATTTAGAATATCAGGTTGTATAACTCTTAAAGAGATCGTAGTTTAACACTTTCTAAAAGCGAAACTGGTTTAATTAGCATCCGAATAATTAACGTAAAATTCTCGTACCTCTCGTTTCTTGCTATGAACAACTTTTAACTCGTTGAAAATCAAATTTTTTTTTACAACTCTCGTCTATTTTTGAATAAAGAAAGATTTATTTTAAATCAAGATATTAATATTTTCTATTGTTTTGAAAAATTTAGTTCAACTTTTGATCGCATCTTATACAATTAAATCGCTTTTAATATCAATTAGAATATCACTGTTTTGCATTGCCACTTTAAATTAAAGCTTTGATTTTTAGACTTTTGAATTACAAGAAAACGTTGTTTTATCTTAGAAATTGTAAATTAAATATTTTATTTAAATACATTTGTGTACAAAAATTGTTCCAAAATCATTAAAGTAATAAAATTATTGAAATCTCGTAAATGTATTTTAATTTTTGTCCTCGAATGTCGAAATATTATTAAAATACCGAATGCAATTGTAAATTATCCTTATTAAAAGTATTAGGTGCTTAACCATTTTTAATGTTTATGAAACACTGTCGCTATTACTCAATCGGTATTTATTCAATTTTTGATGAGATATCGAGGAGATTGATGTAATAAAAATATTATGAATATAATTTTTAACGATAAGTATACTAATTAACTACTGATAAATTATAGCATAGACAGTAGCAAAGTTGTTTTTATAATTTTTTTAAAAACTTTTCAAGATGTATTTTGTTATTTTTTACGATTGAAATTTCACTCGGATAAATAAAATAAATAAAACTCGCACAGTATCTCATATTTTTGTCGATAATCTCGGAATAGATTTAGAATCTTAGAATCTCTTTGTACGAATAAATTATTAAATACAATAAATACACAGTTCAATTCATTCAATTAAAATTAATCGAATGAGTTCACTTTGCGCGATAAACCGCGAGACTCGCAGCATATTTAAAAAACTATAGTTTGTAGATATTTACGAGAATTGATACGGATTTTTCATTTGCTCTATCGATACATTCGACTGAAACGAAACTTATTAGTTCGCATGCAACGGTTGAAGAAGAAAAGGAGAATTTTAAATATGCGTACGAATTTTTGACTCGGACGCGGTCTCCTAGAAATTACGCAAAAAAATTTGTAGCAACGAGACTCAAAACTCCCGTGAACGACTCTTTCCAGGCAGCTTTCGGAGAGCGACAAAAAGCCCTTCATCGAGGAGGCCGACCGTCTCCGCGTCATCCACAAGCGCACACACCCGGACTACAAGTACCAGCCGCGACGTAAGAAACAAAACGGCTCGAGTTCAGGCGGATGTCGGGATTCGTTGTCCTCGGTCGCGAGATCCTCGTCCGCGTCTAGTGGTGGCCTCGCCCTGAACGCCTCTCGCTCCGGGTGTCCGGGTCTGAAGCAAGAGGACCTGGGGACCTGCGACGCGATGGTTCCGTCGCCCCAGACGAGCGGCTCCGTCGGTTCGTCCTCTCCCCCGACGACGCCGTCGCAGGGAATGTCACCGCCGACGCCTCCGACGACACCACGTGGACAACACTACGTTAATCAGGTGAGGGAAAAATGATTTCATTTCCGAGTGTCGTTCGTACGTTCTTAGACGTTTCCCTTGATAGTGATAATCACGTCGCTATCGATATAAGCTGTGTTTACAATATAAAGTAGTATCTCGCTTGATTTGTACTCTCTATTAGCTTTTGTCTATCTAGTTACTAATTGAAGCGTACGATAAGCTTTTAACTCTTAAATATTAACATTTCTTCGTAGTACTGATAATTTAAATCTCGTAAAGATACACCCGAAAATCCGTCGTTGTACAAACAAAAAATACCATTTACTTATAACATCACTTTACTTCATTTTGGACTTATTTTTTATTACCTCGGTTTTGAACCACGTTACAAATAATTACGAGGTGAAAATTTATAAATATTTCTTAAATTTAAATATCGAATTTAACTACGCGAATCTCTTGTCACGGTTTACTCGAGATCGAAATGTCCAAGTAACCGCGTTGCACGAACGATGAAAAACTCATCGATCGAGTTCACCGGTACATTGAAACGCAACGAAATAAATAAAAAGATCGTTTCCCTTTCTCCACTTCTCGTGCAGAGTCATCAACAACACGCCAGCGGTTCGATGTATCACCAGCAGGATATGACATCGAACCACATGCAGACGTCACCCGATCTCGGTCAACATCATCATCAGCAGCAACAACAGCAACAACAGCAACAACATCACCATCATCAACAACAGTCGCAGCAACCAGGCGTAGATTTAAGAACCTATCTCGAGTTGTCGGAGGGGTTGCCTCTCGAGGACGAGCAGTTGGGTAACCTTGGCGCGCTTAACCTTGGGATTCCTCTGAACCTGCAGGAATGCGCCTTCGAGAGCAGCGACCTCGACCAATACCTTCCACAGCAGCAACAGTCACCAGCTAATATTCATCAGTACAATAACCAAGCACCAGCTTCTGGCCAATGGCTCGTCAACAGGTTGGTTACCTTCATCGAATATTTTTGGGTTTAGGTTTCACGATCCTTGATTTCCGTTGCGAAACTAACGATCGGGGAAAAGTGTATACATTTTCAACGCGATTTTTTGTCTCGGGTCCATCGTGTAAATGAATCAGCGACGCTTCAAAATAGATCCAAGAAAAAGACGGTTTTAAA
Source organism: Dolichoris vasculosae (assembly GCA_018907195.1). NCBI lineage: Eukaryota > Metazoa > Arthropoda > Insecta > Hymenoptera > Agaonidae > Dolichoris > Dolichoris vasculosae. The sequence continues at coordinate 5,530,894 of JACCHY010000015.1, forward strand.
AACGATGGATACGCGCGCGTCGTTGTTACAGATACGACGAGGATTGCGTGGAGCGATTGGGTAAACGTCAATACGGACTGGACCAACAGATCGCCATGTCGACCGACGCAAATTGCTGGGATGCACAACAGCAGCAGCAGCAACAACAACAGCAACAGCAACAGCAACAGCAACAGCAACAACAGCAACAACAGCAACAACAGCAACAACAGCGCAACCGGGACGACATGATGAGGTACCACGAACTCCAACCTCTCCCTGCTCTGCCCTCCGTCCAGTACATCGCCCAGCATCACCATCACCACCATCATCACCCGGTGGGTCAAGTTTCCAACCATCCGCACTCCGGACCGGCATCCGCTACCTACGCTCAGTATCGGCACTACGTGCCCAGCATCGACGCTCGATCAAACTTCATCTGAGACGCGTCCTCGATCGATGATAACGCGATCTCGCGTACCGATCGATGCGGGTATACGCGATTACGGAAATGCGAATTGCGAATTCCTGGGTTACGGAGGACTTTTTTACTTTCGACTCTGGAGGAATCGTAACGAGAATCCGTAAATGGCCGACGCGGCCTTAAGAATGGTAAACAAACATTCATAATTTCCGCTTGGTTAACTTAAAACTAAAGTTATTTATGTAATTAAATCGAATTTAGGTTGACGCAGGCAGCGCTTAACTTAAGTTGAAATAAGCCTATCGTTCGAGGTTTCGAATTTACTCCTGATTTAGATTTTACTTTAATTACGAAACCACTCGAATCACCGATGGTGTATCGAATATCCTTGGTTCGGTGATTTCGTCTTTAAAAATGTTATTTCCCTTCCATCGTTCGATCAACGGTTGAAAACATTCCAACTGTCATCCGTACAATATTTTTTTTTTAAACAAACATTTACGTCGAAATTAGGCGGTAAATTGATAAATAATAGTATATAAAAGACGACGTTCGTTTTAATTTTCCACGACTAAATTTAATAAGAGTACAAATTTTTTACGTTTTTTGCTACGAGAAATATTTTTTTCATAAATACGAATTAAATAAAATAAGTAAAAATTATACCACGGTGAAATCTTGCATAATCGAGTAATTCGACGACGATACTCGATGATTTATTACACTACATTTTTATATACGTATAATAAATAAAGACCAAAAATAATATTCCTTAATTTTATTCGATGTATTCCAACTTTGAATTTTATTATTTTTTCGTTTACAGATTTAAATATATAGAATGGAGTATTTTCATTTATATTTAGATATTTTTATTATTTGCTCGAGTCATGTTTTCGAAAAAAAAATCTAGTATAAATAGTAATCATCGTTTGCTTTCACATTCTTCTCAGTATAAAATAAATAATATTATAAAAAGGAAATTATAAAATCAAATATTAATTTCCACTGTAAGCAATAATTAAAATTTAAATATTTATGTTACTTTAAATATATGTAATAATAAGCGAAACTATTCGGTTTCTCGCATACTTTTTTCGTAAAAAAGTATGATAATAAGATGCAGCATTAGAACCCAGATCCAGTATATGATGTAAAATTGTTATCGTTGTAGGCGCAAATAAGAAAAGAGTCAAAACACAATCGAAACTAATAATCGTACGTTGGTGCTACGTTATATGCGCCGAATTAGCCAAATACAGATGTAATTAAACGTTTTTAATTACAGTGATCGATTAGAGTACGTAAAATATAAACAAATAGTAGCATCTACATACCATTACGTTAATTTAATTAGCTTATCATAAGAATTTATATCGACGTAATAAAAAAATTATAATTAACCGTAAATCTACGCGTAGAGTAAAAATTAAACGATTACCTAGTTTTTATAAATTCGGTGAGGAATCTTGAATTCTGCGTCGTAACAAAAACGACGTGGAACTAAAGAATAAATTTTACTTCAACCTTCGCGAGAATTTGAAAATCGATTTATCCTAAAATTTAATCTCCGCAAAGAACGACGTTACGTTACAATATCAACATCCTCGTCAAATATCTTACCCTCTTAATAAAAAGTTAAAATAATGAACTTTTAACGAGAATCTTTTCCCGGCAAATAAATAAACAAAGAGAAGAATATATAAACACTCGAGAACCCGAAACGCACATGCATACGTACATTATACGCGTATATACAAGAGAGAGAGAGAGAGAGAGAAAAGATCGCGCAGCATAACCGAGACTCCATGACATCATTCCATGACAGCCGCCCGGAGATTTCCAGGCCAAACAAACCTTATTCTCTTGTTGGATGATAGGCTTCGAGAGATAGAGAGAGAAAGACAGAGAAACACTCATGATCTAATAATATAAACGCCTCCGATCGCCACGAACATTTAAATTATGTTTTCAACTTCTTTTTTCATTCGCGTGCTTTTCATAATTCGCGTCGGTTTTCATAGAAGCGATAATACTACCGAAAATTACGATTTCGAGACAAAAACGAAAATTAACGTAATCTATGATTTTAAAGATGATTTTCGTTTGTTTTTTTTTTTTTTCAAATACAGCACCGTATTTAATTACTTTCTTTACACCGGAGGAACTAAAGTATTTTACTTCAATTATAAAAACACTAACGCAGATTTCGATACGACTTGAAAATTCAGTTAAAAAGAACCGAAGAAAAACTGTAACTCGGATTTTCCTATCTTTCTCTTCTTTCTTCGCTATTCATCGATTTTTCAAAAAATTTCAAGACGTATCCGTTGAAACTCCTCGTACGACAAAGTTTTACTATGTGTATAAAGAGAATAAGCGAGTGGTTTGCAAGTAGTGTACAAAATTTAGTACTGGAATATATACATGTGCGTGTACATATTTATAATTCTTCGTACGAATTTTTAATCGCGGACCGAATGCCTTTTTATATATACGTAAAAGAGGACGTATTGTATAAACGTCCTCGTGACCAATATTTCGTTACTTTATAATTATGCGATGCCGCGCTTCGAACGCGCTGTTTTTGTACTTAGATATTTATTTACCTGAATCACACGACCGCATATATTATTATAAAATTATTAATGAATCAACGCATTAATATGTTAATTTGTCAAAATAAAAGTTTTAAACATAAAAATAATACTGTGTACTCGATCGTTTTTTACTTACCTTGTTGTGTAATTACTTTAATAAAACACGCGTATCGATCAAATTTATCGATCGAGATTTCCAGCGAATATTTGCTGCGGAAGTTCTCGCGTGCAACTTATTCGGTTAGCGAAGCAATAAAGCGCAACTCGTTCACGAGATACAGAAAAAAGGTGTCGTGGACTGGCAAACAGGAAACGAAAGAGCTGCATAATAAAGTACGAATTTCGTTTGAACGTTACGGATGGACCGTTCCGCGAAATACTACGGCAAACACACAACGACTCGGCGGCTTATCAAAAATCCTCGTAGGAGAAAGAAACGTGTATCGCTCGTGGGAATGTCGCGCGCTTCTCTAATGCCACTCGAGATTGCGACGATGGGCAAAGGGGCAAAGGGGCAAAGGGAACAACTCGACGGAAGCGAAGAGGATGTTTGCAACTCGGATCTTTCTCCCTTCTTTTTATTGCCAACGGGCATCCGAGTACTAACGAGCTTTTTTTTCTTATTTCTTTTTTTTTCTTCTTTCACCGGGAGACGCGAAAAACGTCGTTGGTTTTTCAACGTGTACGAAATTTTTTAGGCGTGCGTTATTTATGTGCTCGAGGAACGACAACTTATCGAGGAAGTAAGTACACAATTTTTACGCGGTGGATAAAATGGATATTTATGGTACACTGGTGCGACTATGCGACTATCCGCTTAATAACCGAAATAACTCCGAAGCCTTGTAAAAATCTGCCTCGTAGATGACCCAAATGCGTCATGCTTTTTTAGATAATCGAATACAAATTTACCGATTTATCAATATTTCCTCAAGCGCTTCGAAAGAGATTTCTTCCTCGCGATTTATAAAATTTCCGATACAGTCGGATAGATTGAAGCAATAAAATATTTCACGGGTCGGTTTTCAAAACGATTGGGGTAAACAATCATTTTATTGCCTATATAAATTTACGATGACACACTTGGATAGAAATGTAATCGATTTATCGTTTTAAATATTCGTCGTTGCTCGTAATTACGATAATTTTTTAAAAACGTAGATCGATCGATTAAATTAAATCGGCTGTTAAATTATATCCTACGCGATGTAATCGTCTTCACGGATCGACTGCGATACTTTACCGGAAAAAATTAAATGGACGCGTCTCCGATTAGAGAAGAAAAAAAGTAGTAACACGAAAATATAATGTAAAATGGAATAAAAGAAAAAAAGACGCTTCGAAAACTTTTTACGCGGCCAATATCGTTTAATATATTACACCACACTCGATTAAAGTCGGTCGTAGCCAAAAATTATTTTTCCAACTCTTAGCCTACGTCTGTCAATATCGTAATCTTATTTTGACGAAAGACCGCGTATAACTTAAAGGCAATGTTTACCCTATGGAAATAAAAGTAATAAAGCCTTCAAGAACCAACTCCGCGTTACGATTTCCTATCCGAACCGTTCCGACGTCGACTCGTCCTGCATCGACGCACTTAAGGACAAGGCGCGAGCAATTGAATTTAAAAAGGGGACAACCGCGGTATAATCTCTTTCGCCGATGACAGTTGTCGAAATTTATCGAACGAGCGACGAATCCTTTATAAGCGGCGCGATTTCGATCTCTCCTTTGGCTTTCGCGGTGCGGATACGCGCGGGTATTCCGGAGGGTCAATATTTGTACTGGTCTGATAAATTTTTCGATAAATTTCGACAATTCGGGCATTCAACGCGTCCCTCGCGTCCCTCCCCCTTTACCCGGGGAATAAGTAAAACGACTCGCGTTCCTCTCGTAATAAAGAACCGTAAACTACAGCTGTCGACGATCGAACCTTATCTCGCGGTGGAGCCTCTCCTTTTCTCTCCTTTTCTCTCTCTCTGTTCATTCATCGAAAATTGCCTATTTATCCTCTTTATCGCCGATGTCCCTCTCCCCCTTACGCGCTTCTCAAATTAGTCAAGATGTTAATTTTACTCGATATTGCCTTTTGAAAAAAATGTCTCTGATTAATTTGCTTCGAGTAACGAGGGGAATAAAAAAAAAAAAAAAAAACAACCTTAAATATCTTTGATCCACGAACTTTTTACTATTCCGTTCGTTCAACAAATTTCTATGTAGTTTTGAAATGGATATTCCTCTAATCTCTTAGACATTCCTTCGACTTCCCTTTTCGCCTTTAACGTCTGTTCGATTAATATTGGATAATGTACCTTACCAACTTTGAACGGTAGAATTATAAAATAAGTTTACGATGCTTATGAAATATTTTAAAGTGGTATCGATGTAATGAATTTCTTTTGGAATAAGTTTTTCTCGATATACGTTTACAGCTTTCCTTCGAACACAAGTGTAAAGAATACGAAGAAAAGTTTAGTCATGGTATTTATGGTTTAACGAGGAACAATCATTTATATATATTATTTCTTCTTTGTATCCGATTTTATAGTTTTATTGAAATTTGAAACACGTGTGATTTCTTTTTCGAATTTTTTTCCGGGTCGAAATCTCTAAATCTATATTCTTTGTACAGTTGTATTCGTTGATTTACGAATAGTTACATTTTAATTATTTCTTTCATTTTAAAACGATGGAACGATAATATTACTCTGTCGTTGTTAAATATTTCTTCGCTTTTGTATAATTGTATAAGATGTAACGTTACAATAAATTAACAACTTTCTAATCTTCTTGTTAATCATGCAAATGTAATCATCGTGTAAAGATAACGAGGACTGCACAAAAATATATATTCAATATTGCAATATAACAATTGCATTGTTCGAAAATAATTATTATTCTATAATTGAATTTTAATTACGATATCTATAATTGAACACCATTTTATTCATCTTTTATAATTGATACACAATGATTGAAAGATTCTATTTACTCTACTTATTTTTCTCGTACAGTTTTTAATTTATCCATAGAACAATCGTTGCATTTTATTAATGTTGTGTATAATCAAACGATACAATATAATCCAGTGTAATAAATTATTTTTTGTAAATATTTGAATTATATGTAATTAATTAGCAACGCGTTTGGAATAACTTTATAGTAATATTATAAAATAATACTGCCGTAAATGCAAATGATTGTAAATCGTGGATTCGATCGCAGTCTTTTAAAAAGGCTTAAATAAATTTTATCTTTTTACACGGTCAAAAGAAATTAATGTAGAAATTAATTATAAATAGGCTTAATTTCATTGCAAAGAAAAATATAATAATTTACATTCGTATAAAAAATTACCACTTATCGTTTCTAATATATATTTTTCGCGCGTATCGATAATAAATAGAAAACGGAGAAATGGTAAAAGTACACGGTTAAAAAAGGCACTCGAGAAAAATGGAATCGGATCGAAGTAATTAAATAGCGTTAGTTAGGATAAAAGAAACGTCAAAAATTCGGTTCTCGAACGTTATACCAAGGAAAAAAAACTCGAAGAGAAGGAAAAAATCATAAGACGTATCAACAAAGTGTAAGAAAAATGCTCGACACCCATCGACGATTCGTAGGAAGGTTCGTAGGAGCTCGAAGTCAAACTCCCCGAGTCATTAAAAAAGAAGACGTCACGTTTGAAATACGAAATACGAGTGTGTCTCGTAGGCGAACGACTTTAACTGGGTCAGATCGCGCGTTAAATTCAACGGACGATCCACATGTGACGCGCACAATCAAAGATCGAGCGAAAAGGAAGCGGAAGGTAGAAGTCGATAGCAAAACAAATAACCGCGCGATCGTATCTTGACGTTGCCATGGTAATTACGCGAGGATGCCACGATAGAGATTACACACCTATTTTCATCTTATCGCGATACGCGACTGTTTATTGCGCCTCCGAGGCGACGATTTCCGAGCTCACCCTCCAACGCTTTCGATGTCCGGTAGTCGGTTCTGATAAAGCCGCAGGCGATTCGTTGCTTGGCCAAATACAAGCGCTTATCGCTAAGTAGCCGTTAATGGGTGTACGCGATCCAAGTTGCAAGTTTTTAAGCTTTCACGATACTCGTATCTTTGATAGTAAGACAGTTTTCCTTTAGGTTGCAAAATATTTTAACGTTGTTTCACCCTTGGTTGTGTATTTTGAAAAGTATCGGTGCGTTATGATTTTGTATTTTGGAATATAAATTTTTAACGTTGATCAGTCTTGGAGTAGGAAATTAAAAATGATGTTTAAATACAAAATTTAAACCAGGATTTTATCGTTCGTTGAATGGATTCGTGCACGTGATAATATTAAAAATTTTGCGAATTAATTGAATTTTAATCGATATTATACCATCGGTATTATAGCGCAAGAATTTACTATTTTCGTTATTTATTTTATTTATTTCGATCGATTTACTCCGTGTTTAACTCAAGTATTGTATAAGATATTACCAAAATGATAAACGGAAAATTATTCAGTCGGTAATAATGATAAGATTGCGTAAATTAAAGATTTACTCACTATCCTTGAATAAATAATTAAACACTCGGATAAAACAGATTTAGATTTCAGTTTCTTTTAATATGTTAATGATTTTATTACGATCATTAAAAGTTTAAAAATCAAAATTAAATATCTATACTATTGTAAAATATTTTTTACTTAAAATAGAAATTCGGTTTTATCGTATATTTTTATAATTTGAATTAAATTAAGTAAATTCATCTTAAAAATAAATTAGAAATTACAATTCCAACAATATTTTACTTACATAAACTTCTCGATATAAATATTTATACGTAAATCGTAGGATCGATCGTCTCAAATCGTACGTAAATATTACTTTTCAAAAATTATCGATCTGCTTAATTCTGTTAATAGTAATTAGGAAAAGAATTTCAATAACATCTTAGAATATTTTTATAATTTATTAATTTACAAATTATATTACGTAAAATTATTAGATCGACAAACTTTGTCGAGCTTTCCTTCGTTAAAAAATATTTTAGAAGCATGTTTCAGAGTACAAACGGTTGATATTTACATAAAAATTAATTTAGTAAGTATTTTTAGAGAACCGCGATCATTCGATTTATAAAATTACAATTTTCTCCAATTTTCAATGTAGCTGAAATACAATTTGCCAACCGATGAGCCAACAAAATAAAAAAAATCGACTTTTCCGCTAAAACCATACGAGTTTTATCTTTGGAAGCAGAAAAAAATTTGTTTAAAATTCTCTCTCGAAACTATTTTGGTTAAAATTGATAGTTCACGGGTTAAAAACGCAAAATAAAATCCAACTCCCGGTGGCCTCACCTATCGAACAATCAACTCCACTTCCCATCGATTCAAATCATCCCCGCGTCAAAAATACTCGTAATTGATTTCGAACAGTGTTTATCTTCCCATTGAGGCACAAAAGCTCCGGTACAAGATCGCGACGTTCTTCTACAAGTGGTTCGAGAAATATCCATCCACCTCGAACCGAGCGTCTTGAAAATCCCGCCAGGGTGACGAGCACTTTATTCCCCTCTCCTTTTTTCATTCTTCGACCTTATCCTACACAGGAGAGGCCTGCTGCACTTTCTCAAGTACTCGCTCGATCGAACATCGCGCGAGCGACTCTCGACGCTCCGCAGGGCTGACAAAGACCGCGGCTATGATACGTAATGTATCGAGGAGACGGAGATCGCGTAGTTTATCCGTGCGGGCGTTAGACAAGGAGGGACAAGGAGGGACAAGGAGAGAGCAAAGAGAACGATGGACACGAGATTACGGCCGATGCGTGATGCTTCGATTTTCGAATGAAGTTAACAGGTCCCGACCATTTATTCTGTAACTAGATAATCGATGTTTCTTGCTTTTCTTCTGCGCTCGCTTCGTATATTACGTACCCAACTCTTTTCGAGAAAGTATAAATCATCTAGAGAAATAGGATGTACGAAGCAGGAGATTAACAGTTTACTCCTCCGATTCCGTCTGTAAATAAAAGCTTTTTTATTCGAGGGTTGAGACTACGAGTTTCTTTATTTTAGAACGGTGATAATAATTTCGACTCTTAATGGATTCTCTGCTTTCCTGGGCTCCAGTTCGGAGAGATCTACTTAGCTTTTTAATTAATGCGATCGCTTAACCTTGAATCGATATCATTTTTACGCGGTACGTAAAATTATCGCGTCTTTGGACGTTGCGAAAAATTATCGAGTAAGGATGCGCGATGCTTCTAAAAATATGCATTCGAGTCTCGAGAAGGATAAATAAAAAGCGAAGACCAGTAAGTTGGGTTTTTTTAATGTAAACAACGATTTTTTTTTAATCGACTCATTCGAGTGTCCGAACTTAACGAAATATGTGATCCGCGATGCGCTTATGCGTAAAGTCGTAGATCAAACGATCGATAAATTATTTTAGATCTCGTTTAGTTTTCAACTAATGAATAATTGCATTTTCATTTGCGACTAAGTTTGCTTGATTAATATGTATTTACTTACATCGTATTCTCGATAGATAAGGAATATTAAAAAGTATATCGAATCGAAATAAAAATGTTGTATCCGATCAAAATGAAAAATAAATCGATAATGCACTGCGTGTTATTATAGTTGTTCCAAGTTTAAATAGATGAGTCATACGCCTAACAAAAACTTGCTAGAGCTACTCTTAGTTGACCTTTGCGAATACGCGTAGAGTCGAAACCAACACCGATCGACTCGTATTATACATTTAACTGTATTTTTAGTAACATCGATGATTGCACGTATCCTTCAATTTTATTCAATCGTCGTAATCAGTTTATTCGTTCCTGTCCAATCCCGTCAACTTCCAGTTCATCCCCGTGGAGACACAAGTGTTCGACGAATTTTCATCCGATACGTACAAGATCTCACCGAATAAATATTTTATTTCGTTCGTTACGGTCGAAGCAAGAACTTTTGTTTTTCAATAAATTATAATTGATACAATAAATACCCTTTTCGTATATTATTGTTAAAAACTATATTTGGTAAATATTTATTAATTAAATGTGTCGTTTAGAACTTTATTTTTAACTTATCGAAACTCGTAATAAAAATATAAGATTGATTTACTCGATAATAAAATTAAATACGATCGATCTCCAATTTTTTTTTAAAATAATTTTCATTCATTTTTCACATTTGTGTGGAATTATACGGAATGACAAATCGTTCGTTATTTTGGTTGAAATGTCGAAGCGAGTGTAATTTAAAAAATATATAATCGAATTAAATATACGAGCGTAAAAAGAATCAAAAATCTTGCTTTATCTCCTATTCTTGCAATACACCTGAAGATAAACATCGAATGCACGTGCAGTTTGAAATATATTCCGTTGATAAAACTTAGCACGGACATTGGATGTAAATACAAATATACACGTGTGTTTGTTTAGTCTCGATTTAGAATGTCCATATATATTTGTATATAAATAATAAAAAGATATGATTTTACGTAAATTATATAATAATCAAACACGAAATCATAATACTTGCAAAAATTTGTCATTTACTGCTATTGGTTCGTTGATAAAGTTGTTTGGATACGCGTTAAATTTCAGATAAAAATTTCTCGTGTGCATTCAAAGATATACTAAGTTTCATTGCGCAATGTGTAAATTATATACTTTATTTTTTTTATTACATCCTTTTTGTACGAATTTTTTTTTTTTTTTTAAGAATTATTATATTTAACCTTATCGAGGAAACGTGCACACAAGCGAATACAAATGTATAGAAATACAATTGCCATGGTGTTAGGTAAAAAAGGTCTTTTTTGACCTGCACTTTATTACGTTTTGTTGACTGCAGTACTCGAGGATCCTGTGAACCGTAAGCTAAATATCAGTTCAAATATAGCTGTCAACAGAATTCCAACAGGTTGCGAGCTTGTTATTAAATCCCAATTCCCTACTAAAACTGACTTATTGTTTCGCATTTTTTTTTAAATTATATTTAAAATACTAATTTATAATTTTAATCTTTTCCGAGTTTTTGCTGGTACGTAAAAAAATATTAAAAGAATCTTATTTACCGTTTGAATACGCTTCTATTATCATAAATAATAATTATATATTACCAAGCTTGGATTTTTTTTTCAATAGAATCTCATAAATATCTTAAAATAACAATTATTAATGAAAATTTATGATTTCTGTTAAAAAACACAAATTTTCTACTTATTAAATGGAAACGATAGAAAATTCTTAATTGCGGAAAATATAAATAGTTTACAAAAGAAACTTTATTCCAATTAATTAATCTATCGACAACACGATTTTAAAATCAAATATAATCATGAATATGTATTAGAGTGGATATTCGTAATATCAATTTTTTATTACTCAGCTTTTTAGTTCTAATTAAAGTAAATTATAACGCATTTATTTCAAATTTATAGTATTTTCTCTAGAAAGAAAACAATTTACAAGTTACGATAGACGGAATTACATACAAATATTCCATTGAATTATTACGTAAATTGACAAAAACAATATATATGTGTAAGAATTTTCATAACTTGGTAGATTTTTACATTAAAATTTTTCCTATCGATCGTTTCGTAAACTCGAATCTTTGTCTCAAATTACAAATATTAAAATTCGAAATAAAAAAATTAATTTTTAAAAATGTATCCTTGGGATTTATTAACCAAGTGAAAGTTATCGTTATCGATGCTAAGTTAAGTTAATTTGCACAAGCCTTTGTGAAAACTTCTCGAGGGTAACTAAAATTAAATGACTTTTTTAAAACCTCACACTTTCCGTTGTGAAAAATTGCAGCAATTTAAATGTCACCGTGTAAGTGACACTTTAATTGATTCCAAATGGCGCCACTCGATGTCAAGCCGTTTAAATGTATATATATATACCTACATATATATATACAAATATATTAATTTTTTTCTCCTAAATAAACGGTATAAATGAAAAGTATTTATTCAGCATAAATAAAACGTTTCTGTATTTAATCTCTCAAAGATACAAAAGATAGACGATTCTAAGTTAAGAAAAAATATAATTGACTTACGTACGGATAATAGATCGTAAAACCGCGTAAAATCGCGAATGAAAGTAGACAAATTGTTCCGAATTATTATTACCTATACTTTTCTACGAGTATTACTCCATTATTTCGAAGCATCGGTCAACGTAGGATCCGATCGAAACTCCCAACGCTTTTAGTCAATGCTCGTAATCGTCGAGTAAGAGAATATTGTTTTACACTGTTATTATTTCGGCTGATCCACCGCTAAGACCACAATTTCTTCTTCCCGTATCTTCGACCTAGACTAATCGTCGTTAGGCTGTGTCGTAGTGGCCAGGATCGAAGGGGGAGGGGAAGACCTCGAGCCGCCGTCAAGACTACAGGGAACATGTGCTCGAAGCAAAAACTCATCGCTTTTTCCGGAGCTCGAGAGCTTTCAACTGTATCGGCGGTCTTCTGGTCATCTTGGAGATGTTGCAAAAAAAAAAAAATTCGTTGTGGGAAAACTTTTTTTTATCGGGGAAGAGCTTTTTTACTTTTATTTCAACCGAGCGTTTAGAATGTTTATACAAGGTGCTTATATTTTCTAACTCTTTCGCTTGCTTTTCATAAGTTCAAGGTTTATAAAAGTTTAAAAGTTTATAAATAATTACATCGTTGATGAATATCGAAATGCTCGAGTTCTACGATTGAAGTAATCGAGCGAGGAGATTTTGAAAATCCGGAGGTTTTTAAAAGCGTTTTAAAATATGTTTCTTCGATTGTATTTAAGATTGCGATATAATACCATTCTTTATAATTCGCTAAGCGATTCGAATGAATCAACGACGTTATATTATTATTGATTCTATCAAAATGAATCGAACGATTTTATTATGCAGAAAATCAATCGCTCCTTCGATAAACCTGATACAAAACATAAAATCGTGTCCTTATTCTACGATTTCTTCGACAAAAATGCGTTTCCAAAATATTATCTATACGTAAATTGTTTAATAAAGCCTGATGAGATAAATATACGTTAAAGTACTCGAAAAATCGTATATAAACATCGATGAAACGTTCCATCGATTTGGTATACCGTGTAAATAATTGTAAGTCTGGTTCTTAACAGACGGTTTTCTTCTTAATAATAAATTGGCTAAATACGTACGTAGTTTTGAGTCTTCCGTACGATACAAATTTCAATTTATTTAGTTTATTTTTCAAACGAGGTACTTAAAGTATTTACTCAATTTACATATTTAACGCGTATAAAAATATACCGTAGAATAAATTTAAATTCTGTTTAACTCGTGCTGGTTTAAATTACTCTACGTCGGATTCGCAAACGTTAATTGAAACTGTGGCGAGTTACATCTAGTTGTAGAAAATTTTGTTATCGCTTGAACTCTAGAGCATAGAATTAATATTTTTGCATTTTTACACGAGGGTAGACTGTAAATTATTAAAGCAACGATGATGGTCCAATCTCTAAAGCAATTAATCTTACTACATATGCAAGAAGCTAACTTATTAACTTGTCTCTCATTATCTGTGATTACTTTTTGTTTATGCCGTTTATTTATCGCAATAAAATACATTTAGCAATCTAAATAATATTAATAGATTTAGAATAAAAGTATCGTTCTATTGTATCGATCGATGGCTTGTTTCACCACCTTCGGCAAATTTATCAATGTCGTTTCGTCGCTTTTGTTATAAGATAGCGTTAATTTTTTTCCTAATCTAAAAGCATAAAAATATCGTTCGTAAAATCCCACATGACTAATAAATTTCAACGAGTATTAGAAAAGCCAAGATGAGTAAGCTAAATTTTTTAATAAAATTTAATTTAATAAGATTTTACACGCTCAATATTTCAAATATAATTTTTATGTATTTGCGCCGTCAAACTTAAGATAATATTATTCTTGGAAATGAGATGTATTAGAATTAACGGTTTCTGAATGTACGATAAGAGTATCTGAAGAAAGAACGCTGATTTATAATATGCATTTTATGCAAAACGTTGCTTTGAAGGTAAATATGCATGCGAGCAAATTCGTTTTTATTCTTTAGATTTATCGGCAATCTCCGAGTCTTTTCAAAGTTTATTCGACGCGGTAATTTCGACGTTTTGTATCGGAAGCTTTTTCCTTTAATAGATTTAGCGTTTACAAAATTTTGTATTTACCATTGCAAATTATTACACATGATTTTTATTTCGTAGCAGTATCGTATTTTTATCAGTATTTGAAAATAAAATCTTCTTGCGCATTTACAATATTCAAACGCTAATAAAATTTCTCGATAAATTTCAATTAACGATCGCTTATTGCGGTCGAGTACTATTTTTATTGTGAATCGATCCTCTCGTATAAAATAACATATTAAATATATTAAACTGATTTCTATAATAACTTGAATATATAACGGTATTTTATTTCTAGAATTTTTAAGTTGATATAGTCGTGTATGTAACATAAGACAAATTTCAAGGTTGCACGACACGATTTTAACGTAAAGGCGACTCCTAGGATCGCATAGACATCGGTAACTCCATTAAAAAAAGAGGATCCGTCATGAAAACGGAAGTTTCAGAGTTCAATCCTCTTTTAAGTAAAGCCGAGTGTCGCTTTTTTCGAGTTCTTAGTTAAAGCAATTTTCGACCTCGTATGTACGTAAGAGACAAGTGACATAAGAAAATAGAAGGTTAAAAAAAAAGGACAAATGAAGACTTAATTATAAACCATATGGAACGTTTGCAAATCAAAGATTCAAAAGAGAAGAAAGATTTAAAAAAAACAACGATATTAAATACGAATTCGTGAAATTCTTGATAAGTCTACGTCAAAAAAGAACAGCGTTAGTTAAGAGAAAGGAAGCAAGTAAATGTATAAAATGACGATATTAAAGTATAAAAATTTCTTAAAAGTTTAATTTATATCCGTATACGATATTTTATAAAAATGAATATTTAAGAACATAATTTAAAAAATATTAGATAAAGCTAGAATAGCATATTCGAAATAATAGAGTGTAAATAAGAGAAAAAGTATATTGTGTTTTGTAATAAAGTAATATAAGAAGTGAATTTATATTTTCTTAAAGCGTTTCTTGGAAAAATTAAAAATATTATGTATAAAATATAAATGAATCATTAATATTAATATTTGATATAAATAAAATATCGAATTTTGTTTACTCGATTTAAAACTATTAACCTAGTAATTTTTAATCTCCAGGTCATTATCTTTTAATTTTTATCCGTTTCTTCTCTATATTCATTAAAAACGGGAGATTTCTCTATCTTTTATATACTTTGATATAGGAAATAATAAATATTATAAAAATATTAAATAATTTTATTCTCGATAGATGATGGATGTATTTGATGACGCAACGCACAAAATAATGAAAATAATTTAAAAAAATGTTTATGACCCATACGATTTTATACAATTCAATCCATAATTTAAAATAATATTACAAAAGTTGCTGTATAGTAAAAGCTGAAATTAAAAAGTAAAATTTATCGTACTTTTTATCATTATTTAGTTATAATACTTTTTTTTTAACATAGATGTACCAAAAATAAAAGATTCGGTAAAAAATTAAATATCGGTACATACAAATTAAATCTTTTTCAAAGTCTTTCGATCAACGTTTATCGCCTCTTCATTTTTTATCTAATATTTTGCATTTTTTAAACCAGAATATTTTATTATTGCACATAAATAATATCGTTCGTGTTCATTTCGAGAGCAAAGATCCATTAAATCATAGAAATCCCATTTTAGATGTACGTCTCATGTTATGTTTTATACGGTTAACTCGCAAGGCATTTTTTATGCCTCGAATATTTTGCTTCGTAAAAGAATTATTTGAAAATATATAAACGAATGGCTAAATAAGAGAAAAAATTTTTACGATACGATCGATCAATTTTTCCAATTCCCGAAGGACCACCTAAATATCATTTATAACGATAATTTGTCCGACTCTTGGCGACATTTCGTCTAGAGACAGAAACGGATATCGGCTTGAATTAATTACAGGCGCGATATTAGAGTGAGACATCGGAAACGATCTTGGAAACTTTTCCGATGCGATCGAACTTTTTCTCGGCGAGGGAAGAAAAGAGAAGAAAAGCTCGAGAGTCCCAAAGATGGCCGAGCTTTTTCGAGACTCTCGATCGATCCTCTCGTTTTTCGGCGCTGGCCATTCGCGCTTTTACGAGTCTTTACCGAGTCGTAAAAACCGCCTCTAAGCGGTCGCGCGTTTCCCCGGCGGCCGAAAAAAGCCGTTTTAACGCTCGTAAATCGGGCTCGCGTCACTTTTCACCCGGTTTTACGTGACCGCTAAGCGCCCCCACCCCGCAGACTCGTAAATTTTTCTGATGCCGTTCGAGAAAAATAAAGGAACGAAATAAAACGGAAAATAAAACACAGGGAGAAATAGGAAGTTTTGCGTCAGGAGAGGTAATACGAGCACTTGTCGCGCTTGTATTGCACCTCGGTATACTCGGAAAGCAAATAAAGGCATCGCGTTATAATTAGAAGGGAAAGAAATAACATAACACGCAGGCGTACATAAATTGTTTGACGTGTGTTTCGACGCTTTGGAATTTTGGACGCGTTGCGTGTTTGCGCTCTTACGCGAGGAGAAAGGCCCAAAACCGTTTCTCACGATTAACATTGAAAGTTTATGCGTTTCTTCCAAAATTTCCTGCTCCCCCGGAGCCTTCGAAAATTAAAAAACTAATAAAATTTTGTTACTATCGAACGCCGTTGCGAGTTGCTTGTGAATTTTTCCAAAATTTTACCGCTTTCCTTTCTTTACTCTCCTCTTTACTCTCCTTTCATTTCACTTTCGTTCGCTCGATCGTGCCTTTATCGAGTAAAATAAATTGTACGCGCGTTACGAAAAGCTCGAGCCGTCACGATTGAGAAATTTAAAATCGATAGATAAAAAGGACTTATCGAACCAATACTCGATAACTTTTAAAAATTTTACATCGACCTAATAAATAAGTTAATCATTTTCCGTTGTTGTTTTCTATACGTTAAAGAAATAACGAGCTTAGATCGCGAAATTAAGAAATAACGGAATATTTAAATGTATCTTTGTAATTGATCGTTCGATCGTTCGACTTATTTGTTTATTTTATTTTTGAGAGCTCGTACGAGTCGTTTTTACGCCACGGTTTCTTACATTTAGCAAAGAATCGATTTTCGTGCAATTTACCAAAATAATTCGCGTTAAATTTTTCAAGCACAAATTTACTCGTCCAACGTAATTAATCATCCGTACGATGCATATTTAAAAAAATCACGTTGCAACTTTCGCTCGCTTCTAAAGACGATCTTAAATTTAATTATAAAATAATATAAATTAAAATATGACTAACTTAACTTATATTCTAGATAACCAATAAAAAATTGCTTATTTATGTTTAACGAATAGACGATAAACATATACTATGACTAATTGCGATGTTCTCTATTATCTAAACGATACGAATAAATAATTATCTTAGATAAGGCATAATAGAATACTTGAAAAATTAATATTAAATTTCAAAATAAAATTATTCATAGTTGTAGCTATTGAACCGTAATTTGATTTGTTGCTTTCGCGTATCGAACCAAAGTGAAAATAAATTTTTATCGTAAACGATTGCATTCGTTTTAAATAGCCTTCGATATATCCTTCTAAAAATTTCACTCTAATTCGAGATAGAGTAGGTAAATAAATAATTTGATACCTTGTTTTACCAACGTTAAAGAGTTCGTCGAGTATCGATGCATCGATGCTTCCATCGTCTACGTTCGCATCCGTTAAAGTATATTTATAACGGACGACAGTTTCTCGGTACAATCGAATTAAAATTAAATAAAAAACATATTTTTCGGTACAAGTAAACCGCTGTAAATAATTGAACGTAGCGTTGTGAAACGTAGACGCCATGGAAAACTATGAGAACCGTACGTTTCAAGTACCTCGTTCGAAATGTTAAGTGAACATCAGTTTGGGCTTATGCCTCGAGAAGAAATGATTTACCGATAATATTCTGGAAAATGATACGCTAAGGTCGCGACGATCGAACTCGAAATTATTCGAATTACGCGCGGTACTCGTTACACTTTGTAAAGCTCTCAGCGATCCTCGAGAGTTTCGTAGCCGAGAAAAGTAAGAGTAAGTAGAAACCTCGAAACTCCAGCGAACAAAGCAAAGCCCAGGATTCGGAAAATGTCGGTCGACTCGCGACGCATCGCGAATGAATCCAAAAGCGAATCCGAGCCTCGTTTTCTGCTCGTGGTCGCATTCGCGCTCGGAAAAATCTCCAATTTCACGGGCACAGAGGTCCGGTTTCACTCGGGGCCCGGTTCCTGACACGCGTGGCCCACGCTCCGGAGGCTCGTTAAAAACTTTCTTGTTTCGTCTAATAGGCCAAAATACGGCGAAGCGCGGCCGTGGCGCGAAAAAGGGAAAAAAGGAAAAAAGCGCGTCTGGGCCGTGTGTAAATTTCGCTTGTCAAAATACGGGGTGACGGGAGGGGGGAGCGATTATAACGTCGAAGGCCGCGAAATACGAGGCGAGCGTATATATCACTCGACTCCAATTTGCCAGAGGACTCTTTTTCGGGTGCACGAACGTCGCCCACCGCCGCGTTCCCGATCCCGGTTTTTGTTTTTCGCTGGGCATTGTTTTGGTTCGCGTCGCTTCGGGGCCCGATTTCGTATATTTCGTCGGTCTCCTCCGGTACGCCGATTACGAAATTAGCTACCGTAATTGCGGTAACCCGGGCCTCGTTCGATCCCCAAAATGTGATTATAATATCGACGCGGAGTCCGCGAGTCCACCGAGTCCGCGTTTATCAATGGCTCGATTGTGCTTTCGTGGTGAGTCGAGGGGCGCGTAATTCCGGAGGCGTAGCAACGATAGCGAGGAAGACGAGGAGTTTCGGCTCCTCCGAGGGCCCAACGAAAAATACGTTTCTCGACATTGTACGTAAGAATTATGGCATCGAATATCTCTTTGCGCCATTATTAATAAATTGTACGATATTCCGTTCCCCGAGCGTCGATGGAATAAGTACGCAGTCCGTCACTTATCGACGTTCGAGAATCGTATTCGTTTATTTTTGGACAGCTTATTTATTTAGGGATATCTTTATTTTTCACAAGCGCTTCGTTCCCCTGCCATTGTTTACGGTGCGTAACGAATTTTATAAATCAAAAGTCGAATCGTTGAATACTTACCAACTTTTATTTTTCTTTTTAAATTAAAACTATGCCAACGTTTCTAAACGACACTTTTTTCGAATCTACGGTCTTAGCCTCATATTTTGGGCTTAAAAATTCGTAGGCGCGGTTGATGAATTCGTGCTTATCGTGGTTCCGGTAAAGTTGGCTAGGAAGGCTAAGAAGGTTAAAGAATCGAAAGACACGATCGAGGATGGAAATTGGATTGGAAAGGCGAAATAGTCGCCTCCTCGGAAGGTTTGACCTACCGCACGCGAGAATTCGATCGCAGCGCCACCGCGAACTGTTTACCAAAGAACTAATAGGTTGCTAATTGAACCGTAACGAGGACTGCCGTAAAAGAGAAGACTTTCTCCAAAATCGTACTAAAAAATCCCCCTGAGAAAGCCAATGGCTGGGGTTTCCGCGTAAGCTCGTAAAACTGGCCATCCGGACGCGCACGAGCCGATTTCTACGAGCTGTCAAAACTTTTGACGAAACAACCGCGTCCGGCTAACAACACGTGTCTTAGGTTTTCCCCCGCGGCGCGTTTGTGATACACGATATCGTGGCGCATCCCGATCTTTCTACTCTCTCCTTCGCTCTCTCTTTCTCGAGTCGCTCACCTCTTTTTATCTCTCGAGGGAACCTTTCGAGGAAGTTCCATCGCTAAGGGATGAACCTGTTGAGCTCGATTCTGTTTTATTTCGACTCGCGGTGTTTTCGATTCTTCTTCGATTCGGACTCGTCTCTTTTTTCTTTACTTTCTTATATAACACTTTCCAATCTGGCTCGAAGCTCGAAGCTCGAAGCTCGAAGGGTCGAAAGCGGCTTACGCTGTTTTTATTGGATACGTAACGATTTCTGGAAAAAAAAGACCACTGGTTTCGATAGATTTGAATAACGGAAGCACTTTCACGAATTAACCGAAAAAAGTTTCGGTTGAAGCTGTTATTTTTAGGGAATCTTAGAAAAGAATGTATACTGTGATCGTAACTGAAAAAACACTTTTTATTGAAAGTTTTTTTTCCGGTTAATTAGAAAAAAGTAGATCATATTTATAAAATTAAACGGATAAATAAGATTTTTTTTATCAAATGTAAGTTTGAGATCGCGGAAGTAGTATAAAAGTAAATTTATACGATTTTAAATTGTTCGATAAAATAATTTTGATCGAACCGTTTCTTAAAACAAACAGCGATATTTTCATAAAACAGTTTAAAATTTATTTCATCCGCATTGAGTAAGAATTTCGATACGTACGAGAATGTAATATTTTTCTTATTATAACGTTATTTGTTACAGTTTACTCAACTTTATATAATAATCATATTGATTATAGATTATCGATTTATTTAAATAATCGAAAATCAATATATTTACTTAATAATTTCGTTCTATCAATCTTTACCAATTTTAATGCTCGAGTTGAAAAAATTCATCGATAGCCTTGAAGTTTTATCGAAGCGATTATTCTATTTTATGAAAAATAAACGATCGACTATTCTTATTTTATGCGCGAGTCGATTAATTTTTAATATTATTCTGATAAAATAAAAGAATCGATATTTTACTGAAAAAGATTTTAATTGAATTTGAAAATAATAAATTTTAAAATAAATTTAATCGTGTTTTATTTATACATTTTGTTAATTTATGTGGTAGTTTTATATTTACATTGCAAATTGACTAATTCTTTATCCATTTCTATATTACAATAAATAAAATATTATTCATAATGCATATTAAAAATACTAATTGTTATACTTAAAAACTATTAAGAATAAAACAATTTAATTATCTATGAGTTGTTTTATTAAAAGTACATTTTAAAGAACTACACGTACAAAACTTACGTTTCTAATTATCGCTTAAAATTATAATTTTTTTACTTAACGCATCATAATTATCAAAAGTTAATAGATATAATTTCTAGCGAACATCATCCATTTATTTATCGATAATATAAATACCGTAATTCAAAATAAATATTCCAATCGAAATCATTCAACGAAAAATTTAAGAAGGTTTTCAGTTTATTAAATTAGTTTTTAAAATTTATTTGACTATTTCGGTACAAGTTATTGCCAGAAAAATTATCATCGTTCCAATCGTTTGAATTAAAATATATAAAAAAATGCACGTATAAAACGTATTTAAAAAATATGCTTGAAATATAAAACGAACGATAATTCATCGATGTGATTTTTCGGTGAGACTTTTTTGAAACAAAATTACTATTTCCCCTAAAATATTATCGTCGAATACGCAAATATTAGTTAAAAAGAAGATAACGCGGAATAAGTTGTTCCAATAAATACACGTTCGGATTCGATTACTCGGAAGTACTCGAATTTCCAAAATAAAGTTTATCGCTTTGAAGTATTTGGCCAAGTACGAGTAAGTAGTATCGAAAGACAAAAGTTTTCCTCTTTACGCTCTTTTTCTCTTTTTACGCAGCTCGTAAATTATCAGTTACGGTACAAAGTGAAAATTTCATAACCGAACAAAGCGAATCGATGAAAATGCTTCCATTGGAGAAGAAAAAGGTAAGTAAAGTCGGAGGCTCGGTTCGATTGCTCCTTTTTTTCCACTCTCGGAACCGCCGACGTCGAGTGCATCGCTTCTTGCACCCGAGCTGCCGAGTTGCTAGATACGAATCTTTCCCGTTTGATAAATCGCTACCGGAAATTCTGGCAAAAAAGCTCCTCTCTCTCTCTCTTGCTCTCACTCTCTTGTTCTCTCTCGGTAGCGATTCAGTCCGCGCTCTAAATGCTTAATTGGCGAGTCGTCGCCGGCACACGTCGAAGAGTTACGATATTCTCGCTCCTCGCCGAATGCATATTTATCTCCGACGCCGACGTATTTGTGTTTTTCCTCTTCTTTTTATTTTTGACACTCCTCTCCCGTAACTCCGCTATAAATACAGGGAGCTCGTACGTTTTGCGAAGAATGCGCTTTCGCCTCGGTTAAACGCTGCTCGTGAATGGGAAGTCGTTCTCATTGGCCGATTACCCACGTTCGAGATATTCGAGCAGCTTCGTTTTTATTTGCCTCTTCAATGTGTCTTTATCTCGCTGGGGCTAATTATACACGCGTTTATCGGGACGATCAGCTTCGCATCTGTACGCATTGATAATCGTTTTATTGGCTTTCGTATAAATTACGAGCTAATTTTACCGCGAATAAAAGTAAATTTGTTCGCGCTCGCGGTGAAGTGGTTTGCGATCCTTCCTTCGAATTCCTCCATCGAAAAATGAAATTAAGCTTTGGTAAATTATTCCTTGGAGAAAAGAGTAATTTTAACTCTCGATGAACTTGAAAAGATATTTTAAGGATTATATTTTGTCCAATATTTCCTACCTTCTCCGGTGTATAATTTTTTTTGATTTTTGCATTCGGTACCAAGCTTTAAATTTCGCCGTTGAAATAAATATTAATGTACTGTTATTTTTTACAGCGAGCGTGAAACCATGGGCTATTGTTATCGAAGTTCCGGTGTACGGTCAGTTTGCACTGATTTATACATCGTTTATAACTGAATTCTTATACCGCTATGTGCCTAATAATATTAACAGCGATATTTAAATGTCTACCGGTAAAAAACAAGAACGAAAGGGACGAAAGAAACTTTTTGTAGATATTTACGCGTTCAAATAATTTTTATGGATGCATAAATTTGGTATTCGATTGACACAAATTCATAGTCTAACGTTAAATATTTTCGTTGGCACGAATTTTATTCCATTTTTTTTTCCAACGTTTTTTACGACAAATTCCCATAAATTCTTTGAATAATGATTTACGTAAAAATAAATTAAATAAATTCGTTTCCTTCGCTTTGACCGTAGTATACGTAAAATGTGTTACAAATAATTTTTTGAAAATACAGCGACGTTCGATTCGATGTATCCAACGTAATTGACTAATCCGACGTTTCCGGATATAAAATTATTACATGGAACTCGAGTAAAGCGCTAAACTTCTTACATCGGTTGATTATTCAAAGAATTTGATGACAAGCAAGAATCGTCGAGGCATTCCGACTCGTCTATGCAGCGAATATCTCGTTAAGCAATTTAATATCTTTACAAAAGATTCGCAACGTATATTCTTAAGGATTCCTTTCGTTAAAACTTTCCGACATTTGCTTACGATAAAAATTTACGTTCGATGAAAACTACAACCAAGTACACGGACTTTGAATACTTGTGAAAATGCTTTGATCTTCGAAGCAACGATAAAAAATAAGTAAGTGTTCAAAGTTTTGTTTATTACTAATAAATAGATTCGAATATATAAATTACGTGTAGAATCTTCCTTTATTCCATAAAATTTATAACTTTAACTTTGTTGAAGTTTTTAAAAGTTAGTTTTTGTAAGAGAATTATTTAAGGAATAATTTATAAATAATTAATCCTAAATTCAAAATATAATATAATCTTATTTACAATGAGATACGTAATTATTTCAAATAAAATTTAATAAATTATTTTTAAAATACTTATTTTCAAAGTATATAAACTCTTAATGTGCGAATATTTATAGGTTGTTTAAAATTTAAACAAGTTACTTTATATTTGGACCATTTGTATTTCTAATTACGCGAAACTGCCTTTCATAAATTGAACGATGAATCATTGAGCGTAATAAAAAACATGAAATTATTTATCCTCCGTTGAATTTCATCGTATAAAATATTAAACAAAATATTTAATTCTTCGTGCAAAGTTTTTTAAGACTTATAATTTTTTACGTTAATTTTTTTATACAATTTAACGATAAAAATAAAATAAATTTCAGATATAATATAAAATTTCCTCTCGACGAGTCAAATTAAGAGTTAAATTTGTTTTATAAATTCGAAAAATTATAAAACTAATCTTAACGATCGAAAATATATTTTCAACCGCGGATTAAACCGATTCATGCATTATATCAGTTACACGAGTTCTTATTTTTATAATAAAAACATCTGCGTAATTTTACGTAACGGATATAAGATAAAATTGTAATTTAAATATATGAAAAATAATCTTCAAACCAAACGCGTTTTAAAAAATTTGTCCTCCGCTTATTCAAACGAAATACGTTGTTATTATAAGTTTTATAACGCGTGAAAAAGATTTTGTTAATGCCGTTGATTTTAATTACCGTTAACGATAATATTACTCTATTCTCGTAATACTCGAAGTAAATAAAGCCGAAACATTACAATAACGATAAGTTTGAAGTGTTGCCAAGGGAATTGGATCCTCGAGCGTGAAATCGAGAGTCTTGCGTTAGAACCGTATTTTCCATCCAAAGATACAAAGCTGTTAAAATTTTCGATCGAGGCATTCCTACGAAAAAAAACTCGAAAGCTAAACAACTTTATTAGAAAAATACACGGGGAAAAAAACAGGGAGAAGGTTGGGTTGAAGCGTTCGCAGATTTAATAAAAAAAAAAGAATTTCTACGCTGTTTTGCAAACACTTTTAACTTTCCGTCACACGCGATTTTAGCCAGCGCAAACTTGTACAACGTAAAAATTGTTTAACCTACAAAGTTACGCGATGATTAACGCGAAAAAGCCCAGCTTATAAATTATCCAAAGCTCGCTTCTGCACGGAAAACGGCGTTACGCGTAATTAGAAAAAGGTTTATTCACAGAGGCACATTCACCAGTGCGAATTTAACCTGACCGAAAAGCAAGAAGAGAAAGGAAAAAAGAAAGGGAGAAAGAAAAAAAAGACACCGACGAATCTAATTCCTTCTCGGGTGCGATCCTCGTTGTAGCAATCATCATCATCATCATCATCATCATCATAGTTGTCGTCGTCGTCGTCGTCTTCGCGTCGTCGTCGTCATTTATACGAGCTCGGCTCTCTCGGGTGCCCTTGAGGAAGGCGGCGGTGCGCGGCTTCCACACGCCGTCGAGTCCAGACAGAGGCGCCTTTGTACGGCCTATTTATTTATCCGTCAACAATTACACCGCCGCGACGCGGTCAACGAGAAAACTGCGAGCCCGAATTACTCGCCTCCACCGTCGAGCGTCGAGACACCAGGGAAAACAGGGAAAACCTCATACCGATTTCTGCCGTCTCTCGATAAAATCAGCCTTCGATCGCTCCAATTTTATCCAATAGGCGTCGATTTCCGAGATCTCGATCTTACGAGAAACACAGTTTCAAATTTAAAGTTGTTTTTAATTTATCCCGATTACAGCGAACGGGAATAAGTAATACCAAACACGTTTCGAAAGGGATTAACATTTTATTCTTAGATCGAGATGTAGTCGTTTGTCCGTTTGAAATCTTAAACCGCCTCTAAAAAAATAGGGAAGAAGGTGGATTTTCGGAAAAAGGATGTACACTTGGTACAAACGAATACTTTATTAATATTCGAGCGTAAGTTTTATCTTCGTAAGAATCGCAGCCTCCGTAGTTCCAGAAATCGTAACAACGAGAACAACGAAACACATCGATGCGCTCGATACAAAACTATCCTTCGATAAAAAACAAAACTCTTTAGAAAAGTTGGTACAAGCACATGCGCTTATGATTACGATCCAAGCCATCGCGTAAAATCCGTTGCATTTGGAACAAAATCAGCTTTCACAATGATCTCAGAATCAAATACATCTGTCAAATCATTGTGAAAACCAGTTTCGTCTATCGATCGATGCCTCGCGTCCAACTTGGGTGTAGATTCGTCTCCTCGTGTCGGGCGTCGGAAACACCCGGAAGATCTCCACCACCTCGAAACGACCTCCTGAAAAGAAAGAAAAACTTGGTTCGATAAAAGTCGTCATCGTCGTCGTCGTCTTTGGGTATAAGACGACACTCGCCAATAAAAGTTGGAGAATGCGCCGAGAGACGTAACCCAGTCTAAGGAGCCACGCCTGGAAAAGTAAATATTATCGAAAAGCGATCGGCGCTGCTCGGCCAGATTTTTTCCCGCACTCGTAGGCGCCGAGAAATCTGAAATCTTATCCATCCCCGAGACGAAGTCAAGGAGGCGACGCACTTCGCGCTTCCCCGAAAAGTCCTAAAGCAACACGAGGACACTTTATTCCTCGCGAGCGCGAGAATTAAAAGCTCCCGACCGATTACATTTCTCTCTCTCTCTCTCTCTCTCTCTCTCTCTCTCTCTCTCTCTCTTCCTCCCACTCTCTCTAGTCGAGAAAGCGAATTCGAAGGTCGCCCTTTGGTCGCGCGATTCCGATAAATACCGGCGAACTCTCTCGAGGTGGGTAAGGCCGTAAGGCCAGAGAAACGAGGATAATAAATTATTGATGGACGGAGGATGAGCTGACGTTAATAAGCGCCGAGCGATCACCGCGATCACCGGAGGATGGATAGACGAAAAAGAGATTCAGAGGTCAGGACATGCGCGGAATGCGAGATACGATGACCGGTGGTATTTCCTCGCCCATTTTTTTTTCTCCCGAGCGCCGACGAGGCTTCGGAGAAGTCGGAGTTCACTGTAGGTTACAGGACTCGTTCGCGGATGGGAAATCGGTAGCGCGGAAGTTTCGCGAGGTATCGGTCCCGAAAGCGACGCGTCCGATAAGAACTCCGTCGATACGTTCTCGATACGAGATCGATGGATCCGTTACGCATTTCGAACGTCATTCGATCGTAACTTTGAAAGTGCACCGTTACTTATATTTCTAAAGGGTATCAAGAAACCGAATCAAGGGATGATCGTCACCGAACGATCGAGGAAGTGACGCAAGATTTTTTTTTTTAGTCGCGTATTTACCATCGAACGTAACCGTTTCCTTCCACTTCGTATATTCTAAATTTACGACCGTCGCATCGTCGACTCGGCGACACATTTTCATTATTATCGGTACTTCCGGCGCTGCTCGAAGCGCTTGTAAATTTTCGGTCATTCGTTCGGTCAGTTATACGACGAACGCCATTCGGAAACATCAAAGCTCCAACTATTTTCCCGTGGTAATCGCGGAGCTCACGATAACCGTTCGTTTGTTCTTTCTCCGCCGTTCCAAAGGCAAAATCTCTTTTCCAGCCACCGATCTCTTGTCTCCTCCGTCAAAATCCCGGTCGTAACGATCGCGCCTCGATAAGAGACGGACGGGAGAGTAGCGGAGAGAGGAGCGGAGAGAGGAAGAGAGAGAGAGATGAGACTTTCCTATGGATCATGAAAAAACAACGTTACGATCTCTGCTTCCGGAGAGTTGGTAGCGCTACTCGGGCTCGCGATAAAGAGAGCAAAGATACGGTCGGTGGGGTCCGACTCGTCGGCACCTCGGCGCAAAACCACGGAGCCTCGGAGGAGGTCCGGGCGCAATAAATTTTATCCGCACCGAGCCAAGACCTGAACGACCGGCTCTGTACTCGCGACCGCCACTCGCTCAGCGGGAATCGGTCCGTCCTTATCTAATTAGCCGAGGATACAACCGACCGATAAAACCCTCCGCGATCTCCGCCGTTTCCGAGTCTCTCGCGGGGGGAGAGACCGCGAGAATATCCGGCCGCTCGTCATCCGTTCGAGACACCCGTTCGAGACACCCGTTCGAGACTCGTCTTGGACATCGATTCCTTCCTTCCTTCCCGGATCGGAAAGAAAGATCCGAACGGAGACGGACCAAAGTTGTTTCGCTTATCGTCGCTCGTTTCACCGACGAGAGTATCCTCGGTCGCTGGGGCGGATGTCTACCTTACCCTCGGTGCGAGCGCGGGTCGGTAACCGTGGAGTCTCGCTTAGCCGAGGTGCGCCACGTTACCGACGGACAGCTCGCGATTACCGACCCGGTCCACGAGTCAAGATCGCAGTTTCCGCTGATTCCCTCGACGCGAAGCTACGACGCGTTTCCGACACTCGTTACGCGAAATCGGACGACGCGTAAATAAGAAGCGAAAGCGTCGCGACGAGAGCAAGGCGTTGTTACGTAAGCATCGCGACTAGCTGGAAAAACGAAAGACGTACGGGTGCGAGGGATACCGAAGAGAGAGCGAGAGAGAGAGAGGCTGTGGTGTAGGAAGCGCCAAGCGCGCGATCCTCGAATATAATTAAGACGAAAATAGAGCAGCATGAATTAAATTCCATTAGTCCCTGGTCGAGAGACTCGCGCGTGTTCGCTCCCTTTCATCTGCTCTCGTTCGTTTCTTCTCTCCTCCCTCTCCTCCCTCGCCCCTTTCTCCTTTCTCCTTTCTCCTCGCTTCTTTCTTATTACGCGCGATAAATACTTAGAGTGGATTCTATCGGTTCTAAAGTTATTACGATCGCTCGTTCGTGGAGCGGCTTTACGCACGAGTGCCTCGTTCGGGATCAAAGATAGTTTTATTCAGAAATAGAAGCCGACGACGTCGATCCGAGTCTTATCCTACCCCCGTTCGCGAAACATTCGTCCGAGCTTGGCTGATTCACGAGGGAGACGAGCTCGAAATACCGACCATCGTTACCACCTGCGCCACATTTTCCGCGATTCGCGTCTTTCCAAGTCTTTCTTTTCTCGCGGGTGACAAGCTTTTTTTTTTTTATCCCCCGACGGTCCAACGAGATGCGATGCCACGGGATATTTCGGATAGGATTTTTCCGACTCCTTTCCGCTCTCGTTTATCCCGCAAATATACTAAGAGATATCATCGGGATGTTTTTGATGCGGCTTGTCGCAAATTCTGTACGCTAATTTTTTGTATTCGAAGAGTCTCGCGGCTTCTTTGTATCGTTGTTCGTCGTACTCGTAAAATCCAAACGATCGAGTTTAGCAGTTTAGCCGAATGGACCTACGATCGATAAAGTTATCTCTCGGAAATTAAGATCGCTCTTAATTATCGGGATTGCGAGAATAATAAAACTAGCGGTTCGTCTACGAAGGCGTAAACAGAAACGATCGAGTTAAGTTTGAGTAACTTTCCTCGGTCGAATCCGGGAGAAAATCCTTCGCTCCTCTTTCGTAGCTTCGTCGGGGTTTTCTCCCTCCCGATCCGAAACGTCCGGACCGTCGTTTCGGTACCGATGCGTTCGTCGATCGAGTTCGCGAATCTTGGAAAGTTCGTTGGAGACACGCTACGGATTTTTTTTCTCGGATCTGGTATCGATCGATCGGAACAATCGTAACGTTTTCGCGAGAAGCGGTTGAAAATTACAGCGACCGACTCGTAATCGATATCGTATCGCGTTACCGGTCGGTTCGCCGGTCAAGCCGATAAAATAATAGGAGACACTTTGATAATACGGAAACGCCGAGGAACGATCGCCAAGTTTCGAAAACGCAATTAGACCGCAACGTCTACACGGCACAGATGCGAGACGTCGAGGACGACGATTGGCTCCGATGATGCGGAAATCGAGTTCGTGAAGTTTCGCGATCGAAATTCAGAACCGGGGGAGGAGTTTTGACTCGCGGGGGAGTTTTACGAACTTTTGAACGGGGAAAAATACGTCGGAAGTTTAACTCCGATGATGTGGTTTTTTCACGAGATTCGGTCCTTCTGTTACGAACGGATCGAAGTAAGCCTTCGATTATTTTCCTTCCACCGATGGATTTTCTTCGCGGACGTATTTTTCGATACGATTTCCGTCCTGACGGTAAATTTGAATGTGTTTGATAGTTTTTAAGCCGTGCTTTGTTTAAATGTACAATTTATTCGTCGCGGGATTCGATAAACTCGTTTCGGTCGAATTTAATCGATCGCTGGGATAAACGACATGAGTTTTTCACGAATTTGGACTTTTGTCTTTTTCTTTTTATCAACGATTCTAGTAGTATTAATTTGCAACGAAATCCGTTAAGGTTAACGTTCGTATCGTTGTTAAATACATTTTTTTTTGGATAACGTTTGTTTTAGGAAAACGACGCAAATCGTTTAAATTAAATTGAAAGGTTTCGTATTTTAATAGTCGTTTATCGCTGGTACGGAAAGTTTGGAAAAATATTTTTAATTACAAAGTGCGCGATTAAATCAATTACCAGAGAAGAAATTGTCGAATCGGACTTTTCGTTCTTCCATTTTAGAACTTTCCACCTAGAAAAAATCTCTCGATTTACCGTATACGTTCGTTTGTGCTTAGATTTATTTACTTATTAGACAGAAATATTACTTGGAAACATTTAGAAAGTGCGGAATTCGTACACCTTTTAACTATAACCACTTAGCGAAGGTTAAATAATGACTTTTTTAAACTATCTAGTTTTAACCGACTCTCATTATAGAAGACATAAAATTACTTTATAAATGCAGGAATAACGTTTTAAAGGGTATCCATTAGTTTTCCAAATAAAAATTTATAGCTACATTGCGAATATATATTATATATATATATATAAACATACTTTGGTTAATGCTTTTTGAAAATTAAGAAACACGACGTACTTCGTAGCTCGAGAACAAATTTAGTACCGGAAACCTTCGGTTACATAACGAAATGTTTTGGAAAATCAAAAAATAAATTTATAGATGCGTCTGGTATACTTTTTAAAATGTATATATAGGAAATGCGACTATTTTTACGTTTGAGTCACTAATGACAATGACTGTTTCCTCGAACAGCGCCAACGGACTCGGAGATCGCAAATACACGCGAGAAATGCAGAAAAATTCGCTCTAAATTCACGCGACGCTTGAAATCTCATGAATCATCAATCACTCGCAACAACCGCTGCGAATCTCTTAATTATCGCGCGCATTCCACACCGAGGAGAGAAACCGACGGCGACCAGAAGCGAAACTCGATTTCCCAGCCGTCCGACCGAGCGAAACCCTCCCCTTCATCCACCCCTTCATCCTCCCCTTCATCCTCCCCTTCATCCTCCTCCTCCACCCGACGTAAGGACGACCCAACACGGGTTACCAACGATGATAACGATGCCGCGATAAGAGTCCGCGAATCGGCCCAGATACGCCCAACAAAAGAGGCACGCGGCGAAAATTAGCGCCACGCCAAAAATAACTCGCGGCGCTCGATTGCGGAATCCTGCGATTAGCGCGTTGGCGACGACGACGACGACAACGACGACGAGACTCGGTTACACATTTACACACGCCTCGTTCTTTGAAATCGGAAGGGACCGTTCTCGCGAACTCCGGGAATAGCCGCGAAAGATTTATATCGGTGCGCCCTTACGTCTATTTTAGCGGCTCGTCGATCGACTCGCGTAATCCGTATCCACGTAAACGACATCGAGAATCTGCCCGAGAATCTGCCCGAGAATCTACCCAGGGACATTTTTAGAATCGCCCCCTGGCTTATAATATATTCGCTTATAATTGTCGGACGCTCGCGAATCGCTCGTTTTAGAACAAAAGGCGCCGCGGGGGATTTTTGATTGGATGTTTGACGGTCGCGTCCGAGGCTGGGAAACTACTACCTTTTTTCCTTCCTCCTAATCGCCGACGACCGACCGACCGGCTTTGTCACCAGCGTGTTTCGTAACGTCGATCGGTAAAAAGTTGCGTCTCGATAACGGTGATCCCTCGCGGGACGAAGGATGAAATTCGTCCCGTAAATCAGCCGCTCCGGCGAAGAGACGTTAAAATAAATGGGAAGGGATGGGCGACCGGTGGGAAGAAGGAACGACCCTGAGGCTCTTTATGTCCGCCCTATAACCCTGTGTGCTCGCGCAAGACTTTCAATATAATAATAATAACAATAATAATAATAATAATAATAATGCTGCGAGGAGGAACGACGTGGACGCGGTAGCGGAGAGTCTCGTAGCCGCCGTCGCCTCCAAACGGTTAAATAATGGAATCGCGTTTCTCGTTTTCCGAGAAAAAGCTCTCGCGTAAAAGATCTTGGACCAAAAAAAGAATAAACCGAGATGAAGAGAGCGGGATAAAAGCCGAGGGAGAGAGAGAGAGAGAGAGAGAGAAAGGATCTCGCCGAGTCCTTTGGCGGACTTGCGGTCGTTTGACGATTAAGTAAATGCTAGTAAGAGAAAGAGAAAGAGAAAGAGGGAGTATAGCTACCTATACAAGGACCTACGGGACCAGTGGGAATGGAATGCAGGTACCAGTCCAGTTCTCTCTTTCTCTCCCCCCTCCCTCGCTCTTAGGCTCTCTCTCTCTCTCTGTCTCTCGCGCGACTGCTTCACCAATATTCTCGAGAAGAGCACGAGCACACGAGAAGAACACAAGTGTGCTTTAGTATTTCTCGACTGTTCTCCTCTCGCACCGAATCTCTGTCTCCCTCTTTGACACACTCTCTCTCGCTCTCTCTCTCGCTCTCTCTCGCTCTCCGTCCGTCTCTGTCGATTCTTGAACTTATGCAAAAACAAGAACAAGCGACGGAGAATAACAAAGATTCGGAGAATCGTTACGCGTCCCGACATTTTCATTTTTTGAGGAAGAGAAACCGAGCGCGAAAGAAATTTTTTTATTTTATTAATTTGACTATTGGATAACCAAGGTTTCGATTTTAAAGCTAACGCGAAATGTATGCGAAATGAATGCGAAATGAATGCGAAATAATAGCCGGACCGATGTTATTTCGGTCGATTTTGATACGTTCATATTTGACATTGACAATGACGCGATGTTTAGACTACCCACTCGTTGACGAATTTATTTCTCGTAAATAATCCGAATACCCGATCCGCGATTTCTTTTTTTCCTGCAAATAGTTATTATATATTTTAAAATGTTACGTAATCTCGTACGCAGATTTCGTTCGCCGCGTTTCGAATATTTGCGCTGTGGATCAATCGTGAAAGTTATTCCGAACCGACGACGAGAAAAATGCGAGGAAAAATTTTATTTTCATACAGTTTTTCTTATCGTTGATAAAATAGATCGGTGATACTCCAAGTATTTGAAAGTATTTTTTTACCGATGTAAATTTAAAAACTTTTATAAAAAATATGCCTTCGAATTCTTACAAACTTACAATATTTAATCCGATTAATTTCAAACGTTCAGGATACGCGATACGATAAATAAGACATCGAGGAAAGTTTCGAGTAATTAACGCGTCGAAATAATTAACGCTAATATTGATTAAACGAAAATATCTTTGTTCGTATTTGACGAGTAAATAAATTCCTTTAGATAATAACGTTTGTTATATAATTATATTTTGGTAACCGATACTTTGAAATAAGTTATCTTCGCGAACATCGAACCCGAATATTTACGTAGTTGTAGATTTTTTTCTAAAATGAAATTCGATATCGTAAAATTCTAATTGTCCACGCAAAAACTCACACGTGCAAAAACGATATTTATTTTCGAAATATATTTGAAAAAAAAAAAAGATTCCCTTTTACATCTAGATTAGGTTTTGGCATTTTATATTTCCGATGAAATTTGAAGTTGTAAGGAGAAAGTGGTCTCCTGGAATTAGTGGATCCTTAATTAATGGAGCGAACAAAGTCGTATTTTTTACAATATTTACCTGCGTTTATGATTTTTTTCGATTCAAAATTAGTTGTTAACGAAAATAGTCGACGAGTTATATTTATTCGTGTCATAAACATAATAAACTTGAAATCGGACATTTTTTTAAAATGAAAATAACAGTTTTACATGTATAAAAGCTTCAATTTTATCCGATAGAAATTTTTAAACTTTCGAAAAGAGAGCTCTACATTTTACACCTATGCACATTTAAAGGGTTACTTTGTCTATTTTGCTACAAAAATGATTAGCATCTACGCGATTCTTTAATTTTACTAGCTTATCAAAAAAAAAAAAAAAACTGGTCGAGAATTCACGAAGCCGTTAGAAAAAACTGTCCTTACATAAATCAATTTTCAACGTCGAAAAAATTCGGGCACCAATTTTTTCGATATTTTAAAGTACAGCTTACAACGGAATATAAAACGCGTACATTCAAGAATTTTCGATGCTCGAGAGAAAAAGTTTTTGTCCAAACGCATAAGAACCGATAAATTTTATGCCCTCGGCCAAACCGAATTTACGAGTTAAGTCGATGAGAAATTTAAAAAGTCCCGAGTACCATACGATGATAATTACTCCTTACTTCCTCGTGTATCATAAAGTAGCGTGGAAAATGTAAATATAAGTACAGGAACTAACGCAACAATGCATCCATTATGTATGGTGAAACGGGCCATAACGTTCGAACGAGCCGCAATTGGGTCAACTTTTCATTTAACCATTGGAGGTGTTTTCGTTACTTCCTCGGCGGCGCTAATAAGACCCTTCGGAGTCGGCCTACTTGAGCAGCCGTCGTCCGTCGCTCCATCCGCAACCCAATGAAAGAGAGACGGAGAGAGAATCGTACGGAAGCCGCCCACCGGTCCTCGGTCTCGGTGAAGAGAGTACACCGAAGAGAGTGGTCGAAACGACACGCAGCGAGAGAGAGAAAGAGAGAGAGAGAGAAAGCAAAGGCTCACTTGTCGCGCGCGTGCGCGGGAGGCTGCATAAACTCTGGGTCCATCGGAATGCGGTCGCGCGTCTCACGCACACGCGAGAGGAATCCAATGCTCCGACTCTCGTGTCCCGTGAGCCGCGGCCTACTTGTCGGAGAGCCGCTCCAACGGGAGTGAAAGTCGCCGCCTGGAGCGCCGAGAGTAACACTTCGCTCCCGGGAATTTTAATGCAGGCAAATTGCCGCGGCTTTCTTTTCGGTTACGCCTGCGATCTTGGTCCAAGTGCGAAGAGAGGAAGAGAGACGGTGTAAAACACGGATCCGCCACCCCCGATTTCATCCAGAGGATTTTCTTGGATCGGGGAGAGATGCATTGGAACTGGTTGTTTATGTCCCGTTTATACGATGACCAAACGAGATCGACTCGGTTTTTACGGGAAAATGAAGACGGGAATCGCTCGCGACACGTCTTACGACATTTATCGGAGCGTCGGAAAAAACTCCGCGGTTCGCTGGAATATCTGTTTTAACGAGAGGAAGAGAATCGACCACTGGGGGATGCGACCGGGATTTTTTATAAAACTTGATCCGTGCGTCGACGAGTCTTAGAGACGTTCCTTTTCTTCTGCTATCGACATTTTTATTTATTAGGTAACGCGCTCTTATCGGTTATAATTTTAATTAAACGACTGTCGCCTGAAATTATGACGCGTTCTTTCGATATCTGCGGATCGCATCCAGATTCGCGTCCAAAGTGGAAGACAATATACTTGGAAGACGTCTTCCAAGTATTCGCGAATAACGTAAAGTTTACGAACTCGGGAAAGTCGAATTAAAGTAATTATTGGGAATTTGGAGGAACTAAGACGAGAAAGACTCGAAGAAAAGTTTTTTTCAAGATGTAGGAAACTTTTTTAAAACGATTCTTATCGATTCGTTTCATCAATGGAAATCGAACGAACGTTTTTTGCTTCGCGCAAAAAATAACGACATATTTTTCTTTATTTTCAAATAAGTACTAAAATTCAAAGTAAAGGAAAATTTATTCAAAGTTTGTTCGCGACGACAAATTTATATACGTATAACGCATTTGTTACGTATCCGGAAAATTTAAATAATATTATTTTGTGAAAATCCGTTGCTACGGAGGTAAAAAAGACATTTTTCCGACTAAGATCGATTATTGTGTTCCATTGTATAAGCCATTCGAGATATTTTAAGCTGAAAAGGAAAAACAAATTTTTGTAATTCTTAAAGTGATATTACCCGTTAAAAGAAAACGATATATTTTCCTTGAATATTCTATTTGAATTATCGTAAAAACTAAGATTATTCGAAGATCACGAGCAAAAATTAAATATCGTAAAATTTTATTTAATTGGTGCAAAACTTTTATAACCCATCAAATATTTTCAAATTTTATAGTCTTATATAAGCGAATCGATGAGTTACCATTTCAAAACTTACGTACATTTACATAAAATTATGCGTTTATGATAAATTGTATATACTTTGAACGCAATTAT
The DNA here is from genome assembly GCA_018907195.1 of Dolichoris vasculosae. NCBI lineage: Eukaryota > Metazoa > Arthropoda > Insecta > Hymenoptera > Agaonidae > Dolichoris > Dolichoris vasculosae. Next base: position 5,566,985 of record JACCHY010000015.1, read on the forward strand.
CCTACGAAAACGAAATAAAAAAAAAAAGAAACGATTACATTCGAAATCCGTATCGAAGGTATAGTTTTTAAAATTAATTTTTCTAATCTTAACCGTAAAATTGCCGGTTGTAAATACTTGTAACAGCGATGTTTTGAATAATTTATCGAACGTCGACTGCGTCGAAGCGTTGAAAAAAAAAAACAAAAAAAAAAAATCAGATACGTACTCGATTAAAAAAGGAATCCGAAAAAAGTATAGATAAAATTTATTCCATAAAATATTCCCGAGCATTACAGAATACAATGTCCCGTATAAAATTACGGTGGAAGCATTTTTCGTTCCGTAAAAGTAAAAAAAGAAAGAAAAGAAACTCGCGGGAAAAACGGACGCGAAATCACGTCGAGAAAATTTGGCACATCGGCGCGGTTGAACCAGGATAATAGAACTTTTTACAATCGGCGACATCTTTTTATTTTCTATCCCACCGAGACGCGCAGATGCGGCGCGTAATTCAAGGACGAAACGCGCGTACGAGATGAGCGAGATGGAAAGAGGATAAAAAGGATCTTTACTCGTTTTTCGCGACATCCGAGTTGCATAAATTTTCGTCGATGAGTCATTATCCCTCGCCACTGGAGCGAAAGGACAATAAAAAGGTAGTTAGGCATCCCGCGGACGAATAAGAAGGTCGCGGTTGTTGGTAAAACGAGAAAGCTTGGTGCAAAAATTCGTTGATTCCGTTTGCTTTTTCCATCCTCTCTCTCTCTCTCTCTCTCTCTCTGGACTCTTCGCTTTGCTTTACGAGCTCTACACAGTGGGTGGAAATTCCCGTCGTGAATGCTCGCGTTCTCTTTTCCTTTTACTTTTCTTTTTTTTTTTCGCCGTCCCGTAGTCCTTCTTACCGAGAAAGTGCGCGACAATTTGAATAAAAGTAAAGCGTACCCATAAATCTAATTGCGTTTGCATAGAGTTGTCGCGTTAACCTTCCTTTATTTTTAATTTTTCAGTCGCCGATCGTCGATGTAAGAATTCGCTTTTTTTCTCTCCTTTCTTTTCATTTGTAAATATATAAACGTATAAATCTTTGCAACCGAAATGTAGAAAATTAAAAAACGTCGATCCTTCGATCGGCTTGTTCGTCCAACCGCGATATAAAATTCAGACCGTCTCGTTATAAATACCAGCGTTTATCGCGTTCGTAAAAATACGCGAGTACTGTAATTTTTTTCGAAGCCGAAAGGAGATTCAACGTAGAGTCGTCGTTCGTCGTCGTCGTTGGTCGTCGCCGTTGCGCGAGAGACAAAAATGTAAATGAACCAACCGGACATTCTCCTTATCATCGCGTCACCTGGTCGTTCCAAGTGATGCAATTCCAGATAGGCGCTACCGAGTACCGATTTACACGCCACGGAGTGTTTTTCTCACGAGGGTAGGCAGCCATGAGCGAGATTGAAAAGTCAGTCTTCGGACGAGGAGAGAGAGAGGAATGAGCTCCGCACAGCTTCGACTTATCCATAATTTATAACGATCCTCTCTCGCGGATTTAAAGCACCGGGATTGACAATGACATAGTGCGCACACCTCCTGTCGCGCATTATTCACCAAAGCCAAGTATTATCGACAAATTATCATATTTTAATGGCGCCAGGCGTCTACGCGCATCCCATTGTGCGCAACTGTGGTGGCGCTCGCGAGCGGCGTCCCTTTGAGCCTAAGGATATTACCGTCCTCCGATCAATTATTAACGACTTGGCAAAACCGCGATAACGGTTTTCGTAACGTCTACGGGCTTTTTCATTACGCTATTTTTCATCCGCTCCCATCGTTCCGTGGCATTTTCATTCCGCTGTCGTTTTTTTATTTGCATTTTTCGAGGTGCTCCGTACAATCCGCTCCCTGCGATCTTATACACACGCTTCGAATCGTAAGACGGACTTTGAAAGCACGGATAACGGAACCGAGACGCGTTATTCTCTATCTACTCTCCAACGGGTAGATCCACTTTGCTTCTAAATTGGATTTTCAAGTTTCGAAAAAAATTCTAGATTGCGATTATTTTAAGTAAATACACAATTGACTTAGATTTTGTTTCAATTTTGTAAATACTTAACGTCGATAAAAGGAAATTCGTATTCTTTCCCACTGTTAACTCTACGGTATCGCCTATACCAAGAAAAAGTCTATAGACGACACGCAAAGTTATTCAATGGGAGACGTTTAAAATTCCACGAGCGAAATCGCTTAAAACCGAGAAAATGAAATTTTTATGAAATGAAAAACACATAAATGGTTCGAGCCAAGGTAAAATTTGCTTAAAAAGTCGAGCGACGCTTCTTACGCTTCTTAAGCAAAATTTGTTTGCACACGCGGTAAATTTAGGTTAAGACATAACCAAACATTAGCATTAGATTAAGACGAGCTTTCTCAAATTTCGCGCGAGCGTAGCTCAACGCGATTCGAAAAAAATCGACCACGGATTATGTAACGACAGTGTCCAAAACTTTTGGCACAAGCTCGGACACAAGCCGAAGCGAATCAAAAAATCCGTCGGATCTCGAGTACCGAAAAACCCGAAGGAACTTTTCTTTCTTTCTTTCCTTCTTTCCGTACATTTTTTTCTCTTCGTTTTTTCTCTCTGCTTACGCGCGCGTGTAAAAACAACGAGTGGAAAAAAAAAAATGTGCTCGCACACGGAACGGAAACGAGGAGAAAGAGGCTGAACCAACTTCTTTCCTTTTCGAGGCTTCCGCTCTCGCGATAAGCCTAAGCAACTGAAATTTAAATGGCCTCGCGAGAAATGTTTTGCAATATTGGGAAAAAGGTCTCTTTAATGGTAAAGAGCGTTTATACTTTGAACGGCTCGTTTACGGGAAATTAATGGCACGTGTGCGACGTACGGGATCTTTGCAAAAATACCGAGCAAAGTGTATCGCTCGTTAACAAATGTACGTGTTGGGAGGATTAAATGGTTAATTTAGCAGAAACGTTTCTTCGACGCGTTTAAATAAATTAGACGTATCATTTGGAAAATCCGAGCGGAACGTGATAATGTAACGAAGAATTATCGGCTATTAACGATAAAATGGTCTTTGCTACTTCTAGAAAGTCAATTTCCCCAAGGTTATATTATTTTTCTACCGCATCGATGAATAATATCGTAACTACACCGTTAATAAAGAATAATTCGATAATATTTTACAATTTAATAATTTTCGACACGAACGACCGAGAAATTATAAATATTATAAATAAAGCGTATTACATTGAAAAGGCGAGAAAATAAAATTAAAATTCTTGATAAAGTTCGTCGAACTTGGACTAAATTTAGAAATTACGAAAGTTGTCGAACATTTGAGTCATAAATCGCTCGAAAAAAATCCTACATTTTATACTTTCTTTTACAAATAGAAGATCTGCAACCAACGTTACTTATTCAAACTTAATTTTCTCAAGTTGGTTCATCCAAGTTTCTTCGCGTACAATTTACAGCGTTTAACAAATTTTTCTAAATCGCTACAAAACTTCTAAATAAATCGTTTATCGATAACCTTCGAAAGCGTTCAAATTTAAAGTTTACGACTTTGGAATTTTTACCGAATGCGTGGATCGAAAAATCTATAAAAACGGTTCGGTTTTTATCGATAGAAAAAAATGCAATCGAAGCATTGCATTAAATTATCGCGTCCACGAAAGAAACTTATTATGGATATTTCATCGATTCGTTACAATTAAAATCGCTCAATTTGGCGAAACGTCCAACAACTTAATCAACGATCGTTACTTTTATCGAACGGTTCGCGAATAATATTAGGAGAATGTAATTCGGTCGTTACGGTATCTTTTACAAGCTACATATAAATTATAAAAATTTTATATCGAAGATAAGAATAGTCCGAGTAAACGCATCGAAATTAGAACATTTTACGAGAAAAACTCGTGTATTTATTACATCGGATGCTCGAACAAACGCAATAAATACGATACGAGATTTCGAGTAAATAAACGAAGGTCACTTGGACTCGGTTATTGAATTCCGCCCCTTTCCTCGTCATTACGTATATTTTCCACGTACAATAAAGCTTTTGTCACGGGATACCTTCCAATATCTGTCCTCGGATTTATAGCCTCGCGCTAATAGGCTGACATGCGACGGACGGTAAAATTTCATCGACGCTCGTTCGCAAGAGCTGAAAAATAGTCTCTCCCGGTTCGGAGAGAGACATCCAAGAGCGTCGCAGAACTCGGAACAAGGCGTTGATAAGGTCGTAACCACAGGCGGGCGAACCTCGATAATACGAAACTCTTGGTCGGTGGCGACTCGTGTCCGCTTCTTTACGTAAGCTGTTTTCCTCGCGCGACCGACCGGAGAGAAAAGGAGAGAAAAGGAGAGAGAAGGAGAGACGAAAAAGAAAAAAAGGTCACGTTTCGCAAAGGAATTCGGCCCATATAAAAAAGTCTCGTGTGCGTTGTTGCGCCGTGGCTGTCGGTGGAATTAAAATTTATCGTACCCGAGCGACGCGAAACAACGACCGAATATCGAGGTTCAAGGGCTTGGAAAAACGAGGACCGGCACTTTCCGACGGTTCGCCGATCGATCGCGACACCAACGGGAAACCAAACGGAGATTCCAAACGGATTGTAAATTGGAAATCGCATTGTATTTTTTTTTAACTCTCCCCGCGTAGTTTTTACAAGGATGTTTCTTCTCCGGCCGTTCCAAGAACCGACAAGAGAGGAGAGTAAATCTTTGATCTACCCTTACGGAGACAATAGCCGGGGTTTTAAAAAATTCCCGAATTCTGTACGAGAGATCTTTGATCGAGAAACGTTATTATCTCCTAAAAAATGGGCTATTTAAGTACGTTTGTACGCGATCGCGATGCTTTCCAAACGTAATTACAATGAAACTTTCTACGCGGATGTTCGTCGTGCCGCACAAAGCTCCAATCGTTTTTAAATCCTAGTTTAGTACGAATGGACGAACCTTATAAAACGAGTCCCGAGTCTCGAGTCCCGAGTCTCGATTCCCGAGTCTCGAGCAAAACTGCAAAATCCCTCGCGAACCTAAATCGCAACGTACACTTAAGTCGATCCGGCTTCCGAAATGAAAAAAAAAAAGTGTTCAATTATCCGGAGAAGAAGCGCAATTCATTGATAATCGAGCGAGTCAATTTTAACAAAAGATACGAGTCCTCGTCACGCGAATCGGAACTCCGAGCCAAAGTAATCGTCAAGGCCGGTCATTTAGGAAAATGCCGTTTCCAGACGTCTTCGAGATTTCGATCTCCCATCGGATCTTGGAAGCGTACGACTCGTTGTCACGCTCGGTTGGCCGTGATTTCATCGATCCGCGGTGTTTCGTGATCCGACGATCCAAAATTACAAGCATCGAGCAACAGATGCAATAAAGACGGAGCAAAATAAAAAACGCCGAGAGCGATCGAAGCGAACGCGCGCAAAAAGTAGGAGAAAACACGTTCGTTGTCTCGGGAGCGAATCTCGAGCCGACGAAGACGATGCCACCGCTCCCAACGACGAGGAGGATGACAACGACGACGACGACGACCTAAGAATATAAACTGCGAAAGACCTTGGCACGGTTTCGTCGACGAGCAGCGCCTCTTTTTACGAGTCGGCGATCCGTGGACAATAAACCACGACGGAACTCTCCCCTCCCCCCCCCCAGTCTTGGGAGCGGGCGAAAGAGTTCCGGGAGCCTCTCCGAGAGTCTTCTCTGACCGATGCTGCATCCGCGAGGCTCGGAGAAAGCGACCGCGAGCGAATTCCACAGACGGGGCCGACGAGTTCGGTCCGTATTTAGATTTCACCGCGGCTGGGAAAACTCGGGGTCAGTGTCTGTTTTTTTTCTTCTTCTGCTTCTCCTTCATTTTCTTCCTTTCGGCGCTTTACCAACTTTATTTTACGAACGCTCGGGAGAAACGCGCGACTCGCCAAGTCTCGAAAGATACGTTGTCGTCGGTGGTATCTTTTTTTTTTTTTTTTGGAAGCAACGAACGCGATCGGCTTTTCCGGGTCCCGCGAGTCGATACCGTTAAATCGCATCGGATCGAGACAATTAACGTGGAATCACGCTTCGAGAGTCGATTCTTTCGATTGTTTTTTTATTCCATACGAAACGTCGATTGTCTAAAACCGCGAGTAAAGCGTAGCTTCGAAGTTTGGATAAGCGAAACGGGGAAGAGTCGCTCGAATGGTGCTCGTGCCGATTTTAACGCACCAGCGATTGTCGCGCTCCGAAGGACTTTACTCGCGCAATATCCAGAGATTCCTCAAAGTTCTGATTTTTTTCCCTCGGATTCGTACCCGTTCGATTCGTTAGTCCAATGCATTTTACGAATTTTATTATCGCGCTTATCAATTCCGAGCCAATGGAGCGAGAATTATGCTAAATAACCGAAGACAATTTTATTTAACGATCGATATTATCGCAATTACAATCTTATACATCGATTTGGACCGTTTAAACTTTGAGTTTCCGTACAATCCGACGAACGAGCGACGGAATATGATTTTCAATTTAGGGATCCTCGAGAAACGCGTAAAGACTTCTATCCCTAAAAACGCCTAATCACTCCGACGAGTTCCGAAGAGGCATTTTCGATCGAAGCTCACCCGCGCGATAGATATATTTATGTATCGATGCAATGGCGTATTCGGCGTGGGACCAACTTGAGTGAAAAAGTCGCACGAACGGGAGACTCGGAGCCGCTCCGACGTATCGCGAACGATTTACGCTCGATTGATAAGATGGCCGAGACTGGGACGAATCGTCGCGCGACTTATTAACGATACGCGAGATTTTAATGGGCGCGTAAAGCCGTCGAGTCGTACACATCGTTAAGAGAAAAAATAAGATACTCGCGATCGAGTGAATTTTATCGACCAATTACGCGTTCACGCAACCTTTCAATAATATAGCTGATAATATTGCCGATGCGTCATTGTTACACCTGTTTCTTTCGTCCGTTTCATTCGCTTCGATTTTCTCGTCTACTTCGGGTTTGTACTTCGGGGTACAAAAATAATCGCGTACAATGTACAAATTGGAGCTACTCACGTATTCGTAGGCGTTGCGAGGCTGATTCCTTTGCTCGGATTTGATTCTGCAACGAAAATAAAAAATACAACGTCGTTAGTACGAGCGATCGAGGAAAAAATACAAGCAAAAAAGGCAAAAAAAGAAAGGAAAAAAAAAAGCAAACGGGTGTTAGCTAATTCGTACGGTACGAGTTAGTTTGTCACTCGCAGCGTTTCGCAAGAAAAAGTCCCATTCGATTGCGTCAGACGTCGACGTAAATCAAAAACGCCCAACGAGTTGTTCGTGTCCTCCGCTCGGCGTCTCTAATGCACATTTGTACGTCGCTCATCGAGTAATCGAGTGGATAGGAGAGACGACGTCTATATAATTATGGATCGAAAATAATCATTCCGGCCACGGAGAAACTTGGCGCAATCAAGATCTCGTGCGAATAATTTCCCGGACGGAGAAACACAATCGAGTTGCCGATCACGTAGCTGGTCTTGTATCCTCGAAGGGGTACGAATATCCGCGACGACGACGACGACTAATCTAATCCGCACCGGAGCTTCGATCCACCAAGGAATAAACTCGCCACCTAAGACTCGCGTCGCTTATTAGTTCGTTCTTTATCACCGGCTTCGTTTCTCCGCTGCTCGACTACTTTTTTCCTCTCTGTCTCGTTTCCTTTTATTTTTCCGCTTTGTTTCGAGCGACTCGTGTGACTCGTGTGACGCGAATACGAATATTGAATCCAACGGAGTTTTAGCGGCTAAGTTTCGTCGAAAGCCGGCTTTTCTCTCCGCCGCTTTCTTCCGTCCTCGAATCTTCTTATCGTATTATCGGAATTTCGCGAAAACGCGGACGAGAATCTATTTTTTACCTTTTCGCGAATAAACCACATTTTTTCCAAGACTCAACGTTACACCAATTAACGTAACGAGTTATTTAAAATTATTATCACGGCGCGTTACATAAAATCGAGTCTAATTTACACTGTACCTTCGATTTCGACAAAACCTTCGACGTTCTCGTTAAAAAAAAAAAGAAAATAAAACAACAAAAGAAACAAACGTAAATTAGAGTTAATAATAAATGATTAATTGCACATGGCGTATAAAATATTCTCGGCCAATAACGACGAGAATGCACAATAAAGTTTATCAAAAATAAAATAAAGACGTTCGAAGGCTTTTATGAATAAAACATCGTTTTCGTGTCTTACAATTACCGCAAAGTAAATTATAGTAATAAGTAATCAAACCGTAAAAAGTAACTGGTTCTTTTATAGCTTGCACGCTATAATCGAAACCTACAATGTTTCCTTTATGTATTCAAAACAAAGGAATTCAGCAGTAAAATAATAATATATATTTTTAACTATTCTCAAAATAATTAATATGTAAAGAAAAAGTTTAATGCCTTACTGAAAATTGCGAGCAATTTCTATTCTTAAATATTCATGGTCTCGTAATCTTCTTCAACTATTGTCAAAGGCAGGCCACTGGTAAATTATTCAGGAGCTTAATAATAACACGAAGAAAAATCTCCGAAAGCGGGTAGAATTAAGTCGCCCGTTGCGTATCCCGACTAATTCGACCCCGCACACCGAAAGAGAGACGAGAGACGAGAGACGAGAGACGAGAGACGAGAGACGCGGCCAATGTCCTCGTGGAAAGCGTCGGTGAAGTTTCATTAGGAATAAAAATACCGCCTCGCCTAATTAGTCGACCGCGGACTCGCGATCCACGCCCGTGCACAAACACAAATACACACACACGCGTACCACCCGCACTGGGTGATTAGGCCCTCCCCGAGTATCTCCGGGCCCGATCTGTCCGCACACGCGGAAGCGCGTAAGCGCACTCACCGAGGAAGAAGAAGTAGCCGGGGAGAAAAGGAGGATAAATCGCGGCCGCCGAATCGACGGCGGCGCTCTAACGAGCAGCTGGCATAATCCGAGGGTAAATATAGGAAGAGGTGGGGAGGGAGAAGAGGGTCACTTATTTCCGAGGTGTGTGCGCGCGTGCGTGTGTGTAAGGATTTGTACGTATTTTTGGAGAGGCGCTTCGAGTGCAGCGACGACGACGACGAGCGATGGATTTCTTCTTCTTCTTCTTCTCCTTCTCCTCCTCCTCCTCCTCCTCCCATTCTTACTCCCTTTTTTAATCCACCTCTCACGATTTCCCCGATACGCGGACGTACGGCTGCCGCTTTTATCGCCGACGCATCGTGATCGATTTCATGCTTACCGGGAATACCGATATGCTCGAGTTAGCCCGTGGAAATTCAAAGCCCGACGGCGGATCGTCCCAAGGTGTGTACCAAACTCTCGTGTTCTTCTTTCTTTCTTTTTTTACGTGCCCGCGGTGAAGTGCGTCCATAGGAACGGGGACACGTGGATTTCTCGGAGTATTTGGAGGATTTAGAGTGGTTTTCTATTATACGGATCTTATTGCTTCCTGAGTTTTTACCGTCGGTATAATAATTGATTTAATGGCCGCTAAGAACTTTATGGTCCAACTTGAATTACAACAAGGCCAAAGAGAGGAGATAATAAGATGCTCCGGAATTTTCGGGGTCGTTTTACTCGAGATTTATCGCGATGGATACGAGATTTTTTCTGAAAAGGAAATTTTTCGTCTCTCGGGCCATTCGTTCAACGGTGTTCCGCTTTTCCCCTTTTTTCCCCTCTAAACGTTCGTAAACACATAAAGCAATCGACTCGAGTGTCTTACCTACTCCTTAAGATACGCTTCAACCGACGTACTTAACGGATAAGTATGTAAATCAATTTTTTCTCTCTCTCTCTCTCTCTCTCTCTCTCTCTCTCTCTCTCTCTCGATGTATCGAGACGCGTCGAGCGGTTGTAAATTATTTGTTGCAACGATCAAGGATCGCCGGTAATAAATGGGTCGTCGAATCTATTTTAATATAAATTGTGTAACACCTAACGATATCCAAGGCGGATGATATCTGGCACGTAAAACGAACGAAAACAGCGTCACGATCGTAAACCCAACGACGACGACGACGACGACTCAATTCTCTCTCTTTTCCCACCGGCTTCGGACAAAAAGGACGGGTGTCGACTCGGAGCTCGCGATAACCAAGTTACAATGCGATAAATAGAAAAGTTCCGGCTCTTTCGTCGCGATATTAAAATATGAAAAATCTCACGAGAGCAGTTTTGACACCGACCGTGTTTCGAGGTATCGAAGCATAACAACGATGTCTTCCAAATCCAGGAACAAAACACGTCGTACGCGTTTCGAAAATCCATGTCTACCGGGCGCGAGTACAATGCGCTCACCCAATGTACATATTTATACCTCGCGCGCGATCCACTCTCATTGGCGCGATCTTCACCGAGGCCTCTGTCGATGGAAGAAGAGAAGAGAAACAAAAAAAGAAAAAAAAGAAAAAAGAAGCTCTGAAAAGGAAGGAAGAAATAAAAAGAAGACACGAAACAAGGCACCGACGTCGAGGAGCAGGAAGGAAGCGGAGCCTAGAGAAAGACCGAGAGAGTAAGCGGTAAGCTAGAGGAGGTGAGAGGTGAGAGGTGAGAGGGGAAATCGGGCCACGTGTCTCTGGTACATCTGCCCTGCGTGAAAAAGGACCCACTGTGCCTTCCACTGTGCTCCGGCCTCCCCATTATAAGATTCTACCTCTTATATAAGTTTACCTTGGTGGCGCGCGCTCTCTCCCCCCTCTCCCCAATCGACCACGTATTTCTTTTCTTTCGCGACTCTCTCTCTATCTTCTCGCAAGAAAGCCGTACACACGAGCGCGAGTTTTGCGCCCCGTTTTCGTATACGGATATTTTTTGGCGCTTGCCCATTGCGCGCGTGGATGTATAAGCAGCTGTCCCCCCCGGTTCCTGGTTGCTTTATGTAGTCCTGGAATTGCGGGACCGCGGTAGGAACTTACACCTGCCCCTCGTCGCTCGACATTCGTGATACAACTCCTAACGCGTACTCGGGAAACTTTTGTAATTAAAGCCGTGCTGCTGTTGCTGCTGTTGCTGCTGTTGCTGCTGCTGCTGCAAGCAACCGAGCCTCGATGCCTCTTTCGTTTCATTCTCCATTCTCCTCTCCTCGCGGCTCTTTACATTGTTGTTACCCAACGACGGGGGTATATACGTTTTTTCGGGCCGCGGGCTTAAATTTTACTTCCGACCTCGCAGCTCGCAAAACCACCGGCGCGACGTCCAGATCGATTCCGAGACGCGTTTCTCCCTCCTCTCTCCGTTATTTATCGCGAAACGAATCGAAACAACGAAATTGAACGTCGCGATTTTCCTTTTTCTCTCTACTCGTCTCTTCATGAGATAACGTTCGAACGCGCGAGTATGGAACCTAATTTGATAAAAGGGAAATTAATTTTTAATCTCCGAGTCGCGAGGGACTACCTCCGAGCGCGACCTTCGAATTAATAAAGGAGAGAAAAGCATCTGCCGCTCGAGAAAGAAAGCTTTACATCGGGAAGGATGTTAAAATATTCTTTTTATAACTGCTTTCTCGCTTCTCTCGCGGGATATATTCTACGTATGGGCATCGAACGCGGGCAAGTTGAAACTCGCACGGGCGGATAAAAGAGACGAGACTCTTGCATTTGCCGGGATTAATGGTGGATTTTATCTCGAGGGGGGGACGGAGAGATTCTTCGACGCAACGGGAGCAAAGGTCGTTGTTATAGAGCGAAGGAAGCAGAGCGGAAGAGAAGCGCGAAAAGAAAGACGGACGCGTTCGATCCAGTTTTTGATACACGCGCGCGACGTGAGAGAAAGAAATAAAGGAGGGCTGATCCAACTTGTTCGATCGCACTTCCAAGCCCGTTTACGTGTCGGGCGATTCTTTTCTCTTTCCTTTTATTTTTCTTTTTTCTTCCTCGTACAATGGACTGAATTTTCGTGATGCAACTTGTCTTTGCATACCATTTTTATTTAGCGAGCGCACCTCGGCTTTATTTTTGACCTTTCCTAGTTATTAGCCGCCTTGTTATTTCCAACGCGTCGCCCGATTTCTCCTATCTCGAATCGTTCGAATGGAATTTCCGAATTCAAAAGGTAGCCACCAAAGGTCGTTCGCGATTGTTCGGAAACCTGATCTTTGATGTAACGTTCTTTTTATCTTCCACGGGGCTGTGAAACTAGATTTAAAATGATCCATATTTCAGCCGCGAGTTAAAGATAATTCGCCATAACTGGATGAACTTTCCCATCGGTTGAACCGACGTCGATACCCATTTTTTTTCTCTTTTTTTTCCACCCGTGTGTATCTCGCTCGAGAAATCCACTTCGCTTCTTTGTTTATCCTTTATCTTACGATACGATTTTTTTTACCGCGGCGATAATTCCTCTCGTAAATTAGACTCGCAGCTCGTTATTCATATTCGAACCAAATATTCTTCCGAGTAAAAAAAGATGCATCCGTAGGAAACTGCTGGTTTCGTTCTAATTTTTTTGTAGGGTATAACGATACGGTAATAAGTACGTACTTGAAATCTTAGGCCGCACGAAAGGAATACACGCAAACTTTTTCCTCCGTATGTCGTTTCCTGTATCGAACGACGAACCATCCCCTAAACTTGGCTACGCGTTTCGTTTGATCTTTTGTTACATCTTTTGTCTTTGTTACATACATCGAACGTATCGAAAACTCCAACATTTTCACAGACCGCGAATATCTATTTTTGTGCACGTCGACTATAGTTTACAAGCGAGAGGTATAAGCTTACAACCCACCTCGAAAAAATCGTGCAAATTTTCCAGGCGTTCGCAATTTTATCGAGCGAACCGGATATAAAATTCGTCGATAAGGGAGATAGAAACTATAACGAAATCGTCGATCAAACAAACGCTGTGTACATTAAAGAGCGAACGCAAGGGATTAAAAAAACAAAAAGCGAGGAAAGTTCATATTTTCGGTCGAGTAAATAAATCGTAAAACTGGTTCGAACGGAAGGGCTTAGAAAAATCAAACTATCCGTATCGTGCGGGGAATCCCCGATGCTATCACCCAATAAAAATAAGCTTTACAAAAACCGCCGAACATCAAGTATACATAATAACATTAAGCGATCCTCGAAAACGCATATCGGCAATTTATACTCGGTAATACAGTGTTCGAGCCGACGTACCTTCAACAACCTCCTTGACAAAACTCGTTAAATACTTCAGAGGCACCCTTTATACGATCAAGGGCAGGTGTGTTCACGACGTGCCCGCGTTTTATTATATGGATCTCTCGGTGGCGATGAACATCGACCCATACCCACACACATCCACGCGCGCATTTTCCAAGCACAAAGCGACCGCTACTCTTCCATAGTTGCTCTCTATTTCTCTTTATCTCCGACCCTCTCCATCGTCCGACTCGTTATGAATTCTTTACGAAGGGCGTCTAGTTGCCGATAAAAGCTACACACATCGTAAAATTACCGAGCGCGCGTGTACCCGAGCCCTGAGACCGTGTGCGTGTGCTCTTGGTTACATTATGCGCCGTAAATCAGGAGAAAAGATAGAGGATGTCTCGGCGCGTGCTCATGCGAAACGTTTTTTCTCGTCTCGTGGAGGGAAGAAGATTATCTTGGCCGTCGATCGCACCGACGTACCGGTAATTAACCGTTAAACGCAATCGCGATGTTCACCCAAGGGGAGAGAGGGAGCGAGAGGGAGCGAGAGAGAACGAAGGAAAGAAAGGGCGAAAAAAGTTCTGGAAGGTGTGAAAAACGCAATGCGAACGCGATTAGGAGAGAGAGAGAGACAGACAGAGAGAGAGAACGTCATAACTACCTTCGTGGCACTAACTCATGCTATCTTGGCAATGTATCTGTGTGAGCGGTCAATTGTTAATTTTATTGAATAATTTGAAAGCATAATTAATATGGCTTTTGAAATTGAAACGTGCGTCGTTAAAATAAATATCTATGGAGATACGGGTTGTTTCGTTTAACTCGAAAAAATGAATTAATTATTAGCGGATTTTAACGCTTTCCGAATACAATCAACGCGATCGATTCCAATTCTACATTCTCTCGACGAAAAATGTAGACTTTTACTTTTATCTTATCGGCGAATGACAGTTTGTACAAGTTGTTGGAACGGCAACTTTTTATTTACGAAATAAAAATTCGTATTAAAATTAAAATATTTATATTAACCGAGTTATCGAATTAACAAATCTGCCCTACTTTTCCTAGCTGAAAAGATAAATACGAATAAATATAAATTATCCAAACTTTTATGGAACGCGCGTTAAAATAAATAGGTAAGTACTTTTTAACGAGGGATCGTTAGAATTCTATTATTTAAAAAAAGAGATTTTAATTGGATAACTTCAAATTTATTTCTTAATATTTTCAATTTTATACAGTATAAAATTTTATACCTTGTATATTAAAAAATACCTGAAAACGTTTCAACCTTTAAATTAATCGTCGACTACGAATGCCTTTCTTATCCTAAACGGTAAATCTGGTTGTTCTAATAAATTCGAGTAAATAAATATATATTGTTACGCATCTTGATATACACACTGATAATTAATTGCTGAACGTAATCGCGATTGAATGTAATTGAGGAGAAAGACTACGAAGGTGTGAAATGGGAAATGAATCTAATTATAATGCAACGAAGAGTATGAGAAACTTATTGCCATTTGTCCGATAGTCTGTAGATTCATTACGGTCAAATTAATTTGAGATATAGCGTAAAAATATTAAATTAAACAATCGAGCGGATGAATTTCAAAAACATGAATAATAAATAAAATGAACAATAAATGCATAAATTTATGTAATAAGCAATAAATAAACATTTACCACGCGAAAATTAATTATATATAAAATTATACTTTGTACCATAATCATAATTTATAAACACTCTTTAGCGATAAACAGGAAAGATAAGGGAAAAAAAAATTATTTTTTTCAATTGCGTTTTCATTATTAAAATTACTTTACATTAATCATTTCGCGCTTTCTCATTAAAATTGCGAAACTATTAATTTTACAGCTAAGTATTTATACACTGGAATTAAGAAAATCTAATGAAAAATTTCACAAAATATCGCTTCGAAAGCACATTTTTCGTATACCGTGAACAAAACAGCTGGAAGGAATTAAAAAAATTAAGCATCTTTATCTTTACAGTAGCATAACGGGAAGCTAAACTAAACTAAACTAAGCTAAAACCAAAATAACCGACGTATGCAACGATGCGATTAATCCGCTCAACGTTTGTCCGAATCGTCCACCGATTTTCGATCACTCCGCGATGTAGGAACGAAAAACCAAAATCTCCAGCTCAGGAAAATCCATGTCAAAATTCGAGGTTCCGAAGTTCGCGTTGTATTTTTGGGCGTTCATCTTCTTCGTCGTGGTCGTGGTCGTGGTCGTCGTCGTCGTCGTCGTCGTCGTCGTCGTCGTCGTCGTCGTCTTCGTCGTCGGGCCTATTGTAAGTACCCCGTGCCGCTATTCCTGGCCAACGGCCGGACGTCGACCCGCCGACGCGTCCCAGACTGTGGGAAAAGCGGGCCACGGGGGAAGGAGGAAAACTCGGTCCTTCGATTCCTTAGCCCATGTATCTCTTCGTTTTTCCGACAGCCGGTCGTGATTTTCACCGACAACCGGGCTTTACTTCCAACGATTATAAATACCGCGGGGATTACGAGAAGCCGAATTCGTTTCTGTTCGCTCGGGAAATAGGAACGAACGACGACAATAGAGGCGAATTCGTTGATTCGCGTTCTTTGAGGGAACGTCGGTTACGACCAACGAAAGATTACGCGACGATGAATATCGACCGTGTTTCGACGGGAAATACTTTTTGAGCTACGCATTAGGAAATACATTTAAAACAAGGAACAAAAATACGCTCGGCTTATTTTACGATCATCGATAAGCACGTAGACGTTTTTTTCACCAAAAAAGTACTACGCGGAATACATCGATTCAAAATTAGACTTTGCGCGTATTGGTTTTTGAAATATCGAGAAAGATGTTTCGGAAGCGCGACGTAAAACGAAAAGCTATAACTCGCCTCGCAAATTTAGTTCGTCTAAAGGAAAACCTCGTATATCGTGGACTTTCGGAAACAACTTTCCAGAAAACACGTTTCTAATGTAACGCGAAAGGCTCTTATCTCGGCAGACAAGCGATGATTTAAACATCGCGATTCGATGTATGCTCACCGTACGGTATCGCGAATAATTATCTGGTAACTCCACGGAGTGCCAACTACAGCTATTACTCTTGCGATCATCGTAACAGTTTAAAAGTTGAAAATGCCCTGAAATTAAAGACGCGCGCTCTCCGTGAGGAAAGAGAGAGAAAGAGAGAGAGAGAGAGAGAGAGAGAGGGAGGAAGCTGCAAGCGGAAAGCGTAGAGCTTCGTGGCTGCGAACGTCGGAGTAAGAGAGAGATAGAGAGAGAGAGAAGCGGTCGGCGCAGTAATGAATGAATTAAGCGAACCTGACGTCACAGGATGGATTATATAAATGGCGCGGCTGAACGGCGTAACATCGGACGTAGGAAGGAAGTTGGCTTCCTTTCCTACCTAGGAAGGCATTCCGCTGTTGCGTGTGCGCGTGCGCGACTGTCGAACGGGGGGGGTACGTGGCGCTATTTCCACAGGAAGTGCCTCGGCAAACTTGTCAATTGCCGACCAAGAGGAGGAGGAGGTGGAGGAGGAGGTACGGGAGGAGGTACGGGAGGAGGAGGCTGCGATACTACTTGGACTTTGCGAGCTCGTCCCATGCGGGAGAATACCACGACTCGCTTCCCGCTCCACATCGGGAGAGACTCCGGGCGGAAGCGCTGGAGCCTATTTTTTATTTTCCCTTTCCTTTCCCTCCACTCGAGGCTGCCGGCAACGAGGAGCCCGACGGAGACGCCGACGTCGAACGGTAAAAATCGTTTCGCGGCGATGACGCGAGTAGTCGCGTGTTTTGCACCGATCTTTTTTTTTTCCCTCCTCTCTTTACCCCCCCGTATCCCCCCTCCTTCCTTCCGCTCGCCGGCTCGTTTTCTCATTCGCGTCGGCGCTCGCGGGTTGTAAATAATTTTTACGGGGAGAGATATCGAGAGCGGCTTAGACCAGTCCGAAACACCGTTGTTAAATATATCAATGGCTGACTTTGATGTGGCACTTGGATTTAGCGGCGAAAACTGCGACGCCCCGATTTCACTCGGTTCCGAAAATACGAATATTCAAAAGCTCGCAACCAACGACGCAACGTTATTTAAACCAAGTTGAAGATACGCGTCTCTTACCGCCGTCGGCTTAATTACGTTACACCGAGCGCAACTCGTTGTTCTTCCAACGAACGATATACGCTCGCGAGGAGCGTAATTTTTCTCGAGTAACGTAGCAGGCGAGCGGTTATCGAACGAAACCGTATCACTCGATTAACTCCCATTACAAAATATATAGCAACGATTCGATAGCGATCGCCTCGGATGATCCTCGCGTTTTCGATCGAGTCGCGCGTCGATGCTTCGATCGAGGACGGAGGATCGAAAAGGATCGACCGGGGGGAATAAAAAGGAGGAAAAGCGGCGGAAAAGCGATGGTCGACGCAACCCACACCCGTCTCTCTCTCTCTCTCTCTCTCTCTCTCTCTCTCTCTCTCTCTTTAGTTTCGTCATCGGCTCGCATCGCGGCGGTGGCGGCGGCATCGGCGTCGACGTCGGCGTCGGCGTCGGCGTCGGCGCTCGTTTATCTTTTTCGTTCTCGGGCGACGAGTGGGCGGACACGCATTAGCCCTGCGCGACTGTTCTCTATCTTTCCGTCTCGCTCGCTCGTATCGCGCGAAATTTCATGTTAATGACGTCAATTATTAGCCACCCGTGCAGCCATACGTCCGAGAATCGCGAGGCATTAATTCATTTCGACTTTTTCTTATCGAATTTCTGCGCTCGCTCCTCGCGTAACGTACCGCTCGCTCTTTTTATGCCCGGCGGTATCGTAATAACAATGACAATTGTAATTATAATGGTCGCTGCGAATCGACCTCTGCTAACGTTTCCTTCCCATATTAATTAGTTTAAAAGTCGCAACATCGATACTAAGTAGAATAAAGATAGGCGTACGTTCGAAAATTGTATATTCGCGATTATAAGCGTATAAATATTTGTAAATTGTTATTGTGTAACGATATTTTTAAATATTTATTTAAACAATATTAGGAATACGTAACTTTGGTCAAAGATACTTCTTTGAATCACAATACCATTAAAAATCCTTATCTTGACCGTGTATTGTTTATTTTCATTCTTTCGATTTAAACGCGAGAGGAATACGTTATCGTTATGAAAATAATGATGACGCGTGTTTAAAAACTATAGTTTTAAATATAAATACGCGAAGCGGTTGCGTCGAGCATCGAGCATTAAACTACATTGAGAATATTTTGTCTTTCGAGATATTCTCAATAAGTGAAAATACGCATCGATCGTTGGAATCTTTGCGTCGTCGAACGAACGGATAACACCGTAATTAAATTTTATTCCTCGAAAATCTATCGCTAGGGAAATTGAATCTTAATAGCGTTCCCCGCGTTTTCTTCGAATGAAATTGAAAACTATGATACAGTCGCGACGTTCGCTCGATAGTGAAATTATTTTTCATCGTCGAGTCCGCGAAATTGGCGAATACACGGAGCAGCGAATTCGAGTTCCTCGTGAGAAGTCACGTAATTTTAGATAGCGTAAATTTTCTTTTCGTTTCGCGAGCTTATTACAGCGACTACAGCGACTACAGCGACAAAATACATGAATGAACAATAATTTAACAGATAATACATTTTTAAGATTAGCAAAATTTACGATGTCGAGGCATCGGTTTTTTCAATGGAATTATGTAATATTAGCGCGCAAAACAAAATTGTACGGACATTTTAAACATGACCGTGTTTCGAGCTTGTTCCGAGCGATAGTGCAAACTCGTGACCAAAAAGATAAATATTTATGGGTGTTTTCATAAAAAAAAGGTTATCTAAAAGTAGTTTAAAAGATGTTGTCCATGACTGAGAATCGACGAAACGGTGTACTCGGCAACTATTTTGCGCTAAAAAGACTACGAAGGAAATTCATTTTGCGCGAGAGTAGCGCGAGAGTAAGGCGAGAGTAAGGCGAGAGTAAGGCGAGAGTAACGCGAGAGTAACGCGAGAGTAAATTAAAAAGGGCAGTGTTTCTATATTTAGAGAAACGCTTTTTAGTTATGGTCGCTCATTATATCTCGCAACATTCCTTGCTGGCGTTTTCTCGGTAATACTTACGGACTGTTATGTTTAACGAATCGCAAATACTCTTTCGAATGATTCAATTGGAAAATCCCTGTAATACCTAATTACGGGATAAATTGTATGCCTGTACATACATAAATTGTAAAATCAGGATTTCTCGGTAAAGAAAGAAAAAAATGTATATGTACCGCTCAATTACAGATCGAGTAAGACTTAACAGCGGCGTATTTAAATGTGAAAAAACGCTAATGCGGCATTTTCATCAATTAGATAAAGATAAATATACGTACACGCCAATAAAAAGATACACGCTTTAATCGCTGGTAACAACAAGATTTTTACTACTTTATTCGATTGAAAAAATTCCGTATATCTTCGAGATTCCCAACGTTAAATGCACCTTCGCACACGACTCGTAAATCAGCGTATTAAGTATTTTTTCTACTTATCAAACCAAACAATTTTTTGTTGTTGTCGAGATCTATGTAAAAATATAACGACCATGGATTAAACGATTTTCTTTTTTAAAAAAACAAGCCTATAAAAGTCACCGATTAAATACAAGGTATTTTGTATTTCTCATTTTATCGATACGAGAGGGAATCTTGGTCGCTACAGCAGTGCATCTCGCTCGTAAATAAATATTCGCGAGAGGAGAAGAAAAAAGAGACGAGAACGTTACGTTCTAAACGAGCGATTCGAAATCCAGAGGAAGACACATTGCACGCGATCACCGCGTGGATTTTCGACGAAGAGAGGCTTTTCCTGTAGGCCGAGAGCCGCGCACGCACGTCTCCTCTCCGACGACGATAAGTCGATCAAAAGGAAACGAGAAGTGCTCTTTCTCTCCCACCCCCCGACTCTTACATTCCCAATGCAAAAGAAAAGAACGACGCGTAAGCTTCGCGGCGCCGTGACCCTCGAACCGGTGACGTAAGGGCGGACACCGATAAGCGCCGTTCTGTATTACTTCTTCGCTGACGCACCCATTCAAGAAGTCCGGTGCTTTTCTGCGTGTCGAGCAGTTGTACGCGCTTGTGCATGCGAGGCGAGAGACCGAGAGACCGAGAGAGAGAGAGAGAGAGACGAAGAGGACAAAAAAATGATTATTTTCATGTGGATTACGAAATTTATCGTTTTCGTTTTGTTTTTTCCTTTTTTTTTCTTTTTTTTTAATTATTTTTTTTTTCACAGCTTCGTTCAACATAAACGAGCAAATTTTTTACGAGAGCATTCGGACCAGTTTCTACGCGAAATTAACACACCGGGCTTGATAATATAATTTTATGGCGATGTAGACAGTTATAAAATTGTCGATGTTGGGACGACGCGCGAGTGGCTTTAAAAAATAATATGTTAAAATCGCTATCGTTCCCGTACAAAACGGAAACTTTGTCCGATGCAATATGAAGAAATTATTGACGAGTTGATGCATCGCCAGTAGTTTTCGTGTACCGCGCGATAATTGTTGATAAATTTTATCTTAAAAAATAAACTACGCGAACGTTTAATTAATTTCTGTTTCTTAACGACGACGTCTTTCTAAAATTATTATCAACAAATTTCATTCATCGAGTTTATTAGTCACTATTAATTCTTAATGTATTATCGTCCCATAATGTTTATTCATCAATTATGCTCGTTTCATTAACACGGATCTATAAAAAATTATGGTCTCGGTATAAATTCGGTAGGTATCCAATATTTCGAGTAAATTTTTTTCCTCGTGTATAAAATTAATGGAAAAGAATCGTCGAGTAATAAACTTGCTTCGATATCGAGATGCAAAAAGTAGAAATAAAGAAGTTGGGAAAATTTTTGTACAAACTTATTCGCGAAAGTAAAATGGACCGATATACTTTTAAATCTTAATCGATTGGTTCGACGATAATCTCGAATCGCATCAAATTCTGAATTTCCAATATTTAGAGTTTTGAAATCGATAGAATTCGATCGCTAATTCGATATTTGATCGATCAAACGATTTCGGTGACCTCGAACCGAATGTTCCTGACTTCCATCGCAACGTTAACAGTTTGACGCTCTTCAATATAATTGTGCAGTGAACGTTTTCGTAAACAAGTAATTTTATATCGATTCTATATCTTCGTTGAACCTTATATCAATGTAGGTCGACAACATTCCTATATTTGCATTTAAAAATACTATATTTATTGTAATAATTTCTCTAATATCTATCGTCAATTTTATGATAAAAAATCATTGGTTTACTTAATAATTTTTCAAGATATCGGAAACTTTTTAACGTATACATTTATGTCAACCAAAATCTTAATAAACAGTAACAAAAACATCGAACGCGTAAACGTGAGAAATAGCACACAGAATATTTTTTCTTTTATATTCGAACGAAGATAATAATAACATTGTAGGAAGTAAACTTGTATTATTCTTGTATCAAAGCTTCTGAAAATACCAAATCCATAAAAGATACGAACGCGCGTTATAAAAATGTAGGCATTACAATACCGAGATCCTAGATAGTTGACCAATCGTGAAAATTCTACATTTCCAAAGTGAGAAGAGCATACCAACGCGTCGCGATAAAATAAAAAAATTTCGAGTCGTTACGTTGTTTCGCGATTCGGTATTAAATCTTTCGAGCGTTTGAAAACGTTTTCCTAAATTACAATTTCATAAAATAATCGTGGATTCGAAGGTTGAAAACGTTGCGCTCAAACGAATCGATCGGTGTCCAACACCTTCGAACTTATCCAATTGATTCGCTTGGAAAATCGGAGAGATAAAAGTCCGATCGCTTCTAAGACAATACGCGAAATTGGTCCTCGACGGTTCGACGAGTTCTCGTAAAAATATCACGAATGTTCGGCATCGTTGGTATCCAGGGACACGCGAGTACCGTATCTAACGCGATTCGACATCGAGGAAAAAACTCGAAGCCTCGAGATTGCATAAATTGTCGCGGAGATTCCCCAATAGATTACGCTAGAGTCGAGTCGCGAATTACAGAGAAACTCGGTTTGCGGAAAGAAAGAAACTCGTGTATTTTACACGCATCCGAGCAAATTTCCCAAGAAATTCTTTTTCGCGCACTCGGACTGGACTGTTTAAATTTTCTCGAACAACGCCAAGGAAAGAGACGCAAGGTGAGAAAAAAAGGGCCGGGGAAATAATGAAAATTCCAAGCTCTCGTCGGACGGTCGTTAAGCGGCGTTAAACGGTAACGATTCCGCTTGGGTTCGAGTCTATCGCGTAGAAGGAGACCAATGGAAAAGTCGAGCGAGTGCACGCGCTGCGAGGTTACGAAATAATATTGTGGAAGCGTCCCGATGGCGCCGCGCCTCTGGCACAATACGCTTTATAATATCGTGGCGTCGGCGTCGGAATCGGCGTCGTAGTCGTCGTCGTCGTCGGCGTCGTTCGCTGAAACGTGAATTTTTCAATGAGCGCGAATTACGCGCGTTTTCGCGGTGGTGTCGGACTTTTTCCCGGGGGACTCGCGACGCGGCGCCGCCAGGGAGAAAACCCGTTTTTACGATCTCGGAGAAGAGAGACGAGAAGAGAGACGAGAAGAGACGAGACGTTCCGCTTTTCTGAAATTATTTTCCCGAGTGTTCCGGTCACTTTTACGAGGAGGGCGATCGAAGCTTTCGCGGTTTTATGGGCGGATATTTTTGTTCGCTGCTCTCGTTCTCTTCGTGAATTGTTCGACTTATTCGTAATCACTGTTTCGGAAACGTACTATCGGATCTTAGCATGTTTACCGACAGATGTGGAGCTCTTCTTAGGAGCGATAAACTGTTTTTGTGCGCGATGATGATGACTCGTAGAAATTATAAGAATTTAAGAGCTAAAGGCGTTCAGATAATTTTAATATCTACTCACTTATTAGCTAAAGGATATAAGCCTGATAAAATTTTCTTTTACACGACCGATACTTAATACTCCAACGTCGATGTAAACTTAATGAATCTTAATTCAAACATTATCGTAAAAACAGAGAGAAACGTTGTTACGTATACGTTTCCAAAAAATCGTTTGACATCGGTCGAATTTCGTCCACACTCGAAAAGATTGCGCGCGATCGAAAAGAATTCCAACGTACGATTCGAAACAATCGAATCCACGATAAATAAACAAAGTAAATTTTCAACTCTCGACATCCATCGACTCACCACTTATTTTCCTCCGCTTCGCATCTCATAAATATCTTCGGCTATTATGTCGCTAATTTCGACAGGAAGCTTTGCCTTTAACGTTAATAGACGTTTCCTAGAAAAATAGCGTCGTAAAGCCCAGCGACGAGGACAAGCCTCTCGTTCAAAATTCATCCGTACAAAAAAGGGTATTCGCCTCGGTAAAATAAAAGAAAAAAAAAGGAACGTCTCCCCCATCCTCTCACCAAACTGCCTAAGAGCTTATCGAACCTCCGAGTATACTTACCGAGCAGTGAAAAGTCAGCGTAACATCCACTTCCGGCCAAGCGACTTCCACTTGGGTCTCCGGGGCAGGACTAGGTTCCGACGAAGAGGACGACGACGAAGAGGACGACGAAGGCGACGACGACGACGACGACGATTGCACTCGGGTACACCGTTACTCGAGCCCGGCTCCCGAGAAATTTCAAACGCGCGCGATCGTGCTCGGAATAAGGTATCGTCCAGAGCCGAGCGAGAGAAAGAGAGAATGTCGTCCGTCCGTGAGAGGCTCCGGGGCGTAATAATATTCAGCTGGCTTAGACGCCCGGCCGAGCTTGAGCGCGCGCTGGTGCATGACTAAACTACGCGGGCGCGCGCAATCGTACACCGTAATAACGAGCCCGAGGTATTTGCGCAACAGGTCGACGTCATGTACATGTATATCGCGCGCGGCTGCGCCGAGGAGGAGGCGACGTCGCACAGGTGGCGCCTCCTCGTGCGCACCGCCACCCGCGATCTCTCTCTCGGTTTTGTTCCGCGCGTAGGTCGCCTCGTGTCTCTCCGCACTCGTGCATCCATGTAAGCGCGTCCTCTCCTCGTCGTACCGGAGCCGAGTCTCCCACAAAGACGTTCCCTGCCATTGTTATTAATTGATTTGACATAGAACGATTTCGCTCGTGTTCGCTTTGACATCGCTTACTTTTTTCGCTTACTTTTTTCGCTTACTTTTTTCGCTTACTTTTTTCGCTCAGTTTTCTTTCTCTGGTAGGCTCGCTCGAGAGTTTAGTGCCGGCGAGAGAGGAACGAGGGACTGGCCTCTCTCTCTCTCTCTCTCTCTCTCTCTCTTTCTCTCTCTCCCCTCCCCAAACCACCGGGCTCGTGGAAAAATAGAGAAAAAAAAGTCGCGACGATTGCGAGTGATAAAAACGACCTTATCTTTCGCTGCTACACCTTACGTGCACACGCCTATACTATAATATATAATACTCGCCCGCGTGTGCCTTTGTATTTAACGGCCATTTTTTTTTCACCGACTCCGCGGTCTAAGTACACACAGTCTAAGTAAGTGCGACCGGTTTGGAAATCAATATAGAATAATTTATCGAAGCCGATGGATATTATGCAAGCGAAACGTTTCGTCGATTAAATTGGATAAAAACCGCTGAAAGAAACGTCGAGGCAAGATCCGTTCGGTCAAAAGAAAAAATACCCGACCAACTCGTTGATGTTCGAGTACCAATTTGAGCTTTAATAATAAATTTACGTTAAAACTTCGAAGGTTACGACGAGACATCGACTCGACGTCTTATAATCGACGAAAAAATCAACGTAAGGCTAAAACTCGCGTCGCCAATATTCTAGAAACTGTTGAATCTCCGAGCTTTGGATTTTTACCGTACACGATTGTTTGATCTCCGAGGTTCCATAATTTACGATCAAAACGAGACGAGCCGAACGAACGCGTTAAAAGAAAAAAAAAATAGAAAAATGTATAAAACTGCAACGTCGGAACAAAGCGTCGAAAGTTTTCGCGCGGATCCGGGAGAAACAAATTTCCGGTCATCGATCGATTAATAATCCCCGCAAAGTTAAACTGACACAGCGCACAATGTTCCAAGTCTCGTTGTCCGTCCGCGATACTCTTTCCCCCGAGCGACCCGCAGGCGAGGAGGCGACGACAACGACGGCGACGACAACGTCGAGGACGTTCACGGGAAAAACACCACCGAGATCGGAAGAGGAGCGCCCACATCCGCCGCTCTATATATAGACTTGGTTGATCGCTGCCACCGGCCGTCGAGGAAGTGATGATCGGGTGCGCATTCGGGACTCTCGGAAGCCGCCGCCACCGCCGCCGCCGTCGCCGTCGGGAAAGTGACGTCATCCGCAGCGCCGCCGGAAGCACCGAGGCGCGCATAAAAATACGCTCGCCTCGCGCATTATCGGCACTCTTCTTCCCCACTCCGAGGAATTACTCCCCCGAGGTCCTCCGATGAAGGGTAACTCCTTGACCCTTGGATGGATGATCGCGACGAAAGGACGAGGCTCCGGGACCTTAATTACGCGACACCGATCCAAACCAAAGGAACGAAATCGTCGGTACCGTTGGGTCATTTCTGTGCCCGAGCGCACGTCTGACCCACTTTTCTAGGCGGCAGCGATGCGACGGTGAAGGAAGGGGGAAGGA
Organism: Dolichoris vasculosae; assembly: GCA_018907195.1. NCBI lineage: Eukaryota > Metazoa > Arthropoda > Insecta > Hymenoptera > Agaonidae > Dolichoris > Dolichoris vasculosae. The sequence goes on from JACCHY010000015.1 coordinate 5,592,841, forward strand.
AGGGGGAAAGGAGCGATCGGCGGTAAAAAAGGAGGATAGTTTTTCACTCCGGGAAGGGACGAGGGGCTTTCACTTCCGCGTTCGAACGATGCACGACTCGGTGGAATGCGCCGAGGTATTTTCGGCAGGTGCGTCGATCTCCGCGACCGGTCAGCTGATATCCGACGCTCGCCGAGCGTAGAGATAGGATTTTATTTTTGTTTCGATTCGTTTCGGACCGACGATCGCGATGCGTCGACGAAGGCGCGGTGGGAACAGGACGGTCCTCGTCCGGAAGCGGATCGGACGATGGTACTTTCGTTTTTAGGCGTAAATCGCATCAAATCGAATCCGCGGCGAGAAATATTTCGAGGTACCAGACGTGAATCGTGGACAAGTTTGCCACGAGTTTTTGATTTCTAAAAACGAGGCGATACGTTTCCACCTAAAAAAACGCGTATCCGTATTTTAAGTAGTTACACGAGTAACCTAAAAAGCGCATGCGCACCATCGCGAACGCGCTTCGAGTATCCGTAAACCACGTGGTACGATATCCGTGTCATCGAGCATTTATTTCTAACCTAAACTTTTTTTTTTCTTTCGACCGAAAATCTTTCGACGATATCGTAGGTAATTTTATCGAACGACGATCGACGACCGCAAACGAGGAAGATTATTTTGCAATTTTAGCTTCGACGTTGCGAACAGAAACAGATTATCGGTTAAAGCGATACGTTTATCCAAAATTAAGGTTCGACTTTCCTTTTCTTTATTCGTAAACGTTGTTCGTTCGAGAATATGTTTTATTTTTAATACGAATATCGTGCAAAGATCTCGACGAATGTATCCGAGTGTACGCGGTTCTTTGTTTATAGAAACCATATGTCATTTAAGTTTTACTCGCACTTTTCATTGAATGCATACAAAAAATATGTCGATCGATGAACGAGATACAAAATGAGTAAATATATATGTTTTAAAACATTTAAATATTTACTCGAGGCATGTTACCGGGTTCGTACACGTCAAAAAAATTTTAATCGATACGAATCGACTAGATTGCGGTGAAAGTCAAAACGTTGATAAATATCTGTTAATTTAATAGACAAAAACGGTTTACGCGCTTATTTTTTTACTCTTTGTAAATATAGTTCAGCGAACCTTTATCTCGTGTTCGCTGTCCTGGAACACGTAGACATTGAATTATAAATCATACTTGTAAGCGTGAAAATTGTATAACCGATAATATGGATATTTTATAAAACTAGTTTCGTAAATTTTACAAAGTCTAGGTCTTTGGACCGAACGGGAAAGTCACTCGCATCGTAGATACGAGATCGACTAGATCCGTGGATCAAACGACTAAATACCCGTTGCGAGAACGCAAAAAAATATTCCTACGCGAAAAAACGCGTCGATCTCTCGGATACAAAATGATAAAAAAGTAAAAATTTAGCACTTTTTCACGAGGTTCGAACGCGACACGTGTATTTTTTCCTGATCGGAATATAAGAGAGCCGCGTATAAAAAAAAAGGGAAAAACGAAGAAAGAAGATGGAATAAAAACACGCTCAACGTTACTTACCGCCGAGCAAAGAACCTCGCGAAAATTTAGCGATCCTCCTCTCCTTCCGCACGTCCGCACCGCCGCGTCCAGTCACGGCTTTCGAGCGAAGGAAGACGCGCGTACGAGAAAGACGGAGAAAACGAGAACACCTCGAGGCTGTTACCTTCGGCTCCCTGTAGCCAGCGACGCGTGATATCCAGAAAAATCCGCATCTCCCGACGAACAACAAGCGTCTGTGAAAATTCACGCCAGCGAGCTTCCACGGTTGAAAGAGGGGAGGGGCGCCGCGACGGCAGGAGGAGGAGGAGGAGGAGGAGGAGGAGGAGGAGGAAGAGGTGGTGAAGGAGGAGAAAGAGGAGGGAGAGACCCCGAGAAAGAGGCGCGGGTCCCTCTCTCTCTCTCTCTCTCTCTCTTTCTCGCTCTCGCTCTCGCGGGCGCCTCGTGACTCCGTTCGCCGCCGTTCATTCATCGCTCGCGCGTTTACTGAATGAAGCCTGCGCGAGATCTGACACCCCCCACCCCGTTGAGCGACGCCGACGCCGAGCGCATGCACACACGTACGTACGTTCCTCTATCCATTTATGTTCCTCTCTTATATAGGCTACGAAAGATGAAAGAGACCAAAGTCGTGGCTGCGAGCGCGGCTGCGATTTATAAACGAGCGGAGCTCTACGAGGTTTCAGGGACGGGAGCGTCGGTTTCCTCCCCCGAGTCCGAGACGTCCTTCCTCGTCTGCGTGAATCACCTGGATTCGCGGTTTATTGTTCGACGACGACGACGACGACGTTGGCTTTTGCTTTTAGCCTCGGGACGTTCGGGAGTTGATCTCGGTGGATCTTCTCGCGTTCTGGACCGAGCAACGAGTTTCGGCTGTTCGGACGACTTTGATGGACTGATCTTTCGCGGATACGTAGGGGGAAACGACGATGAAGGAACGTGAAAACGTCAACGAATAAAGCGATTATATTTAACGGAATTGATACGCTATTTGTACCTTTCTTTAAATTATCCTTAACGATGAATCTCCGATCGCATTTTTTTAACCAAAAGAAAAAGTTTTAAAGTTAAACGATCGATATTACGAATTAACGGGGAAATGTTGTTTTTTTATTTATCTAGTTTTTTACATTTGACTACGTTGAAAGAGATTTTAGTATATTTTATTTTAATAATATTGTATAAAATGATGTAAACCACTTCTCGTAGGAAAACACGCGATTACTTTTTATCTAACATAAATTGATAAGATGAAATGATTTAAAGTTGTTTTTATAATAATATTATACTTTAGTTGTAAATATATACTCGAATACTTTAAATATGCATCGTTCGAATCTAGCAAATATAATAAGATCACCGTTACTTTTTTTAACGGCGTACGAACGATAATTCGATACCCTTTACTCAATTTATAAGTATACATAAATAACCTTAACGATGGAATAGACCCGATTCTCTTTAAAAGAAAAAATTGCTCGTACTCTTATTCCGTTGGTTACGTAAGTTCTCTATGCGCTAAACCTCGATAAATCATATTATACCGGAATTTTTCCTATTTAAATTTCAATACTTATCATGTTTGTTGTTCTTACCTACGTAATCTTGGAGAGTTCAAAAATCCATATAAACACGTTTTCGGGCAAATCGAAATAAACAAATAATCTTTACACTTTTTGTTCGTGTATTACCAAACTCGATAAGAGATTGAAAATTATCGCGAAAGCTCGAGAGTCTGTTACCCGAGAGATGTGGAGTGGAAAGAGGAACTTGCGTTCTTTTCCTCGTCTCGCGCTCGAAACGTGCAATTTTCATCCGAATAGAAATAAACAAACAGACTTTTAACGTCCGATCTCGGCGCCTCGGGACATCGTTCAGCTCAGCCCTTTCGTATCAATTCGTTAAACGAGACGCGCATAAGAATTACGCAAGAAACTCGACCCGCGTAAAATACACAAACGCACGGATAGCAGTCGAGAGGACGTCTGTAAAAAAGAGCTCCAGAGACTTGATGGCGCATTGTGCAGCGAGCGGCGATAAAAAAAGATGCGCGAGTCGCTCGTAAAATTCGCGCAAGACGAGGATTCGCTCTCTCGCCGAGAAAAAGGTGGAAATGAATATCGCGATGATGACATTGTTACGTGTCTGCAAAGTGGTTCGGAGAGTTATTTTTACACTCCCGAGGTGGAATTCTGGAGAAGCTGAAGAAGAAAAAAAAAAAAACTCGGTTTCGCTTTGTGTCGCTCGGTAGAGTCGCTTTGTACCTCTGCGATAAAACGACAATTTAAAGAAATCTTTTTTTCTTACCGATCGTTATTCTAAAGGACTACTCGTTTGTAAGCATCGCTTTCGAAAAATCAATAGGGACGGAATTTGATCGAAATCGATGTCAAATTCTAATTGGTGCATCATAGATATTTTTATCGCTTACCGTTCCTTCGTTCCTTCGAGATGCATCGTTCGAGACGCATCGCTCGATGTACCGAGTACCATAAAAATAAATTATTCCTCGCTTTAATAACGATTCCTCCGACCGTTAGTTTGTAAAAATATTGCAAAGTTCGAACCAAGACGTAAAAAATGAGGTATTATTAAATGTACGCGAAACTTTACGAATGGATAATATTTAAATTACGAACTGTAATTTCTGCGTCGAACGATCGATAAATGAATTATTACACGGAAAATGTAGCGTAGAAACGTTAGCCAATAAATTAATTACGCATCGTACAAATTTGCGGAGATAAGTTTGAATCGAAGTCAGTTTTCTATCGTACCTGTATCGGATGAAAGTTGCAAGACGTCAACGTTGGTTCGGTTAGTTTAACCTGGAACAGAAAAAATAAATTTACTTTTTATTAATAAAATTGAAACACGAATTTCGCTTAAAAGTAAAGGTTTCGTTTTTTCTTGGTTTTTTCTTGGTTTTTTCTTGGTTTTTTCTTGGTTTTTTCTTGGTTTTTTCTTCCTCGTTCCATTAAATAACGAAAGAATCGGGGAATGGTAAAACCGTTCGAACAATTCACGTGAACCAATTAGTATGATAATAAGGTAGAATGAAGTCAAAGGTCAAGAAAAAACTTAATTAACTTTCGAGTTAATTAGAAAGATTTTCTGCAACTAATTTTAAGAATACTGCAACGGAAGAAAAAAATCACGACAAACGATATACGATCGTTACAAGCATTAAAATCGACCTCCGAGGTACAATGTGTAATTGTCATTTCGTTCAATTTCAGGCACACATCGAGCGTGAAAAAATAAATTTTTCCCTTTGTAAATTAATAGACCGTTATTAAATGAATTCTGGACTGAAATAGCTACTCAAAATGTGCTTCTTCCATGAAACAATTACCACAGAATACAAAATTTTCGTCCGCACAAAAGCGCGGCTATAATTATTAGATTTTTATTGCAGCCCGTAATCTGCGTACATGCGTGTGAGAGTCACTGTGCGCGCGACTCCGCCAAGAATTTCCCACGGTGTTGCGCGCGTTCGTCGTTGTAGTTATTCGTGTATATCACGACTAGACGCCTTTCATAGCTGCTCGGCGCTGATTGGCCGATTCGCAGTGAAGCGTCGCGCGGTAATGAAAACCTGATGCGGAATTAACGGGACGTCGTTAAAAGGGCGAGTGCGTGGAAATGTAAAATTATAATAAAATAAGCCGCTCGAGAACACGTGGTAATTAATATTTCAGCCTACGCGAAGTTCGAGATTTGCGAACGGACCAATCCTATTCTTTTCCGATCTTTGATAACGTCGTCCTTTCGTTCCACGCTTTTCCGATTCCAATATGTTTTTCTATGACGTGTATTTTTCGTCGAGCCTTCGATGCGATTGCGCGAAAAGTGCGTTTAAACTGCATTAAAACATTCCCGACGATTCGTCATATTTCATAAAAACACCGAGTGTTATTTATTATCCGTGAAAAAAAGAAAATGTTTTTGTAATCTCGGAGCATTCGTAAAAAAAAAAACAAAAAAAAAACAAAAAAAAAACAACAACGCACTTTTGATTATATTCGACTTATCGACGAAAGCTAAAGTCGCGTTACTCGTATTAAAAAAAACTTTTTTTGAATTATCTCGAAAGCCGAAAGAAATAATGTACGAGCGTAAGATTCGTACATCATCGTATCTTAACGAGGAAACGTTTCAACGTTAACGCGACGGTAAATTTTGTAGTCTTTGGAAAAATGTACGCCGCTCGTTTTTAAAGGGGAGAGAAAATTGCAATCGCAAACACGCACCGATAAAGATTAGCAATTAAAAGAAGAAAATGTATTTCCGTATCTGTGAAATTACTTTGTAAATTATTTAATTACCGCTTATCGGTCGGAAGAATGGAAATTATGCGAAGAAAGGAAAAAAGGGTGAGGAACGAAATACGAAATAGAAAAAAAAAAAAAAAATAAAATAAAATAAAATAGACATCTCCGGATATTTAAATTATCGATCGAAGAATAAATGCTACGGCTATCGAACGAGGCAGTTGCGTTAATAGGTAAGAAATCGATGCTCGTCCTAACGATAATACGCTAAAAATAGCCGCGTTACCGTAGCCGCAAAAATATTTATTCGGATAAGAAGAGGCAAGAAAATTTGAAAAATACCTCGTCACAACTTCCCGCCTTTGTATTCACCAATCGTTAAAAACGCTCGATAGCGATGACGCGAGGGAATTTTTTTTTTTTTTACTCTTTACCGATGGAAGAGGAGCGAAGTGGATGTCGTAGTCGAGGCAAGAAACACAGTGACATAGAAAACGAAATTCCTCGAATATATCTTAGCGCGATAATCGACTCGGGAATCTCGTTTTTCTTGGATCAGCGGTGTACGCGAGCAACGCGTAACGTAACATCGGAGATACGCTACGATAAGACACCTTGATAACGCGCAATCGAATCGAATACGAATCCTCGTCGTTAATTACAATTTCGCTGATAAATTTTTCGGATTCGAGTCACCGTATCGATCGGAAACCAAGTCTCAAGGTCTCACCTCGCGAAATTGATAATCCGCTTTCGGGTGCTAATTAGTGCGCGCGATTATACGGGCGATCGTTATCTAATCGTTGGAAAATCGAAAACGATGGGTTCGGTATATATTCGGTATATATTCGATACTTCCCCGGGAAACAATACGATATTAAGGTTCCTCCAAGGTTCGCCAAGGACGTTACATAATGCATCGATCGCTCAATCTCCGTTGCATACTTTAGTCCTGGCGGAAAAATCGATTGGAAAATGGCGTTGGTTGCGCCCGCGATTAAAAACGAGGCTCGATAACGTTCGATAATCTACGTCGGTGGAGGGATCCGGAAGTGCCGTCCGCGGAACCGACGTCCGATACCGGGTAGGCAGCACCGCCGAGTGACCGAGGGGACGATGCGTCCGATGCGTCCGACGCGTCGGTCGGTATTAACGCGAGCAGGAAACGGAGGATTTCCCCCGGAAAAACGACGTCGCCGCTTTAATCTCGCCTCGTCGTCGGCTCTTCCTCCTCCGCTCGAGCTTTGTTTACACGCGACGACGGCCGCAGGGCTCGGTACACCTTTTTTTTTCGCGGCGCGCGTGCGTCTAATAAAAGATCTCGCGGTCGGGCTTCTCCCACTAGTTCTTTTCGGGCACTTTCGCTCGGGCCGAGCATCGAGGAGTTGAACGAACCCACGTGCGGATGTCGGGACTCGGGTAATTTTTTCCTTCTCTCGCTCGCTCTTTTTCGTACGGCCTCTTTTACTACTCGGTGACCCCGACTCTTCTTCTCTTCTTCTCTTCTTCTTCTCTTCTTCTCTTCTTCTTCTTCTTCTTTTTCCTCCTCCTCCTCCTCCTCTTGTTCTTCCTCTTCTCTTCCTCTTCTCTTCCCTCGCCCTTGCCTCTCGCTCCGATTCAAAACTACTCCCCAGCCGATCGACATTGTGTGCACTCGCGCGTATTCGTGTATTCGTACATTACGGTATCTCTTTCTTCGCTTCGATTATTCGCTCTTCTAGCGAGCGAGAAGGAGCGAGAAAGAGCGAGACACAGTGAAAACTATACACGGGAACAAAGAAACACATTCTCAGGCAAAATATACTGTAGCGCTTTAAATCCCTTTGAGACAAATTTTTAATTTATTTGTAAACTAATCGGCGATTTTCTTTGAAGTAAATTCTTGCCGTTTAGCCAATCCTTTTATTCGCGCTATTAAGGACGGTAAATAATTTTCTTTTCAATTAACGAACGAATTCGAATCTAATCGAAATTATCACTTTTATTTGTATTAAAGTGTACCACTATCGTTTATTTATATTTTTACCGCCATTTAAACACCATTCGTTCGTAAGATCGATTTTAATTGTAAAGAAAAAAATTTTATTTTTATTACGATGAAATACTCCATCGATTTTTCGTATAAAAATACATTTAGTTTCGTAAAATAGTATGTAAATTTTGGAACAATAAAATATAAATTATTCTTATTTATAAACTGTACATATGTAATAATTTTTGTGCGATTTAGGATAATTTTTTTTAATTGCTAGAAAAATGTATACGTACAAATATGTACAAAATTTATAACGCGTTATCCAAAAAGCGTACAATTCGTATATAAATTACACGGTAAGTAGATAAATATAAAGAGGTTTGTACATCTTGTAACGCTTTCCATGAATATTTTTTTTTCGACAGATTTTGATTATTCTCGTTACGCTGAATATTTTCATCGATACGTTGTTGGATAATGTTTTATAAATTCCGCTCTCGAAAAAAGTAGATTCCTCCATAAAAATAGTTTAATTCGACTCCCATTAATTTAAACGGTACCGTTCGCTTTTATAAATCGTTTCAAACAGTTAATAATAAATGATAACGTGTTCTTTAAACAGGAATTAACACATAAATTCGCGTTCTAATTTATTTAAGTAATCGGTAGTTGCTATCAAGGTTGGCAAGTACATTTCGTATTGGAAAAGAGCAGCGGAAATTATAAAATATAATAATTCTATAATTGCGACTACACGACTCGAGATGATACGTCACCGTGATATCGAACCGTACAATTATAAACTGTCGACCTTCTTCGGCATTAGCGATATTACAAAATTATATTAGGTAAAATGTAACGGGTTGGGTTCTCTATTAAATTTATATAAACTGTTAATGGTAAATACATATTTTAGTATATTTAAAACTGTGACAAACGCAACTGTTTATCCGATATATTTTTCGTGATTCACGAAATTTACAAAGAACGATGTATCGATGTAGATAAAAAATAAAGAAAATTAATGTCTAAGGAAAAGTGTTAACGATTAAGATTTTTCCGAAACAATATAAATGATTCTGTATTCTGGAAAGTTTTCTATGAGATATACCAATGATCGCTTTCAAATTGCGTCGATGAAATTAGAGACAAAATTTCCTTGGCAAGTTTACAAAGAATAAAAGAAGGACCCTAACACAAGAAGACGAAACAAAGAAATTCAAGTCCAAGTAATAATTACTTGAGATACACAAAATTGGATGAAATGTAAAAAAGCTAATTCTATTTTAGAAATAATGTGGCGAGCAAAATTAATTTACACGAGTGCGTTTGTAAATTAAATATCCCACACATCTGATGTGGCAGTCAGTCATTCGACTAACGTCAAAGAGTCAAAACGAAGACGACATTTATATTCTCACCTTCGAACACTAAATGATGGCATCAGCATAGAACATAATTTGGTGGAATGAATTTTCCTCTTCTCTTACGATATTTAAGGAATAAATTACGAATGATCTAAGTTCCAATAAGCAAAAGGATTTTTTCTTATCAAATATCAGTCTCACATAAATGAAACATTTTGTGTCATCGTAAAGTGTTAGTCAAAGAAGAGGAGATTTTTTCTTTACACCTTACCTTCTTTGAAAAATAAAGAATTTTGTACCAGACAATCCAAATTATTCAAAATGGAATAATTTTTGTTTCCGTAATGTTATCATAGATACCAATGGAGATATTTTTATACAGTAAATTGGATATTAAGAAATACATTTTAGTGAACCACTTGATTACAAAAAATGGATTAATTATCAAAGAGCAGATTTTTTACATAAACACCTTTCTTCGAAAAATAACAAGAAATCACATACAAGCATTCCAGATAGTATAAGAAACACATTAGTGAATCATATCGACTATATATAGAATATTGGAACTATTCACTGCAGATTTATCAGAGATAAAATCAAAGATAAGATTTTCACAGATATCAAAGATAAGAATCTCAAATATAAGAATCATAAATATTCTGTAAGATAAAAATTCTTCAAGGATTGTATCCTTTTCAATTGGACGAGATATTGTCTCGTCAAAAAATATTTGTTGCGTTCCTGTTTAAGTGCTCTAAAGAAGAATTTTTCACTTGCACTCGGAAGCCTTGATCTAGCAAATTTGAGCGCACGTCACCTATGAGACTTTTTCAGTACTATGATACATCGACGGGTTAGAGACAAAGCGATTCGACTTTGATGCGCATGCGTATACCGTACGGAGTAAGCATACGTAACGTTTTCCGTTCCTACGCTTAGTTTTCAATAAATTAGACCAAGCGCTATTTTTATTTTTTATTTCCTGGCTAATATTTCTCCTAAATTTTTTTCAACTTTATACGGGCAAAGGAAATCATTATCGAACCACGACGCGTTTCCGAGTTGGGCTTATTTCTTACTTCATTTTTTACTACTGCGTTTATTTCGTTTATTTTTAATTTGAAAACTAAATATTGCTTGGTTCAACGCGAGTGAAAAATTATCCATAATTCTCAGAGAATAAAGCGATTCTCGAGCAAATTTCTATTCGAGATAAAATCTATAGGATGCGATCGAGAGCGGAAATAATTTAAAAAAATTAATAAGTTAAATTAGAATATTTAAAAATTACAAGTCTAACTAAAAAATGATTCAAACTATTTAATGAGACATCGATGACTTTCCGATCTTTAAAAATGCCCGAAATTCGAATCGTAAGAACGAAAGGATGAATCGGAAAGGAAGATAATCATAAAATACACGTAAAAGCGTAAAATACATATTACTCCGAGTTTATTATACCATCTATAATCGTGCTTTTCCAAAGTACAAGAAGCTCGGGAGACGAGGCATCGCCTGAAATTACGTTGATTATTTTTGAGAGGCACCAGTGGTCATCGAAAACCGCATAATCGGGATCTAAGAGCCGACGATCTACGAATCTCGATAAGGTCCGCGTCGCGCATAATAAAGGAATAGATAAGGAGAAGGAGAAGCGCCGGTATTTTGCGTTCGAGTCTCTCGTCGCCGCGTATTATGCATCAAGATTAGCGCATCGCGTTTAAACGCGCGACTCCGGCAATTATTTCGCGTTACACACTGTAGGCACTACTCCCGTACTCGCGTAATCACCCTTCGACTTGGTTTCGTCCTTTCCGCATCCTTTGTTACGCTCTGTTCCGGACTCGCGTGCTCGGCTTACCCCTGCACGCCATCTTCACGCACGCGAACGGATCTCGCGCTTGGCAGGTGTGACTTTATCGATGGATTTATCGATGCTTATTCTAGCGAGGACTCGATTACGTTCGCCGATGTAACGAGGAATTTCTTACTTAAATATTCTTACTCGGAAGGAAACTGCGTTGATAATCGTGTGATAATGTAATGGGATAAGGTAATGGGTAACAACAAGTGTTTCGATCTTAACTGGAACCTCGCGCGGGAATTATTATATATTAATGTCTGCCATGGTGAGATCGTTTAGTCTGGTATACTTTTTCTTCTCGTTTGATAAGCGCGCATTGTTTGTCTATTTACAGCTTTTTGCTTTCTTTCGGAGGATTAAGAGAAGCGTCGAAGCCCATCCGTGCTCCTTTGGTCTCGGAAAATTTAGAAAAGCGAATATAATATTATTTTTTGATTTTTCAATCGAGTACGAGTTTCAAATTTTTATCCCTGAGTTTAATTATTTTCACGTTTATTTTAATCGATTTAGTTAAACGTTTAATGGAAACTTAATAACGTTACCGATATAATATAAATTGTTTTATTTTGTAACTGTTTTTCAATGTTGCAAACACGAAATATTTAAAACTTGTATTAGTTTGCTTTATTAAACAATAAATAAATAAATAAATAAATACTTTGAAATTATGGGGAATATTTTACCGTCTTGTTTCGAATTTATAGAAAAATAGAAAAATAAATCCAACGAGTTAAATTTTAAAATTACTCCATCCTCGTTTTTTACTTGGATAAACGATAGCGTGAAAACGCGTTGGAATTTCGTTTCCAACGTTAAAATAGTAACTACCGTCGCTTCAATTTCAGCTAAAAAGTCTATTATTGCACAAACGAGATTTCGAACTTTTTATTTTCTAAGTCACTGTAACTTTTTATTACTTGTATTGCTTGTTAATTTTAATTTGAAGAATAATGTATTAAAGCTCTATAAAAATAAAACAAGTTTTCCTTTTCATTAACCTATTTTTAATGAGTATAATAAAATATATATATACATATTATTTATATTATTCGAAGTACCAATAACACAAAAGTTATGACTACTTCGGCGCGATAATATTATTTCATTTTATTGTATTACGTTAAATTCATTTAGGTTATGTATTCATATCCTACTTTTTTCTTTTCTGGTTCAACATTACCTCTATTCGTGTCTTTGCCCAAATTCTTTTACTATTCGATGTTCTCTACTAAAATCTCGTATTGTACTCTAATTTACTATTCTTGTTATACGATTCGCTCAATTTACATAATTTGATTATACTCGCAATATTAAATAAGGCGTAAAGCCCCTCTAAATTCTGATTATATAATCATCACCATTTTCTTCAATTCTTCATCTTTTTACGTACGAAATTGTTTGTATTATCGAATATTTCTAATAATTATATATATATTCCATATATTTTTTAAAGTTTACGTTTCGTATTTATTCATAACTACGCGTAGTATCGTTATTTTATAAATGCTAACTTTCAAATTACGTAATAAGTAAGATTTTAATAGCTTCTTAGTAAGGTAGAAATATATTTTCTCTGAATATTAAGTTTCATAAATTCTTTATTCGTTTCGTTTCGACTTATACTACGTTACGAAGATGTTACAGTTTATCTAATTTATTAGCAATTTTATTATTGATTATTAACTTAATATCCCCGCGATACAAATCAAAGTTATTTAAAAGTATAATCTTAATTTAAACGCGATGCTATTTTCTTATTTTAATAAAAGCTTTTAATTCTAAATCACGATTTTTTTTATATATATAACATTAAACGTGGATGATTCATTTAAATTTAAAATTTGGTTTCGAGAAAGAAAATCTTCTCGAAAATCTGTTTCATTCTCGTATATAAAATTTCAAAACTAAATTGAATCAACGATGCGATTTTGTCCTCTCGTAATCTTTTGTGAATCGCCAACGTTTCCGATAAATTATTTCTCATTCTTGCGCTGCTCTGACTGCTATTAAGATAAATTCGTATCAATGTAACCAATTTTTGTGACCTACCTAACAAAACTAGAACTCGATACATTTTAGTGCTTTTAATGCAATCAAATTTATTTTTAAAGTAAGTAATTCTTTACAAACGAATTATCTTTTTCTGTATTTATCGACTAATATCAGTGACCGTCCTATCGATCCGTGGTATTAAAATTTACACGAAAAATCTTGAATATCATTCGTACGAGATACGATCATATTCGATACAACGTTTTCGTTCCGTTCGACGTACGTATTCAAAATTTGAAACGTCAGTCGAATTTCATTACGTTTCCATGTAATCAAGATGTACGAAAACAAAATTATCGATCAATATAATTTCTGCACATATCTAAATATTAGCTAACAAATTCCGCTGTATTAATTCGAAACGATTAAAAAAAATAATCAGATATTTTTTGCAAACGAAATCTGATTATAATATCGTTACATCCTCTGAATATAAAGAAACTTTTTAAACCCAAGAATAACTTACCTATTCTCGTTTCGTCTCGGATTCAGCGCGAGCTTAGAAAACATTTATGATCGAGTTTACTCGCGCGCATATATAAATTTTCGCACGTACATGGGAACACGTACGCACGTTTTACGTTCATCGAGCGTTGTTTAAAAATGAGTTGATACAAACTCCGAAATTTACGTACGCTACGGAGAAAGAGAAAAAGAGGAAGAGAGACAGAGAAATATGATTTAAGTCAATTATCCAGAAATTTCGTATCCACGTGTACGTTCGTAATTAATCTGGACGCAGTGGCTGAAGCGGTCAGGATTCATTAAAATTTATAATACCGATACACGGCCAAGTAATCCAGTCGGTCTCGAAAACGCGCACCGAAAAAAAAGAAGACGAAGAAGACGAAGAAGAAGACGAAGAAGAAGAAGTAGAAGAAGAAGAAGAGGAGAGCCTCTCCCCTCCGTTCGGAGGCGCAAACTCACCTTGTAAATTTGCATGCCCGAACGGCGACGTTTATTCGGAATTCTTCCGCGGGCGCCAGGGGGTGAGGGCCGAGGGGGCGACGAGGGGGGGAAAGACGAGGGGGAAGGACGTCGCGGCGCTTGTACGCATGTAACGCGGCGCGGCGGTGGCGCACTTTGGAAGCGCGGCTTGTAATGGCTGACGTCATGGCAACTGAAAACAGCTGACCGCATTCCACGATAATTGCTTTGCATAATCGTAAAGGCGCTGTTGCTGCTTCGCGCTTCGCTCGCACTCCGCTGCAGCTCGTTACACGCACACGCGCAAACACACGCGCGGACAAAAGTACTAACCCCCGAGTCGCCGATTTTTCCACCTCGATCCCCTTCGATCCCCGTCCAAGCGATCGCCGCATGATTTTTTTCATCGCGAAAAATTGGGTAGTAACGAGACTCGTCCTCCGATAAATAAGATTTCGAGCGAGCTTTCGTTATCACAGTTGCTAATAAAACAATTCGGACCTTTGCTTTTTAATAACGAATCGGTAACGAAGAGTTACCGAGATGCACTTTGAAATGTATATGTTACTTCGCGGCGTTGGACTTTTCGCTATTTACATTTTAGTGAAAACTCGTTCCATTTAAATACTGGAAGAGGCTTTTTTAAAACTGCTTTAAAAAGTTTTTACCGTACGTACGACTGTGAAGTGACCAATGTGGAATCGTAGCTGCACCTTGTATTTCCAAGCGCGACTAAAACAGAAAAAATATTGATCGGTGAGACGACGGTTTATAAAAAAAATCTAAGTTTTTATACTTTCGGAAAATTCCTTTTTACCACTTTTAAATACAACCACCATCCTTCGATCAAAATTTATAGCAACGAGTTAATTTGGATGGAATGGATTTAGTAGATAGAAAAAAAAAGGAAAAATCCGTTGTTTACCAGTAGATTTTATTTAAGTCGAATGTACTGTATTCGACTGGAAAGGTTCCATAAAACTTTTCCACGGATTTAACTTGACTGATAAGCAACACTTAATTATGACTTCTTTCGGTACGATTATAATTATTATTCATACTCACTTTTCCTTTTACTTTATCTATTACACTTAAAGTCAAAAGTAATAATAGGCGTTTAAACTAATTTTCGCTTCGATGGAATATTATCGATTTCTCATATTTTTCCGCAGAAATTACGAAAGCGAGCTAAATAACTCGTTCGTTTTCAACGATCGAAAAAATAATCACCTTCCGTTTGCCCGTGACGCAAACGAGATCACCGATTCGATCGAGGAAATTCCAGCGAGTCGTTCGTACAGAGGACCATTCATCGAAATTTCAGCGGACTAACTAAAACGGCACCGTCACCCGAAATTTTAAAACCTCGGACCGATACACCACCCAAATGTCACCAGCTCGAAAAAATTCTAGTACGAGTGTAATTCCCGTTGAAGCGCGCACGCGAGAACGAGATGGAATATTCTCGGAGCCGCGAGGATGTGCGTACGTATACGTGTAGTAGAGGATAAATGCTGCTGCCGAGAGAGAAAGAGAGTCAATAGTTTGCACGGGCCGACGAATAAGAGACTCGCGGCACTGCTGACACGCTACTACTATATTCATCTGACCGAGCGTTGGTTCTCTCTCTCTTCTCTCTCTCTCTCTCTCTCTCTCTCTCTCTCTCTCTCTCTCTCTCCGTCTACTCTTTATGCGTGCTTGGCTTTTAAACTTTAAAGAGCCGCTCGTTGCGAGCCTTCTAAGCATTCCAGTGGTGCTCATTGTTCTCAGCCGCTTCGCAACGACGTAGACGACGTCGACAACGGCCACGACGACGACGACGACGACGAAGACGACGACGATCACGACACTCGCCTCTGCTCTCTTTTCGCGTTTCACCGGTCGTCGCGGCCTTTTCCGCTTTAAACGGATTACGAGGAATAGTCGTTACGGTCCGCGAAATTTAATCCGAGTTATACACCGGCTCCGTGGAATTCCGAAGTGGGTCATCGGCCTCGCGTCAAATCCGTCATACGTCCGATACCCGAGGCTCTCACCTCGTCGCTCGAGTCCCACCACGGACCTCGCAATTAGCGCACTTTTGCGCACACGAGACAAGAGCTGCGCTCGGATCGACGAGGGATATCAAATACAAAAAGGAGAAAAAAATAAAAAAAAAAAACGACGCGTCGGTTTTCACGAGCCCCGGCGTTTTTGCGAGGCGCGCGTGGATTCCTGAGGAAGGAAGCTGAAGTCTTCGTCGAAAGATCGAGCTACGACGTTGTAGCCGGGGCAAAAACGCGATCCCGCTCTCGCCTCCTCGGGCTCGAAAATGGGAATGCGCAGGGGCAACGGGGGCTACCGTTGCCGGTCGATCGGTTGCCGGAGTGGAGGCATTTGAGCCGTATAAGGTCTGTTTAGCGTTGCGAGCCGCGCCTACTTTTCTCTCTCCTCTCTTCGCTAAATCGAGCCGAGCTTAGAGATCGTTAATTGGAAGACTCGACGCCCAAGGACGGACGATGCGCGATTTTCGACGGACTCGGGGGGCTTTTCCTCTCCGGTCGATGGAGTGCGGTCGCGATCGTCCAAGCGATTCGAGACGTCGAAACAACGGCCGTCGATTTTTTTTTTTTTACTTTTTTTTCTTTACCTTCTTTTTTTACTTTTTTTTTACTTTTTTTTTTTACAGCGGAACGAGGACACTGTTTTTTCGCTATCTAATTTCTCGAAGAACAAAAGCTCTCGTTTTTATAAGAATCGCGTTCGCGAAAGCGCTTTTCATTGTGTCGAATGATTAATAAATATCGAGTACCGATCCATCGGTTTCCAGTTATCGACGGTTCGAATGATCGATACTCGAATAAACAACGCCGAATAAACAACGCCGTTAATTAGAACTTATTAGTCTATTACTGGACTGTAAATGGAAAATGCGCCGATTTCGTTCAAAAACATGTTGCGATTATTCCTACGATAGTTTACGATATCGCGTTACGCGTATAAAATTAAAAAGAGAAATACGAGCATCGGTGTTAAACGATGAGAATAGTAACGATTCTAGCAACGAAAGAGCAAAGGTACGCGGCAAACATCAATATTGAAATTAAAAAAAAAGAGAGAGAATTTTGTTATTACAATAACATCGAATACTTATAACGTAAAATTACAACAGAAATATAAACTCCTTTGTTAGAGGCGAATTAATCGATCCACGAGTGCAAAACTCTCGATTATCGTGAAAACCGAGACGATTGCGGAAGTCGGGAGACGTTCACCTTCTCGTGCCTCAATAACGAAGCGATCGAACAACGAAGCCCTTCGTTCGACCACCGACTCTCGGTTCACCGGGATTCCTAGACTCCCTCGACCGGTCGGGATCCATCGATCCTCCGTTCATCCTCCGTTTATCCTCCCGATCGAGGCGGGCGCGTTGCATCTTTGAAATCCGACGTTCGAAAAAAAAACGGAGCGCGTCCCATTATCCCCGCTAATTTTACGCTCGGTGCGGAGGAAGAAGGAAAGCGTCGCTGCAGCAGCGGAGGAACTTGCGTTATTATTAGCAACGAGCCCGGCAAAACTTCATTGTCCCGCGTGTATTACTCGACGCCGACGTCCTCCGAGCGAACGCTGCGAAACACCTACGTTTTTCTTCCTTCTATCCTCGGGAGCTTTCGTCCTCCCGCCGATAATCCAACGCTCGCCGTGCGATTATTCATCGACGCGATCCGCCGGAGGGTAATTACTCTCCTGCCGATATCGCGACGAGTAAACTGTTGCTTTACAATCCACTCGCGGCGCCATACGTTACGTCTCGATTCCCCCTCCGATAAGCGCTCATTTATCACAAATAATATATATATATATATATATGTGTATATATGGTGTATATATAGTGTAGAGTGTAGAGTGGCTGGAAGGTCGGGCCGGATACGCTCGGGTTTTTCCCCGCGAAGCGATCGATTAAGAAGATGCGCAACTGGTGAAAGAAGAGAGGGAGGAGAGAATCGAGCGCGTACGTCTTTGTTCCACGAAAGTCAGGCGCAACTCCCCGACCGTAATTTCCATTCATCGAGCCTCGTTCTCGAAAAGGCAATTAATAAAGCACCTATTAATCCCTCGGCGTTCTCTCGTCGCGAGGCCGACGCGAAAAGAAGAAAAGAAAAAAAGGAGCCGAACCTTTTGAAAATGAGAAGACGAATGTGGAGCGAGGCTGGCGCGTATTCACACATATACGGACGCGCGAGCGTAACGGTACACGCACGGGAAAAAGAGGGACGGATAATAGACATCGCTCGCGGCGGCGAGAATAAGACGAGACAGATGCGGTCCAATAGTATGGACCGCGCGCGCATAACGTCACGCGACAAATATACGGAGGAGACGAGAGAGAGAGAGCCTGGGATCGCCCGCGAGGGTATTACGAAAGACGACGACGACGACGACGACGACGACGACGAATTCCGCTTTCGGATGGAGGCGATCGCGCCCTTACGGCACCGTGAGACGAGCCACGGGAGGAAAAACGACGACGGGAAAATATCGGGGTTATCGGCGATTATGAAAAGTGTAATTATACCGTCGAAATGATAATAAGTTGCCGCTGGATCTTCTGGCTTACATAATCCTTACGAATACATTATTTATAATTTTATGCGCATTCGTTACGCTTATAGGTCACAGGTAGATCTCAATTTTCGAATAGAATGAAATATTAATGACAATGTTATTCGCTGTTATTACTTCTAGGAATTAACGCGCGTCCGAGAAACGTAGAAAGTTCGTTCACACTCTATGGGAACGTAAACTCGTTGCATCCGAAAGTCGATACTCTATCTTTCTTATCGAAAGGTATTTTAATTTTTAATTTATCATCGCTCCGGAGTTCACCGGGAGAATACATTTATGCGTCCTCGATGCAAACTTTTCAAAACGGTGTCATCGGTTCAACGAATCGTCTCTCGCGTACGCGAACTCGGTAGAATTTATCGCGCCGAATCACAAAAGGAGTAGTCTTTCGTAAACTTTTGTTCTCCGAACGCGCGAAACCATCGATTCCAGAGTTCGATCTCTTTTACGCGCGAGGATAATTTTCCCACTGCCCGCGGAATTTATCGAAGAGAACACGCTTAAAAACCATCGAGATACGCGGATGAGGGATATTATATTATATTAGACAAATTTGGGAGGCGGTAAACTCTCGCGATTTTTTCCTCGTTATCGTTACGCGATATTTACGGAGCAATTTCGTTCCGACGTTTCGTTCTTTTAAATACATTACTCGATTTTTACGCCACTTGAATCGTTCGAATCGCTAGCAGCACTCGATTACACTCTGTGATCCAAAGCGAACTTGACTCTCCGAACGTGGATCATCGGCAACGCTTACACGAACTCTCCGCTAAATACAAATATGTAAAACTAAAAGTACACGCTCATCGTAGTCTAGTCATTCAATTTCACGGCGTTTAACTCAAACTTCGACAGCATCGGACGTAACTTACATCCGTGACGATTCGAAAGCTCGATGTTCCTTTTAAAAGCTGTGATAAGTTTTTGCGAAAAAGTTCGGTTTAATTATCAAACGGAATAAAAACCGATCGCGTCTTACGCAGTCGAGCGATCGAGAAAAGTTTCCTTCCCCCGGAGATATTCACCGAGAATTCACGCTTGGTTAAAAAGTAGGCGTTTGTCAAACGTGACCGAGCACCGAGCAACGATTAAATCTTTATGCTCGTTACTTCGCAATCTCGTAATCTAAGGCGCATTCGTAAACCCGCGTTAGACGATGTCTAACCCAATGCGAAATATGGCGCTCGTTAGTTCCCCTCTCTCTCTCTCTCTCTCTCTCATTCTCGTAACAGAAGCAACTACACCTACGTAAAAAACTGGATCGCGAAGAGTCCCGTAATCAATTTTATTCGTATCGAATCCGTTCGTTAGCGTTATCTTTGCAGCAACATCAGGTTATCATCTCGCGATTCGCGAAAAACCCTGCGTTTCACCGCGGCAATTAAGAACCGATTGTAACCGAGATCGAAACGGAGGTAAAGAATAAATCTCGCGGCCTCGGGGTGTCGAAACTTCCCTCCCCCGCGTTCGTCGGGAATTAGAATAGCGCCAAAGCGTGTACGGCAAGCTCACCAGACCGTCCCGTCTCGTCGGGCCTCAGACTTTAATGACGTCATTATCTCTAATTAGAATCCCCGTGGTGTCTGTGCGCATCTGCGTCGGCGCGCGTTCGGACTCTTACTCGGGCCGTTACACCTCGCGCCTTTCCGATATATATCGGCAAATATTATGGAGCTCGTGAGTGCGAGTATCGCGAGGTAGGATCTAAACCCCTGGACGATTTTATCCCGGTTGCGACTGAGTTTCCGATCTTGGGAAATCCCGGAGGATCCGAGCACCGAGTCCTTGGCAATTCGATCTCAGAGGGTGTCCGGCAAGCTCGACGAATCCTAAACGACCGTTAATTTACGCTTTTGTAAAGCTTCGGGTTTATAAAGCTGGAACTAGAAGTTTCCCTTTTAACCTCATTTTTTCCTTTGACATAGTTAAATTTGTCGGTTGTGAAAAGTTAAAAGGAAGTTACTGGAACAACGAAATTGAAAATTTCGTTCGAGCGGGTTTATTATTATTTTACGTATTTTTCCAACGTTTGCGCTTCGTGAACTTTGTATTGCGAACGCATACCACTTAAATTTAATCCTCGTTGAACGCGTTGGAATCTTTTCTAAATATTCAGAAATTTCTTTTTTTCGACGCTCGTGATATCAATACTATATTAGCTTCGCGCGAGAATTTCTGAAAAACGTAATTTATTACACAATTTTAATCGCAAATTTATATTGAAAATAAATTTCGGTTGTATAAAAAAAATTATAGCTAATTATATAGCAACTCTTGGAATTAATACAATTTTTGGTTAACGTTAATATTTTCCGTAAGGAATAATCTTAGGCTTATATTTTAATAAATTCTCTTAAATCTTTTAATAGGTAATGGCCGTTAATATATTCTAATTACGTATATGTTTACGTAAAATAAATGATGCAAAGATAATTATACTTTTAGCATAAAACGTTACATTCTTATTTTATTTGAAGAAAAAAATCAATTTAGGAATTTCTTCATTTTAATTAAATCTGCAAATCGTTTATTCGCGTAATCGATCAAACGTTCAATACCGCTGGATATAATCAATCTCTATTTCGTTGACAGTACACTGCTTAGAAAATTTTTTGTACCTAATAACGTAATATTCTGTGTATTTAAAATATTAAATCTATATTTAACCACTTATTAAAAAAGTTTGATACTTTTACACGTATAAAAAAAACCGTTCAAAATTTTTTACATTAAAATTAAAATTAAATACGTAAGTTATTACGCGTACATTGTTAAATAATCTTATTCTAAAAAGCAATATTTTCGTTCGTATTTCTAATTTTTTTCATAAAAAATACTCCGACTATTATACTACTAAAAAATAACGTTTTGTATGTCCGATATCTCGATATGCAAACGCACAAACCATCGATAAAATGAAAACGTTTACTGTGAAAAATTTGTCCGCGCAATCAAGAACTAAATTAATTAGTTTTTTCAACAAAAGAAAAAAAATAAGAATTTTTGTAATTCACGCACCGCATCTTAAGCGTATCAATTGCGCAATACAGATTTGTTTTATGCGTACATAATATGCGTACAAATACGTGCGCATTATATACAAAAAAAAGTTTTAAAACAGAGCGCTTATTGTTTAACACAACAACAAAGTCGCATTCCTACATTCCTAATCAGAGTTTTTCCATAGCGGCTCGGCTTTTTTTCACGAGGCAATGCATCTTTCTTTCCTGTTGCTGAGCACATAAAATGCAGACGGCTTACGAGTCGCATACACTTGTAACTCCGCATTCTTTCGCATGCGCGTTTCTTCCCTTCCTTCTCCTTTTCGATCTCACTCTTTCTCTCTCTTTCTCTCCCACCCTTCCTCGCTATTCATCTCGCTCGCCGCTTCTCTTTCCTGCGCCCTTCTTGTCTTTTTCATCGACTCCAGGACAACTTGTTCCTCTTTGTCGTTGTTTATTACTTAGTATCGTTTCATTGAGCGGAAAAATAATTAAAGATTCGATTCTTATTTAACTTTATACCAACATTCTCTTCTAATTATTTACAATAGCTAAAAATCATTGCGTTGAGACAATTTTTTTTATTAAATTTTCCTTTAAAAAATCGTTCCTCCACGTGGTATATTTAAATAGGTTACGTCTTATGTAACGAAAAATATTGCAAATCGCAGTTACCGTAACGTTTGAGAGGACGATTTCATCACGGCAGATATTAATAATAAATTCAAAAGTCTATACGGTGACGCGAAAAAATAACAATTTTTATAAACGTATATTTTGAAACGAAGTTCTTGAGAAATTTATCGATAACAAAATCACGCGTAAAATGTAAAATTAAAACTCTTGGTTTATTCGCATTTTTTCTTTACAAAAAAAACCAATAAATAAATAAATAAAAAATAAAATGCTTCCTTCGTCAAAAATAACGAGATTTTCTTCAACCTATTCTACGTTACATTCATCGAGATAATGAAAAAGAAAATTTAAGTTTGTAAATCCTTACGGTTATCAACGATGTCTTTACTTTATTATACATTCGCGCACTTCCACGCCGACTTTTATTTAAATCGAGTAGTACGTAATAAAAAATTAGTTTCTTCCAAAGTACAGCCTCTACAATGCATAGCATTATATTTTTGTAAGATAATTCAATTTTCCATTGTTACCGGTTACTCGAAGAAAATATATCGAGGGATAAATATGTAAACGAAGAATAGAAAATTATAGTTGTGTATAACCCATCAATTATCTTTTACGTTATTGCTCGACAAGATATTTATTATAAGAACCGCTGTTACAGCACTGATTTATCCTTGCGCGTCTCTTAGCGAAACCCAACGACACGCATATAATATAACGCGTCGCTAACGCGAGGTGTAATACCGATAAAGCAGAAATCTCCATCCGGAGTTCGAACCAGGGCATGGACTTATCGAGTACGTCCATGAAAGCGTCCATGAAAGCGTCCATGAAGACTTTAGCAAACGAATCGCAAGAAACTGCGAGTACCTGTTGCTTTGGTCGCATCGCACCTTCGGGGAATCCCCAAATTCCGAGTTTCGCTCCGATACCATTTCCCCAACGTTATCGAAATGACGTTGGATAACGGCCAATGCTACGAAAAGACAGCGATTTTCGTTCGAATTTTCCCTCGCGTGCTGGGTTATCGCCAAATTATCGGGGAGGAAAGAAAGTAACGTCGAACGAGTACTACTACGTATTTACGATCGATTATCGATTACAATGCTTACCGCTGAAACGAATATTATTATTTCGACCGTTGCGAAAATCGATCGGTATCGCAGATATAATCACGCGCTATCGATCATTATAATATAATTTACGTAAAATTAGTTTGGACGTTAAAATTTATTTACACCGCGAAGATCGTTGTTTTTTTCCCTCCTTCGATTAAACATCGAGTTTATTTATTCGTTGATTAAATATCGAATTAATCCAAAAGTTCGGTCTTAATAAATTACGCAACGTAAATTACTCGTAAATTTATCGCTCCCAATTTTAAAAATAATTCGCCGATTCTCGATCTCCGAGATTATCTCTATCAAAAAAGAGCGAACGCTCTCCGATAATTCACGCGGAGGCGCGCGAATGAAAAAAGAAAAACTCCACCTCGAAGCATTACATAAACAAAGTAAAATTTATACGATGCGAGCATGCGAGCGATGCTCGTGAGTTAAGCTCGGCGAAGCGCAGGATAAAAATTTTATAATTATCAATCGCGACAAATACATGCAGCAACGGCAGCAGAAGCAGCAGAAGCAGCAGAAGCAGCAATGGCGGTTGGACACGGGATAGTCAGTGCCACCGTTAATTATCGCAATAGGCGAAGAATGCGCAGGCTGCATTATTTATTTATTTATTTTTTTCTCTTCTTCAAAAGAACACGCAAATACATCACACCGACGCGTCGAATGACATTTACGACGTTCCGATTCCACGAAGGTTGTTCCCCGTTCGTTCCCCGTTCGTTCGTTCGTTCGTATGTGTATGTGTAACGCTGTCGCACATTTTTCAGCGATGACTTCTCTCGAGGATGCGCCTCGGTTATCTAACGATGCAAACCTGCGCGTACCGAGTTTTACGGGTGTTTTTTTTTTTTTTTTACGTGAGCGCGAGGTCGGATTTTTAAAAACGGTTTTCTCTCGTCTTCTTTTTTTTTGGAACGATCGAATCGTCCCGGTTCATTTTCTCTCCAATGAAAATTCCGCGAGCGCATTTCTACCGTTGTAAATTGGTACCGTTAAAATTTAAAAGGATGAATCAGAAATACCCGTAATTAGCGAATTGAAAACGTTAAAAAACTTATTTCTAAACGTTCATTTGAATAACGTAATTACAGTTATCTTTCTTAAGTATATCTAATACGCGCACATTTTTCCAACTCTCTCTCTCTCGTATTTGGTTACGGTTGCGAAAAAATTATCTCAAAGACGCATCGTATCGATTTTTTTTTCATCGCTCTCCGTTCGCTCATCCTTCTCGGGACATTGATTCAAAGCCGTCGATTCTCCCGATCGAATCTGTTTATGCTCGTATGGTAAATCTAAATAGTGGTACTCGTTCGACTGCGACGAGCAGCTTTTTTTTTCTCTTTGCTCGCATACGTGGGGAAAATCTCGTCGTGCGGAAACGTATACGTAACGAAAATAGACGCGAAGTTTGGGCGCACGCCAAATCTTGTATAAGAGCGACCAGTGCGAGGGTTTAATACGAATTATACCACGGCTCGTGTATTTCTTCTTTGTACCTTTTTTTTTTATATGTATGCGTTATTAAAGGTACGAAAGAGACGCTACGAGGCGATCTGTGAAGCGTTTATAGCGGTTACGTCTGCAATTTATAGTTTTGCGGTAGGGATTTTCGTTTTATTCGGCTCGTAAAATCTTGATGCTTCGTTTTTAAAATTTAATTTTCTTTCTTTTATCGTACGAATTAAGAAAGTGCGCGAGTTCGTTTGTTGATCGTTTCTTATTTGCATGCGTCATTTTTAAGCAAATGTTACGATTATTATAAATAGGTTAAATTACGTATCGTATAATTCTTTGATTTTGAGCGATAAAAATAAATTTGCCACGGGATGATTCGTAAATTCTATCGAATAATCGGAAAAAAAAACGTTTAAGTCGATCTTAAAAATAACGATTCGTTGCAACGATTGTTTGATTTCGTACATTCGTAAAAATTTTGATTGCATAATTGCAATACAATAATTTAAAAGCTCACTTGTCGCTAAAAAAAACTTAACTGCTTTCCTCGAGCTACTCGATCGTGTTCCTTTTAACCCCGAGTAACTAAAATTTGACTTTAAAGTACGTATAATATAATCGACAACGCACAGTTATTATCACAAAGAGAAAAAAATTTTTGTATCCAACGCCCAATGAATATGTAGATTGGATCATCGCTGGTACGAAGCTTATAAGGTAGGCAATATTATACTTCGATGGAAGTTTTTTAATTCCATTCGGAGATGACGCACAGCAGACCTCAAAGACATACGAAGCCGCAATTTTATAGTAAGTAAGGGAGAAAACCATTTTGCTTCTGTGGAATAAGGTAAAAATTATCTCACGATTCTAGGACTGATAAAAAGCAAATACAGAAACAAATTATACGAAGTGACCGATACGCCGATAAAGTCCACGCGATGATAAAAAAAAATTTGTTCCAATTTGCTGATTCGACTTGGAAATTATTTTAAAATTAAATATTATTATTTTGATCGAAAGCTCGATTTTATTATTACATAAATTCCTTAAGATATATAAAGTAAACCAATAAAGTAAAAAAAAAAAGTCAAGGACTTAAAAAATGCAAATCATTTTCTTAATTTGAAATCGATACTAAAATAGTTTTTTTGCCCGAAGGAAGTGTAGAAATGTCATTAAATAATCTAATACTTCCTCTGCTTTGAGTAATTCATACTTGGCTTAGTATGCAATTTCCGTTTTTTAAAAAGATAATGAACATTACAAAAAAAAATAAAAAATAAAAAATACCAAGATTCAACGTGTAAAATTACTTATCATTATACGTTTAAGTGGTATTCTTCTGATTTATTAAAAATATATCGGAATTGTAAGCTACTATACCGAGAATCTGTATTTTGGTATACAGCTTTAAACGTTGATCTATTAAAAGTCATCTCGTACTTTATTGTAATGTAAATAAAACTTTTTAACGTATACAGATTTCGATCTTACTTGAGGCACTTGAAATTACAATAAATATATACTTGCATTGTGCACGGCAGAGAATCTACGAGTTTCATATATAAAATCTTACAAAACCACAAGATAAATGTGATATTGAACACGAGTCTTTATTTTATGTATGTCACGTTTATAACATTGATCATAAAAATCATTCCTTTTTAAATTTTAAATAAGAAAAATTGTACTTTTGCATGCAAAATTATTTTCTTATTATAATACTATCCTATAAGTAGATGCAATATTTCATAATATTTTTTTAATGAAAATTTCGAACGTTACGTAAATAAAAATATTTATAATATCAGTTACGTTAAATAAATTTTTTTAACAACGATGATTTATTCGAAACGTGTGATTAAAATTACGCGTTCAAAATTACTAATCGTCGTTTTTCTAAAATTTTAATAACTTTGAAACAACGCCTATCTGTATTTAAAATTTTTTTTAATATTAAATGAGCTCGTAATTAACGAATTTGCGTACTCCGTATTGCAGACATAAGTTTTGTTATTTTGATTATTGAGGTTTAGATAAAAAATGTAATAAAATATTGCAAATGTGCGTCTCTTAAAAAAAAAAAAAAAAAAAAAAAAAAAACTGGAAAACGATAGACGAGGGCCAAGAGTCTCGGTCAATGCTCTTATCGAAATCATTCGGAGATTTCGTGCCTTCAATTCAGTTGATTTTCATCTTTCATTCTCGAATTCTTGACTGAAACTACTCGTGTTTGTCCAAAAAGTGTTTCTCTCGATTTCTTTTCTTTTTTTTCTCAGCGGTCGATAAGAAACATTTGATTTCTTAATCCCGTTCGATTTTGTTTATGAATCAACATTGCACATCGAATCAATCAATTGAGAAAAAATGCACAAGCACTAAATTCATTCATTTAACATTTTACGCATTTAAGACAAACTCTTAATTATCGCTGTTATTGTATAAAAATTATTTTTAAAATTATTTTTTACCATAAGATGAAAAACGGTGATTTACTTTCATCGAGTAATTTTTATTTAACTACAAATCGTATATATTTTGGACGATATAATTTGTTTATACATTTATCAAAATTAACAATGTACATTATTTTGTTTAAATTCTAATTAATTTTATTTAATTTATTTTATCGCGTTTGTAGTTAATATTACTATTCCGTCCTTTTATACGTATAAAAAAAAGCTATAATTATCAGAGTTATGCAATAGCGTAAGGAAACTCAATCTACTTAAATAACATTTAATTCATTTACAAAATTAGTTTCGTAAACAAGGAATAGATTCATTTTCAATTACAATTTTTAATTAAAACGTTATTTTTATTTTTGATTTAAAATTATTTTATACATAACTAATCACAAATAAGGTTTATTATACATATACAATAGATTCGAGTAAAATGGCAAAAAAAAAAAAAGATCAAACATCGATCACGTATTTGCTTCGTGACCAATGGTCAGTTTTATCTTGGATTACGCACAAGGTATACGTCATGTATTCCATTAGTTTTTCAATCACGAGGACTCCAACCCTCCGTAATGAGGACGAGTCCTTACTTTATTTCCCCAAGGTGAATTTTCGAGATGACCCGAGCAACGCGAAGAAAACTTCTTTGACACTGATAAAAAGCAGTCGGCGATCAATCGCTAATTTTACGAGCAAAATAACAAATTATTAACTTTTAAATGTATTATTTTATCTCTCGTAGGTTCTCAATTACGTAGATACAATACGATAATAAAAAAAAATATCAACGTCGATCGCTTCGAGCAAAAAACTAAAAGATACCGACGTTCTAAGGATAAAAATTAGAACGACATCGATGTACTTACGAGTTTTATTCGAGTACGAGTTCGTGACCAATCGCCTCGTATTGGTTCACCGACGTTAGTTCGTCAACAAAAAATAGCTAAATATCGTTTTTACCGCAAAATTATTTACATGGATCGAATGTACCGGTGCAACGAGATAATTTTGTCATTGAAATTCGTTATCCTCGTTATTTAACCTCGTTGTCGACAAAATTCCAAACTCCAAACTATGCCTAAGCCGCTCGGAAACGATACTCGGCGATAAGAAAGGAAAAAATAAGGTATCAAGGTATCGAGTAATGAGTGCACGTTCTAAAAATCATCGAATTACTTCCTTGGGTAACTTAGATGTGAGTTAGACGGCTAGTACAAGGGAAGCTGAAAAGTCCGTGACATTTTCGCCGTTCGAATAATATTATGGTCAACCGCTTGCGACGAGACGAGGCATAAATAATACCGAGCATTGGCTCTCCGCTGTATCCCGATGTTTATTTGAATTTCGAAGCCTTGGCCGGGTCAAGAAATTCTCGGAAAACGAGTCTCTGTTTCATAACCGATTTTCTTTGTTCTATAAGTCATCGCGCGAGGCACACGATTTACACGCGAGCGACAGTCGAGCTCGTTTCATCCGACGCTGGGAAAACCGGGGAAGCGATTCCGAAGTACATTAGAATTGTGGAAATTGGTATTACCGTGTAGGCGGTGTTGGTTTACTCGAGCGAAGAACAAGGACGCCGATACGACTCGGGGAAATTGAACGTACGTCTTTTTTTTTTTTAACGTGAATTTTTAATCGATCGCGGGACTGACACTTTCGATACACTGTATCCAACCACTATAAATTAAGGAACGACGCGTTGTTTCGTCTTATCGTTATTGCCCGAATAAAATTAATTTTTGCGGATTCTTTATTTTTATCGAACTAAACGTAATTAATTAGCATTTAAATTAGCGTTACGCTCGAGAGAGGGGAAAAAACTCGTTTATTCAAAGCGATGAACAATTTTTTTTAATGTTTTTAATTTTTTAAACGTTCAAAGCTGCGAGTATTTTTTTCTCTGTCTTTGAAACACCGTACGGAGCTTTCGTCATCCGCGTCAAATGTAGAATTTCGTAACGTTGAAAACGACGACGCGTATCGAAATAATCAGCGGCAAAAAGTCGCTAATGTGTTCATCCGTGTACGCGCGCATAAATACGGGCGACACCCGACAATTTCTTTATACGAACGCGCTTATTTAAAAGAAAGCAACTACTTTTTCGGTAACCGCGCAAGTAGGAATGTTAAGCGACGATAACGCGACGATACTCGAGACGCGAGTTATTGAAAACAGCTCGGTTTTGATTTTGAAAAATTCCTGCGTCGCTAGATTGTTTGAAAACTAGATACTACGGCGATTCCGAGTAGTGCTCAATGAATAGATAAGAATCGTTCGTAAGGCATTGAAAAATACTCTTTCGCAACGTAACGCGAGCTTTTAGGAAAAGCGATTAAAAATTACGAAAAAAAAAGGCGTAAAAGCGATTTCCGGTAATTCGACGCAAATCGCGTTTCATTTTAGGTATCGTGGAATTTACCTTCGAGCCGATACTTTAATAACGCGAAAGGAACTCGAGATCGTCGTCCATTTCTCTCGAGCGCGAGTCGCGCTATCTGAATTTACAGAGCCCAGGAATGTTATTATCTCGGCTCTTTAATCAACTAGACAACGATGAACAAACGGAAAAAAAAGTCACTCCGCGCGTCAAAGGTGGGCGCACTCGCGAATAATTGTGGCGCCGATTATTACGGATTAGAAAAAAGAAGAATAAGAATAGGAGGAGGTGGAGAAAGAGGTGGAGAAAGAGGTGGAGAAAGAGGAGGAGAAGAAGAAGAAGAAGAAGAAGAAGAAGAAGAAAGAAAAATCGTCGATCCGTTTTTCACGAGGGCTATAATCGAACGATCGGCCACTCGATAATCGACCCGATGGAAAATGAGCTTTGTTAACGTTACCGTGCAACGCATTCGGGACCGAATTAATGGTCGGTGCTCGATTCTCGAGGCGCAGTTCTCAAATAGTCCGTCTTTATCTCACTCGTACGCTTTATTATCGATCGAACAAAGACAGGATTAATCTTGACCTTAGGTTGGACGGCGAGTCGCGCTCGCGAGAGAAAACAGAGCGGACGAAAGAAGCGAGAAAGTTTCCAAGTTTTTTTAGAATTATTTTTTAATTAGTTTCGTGTAACGATCGTTCGAGTTGGAATACACGTAAAACGAAGCCGCGAATCGATCCGGTTGTATTTATGAAACGACGTTTATGCGGTGTTATATATATATATTTGCATTCGTAACGCGACGACGAGAGACTCGGGAAAATTTTGTGGTTATTGCTTCCACCATTTTTTCGCATTCGTTGCGTAAGTTACACGCAAAAATGGCGTACGTTTCGCGCAGTATCGCTTTCGATAAGTCTTTCGGTTGCTCTATTTACAATTTACTTTTGAGAATATATATTTTTTCCTTCGAGATCGCCGCTTTAGTTGCGAAGCGATATATATTTTTAAAAGCGATCGTAACCATTTTTACCGATTGGTTCGGAAGGAGCGATTTAAGGAAAATAATATTAATAAAGCGACGTGCGCTTTAATTTATAGGTCGCAAATTATTTGTTCTTTCGATTATCGCGGATCGATATTTATTAATAATACGTAAGTATAATCGTATGGATATACGTTCGCCGTGTCGAGCAATTAAGTTTATATTGAAAAAATAATCTATCGTAAACAATGGACGTATCGTTTTTTTAGACTGTATTTCTACGCTTACACAGATTTATAAAATAAACTTTGTAACGACTAATAAATTATTAAAAATTGAAACGTCTCGACTTATTATATTGCGCGCAAGTGGTATATTCGCATTATGCGAAGTAGTAATCGTAATTGATTTTAACGCTCCAATTTAGATTCAAAATCCGAGTTGGAATAAACGTAGTTTCGCGTTCGCTCGTAATCAAGGTAATTTTTTTTCTTCGTATAATAATTCCTGGGTTCGAATGATCGGTCGGATCGTATAATCGACCGATACTCCGATACAACGTAATTCTACGCAAGAATCTCAAAAAGTTAAAATGCCCGAAGGAAGAACTTATTTTTTCGTTGCGCTATTTTTTCGTAACGATGATAGAAAACGATTCATAATTTTACGTTGTACCGAGTACTAATTAACTATACATTCGAATCGAATCTTTGAATAAAACCCATTTTCCCCCTAATAAGAATCGACTCGTGCGTCGATGTTGAAAAGTTCCAAGCATTATCATAAATTAGGCGAGACTAACTCTCGTATTTCGAAACGAAATAAAATTACGATACGCACGAAAAACAAACGGTTTTCCGCGCTCCAAGTTCTCTCTCTCTCTCTCTCTCTCACTCTCTAAAAAAAAAAAGAAAAAACCTCCCGACTCGTTGGTTTAGCCAAAAGCACGCAACGAGACACGCGTTAGTTACCTCATGGATGTTGTAAGAGGCGCCTCAACGAAATTCCTCCTCGTCTTGCCAACATCAGCGACTACGTGCCTCGTTCGTCGTCTTTCTCTCCTCCTTCTCTCTCTCTCTCTCTCCTCCGGATTTTCCTTAATCAGCGACATCCGGCCCTCCCACGAACCGTCCGGCGGACGTCCCACGCACGACGACGACGACGACGACGACAACGACGACGACGAAGACGACGAATACACTCGGCTACGATCGTCCACGTAAGCCAAGAGTTTCCCTTTCGCGCGTCGTCCTTCCCAAGGTTACCGGGGGAAAGCGCGAATCACGGGTCACTGCTACGGCACTTTCCGCTGCGGGTGTATGGTGTGTGTGTGTGTGTATGTATGCGTAACGTGCGCGCGCACCTCCGCGGGAGATTCGAAAAGTCCGGGGCGTCGTCGTCGTCGCCGCCGCCGAGGAGACGACGCCGGGCGTCAACTGTCAAGGCACCACCTTACGTGGACACGACCGGCTGGCGGACGAGAACTGAGTAGGTAGTCCAGCCGCCAGCCGTTCGCCTGCCGGATAGCGGATTCCCCTCTTTCCCTCTCTCTTGGTTCAAGCTCGAGCTCCGTCTCGCTCGCACCCCCCCGGTGCGTTCCGCGAGCGACGGGGAAGTCCCCCAGATCCCCTCTTCGGAGTTGTACGCGTGCGCGCGCGAGTCCTTGTCTCTCCCTCCCTCACACACACTCACTCACTCACTCTCTCTCTCTCTCTTTCTTCGTGTCTTTCGAGGTCTCTCGAAAAAGGCGGAAGCTCTTCCACTCGTGTCGTTTTTCCTCAAAGCGCGCGGCGAAGCTTTCGCGGGACTTTTCCTCGGCGAGGTTCTCCACGTCGAGCTCCTATTCCCGGGCCCCGAGATCCGCGTGTATTATTTATCGAGAAAGTTGCCCCGGAGCTCGATTTTTCAACGACGTTTAATTTAACGACCTTCGTTCTCACGATCTCGCATCTTTATTACATTCTTTCTACGTGTACAACCAAATATTGGTAATATAAATTTTTTATCGCGCTGATTGCTCCGGTGCCGCGACCGGAGCCCGACTTAGACCAATTAAAAGCGCAAAGCATTTTTCTTGCTTTCGATACTACCGATCGCGGCGGAGTCGATAATGCGCTCGAGAGCGCGATCGTTTCTCTCTCTCTTTCTCTCTCTCTCTCTCTTTCTCTCTCTCTCTCTGTTCTCCTCCTCCTCCGCCACCTCCTCCGCCTCCTCCTCCATCTACTCCTCCACCTACTACCTCCCCCACCCCGCAATTAAACAAATCTTCTTCCATCGTAACGTTTCGATTGGAATGCGCGTTCGATAATAGAATATAAATCGCTATTTTCGTCGTTATTTCCACTCGCGATAAATCAAAAACCGCTTACCGTAAGCACACGATATCCAGGCCTACCACGGAGGCTTCGGTATTGCTCGAGCAGTGCGTCGGAGCTGCCTCGAAATAAGGATATATATATGGATATGTATATATATATATATATATATATATATATATAGAGAGAGAGAGAGAGAGAGAGAGAGAGAGAGAGAAAAAGACGGAGAACTCGTTCGTTTGATGTCCCGACTTACGATGCGCGATTATTACGTCCGAAACGCGTCGGAGGTCCATCGCTAACTGCCTGGAAAATGGGAAAACGCGAGCCGAGGTGGATGCTGGTAGTCGATCGAGACTCGCATAATGTAACATAATGTAACGTCATTACTAAGAATACTTATCTCTGTACTTTTAGGTTCAAGTACGGTTGAGAGAAAGGTGTACGAGTCTAAGAAGATTACTTACGTACATTCCAAGAATATACCTTGGCAATTGTAGCTGCTATGCGAATACGAAATATTGTCTATTATTTCATAATAGTGTTTCTCTTTTCAGTCGATCTCCTCACCCGTATTTACCTCGGTTAGAGATTTAAATTTCAGCTCTGCATTAGCGCTTGCATTCGAGAAAATATCTTCCACTATCTTTCTAAATATCGATTTTATTACCGAGATGTCTAAAGTTTATTTACACTGAATTCTCGCGCATCTTCGTTTCTCGATTACGTTGCCTTTCGTAAAACTACCTTCGATGCGCATTTTTTATCTTTTCGTATTAGTTCTTGATTGCATACTTACCTTCTTATTATTGGCCAATCGATGCCTACAAATTTTCGTATCGCCATCGTTTGAAATTTCTGGTATTATATTTTGAACGATGTGTTTTGTAATAAATCAGCCATTGAAATCATGTAAATGGACTTTGTACAATAATTCGAAATACAATATGGGTTTACTTCGCTTCATAAATATTTAGATATTTTATGAGAATTCACAGAAATTTAGTAAATTAACCAACGCGGTGTATTATGCAAAGTATTTCGTTCGGTTGAATCAAGTATTCGTTCCGATTTATTCGACGTTTTCAATAATATGGAGTCGATACGAGCGATGATTTCAAATATGTAACGAAGTTAGCCGTTGTTCAAAAGCAAAGTTTTAACTTTTAATTGGATAAATATTTATCGTTTGTTACGCATAAGTAACGTTATTGTACACACCGAGAAGAAAAACGCAAATTTTTTTTTTATCGCTTATTATAAAATATTCTTATTTCGTGTTCGTAAAATCCTTTTTTTTATTTCGTTAAATGATACCAGCGAATGTAATAATAAACGAAAATTACGCTTCTTTAAAAAAAATTTACTCAATTTTCATCGCATTTTTTAGAAAAAGAAATCTATGCTCTCGAGAAAAGTTACTTATTATTGTGATAAATAACTTCTCCTTATCTTAAAAGGATCTCTCAATTAAAATGATATTACCTTGCCATCAAAATAAAATTCGTTTCTCGATAAATTATGAATCGAGGACTTTTATTTTTATGAAATGCTCGTTTTTTATAGAAATAAAAATGAAACTTATTATCTCTGTAGAACAAAAGTTAATATTTCCATAATTAAATTAAGTATATAACTAGAATGATATAATATTTTTTTATCAAGGAAGCTTTTATCGTTATGATTGTATTTTTCTATGAATATTCCATTATAAAGTATTCGAATAATACAATCCATTTTTTTATATTGACCGACGGTTGAAGAAAAAAAATTTTCATGATTGGAATAGTAGCATAGAATAATAAGATTTTTCGCTTTTTTACCATACATTTTTCAAGATTCTAATAATTATATTTTAATATATACTTCATTTTTATACATACTTGAAATATTTTTAAGTTAAGTTCTTTTTTTTTTATAAATTTAATTTTAATAATTAATCGAGTAATTACTATTTTAAAATTCAAATTTACTAGTTTACTACGCGGAGCATTTTCTTTTTACATATTACATAAGAAATTTATAGAAATCGATAAGCTCGTACCATAGCAAAGTTAAATACGGAAAAAAATGTGAAAAAAGTCACTCTTTACAAGTATTATAACGATGAACAAAGAATATAAAGTACTACTTGATATTGTAGAACTTAAAAGTAAAACGTACACTCCGAGTAATTTGTTTATAAAAGAAAAGCGATTAGGAAAACTGTTCTAAAACATTGTATTTGCTATTTTTTCAATTTTATTTTAATGTTGTTACAAGCTTTTTCTTTTTCATGTAAATTTATATAACGTTCGCAGTTAGAATATTTAAATTGAACGAAAGATTCAAGATAAAGAAAATACATACAATTTTACTATATTTCAGTTGCATTAACAACTGTTTCAGTCAAAATATCGTCCTATAAATTACGATACTTCGATTTTATATAATATTCGGTATTCGTATAGAATTTATAAAAATAATTTTACGTTATAAATAAATGATTAAACACGCGTAATAAAATAGTTGATTATACATTTTTTGTTTTAATATGTATTTTCAGCGTAATACACCATTAATTGAATCGTTAAAAATTAACGTGAATTATAAATAGTTTAAACACTTGCGAATAAATTAGCAAATTCAATTAAGGAAAACGTAGATTTTAAATATAAATTCGATATTTTAGTTACATTATTCTACTTATTTATCCAAGATAACTATGAAGTTTAAAAGGTTGTTATAAAATTATCATAATCGTCGAGATTGCTGACATTTCGTGACGAAAGCTAATTTTTAGGTGAAAAAAATGATGATAATTCCTTTGAACAAAACTAAGTGGCAATAATATTCCCTAATCATCTCGAGATATGTTCCTAACGCTTATTGATACTAAATCAAAGCATTAGTACCATGTCATCGTTCCGATTGAACATCATCCGCTGTCACTTATCGAAAAGCTTTTATTTTTTGTGATAGAAGAATTTTTATATATCTTGTCGTGTAATTCCACTGCATCCTAACTTTCCATACGTGACTGTTAAGCGTTAATTCATACTATGGATGTTTAAAAATACCTTAACGATGATGATTGAACACAATTTGTAGAATACGCATACTTTATATATTATCGACTTTATCGATCGATTTTCAAGCTTAAATATTTGAAAAACCATCTTTTTTTTTTTTGTCAGAAACAAAAATAAAACCGAAATAAAGTTACTTCGAGTAATTATTTTATTTAAAACCCCGAAAGAATCACTTTTTCGATCGAGTCGTTCGATGCATCTATTTTTCAAATTCCAAATTAAAATTTAAAAGTTGAATCGTATTTTACGATTTTTATTCGGGAAATTGCGATACATCGCTGCACGTAATTACAAATAAATAATTCCACGTTGAAAATCTTGTTCTGGGATTCACGCGACAATATTTTCGCGATCGTTACAAAGTTCTAAAAATTTGTTTGAAATTTTCCAATAACATAAATTTTATCTAACAGCGTGATTAATCTTACCGTAATTGAAATGAAACGATAGCTTACATCGAAGCGTAGAAGGTTATGCGTATACGTAATATTGCAGTAACTGGTACATCGATGTATACATTCATGCTATAAAATTATCTGTACGACAATTTTTAGTGACTCAACGCCAGACTGGAAATTCACTTTAATCGAAGCAGTGAAATGCTTTTTCCGAGTAGCGCGACTCGTCCTACTATAAACGATAATTCAATCCACAGTAATCCCAAGGCAATTATTAATTTTTTATTCAAAAGCGTACTTGGCTCGTTCGCAAATTCAGCGGCTACCGAATCCCAGGGGGAAAAAAAGCAACGACTTATCGCAGTTGCGTTCTCGCAAACTTCCCTATCGTGTATCGCAGGTCGGATACGAGTCGCGATTCTACATAACGCATTAATGCCTCGTGAGATAGATCCTCGCGATCCCTCGTATCTTTCAGCTCACGCGCACGATATGCACGTGAAGCTCGCGTGAAAAATGGCTACTCACGTGTTCTTGTAAATAGGAGAGACGTAACTCGCGCCATCATTATAAAATCATCGAGTTTTCTGGTGAAAAGATCAGTGTTTACCGTTTTTGTTATACCAAGTTTTGAGAGAACCTTTACGTAAAGGTGCATCGAACTTAAGCGACGCGTGTTTGAAGTATTAAGTGACGCGGATTGAGTAAAATGTCACTCGAGAATTGACAGCTATCGCCTGAGACTCGAGTGGATATTCTTTACATTCTGTAACATTTGTTTTTTCTTATAAATAAAGTAAGAAAAATATTTACCTTCGAGAACTTTCTCGTGTGCGCATGAATTACTCAAGCAATTACATTTTTCGAATGGATGTGTTTAAATTTGATAAATGATAATGGCTTTTACGGTACCCGTAA
This sequence comes from Dolichoris vasculosae, assembly GCA_018907195.1. Classification (NCBI taxonomy): domain Eukaryota; kingdom Metazoa; phylum Arthropoda; class Insecta; order Hymenoptera; family Agaonidae; genus Dolichoris; species Dolichoris vasculosae. Next base: position 5,630,219 of record JACCHY010000015.1, read on the forward strand.
GAATAATGTACTCGATTGTAACGTAAAAGATTTAAAAATATATGTTACCTTGATCGAAAATGTTTGCGTATAAATTTCAAATATGAACTCGTATTTTCCTTTAAAGTTTCTTCTTAAAGTTGCGTTATATATAAACGACATCACAGTTATTGATTTCTCGGACTATTACAGAAACCGAGTAGTTTTCAATTTTATAACTGAAAGTACGAGTTGAATTTTAAGTATTGTTTACAAGTTTGACGTTTTATGCCATTTCGCGTTAGAATACGCGAATGTATAAAATTTTATATATTGCCTCTACGTCGATTAAATATTGTTTTTTTTTTTTACATAAAAGCCTTTTCAGAAATTACTTTTATTTTTAAATATAATATTAAACTTATTATACTGGTATTTTCCAATTAATTATTACGTAACAATAATATTTTTAATTACGCATTTAAAATAATAGTATACCCATTATTCAGCAATGTATTACACATTTTTTATATCGTATTAATTGCGAATAGGAATTTTATTTTAATTTAATTATTAATAAAGCTAGGTATATTTATATAAATAAATTAAATATTTTCTATGTATAGCTTATGTACCATAATCATTCTATCTTGTGACTAAGAATTCCAACCTTCTTTTCTTTTTTTATTTGCGTCCTTGATATGGTGATGAGCGATTATATGATAATAGTTGCGTAATGAAAATTACGTTTGATCAATTCTAGAGCCAGTTTGTTCGTCTTAATAATATTTTATTGCTTCAATGAGGCATTTTTTGTGTGTATCATATGAAAATTGTCTTACTAAAAAATTACATTACAACGATTCAACTTGGGTGATATTCCGAATTAAATCTAAAAATATATTTTGACGATAAATTAAATTACAAAGAAGTAGGACTGTACGATGATTATAATTTGGTAAATATATCGCGATCGTAATTGGGGCATACGATTAAAAAATACGTAATCGTACGTTGAAAGTTCGTAAAATATCGATGGAAAAAACGAAGAAAATATAAATATATTTGTTAACGCAAATATTTTTAAATAATTTTTCAACCGATTATTTGTTTTTCAATCGCTATAATTATTAAACGATTAAAATACTAATGTATATACGAGAAGATCGTAAGAATGAAAATATTATTCGGGTTTATACGCGGAGACGCGAACGAACGAAAATTTTTATACGGATAATTTAAAAGATATCTAACGGGTAGTGGTCTAGATTAAAATTCAAAAAGTTACGACCAAAAAGCAATCATTCGATAAATCGATCATTAAACTTATTCGAGTAGAAAAAATTCATCGCAAGTAAAAAAAGGAATACTTATTCGGATCCGTCGAATAAAAGTACACACTAGTAAAGTAGTAACAGATAAAGGAAGTCAGACCTTTTAAATTTCAATGAATATCCATTATTCAAAATTTCATAGAATTTTTCAGAAAACGACCGATCCTTAAACGCGATCTTTGAAACGATGACATTATTCAGGAACATTGTATCCCGTTAAAAAGTCGTCGACTAGTCGGTGCTCGTGTCGTTTGACGCTAAACGATAGGGACGTGGTCTTGGCCCCTTGTCATCCGGTATTGTATCAGGGCCGTGCCTATGGAACCCGCAGTTTCGTAAGCGTTTCGCAGAGGGCGTCTATCGAATCGTCGTTAAATTTATCGTTTTAGTAACTGTGACATCTGCGCTAAACTCGGCACAGTCGGTAATTACGATGTCGGTTTTACGATCCTTAATCATTCGATCAAGTTGAATCCGCGAGTTGGTATCGTCGATGTTTTCTCGTATCAATGTCTCAGCAAATTCATACCGTTGAATCATTCGTTGCGAGTTCCCTATGAGTTTATCAAGAACCTCCGTTCGTTGTTTATTACGCAGCAATAATTTTATTACGGTACACGTCCTTGATTTACCGTTCCGAATTTAACAGCTGTTCATTGGTGTCGTTACACGCGTTAGAATCAAATTAACGACGAGTCCTGGTTCGCTTTCGAGAATCGTACGATCGGTTTGTAGATTGTCCGTGGATACGCGGCAGACATTTGATTAAAACGTTGATACGCGTTAGTAAGCGAACGATGCGCGAATTTGGGGACGAGCCTCGAGTTAAAAATTTGAAGGGAATCTGCAGATTTCTACAGAGTTTGGATCGTTCGCCATTGATCGGTTCGTCTCAATTTCTGTACGTCCGATCAGAATCCGAGGTTGTTCGTGAAACAAGACGATACATCTATCGATTCGAATTATCGAACCTAATCGGATGATTGGTACACATCGATGGTATGGGTTTTTATCCAAGGCTTACTTCCTACAGTCTTTGACATACTAAATAAACGACGATCCGTAATATCGCGAATGGATCACGATTCCTCGATACGAACATTCGTATCTTACAATTAGTCGCTCTATAACTGGCGTAAACACCGTTGACATAGATTTCATAGACGATTTCATCTCGGGTGAATTAATCGAATGTACCTAAATCTTCGAAAGTATCGTCCCCGATCTCTTTTGCGTATACGATTCTTACTTTGCTTCCACGCTCGGTAATTACGATCGGATGCACAGTTGTGATACCTTCGACACGATTTCCAATATTTACCACACGACGCGAGTCAATAAGTCGAAAACCAACGATTTCTGCAAGCCACGAACTTTGCTTCGATCAACGCGATCACCTTCCCTCAACGAACGTCGAAAGGAAACCAAAGTGTTTCTACCGTTCGGGAAATCATTTTCTAATTACATCGACGTGCAAAATTTTCAAAGGGTTCTCTTCGTAAACGAAAAGAACGCGTTACGTACGTTTTAGGCGATAACCCCGGTGACCTTTTCCAGAGTCATTTTCTTCGCGTACCTGCGTTCGACCAGAGAGAAAACCAAGTTCTCGAGAACCAAGTTTGCGAGTCTTTGATTTAAAAGCGAGACTACTTCTGGAGGAGACGAACAAACTGCGGATTCGCGATAAATGGGTCAAATCTAATCGCGCTTTTGGAGTCGGCGATCCGCTTCTTTTTAAGGATACGCTATTATCCACCGCGAAACCGTCGCTCGTTCGTCCAGGCACCGATGACCTTACAAGGATCGTCATTATTCGAATCGCCGTTTCGAAGCTCGGATTGCGAAAATACGCGATACGGTCGACGTTTTCCGAGGTGAGGTAAGCGCGTGTAAAAATGGCACTAGTTATCGATACGTTGAAAATAAGGATTATTTAATAGCGCGACAAAAGAATATCGAACGCGGTTTAATTATGAACCAAAAGGAAAGAGATTTAACGATCGCGAGAACCACGACCTCGATCGTTTCTTGCGTAATACGTTTCCATTATCCGATATCAACGTTTCAGCCGCGACGTTATAAAACTTTATCCATTTTACGAGTATGCCATCGATATCGGACGCACTCGATCCATCCTTAACGCTTTCCTTAAAACGACGAAGAAAGGCATTTTCGATGGAAGACACGATGATCCCCTTCCCTTCTATCCGAACCGAGTCTTTCTCGGATCGCACGTCTCGCTCTCGAAATATCGCAGACGCTTTAAAACGGTCCCGCGGCCGACGCCGGCGTCGCGGCGCGTCCACAGAAAATAGAAGTAGCGAGTCTGCGAGAAAATAGAGGTCGAGCGTCGCGCCGCCAGTGGTATCCTCAGCGAATTTGATACAGAAGGAGGAGAGTGTGCGAGTCTCTTTCTATCTCCCTTTAACCATCTCCCTCTTTAGCTCTCTAGGGCCGAGTTTCCGCGAGTGCTCGTAGGGCAAGAGGCGATCTATTTTCAGCGAGGCTCGGTCGCGTCGTCCGGCTATTCTTCGGATTCTGCCTTCTCCCTTTTTATCCGTTTTGCGAGCTTGTGCGCAGGTGCGGAAGTTCCCGAGCGAGAGGGGAAGTTTTATTTACGCGGGCCGATCAGTTTTTTCCGATCGTAACCTTCGATGAAAAGCGAGAGATCGACTTTTTTTTCGTTATTTTGGACGGGAAATTTGCAGTGTCCGATGCACTTCATCGTTCGAAATAATATAAACGCTAAAATAATCGATCGAGTGCGTTGGTTTGGATTTGATTTATTTCGATCGAGCGCGGATTTTATTTACGTTGATACACGAGCAACGCGCGATAAGAGATGTTCGATCGGAACGTGGCATCCTTTTAACGACTCGTTAAGCGTCGAATTAAAAATTTAAAATCCAAGCTTTAACGTCGCAAAAAAGTTTAATTGAAAAATTATGAACAGCGACGATCGAAAAAATACGGGTACAGCTTCCGCGAGTCTCGTAAATTATAAACTCTTGATTCGATTCGGTAACGTAATTACTTAAAATAAAATAAAATTATTTTCAACGATCGTACGATGCATCAGGTTTATTTTTAGTTAACTTTATTAAATGCGCGTGTTTGTATAATTGCATCGGATACAAAGAACATGATACGCTCCCGTCAATTATTTTACATCTTACGCATTCGCATCCAAGAATATTTTTTCTATCCTAAATTTAAAGTATTACGAACGCGGAGCCAAAGTATTACATTGGTTGTTATTATTTTTACGTCGTTTATTTTTACTCGTACACGGTGAACTTTGTTCGTTCGAGAACGCAGAAAAAACATAAATTATTAAAAAAATCTTTATTTAACATCAGTCCGGATAAAGATAATCTAATTTTTGCCTCGAATTCGATCTCGAAGGAAGACGAGGCAAATTGAACGTTTACACGATTCGAAATTAAAAACCGCCAAGCTGAACCGATATTCAAATGATTCTTTGTCCGAAGGTTGATCGATCTTAATTTCTTATTTGAATTTGATGTTCAGGCTCCGTGTAATAAGAACCTTTCATTAAAAATATGTACGCGAATAGATGCAAACCGTATTCTCAAGTTTCCCTCGGGACGCAAGATGAATAAGAACCGCCGTGAAAAGATCCGTTATCGAAACAACATCGCTCCCACAATCCGACTGGAACATCATCGAGCGAATCCAGCGGTTCGTTAAAAATCCTCGCATCCGCGGTTAAAAATATCTCCTCGGAAAGTCGAAATCCACGACGAAAGTCGTGCGTATACGCGTAAGGTACTTCCGGCGCAGCATCGCGGCCCTTATCGTGACGACCCGGAGGGGAATCCCCGCGTGCCGGACTCATTAAAACGAGGCGCGTCATGGCCCAGTCTACCCCGGCATATCCTGCCCGAGTGAATGCGGGGGCGGTACCTCTCTCTCTCTCTCTCTCTCTCTCTCTCTCTCTTGGTCTCTTGGTCTCGCGCACACTTCCTTCCTCTGGTGTGGCGGGGGCCGTCCCTCCGATAGCGCGCATTCATTCATAAAACCCAGAGTGGGTTCTCCCTCTCTTCCTCCCTCCCCCTCCCATCACTATCTCTCTCTCGCTCTCTTTCTCTCGTTCTTAGAGGGTACACGCGGACGCCGGAGGAGAGTTCGACGCGCCCGTGGCTTTCGGAACGATCCTACGGGATTATATTGGATTAGGCGGAGGATGCGGGATGGGAGCTGATAAAGCCTTGCGCTCGTTTGTGTTTATTCGTCGAGATGAACGTCGAGATGCTTCGCGAGCGCGTCGGAAAGGTGATTCGAGGCGAGCCGATGAGCTGTTATGTAGTTCACGGGGACCGAATCTTCGATGTACCGGAGCTTCGGACTCGTTACTTTGGCTCGAATTCGAGATTTCGTCGGGCAGTGAATCACTTACACTTGACCCTAGGCTCGAGACAATGAGTAGCCGTCCCCTGTAAATCTATGAATACATTTGAATACTTAGTTCTTAATAACCCTTTTACGGAGCGTGAAACGTATACACTGGGAAAAGGCGTATTCGGAATATCTCGCTGGAACGACACGTGATTACTACACGATTATCACGTGTAAATTATTGGAGGTACGATCGCGCGATAATTCGTTCCATCGGAGATCTCGAACGAGAACATCGGCGCTAGTAAACTCTTAAAAGGAGTTTTCGTATCGTTACGTCCACTCGTGGATGTTCGAGTAACAGCCAACACAACGATGACTCGCGAGTAACGATATTAGAAATTTCATGGTGCAAAGACGAAAAAAAAAAAACGATGAGAAACGATATTCTTGGGAACCTGCAAGTCTTATTGGATAAAACTTAATTTTGTTCATCATCGAGATAAAAAAACGTGTACGATGCGTAAGGTTACTCTTGAAAGACCGTTTAATAAAAGTAATTGCGCTCGTTGTTCGCGCGGTGTTAAAATTCGTTACATCGTCCAAGAGTCCAAATTGACGATAACACAGAAATAATTTAAGCTGCCTTTTATATTATATGGAGAGCTTTTACGTACGCCATTATTTCTCCTCGCACTTCCGAGCCCAACGACACACCGTCAACCTGTTATTACAGTCCGAGTCCGTTTCCTCCTCCACCGAATCATTAACCTCGAGATTGCGCGCGGAAAAAACGTCGAATTTCAGAAGCTCTCCGCGTTAGTGGAATAAGCGTATCGCGTGCGGCGCCCAAATGGATTTTCAATTAGTCCGAGAGAAGAACGAACCGCGGAGTGAAATTGTTTGTACAGCGCGTACGTAAGACTCGAGTAACGGTCCGAGGTTCCGACGTTGGGTTCGAGTACTTACACGTACGCGAGTACCTCGGCGAGACTAATGCGTTTTATGCAGGCAAGCGCGTAAAATTCCGTTCCCTGAGTGAGACTATCGTTCTCGCGATACGAATTTGTCGGATCCCGTCGGTATTTGCGTCTTCGTGATCGCGTTAACAAATTTTAAATGCTGATATACGTCCGGGTTCGAGACTCGGTCACTATGCCAGAATTTCGACTCTCGCGAAGTCTTTAAACTTTCGTGGCCGAGTGGGATGGATAAGTTCGTGGTGTTGGTGCACGAACGAAGGCAAATCCGTTACTCGTTTTTGTTCTTTGTAAGCGGCGTCTAATTTTCAACGGTCTTCCAAGTTACGTAAGAATTTACAAAACGAACGAAAATCGAAATGGACTCGTTCCCGCGGTATCGAGTACAAATTTTGATCGTAGGTATCCGACGACTGATAAAGATTTTGATATTTTGTAGAACGCGTGCGATCGAGTTACGTTTACTATCGTTTTCTTTACCGCGAGTTAAAGGTAGGTATTATTAGGTACATTTTTAACCTTGTTTCACGATAATACGTCCAATGGTTTTCTATTTATACCTTAAAAAGTATTTTGGAAATCCGATTACGATTTGTTTTCTCGTCGTTTTTATAAGTGCATTTAGACTTAAAAATTTGTAATGTTCACCGAAACAAATGATATTAGGAAATAAAACGTATTAAGCAAGAAAATCGTATGGTATACTATAAATAACATTTTTTAATGGATTTTTGTATTATTTTCTATCGCGTATTAGCTTTTTATACGCGTAAAATATTTTTCATTATTAATCTATGTGCTTAGTCATACTGGATTCGTATTCTTTAGGAATATAATATAGTAAATGTTCTTGGAGAATAAAAGATATTTACGAAACTCGTAGTTATATTAGCAGGAAAATTTTAAAACAACAACAACAACAACAAAGTATTAATTATTCCTTATTTTTATCTAATCGCCGGATCAAAATTAAAGCACAGGAAATGAAAATTACTTTAGTCACATAATATAAGTGGATATTATTCGTATGTACATATTTTTAAATTACACCACACTTGCCTATGCAATATGTAATTCGATATATACCAAATGATAAAAACTCAAGATTCACACGCTGAGTATAATGGAAAGACCAATTTAAATGTTTTACAAAAGCTTTCCTTTTCTTTATTATAGTACCTAAAAGAATATCTCGAATAGACACACTAAAATTCTTTCCGAGATAAAAATCAAGTTACTATACTCATTCATAACGTTAATTTCATGCAGCGATTTAGAGAACAAACGGAAGCGAAAGAGTCGGACGGTAAACTCACAAAAGTAAAAGATGGCACGGGAAGGAATTCGATCCTCGAAACGAATAATTGACAATAATAATTTTTGCATTCGAATGGAACAATAAGCTTTATCGGTTAAGTTCGCTCCTCCATAGTTCGAAGCGAAGGTTTGGACGAAACGTTGTCGAACGTTCGATCAAAAACAAATAAAGGCTTCAATTCCCCGAGCTTAGCCAGGAATCGGAAAACCGTTGAGTACCGTTGATCGGACGATCCCCGGAAAGATAGGCGACGTCGCACGTACCGATTACCCGGCCATTCGTATTCCACCGACGAACAACCTCGCAAGCTACGTCATCGGACGAGCAACCGAATCATAATTCAGAGGCGCGAGGACGAAGTGCGAAGCGTCGAGTACACCTCGGATCGAAGTCCAGCTGCGCGTTCGATCGACGGGCTTGATTACACCGGGGATGCACAAGAGGCAGGCAAGGACGCGATATAAAGAAAGAGGAAAGTAGCTCGGGCAAAGTGTGAAGTACCTCCGTACCTCCGGAAGACGCGATAAAGAAGGTTCGCTTCTGCCGTCGGCGTTTGGTTTTGTCGGCGTATCTAGTCACCCGCGGGTCTCATGAATACTAATTGAAAAGATAATTAAAGAAGCTCGAGCTCGTGTGCGTGCGGGAGAAAACGTGACCCGGGTCAGCGACTGGGAGCTCCATCGACGGCATGCAGATTCGAGTGTCCTCCCCTCCATCCCTCCCTCCCTCCTCCCTGTAAGTGGCGCTTACAAGGTGTGCCTAGACGAGGAGCCAAGTGCCGTCGATGGGGAGGATGTCGATAAGATACCTTGGTGGCTTTCGAGAGGGCGACTCCTCCGGGCTTGAAAATTTATGGCATTCTACTTTCGGCCGGTTTTCAAAGTGGACGCGCCGCCAAAGTCGTTGTCGCGGTCTTTGGGAAATTCGCGTGAAACGAGGTTGCGACACTTTTAGCGGATCCTCGGGAAGAATTTTCAAGCGTTGACGGGACCTATTTTTAGCTCTCGAGCCGCGTTGTTGTTATTATTACACGTTGATTTTTCCTTCTTTTTTTTTTTTCCTCGTTCGCCGAGTCGTTACCGCGGGGACGGCGAGTGTTTACTGCATCGCGAGTTGAATGAAGCCTTTTGAATTTGAAAGGTGCAGGGGCTCTTCGAAACGTCTACCGTCGCCAATGTTTAACTTGAATTTTTAAACGATGCGGAAATTGTTAAAACGTTGCACTTTATTCCTTTCCTTTATTTATCGACGGCGTATCGGTATAATTATAGCGTGTCGAAATCACGAATTAAATTCAGCCAGATGTACGGAAAATATGAATAAACGAAAAGTGGCTTCGCTTACGTTCAAATACAAAGTAATAGCTCGAGCTTGTCCAAGAGGAATTAGTCTTTGAATATCGGCAACGTTTCGAACTCTTGAATGAAAATTAACCGTTCGATTTGGACAAAAAAAAAAAAACAAAAAAAAAAAACGAATTATCGGAATATCCTCAATTTATTCGTTTCGTATCGAATGATCGTAATCCAGTCGTTTTGACGCTAAGAATGTTACGTTACTCGAATAAATATGCGAATTTTTAATCGCGATAATTATTCGTTTATATAAGCATAGGAATAAATTTAATCGTAGATTCGAAAACGTGTATATTTATTTATAATGAAAATCATTTATCTGTATATAAATATAAATTTAAGCATTTTATCATCCTCGACTATCCAAAAGTAGCGTAAAAATGTGTCATAAAAAATTTATCAATTTTCCCGAGCTGGGACATGAGAATGTAGAGAGGAAATGTCGAGAAGGAGAGAGACAGATAGAGAGAGAACTTCTGGCTCACTGGCTTCTCTCCTCTTGCCCTCCCACTTCCTCACGCGAGCTTGTTTCTTTCTTCCTCTCTCTCTCTCTCTTTCTCTCAGTTTCCGAGTGTGGAATGTGACCCTGGAGAGAGAAAGAGAGATCCTCGCGAACAAGCAAGCGCACTTGAACATTGCACTCGCCGCGTAAATACTTTGTTTCATTACCTACTACGCCAGACTTCCTCCAAGCCATTGTTTTAAGCTATTCCTTTTCGGGTAAAATAACGAGCTTCTTGCTCTGGATTGCGTAATAAATGGAATAAAAATCGCGTAGGTTAGATGTGCTTAGTTCGGTGTTTCTTGGGAATATTTAATTCAAACGGATTTCTTGTGTTCCGAGAGTTGGGATTCGAAAGTAATTTTTATGAACGTGGAATAATGTGGAATAATGTGGAATATGGACGAATGTTGAACGACAATTAGAATTTGACTTGGACAACGAGATGGAAACGCGAATAATATAATTTAATTGAATCGTACGTGACTTGAAACGATTTTTTCACTTAACAACGTAAAAAATGCTTATTATCGTGTAATGCTATTTTTTATCTCATAATACCATAATATATTTTAATTAATGCTTTAAAATAGAGTAAGTTAAAAGATAAAATTAAAATGATAATTTATTTTATGTAAGATGAATTTAATATCCATTCTAATATAATTCATTATGTAAACTCATATAGAATTATTTGAATATATTAATATTTACTTAACTGGTTGCGAGACGATAGTTGCAGCAATTTATTATTTTCAAAGCAAGATAAACAAAATAGTAGCGTCGTTTCTAATGTAACAAGATGTATCACTACACTTTTTTATATTTTAAAATCTTTAACGGCCAACGATAAATTTTGTAAATCCATCGATACATCGATTAGGCGTTGATTACAACGTACTTATTATAAAATCGAAACACAATGTAAGGTTGTCGCGAATCAAAAGAAAAAAAAAGGCCAAACAAACGCCGATGATTTATCCGAACGAAACATCTTATTTTCACCTCGATGATAAAAAATTTATATTTCTCGGAATGAACGATATTACCGTGGGTCGAATCGACCTCGCCACATCCGATTACCCGTAATGAAGTTGGCGCGAGTTCGCTCGAAAAAGAAACAGTCGATCGTTCGATCACTCCTCGGTTTCGCGCTAATTTAACGATTTAACGAAGGATCGCGTAAAACTCTCGTCGCGGAAGCACCGCGAGATTCCAACTCGAAAACAAAGTTAATAAAAGAAGCTCTCGGGAAAAGGCTTAAATAATCATCGCTCGCGAGAGAAACGAACCAACGGACGCACGAACGAACGAATCCAGCAGCCCCGTTCCATTGCGATAGCGCACAATGCGGTATCTTGACGCCACGGCATCCTCCGTAATTTCCGCGAGGACTGAAAGGAGGAAGAAGGAGGAAGAAGGAGAATAAAAAACATCGGCCGGAGAGGAGAAGCTCGCGATTAGGATCCGTGGCACGGGCGAAAGAGCGAGTCTGGTCGGCATCTCCTTCCATGGGCCGCAGCCAACCCGTCCAATTGACGACTTCCTACGACTTCCGGTTCGCGCTCGAGGAAGCTGAATGCCTCCTCTTTCCCCTCCCCGCCGTATTTTTTCTGTCGGAAGTCAGTCGAGCTCGGTCAACGCGCCGATGACGCGAGCGGCTTCCACTTCTCCTCTCGCTCGGCGTATTATTATGCACGAATACTCCTCGCGTAACTGACGTAATATTCTTTCGAGACGTCCCAAGATGGAAGCACCCGCTGATCTAGCGGCTCTCGTCACCGTGCTTTTTAAATGCAGAGCTCCTCCCCCGAACGACCGAACGAACGCACGAACGAACAACGAGCGACGGATTTGGATGTTTGGATATTTTGACTCACTCGCACCGGGCGTCGATCGTTCCAAATATCGCCTCGCGATTTACGATTTCTCGGATCTAGCGACGTCTTTCGCCCAACATTCGGTCTGAGATCGATCGTCGAGCGAAGATATTTAAAGCGACGCTTCACCGATGCAGCGAGCGGATCTTTCGGTAAACGGATCGTCGCTTTTCGGTGGATTAAAAAGTGTAGCCGAAGAGAAAGAGAGAAGAAACGGACAAAGGATCTCGGGATCTCGGGAGGGCGACAAAGGACAACGTCGTCGTCGTCGTCGTCGTCGAGAAAACTGCCCACGATCGAGGCGAGGTCCGCACGTGCGTCCAAGGAAAAGAGGCCAACGTCCAGGGCTGCCGGAGGCCCTCGAGTGCAAATTCGCAGACGTCTGCCGTCCTCCTTTCGCCGGAGATTTTTGGGCCTGAACGTGGCTACGATCGATCCGCCGATGGCCCTTGAAACACGCCTTTCTTTCGCGCTGCTCTCGAGGTCGAGAACGTTGGTTCGTCCTTTTCCGATCCGAGATTTTTGACTCCAACTCCCGACGATCGATGAAATTTGCGAGAGGATCTATTTTCCACTTTGGAGACTTTTCTTTCACCGTCCGTTCGCATGGCTTCGGTTCTAAACGAACTTTTATTATTTCTTTTTTTATTTCTTTGGGATTAAAATTCATTTATGAACTCGAATGCGCAGTTTCGAGATGAGCGCTGATAACGCGAAATGTTCGAGCGTGAAAAACGCTCCTCGTTATATTGCTTTATATTGTTCGGCTCGGAACAACGAATTTAAATTTCATTCTATAAATATGGTATCTTTGATGTAAGCGAAATAAAATATTATTATTATTACTTAACTAATAATACCGTGACGCTGGGAATTTTGCGTATCTATATTTACAGGCTTCGTATACGAGTGGATATTTTAATACTGGTTTTCGTTCGTAATTAAATAATTTATGTAATAAGTTAAAAAATTCAATTTTTCAATTCAATCTTCTTAATTAATCCAAAATTTACAACCGATGCAACGGTATAAATTAATTAGCTGTTCGATCGGGTCTTTACGTTACAAATTTGTTGATACGAGAGGATACGATCGAAAACTTGATTATCCACCAACGCGATATCCCGATTTTACATAATTCGCGTTTCGCTACTTTGCAACCTTTGAAATTATTCGTTTGCCTCGAATAATCAAATACGGCGTTAAGAAAAATTTGACGTTTCCTTTACCTACGAAGCGATACCTTTTAACAAAGTCGTAAGACGCGTGAAACGATTTTTTCGATGTTCTATTATAAGTAATTGTACGATTCGTTCATTTTTCATAAACGCTCGCAGAAAGAAAACTCATCGATGTTTATCGGTCCGAATTGTTATTCGCTGTGACAAATTTATTTGCATACAAAGAGAGACACAGTCACCCTTTGTCCCGATTCTCTGGTTACAAGTAGTTCGTTCGAAGAATGACATATTTTTGCTCATTTTTACTTTTTACAGTCTCGGGAGTTTCGAGGGAGTTGCTGTAATGCGACTTTAGAGGCGGTGCAGAACAGTTCATTGCCTTTTTATCGAACCATTGCGGATACCGAATATTAGGTCTAGACCGTGTTAACGATGATATCGCAGTCACGAACCGTAAGTGCAAGAGAATAAATTTGAATGTTTATTCGCGAGAGAGAATTATTAATTGCAACTTCAATTTTCTATTATTATAAGCTTTCTTGACCAGGATAATTCAGATTTAAATAACTAGGTCTAAAGGTAAGGCCTAATTTAGATTCGAGTAGTTTCCACGAGGAGAATAAGATGAAACGAAATTAAATATTTGCGTTTGTCGATGCTATAAAAAAAATAGAATTAGATTAAATAAATTTTTCTCGCGAATAATTAATACTTGTACGTGTATTATTAGTTCCTTTGTTAAATTATTAAAAAAATACTACCGAATGCATCGAACGCAATCTTAAATAAAAAGTAATCGAATCTGAAAATAAATATATAAATTTTTGAAATGCAATAAAATATTATTATCGACGTACCTCTGGTTGCTACTTCCGAATATTATTATTTCGATCGTCTTGATTTGATTCACGAGTTATTTTTCTCTCGATACATCGTAGAATATCTATTTATTTTTACGTCTTAATATCCAATTGTTATTTTTATAGCGTAACCGTTAATCGTAAAAGGTAAAAATGTACGGTACTGTTTTATCTTCGCAGCATCGCAGCATCGCAGCATCGCAGCATCGCAGCATCGCAGCATCGCAGCATCGCATCATCGATAACTCAATCGAGTAGCAAGTTAAAATTTACTACAAATAACTTTTAAATACAGTTCCCTCTTAGACAATCGTCAAATTAAATACGAGGACGGCATCCCACCTTCCCCGATCGTAAACAATCCCGCGAGTCGGAGACAATAAAATCCATCCCATCGCAGAGTAGTACCTCTTTCACCTTTTTTTTCACCTCTTTCGAATCCGAGTCGCGGTCTCAGGAACCCGATGAGAAAGCGAGACGGGAGAAACACTCTCGGATCACGCTTACGTGCGTGTGCCGAGGTCGTAAGGTCAGCTGCCACGGTATTGTTCATCGGAGGCGCGCGACCGACTGAGCGCTTAGTTTCCTCGAGGGGATGTTGTCGATGCGGCAACCCTCGCCCCACCAAACGGCTTTCTCTTTTCTCTTCCCCGCGAAAAACGTTGGCTTTTGTGCGAAAGTAAACGAGACTTGGACGATGCATGAGAAAATGCTTTGTTTGATTTTGAATTTTTAGCGGTTCCGTGCGATGCTTACAACCGAGGATCCACGAGTTTGATCTAATTCCTTTGTACTATCGGGTTCGTTATTTAGAATAGATATATACAACTCCGTTCGGAGTTGAGCATAAAAGTTGAAAAACTTGTTCTTTTCATGTAATAAATTTGTACTCCGGTTTCTTCGTTACGCGAATTGTGAAATTTTGCTTGCGATATGACTTACCTTGTACAAAATTAAAAAAGGAAAAAAACAAAAAAATCTCGAGAGAGAGAGAGAAATCGTTGATTTATATGTGTATATATGTACATACACACACGCGTACACATACGCGTACACGCACGCATACATATATCAGAAGAGAATTTTCAATTTATCATTTTTAATACGACAACTATAGTTAATAAGAATTTCAGTTTATAGAAAGTATTTGCAAGCTTAAAAAGATAATTTTTTATTAACCTTTATTAAGCGGACAATCGATCGCATTTCGTTTAAATTATGTGTAAATTTTTACATATTTGCCGCTGACAAACTTTTATTTCAGGAGAGCAGTAGACGATAGAACATAACTTACAAAATTATGTTCATTCCACCATATTAACATTTTCATTGCGCATAAAAATTCAAATTTTAAGCCTTAGCTTTTCGCACACTGGTTTAATATAAACCGGTTACATACTTAACAATATATTCAGTAGTTCAATTTTTAAATACTGACGCAATCTTAAAACATTCGTTCGTTATGTACAACATTATTGCAATAACTTTACTTCATACTTTTTATTATAATATCAAAATATTAAGTTCGGTTATGTTGTATTTTTATAAAAATTATTAGTATTAGTATAAGTTTAAAATATCTGTACTGTTTTTTATAATTATTATTTATCGTTACGATAATAATCTTAAAATATACACGAAGAAAATTTTACCGTATTTTTATCTAAACAAAGTAAAATCGTATACCAGCGTAAATATATGTAAAAAGGTTAAAAATTTTTATAACGAAAAAACTTGGCTAAAAATTTATACAATCGGAAAATTTTAAATAATAATTCATAAAAATCTTGAATATGTATTTCGGTTATATAAATTGAGTATAAAAAAATGTTTCTAATTCTATAAAATACAATGTTATTGATTATTACCATTATTATTTTAAAGTACGGCTATTATATCGTTTAATTTTTTATTATTATTAATATTGTCTTTTTACTTTATCATTGCGTAATGTACAATATTGAACTCAAAGTCATGAAATTTTATATTTCTTCTGTTCCGTCGAGCGAATCGAACTCTATTTAGTTATGTTTATTGAATTGTAACATTATAATTTGTATTTAGAAATAACCAGACGTTCCGAGGAAAAAATGATACCAAAAATGTTGAAGAATAATAAGAATTTAAAACGGATAGTTAAGTATAAATAACATAAATTGGACCAATGATCGATTTATCATCGCTTGATAGAATAGGATCGAAACTAATGAAACATCGTTACCAGATTTTAAGGATAACTACGAGTTAAACTACGAGACATCGAGACGAATGTTTACGATTGATTACATTGAATCGGAGAAAAGAACTCCAATCTTAAACTTATATATTAAGATATTTCTCGAATACATGTTAATTACTCGTGAAATTATAGTTGTAAGAAACAGAAGTAAGTTATACGGATTATTTTCAAGCGGATAATGGATGATTTAATAAGATGTAAAAATGAATTAATACCAACTTATGCAACTTCGTAAAAAAAAGGCTTATGATATGAAATGACTCGTAAGACGATTCGAGAATTTAACGCGTATCAGTGTGGCAGACACGTAAGAAAGAAACATTTGCTCTTCGTCATTTATCAACGATGCCAACACCTTTAAAGTTCTGTAAACTAAGTACAGCTTTGTTAAAGCGTTCAAGATCGTCCTACTTTGAACGTTGAGTAACTTTTCTCGAGTTACTACAGGATTCAGTTCGTTAATCCCTGCATTACATTGAAACACATACGATTCGAATTTTGGAAAGCGTGTCAGAGAAAATGTTTTGAAATAGTTCTCTTCGAGTAAGAAATACAGCGAAAAATGAAAATTTTAAAGAGCAACTCGGTAAAAAAATTGTTATTGATTTATAGGACTTTACTCAATTTTTTACCGTAAATTTATTTCCAAACTTTAATTCGATGTAAAGAAATTCAAACGAACACCGAGTCTATGTTTCCAATCTTTATGCAATGTAAAGTTAGAGAACAATAGACAAGTTTATCACGAGATTCGTTTCAAAATGATGTTCAAATATAAAATGCCCGAACGTATTACTTACGATAATTCTGGTTGATTATCGGTAGAAAAAAGATAAAGCAAAAGTCAAAGGTACGGAGAAAAGTAAAATATAAAATAAATTGGACTGCGAGACAGAAAAAATAATTAAAGAGAAAAGGTACGTAGAAAAATGATAAAGGACACGGAAAGATGAGAATACGATACAAAAGAAAGTACTATGAAGAAGTTAGACAAAGACAAAAAATACAGAAAAAAGTTAAGTTAGGAAGAAAAGGCTCGCTCATAAGTAAAATATAAAGTTAGCAGCGATAACAATGAAAATACGAAAAGTTGGAAAATTATAAGAAAACGAATAAAGTAATAATCCTTTCGCATAATATACAAATTTATACTTTTCTATGTATATTTTTAAGCATATTAAATTTTATCATCAACGATATCAAATTAGTGAAAAAAAATTGTTCCATGGATTAAGAATTATCGTTTAATCCGATGTGCGTTAAAATGACTCGATTGATATACGAAGCTCCATATTTGCTTCGTACGTACTTTCAATACTGAAATCGATACAATAAGAAAAGTCCGCCAAAGAAAGGAGATAGAAGCAAGAAAAATCTCCATTCGTGCATTCTAGCTTTATTCGAAAAGACAAAAGCGGAGTGTATCAATATTAAAGAAGAAGAGAAACAGACGATTCGAGGAGACCATCGTCTACTCCAGGGAAGAAATAATCCGAAGAAAATAATCCGGTTTTTCCAGTTTAACAAATATTCAAACGTAATTACAAGTCTCACATTTGGGCCTCGAACGTCATTCGGTGAAATTTTATTTCCCATTATTTAGTCTCTAATAGATTTCTTAAAGGCGATTGATTCAGATTTTTGCTGCACCGAAAAAATCTGTTATCCGAATTTGTCCAAACATCTCTGATCCTAAGACATCGAAAGAGTATAAGTTATATAAGAGACTGGAAGGGTTGAAACAATAAAAGATTAAATTATATAATATCTACCGCTCTTAGAAGTTACGGTATATATAAATACGACCAGGCGAATATTGTATACTTTCAGATGTTTAAGGGAAAATAATTCATCAACCAAACGCGCGGGAAAAAGATTAGAAAGTACTACGATAATCGAGATATTTTTATCGGTATCATTCGGTTCTGGCACGACAATGCTTGGACCAAATGTGTTTAATATTATGTCATTGTATACGACGGATTTATTTGATATCTTAGTATCGATACCGACCACAATATAAATCTTTGAAATATATTTTTTCCATCTTTTTCTCGCACATTCGGTGAAATAGCGCAACGGTGTAAGAAGGAAAACCAGAGGAAACTGAACGTAAAATTGGAGGGCGTAATTGGACGAGTCTCGGTACTTTAAAGCGTTTTAAATAGGAGTCAGTGGAGTTTACCGTAGATAAAAATCTTACGAGCAATCAAAAAAGTTCGATTACAAGTCGGACGAAGAATTAGATCTAAAGACAGTCCAAGAGAACAACGAGTTTAGAGGATTGGAATTTAAGATTTTTTCTAAATAGAGGAATAAAAAAATTTTGTACAGAATCGAAGCGATATTTCTTTGGTATTTCAATTTAAATAATACACAATTAAATCTTAGGTATAATAAAATTAAAACAAGAATTTTTACACTTGGTCTTCATTAATATCTATGACGATAATACAGTATTGTTATAATGACTATTTTTTCAAAATAATTTATAAATGCTCGCAAGGAAACGAGTAATGAAATAGTTTTTACTGTTTTTTTATTCAACTTGGAATAAAGTTATATTTATTTTACAGAATACAACGGATTTGAAATCGAATCCTACATCCGATTCAAAAATAGAAGTTGAGGATTATATAATATTACCACTCGTTCGATTTCCACTGGTGCATACAACACGTCGAAAAGTGTTTCCTTACATATATATATATATATATATATAACAAGTCATTCATTTGAAATTCATAATATTCACTTTACAAAAAGCCTTTTTCGACAAAGACTATTTTCAAAATTTAGGATATCCGTGTCATCCGTTCGTGTCCACAGTTTATTTCACCGAGCTTTTGCAAGACAAAATTCCAAGGTGTTTGTTACGTTTGTAGTCTCGTTAACCCTCGGCTAATATTATAAATTAAAATATTTATTTACCAATGGAGAGATTCCCCAGTCAAGATCTGTGACCATAAATTTTACACCTGCTCACCGTATGAAATTCATAGTTAATTTATTTACACTTTCATATAAATTAAAATTTCGTTCAAAATCCGACGTTATTCAATTAAATTTTAGAATTATATTACTTAGACTTATTGTTCAAGGGTTTAATACGCGCCGAGATTTACAGCCACCTTTCGAACGTACCAGTGAAATCAGAAAAGGTCACAGGAAAATCGCATCCAGGAGAAGAGGTAGGATAATGAAAAGCCCCCATTGGTTCGGTCGAACTTTATTCAAAAGAATAAAAGCCGGGTACACCAATATTGAAGAAGAAGAAGAAAAGGAGGAAGATCATTGCCTTCTCGACAGCCTCGGAGATGGACAATACACCATTTTCAGAGCAAATAAAAATACTGTAAATGTAGCTTCGCGCGTCCGTCAAACGCCCTTTTAAGGGTGATTCGAAGAGACTACCACTATTTATTTTTCTCGTTCATTGCCTCGAAGCTTCGAGTACTGCGTAACCGAAGAAAAAATTTTATAGAGGTGGAGTAGTTTGCCACGATTCTATAGAAGAAATTTTGAAAAATTTTTATTCGTTTAATTAGATAGAGGCTAAATATTCAGATTACTTTCATTCGATTAATGATTAGGTTTTGAAATACCTTTGTAACGAATGCACACAATTTTGAATATTATTATAAATTTGTTAAGATATTTCTCATTGGATAAATCGACTCGGCTCGATCAACAACTTATCGAATTACCGATAAATCGAGAAGTGTTTGCTTGTAAAGAATGAATACACTTGTTTATTAATTTTGATTATATAGTATTTTATTTTTTATTTTCAACGAAACAATTTTTTTTTATATTTTCAGTTATTTGTAATAACTAACGAGTCTCGGTGAAATTAATTCTTATTACATCGTTCAGTGTAAATATAAATTGTCGGTATAATTTTTTATTTTATTAACGCTTTGCTCGATCCTTACGAGACTCAATTAGTAAATATTTACGCAATTTTATATAAAAGTATTCCTGATTAATATATTTTTGTAATTCAAGTATCGGCGCGGATTAGTAAAATGTAGAATTTTCTTCGTGTATAAAGGAATGTATAAAAATACCATACTATTATAAATAAAATATTTAATATATGTACGTATACTAATGAGTATAAAACGTTTATTGACACAGTATTCCTTAAAAACATTAAAAGCTTGTGATCTAATTTACTAATTAAAGACGACGCTCCTAATTACAGAATGCGCGTAAAAATATTTTTCAACGCGCGCTACAAAAAGATTAAAATATCGCTAACAGTGTATTTAAATAAAATAATAGTAGTAATATTCGACAGTAAAAGTATCGGAGTAAAGCTAAGATTGTTAAATTATTTTAAATAAGATAATTATTGTAGGTTTCGTCAGAGTGAAAATTGTACATTGATTCAAAGCTTACGTTAAGTGCGTCTTTCTAATAATAAACTATCAAAGTTCAAATTTTATTTTTCACATATTATACAATTCGTTATTTTCGGAGCATTATTTCCAAGTACATCGTTATCGTTAACAATTCGATCAAAATCGCTCGTTCCATTCGTAAAGTCTTCGCGAATATTGCCTTTAACGTTCGCAACGTAAATATGTATTTATTTTTATAGATTACACAAGAAGTAGTTTATATCATCAAGCGGACGTTGCGATTACATTTTCATAAAGGAGAGAAATTTTTACCTCCAATGTACAAAGTAACGTTTTCTTCCGCGTAAAACGAAGTACATAAATCGAGATCTCGTAATTCATGAATAAGTAAACGCAAAATTAGCGAGAGATTAAAATAAACGACGCACCAAGTTTTTCCTCGGATCGGATCTCGGTTTAAATCCAAATTCTATCGTACGTCTTCTCGAACGCAGTAACGATTCGCCAATAGAGCCAAGCTCTCGTTGAACTTGCCTCTTGAACTTAGACCAGCCTAAGACTCGAAAGCGAAACGTTTCCCAGGTAAAGGAAAAAAAGACTCCGCGATATCACACGCATGGCAAAGAAGCGAGAAAAAGTAGGCGGTGGTTGCCGCTGACCGCGTTCGCCTAGACCGCAAATACCTGCTCGACGATCCCGCAAAATTGCAAGCAATTTTACAGAGATTAAATTAAAGAAGCAATTGCAGACGTCGACTCGAGGTGCCGGTCTGGGCGTAGTCGCGGTCGTTACCTCTACAAGGCTGGTGAAGAATCCACCGCCACCGGAACAATTCCCAGTGCTTCTGATGTATTGGAAGTTGCTTGGTTTCCATGGTTTCGTCCTTGTTGTTACCGTTGTTGTTGTTGTTGTTGTTCGGAACGGTGAGTTATCTAGAAAAGTCGTTGGACGCGATACCGAAAACCGGGAATTTGAGTCTCGGAAGGAATTCTTCTTTACGTTCGCGATTCGAGTTATTAATTAGCGGTGAGAGCTTTTGCGTTTTATTAGAAACGGTAGCATCCGCATCAACTTTGGGAGAACCAAATATCGTGGAATGCGAAGAGGTACGAGGAACGAGACAAGAAAATAGAAAAATCGGAACGAGTTTCCGCCGAAGAAAGGGAAAGTAGCGACGAACGCGTACAAAGATAAAATACGATTAACACTCGGTTCTAACTAGTTTTGGAGATAATTTTTTTCAATACATGTATATATTACCGATGGATAAAATTTAATTATACTTAATTCCCTTCTCGATTATCGTGCAACGATAACGGATACTTTTCTTTCCAGGCAATATTCGTAAATTCGTTAAAATGGAGATTAATCGGTAAGATTCTCACTCGCGACTTTCCTTGGCTCGAAATTATCGATAGATCGATAATACACTGGCAAATGCTAGAAAATGGTATATATCTACATAAATTACAACGGTCCCAAAGCATTTTGTACCAGTTTGAAAATAGAATAATGGTACAGATTTTGGGACGGAATTGGCTAGGGGTAATTGCACGTTCGAACGCTTCATCGACATCGAGAACTATTTATCCAATCGACTCGAAACTTTGTCTTCGGTTCGTTGAATATTACTTTTCTCAGCTTACACAGAGCTAAAGGATGAATCGATAAATTAAATTTCGGTTATTGAGATGTACGCAGTTGTGTAAAAGATAATTATTTTCGTTTTAAATTTTAAAATTTCTTTATCTTTCGTTCCGCATCGTAAGTAAGCTGACGATCGATCTTATAAAACTGTAGAATTTAAGTTTCGTTTGGACCATCGCGTCGAACGTATTAAATCAATACGGTTACTTTAAAAAACACCATACACACCCGCCGAATATATAAAAAATAATGTACTATCATCTACGAAGTCGGTAAATAGAAAAAAAAAAAACAAGGTACAATAATTAGCTTAAAAAGAAACTTCCGAAAATCGCCGCTTTCAGCATCCGCTTATCGAGCGAACTCCTCGATTACGCGTAAGCATCTCTCTGGAAACCTCTCAGCCATGTTTTAAAAGCGTCCACGTGGCAATGCTCGAGCTTTCGCGCTCGGACGAAAAGTTTTCGGCCCCTTGCGCTTTCTCGTAGCGTTCAGTCGGCGAACCTTCCAATAACCGTTGCGGCGATTCGAAAGTCAGCAATTATTGCGGACCCGATGGAGCAGCGGCCGAGGGGCGTTGATTAACCAAGACCGACGTCAAGGGACATCATCACGAGGAAGCCGACGACTGCGCCCCAACTGGACAGCTTACCGTTACCGCTGTTAACAAAAAACAAAAATTGCGTTTCACTTTTAATGGCGGTCTTGAGTGCCTCTTTGAATTTTCAACATCGGGCTCCACTTTGAAGCTTGATTATAAATGATTTATACATCTACGTACTTTGGATACATTTTTATACAATGTATCAACGTGTGTTTCGAAATTTTAAATGCAAGTACAATTTTATTACGAATCATTTTTGGATTGTTGGATTTTTTTCTTACCGTCTATATGATTGTTAATTTTTTTAGATTAATATTCAATTTGCAATTTGTTTCCATATTTCGTTTTATTATCCGGTGGCACGTAAAAAGGTAATAAATAGGGTTTCAAAATCAGTATTTTTAAACAAAATTTCCTTGCGCCGAAATAAAGGAACATTGGTAATTACATTTTAAATACATTTTTATTATTTTTATGTGTAAATTGAAAAGAATATTCTTTGATTTCAGCTTTTGTAAAAGAACCTTTAACGTATTTAAAATATAAATTGAATACATGAATATTTACTCCAATTTATACCTGTTAAAATTTTAATAATTTCCGCAAAGGGTATTTCTATTTAAAAAAAAATACTTTATAAAATTTACATTTAAAAATTAATTAACAAAAACGAAGGATAAAAAAGCGAATAATTTTTATTATAAAATTATACAAAAAATATTTAAATTACAATTTACAAATTAGAACTTTTTTGTATAATATTATTCCGAGTATATTTGCATCGAAAGTATTACTGTTTGGTTTAATCAGTAAAGGAATAAAGTGAAATAAAAGGTTGGAAAATTTTTTAACGAATCGTACTTTGTTGTTATAATATTCTATGATAAAAATTAGAATGTCGTAAACCTCGTTTATAAAAATGTATTTATTAATGCAAATAAATATTTTTCTTTGTTTTATTGCATTATTAAATAAATTTAATTCTTACTAATTATATCAATAATCGTTCGTAACTAATCAACCGATTACGAATTAATAACTACGATATTTAAATTTGATCCAATCGATAGTTGATTATCGTACGATAAAATCATTAGAATGAAATTGATGGTATCTGTATTGCACGCAACGAGTCGAAAATAAGAAAAGGTATATGATTTTATCACTTTTATAATTGAAGTGCATTATACTAATATTCTATAAAAAAAAGTATCGTACATTCTTAAAAAATGCTTATCTTCATCGTTGAAATAAGATACGAAATACTTAAAAATCATAACCACCGTTTCAAATTTTTCCTTAATTATAGTTTTAATTTGGATAACATAATAGTAAAATATTAACTTAGATTTCAGAGGTTCAGATTTCAAATAGTAACCGACTGGAGTAATTTATTTACTGTTGAGTTTATTTATCTTTACAGTCGTACTTTTTATACAGTTTATTAACCCATCACTCGAATATTCGAAACATTAAACACAAATCAAGGATGATCTTTCAATCAAAAAAGATATTTTTCCATTATCTATTACAAACAAGAAATTTATTCAAATATTGATGTTATTTAAGCGATTTGTTTTCGAGAATAAAGATAACAAACGCAACAGTCTCACATTTTCCCAAGATTTTAAACTCAATAGTCCCGACAGCTTCCACTAAGAAAATCACTCTAAATATTTCCACGCAGCGGTAGAATAATACTTTCTCTCTCTCTCTCTCTCTCTCTTTGTTTCCCTTTCGTTCTTCCAAGTGAAACGAACAACTAGGGATTAAAGTTGGCAGCAGACGAGGCACAACGGGGATGTGCATCGCACGCCATGGCTTGTTGGTTTAGTAAATTATACCGCGACCATCAATTCGAGACGAATGCATACGTACGTATGTAAGTACGTTCGCGTGTCCGAGTCTCGAGAGGTGGGCGTTTTACCACATCAGTCATATCTGCGGCGCAACGCTATTTAATACCTGCTTTCGGCAACGGGGCGATGGAGAGAGAGCGAGAGAGAGAGAGAGAAGTTTATATTTTTATCGATGGCTGGGGATCGCGAACCTCGCAAAATACGGCCGAGGAATTTCTTGTGTTTCTCGCAAGGGATATATTCGCGGCTCTCGTCACTCTTGATCCCTTCGTATAAGTTAATTTTTAGCGATCAAATTTTGCGGAATATGGAGAAGGGTCGAGAATAATGTTGGAAACGTTCAAAGTTTATCGGAGTTTATACGGAGTTTTATTTAGTTGGAGCGGTTCAGTTTCTTTGATACCGAATATGAAAATACTTTCGCTGTGAGACGATATTTAAACGAATGTTTTTCTTGTAAATTTGAAATAAAAGGTTACTTATTCAATAAATTTATACATATATATATATATATATATATATATATATATATATATCAATTATATATATATTATAAAATATGATTTTAATTTATTGTAGAAATGATCTTTAATTTAGTGTACGAGTATCGACAACTCGAAGTAAACGTAGAACAATTTATAGACTCGATAAATTTTTATATATATAATATCGGAAATAAAGATATTTACTTTTATAGATGTATTTTATATCGAAACATTTATCGAAACGTTTAATTTAAAAATAACGTAATAAAATTTTTATATTTTAATAAATTACCGCATCTTTGACTATTATATTTAAAATAAACGCTACCGTTATCGAAGAGACAAAACCCGATGTATATTTTAAGATAACTTTTTTAATAAAAGTACATACGAATCAAAATATTTTGAAAAAAATATACACGGTTTTAAATTATAGTATATCTTTCGTAAGATAGGCGCATGCGTTAGATCGATCTAAACATAAATTATTTATCTAGAAATTTTAGAATATTGTAAAGTATAAAATATTACAAAGTTATAAAATAAAGCAGATTAAAAAAGGGATAAAGTTTAATGGTAAAGATCAAAACTTAGGTGTAATAGAAGTATAGTAAGTTTAAAGATAGTATTTGAATCATACGTATCAGATTGATACTCGAAAAGAACAAATAACCAAAGAAATATTATTTTACGTATAATATATTTCATCGAGCAATGGGTGAATGTAAGAAATAAAATAAATAATTAATGGCATCTAATTTCAATTTTGTGAAACTAACAAAATTATTAGTTGTAAGCAAGAAAAAAGAGAACCAACCGATAATAACGAAGTTCAATTTAATAATTTTTTATCGAATATTTTAAGTTAAAAGTTAAATTTACATATAAATTCATTAATTTGTTATCATTTTTATTAAAATACGTAAAGTATAGCTGATGACTAAGACTTAAAAATGTTGATTACGAATAAGCTTTATTTTATTGGTAAAGCGTTAATAAAGAACTTAAAAAATTTACTTTTACACTTTTATAAGTAATTTTCTTTGCATTTTTTCCGAGAAAATAATAATAATAAGTATAATTTAATAAATACAAGCCTTACTCGTATTCGATAAAGAATATATTTTAAGTACAATAATTGCGTAGTAATATCTAATTCAGACAGGATAAGAATATTCTCGAATAGTCTTTTTAATTTGCATATTCAATTGTAACCAGATCTGCATAAATAAACTACACGGATTAAGTGCCACGTACGTATCCAATAAATATGTAAATGTTTATCGATAAATTGATTTGTATTTTGATCGGTATAAAAGCATTCGATACGGCATTAATAATATGACTTTCATGTTTCCTAAAATATACGTGATACGAATTATGTCACATATGACTAATTTCGCACCGTATGATTTATCCTATCGTATTTTGTAATCGTATTTTGTAATAAATTACCATAATATATACCGCAGGTACACGTAACGAGTATATCGTCAAATATACATTTGAATTTCGCGGAGAAGTTCTCAAAACACAATTTGCGATGCGCGGCGTTAACAAGTGCCCGCAGGTAGACGAGCGCGCAAACTTCGAAAGCGTTCGGTTATTCAGCGTTAGAAACAGTAAAATAAAAGAAAGAAAGAAAAAAAAGGGTGAAACAAAAACGCACCGAAGCAGTTTGCGACGACGAAGGCCCATCGCACGTAATTTAGTAGGATAATAAATTTGAAAGCGAACTGTTTGAAACCGCGCGTCAAGCTTGAATTCTGACACGATTTCAAGCCCGTGTAATCTGCCGGTGAAAAATATTCGTCGTCAATCACGAGACGAATGAGCAGTCAACAATCGGCCCGCGTGATTATCGCGGACAAGTTTTAAATCAGCTCCGCGGCCCGCCGGATTAACCAACCCAGCGCGCGTGCGCGATAAATCATTCGCGAGTCCCAATCGATAGGCGCGCGCACAGCCACCGAAATAAATAAAAACAAATAATTTCCTCGGGATATATATTTTCGCGCGAGCTTTCCGAGTTCGAGGGAGAGTTCGAGGGAGAGTTGGAGGGAGAGTTGGAGGGAGAGTTCGAGGCTCGAGTATCTCATAGTTCGTTTTTTCGAGGGAGAAGAGTCTCTCCTCTCCGAGGGGTCGGTTGGATCGCACGCGCGAGGCGAGCGGCACAAAGGTACGGCCAATTACAATGACAATGAGCGTCGAGGTCCTGGGAAAAGAGAAAAAGAGAGAGATTCCGTTTCTACTTTCGTTCCTCTTCCTCCTCTCGCGTCCTTTATTTTTTCCGCGCCCCGATTCGCTTCGTATTTTCGGATCTAAACGCGATCATCCGCACGATCGTCTCGGTTAAGGGGTGGAAGCTCGAATTTTGTGGGTCGACGTGCGACCGAGGAGGCCATTTTTTCCTCTCCTCGTTTAATCTCTGCCAAGCCAAATGAATTATTCGCGTTGGTTGCGATCGCAGCCTCTGACGGATCCGAAAAATCCGAGTTACCCGAGCCGATGTCCTTTCTAGATCCTTTTCGCGAAAGGATCTTCGGAGGAGATACGAGACTCATCGTCGCTTTTCATATTATTATCATATTCCATGTATTATTTACACATACACAGCGATCGTTTCTTCTCTTATTTCAACCGTTTGCAAATACTCGAGACGATTGAAAATATGAATCGACGAGGAGATGGAAATTTATCGACGGGTATTTCTAGACTCGATTAGAAACGGAGGCATCGTTTCCATCCTTTGTATCGAGAAGAGTGATTTTTATTTCAAATTCAAATTTTTCTTGGAATAATTTCGCACGGTGAAGATCTTTCGGCTGTAATTGCATAGTTTATCGAGCATCTTACTCGAATGAAATTGAATTGAATAATTCATAAAAACTACTTTTACCGGTTTAAATTCATAGTACAGAGTATAAAAAGAATCGGGATCTAATGGAATTTATTCGATCGTTATTTTTTAGGAGAACAAACATTCGCGAAGAATCAATTTGGTTGCAAGGTTAACGATGAGTATAAATAATTTTTAAAAGAAAGCTCGTAGAAATGTAATCGGAATTTCTCGATGAAGTAATTGCGAAAAAGTAAACACAAGATCTTAACGCGCCGCCAAGGTCATCGGTGACGCCATGAATCCCACAGGAATTTAATTCGAATAACGTGGCAACGAGAATATACCGCTGGGTTTTATAATTCCCTTACTTTTATTGTATATATTTCTCTTTTATATTGCGTCCCCTGACTGTTTCTCAATTTCCACGTCGTTTTACACGCTGTACTCGTTAATTAGGGTTGACGGCTCGACTAGAAATTCGCCTCTGTTGACTCGGTAAAGGATTCGAACGACTATACTTATTTATACATGGATAAATGTATCTTTTTTTATCTTCTTTTTTTTTGAGAAATAGAGTTCGACGTGCCTCGATCTAATATCTAAACACGAATACATTATTGTAAATTAAAGAAAAATAAAATATAAATTTAAATCGTGTGAATTAAGAATAGTTTCATAAATTTTGTTCGTAATTTGTCGATAAAACTGTTAACGATTTTTTAGCTATTTAGGGTCGTTAAAGATCTCTTTTACCAAATACAACGGTACAAGTTAATTTGTACAAACACGAAAAAAGTTGGTAAAATAAATTGAACGCGTGCGGTCGAATGAAAAGACCTTCGTTGGTCCTACGTTGTATAGAATCTTAATAGAAACCAAGTTGGTCGGTAAAATAAATATCCTCGTTATTTATCGAGTTGAAAAGAGCAACGAAACGATAAAGACATGCTTCCAAATTTAAGAGGAAAGTCAAAACGCGTTGAATACGATTTTCATCCATCCCATCTCGCGTTCACGCCTCTCACCATTTGCTCGCATTTCTCCCTTTTTACGACCTATCCACAAAGCCGTATTCCCTCCTCGTTCGCACCACCTTACAAACAACGTACACGCATTGCCCACCCCGAGGAGCGTGCAAAAAAAAATGACGCGGAAAGAAAGGAAGGAAAGACGTACATTTCAATGCGTTCGAACGATCGAAAATAAAGCAATATCGCGCAGACTCGATAACAGCTACAGGGGAAGAGAGAGGAGCATTTAAAAAACTGTGAAGAGCAAGAAAGGAAAAGAGTCACGTAAAAAATAGGGGTATTGTGTCGGTGGGAAAGCTTCTTCGCAGCTTCCGATTCCTGTGTCAGGCCAGTTCAGACTCCTAATTCCTTTTCTCCCTCCTCCCTTCCTCCTACCACGCTTCTCTCTGGATCAGAGAACAGCTCTGGACCTACGTTCTTAGGGGTGAAACGTGAGACGGAAACGGGTGCAAGTGCACACTGTTATGGGGATGCCGTCGTTCCCTCTTTCTTGCTTCCGAGTTGCATGGGATTAGTCGTAGAGAGACGCGGATTTGCCTAGTCCAAGGATGCACGGGATGAACGGGACGAACGGGACGAACGGTGTTGGAAAAAATTGTAACGGGGAATTCGTATACTTTTTTCAAGGGTGACACGCTCGTAGTTTTCTTCGACTCGGATCCTCCTTTTTTTCCAAGACAATTTACGCGGGTTCGAGAGCGTAAATTATATTTATTTAGAAAAATTTATCGCGATAAAAAATTTGTATAAAAAACTTTTGTTTTCGCGTTACTCGAACCTAGAATACTCTCGAGTTTTCAATTACGATTGTTTTGACACTATGATTTATAAGTTGAAAGTGCAGTCTACCATAAGTTACGGCAGTTTGGTTTTATTGTCAAACTCGAGCCAATTTGACTAAGAAAAGATAAATAAATTTTCTAAATAAAGAAGACTTTAAATAAAACGTCGGATTAAAGTATAGAGCTAAAACATAAATATTTGTATATTTTACGATCGTATATTTTTATTAGACTTTCGATAAACAATAGATCAGTCATCTCTCGAGTATACGCTTTCTGTAAATATTGATTCGATACATTGAAACGTTTTAAGATTACGTTATTTTAAAAGGGTTGTTGATATTAGGAATCGATAATAATCATCTTAGCTCTAACCGAGACATTAGATCGCAAAGGAGAAAATTATTACGAATATAATTGTTATCGATTATATCGTTAAATTATTTTACGATAATAAACAAAGTCGCAAAATATGGTTAAAATAAAATTTGTTAAAAATTATACTTGTAGAGTCTTTGCGCGATATTCGAATTTATAACAAAGTAAAAAATGTACCGGACTTGGGAATTTATATTTCAATTTTTTATTAGCCTCGAGGAAAAGTTACGTTCGAACCTAACACAAATTTGACGATTCAAATTATACACGGTAGACATCTAGTGAACAATGACAGACGAGAGATAGCGCGTGCGAGAGAGAGTGAGAGAGAGAGAGAGAGTTGAAAAGCAGATACGAAGGAGCTGCATCGACAGAGTATCAACAGAAAAAGAAGAAGGTAAAATAATAAAGGCTCTGGTCGAAGCTTTCGTCGCAGAAGGGAAAAAAGTCCGATCATCATATAATCGTTGTCGAATCCGACTGTACATCCAAAGTACATTCTTAAAGAAAGGCCAGGACCGAAGTATAAAGTATGCGCACGAAGAAAGAAAGAAAAAAAGAGTCGGAGCGAAGCAAGGATAAAAGAAGAACGAAGGAAGAACCGGAACCAGTTAGCGAGGCTAAAGCCTCTCTTCGTCCTCCGCTCCTTTTCGCATTTTTCGGACGGTCTCTCTCTCTCTCTCTCGGTTGCTTGGCTCGTTCCTCAATACCAGCACACGAAAGCGCTTACGGCCGGTAGTAGTTGCACCCCAAAAATACGAATCTCACTGCCGTTGCGTTTGTGTGCCTCTGGGGCTCCCTCGCTTTTGTCTTTACGTTTTGTTTCCGCTGCAACGACCGACGGAGGCGAAGAGACCGAGCCGAGCAAGCGAGAGACGAAGAGGGCGCCTTGCCCTTTTTTTGGGGAGGCACAATGAGTTATATTCCGTTTTAATGCCTCGAGCATCTTTGAGAAGGAGAAGGGAAGGGAGGGAAGGGAGACCCTTTTTTGGGTGTCGGGGGCCGCGATATAAGCTTTTGGTTGTGCTCGGTGATGCGCGACTGCTGAAAAATCGTCTACTTATAACGTGTGCTCCGTTGATTTACATTGAGAAGAGTTCTCCGATGGCAATGGTGGGGGGAGGGTGGGGAGGGAGAGTTTGCGAGCGCGGACACGTATCTTCTTTAAAACTCGTTGCGCGAACTTTGTTGCACATTTCTTTCTTCCTTTTTATTATGTATATCGTACGAGAGTAATCGTCGGATTTCATAGGGTAGTAGAGGCAGTTTTATGCTCACCGAGTGAGTTATTGTTCTTGATTTTCATGAAGTATCCGTTGAATTATGCAGCTACGCTCTTAATTGTTTGAGGTATTATTATGCGTTTATGAATTAATCATATTTTTAATGGACGGTTTTGTTTCTGTTATAACTGTCAAATATGTTAGGCTTTTACCATAACAGCCGTCGTTTTATCGCGGGCTCGATACAAAAATATATATTTCGAGTCTTTTCGACGATATCGATGGAACGTCGTCAACCCACCAAGTACACAAAATTCCGACAGTCTCGGAATACTTACCTTCGCACGCGTCGAATTTTCATCTTGCGACCTTACGTAAAATTTGAATTATATATACGCGAATAAGTACATCCAGTTAAAATACGACAGGGAGGTGAATTTACGAGCCAAAATCAATTACGACGACTCTTATAGAAAAGCGATCGTGCGAATCCGAAGGTACGGTACCTTTGATGCGCCTCGGGTACGATGTCGTCGATCACGACGTAGATCATGGCGCCAGCTGCAAAGGCCAACGCGTACGGCAGAACGGGAGCGGCAAGGGTGACGCAGGTCGCACCCAGGACACCGGCCAAGGGCTCGACCATCCCCGAGAGCTGCCCGTACCAGAAGCTCTTGAAGGTACTGAAACCCGCGGCTTGGAGGGGCAACGAAACTGCGAGGCCCTCCGGGAAGTTTTGGATTCCGATGCCCAGCGCCAGATTCCTGAAACAGCCAACGGTTTTTCAAGTTACGATCCAATTACCAGTTGTTTCTAAGAGTTGGGCGATCGAACCCATAAATCGATCGATAGTTACAACAAAGGGCGAATCGTTCCTTCATTCGTGCAACGTGTCATTTTCTAACTGGTTGAAGATGCGCGGTCGAAAAACTATCAGGTAAGATTTTCCTACCAAGTGTTGTACACCTGGTGGAACTTAAAATTGCGGTCTCCGTGATTAATTTTGTACAGCGTTATTTAAATATTCGAGCGAGGGTGAACAGCGCGGATTTGATCGATATTACAGGATTTTCTGGAATTTCAGGGGACAAAAGAAGAGGGAATACGCAATTTAAAATATTTTTGTACAAAATGCGAATAAGCGGTATGCGTAAGTTTGATTTAATTTATCGTTTGCATGTGAGGCGAACAGTTTTATAAAATAAAATAAAATGTAACGATGTACGTGGAGGAATTTCATACGTTTGAAAAATACTCGAGGAAACATTACGCAAAACATCGCATTAAGACGGCTATTTCTTATTTAACGTAAAAAATGTATATAAAACATTGACTAATTATAAGCACCAGTGCACGAAAGGTACACAATTTCTCTTTAAATTTCTATCCGAGATAAATCGTCGCGAGTTTTAAAGAGTCGGACGGACGATTCTTACTACCTCGAGACAATTTGTACTTATATCCGATTCAGCGAACCTACGCCGCGCACGAATCTATATTTAACTAACAATGGTATTGAAAAACGGTATCGAAATTTCCAGGTGAGCGGCCACGACGTAACCGCTCGCAACTCATCAATGCGTAAACCCAACGTCGTACGTTTTCCGCGAGAGCGACTCGCGTCGGCCTTTCGACAATCCCACAGGCGACTAATTTCGCGACGCTCGAAACAAGGATGCGTCGAGTTTCTTTAAAAAAAAAAAAGAAACAAAACAAAAAAAAAACAAAAAAAAAAAAGACAAAAAAGAAAAAGAAAGGAATAAAGAAGCGTCATCTTATCGCGAGGCGCGAGCCAGACGCAAAATTCCTTCGGCGGAGCAACGGAGCGAGTGCAATCAGAAGTCTAAAAAGGAGCCGAGCGTGGCGCACGGAGCAAAACAATCGGCCATTGTCCGAGTGCGCATATTTTAACGCGCGTGCGTCCGTGAGCGGCGACACGGCGCTCGCGTGAAATCCGAGAACTCGGTGCGAGCGGCGACATCGACGTCGAGCGCCGCCGCGACGTTGACCAAGAGGTGGAGGAGGAGGAGGAGGAGGAGGAGAGCTGGGGTCCTCCGAGAGAGTCGGCTTCCACATTCTTCGCATTTTTCCGGGCGTTTCATTCAGCAGCGACTCACTCCTCCGGCCGCTGCGCTCGGCGAATTCCTTATCGCGTTATCTCGGCGTGGATGATTCTCGGTGGATTTTCGATTCCCCGGTGCCGGGACGAGGGAAATATGGAAACTAGGTCGAACCGCGCGGGACCTTCGAACGAGAGCCAACGATTTTCCATCGCGACCGTAGCCTTTCTCTCCTCCCGTCCCGAGAGAGTTAAAAAGGAGTTTAAAGACGCGCGTTTAGAGGAGATCTTAGAGGAGCTGGCACTTGGCGGACGCGGTAAAAGAGCGGAGACCGAGAGAGCGAGAGAGCGAGGCGAAGCAATAAGCGAAAGAGAAACGAGGCAAGAGGGCCAAGAGGAGCGAGCGAGAGGGTAAGGAGGTACTCGGAGAGCAGGTGAATGAACGGCTCTCGATGGCGCGAGTCCGTCTCGTGCTTTTTCGCGCCCGTGGCTTCCGCGACTCTTACATTTTCCGTCTCTTTCCTCCCAGAGCGCAGGATTACGTAGTTTCGTCTTACAAAATGAATCGAGTCGTGATTTACAGCTTCGTTGTTTTTCCCTCCTTACCGAGTTTTCGTTTACGCGACGGATTTCGAGCGTATTCGTAACGTAATCGTAAACTAATCCTTCGTTTCCCCCTACCCCGTACTTCCCTCTCATCCCGTAAATAGCTGGAACCGCTCGAGCCGAGCAACGGCTTTATTACGACGCGTCTTTGGATCGCGTCTTCGGATCGCGTCTCGGAAAATATCTCGGAGCCTCGGGCGTGAACTTCGCGGCGTTCGGGCCCGGATAGAAGAGTCGTAAAAGTCGCTCGAGAAGCGGTTGTCACGGGTGAAACGAAATCTCGGTGGCGCTGTCGCCGCGGCTCAATGAACGACCGCGCATTCCAGTAGCCGCGGGGACAAGAAGCTAGACGTTCGTTTTTTGTCTCGACGTGTTCGTCGCCGTCGTCGTTGTCGTCTTCGTCGTCGTCGTTGTCGTGGTCGTCTCGAGGCGCTGAGGTAGGGAGGCTGGCAACGACGGCCGCGAGGAGGCGAAGGAAACGCCGCTTGAATGAAATGAATGAATGACGCGGCCTCCTTCCACGAGGCCGGTTCTAGACGATGCGGCGTTGGAACGATTATGGCGAGGCGCGCCATTTTTACGCGGCCCCGCCATATTGACGATCGTGGCCCCGTGGGCATACGGCGCGCACATACCGATGAGTCTCGAGGAGGAGGAGGAGGAGGAGGAGGAGGAGGAGATACAGTTAACCCGCGGCGACTCCTCGTCCTCATCCTCATCCTCGTCCTCCTCGTCGTCCTCCTCGTCGTTGACTCCAACTCCACGCTCCGACTCGTTATCTCGAGGTCATTTTACGCGCCCTAGCGCGAGCTACGAGCGTAAAGTGCCCTGTTTTACTATCGCGCGGGAGGTCTCGACGTTGCGCCGAGGGGGAGGTCAGGTTTCCGGATTTTATTGGTCGAATGCCGGGCGTTACAATGGAATTCGTGGATTCGAGCTATGCACTTCTCACGCTCAATGCGCGACCCGTGAGATCGTATTATGTTTGTCGATGTAGATTCTTAAGGTAGCGCGAGTTTTTTTCGTTCTTTGACTTACAAATATTTTTGAAATTCGAGAGGCTCGAGTTTGAAAACGCGTGCTCGCTATTACCGATGATGATCAATAGCGATTTATCGAAATCTTCTCGCTAAGTCTACGAGGTATGAAATCGTTTAGCGCGTTCAATATTTTTCTCGCCTTTCCTGCTACGGTTTTCGATTTCTATTAATTTAACGAGAGACGCTCCAAAACTCGGGGTGCGAAAAATAACAAGTCGCGAGTTTCCTTAATTTTTCTCTGAATTCTCTTGTCGTCGATTATAGCGGATCCGTTAATATGGTTACGAAGTTTACTTATATTATACAACTCGATAAATTCATGAATATCGAATATTGCGATAATTTGTACGTTACGTTTTTCGAGTAAGATATTTTGTAACTGAAACGCTTAAATGGTTTCAATGTTATCCCCTCGACTTTCCAATGTGTCAAGAATATCAATGATGTATTTACATTTCCTATTGCGTATTAAAAGAAAAATTACACACCATTAATATATATAAGATTTATGCGCGTGTAATTTAGTAATTCGATAAATCTAGCCAACAAATACTTTAAATTACCAATTTAGATAACTCCTCTATTATTTTCTTTTACTACCTCTTGCACTCTTTGAATATTCCTTCACCCTTGCCGTGTGTACAGTCGATAATTTTTTTTAATTCTCAGGCAACCGCGGATCCGGGTCTCGATGTCAGATCTCACAGTCCCTTATTTTGATTTTAAAATCCGCCTCAATTTCTCCCAATTCGTTTGCTTTCCCACGAGCTATTGAGAAATTATTCGTGTACAGTTGGATAAATATATTAGGTTAATTGCGCTTAAGTATCCCGGGGCATCGATTAAAAAATAATTTTTGCTTTTAACGTGATTTCTTCTCTCTCTCTCTCTCTCTCTCTCTCTCTCTCTCTCTCTCTCTCTCTCTCGTATCGTTCGGTATATAAATCAATCGTTGCATCAATTTGCGCCATCCGTACTTAATTATTATTATTATACGCCCGTAGGTACTTTCATCGTTAGGATGTATAATTTTTCACCAGATCCGTTTTACACTTTGTTGAATCCAACAAAACACGTATTTCAACTTTTGCTCGGTATCGAAACACTTATCGGATACAACACTGGTAATTCGTTCGTATAATAGCGAAATTGTCTTATTGTGCTACTTGGAAACTATGGGAATAGCGATGTGAAACCTACAAATGCAACGAATGTCTAGCGGATCGCGAAGACGAATGCCAAATAAATTACGAAAACTTCACGGATGAAATGAAAGTCAGTGGAACACTTGGCACGTGATGTTTGAAAAGCGTTAAAACGTAATTGAAACACCGTTTTGCAATATTCAAAGTAAATCAAAATATTACGCCGGTAAAAAATAAATTAACGAACGTTTTAAAATCGTTGATGAAAACAATCTTTTAGACTGTAAAACCGATTTTTTCGAATCCGACAAGATTTATCGCTGAATGTATCGAACGCGGTTAAAAAAAAAAAGATGCACGTAACGATTCTAAAAGAACCAGTATTCGAAAAAAAAATAATCAAAATAGATATTTATTCGTCGATATGTATTTTTAACGATAACTGGCAAAGCACTATTACTTTCCATGAAAGTGTAAAGTGTGAAAAATGGAATCATGCCGAAATGGCACGCGAGGACGTGACCAACCGATGCTTAATAAATAACGCGTCCCATAAATATCTATCCGATAAATCGTGAAAACATTTAATATGAATTAGGCACGACATTACCGCGTTGATAAAGAAAAATGAATAAAGCGAAACATTGATTATCGTAATTTAAATTTATTTCCCAACCGTTGTCGTCGACGCAGGATTCAAACGCGAAGGAAACGAGCTTAAAAGCTTCGGACTTGGGTTTGAAGAATTTTGGTGAGACACGATACACCGACGCGTACATACACAGATACCGAATCGACGAGGCGATAATAATAATAAAATTTTGAAACCAGGTATCGAAAGCGATGCCGTTGAAACGTTATTTTTATCCATTATCGGTAAATGTGTAATATATGTATCTTACCGTTTAAAATAGACGTAAAAATTAAGGGAAACCTTGGATCGGATATAAATGAAACCGCGTTAAAAATCCAAACATCTTTGGAACAAGAATTACAATCGAGGGTACGGAGCGAATAAAAGTTGTAACGATCGAAGAAATCGACTCGGATACGTCTCGATACAATGGGAATCGCTCGTTATTGTCGAGAAAACTACACCACGGCTGTACGCCGTATCGATTAGACAAGACATTAACGCCCAAAAAAGGAGAGCATAGCGCCACATCATCGAGACAGAGAATATATATCGGCTTTTGTAAAACGAGAAAAAGAAGTAACGCAAGGCCCATTGTTGCCACTCGCGTATTTTGCGGTAATTTATGGGCCCGCGTGCCATTGTCATGCGTGATCAATCGGACGGACGAAGGAACGAGTCGGAGCTCGTTCGAATTTGATTCGCTCCAGAAGGCATCGACGACGGACTCGGTCGAGCTCGCGAACGATCCCGTTCTAGGGTATCTCGTAATAGGCGGGATAAGCGGTGATGAAGGAAGGGAGGGGGAGAAGAAGCAACAGGGACGATCGCGAGTTACGCGCGCTCGAGGAATAAAAAGGGAAAGCAAAACGAGCGGTTGAGTGAAAAATAAGATAAGTGTCGCGAATGAGTTTTTCACGCGTCGAGTCGGATCGTAAATCATCCGGCGGTGATTTTTAAATTCGTACTCCGGACGATGTGCCCGAGTTCCTCGAACTCGCGTATCGCGGATTCGCCTCGAATAAAAATTTAACTCGATCAACTCAAATTTAGTCCTAACGATCGCAATAGAGTTTTAACGTTATCCTACGCCAGGGTAAATAAGAATTTACGATAAGCAGATTATAAAATATGTTAAATACGACGCGGGCATAATTTCTAAATTTGTAAAGACGTTAAAGCTTCATTTATATACGTTGGAATATTCTTATTATACGAAAAGTTTTATGGACGATTTTAGTCCGGTGGTTTTTCATTGTACGGCGAATAAGCGCGATACGTTCCCGTATCTAATTACGATCGATAAACAAAATAATAGCGGCGATAAACCATGAAGCCATTCGATGAGACTCCGCTCGCAAAGTGCTACACTTTCCATAAGCTCGCACTCGTCAAAATAGCCTTTACGACGATCCGCGTTATAACGAGAAGCATAGGTACTGCTTTACATTTTACGAGAGCTTTTAGGGGCTCCAGCTTCGAGTGTCATTCCGTACAGTATTATACACGCATTTGAAAAAACGTAAAAGCGACAGAGAGAGAGAGAGAGAGAGAGAGAGAGAGAAGAGGGGACAAAAAGAAAACAAAGAGGAGAAGGGGTAGAATTCTAAGAGTTTATCGATTGACGTAAATCACGTTCATGGATATTACGTCACGAAAACGTAGAAGGAGGGAAGGAAGGAGCGAGATGGAAACAGGCGGATCGGGTCGCGAAATAAAGCAATGAAATAAACGAGAAACGAAAGGAGCCTCGAAGAAAGGAAGAAAAGAGGGAAAGGGAAGAAGTTTCCAAAACCTGCAGCTGTCTCTTAACGTTGGGCGGTGGGACGGTGTCACGTATATACGACGAACGACGCGTCCCTTCGCGATATCTCCTCCCCGGCTATGGGGTTGAACAGAAGAATAAAAGTGGACCTAGTCGTATTTTACGTTTACGCTATTATAACAACGCTCGAGTGTAACAGCGCAGGGTAAGATTTTAGAAATTTAGCGGATTCGAGTGGGAAACGTTTTCACCTTCGGAGGTCCATCGAAATATATCGTAATATTTATTCGACCGTTCGCGACAACTTTTAATGGGACTTTCAGCTTTCCGCTCGCAAGATTAATAAAGGAAAAGGTGCACTTTTCGTTTCGAACGCGTGATTCTTTTCATCGTTGCCTCGGATCGATCGAATTAATATAAAACGCGACGTCGATTTTCCTGTGAAACCTTTTCGAGAATCGACTCCGGTACTGGTAATAATACGGTAACCGATAGCATCGACGGACTCGTTTAATTTTTCTAATCCCATATAATACCATCGAAACGATTAGACTAAATTTTATCGGTGTATAATTTATACAGCGATAAAAATTTATAGACACATTTATATAGCTTATCGCGCGTAAATGCGATATTGGATGTACTACGTGGTTGTTCGAAATTGGAGTATCCAGGAGTTTTATTCCGTAACGTCTTCTTATAGTTCGCGCTCGCAGCGAAGAAGAGGAAAAAAAAAAAAAAAAAAAAAAATGCAGCCGTACTTCCATATCGATAACCGCTACATTTTCTCCCCTCCGTCCGTGGACCATATATTCCTCTCTCGGCTTCTTTGGATTCATCGTCGGATCCACTCCGAAATTCCACTCTAACCGATAAGCGCAAAGAGAGCATCATCCTCGTTTTTTCTTCTCTCTCCTCCTCCTCCTCTTCCTCCTCGTCGCGGTCTCGGTTGTCGTCTCGGTCGCCTCGATCGCCTCGGTCGCCTCGGTCGCCTCGGTCGTCTCGGTCGTCGTCTTCGGTTTTTTTTCTGTTCCTCGGGAAGTGGCACGTGCTCGCTCTGTACTAGACGAGTATACTAGAGGGGGTAATATCGCGCTTGCGGATTGCCAAACTAGCGCCGTAGCGGCCTCTGTACTAGCGAAACGCCGGTCAACGTCCGCTCGTGAGAACGGAATGTAAGTTTCGTCGCGACTCTCTTTCTCTCGTTCTCTCTCTCGTTCGCTCGCTCGTTGGCTCTCTCGCTCTCTCGCTCGCTTATAGCCTGGGCCCGAGCGAGTGCGCAAGTAGTTTTTCTCTCTGTTCGCGCCGCCGCCGTCGACGTCGATGTTCCCGTGCATGTGTGTACACACGTGAGCTCATGTGCGTGACCGTGTGTGGATGCACGTGCGTGCGTGTACGCGCGCAAACGCTGTACAACGCTTCCAAGTTCCTTTTTCGTTTTGAAAAATCGCAGCGATTCTCCGTTCGATAATCCGCGGTCGAAATGGTTGGCTTTGTTCGGCGTACGCGTGCGTTGATACGGAAGAAGACTCTTTTCGAACAATGAGGTTTATTTTAGCGGGATGGTTCTCTTATTGATGGATGGTCCGGTCGGATGCGTAGCTTCCAACTTAATTGGTAACGAAAGGTTCGACGAGCGCCGAATGAAAAAGAGCTTTCTACTAAGAGCCGAATTTGGCGTACCGCCGAGTTTATTAGAAATTACGATTAATTTTCAAATTTCACTCGTTTCCCTCGTTCCGAAAGAGTTTTTCGTTCGAAGGAATTCGGAGAAAATTGGAACGATGCCTTCCATTTTGCAACGACGATATAGAAGAGTGCGTTTTTTTCTTCCTTTCGTTGCGCGCATCTTAGGTTTTTGCATCCATCGTATGACAAAATCGGAATAAGGAGAAAGTCGATGGGAATACGGAAATTAAAATAACGAAATCTCGTGCCTTTAAATCGAACGGATTTGTCGATGTAGGAAATCAATGAGTAGTTTTAATAACGGAAGTTTCGCCTCGATGGCCTCGATGAATGTGTCTCTTCTTATGCTCTCGTGGGCTTGAAAATTGTGCAGGATTTGTGACATTTCTTTGAACAGGAAGTATTTCTTGTAATATTTATAGCGTACGTATTCGTATAAAAATACAGTTAGAAAATTAATTAAAATGAATTATATTATTTAATTTTTCTTTACTGTTTCAGCTGCGTTCCATAATCATTTAAATTTTTCACATAATTGAGGGTAATTAGTTTAAAACATAGTAATAATTATAGTTTGTAATATATGTATATATGTGTGTGCGTGTGTGTGTGCACATGTAAAACTAGGCATGTAAAAGTTCGCGTACAAATATTTAATTTTATATATTCAGGTTAAAATATGTTACTAACGAGATCGAATTACATTACCCCGATATTTAATTAGATGCATATGGTTGAATTTAATTTAAAAAATGTACGATAAATCAAGTTTATCGAAAATGAATCAACTCAAAAAGACTAAAATTGATTAGTTTGCAAGATACACTTACGCATAATCGTACATCATTAATTTATGTCAAAATTCATAAAAAAATCTCTACTCTTATCCTTAAATTATAATTTACATCGACTATAATATTTATGAGTAAATTCATTCTCGAAGAGTAAATACTGCGTAACTCAATATCGAAGTAAATACAAACTCGATAGGAATAAATTTTCGTTCCAAAATATAAGGTTAAAGCATCGAGTTTGTCCGTCCTTTAATAAAAGCATTCCGCGCTCGATTTATAAAAAAGCAACGAAACACACGAGGCTGTCATCTCGCTCACCTACTCTCGATCAACGCGTTGCGCGCGATCGAGCGAAGCTTCCTCGATCCTCCGAACACACGAGCCCACTCGTAAGTTTGTACAAAACGATTCAACGTAATTTTAAGGAGTATCGGATGTGGTTAAAAA
Source organism: Dolichoris vasculosae (assembly GCA_018907195.1). Taxonomy (NCBI): domain Eukaryota; kingdom Metazoa; phylum Arthropoda; class Insecta; order Hymenoptera; family Agaonidae; genus Dolichoris; species Dolichoris vasculosae. The sequence goes on from JACCHY010000015.1 coordinate 5,671,582, forward strand.
TAAAAACCCCCGTCGGCGCATTCAGCAGTCGTCGGAGCACTTTCGTCTCGACGCTCGAAGCGAGCCGGAGGTTTCGACCGAGAAAATTACTCGGATCGAAGTGAAAAGCCCGGCCTGGAGTAAAATATTGATTCCAGAGAGGCGAAAGATCGAAGAAGGCACTCGATTGCCCCGCGTGTACCCGAGAAAGTACGTATACCCAACCTGGATCGACTCGGCCGAGAATCGCTCCGCTCCTCTTTCGTTCTTCTCCTCGTGACCGTCGCCTTCGTCTTCGCCTTCGTCTTCGCCTTCGTCGTTGCCTTCGTTGTCGTCGTCGGGTCTCGCGATACCGAACGGAAGGCCGTTTCCGAGACTTCGTACACACCGAGTAAAAAAGCCGGCTAAACTGGACGGACTAGTCTCCTCCTAGAGTTGCGAGTGCGCGGCTATCGGAGACGACCCGTGAGGAATTCTCTTTTGATTTTTGCGCTCGTGTGTAATGCGAGCCGCTCGCGGGAAATCCGGCCGTTGAATGTGTTTTCGGAGCGGAATTCCATTCGGTACTGTTAACCGAATTTAAAAGGAATTCGTACTTCTCGGCTGTGTCGTTAAGAGAAAGGAAGAGGTCGGGATGTGTAAGGTGTGAAAAGGGGGTGGAAGAGTGGAAGTAACTATTGCGGTTACCTGTAACGATCTTTTTTAAAATGCGATAAACTTACCGCGAGCGTTTAAGGATTCGTCTGACCACTCGGTCTGTAACTACTTCCACTGCAAAAAATTTCTTTTGTTTTCAGATTCTTCGATTTTGTATCCGATAAATTTTTCGGACCTCGGACGAATATCCATTCGGTACGTCTACTTTCTTTTGTTTTTTCATATCACAGTTTTCCACGGGCTCTCGAGATATTTAATATTTTGGACGTCGATTATTTTCGAAGTGAAAGGTAACTTTTTTCGGTATTCGAAAAAGTCTTAGGGCGTCGTATTTTCGAAAGAATCGTAATCGAATTAAAAAAAAAAAAATACGACCGTCGCTACCTCCGTAAAAATACTATAAAGTAATTCTTTTGTATATTTTTCTCCGCTCCACCGAATAGTACCAATTTTCTTCTTAAAATTCATTATTATACGGCATATAAATTTTATATGCCGAGTACTCATCTTATTTAGATAACAGTAAAAAATAAACTACTATACTTATGTACAACGAATCGCTGAAACGCTCACAGCCATACTCGCTCGTATTATATCTATTACGGGTAATATACAAATATTGTACATAATGCATAATTAAAGTTAAAATTTTATACGATCAAGCCGGTATTTATCGGAGGAAAATATCATACGAGCAAGAATGAATTTTAAAGGAAGACAATAGCGTTGTTTAATGGCATCGGTACAAAAGTCTTGAAAATCTGATGCGCTGGTAGTCATAATTTATATTCGTATTTAAATTTAATTCGCAAATTAAAAGGAGCATAATATTTGCAAGTTTGGAGAATTAGAAGTATAAAAATAACGTAAACAAATTATTCGTAAACTATTATACTTAGAAATATTTTTCGACGCGATCGTAAAATATTTATCGCGAAATAATAAGTATTAGCGATCTTGGATGAATAACAATGAAAGATAGCGAGTACATTTTTGATAGGATAAGACGGTTTTAAAAGGACGAAGAGGCAAATCCTGAAATTGTACAAGTCTGAAAAGTGCTCTCGTATCGAAGCAATTATTATACATATATTCGAGAATCCCGTGTACATACACAAAGCGCGGCTGTAGGATGAAATTCCTCCGGAGCATGAAAATCACTTGAAAATGAAGTGTGCACGCGTGTGTGTTTGCTCGAATGAATCTCTCTCTCGCTCTCTTTCATCTCCGTTCGCAGTGGTCCGCTGCCTCCGTGGCGCAGTCGCTGCTGGACCCCTGCGGATGGAGTAGTTTTCTCGCTTATAACCAACCAAGAAAGAAAGAGAGAAAGATAGGGATATCTCAAGTATATAAGAAAGACGTAGGTGGAGAGAAAGAGAGAAGAGAGAAAGAGCGAGAGAGGAGAGAACAGGGTTGATCTTATGGTCTTATGGGTTGTACAGCGTTAGAGGAGAGAGACCGTGGCCGGTGGCCCCAGCGAGATTCTCCCTCCCTCTCTCTCTCCCTCTCTCTCTCCCTCTCTCGCTCCCTCTCTCGCTCCCTCTCTCGCTCCCTCTCTCGCTCCCTCTCTCGCCAGCTCTGGCTCGGCGCTGGTGGAATGCGGGACGGGCAAATCGCGGTCGGGCCGGCTCTCGGCTCGCACACAGCTCAGCTCGTTCCCATGCATTCCTTTACTCCCTCTCCTTCTCTCTCTTTCTCTCCTCTCCTTCCTCCTCTTTTTCCTTTTCTCTCTCTCTCTTTCGCTCCGCTTCGTTCCTTCGGGATCATCTCGCTCGCTCGCTCGCTCGCTCGCAAGAGAGCGTTTCTTTTGGAGCCGAGTCGGGAGAGGAAGCCTCGTTATGGAGCTCGAGGGATTTTTATACGTTTACGGGAGTAAGACGAGAGAGGGGAGACAGAGAGCGAGAGAGTGATAGAGCGAGAGAGAGAAGGAATGTCTTCTAATTTGGACATGACGTATGCTGATATCGGCTTTGCTTTGCTTTTCTTCTGCTTGGCTTTTTCTTTTCTTTTGATTTACGTTTTTTTCGTATTTTTTTTGTTTTTTTTTTTGTTTTTTTCGTTCAACATTGGAAGTCGAGACTCTTGCATTTCGATTATTTTTGACTTTCCAGAAGTTAACCAGGTGGCGGAATCGGGATCAATTATGTAGGTGTATTTTCTAAATTTGTCCGTGGATGTATCGATTCTTTATTGACGTTCGGATGGGAGTTGGCGTTTCGAGGTTACACTTTTAGCGTTGAATTATGTTCCCGAGTCTACTAAAATATTGTAGCTGTATTTTTAAGATTGTCAGCTGTGTTGACAAATATAGAAAAGGTTTTCTTCCCGATAAAAAATTTATTCCTCGACGTATCGGAAGAGTCGCATCGCGTTAATATTTGCATCAACTACAACTTATTTTAGGTATAAAGTAACGCTCGTCGGCAATTTTTATATTATATCCGAATTCGTCGATTCTTCTCCGCTGGTCGACGTTGCTTCTATTTTTGACTCGAGACTCGAGCGTGCGAATAAAAATATAAAAATATAACATTTAATTACATGTAAAAATGAATATTAATCCCGTTTATTCGTCCATTAAAAATTTAACATACGGAAATACCTCGTATTGTATAACCAAGGTAGTTTAGTAGTTTAGTTCCACGTCTGGGTCAGTATACAATTTCAAACATAGTCATCGTAAAGCAGATAAGCCGTAAAAGTTATCACTTTTGACGCTAGACCCATTCGTAAGAGAAAAGCCAACCTTCGGAACCGAAGAGTCAACTTTGAAATTTCGATCGAGAAATCGAAAAAACATCCGATTCCATTTATCTCTCGGAATAAAAGTTGAAATTGAAATTTAATAGCGAAACGGAAAGGTAAAATATCGAAAAACCGACGTATATAAGATTATAAATCGATGGAAGGTTGGTAATACATTAATAACACATTCGTAATACATTTCTCGCGTAACTAGAAGAGTTTATTCGTCCCAAAGACGCGCGTTACTTTCCCTCGTGTACTCGGGATGTACGTACGTACGAGCGGAGAGTAATTCTATGCCGCATACTTTGAAAATTGAAGTGCGCTCTTCTCGGCTAAAAAGACACGCTCGTCGCTTTAAGTATACAACACGAGCGGGCCGCTTTGTAAAGACCAAATTAAAAATTCCCCGAGCGTGGTTTTCTCAAAACGGTCAATCGCGCTTCGAGATGAGGAAAGAAAGGGGAAGGGCCGGAGGGAGAAGAGAAGCAACAAGGCGAAACGTAACGATCAGCCCGCGAGAACCGCCGAGGTGAAAACTCCCGACTCGTCCGCGCGATGGAAGGCCAAGGTGGAAAAGTCGCGGATGATGGTCGTTGGTCCGATCGTCTCGGACCGCGGGATAAGCAACGTCTCAGAAGCAACGTCAGAAGCAACGACGGCAGCTCTCGTTCCTCCTCGTCGTTCCTTCTCGTCGTTCCTCCACTGGCAGTCGCCGCTGTCGCGAGCCGTCAGGGACATAACGGCAAGCCTGTTCGTCTACTCTGTTCCGAGTATAAAGCTATACGCGGCGCGCATGCGTAATGTCCGCGCATTCCAGGCATTGCTCTCTTGCGCCTCGTGCCTCCGTCTCCTCCTCTCCGGGGCTCTTCCGTCTCTATCTCGCTCTCGGCGATTTTAATGCAAAATATTCACCGGCGTTTGCAGCGGCGCGACTCCGGCTCTTCCCCTCCGTCGCTGCCCCTTTATTTTTTCTTTCCTTCTTTCTATTTTCTCTCGCACGCGCGGCTCGCGGCAATTTTTCGGCTGGAAACGAGCTCCTCGAGTACCTTGGAAAGTTCGCTCTCACGTTTTTAGGAAGCTGCGATTCTCGGTGAGCCTCGACTTTGTCTCCCTTCTCTCGGCTTGTGGGAAAAATCGAGCGCTTTTATTCGGCGCGCGCTTCGACGGGGAAATCTTTGCCGGTTAAAAAATTCTTTGCCGCAACGATCGAAAGAGGGAAGAAACAATTTGCGGTATCGCGATACTCGTTCCTACGTACGTTTATAAGCGCGCGATACTCGGAACCTCGTTATATCTCCAATAATATTCGTTTACCAAAATTATATTTAATTTGCATTTGTCTTTCCTTTTCTTTTTTTCGTCGAGGAGAGCCAACGAAAGTGCGATGGTCTCGGAATTTTTAAAGTAGATTCAGACAACGTGGCCAGACTTTGATCAGCGAATACGCGGAATTTTATTATTATCCAAATTACGTTACACGTGCATCGCTGCTATATCTATGTGAATTTAACCGTTCGATTTAATACATCGAGAGAGTACGCGATCGTTAGCTCCGTTATTTTTATATTATATTAAAACTAGGTAAACGTCGAAAAAACGTTATTTTTTAACTTTCGTTTCGGTAAATGTTTTAATCGTTTCCGATGCATCTTATTTTCTTACGAAACGGTCCGAGGAAAAATACGATTTGAAAATACGATTGAAAAATATAACGAGACTTGGACGGAAAAATATTTAACCGCGATTTCTCGTACGTCGATAATAACTAGACTAATTCGTAATTACGATATTTACGATAACGACTTTCAAAAAATACCGAGAGTAGATCGAAGCATCGAGAACCGCTAAATTTGAAATTAACCCCCGAAACGTTCGGGTTTTTTTTTCTCTTTTTTTTTTGAGAATTTTAATAGCAAATTGCGAGAGTTAAATTTAATTACACGGGTTAATAAGGAAGCAATCACGAGCCGACGAAAGCAAAAACAAACGTAAAAAAATTGATAAGAAAATTAAAATTTGAAGGGAAAAAAAGGCACTCGCGTAAATTAATGCTCGCGGGGAAGAAACGACACCGCCGCGCATAAAAGACGACGAGTCGACGAGACGAGCAAGAAAAAAAGCGCAAAGTCGCGATTCCAATTATTCCCGTAATTCCCGATGCCTCGATAAGCGATCTTCGCCGAGTTCGCCTCGGTGTCTCGGAGCGGTATCGAACGACGTCGACGAGGACGAGGACGACTTCGAGACATCGATTACCGACCTTCGCGAAAATTTCAAGCGCCTAACAAATGGACAAAGGAGTCGAGAAAGGGCCGCGAGGGGAAGGTGGAGCGGATTTTTCACGGAGTAAGTAGTCTTCCCCCCCCATCCTGGTTCCCCTACACCCACGCCACCTCAAGAAGCCGCGAAGATACCCGAGCGGAATTAACTCGAGGGGTTCGTTTTCTCCGGGAGAAAACCCGGCTAGTTCTCGGTTAGTCCCCGGAGCTAGTCCCCGGAGCTAGACTCGGGTCCGCTCGTTCGCCTGACCCTGGAACGAGGGCGGACCAGATCGTTGGCCCGGTGTGTGTCTGCATCTCGAGAAAAAGAAAGAGAGAGACGGAAGGAGCGACCTCTCGCGGTGGCTCTGACACGGGGTCTACATCCACGCGAGAAAAACGGGATGGAGGTATGCGCGGATGACGCGGGGACGACATCCGGTTTCCTTTCAGCGACTCCCGCTCGAGCGATTTTTCTTTTCTCGGCGCTTTATTTTTCGGCCGCGCGAAACGCGATCGTCGGGATCCTGGAGTTTCCGATTGCCGAGGAGCCGTAGGAGTTTCTCCGAGGCTTTAATACCGCGCGAGCGACTCTTCCGTTGCTCTTGCGCTCGCTTCTTGAATTGCTTCGTTTAATTTTGCCTACGCGATAACATGTGTTAAAAACGACGTCTCGAGATGATAAATCTATTTTGATGCGAGCCATAATGGTATTAAGTTACTAATAATAGGTTCGTATATATAGAATATCGTGCAGTCTGAATACGATTTTTTCCTTCTTCTTCTTCTTCTTCTTCTCCTCCTCCTCCTCCTCCTCCTCCTCCTTATTCTTATTCTTTTTTCTTTATAAATTATTTATCTCGCGTCGCGAATGCGAATTAGTAAATAAAACGCGGTTTTTAATTTACTAATTTACTTGGCTTCGGATTTAAATAATCGGGAAATCGTAAAATTGATTAATAAATCATCTTTTGAATACATAAAAATTATCGGCCGATCGGTTGTACGGATTTATATGTACACTTTGTAATTACAATATATATATATATATGCATATACGGGTATGCATATATAATATGTTATAGGTGCGCGTATTTTTTCGATCGGCAATAATCTTATAATTTTCTCTCGAATGGAATACAATTGTTTAATTTATACGACTACGTTCGCTAATTAATTTAATTTTAATTTTTTCATCGCATCGAAATATTTCTATGCGTCGAATCGTTAAACATTTTTATGATAAACGAATTCCTGTATTTTACGACGATATATTGTTATAAACTATGTCATTGAATAATACAGTTAATTATAAGTCGCTTATTAAAAATATAGTATAATTTATAGGTAAGAATAGCTATAAACATTTAGTTATTACGAGTATACGTCTTAAAAGTTTTATATATTGTAATTATTATTACATTAAATTTATCTTCGACTAGTGGGACATTTTTCTCTTGCACGTGACTTCTTATTTTAAATGGCTATGGACACGTGTTACGACACGCTATTAATTTAAGATTTCGCGGTAAGAAATTTCGTTTTAACGAATACGATTATTTATTGGAAAATAAGTTAACATCGAAAGCAGAAATTAACTCGATGAGACGAGGCGTTAATTAACAGCGTACAACATAATTAAAAACGTTTCCAGGGCGTTATATCGATGCGAAAAGGAAAATCACTTCGGTAAAATCAAACAAACGCGAACGTTTTCAGCGAGTTTACTGTAATAGAATAGATGTAAATTCGAGTTGGTATAGAAGAAGGCGCAAAGAAGACGCGGGGGGCACTCGACCGAGGTGGTAGAGGAAAAAAGAAACAAGGAAAGAAGGAACGAACGAAGAAACGAGAGAGCGAGCGAGAGCGTAAGCGCGAAACACGAGACGAGAAAAGTATCGGCATGGAATGTCACTAGCTTATAGAGGGAGGAAGGAAGGGAGAGAGAGAAAGAGGGAGGAAGAGAGAGAGAGAACGTCTCTCGCGGAGTCCAGTTCTCAGAACTCCTCCGCGAGCGGATTTGCTTGGATGATTATAAGGCGCAAGCGCGCGCTCACTCAAACGGAATAAGATGGTTATCTTTTACGCTCAAAGGATTAACGAGGCAATCGGCTCTCTCTCTCTCTCTCTCTCTCTGGCTCTCTGTTCTTTTCCATACCCTCCTCTTTTATTTTCTCCCCCTCGTTCTCCTCCCCACCCCGTCCACCACTGTCTCGTTTATCCGACAACACTAGGGGTTACGATTTTCGCACGCAGAAAACACCCGAGCGTCTTCTTATATATCGATTGGATACGTTGGCGCGCTCCTCGTGTACAATCGTAGCGAGCTTTTCGCGCCGTCTAATTAGTGAAAAAGGATAGGCGACGGTCAGACGTCTCGGAACTCTCATTTGTGTGGAAATGGGCGAGTCCGTTGGTTTTTTTCCTTCCTTTCTTTCTTTCTTTCTCTCTCTCTTTCTCTCTTTCTTTCTTCGTCTTCCCTTTCTTTCTTTTTTACCGGTCATTGTGTTCTTCTGAGTTAAGAGACTGAGAAAGTCCTGCCTTTCGTTTTATCGATCGTATCATGAATAATTGATTATCATATAAAATGTGTTTCGGTTCACGCAAGGCCCAAAGACTGTTATTACAATACCAATCTCTCATTAGACGATGTATGTGACACAGAAATATCTCGGCGATTTACATTAAAATCTTTGAATTAAATATCAACTCTAATTTTTAACCAACTATTTCGAAATTATTTAACCGCGATGCACAAAGGGAATTACCGGCGATGAAGATGAAACTTTCTTAATTTGTTGGATAACCGTGACATTTCGGTATCGACCAAATTATCGGTTTGTTTCATCGACTCGCGTAATTATAAAATTATAATCGACGTTGTTGCTTCAAATTCGGTCGAATGAAAAATCTTTCTATTCTATTTCAATCGCTAAATTACGCATAAAGTATTTTCCATTTAAAATTTATCGACGACGACTTTCCTATCGGATAATAAAACGCGTAGTTTAAACGCAACGATTTAAAAAATTAAAAGTATCCATAAAAAGGTCTTCCCTTCCACTTAACGATCCCGTAAATTTTCAAATTTTGTCTTTCACAGGCTTTGTTTCCATGAGAATCCACCCACCGATAATAATACGAGCGTCGCACGTTTGTGTCTCCGACTCGCGTTGTTATAAATATATTCCGATAAAAAAAATTAATAAGTAATTCAGTTTTGTATGAATAGGTGTTTATCACATTGAGAATCGTTGCACTCGGTAACTTGTGTAAAGAGTAAAAAGGAGCGAGAGAGAGAGAAAACGCTTATCGTGCTCGGCGAGCCAATTCAGACGTTTGCTAATGGCGAAGGAAGTCGAGTAAGACAGTACTTCCGGTCTCTAGTCGAGTACGTGCTCTTCTACCGTTTCTCTCGCTCTCTTATATATCTCACTTTTTTTATAATCTTCATTTCGCTCCTTTCAATCGCCGTAAAATTTTCATTTCTTACAATTTTTCTCAGCTTTTATACTTTTCCTTAACGAAGACGTACGTTTCAATTTTTTCCCCATGCAACGTTTGTACGTATATTTACAATTGAACGAGTTCCTCCTTACGCCATTAGATAATTATAATTTTCGTACTTTCGTTCCGCTGATTCTTTTATAAAACTTTTATAATTACCGGAACCGATAAGGAAGCGCGAATTCAATATTATTAAAAGGAAAAATTGCATTTACGAATCGAATCCACTTCTTCTTCTTCGTTTCGATATAAATTTGATATTCGCGTTCTTAGCGAGCGACGTCGATGGTAACTAGATCGACTCGCGTAGTTGGATAATAGGAAACAATTTATAAATCCAAATATTTTAATTAACCGCGATAGAAAAGTAAAAACACGATAGTCCACAAAGATAACGCGTCCAGTTTTCTACTTTACATTCAACGTAAACCGAACGTTCCTTTAACTTCCATGGAAACATCGCGATCGTTTTTTTACTTAGTTGCGCGCGAGGCAACCAACTCGAATGAAACAGACGTACAAATATATTCGCGTATAAATAATACGCGTACATTGTCTTTGCGGTAATGGATACGCGCGTAAATAAATAGACAACTATTATACTTTTACGGAAATGGTTACGCGATCGAACGCGATACTCGCATCAAATAAATTAACTTAAGTATATATAAATAAGAAAGAACTGGCGCAGCTCCTTCAAGGGTTGTCTTCTCCGAGATATGGAGTAAAAGATATCGTAGGAATGCGAATCGCTGGCACAAGTTGCCGAAGCGGTAGCGAATCCGTCGTTGGATCCATCGTTGGATCCATCGTTGGATCCTGCGCGTGTGCGTCTGTAATAAGGACTCCATTTTCTCTCGGTTTCGTCGACATGCAAAGAGGAGAGAACGCGAGGAGAAGGTGCTGATTTCGGCTCCCGAGAGGAATTTTCATTCGTTCGATCCGCAAGATCGTGAGTTGCCACTCAATTATGGAATTAACGGGCTCCGTGTATATCCTTGCATATCCTTTGCTTTTTAGTTTGAATTTTAAGCGATAGTTCGAGGCACATTTGACGCGTTTAGCATTATGCGAAGCTTGGTATTGTGAGAACCTTTTAGAGGTGCGTGTATCGCGAGATTGCGAGTCATTTTTAAAGCTTCGAACTCGATTCGTAACTAAAAATGATATTTGTATCGCAGCACCGAACGTTATCGGTGTATCGCGGCTTAAGCGAGTTAAATTACGGTTTCGAATCGTTCCGTAAAATTTTCAAACTCTGTAGAAACTCGATTATTTTTCACCCGATTATTCTCTTATTTATTTATTTCGTTTTAATTAGCTAATCGATACCGAGATACGAGATAGGCGGCGCTTAATTACCGATGCTTTCCGCGCGCCAATTAAAAACTTTGAATTCTTTTTGGGTGCGCGCGAACGATCCGAGAGAATTTTTCCTCGGCGTAACGCAACGCATCCAACGGTTCACCTTCGAGTTTATTACAAAATTTTAATATTCGGAAAGAAAAGAGGCTCGGAGGAGAGAAGAAGAGATTCTCATAATGGATAAAATCAGCTGCTTTCGATCTACCTAAAAATAGCATTCCATACAATAACACCTAGACCCCTCGAAAAAAGCAAGTCCGAGAAGTAGTCGAAGAAAAAGGTGTAGATCTATACATGCATACGAAAAAAACAAAGCTCCAAAAAGAAGACAACACGGTAAAAAGGGTTCCGAAGCGAGAGAAGAGCTACAGAAGTTTCAAAGAGAAAAAAACGAAGAAAAGAAGAGGAGAGGAGAGGAGAGGAGAGGAGAAGCAAGTCGGAAAAAGAAGGAGCGTGAAAAAAAGAGGAGAGAGAGAGAGAGGGAGAGAGAGGGAGAGGGAGAGAGAGAGGTACTAGTAGCAGGAGGCGCAAAGAGCAGACAAGGGGGAGGGGAGAAAGAGAGGCAGGGAAAAGAGGTAAGCACCCGGTGTGTCGGACAGTATATAATAAGGCGGCAGGCGGCCGGAGCCAGCCAGAGGATAGCCGCTGAAATGAGATGGTTTCGTCGGCAGCTTTGTCCGGCGCCATGTTTAACATAGCACCGCACCACCTCATCTACGTGCCAGACCACTGCTGCTGCTGCTGCTGCTGCTGTTGCTGCTGCTGTTGCTGCTGCTGTTGGTGGTGGTGGTGGTGGTGGTGGTGGTGGTGGTGGTGGTGCTGCTGCTGTTGCCTCTGCCTCTTCGCTTCCCTCCCTCCCTCCCTCCCTCTCTCTCTCTCGCGCTTGTTCTGCTCCAGCCGCGCGAGAGAGAGTCTTTCTGGTCGTGTATACAAATCAGTGTTCCTCTCTCGCGCGCACACCCCGACCCCTTCCTCTACTTCTTCTCCTTCACTCCGCTTTGTGCAGTATCATGGATATTCGAGCGGGATGGAGAGTTGGTTTGGTCTTTTAAGGAGACATCACAACGTTGGGATACGAAAAAACGCGAGTTCGCCTCGGGTGCCAGGAACTTCGCGTAACCGGCTTTCCGGATTTTCGTTAACGACCGTCGGGGGTTAAAGGTCCCCGAGCGCTGGTAAATAATTACCGTTTTTAACGAAAGGAAGGGATCAGCGATTGGTTCGACGCTCCTGTTAGCTATTTTTTCTCTCTTGCCCGAACGTACTTTGGTTTTAAACGAGGTACCAAAAGTGTGTCGTAACGCGCGAACGCTCGATTCCAGGGTGATTGAAACGTTTGCTTACGGGTCGTCCAAGATTTTATTTCAATTTTTGAGAGCGAAGGGTCGTATCGGTAACTAATAGAATCGTACGGGATGACGTCATCAAGCTCGTAAATTATAAAACGTGAAAAATATTGTGCGTTGCGCAATCCGTTACGTAAGGATATCTCAATGAAATATTGTGTATCTCACGGGATATTAAAGAGAAATTAAAGAGATAAAAGATAATTTTTTATAAGATTTTACGATTGTTTTATAAATTTTTCTCGCGTGTCGCGAAATTAGATTTGTTACTATATCGAAGAATTAAATGGAGGTAATCTTTTGGAAAAACTACAGGACCTAAAAAGTACTTTACGTCGGTAACGTTTCTTTTTAAAGGTAACCAACTTTTTTATAATGTAGTAATAAAATGAATAAGTGCGTTCGAGATATGAAAATATGCGGAAAGTATCGAGAATATTTTTGAATGAAATAATTTTTGTCGATGAAAGGTTCTATATAAATTCCATGTATTACATTATGTGAAGTGACAAACTGATTTTTTAATCGTTGTTAGCGAAAAAAGTATAAAAATAAGGATTAGCACGGTAACAAATTTATTACAACAAATACTTTTAAAAAATTGTCGAACGCGAGTAAAATTTTGAATTTATTTTAAACGTTGAATAAGTTGGAAAATAACGATTAAAATTAAAAACGAATTAAACGAACTGTAAAAATTAAGATCGACTTCTTTCGAAACGATCCGTAACGATAAAATTACAATATTATAATATTAGCAAAAAAATCAATTAAAGTTTTTCACTTCGGTAAAAAAATGAAAGAAAACAATAAGATGTCAATTATAAAATGTACACATAATTAGCTTAATCGAAAACGAAAAGGAAGTTAGATGAAATCTAGTGGGAAACGTAATAATTATCTTTTTAAAGGATTACAATAGTTGCATTAACGCGTGCAAAAATTATTTCGTTTATTTATACAATTTTTATGAATACCCGACTGAAATAAAGTCTTCGCGTTGAAGCTTCGGCACAGGAGAAATATTTATAGTCATAAATAGTTGTTTAATAGAATAAGCGCGTAAAATGAGTAGAATTATCTACAATAGATTAATATTATATTCTGGAATTTAGAAACGTATAGGCGCCGAGTGTAATAAAACTAATAATGTAAGAACAGAGATAATTTTAATTGCAACGTTAAAAAAAAGAAACTGAACAAATTAAAAAAAAAATGCAAAAACATCTCGGTAAAATAAAAATTATACTTTTTATTTCATTAGTATTAAAGTTACCGTTGCTAAAGGTAAAATTGTTAAAGATCGTTAACGTATTTTTCAGTACGTAAGTGAGAGATCAAATTTTATACTTAAACAAGGTATAAAAAAAGGAAGATCCGTGAAATATTTATATTAGCCGAGTTTATAGATTTACATAAATAACTCTGAAAAATTAAAACTTGTAATATTCTAATTAAGCTAGGCACATTAATAACGAATTTTAATAAAATGAGAAGATCCGTGACATTTATAATGGATTAAAACAAATCGAAGCTCCATCTTTATTTATCGGAGTTGGCTCTAAAGTACGTTATTAGAATAATAAAAGAAAATAAAGAGAACATTCCTTTAAACGGTAAAATTGAAGCTTCAGTTTTGTACAAAGCATCCAGACTTAAAAAGAGATAGTTAATAAAATGCGATTGAATATGCAAAACTCGAAGCGAGGTCACGCAAATGTTAAAGTATCGTTTCGACGAGGCTAATAGTTGGATGGTTGCCCACTCGGCCGTGGAAAATTAAGGGCGTTTTTAATAGTGATGACGCGGTGGAAGAGAGACTCGAGCAATTGTATAATAATGTTTAAATTTGACTAGCAACATTTTCAACCGAGGAGCGAATCCTCTTCGCGAATAAAAGCGAGTGCTTTTTATATCCGATGTATCGGAGGCGACACCCACGATTGTTACGGAAGGCGTTTAGGATCTAAAATATAACGACCTCCGCGCTCCTAATCGGAACTCTGCCTCGACATAAACGAAACCCACACCCAACGCAACGCCCAACGCAACACCCAACGCAACACCCAACGATCGATGACAATTAAAAAGAGCATCGGTAGCGATATTTCTCAAATGACGTGGCGCATTCTATTTTGTTTGTACCTTCGTATCAATTCCTTTCTGAAATACTATATAAATTTTAACGACGAAGATAATAAAAACTCTCCGCGTATTAAAAAAAATGCATCCGTAAGCCGCTGTACAGTTAAAATATAATTGTAATTGCATTCGTTAGAGCTTTGTAACGCCGATCATCTTTTTATCGTTTCTCAAACCGAGCAACCGAAGAATCTCAGCCATCTGTTAAATTTCGCATCGGAAAAATCAAGAATTTTACAGTCGTGTAGCGCTCGCAAGAAACCTAGAACGGAAGCTACGGTTAAAACGAGAATAAATGGTACGATTCCATTGCTCGGGTCACGTGGGGGGGTTTCGCCCGACGGCGGATCTTGCGTACATCTTGAACCGGGGTCCGCTTCCTACGCTCGGACACGCGTCGCCTTCTTCCTTCGTCCATTTATTTCGACGCGTGCTCGATGCGAAAAAGTAACGCGAGGAGCGAAATCGTTCCGACTTTTGTTTTTGAGTGCTTTTGGTATTCGAGTATTTCCTTTATTATCGAGGACAGCTCGTTATTAACGACGATTTTCGTTCAAAGCGGTTTTTACTCGGAGTTTGCGCAAGCTATTCCTCTTATTAGCGAGTATCTCATTAATGGCGAAGAGTATATTTTTCCGATCGATATCGACTGATTGACCGTCCCGAGGTCTTCTGGCCTCGTTAGTGCGCACTTATACTTATTTGCATTCCTCGGTAAATGATAATTCGATCATTCAATAATTCAGTTCTCGTGTGGTTATTCATCAAAAAGTGCCTTTATCGAAGTATTAGTTCTTGCTCGCTAATAAGAAGCGCGGAATGCGTTTTGTTCTTCTTCTTCTTCTTCTTCTTCTTCTTTATCTTCTTCCTCTTCTTTTTATTTTTTAAACGCGGGATTTTTCAACAACGACAGGACGCCGATATAATTTACGCGCAAACGCAAATATCATCGATGCTTTAATAATTTTAATACGTTTCTTCGACCGTGCCAGGCAACACCGACGCAAAGATCTGGTAACGCTGTATTTTTAGCGTTCGAACCAACGGCAGCTACGCTTAAAAATTATAAATACCTCGGCAATGAGACACGATTCGATCAACAAAGTAACGATCGCGAACGCCCGTAATATAAAATATCTATGCATTACCATTTGTAATTAGTCATTGCATTTAAATTTCCACGCGATACATCTCCTTTCGTCCCGGAGCACGCGAAGGAGATAAAGCTAGGGAGAGGGAGGGAGAGGGAGGGAGAGGGAGGGAGAGAGAGAGGGCGAGAGCGGATGTAGGAAAAAAATTGAAAACTGTAGCTCAGACCCAGATTCCAGATAAGAAAATGGGCGAGGAAAAAAAAAAGCGCGGAGTAAGTCGGTGAGTCGGTCTCCTTGAGCCTCGGCGTCGAGCTGGAGATCCGAACGTACCCGGCACCGAGGCGTAGATCGTAGCCTGGTCACCCGGAGAAGGGGACAACAACGACGGCACCTGTTTAGCTCCGGTGTAACGCGCGGAAATGGATGAATCCGTGGGTCGCGGGTTTCCTCCGAGAGATGTGGGATGTCGACGAGAGACGTCGACGGGAGACGTCGACGAGTCCGGATCGGATCTCCGGCTGAATTTTTCATCGCGATCCGATTCCGCGATCGCGCTCGATAAAAAATTAGAATACGAGAGAGCGAGACGGGAGAGAAAACAGGTTAGCGATGATTGCTTAATCGTACGGTTGGGTAACCATTATTAAACTTTTTTCTACCGGGAATAACGTCAAAAGCGCACTTTAAATATTTCTGTCGTTCAAGGAGTGTCGTTTTACTCGGAATAAATGGAATTCCACTTTACAAAATCCATCGCGCACGGCCGCGACTCGAGTCGAGAAAATTAATTACCGATATTATTATTAGTCAACTTTTTATTACAACGACGTTTGATTAATTTATCGATCGACCATATTTTATTATTTTCCGAACGAGGCGGTTGGAAGTTCGAGTCAACGATTCGAGAACTCGAATTTTGATTTTCGAATTTTTATCCTCCGTTATCTCGGAGATGATCTTCGTAATAACTTCGTAATAACTTTTCATTACGTTTCTCGTCAAGAGCCTACTCTATATTTTACGCGAAATCGTTCGACCGCACGCAAACGAGGTTGAATCGTTTCTTGCTTTCCAATGCATAAAGATAGAGCAATTTCAACTAGTCGAACTGGGCTAATTCTTCGTTCCATTGCTTAGCGTAACTCGTACGAACTCAAACAGCGTCGGAGCCAATAATCACGCGGTGAAACAAAAGAAAGGACGAGGCGAGCGAAAGAAGGAACGAGTCTCGTCGAGTTTGTTGAAAGCGAGGGACCGGAGGAAAAAGGCGAACCCCTGCAGAGATGCACAAAGGAAGTCGAAGGTAACGATCGCGTTGGACGAGCGCGAAAGTACCGCGAGCGATAAGGGCCTTGAGAAAAGTTCGAGAGAGAGAGAGAGAGAGAGAGAGAGAGAGAGAGAGAAACCAACACTGGTTTCTCTTCGGCTTCGGCGGGGTTATCAATTTTTAATATTTTAGGGAACGAGACGATTCTTTTTCTTCTCCTTCCAAGGTTTCGCTTTAAACGAGTTGATTACCGTTTCACGAATCTTTCGTCTTTTATCGCGGCGTAGAATTTATAAAAAAAATTTTCTTTGTTCGAAGCGTGTACGGTTTTTTACGAAGGTCGGTGTAACATACTTATTTTTCATACGTGAAACTTTGATTAATGAAATTTCTGAACATCATTCTCTATTGTTACGT
This sequence comes from Dolichoris vasculosae, assembly GCA_018907195.1. Taxonomy (NCBI): domain Eukaryota; kingdom Metazoa; phylum Arthropoda; class Insecta; order Hymenoptera; family Agaonidae; genus Dolichoris; species Dolichoris vasculosae. The sequence goes on from JACCHY010000015.1 coordinate 5,688,359, forward strand.
ATATAAGTCGGTCAGAAAGCGAGGAAAAATTGATTTCGCTCTCCGATCCAACCATTGTAAAAGTTTTTTATATTATAAATTATTCGAAACTTCGATGTCCGATCAAAAGTTTCTTTTGTTACAAGTTACGTATAAAGTAATCGATTATTTCTCTCTGTGTATAAACTTATAATTTAAATTATAATTTTTAATCAATTTATCGTATCATACGTACGATTCAAGTACGTTCCTCGTTACGAAGAACAAAGTTTTTCAAAATTATTATCACGCTCGGAAAGTATTTCCCAACCGCTGAAATTTCATCTCCGATCGAGCCGATCGAAACTGTACAAACACTTATAAATCTCCGCGGGAGCATTTAAAATCACAGCTCGTGACTTTATTGCTCGTGGAATGCGGCACCTGAAATCGAACGAAAGCAAGTCCATCGTCCATCGATCTTTCTCGGAACTTCTCCGGCCGCGCGTAAACCCGACCAACACCGAGGAATTCCCGCTCCGACGAACGTAATGAATGAAACGCCGAGGAGCGAGAGAAAAGAGGCTTTTCTCGCGACAACGACGACAACGACGACGACGGCGGCCTTTCCTTGGTCGAGATCGGTAGGATCGTTTTCCCGCGGCCGGTCAAGGAAAACGGTCACGCGCCTCGGCCTAACGGAAGCAGATTTTGCGCAATGCCAGCGGCTCTGATCAACAACCGCGCGTGTCCTTTTCAAGGAGAGGCAAGGCGAGCCGCTTACGAGGAGCGTTCGACACCCGAGCGGATATAAAGCTGTTCGGGAAGGTTACGCGCACGAGTAAACAATAAGTTTGAGGACGTGGCCGTTGGTTCCGATTCGGACGGTGGATAATGGAAGTAATGGAAGTAATGGAAATTGCCTTCGACGTCTATTGATTCTAGCGTCGCGCGTTCGCTGACTTTTTTTCTCGCCGCGTGTGGAAAGACACGTTTCTGTCTCCGTGTACTAAGAGCGTTATCTCCTGGAATAAAGGATAGACGGGTCGTTGGTCGGATAAAAAATAAGCTTCGGTTTGCCTCTTCGAGATAACGGTGATATTTCTTTTAACGTCTGGATCAATGAAAATTCTCTTCGTTTCTTCGGTGCTGGCGTTTTTAATTCCGGACGACTGAATTTTTACGCGTACGAATCTTTACCAAACGTGGAATCGGTATAATTAGCTAAAACGTAAGAACGTAACGATCGTAGTTTCATTTTTAGAGAAATTCAAAAGCTAAATTCGATAAGAAATAAAAATCTGTTGTTCCCGGTGAAAAAATTTCAGACGACCGAAAGCGAGAAACTAAACTGCCACGTTTAAAATATTAATCGCTCGATCGATCCAATAATTCCGATATCTTTGCAAAGCGTATAGAAATAAATTTTAGAACCTTGGTAAACGCGCAGTTATCCAAAATCGATTTCGTTTTTCAAAATTTACTCTCTACGATCGCCTCGACTTCAACCTACAAAATAAGGAGGGAACGGAGGGAGAGAGAAGCAACCCATCGACACACGCGAGCAAGTGAAACGCAATACACAATCGAGCGTCGATCGATTATGCAAACTCCTCGCTCGAATCGTCATTTTTTTTTTTACTGCTCTCCGCGAACGAGGTTTCCACCGGGTGAAAATACCCGCGTCGGATTCCAGGTGTTCGATGTGCCGTAAAATAGAAAGCCACCGGACGTCGGGATATTCCGCGGCCTCGACGACTGCGACTCGTCGCGTGCAGTGATCTACGCTTTTTAAGGGCTCGAAGCGACGATCCGTTCGATACGATGAACTCGCGTTCCATCACCTTCGGAGCCTCCGTGAAATCGCAGCGAGGTGTTTTTGTCGGTGCTGACTCGTCTCGAGGCTTTACATCTTTGCCTTTCGCGAAAAAGAAAGTTGGAAACTTATCGATGAGTTTTGTTATGAAAATCGATTTATTTGAACAACCGGCGATGATATTTGATCGCGAATTTTTGTTTGCGCAGAGGCGTTGCGCAACCTAATGAAAATTTCAATTTTGCAATCGCGTTATGACAAAAATTATATAACGTAATCGAGTATTTTGTAATTTACATATTGATTAGTCACTTATTAATTTCATTTTTTTTAACAATGCAGTTGCACATTTTACAATTGCGCAATTTGATCGTTCGATGTCGTTATATTTTTATCTTCTTATCGTTAGAAATTCCTAGAATATAAAAGAGCGAAATTTCCGTTGTGAATTTCACGCATTATTGGCACATGCTACAGTTGCTGTAATTTATTTATAACTAAATTTATAACCTTGTACATATTTAAATTAATTTAAACATCGATACGCGTATAAACATTATATAAAATTGATAAAACAGACTTTAAAATCGATAAATAAATGATCGAACGTACACGATATTGATTTTAAAATAAAGAAATCTATTTTATAATAAAAATACACGGTAATTTATTTAAGAAGATATCTAAAAAAGAGTTTTTAGAATAACAAAGTGACGGTTGAATATTCTCCATTAAAATTTTATTGTACAAATTTTTAATGTATTAAAATTAAATATATTATTGTTTTAATGACGACGAATGGTTATATCTCTTTAAATGCGAATGTACGTAAATATTTTTATTGAAAGTAATGTCGATGGAATTACATAAGTCTACTGAAATTTTTTTTTAATCAAAGTACAATTTTATTATTTTTAATAAAAATGTGTTCTTAATTTATGTCCAACGATAGAGAGACAAATAAAAAAATTATGTCCACGTTTTAAAAATTTTTCTAGAATTTTAAATGCTACTCTGTAAGAACGTAGAAAAAATTAAAGAAAAAAGCTAAGTTGGAAATATATATATTATTTATATACGGTCAGTAGAAAAGGTACAGGGTTTAGTCAGACATTCCAGGTAAATAAACATAATATTTGTCGTATTTACCGACCTTCGATCAAAGTTTTTAAAAGCATTCTTACACACGTAAGTCATCAATATGCTTTCAGTATTTATATTTTTTCAAATGGTTTCTTAAGACAGCGTATCAATCAAAATGATAAGTAAAAATCGATAGATTGGTATTAATATCTCATTAGACGCACCGTTTGATTTTAATAATAAATTTTATATCATAAATATTAGTTCATTACCCAATACTACATACTTTTTATTATTAAAGACATAATCATTTTTAAAATATTGATTTCTGTGAAACTTGTACATTGTTCTATTTACACGGGAATCATTACCAAAGTATAAATGTCGTATTGATTTTTACGAGATAACAGTAAATACAGAATACATAGAGATAAAAATTAATCTCAAAGGCCATTTTAAAAAAATATTTGTAAATTAATCATAAATTTTAAATATTTGCATAATTAATAAAAACGTTGACGAAGTATTCGGTTGACTTTATAAATAAAAATGTTGTAATTTGCATTTAGTTTTACTTAAATAATAAAATATCGCTAAAACTACACAAAGAAATTAATTCGTAAGTTTCGAACGGATGATCAATGGTTAATACATTGGCTCTAAATAAAACAAATTAAGTAAGATAAATGAATTTTATACGACATCGCACGATTTCAAAGTACGCGACAATAATCACGAATTTAGAGTCTAAATTTTTTCTCGTAATATTGTTTTTATTATTCGTAACGGTTGGAACGACATCGATTTAAAAAATCTCGATTCATCGAAGAAATTTTCGATTTGGCAAATGTACGATTTCGTTACGTAAAATTATACGATAAAAAAATAGTCATTTGGAATCTCGATACGCTTGTACACGAGTTTAAATAACGAGCCGTTAAATATGTGGTTACACTCATCGAAAGTTAATCATCGCTAAAATACGAGACGATAATTTCGTATAAAAATGGAAAAAAAGATGGATAGATGAATCGATCGAGTATCGATACGAAACGTACATAGTTATTTTATAAGTCACGCGCTAAGGCAGTAAAGTCTCTAACCTTCGCGAACTCGTAAGGTAGAGTAACGTACCCGAAGCATAGAAACTTGTTATACTTTTTTATGACAACCGAGTTAACCTCGCAAATTTAGCTATCCATCGAACTCCGGACCGCGAGAAACACGCGCCTTAAATCACGATACTCCCGCAATTCCCGCAATCGTAAACATCGCTCGACAACATCTCGATTTCGATTACAATTCGAGAGTCCGCTCGCGCTTTATCAAGGATTGCTCCATGTAGTCGAGAGTCGCGAGAGTCCCGCTCGTCTCGGGTCTCGGCGAAAGCAGCCGAGTTTAGCCGAGTTTAGCCGTGTTTAGCCGAGTGCCGTCGGTGGGTTATATTCCTCGAGCGAGAGCTTATGAATGAATCGCGGCGTCGGAGGCTTAAAGTCCCGGCGCGATAACCTCCGGCGATTATCGGCGCGCGTCTCGCCGCCGTCGGTTGTCATTCATATTTCGAAGCGGGTGATCCGTAAAGCCCGGCCGACATTTATTTACGCGCTCTCGCGCCTTTCGTCGATGCCGAATACATCAGCGACGTTTGTTCGCCGCGTTGTTTTTGCCGGGGTTCGATATCGTTCCCTTTTTTTTTCCCCCCTCTCCTCTTATCCGTCTTTATTTCGCGCGCGCGTTCAACCTGGAATTTATTTCGTTCTTATAATCCTTTTAGCGCGAGGGAAGCGATCGATTTTTATCGATTCGAAAGCTACTTGGAACGTATTTAAGCGAATCGAGTTCGAGCCTCGGAATTCGATGCGTTCCCGAGATTTGACTAAGTAACGACGTCGGAACGCTGAATTAGGTCGGCGCAATTATATTTAAAAAAATACAAAATTTATAATCGAATTTCTTGGCGAGGTACGCACGAGAGAAGATCTCGTCTCGTTCTCGCGTTTCAGCTCCGCGCTTATTTACGATTTAAAAAGTTAATCTGCTTTGTTGCGTAAGATTTTTACTTCGGAAACGCAGAGCCGACCGCAACGCGGATAATTCCGTTCTCTTTCCACGAGCTGAATTTGTTTGTCGTACCGAGAATTTCTCTCGGTATTACCGCGATACTTCGCAACGCCGAAGAGGAATTCCTACGTGATTCCTGCTAAGAGTGGAGTCCGCTCGGATCTCGGATCGCGCACGAGCTCCCAGCTTCCTCGAGAAACAGGATCAGTTTTTTCCGCCGCGTCCGGGGGAGAATTCGACGCGTGTCCCTCGTCGCGCCCTGCGAGTCGAGAAATCGGGGCTCGGGTTTGCTCGAACGCGTGTCTGCACAAGCTAATCCAACATCAAGAGACGCACCGGCCGACCGCTTCTCCGGAATTCCAGCGCATTTAAATGACGCGCGAGTCTGCGCGTATTACTATAGCTACGGTCCGCCGAGAAACCTCGGAGGAACGGAGCTTTCTATCTCTATCTCTCCCGTTTCTCTCTCCCGCTGGACGTTGATTAACAAGCGTAACAAGGATGTGCCTTTTCGTGGGCTTTTTTATTCTCGATCCGCGTAAGCGTCCGATCGTTCCTTAAATTTCTTCGGATGCTGCGTCTATGTAAGTACAATATTTACATAGATAATGAACTTGGTCGGTGTTCTTCCTCTCGGGGAGTTTATAATTTCAGATTTATCGTGGCTTTTAGCGGGATTGATTACCGGGTGCTCGGCTCATTTTTTCCTTTAACCTTTAAAAGTGTTTTCAGTGTACTGAAAATTTTAAACGATTCGTCCGAGGAGCGAAAATACGATCGCTTATAGAAAATACGATTATAATGTAGATTGCGATATCGTACATCTGATCTCTTCGAAGGTAGCTCGTACCGTTGAGAAATTCAAGTAGAATATTCTCGCGAGGAATAAAATCTTATCGCGTTGCGATTCGGAAACTTTTGACGTATATATAATGAACGTTATTTAGCATTGTTGATATTATTAACGGTATTTTGCGGTGGTAGCTTAGTAATCGAAAAAATAACTACGGGACGAAAACTGACAAGTATATTTCACTGACACTGTACTTACCATTCGAATGACTCACCGCGAAGCGAATAAATTTTCTTAATACCGACGATTATGTATACTCGTATATCAATTATAATAATGTGTATTTGTAGAACATTAGATAATGTATTACGTTGAAATATTTGCAAGGCTCGGAGCTACGAGAGAAGTCGATCTCCACGGGAGGTTCGATTTACATTTTCAAATAGTTTCGAACAATAATCTACGACAAAGGTAAAAAAAATTTCAAACGATTTATTCGTTACTTGATTATTTATAGCTTCGAGTAACTGTTACACATAATTACATAACTCGTCAATGCCGATTTTTTTTTCTTTTAATTTAAAAGACGACGAACGAGTAACGATAATTCTTTAACTTACAGCAATTTCAAAACTTATTGTTCGTTTTAAAAAATACAGATTATCGCGAATTATCCGTCAAATAATATTTATTACGTAAGTACAAAGTTATTTAATGTAACGTATTTGATATCTTCCATTGAATTCGAGTCTCGTGGGATCTTCCTTCAAAATTTTGATGTTTCAATTATCCATAGTATAGATAAACTCGTGACATATTCTAAGATAGATCACTGCATTCTTGTTTATAAATTACAAAATTATATTAAGAGCTATATAACGACAAAATGATTTATCGCGAAAAGCTAATTCGTATATTCTCATCTATTTATATTTAATATTTGCTACGCGACGTATTCGCGACGAATTTAACTCAAAATGCTTTTAAATATATTTACATACTGCAAATTATATTAGGAAAATTCACATTTAATAGATTTATCAATGGAAGTCGAAGAAATAAAGTGGGAATATATTAAAGTAATTCCTTTACGATCGAAAACGTTGAATCGATATGATTTTTATCGCTGAATTTATTATTTTATAAGGTAATAACCATATTTTTTTTTAATAAATACCGATATAAATTTATAAATTGATGATATTATTTTATATCGCATATTTTACCTTTGCTATTTCAAATCCCAAACGTATAATTAAAATCGTTAAAATAAATTCTCAAATAGCAAAGTATTTATTTATTTCATAAAGTTATTGAAAAAACGGTATTATAATATATCGCATCGATAAAAAATTTTAAATATTCGTTAAGCGATGAATTTTTAAACTTGTAAAAATCTATAAATAATAAATTATAAAAACTTACAATTTTGAAGTAACGCATAATTTATATTAAGCGATAACTAGAAAAATAATATTTTTTAATTTACCGGTAAATGATTTCAAGGACAAAAAATTACGTATTAACGCGTACATTAAAATTGTCGTTAATAATACAAGAATGTTGGTTGATTTATTTAGATTTTCTTTTAAACAAAAGTCTATTCGTACACTTTGGAAAAGTTTTCATCGAGTTTCCAACGATCATCCATATGAACGCAGAATTGTTTTTTCACTGGATCGAACGTTAACTTAACAGTTTACTTAATAATATTTATATTCGAATGGTAAAAACGATTATTAATATATTTTTTATTCGCACGAGCAACTTTGATCGATTATCGGAGAAAATATGAATTTATAAGAAGAAGTTGGGGAATGTTTGAAAAACGCAAATAACAAATAAGTTTTTTCGATTAATTTTAGATAATAAATATCCGCAATTCTCGGAATTGCTGAAAAATTTCCGTTATGACTAATTACGGGTTTTCGACTAAAACGTAGGCAATAAGTATTTACGTAAGCAGGCATTAACCGCATTTTAATCTTTAAGGTAGGAATAAGAAAGTAATAACACCTTAGAGTAATTTTAAAACGTAAGAAGTTTCGGTATTCGAACGTTTAACAGTCTTTTACGAATACTTTATAAAATTGTTAAAGTAAATAAAAAAATTCCAGCGAAATTCCGCACTTGCCGTAGCAGCGAGCTCGAGCGAACCGAGCTCGATTCAATCGCGACGACAAAATATCAAAGAGGAGAAGAAAGCAGTGAATGAAGAGCCTCGACAGTCGCTTAAACGCGCGAATTTCCGAGGTTCGCCAAACCTCCTCGTACGACTCGTCTCTACGCTTCACCGACGAGGAAGAAATAAGAGAGCGAGAGAGAAGGCACGCAATTCCTCTCTGCACAATAAGGTAGAGAAGAAAACGAGGGTCCCTTCCGAGAATGTGCACCATCAGACATGCGTCTAGACTAATGTGGCGCCGCGACCAGTGGGTCCGGTGGACAGGGTGTTAACTACGTTCCTCATTTTGACTCCTCTCCTCGATTCCCACACCACCTGACCTGCCTTTCATTTTTCTGCTCTTTTTACGTGGTATTAATTCCTCCCAAATTTACGATAAGTCGCGTATTCGTAAAACTTTATAAGATACACGTATTGTTTCGGCATGCGAAATACCTTATTATAAGTCTGCGTTCGTATCTTCGAGGGTCGAATTGCCCGATCGCGTTCTTTGATTTTTCGTGGTTTAAATTCGAGTTGTTGGTTATCTCGTCGCTGAGAAATACTCGATTTCGGGATCGTTGGGGCGTTACCCTCCAACGCTGAAAGGAAAAATCCGTTTTTCTTAATAAAAAATTTTCTTCCGTTCCGGGGAACGAGGGCCGAGATCGATATCTCGAATATTCGGATGGGATCGTTCCTTCGAGAAAACGCGGTGGTGCTCTTATCGCGGGAAAAATTAATTTTGCGATCGACAACCTACTATTTAATTATGACGTACGCGTTAAATAAAAAAATGGATACAAACGTCGAGTCGTCGTAAAATACCTGCGATACCTGCGTTTAACGAAACTCAATTAGCAACGCGAATATTAATATAATTAATTCGAGAGATAACACCGACTTAATAATCTTAGTTGTTAATTCAATAATACTAATTTGGCTTTCCTTTATAAAGATAAAAATGTCGAAGATTCATAATTTTAGTTTCCATACTAAGCGCAGATTAGATTAGTCGAGTAGGCTAGTAATCAAGATAACATTTATCGTTACTTAACTACGCGGTTTTACGATTATTCTTATTTTTAGAAAAATAAAAAACGCCGCTCTTCCTTTATTGGTGCAAGATTTTTTGCTAATTTATACAGTAATAAAAAACATAATATGATTTTAATTTAAAGTACTAATAAAAGTAAGAAAAAAGAAATATCGTAAGATATAAAAACTTGTTAGGGCATCCGAACTGGAAAAACTTCTTTCGACTCTCCGCTATGTTTGATTAGCAAAGCTTAATATTCGGACGCCGTTGATAAAGTTAAATCGCTAATTCCGATAAAACCTTGGGGGAAAAAGGATGAAAAAAAAGGTAGAAGAAAAAAGGTAGAAAGGAAAAAGGATGAAAAAAAAAAGGAAGAAAAGTAGGAAGAAAAAAAGGAGGAAACGCGCAAACTTGGTCGAAATAAAATCGAACGGTCGTTGAAACGCCGTGGAAAAAGAGTTCCCTGACCTTCGGAAACGTCCGTCATTAATATCGCAGCGAGCGATTCGTCCGTTCTCTATCCGTTAGCGAGAAGGCAACGAAATTACAATAATATTCGAAGCGTCGATGCGTTACGTGATCAATGCGCCCAAGGACCGGGAGAGAAGAGCGAGAGAGAGAGAGAGAGAGAGAGAGAGAGAGAAGCGAACCCGAAGAGATACAATGTAAGGACGGCGGAGGTGTCGGTAGTCGGAATATTTAACCCTGCGCGGAGGAAGGCCTTGCACGTGAGGAAGAAGGGGTCCTTCTTCTCGCCCAAAGGAACGCAGAGGAGAAAAGACGGAGCCGTGAGCGCGATATAGAGGTCTGTAAGCCGCCTCTCTCTCTCTCTCGCTCGTTCGCTCGCTCGCTCCTTCTCCGGGAGCGTAGTGTCCGAGTCGAGAGTCGACTACTCGTCGTCATCCTCGGAGTAGGGATGGAATGCGCGGCGCCTAGGGCTCGTTGGATTCCAGGGCCACACGCTCTCTCTCTCACTCTCTCTCTCTCTCTCTCTCTCTCTCTCTCTCCTTCCTTTCTGTGGATGTTACACGTATATTTCCTCTCGGAGGAGAAGAGCCGGAGCGAGGGAGAGGGCAGCTCCTCCGCGCCAATAAACTCTGCCTCCGGGTAATCCCCGTCGCGCCTCTCTCGCGCCCGACCACCATGGAACTCATTCATGCGGACCTCCTACCACGAATGCCGCCGAGCGCTTCCCACTCTTCCGGGCGCGGACTACGACCTGTCGCGCTCCGACATCGCCGTGGCTATTACTACCGCCGGGGATCGAGAGAGAGAGAGAGAGAGAGAGAGAGAGAGAGAGAGAGGGACGCTGGATCGGGGAGTTACGACATCTGGCGGATAGATCATGAACCAGACGAACGAGGTGTCGGTAATTGATAACGCGGTTCGCGGGGTATCTTACTTATCGTACTAAGGCAGGTGAGTTCGGGGTTGTTCTTTCGATCGAGTTGGGATCCGGTAATCGTAGCGAGGACAACGTGAATCTTTCTGTTCGCACACGGTAAATTTATCGTGTTCGAAATTAATACCATCGTGAAATGAAAAAGGATACACTTTTCTTACGTATAATTAATTAGCCTAAATTTCAAAAGTACCAACGATAAAAATCGTTTTTGGATTACGGGTATGATTGGAATATTTCATCGTACCCGAGGAGTTAAATGTAATTTTAATTATAGATGGGAGTATCGAACGATCGATTTTGAAACGGAAACGTTTCGAGTATTAATTTGTATGCGCGAGTAATCATTAAAATATCTAACGGTTAATTGCTAAAAGTTGTCTAAAATAATTGAGGTACTGGTTAGAAACCGTTAGAAATATATTTTAATTGAATTACGGAGTGTGAAAATAAAAGTTTCACGACATTGTACCAAAAGAACGTATAATTATAATATTATAATTATCTTGTTATAATTGTTGCGTTACAATATTCAAGATTTTTAAATTCTTGAAATATTTTCGATATGAAAAAAGTTCGTAAAAGATAGTAAAATATACGAAATATGTGCAGCATATTTGTGAATAATAAATTTATAAAAGTAACCTTTTTTAATATTATAATTAATACTAATTGCGTATGTAATACAAATTAAGTAATATATAATCCAATAATTTCATATTCTTAATAAAATATTGTAGTTGATACATTCTTGATTTTTTTTTAAATTTGTTTATGTTTCAAGAATCCTTTAAAACTTAACTCATGTTCAGAACTAAAAATATTAATTATTTAAATTCAAAAATATATCAAAAAATTTAAAGCTTCCTTTTAGGTTTCGTTTAAAAATCCTATTTCTCACTTTGAAGAAAATTTTTTCAAACAATCCCGTAAAAGTATTACATTCAATTTAATTATTATACAAAATATCTGAATTTCTTACAAAAATAATTTATATAATTTTGCCTATATTTACACGTATCCGTTTAATTAAGGTATTTAGCATTTTAAATAATATACTTACTCATGTTCAAATATTTTTTATTTGTTTGCAAATTAATATAATTAAGAGCAAACATATCGAATAAAATATATTTTGTAATAAGCAAAATTAACTAAGTTACTAATGATGAATACCTCTAATAGTTGATACGAGAACATTTTACACAAAATTATGTGTGGTTTATAAAAAAAATCGTAAACTTAGAAAAACATAATTAATTTTTTATTGTAATAAAATCTCAATTCAAATTGATTGTATTTTTAAATACTTCAATCAAATAGGAATCATTTTATATATTAATAAAACATTCAGGTATTTGAAGAAAATGTTTAAATAAAAAATAATTATTCAATAAATTAATATTTAAATTCTTTTACAGCATGAATTTACATTAGATAATATTTTAATAGATTTCGAATGTAAAATGATATCGTTGATTTATTGTGTATTATATTTTAGTAAATTCTAATGGGTAAAATCGACACGAATATAATATTATTTAAAATTTTTAAATAATTGAAGATTGACTGATTATCATGATAAACAGATTCTGTGAATTGATTTCAAATCTAACTACTTACCAATTTTTAGACTTTTATATTTTAAATTTACAACTTTAAAAATACAATAACTTTGCAATTTACTTCCTCATAAATAAATAATTTCTAATGATTCTATTAGCTTAGAAAAAACAAAAAATTTCTTATCAGTAATGATATCCTTCAAATAAGATTCTTTGATAATCAAGTTTAAAAAACTTATTATCAGCATTTACGGATTTTTATTATAATTCATTCAAATACATGGAAAAAAAATTATTTTCAAGTTGTATTGGTTCAATAATAGCAATGAATGCATTACATAAATAATAATTTATTATATAAAGATATTATTCATTAGTGTCGTATTAATATATACATTTTTGTACATGACTTTTCATCACATAATTAATATGTTTATGAAAAACTAGAACTATATATATTTAAAGTCTCAATAAATTTTTTCAACGCTTAGTCGATGATTACTATGCAATAAAAGAAATTTGGAAATTTGAATATATCGAAATATATTTATTGAGAAATTACAAATACCAATTAATAATTCATAACTATTGATTTGATTTCATTCCTGCTACTATAAATTTTTTTTTATTATTTTTTAAAATATGAATATATTTTAAAAACAGTAAAAATAAAATTATAATAAACAATTTTTTTCACGGAACTATGCGTCATTTTTATTTTTATTTAAATTTATGATTCAATCTCAAATGTTTATTTTAAATATTTTCAATAGATTCGATTTCACCTTTTTAATTTTGTGTTAAAATGAAATAAATATCTTAAAAATCTATTTTGGAATGTTGTTGAATGAAATATCAATTTGATTACGTTAAAGATTAAATTTTTTGTTAAAAAAATTATAGCGTAGATATAATTTACACTTTAATAATTATCGACTGAAATTGATATCATTTTTTACACTTTAAAAGTAATGTCAATAAAGCTTGAATTATTTCAAATTGTTTTCATTTTTTTCTTATTATTTAAATTCATTTTTTCTTATTGTTTAAACAACTTTCTATTTTCATTTAATAATTCTTGTTTGTAATTTATAATTTTTTATATTACTACTATACAATATAATTTTTACTATCAATCGAATCTCGATCATAATATATTTATTATATGATAATAGTGTATATTACGGCGTCAGCCGTTATCTAATTTAATTTTTCTTTCTCCGCTTCTTTGAAAATTGAACGAAAACATGTACCATAGAAATACACGAGCCTTTTTCGAGTATTTTTTCCCTTGGATCTCATGTAAACAAGCGTCATATGAGGTGATTTATTCTCAATAGAAAAATATAATCCGAAATTAAACACATAAAACTTTAATATTTGACGAATGAATAAGATTCAAAAAGACGAATTTCGTCTTATGTTTCTTTACACCTAAAAAACTTATTGAAAATAAAACATAGATATTAAATAATCTAGCTCTAAAATAATTTTTCATTTTTTTACGATTTTCAAATAAAATGATAATATTAAGTGTACATTTACTAAAATTCATTTTTTAATTATTGAATAAATATGTCTAGTCTACAAAAATTATATATATGTATAGATTGTAAACGAATTAATATTAAGTACAAACATTATTAAAAACTTATCAAAAAATTGTATATTATAATATTTGAAACAAAAATTATTACATATTTATTAAGTATTCTAATTTAGAAATGTGTGTATGTGTGGGGCGAGGGGGGATAATTCAATTATGTCACATTATAAAAAAAATATTAAATTCTCGATCATTGTTTACGATTTACTATTTTCATATTGTAAAAACTCGATAGCTTATATTACAAAAAAATGTAACATAATTCCTTATAAAATATCGAATAAATCATTAACTTTTATGTAATAAAAGTGAATCGAAAAACATTGGTGAAACTGTAAATGAGAATTTTTTATAAACAATTAAAAGCAAAAAAGTCGCTCCGTTCGCAAGATTTTAAAAGAATCTCTTTCCGTTACAATTTATTTTATATCTCTCGCAGTGTTGATTAGCAGGCAAATAAATTACATATATCGCGTTTTACATAGAAAAAGTTTCGTTCAAAAAGTCCAATGAAAAATCCGCCTAGATGGTGACGTAAAAAACATGGAGTTTATTAAAAACAAAATTTTTACGAATTAAACGAAAAAGAAATGTCGATGTCTCTTTGTTATTCGAAATTACCGTCATCGTAATGATCTATTTTGAAAATATCTGTATTTTTTATTCGATATTTTACGTTATTATACGAATTTGAATTTTATGTTATTCTATTAAATTTTGGAAATAATTTTTTTCATTCGCTGCCTTTTTTAAATTTGGAGTCAATTTTTTAAAACCAAGCTCAATGTTTAGTTTTTCGGTATGATTAATTCAAAATTAATTTTGACATGTGTCATCAGGAAAGTGTACACTTACAATAAAATCTTATGATGTTTATGTACGATGCGTAATATTAAATTACTCAAATAAATATAGCACGGAGTTCCCGTGATATAGTAATGATAATAAAAAATTAGTACATTGGAAAATATTTCTTTTTGTACTTTACTCATTTGAACAAATATTTTATAAATCTGAATGTAGTTAATACCATTCTATATTTTTCTTGATATAAAAAGTCTTTGTAAGATGGTAATTCATAGGAATAGTTACTTGAATCACTAAATATAAAGAGTTATATTTAGGTCAACACCTGTTTAATGGTATGTTTAGCAAAACAACTAATTAAATTTTAAGGAAAACGTGCAAAGTCTACATTTGTATTGAATTCAATGACGAGAAACACAAATCTACAATGTCATTGAATCTATGATCATGACTATACTATTTTCATTTATGAGATTCAAAATTTATAAGCCTATTTGCGATAATTACGATCGGTAAAATTAAAGTGCGCACTATTACGACTGTAAACCGAGTTAAAAGGCACGTGGCATTTTTATAAATGAAATGCTTTATCTAATAAGTATCGCTTACCTTGCATTTTCAAAAGTCGCTGACGGGCTGCTTCCGATAGCTCCAAAACCGACACCTACTGCTAAGCCTTCAGGAATGTTGTGTACCTATGATAGACAAGGACCAAGATCCTTAATTTATTTGTTGTCTATTTTATGATGAATTTAAATGATCGTAGGTTTGCATTTTCTCATTTTTAATGCTTACGATCTTATGAAAATTGTTAAAACTATATATTGAAAATTTCCATACTTCAAAATTTAATAAGACATAGGATATATATATATATATATCAATATACAATAATCCAAAGAATTTCAATCGTTATTAATATTTCTGTTTTTAGTTTTTTGACGTAAGTATTTATATTATATAATATTTATTTTTTATTTTATAATTTAAATAAAAAAGTACCTAAATTTAAAAATACATTTTTTATAAAACTATATATATTTGTTTATATCTGTTTACACCTCCTTATCTATAATTTTTCAATTGATGTTTTTTCTTAAATACATTTTACGTTATTATAAACTACTTCTCTATTTTTTTGATTTTTTTCCTTTTCAAATTTTTTAAAATTTAATCCGTTTTTTCTTTAAATATTATTCATTCTTCCTTTTTTTCTCTCCATTTTTCTCTTATATATTTTATAATCTTTTTATGTAATATCGATGACTAAGATACTCAATGAATGAAAAAATTACGTGAATGAATATTTTCCTTTTTTCCAATTAACGATACAATTCTTAAAAATTATACAAGAACTTTTATGTAGTAAAAATATTTAATTTATTTTACACGTATCAGAAAAATATTTAAGGTTGTTGATCTAAATATGTCAATAGCGTTTCACATTTGTTAAATGTTTATAGTATTATATAATCCGTAATAAAATAAAACAAAATAATTATACTATTTCTAAGATTGTAAAATTATTATTATTAAAATTTTTACTGATTTTTCAAATCCCATGAAAGTTTTTATCTAGTTACAAAATTGTAACTTGTCGAGAAATTTAATAACATTGATACGTAATTTTTCTGTGAATGCAAGTAACAGTTGAAAACTTACGGTGATCGCGATCACCAAGAGTAAAATCCTTTTCCATTGATTGTTCTTAGCCTCGTTACCCGGGTCTTCGTACGTCGTGCCGAGTTCACCAGCTTCGTTCGATCTCTGAACTCCAGGCGGTTGGCGTCTCCTTGGATTCTGCTCGTAGAAGCCTGAAAGTATCGGTCGGCAAAACCGGCACGAAAACAAGATACCGATCCGTTAAGAGGGATATATTATTCCAAAAGTCCGTGACAACTGGAAGCTTTTATTCATGTTACTAATTTGGACAGTCGAGAGTTGATACAGTTTAGATAGTAAATGACATTTCGGGCATGCTGTCATTTTATCTTTGCTAACTACAACCTTATCAATTGACCACAAGACATTTTCTACATTCGTTTTTTCTTTTATTATATATGACTCGCGTTGGAGATCTGCAGGCTCCGAGTAATAAGATCAGTTTTGGAGCACCGCGTTTGAATTTTATGACACTATTCTTCTACGTAACAACTCGATTATTTTATATAGATTTGTTTTTAGTAGTTTTTTTTATTAGACACTTCACTTTAATGCTACCAATTTCTGTTTATTAGCACAAGTTATATGTATTTATTAGCATAATATTTAATACTTTTAGGCATTTTATCGCAATCACTGATATTATTCACTGGGATACATAAAATATATTTAATTGAATTAGCGTTTTTTTAATTGTTCTTTCACAATTATTTTGCGAATTTAAAATAATCGAGGTGAAACCAGAAGTTCTTACATGATTTAATGTCTGGGTGCTTCAAAATGCTGATGATACGAGCCAAACAAAATTATGAAACTTCCAATTATTGACTATGGATAGCGTATAGCGTTAATATTACCAGTATTCATGCCTAAGCATTCAAGTCTAGACAAACAGAAAAATAAAAAAAGTATGCTTTAGTAAACATATATTGTTAAATTGTACATTAGTATCTGATAGTTTTGCTCAAACAAATGAATCGCCTTTACTTTTTAAATAAGGAAGTGGAAGTAAGATGAAAAGCAGACAAGTTTTTTTTTACAATATCCTTATTTAAATCGCAGGCTTTGTTAAGAAAGGATATTTTAAAAATTTGAGGTAAATAACTCGTTATACAAAATAATATAAAGCCAGTCTAAACAATTTACTAAAACTTGTTAATAAGCAAACTACAAAATACTGTTATCAAATAATGAAATATGAATTTACATGGATTATGGAATTATCGGATATTAAGAAAATTAGAAGGAACAGTTACGTTTCGACGCAGGTGAAAAAGATAAGTTAACGCGAAAATTCCAAGTACTGTTCGAGAAGCCAGTAAACAAAGAAAACTGAAACTGAAACTTTGTTTCTTTAATCTTCATTTTCATTCATATATATTCCGAAGAAATTTCAAATAGCGCGAAAAAGCGTTTGAATTTTAAAATATGCATTCGCAACGTTAAATTTTTATGGTACGCGTAACGTTAAAGATCTTTTCTTTTGTTGATTAAAGCAACACTTTGAATTATGATAAAAAGAAGGAAAGAAAATTCAAAACACGATGCAAAAAAAAACGTTAAACTTCAAACCACTTTGACTCGAGGGTACCAAATTAAAAACAGTGTCAGAAATTTTTAACCTTGGATGCATGCAAGTAAATTACGTTAGTAAGCGCAAACGGTTATTCAAATGATCCATAAATTAAAAATGATAAAATGCACCCGCGACCACCAATACTAAGTACACGCGTGTATATACAAAGAAACGTGGCGACGATACGTTTTTTCACACAAGCCAACGATAAAACGAAAAAGAAAAAAAACAAAAAACAAATTGCGTGAGATCAATTCATCGATTTCATCGAACGAAAAGTAAATACACCAACACGCAAGAACTGATCTCATTTTCCAGGCCTACAGACAAAGAAAGGGGGTAATTAAAAAGAAAAAATACCTCGGACTTAAGAAATCGCCTTAAAAAAAAAGATGCACACAAAATACATAAAGTAGTAAGTAGAATAAATAAAAACAAAAGTAAGTAGATTAAAAGAGAATACGAGACAGCCAAGGTGTATGTATCACTTGGTATAATATCGTTGCATGTAAATCATTGTAATAGAGGTACCATCGATCGTGGTCGACTCGACTTGCGAATACATTTTGGATACTCCGGCATAACGTACGTCACTAAATTGACAGCTATGATCGTCAAACTCCTCCCTGTCACTCTTTAGCTTAGCGAGCTGTGTTTTGCTCGCTAACGTTAGTCTTTGTTTGTTCGTACCGACAGACTGCATCGCTAATAGCACATTGGGGGACTGTATGCCGAGGCTCGATATGAGGGCGTCCGTGCCGTAAACGAAGGCCGCGCCCACGAGAAAGCCGATTCCCACGGGCACGAAGGCAAACTCGCCGGCGCCGCCGTAAATCTTACTCTCGGTGGCCATCTCGATCGCAGGGGCAAGGAGGGACCAGTAGCTCGCCGCGATCATCACGCCAGCAGCGAAGCCCAGGCTCAGGTCCAGCAGTTTTCTCTGGAACATTCAAGGTGCGGAGGT
This sequence comes from Dolichoris vasculosae, assembly GCA_018907195.1. Classification (NCBI taxonomy): domain Eukaryota; kingdom Metazoa; phylum Arthropoda; class Insecta; order Hymenoptera; family Agaonidae; genus Dolichoris; species Dolichoris vasculosae. The sequence goes on from JACCHY010000015.1 coordinate 5,706,855, forward strand.
TCGTCTGAGCGAGTTAGATCTTTTTTTCCGGACGGAGGCCGACCGAGCCTTATCTTTACCCTCGGGTAAGAGGGACGTTTATTAAATATAACGCAATATAACGCAATATAACGCAATATAACGCTCGAGTTCTTTCAACTTTTAAATAATTACGATAGAGAACGAAAATTTTATTTTTCATAATCACGGTTCTTCGCGAATGGGATACTTTGCTTTTTTCTTTTTGAGAAAAAAATCCGAGTCGGACGGTAATAACTCGACAGAGGTAGGAAAATTTTCAAAGAATTCCTTTTAATTCTCGCTCGAATGAATGAAAATTATAAATACCAATTAACTCCTTATCGAAGTTTTCAACGAAAAATGAATCGGTTTAATTTTATTACCATTTATTTTTAAAACTTTGTTCAAAGATTAAGAAACTTGGAAATCGGCTTTATATAGTATTTCATTGAGATTATCGGAATCGCGTTTAATCGTATATATTTATCAAATAAGTATTATAGTTTAGAGCATCTTGACAACTTTCATATCACATTTAATATTAATAGTTTTTATTGCGCTTATAACAAGGCACTTAATCCGATAATAATCAATTTGTAACGTTAATCGTTTCTTGGTAACAATAGTAATACGTATTCCCGTTCAAATAAGTTATACTCATTCAATAACAGTATTTACTATATTATTCGTATAATTCTTTGGCGAACGTATACTTATCGGTATTTTATTCTATTCGAAATATACGATTCACAATCACGATTTTTAACGGTGATGCATTGTTTTATAAGTTTATGAATATTGCCACATTACGTTTGTCTATTCGGTGTGGAAAATGTCTATTTTTTTTTTGTTATTTCTATCGACGATTCGTTTAATTTACATCGTATCGAATACGCACCGATAATTGACGATGCGTTTAAAATATGTAAACAAAATTAGCTGAATATACATTTGTTTTTTATAATGTCTTTGATTACTACACGGCGATGTATCATTTCCCATTTTTTCTCAATAGTATAAAATTAAAATTAAATACAAAAAAAGAACTTTGAGAAATAATCGATCGCCGCAACAAAATGCCGATGATTTATACATGTATTATTTGTAAAGTGTAGGTGATTATACATTTTAATGACACAAATAAAAATGTATGTCAGTGTTTATAACAATATGAATACAATTTATAACTATTTTAGTTCGTGTAATCAATTTTTCTCTACAAAGAAAAATTAACTTATGCCACAATATAATGTATTTTGTATAATTTTTTAAAATGTCTATAGGTGTTGAAAAAATGTAAATTTATCAAATTATACATTGACGCTAAGAGTAAATAAATTTTTAATGCTTACTTAGATAAAAGTAGTTATTGACAGAACAAATAGTAATGTCTAATATTTATTGTCGTATTTCGCGATATAATAAATCAAAAACGTCTTTAATTGAAATATGATAATTATTTTTTTTCTCTCAAATACTTAAATAAAAATTCTCGTAGTAACGTTACGTTTCATATTCAAGTACAATATCGCAAGTCGCCTATGCACTGTCACAAAATCAATTTTGTGAGATCCATATGTGAAAGTATAATATAAAGTATTCATTAGCATTTTTTAAACATTATCTTTCATTTGAATTGTACATATTTAATTTAGATTTTATCCATATTAATGGATATTTAACTTTATCGATACGAAGTAATAAAAATAAAATCATTTTATTGTAAATATTTTCACAAGTAATAATCAATCGTGTCTTTTAATGAATGTCATATAAAAACTGCACTAATATCGTTATATATTGCATAATGTTTTTAAATGAATCGTATGAAAAACTCATGAATTTGGATACTCGTGACGAAAAGTACATTTCTTTATTGATAATTATGTAATAAAATATTTTAATATCTTAATAATTATTCTTCTTCGTATTCATAAATTTTATTATTTGCTATTTTATGATATTTAAACTATTATCGATATTACTTTTTTCGCACTTAATTATAAAATTTGTATATACTCTTAATTAAAAGTTTATCATCTCTTATTTTGCAAAAAAAAAGTTTTTTCATAAATTTAATTGCAAATATGTAGTAACATTAATCAACATATTTAATTATTAATATTTTTCGATTCGAAATTAAATTCTTTCAGATTACTTTAAATGTACAGATGGAAAATAATAAATATTTATATATATTCATTTTATAAGCATAAATCCTAATAACCTATTCACTAGCTTATGTAGGAGTAATTTATACTTAATAATATTTCGAAATTAAAAGTTACCAACAATGACAAAAGTTATTTTTTATACAATCATTTTATTAATAATTACATGTATTTTTATTAATTTCTAAAAAAATTATAATTGAAAGAAAGAAAACATTTACGAGATTTTATAATATAATAATGTAATTACTTGATGTATTATAAAATGAACATTTTCATTTTATTGGCAGTAAATAGTTTAGAAAGTGCAAAACACTTAATTTAAAATTAATTAATAATTTATAATTTATTTAATTAATATTTACCTTAATAAATAAATTTTGAACAGTACTATCGTATAAAAACTATTTGAAATCTTCCCTTCCCTTTATACGATAAAAAATATTTTAATTAAACGATTTGATTAAAAGCTTCGAACACTTAAACTAATAATTATTTCGTATAATTTATTGCAATTCATATTTTAGTATTTTTAAATGCATGTCAATACTTTGTATTTTAAACGAGAAAAAAAATTGAATGAGTTTTTATTAATTCAATATATTTTTTAAGTTAATTTAATAAATAGAACAATGTTTTTCAAAGTTTCACTATTATTGAAGGATATGATTATTATTAAATTTTTTGTTTACAATCAGATTTTCTAAACTCTGTAAAATTAGTTTTATTATAAATTATTCAATTCAAGGAAAAACATTTAAAATTTTCTTTACTCGCTTTTTATAATTATAATAAAAATAAGTTAACCATATTGAATACCTGTTTACATTAAATTAATATACTTTTTAAGTGCACGTTCAAAATTATAGAGATAAGATTAGTCAACAAACAAATAATCATGCGTGAAAATAGTGTCATAAATAAAAAATAAAAATAAATCTTATAAAAATAAAAGAAAATACAAAAATTATTACACAAATGTAAATAAATATTGCTACAAATGCATAAAACGATAATGTTCAAAACAAAATATAATATTACGTTTTAAAATATTTCCTGTACTTGTCTAAATTAATAATATCAATTGTTTTGCAGCTGGCATTTAATTTATATTGGATTATATTACTATTATTACTATTCTTATTCTAAATAAAATAAACAATTTTTTGCGATGAACTTTAAATGAAATAATATTGTCCTCAATTTGTTTTTTGTTTGTTAGAAATTTTAAGCAATTATGACCAGATATTTCAGCTTTTATTATTACAATAGAATTTTTTTACAGAATTCAACATTCAGTTATTAATCTTTTAATATATGTAAATTTTTATTCTAATATTATTCGTTTCATTAAAGAAATTATTAAGATACGACAGTAATTAATGTTACTAATTATAAATGCGAATAAAACTATTTTCTCTTTAGCGTTAATTTAGACGATTTATCGTTTAAACGGAAATAAACATTTGATAAATTATCAAAAGGATGAAGTTTTAAAAAAGTAATCATTTTTTAAACTTAACTCTCTTTTTTCTGATTTTTAAGATATTTGATTTTTAATTTATACAATGACTAATGTAATAATTTAATTAAAGAAAAGGTGATTCTTTAAAAGATGACAATTTAAATACATTTTCTCGAGTTGTATCAAATTATATAATGAATTTTATTGCTAACCGATGAGAATTGATATATAATTTAAATAGTTTATAATTAATTACAAAATTTTAAATCAAATTTAGTGTACTTATTTAAAACTATTTTAAAGTACTCGTTTAAAACCAATACTTTCTTGTTTGTGAAGAATTTCTAAGCCTTTTCAATCATCTTTTTAAATTTTGTATTAAAAAAAGTTCATTATAACGTAATTATATATAAATAATTTTTTATTAAAACCATTTCTTATGATTTACATTCTTCAATAATCTTCTTTTATTTTTTTATCCAACTTACGAAACTTGGACAATATTAATTATTTTATATAACTTTTATTTTTTATTTCAATCTTTTTGTCTATTACGATAAACTATAAATAGAAAAATAAATTTACGTTTGACATTTTAATTTATAAACCATAAAATACAACAGTCGGTGTATAATAATCTTATTGTTATAAAAAATTCGTGGTTTTATCTCAACTATTTATCAATTTTGCAACTGGCTGAGCTCATTTATTTACCAGTTACAAATTCTGAATTTTGATAGTTCCAATTTATAATAATACGCGCAATCGTTTACGCGTTGCGCATTTAATGAAAGAATAGTAAAGGTAAATAACAAAGGTCGGATGAAGAGGGTGATTACATTGTTATTTATAACGAAAACTATAACTCCAAATCGACATTTATCGTAAGTTTCATTTATCGATAAAACACATTTTCAAGTCTTTTTTTGTACGTTTAATAGTTTATTCAATAAGCACTTCTTCGAAATCAGATAAAAAAATGGATTGTTCTATATTTACTTTACAAGTTGTTTTAGTTATATCGAAGATCGTAAAATCAAATCGTTAAATCATCTATATCAAAAATAAGATCGTTTGAATCTCTTTACATTTTTTATAATGCATTTTTATTTTTATCAATAAAATAAGCGATCGTACGAAGATTAGCAAATTTTGTACTAAAAATAAATCCATTTTCCAAAATATTATTATTAGATTTATTTAAATACCTTTAAAGAATTTTTTATTTTTACCAATATATATTAACTACGTATGTTGTGCTACTAAATTTTATATTACATTCAAAATTTATAAAAGAAGTATATTTATAAAATCCATAATTTTCATGGGTAAATATAACGTAATATTCCAAAATTAGTCTACTAATTTAATTTTTATATGCATATAAATAAAGATAGGGATTCGAATCGGATAAAAATTAATTGTTAATTTGCAACGAATAAAAATTGTATCTAGATTACAGTTTTTATTCGAAAACTTCTTATATTTAATATTTAAAACTTTTGTTCGAAAAGTTTAAAATATCGCATCAATCGAGGACGAATAATTTGTGAAAAATTGCAAAATCCAATATTTATCAGAATTACGTTAAAATCGACAGCGTTTCCTAATTTATAAAATAAATTATCGAACTTACAAAATGTTAAAATAAATACGATAAAGGTTAACTTCTCGGTCTGTAAAAGATTAATATATGATGCAAACGAAACGAAATTTTAATCAATTTAAACGAACGCGTACTTTTTTAACGTTTTAGCTTATTGTGTAAACACCGGCAAAAAAGAAAATATACAAATATTAGATTAAGCGAACGGGTATAGCCTTAAATTGCGAGTAGAAAAATATAGCAACGAACGTTTCGTTGTTTCTCGTAGATACACATTTTCCCGTTAACTAAAAATTTTGTTTAAAATTTTGCGATTAATTATCGAATCGTTCTCTTTAGATACTTTAACACAAACTTTAATTTACCCGATGTCGTAGATATCGTATTTTTTCTTTAGACACGAGCGATCGATGCATCGTCGACTCCAGACGCAACAAAATCAGCCCCGATCCGATTCGTCGTCACCCTCGGACCCAAAGTAGTCTTACCTGCTTGCCCCGAATGACGACGACGACGGCAGCGCCAGCAGCCGTCAATCCCCAGGTCAGCAGCGTCCCCAGGAGCGCCTGAGTCACCGGCGTGTAGTCCTTGATCATCTCTTGGATGCCACCCGATTCACCCGGGGATAATAAAAAGGAAGAGTCCGCGCTTGGATTGGTGCGCCCGCGGAAAATGATCGAGCCGATGTGAAGACCGATCGGTGCGGTCGGTTCCCCTTATCTCGGTCTTCGGCAACCCCACCACATGTTACATATCCGCACGAGTGGACGTCTCTCTCTCTCTCTTTCTCTCTCCCTCTCTCGCTATCTATCTCTCTGTCTCTGGCGTTGCGTGCTTTTCTCTCAACCTCGCACGGAACCAAGAGTATCGACACTAGCTTGCAACGTCCGTCGCCCTTTGCTTCCACCAACGTCCTCCGAGTTTTTTCTTCGAATTTCACGATTTTTCGGCAGTGCTTAGGAAGCTCGGTAGGTGGCCTAAGCGTCGCTCTCGAGCTTCCGCCTCGTTTATCAATTTCGTCGGACTCGGTCTTTATTTATTTCCTCGCCTCTCCTTTGAGATTCGCCGGTTTCGCGCGTACGAATCCCCTCGTTCGTCCCCTCGTTCGTCCCCTCGAGCCTGATACTATCGATCCGTGATAACCGAGGATATTTCAGCCTCTATCCTCGCTTCCGACGAACGCCGCATCGTCCTTTCTCTTCGCGTTCGTTCTTCCTTCTTCGAACTTCCGAGCGAAGATCGAAGGTCGCTCCTCTCGACTTTGGCGCGTCTCTCCTTCACCGGCCGGTTCCCGTAAGCTCTTCCTCTTCGTTCACGCGCACTCGAGCAACTCGACTTTCGTAACGCACCCTCGATTCCAAAGGGGTTATCTTATCGATCGCGACGCGCGTAACCTTCGTTCGTCGCGACGCCTCGGTTTTCTCGGCGCTTTGATCAAAGAGGAAAAAAAGGAGAAGAATTAAGGTCTTCGGACGAAATAACGTCCACGACGAGGACGACGTAACGCTCGTCCGATCTCTCGGGTAGCGAGCGACCAACTACCGAGAAGACGCGGAGATGGCGTTACCGACTCCGATGACTCCGACGACGACGACGTCGATGATATTCCTCCGATTCCTCGACTCGGGCCGGTCCGCGCGTCGATACAGCAGACGACGCCGGCGCTGTTGTTTTTTTTCTGGGAGTCGCGACGAGCGGTTTTTCGAAATCGTTGTATCCGAGTTTCTTCCCGTCGACTTCCAACTTTATTTCCAACTACCCCGTCGAGGTTTTTGGATTTTGCTTGGTCGTTCGAGAGGATCGGACGCGTCGGCGACCGAATGTTCGGGAGTCGGGGGAGGGGGGAGAAACGTTTAGCGCGTTACTGGAGATTGGAAAGATCGAATTTTCAACGATTGAAATGAAAAATTGGAAACTTGACAACGTTGCGTCGGTTTTTATGGTGACGTATCAACGAGTTTTGCATTACCGAGATGTTTACAAAAATCGTATTTCAGCTTATTACGCGAGAATTTAAATAAACGACCGAACGAATTTAAACCGTTCGACTTTCGCGTCGCTATCATTCGATATTTCGCATCGATGGCTGTACAAAAATATAAGGATGGATGAGACACCGTAAACAAACGAAAGTCGCGCTCGTTCGGATCTTAGCTTCGAAATAAATACATTTTAGACATAAGAATTAGAATAATCAATTGGATGGAGAACGAGAAATAGACCAGAGGGGTAAATGGGAAATTAAGTTTTCGATCGCAACGCGGAAAACTAAAGTATTATTTATCAACTTTATTCTTCGATTTAAATATCCCGAACCCTTCGTGAAAAATAAAAGCGAAAACAGTTTCTTTAACGATTTTGTATACAACTTATACAACGCTCGCGAGAAACTGTAATTAAAACAAAAATACCCCTTCCTGACCGAAATCTGAAATTGCATCGCAAGAAATAGGAGGCGCTAAATACATCGTAGCTGGATCGACAAAAGAAACATGGCGTCTGCTTCGGTAAGTATCTCGTACACATTCGAGTCTTCTGCTCGGAATTTGGGTTCGTACCTACGAGCGGAGTTCGGTTTTTATCAATCTTTTTTTCCTCTCGGCGATTTCTCCTCGCTCGACGCGTCGAACGTTCGCGCGCGAAAACGAAGCGGCGAGTGAAAAAAATCCTCGGCGGTCGGTCGTCTTTTTTTTTTTTTTAACCTGCAAAGCTGATTATTCGGAATACGTGTATGTTTACACTCGCTTGGAAGTTTGCGTGTGTGTTTACTTGTGCGCGTGAAACATACTTTGGAAAGCTGCGCTTTGCCAAACTAACGACTGCGTTGGTGACGTGTACGCGTGAAATGGAGCGTGATTTTACGGGAAGGATTGTTCGTGGATAATATGTTGTGTTCTCAAGAGAGATTTGCAGCGGCGAATTAAGTTCACTTTTTGCGCCACTCCGGATACGATAAATACGTGATTTTTTCGATCGCTTTGTTCTGTTACACCAACGGCTTCAACTTTACTTTACGCTTGGACTTTTTTGTGTATTTTTCGTTTTTTCATTTATTAAAAAGTAATTGTATAGTTATTAGCGAATTGACACGTTATCGTATATTCCGTTAATGTACATTTTACATACATTTTTTTTTCGTTGTTTGTATTATTTATTTATTCTGTATGACAATTTCATTATACATGTAACCTAAAAATAGTATATTTTACTACAATACACTACCTCGTAAAATAAAAATCGTTATTTCATTGTTACAAACGAAATTTACATTCTTTGTTAGGTATTTACTTATGTTACAGGATTTTATGTATTGTTGTTTACTGTTTTTAATTATATTTTACTTATTCGTAATCATAACCTAAAAAATGTTTATCTAATCATTTATCGTTGTAAACATTTCATATAATCAGTATAAAATATACAATTTTTCATTTTAATATTTTTTTATATACAAATGTATTGGCTTATATGAAATTTGTATAGAGTTAAAAAATAGTTACCGTGTTTTCAAATACTTTCGGTTTATAATTTTTTAAATTATAATATCGTTTCATTTTCATTTATATAGTAATGTTTAAATTTTAATATTTTTAGGTGCCATTACTTATGGACGATGATACGATTGCTTTTGGGGAAGAAGACGAGGTACAACAAGGGAAACTTAAGTAAGAAATTTATATTAAAAGTTCTGAATGTAATTAATTTTAGTTATTCGTTTTTCTTATAATTTTTCTTCTTACATTGTAAAGAAGCATAAACGAGTAGTAATATGCATTCCCGACTTATATATTTCAGACATCCTTACGTTACGATGTTTCACTTAGCCTTCAGAGTAATGTCGATAGTTGTCTATATGTTTTGTGGATGGTTTTCGAAAAGTTTCATAGCCAGTTTTGTAGCCGTTGTTCTTTTACTTTCGATGGATTTTTGGACAGTTAAAAATATTACCGGAAGGCTAATGGTTGGTCTAAGGTGGTGGAATTACGTCGACGATAATGGCATAAGTCATTGGGTATTCGAGTCGAGAAAGGTTCGGTTAATTTTGTATTTTAATATTAATTTTGGATAAGTAAATTCATTGATGTTTTTGATCGTATCTTTTGGGCAATAATTTTTATTAACTTTCAATGTATTGTTGAACTAATATTTTATTTATTTCTAATCGCTAAAAAATTTATTGTCTATAAGATATTGTTATAATAACTAAAAACATTGATGAAAATTTCGTTTAAAAATAAATATAATTACATTAAAATATTTAATTTTACATAAGTGTTTTTATAAATTGCAAGTAATGAAAGAAATCATCTAATTACTATGTCATATAAACAATTTAGTTTCAACGCTATATACTAATGTTTGTATCTACAAAAGAATCAAATCCACCATTTGATAGATGCCCTGTGTTTCAGGGCTCTCAACAGAATCGAATTAATCCTTCGGAGGCAAGGATATTTTGGCTTGCTTTAATTTTATCACCAATGTTGTGGGGTGTCTTTTTTCTTGTGGCACTATTTGGATTAAAACCCAAGTGGTTGCTTCTATCTTTGATCGCAATTGTATTGAATGGAGCTAATCTCTATGGATATATCAAATGTAAAATGGGAGGAGACAAAAATATATCTTCCGCTACTTCGGAATTTTTCAAAAAACAAGTTATGCAAAATGCAAGTACTCATTTTATATATTAGACGGAGTTTTATTGAAATATAAATTAAAAACTAATCATATTTTAAAAAATATTTTTGATTTATTTGTAAAATCAATCGAATTTACAAATTTGCACGTTTAAATGATCTAATATTTATAATATGGTTTATTTATAGATGGCTTCGATGATGACTAGGAGCCCCCCTACTGGAAATTTTAGTCAGTCTACAAATATTATTTAAAATAATTTATAAGCAATGTGATATTAATTTTACTATTAATATGTAAGTTTAAAGTAATACATTAATGTTTGTACAAATTAAGAATAAAATTTTTTTAAAAAAGAGAAAACGAAAATTGTTATAATTTTACAATAATATATTAATTATAGTTTAATAAAACAAATTCTAAAAATCATTTATTTAAGTAAAAATATTTTACGTAGGATTTATATAAAATGTAATGCAGTTGTTTGTGAATAAAAAATTGTTGTTTATTTTAAATTTTAATTTGTACTTGAAGAACTTGAGTCATAGAACCAAATTTTTTTTCTTTATTTACCATCTCGCTAACTTTTATTCAAAACATTTTGCAATCTATTTACATTTACTTTTTTAATTAAATAACATATTTCACGATATTGCTTCTGAATCATAATATGAAAACAATTTTTTTTGGTAATATAATATAATTGTTCATAATTTTCGATAAAAATTCAAAATATTATTATGCTTGGAAATTGTTACATAAGTATATACATACACACGAGATTTAATTACATATTTAAAGAAAAGACTTTTTCAGAATGTTATATACTTTTTTATTTACGCCAGTTTGTGATTATTACTTTCGGAAATGCCGTTTTGTTAATAACAGCTGCGAGTGCTGAAGCATGAAAACAGATTCTTCAGTGTGATATAAGTGAGTTAATTGTCCGTAAACTACAAGCAATTTTATGAATTTCGGTTAATTTAATTTGAAGATTAATTTGTACGTCATCCAACACGTTGAAACGTGAAAATAGGAATCCGGAGAAAACCGTATAATTAAGCGCTTATTTCCCGTATGAAATAATAAAACACGTCGTAAAATCCCTTTTATATTATACACAGGTATACGAACGAGTTTATTATCTCACATTAAAACCTCATTTTAATGACGTATATTGTTCGACAGGAAAGGAAATATTATTTGTATAAACTTTAAGATTAATTTGAATATACTGAAAAATCTCGATCGGTGTGTCGATAATCGAGCAACAACGAATAATAATTATCGATGTAAAAGATAATTTGAAAGTTTTTACTTTAGTAACCTTATTTATCGATCGCGATCGAAAATGTTTCTGAAATTTGAGACAAAGGAGAGAAAGGAAAACGTAGGAAGTAAATAACTTAAAAAATTACACATTAGTTGCTATTTTATTAATGCCATCGGGCAATACATAATGTACATGGTATTTCTCCTTGTCAACAGACTCCTATTACACAGTATTTAATTCTTTTTCTTTAATTATTAATCAGTAACATTGTGTTTATTATTCCCGCTTTAGCCTGTTGTATTCTTTCTGGCAAGAAAGTATCACAAAATAATTTCCCATTCTCTCAACGGTATTTAGTACTTCGTTTATTCCAGTGATTTATTCAGTGTTTCGTAGTTTAAAATTTTCAACTGTAGCCTTACATGACATTCTTTAGCATTTTTCCTTTATTAAAAGAATACAACAAACTCGATATTATTTTATTGGTTCAAGATTAGGAAAGAAAAATATTATGCATTAGGATTGTTTTTAAGAATCGATTTTCGTAAGTGAGCTTAACAGATAAACAAACATTTAAAAGTTACTTTTTTCATAAGTAGCTACCTATAATCTTATTTTCTAAGTGCATAATTAATTTTGTAAAATTCTTTGACATTAAATAATGCACAACTAATATAATTCGATAATATTACTAGAAACGCATTAATTTTTTTAGTCAGTTTTGAATTAAAATTTTTTTCTACTAACAAATTTACAAATAAAAATCGTTATTACATCATTGTTCGGTAACTCAGTCATGAGTTTATTCTTGTCATATCAGTACTCGATTAATTACACATAAAATTACACCTTTAAATCGTTTACTAAAATTTGAGAGAACGCAATTTCATTTTGAACGATAAAAGTGCGAGAAAATAGTTTTAGTCTTGTAGAAGATGCGGATGCCCACGATATTTTCTCGTATACATCAGGTATGATAAGTCTTCAATTTCTCGTGATTAAGTACCGTTTAACGTTTTTTTTTTGTTGTAGTTTAGGAATGGATCTTTTATCGAATGTTCCGTTGTAAATCAGTAAAAGTTAGCTGCGTAATATTCAATGCATAGCATTGTTTTATCTTTGATCATTTCTTATTTCGATTAAAAATTCGTAATATTTTTGTCACGAGATTTGTACATTACACACGATCAACTAAATTATTACAATGTTTAATTTTTTAAAGAAATTTTCATCGATGTAAACGGGAATTAATTTGATACGTTCGTATCGAATGTTAACGTTAATGATAAACATTTTCTCAAACGCGGAATTAAAATAATTTCTTTAAAAACTTAAACATCGGAAATTTCTACTTATACTTATATAAATGATATTTTTTGTCATTTTTCTTAAGGATTCTCGTTATTTTATGTCGTTTATACGTAAATTATGGATTTAAAAATCGAAAGTCGAATTAAAATAATATAACTAAAGATTAATAGAAAATTAATAGTAAATTTGTTGCTCGATAAAACTTAACGCTACTTATATATCGTATCGTAAAATGCGCATCGAAGGCCAAAAAGATTTGAAAAAATCACGATACGCGATAATAATGTATTCATTCGTTTCTTATACGTACTTCTGTACTTCCTTTTGCTTAACCTGTTTATTCAAGGTGGCAAGATAACGGGGATGTTACTTTTAAAAATACGCGGCACAGAGATCGTTTTAAGTTTTTTTACGCGGAGGATCTTTCATGACATTAAGTTTTACGTTATTGTCTTCGTCTATTCCTTATTTCTTTTTTTATCATTTCGGTTTTAAATATTTACTATTAACATTCATCTATTTATTATACAGTGCAGCCTAACCATTTTGCTAATACGCAACAGTTAAAAATATAACGATTACAAAATAATACTTGTGTCTTAATCCTCTAAATCCTATTGTAAATATTTTTTTATTTATCGTATATTATTATTTTGAAAAATAATGCTTTATCGACTCTTACGATTACTATAGAAATTGAAGAGAGAACGAAAATAAAACACGCAAATCGAACGCGTGAATTTTGCGGCAGGCAATGTTTTTAATTACAAAGTTTACAAGAAAGACAAAAGTATCTTACAGAGATCGCGATATTTTATAATATATATAATTATCGATTCACAAGCAGTGGATTGAACACGACCTTCCCTTTTGAAAATATTTATATTTACAATTCAAGTACCGAAATAATAACGCGTAACGAAATAAATCAAGTCGTAGGCGAAAAGTGTCCGGAAAGTCAAACGTGTACTACTTGGGTTGATTCAACGAAAGAGATAATCGATTCGCGAGATTTTTAAATTCACACCACCATTGATTATTTATTTATCTTTATATGAGATCAGCTGTGATGCGCGGCCTTCGATGCGACATCGTACGCTTAAGATAAAATTAACTTTTTCTTCAGCTCGGGTTTTATACGTAAATATATTCGAGGCTTTCTAGAAACTAAACCTAAGGAAATGTGTATGCGATATGTGCACAAGGTGGCTTGTAAAAATGTATAAAAGATGCAATGTCATACATATAAAAAAAATATAAAAAACGTACGAAACAAGCTAATTCGGGGGTATATTTCGTTCCAGTGTTAAAATCAGGCATAATCAAACATTATTTTAACGCCCGATTGTTTCGAAAAAAGAACATTCGGATGTTGCTAGTCACGTTTCCCTTTTTTGCTCGGTGTTTTCTGTTTTTTTTTTTAGAATAGTATTTATAATAATATATATCTATGTATACAGTGTTTATTATCTTAATATCTATATTAAGGGGATGTGCAGTACCGATTCTCATCCTGAAACTTGCTGTACATAAATAAGCGGTTTTAATAAAAAAGAGAAACACATCGATCAAAATAATCGATTACGATTGTAGAAAGGTTCGAATACGTAAGGATGAACGAAATCTTCTAACTTTACAGTAAAAAAAAAACTATTTCAACGATCTTTTTTCTTTTCCAAATTTAAAAAGTACCACTGGATACGCTTACTCGAAAGTTTAACGAGTGATATATTATTGCACTATACAGGATTAGTCTTACTATATTTTACACGAATGAAACTATTGTTTTAATAAGAGTCGTTCATCGATGAGTAATCGGTGCGGTAAGTAGTGTAGCGGTAGTCGGTATTGCATATACTCTTAATGTCGTTCATGGTGGGATGGTACTTGTATGTACAAATTGTGAATTCCCGTGTCTTCGCGTTCGCTTCTTCTATTCATTTCACATGTCGGGAGCGTAGATATACGAAGGAATGCATTGTTAAAAGTAAACAACATTTTCAAAAATCACTTTCAAATCACACGTGAAGTTCGTTAAAAACGGAGCATCGAATACTGCGATATTTTCATTTTCTATCATTTTTTTTCTAGAAATTAATTAATTTGGTTATTTTATTTTCGCTACCTTTTACACATATTACGTGTAATTACATTCAATCGTATTATGATCTACGTTGGTGCAATAAGTATTTCACATTTTTTTTCTTTTTAATATTAATGATTATTGTCTTCGAAGACAGATGTAATATTTTTCGTACAAAGAATAATCAACACTGTAACTTTCGATACAGTTCTTATCGAACGGTTAAAATTATTTTTTAATACTCTTTACGTCGGACGAAATCATCAACGATATTAAAATAATTATATTCGTAAGTAATTACGTATAATTAAAATTAAAATTTATTTAATCGAAGCAAGGTATACAAAATATTAAACATATTTTCATAAAAAAGGAAAATATTAAAAATCTGGACGCGATTATAAAAAATGTAATCGTTATCCTTGAAAAAATCTGACCAAAATTTTATTAAAACAATTCGATTATTTTAAAGACGCTTTTAAAATATAGTAAAATCACGATACATATGTATTATATGTACGCATTCGCGGTAAACGTAAATAATCTAAAAATTAAATCGATCGGAAAAAAAGTACAATAATAATAATAATCGATAAAAATCTCAAAGCACTTTGAAAATATTAAAAATCTTTTTTAAAAGACGGAAAAATAAAAAAATATACAAATCAAGTTATGTACAACTTTTCTAGTTGGCGACACATTTTCAACAAACCGTGAATTATTCGCGCAGTGTGAAATGACGTATTTTCGAAGAAGCTTTACTTTGTACATGTGATAGTGAACAACGAAAGCCACGGGACAACAACCGTTGATTTTAACATTCAGTGCCAATATGCATTATTTTCATTATTTATTCACACGGATGAATACACGCTTACTTTCCACTTTTCAACTAAATAATCAAGTGGATGGCGACAACGCGATATTCTTTTGCGCAATCGTACTATTTTTTCTTTTATTTTTTCACATTTCTAATGGCTCTTTACTTAATTGTCTAAAATTACAATGATTACTTACGTACTAAAAATCATGTTACGTTAGGTATCGAGAAGTTCTCTATAATAACGTAAATAACGTGTATAGCATTTTTTTCCTTAATAATCGTCGATTTGGCAGTATGACATTGTTCTTTTCCTTAATCCTCCACGGGTGAAAAAATTTATTATTTTGCTCACTTCGTTCCGTTACCTTTCGTACATCCTGGGAAATTATTTTTGAACGTAGTTTCGGCAGACGGCAACAGCTATTTTTGGAATTTCGTCGTTCTATTGGCATCGATAAATTTTCGCGAAGGTAGGAAGGTAGTTTGACCGACGAAAGGAGCCGACACCTTCGTAGCTTAAGAACAAGTTACCAAGGAAGGCACACGAAACCCAATTTTCAATAAGGATTTGGGTCTATAATAAACTTCGATGCTTGGTAATTAATAATCGTTTCTAAAATTGGATTCTAAATTTCACGTAATCCGAATTCACCGATCGATGAATTTCCCTTACATACGTAATTCCAATCAATTGGCTATTAATTACCTAAAACAATGAAAGAAAACGTAATTTCGACTAAAAAGCGATTATTATAATTCCGCCCGAATCCAACCGGCGAGAAAAGATACGCGTCAGTCGCGTACAGAATCGTAGACGGTTCCACTCGTAAGCCAGGCGATACAAATATTGGTGAGGAGGACTCGAAAAAGTAAACGCGAATTCCAAAAAAAGCTGCGAATTTCCTTTAAAATCCAAACGCTCGTTCGCAGGCTCGAGATATGTAGTACCGGAGCTTCGAGGAATACACCGTTTCGTTGAACCGCATGAACCGCATGAACCGCATGAACCGCACGCGTGCGCATGCGTACGGTGGAGCGATCAATCCTCGTCGAAGTCGTTGGCCGAGAAACCGGACGACGAAGGCCGACGACGATGATGGTAATGCTGAGGTTGACTCTCGTGATAGCGTCGACGCGACGGTGGCGGCGACGACGACGACGAAAGCTCGTCGTACCACTAGACCTTGCGCACCTTAGCCGCCCTCTCGATCGTGTGGTCGCGGCTTCTCGGGCGATCGGTTCGATCCCGGGTGGGCTCCCTAAGCTCGCGGTTTTCTGGCTGTCAGTTGGCGTAGTGGTCGAACGAGCCCAAGTACTCCAAACTGGCGCGGTAGCAGAACTGGTACTGGTCCTGGAAGGTGGAGGGTCGGGTTTCGATTAGGTTCGTAGGTTCGAAGGTGCGTTGGTTGGGTCGTAGGTTAGGGAAAAAAGGGGCTTACCTCGGTTTGAACCATGGCCGGACGTTGAATGCGGAGTATTCTCACGGTCTGGAAGATGTCGACCACACCCTCGTACTGCATCCTCTCGAGGACGATGCTGAGATTGATGAAGACTCCGGTTCTACCCACACCCGCGCTGCAATGGACCGTGATCGGACCGTCCTGGCCGAACTGTTCCTTCGTCTTGTGCACCTGTCCGATGAAATCGATGAACCCGTCGACGGATTTTGGTACGCCCTGCTCGGGCCAGTCGATGAACTGGAACTGACGGACCGTGCGACTCGAGCCGTCCCGGGCGTCCGTGACCTTGAACTCGCGTAGTATGTACTGGGGCATGTTGTACTCGGCGATGGGGTCTACGACGAAGCACTGATACCGAATCGAGCGGTCGGACGGCCAATACTGGTGGCACTTTTCTCGGCCCATCTCTTTCAGTTTGGTCAGCATCACCACGATCGTCGAATTGTGCTCCCAGAGCATACGCCAGAAGTCGTCGGTGGTGTCGCTCAGTGGACCTGCGAGAAAGACGAGGAGTAAGCGAGTTGATCGAGGCGGTTGATCGAATCAATTGGGTGAGTATCGTTCAGGGTGCAAAATACGAACCTTGAGTAGCGATGTAAGCGCTTCGATATCGATATCCGTAGATGAGACTCGCATTAATGTAATCCGAGCCTTCGATATTCCTCTGCGGTTGTAGGCATACCCTGGTGCATTCGTAAGGCAAAATGTGGACTAGTCGGTTTTTGTGCTTGTTACAGGGCAAATTCGCGGATATGAATCTCGTCGAGTCCGCCTTAATGTTCGACAGCTTTTTGAACTCCAGCTCCATTCCCGTTATATTATCGATCTCCGGCTGCATAAGTTTCTGTATGTGCGAGTGTAAGTTCCTGGCCGGAACCTCCGTATTACCTGTTCAAAGTTCGAGTATCGTGATTTTATTAATTTTCGTTAATTTTCCTTTTATTTTTCTAGATAAAATAAATAGCGCTCGACAAGTCTCGAACGTAATTTTAAAAAGACCGATATAAACAATAGATTTTTCATCGCTTCCTAAGATCAAAGTTAGTAGCGCAATCAAACGTACCACAAATCACCGCCTCCAAAAGTGCATCGTGAATGAATATGTACTGATCCTCGGTCTGAACCATGTAGTTGCGCTGAGCTCTGAGACACGTGACGTGTCCGTAGATGTCGATGGTCTTCTCGTGCTTGATGCGCTCGAGCATCGAGTCGATGACGATGAAGCAACCGGTGCGACCAACCCCAGCACTGCAATGGACGATCAGCGGTCCGCTGTCCGAGGGGTTGAGAGTCCGCACGCGTCTTAGGAACTGGAGGAACGGCGCCGGATGTTCGGGCACGCCGTGATCGGGCCAGGCTGTGAATTGCAGCTGTTTGATCTCTCGACGTTCCGAATATCCGAGTCTGCAAACCTGTGAAACCGGAAGCGACAGTTCGCGAGTCAATGGATTTATATTTATTTGGTCTCGAGGGGTTTTTCAGTGGAAACGGGGGGAAATGTTTAATTTACGAAATTTTCTAATTTACGTACTTGAAATGTTCGAATGCAATAAGTGGCGAGTTCTTGAACGTCGCTTATCGTGATTTGCATCTGTCCGTAATTTTCGGTTCCTCTGGCTGGCCAGTATTGATCGCACTTGATTCTCGTTCTCTCTTCCAGCTTTGTCATCATGACGATCGTACTCGATCTTAACTCCCAGCACATTCTCCAAAAGTCGGCGAAAGTTTCCTGTAGCGGTCCTTGAGTTGCCACGTACGCGTTTTGCTTTCTATAGCCATCGCAGTAATTCGCGTTGATGTAATCGGATCCGGGAATACCTTCGCACGTCTGTAGAATCACTCGCGAGTGATCGTAGGCTATGACATTGGCGTAGCGATTCTTCGAAGTGTTCACCTAATTTAAATCGTAATTATATGGTTAACGCGGGAATCTAGGATGTAGGATCTTGGATGTTAAAAATCAAACCGACCTCCATGTTCGAATGATCCCAGGTAAATTGTTGACCAGGTTCGATGGATTCGTATTCTTGGCTGAACTTGAGATTGTCGTTCGCTTTAAGTCGTTCGATGTGATTAGTGAGTTCGCTTATGGGTATGGGAGGGTGAGATATCATTCCATGAGTCTGGAAATTGAGGCGACGCATTTCTACGGGGTCGGACGGAGCGTGATTCGAACTTATGTCGGCGGACATGAGGGGACGCGTGACCGCTGTCTGGTCCGGTGCTTTGCAAGGTTGTCTACGCCTGGAAAGGTTTAAAATCGTGATTAACACGCCGCGTCTTTGTAAAAAGAATTTTCGTATGAATATTTTTCTGATTCTTTTTTCAAAGGCGGTCGATTCCATTAACTACGCGTTTGAAACGTGAACTTACTTTTTAATAACGAACAGGAGTACCAAACAAACGCTGACCATGAGAGCTGCTATTATGGGACCTACGACCCATACCATACCCGGTTCTTGGCCACTGATATCGACCGAAACTTCGGGATTTCCGTCGATCGGCGCATCGGGGTTCGGACGTCGTGGAGGATCACCGGGAGGAGGTTCTCTCATGTCTAAGGATAAATACTCCGAAAATGGAGACGATGTGTACAAATGCTGAAAATGTGTTTTAAATTATTGCGAATTCTTTGCGAAGGAGTCCAATTTTTATTGTCACCGGTGTTTTAAATTTCACTTGTGTACCACGCGAAAGTTATTTAACAAGGATCGAACGAAAATAAATTAACGATATGTAAATAAGCAGATCGATTACCTTTCTTGGAGTATCGACGATCGCTCTTACGAATATTCTATATCTTTTTCCTTTTTCTAATTTCTTATTTACGTAACCTTCGTAAGATCCTCCGTCGCCCAAGTGAAAAGTATAAGGTATGTCTCTGTGTGGAAACTTGGCGGTAATATAAGGCTTGAGCACGTTGCCCTCTTTCGAATTTTTTCCGACGATCGTGTCTTCGGTAAATTCATCCGGATGTTTGTTCACGGTCTCGAGAGACTCGGGGACTACGACCAAGTAATAGTGTGATATTGGTCCATATTCTTCCGAAGCTTGTGGTAAAATAACCTGAAAAAGTTGACGTAAAGCAGTGAAAATATTGAATTATTAAAACCAGTTGTTCGTTTCGTTTTGTTTAAGCGTTTAAAATTAATATTTACCATTGCAATTAAAAATAATTGGCGCGTGATCTAATAATACTCGCGATAAATAAATAACGAAGAAAAATTGGAAAAAGTACACGCGGTTCAAAGGATTGATAAAACGATAAGTGAAATTACAAAATATAAACGGGATCGATCAATATTCGTATCTAATGGTATCGATCTCAAACCAATACGAAACGACTACGCGAGTCACGAAAAATTACATAAAAAGTAGTAAAAATGTAATATTACGTACGAACGGAAAATAATTATTGTACGGGAGATGCTAAAAGAAACGAACGGGTTAACGCGTAAAAACAAGGTTTCGCATTGGCGAGGGGCGAGTGAAAAGGAGGGAAAGAGATTTGCCGCAAAAGAACAAGTATTTGTACGCTGTAATACGAGAGAGAGAGAGAGAGAGAGTTGTTCTCCTTGGACCACTGGTGGAACCGAGGGCTCACCCCAAAGACGTCGGATCAAGACCAAGATTTTTCTCTCCCTCGTCGTTTCTTTTCACCCTCGTGATTTTTCCGAGCGCACGAGGCCCGGTTTGGGAAGGGGGAGGGAGATGTAAAACATTCGTAGCTTCGTAAATCACTGACCGATTTATTCTCTCGTTAAATTTAAACTTTACGATACTTTCCAGTTATTGCGTATCGTTTCAACCTTTTATTTTAATATTCTATGTACTTTTAGCGCGATAAAATATTAAAAATTTTTTCGAGTTAATTTTTTATCGATGGTATAAAAAAATTTGTGGAATAAAATTAAAAAATAATTCAAGAACTTAAGATTACGAATACAAAGCGCTCGAAATCGAAGGTACTTTTTTCATACTCGGATGTAAAGTAAGGGAAAGGAACGGTCGAGCAAAGATCGAGGAATACGGAAAATGAAAACCGCTTATCTCTTACCTGAATCTCTTCCCCGTTGACGACGCCATAGAACGCAGGTCCAACCATCGGCTTGGGGGCGGCCATTTGGGTGGTGACGGTGATCTTCGAAGGCGGTCTGTACTGCTCATCGGGTGGGACCGCACTCACGTTGACGTTGTACGTGGTGAAAGGCTGGAGGTCCTTGACGTCGGTGAAGAGCATCTGCGAGTCGAGGAGGATCGTACGCCTGGGTATGATCTGCGTCTGGGTGATGCCCTGAGAGTCCACGAACTCCTTGACCGTGTCGAAGGAGACCTTGTAGTTGATGGGGTTGAGCTTGATCGGAGGCGACCAAGACAGCCTCATCGAGTGGGTCGAGACCTCGGGTGCGCGGAGGTTGAGAGGCACGTCTTCCGGGTTCACCTTCACCGTGACCTTGTCGCTGAGACGACCGAGGCTCTCCTTGTACCTGGCAGCCACGGCAACGGCGTACTCGTCGAACTTCTCGAGGTTCAGGAGATCGGCGGACTCGGTGAGACCGACCGTCTTCGTCTTCCACTCGTCGAGATCCTCCACGGCAGTCGTCGTGTAGAAGATCTGGTAGCCGATGATCTTACCTCTGTTCGGCACTGGTTCCCACCACACCTGCGACGCCAGCCATTCAATATTTTATTTTCAATCCAACGTATTTTTCTGCTTCTTCCGTTACGGTGTAAACTTACTTTTTTATTACAATTATTCGAGAGTGGCAAAAATAAAATTTTCCAAATTATCAACGATAAGTTAATCGATTGTACGATTATTCGATTATAAATTCCATTATAATTGCATTTTTAATTATTTTTTTATACCTATCGAAATTTAATTTAATTGGAAAAGTTGTTTAATTTAAGCGAAATAATAAATCACCGACGAAGAAGAAGATGAAAAAAACTCATTTTACTTCTCTAAAAAAAAAGTAATACTTCTTGCTCTTTGACTTAGTTTTTTTTTCGTGTTATTTACCGAGAAATCCATTAAGTATAGATCCAAGAATGTAACCAACCTCTACGCTCGATTCCGATGTGGCGATAGCCTTCACCGACATTGGCGCCCTTCCTATATCCTTATCCGTCGGAATAGTGATCTTTTCGGAATAAGGGCCGCCACCGGATTTAGTGTAGGCTTTCACGTGAAATACGTATTCGGTATTTTCCTCGAGGTTCGTGAAAACTGCGCGAGTTTTGGTCACGTTGCGGGATATCTGTTGAAATATATAAAGTAGAATTTTCGTTACGGATATATTTTGTTTTAAAGATCGAAGCGTTTTTAACGATTATTAAATATTGATAAAAGAAACAAAAAGTCAAGTATATGTGCGTTATTATCAATATAACGTAAGAATTATCAAATTAACGCATCACCCGTTAAAATTTTCAACTTTAAGCTCTCGAATGTAAAAAAAATTGTTATAGTTTAAAGGAAGGTAAAAAGCAACTTTTCGTAATATTATTTTAAAAAAGAATATCATTGTCGAAAGAGTATCGCAGGAAAAATTCCATCGTCGAAACAAAACCTTGCATCGTAAAATATAAATCAGACGTTGGGAATCACCTCGACGGAACGATCATTTTTCTTTTGGAATTGTGCGTTGTAGGAGACTATTTGTCCATTTCTGAACTGCGGTGGCGGCGGATCCCACGTGACGCAGACGGTGTCGGGTGTCTGGAACTTGAAGAAGAGGTTCGTCGGGGAGCTCGAAGGTGCGCTTTCCTGGCAGAACCAATTGCGCACTTGTTCCTGACCGTAGCCCATGTTGTTCTTCCCGGCAACGCGGAATTCGTAATCGACGCCTCGTTCCTCTGAAAAAGTCATACCTCACGTTGCATAGGTTCCATATTTTTTATACGTTTTTGTATAACTTTTCGAACTTCAATGGTATCGAGTACGAATATTAAATTTCATAACCGATGATCGATATTTCTTCTACGCGTTATTTAATAAATTTACTTCCTTGTATCAAAATATTGTGCTTATGTTATAAAAAAAATTACTGTCCCAAAATTTCTTAAATTCCGTCGAAATCGATTGAAAATTGTGACTTTTAACAAGATCTCCATCGAAACGGAAGTTTTGGTATTTATATACTAGGTAAACGAAAAGAAAAAAAATTGTAAAAATACATGCGTTCTCACGTATGAGGTGCTAGAAAAAGCGTATTATTTGCTGCGGTCATAATTTAAGCTCGGGATTCAAGTTTACATTTTGGGATGTTTCTACAAGCACATTTTGGTTGGATTTTCTTATTTACCATCAGTCGAAACGTCGAGAAGATGCATTAAGCCTAGTTTGGCAATGACAGAGGTAAATAACAGTTTCACGAGAACAATTACCCTAAATATTCCAGCAGTCTTTGCTCTAACAAGGACAATATCAATCTTGCGAAGTGCGGATTTGAATGAGACTTCAGGGGCTGTTTCCTTAAGCCAAATAATGAATCCCCAGGTCTTTAATACATTTTAATGCCATGTGGATTTTGAAACAATTACCGTTTAAGCGAATAAAATATACGAAATTTTGCACGTTATTATTAAGTTTTATCGTACGACATTGACAAAATTTTATGCGTGATTTGATATAAAATATTATTTATTAAAAAATTATGGCAATATTTATTTTTGCTTATACGGTTATTTAACATTTTTTATTTATCGTCTATTAACAAAAATAAAATTAAAAATTCCTACTGGATTACGAATTTTCCATTTTTTTTTAAATAACTATCGAAAGATTAGAAATCAATACAATATATGTAATTACTAAAGTTTTCAAAATTAATATTAAAAAAAAAAACAAATAATTTTACAGTTTTCTCAATAATTTAATATTTTTTCACATATTCTCTACGATGCTTCATTCCGTAATTATAAATTGCACGAGTGCAAATGACGTAATTGTAAATCGGATAATAACGTATAATATTTTGTGTGTTATACTAAAGAATAATTATTTTAGAAAGGCAACTGTATTTCGAATGAATTACGAGCTCTGGGGTTCATTATTTGACTTTCGAAAACAGTCCCCAAAGTCTCATTTAAGTCTGCGCTGAACAGATTTGAAATTCTCATACGTGCAAAGTGGAAAATTTTACAGTTACGACGAATTTATTAGCATCTACCGATATTAATTTGATAAAAAATGCGTGTATGTCTAGGAAGTTTAAGTTCTGAGAAAAGCCTATATCACCTTTAAGTAGCTTTTTCTCATAATTTGGAGGCGCTTTAGTTAAAATAAAAACACAAAGACATTAGTTACGTGCATAGTTAATGTGAAAAAGTTGAGTAATTATAATTTTTCAAGTCGAATAAATCTAATATAAAAAAGTTTATAGTACAATTGAATTTTTTTTACGAAATAAAATTACCGTTATATTAATTTCGTTTTACCTCGTGAATTTCTTGCAAGGATATTACATTTTTCAAAGAAGCTTTATCACAATTAGGAATCATAGATAATAAGTACGTAAAAAACAAAAAAATTTTAAGATTAGATGCGTAAAACAGGTCGATTTTATCAGTGAATTATTTATTATAAATTTCACTTTTATAAGATTGTCGAAGCATAACGCATAGAATATAAGATACAAATAATAAATAAAAACAAAACGGATTATTATTTTTCAAACATCGGTGCAACACTTAATTTTATTTAAAGGTATTCTGGAATAATTTAAATAATACTTTACGTATCAATGTACATAATTTTAATATGACGTTTCCAAATATTCAATAGAATATTAAATAAATTATTCTTGTATTCTCTAAATACAATATTAAATCTAATAAATCAAAAATTTAGCATAAGCGGTATATGAATCTTACCAAGATCTTTGATTCTGTATGTAAATTGCTTATCTCCGTCAATAAAATGTTCTCTCATCGTCTGGTTTTTAATTCCATATCGTATCCTGTAACCCAAAATCTGACCGAACGTTTCACTTGGCCTTTTCCATTCCAATTCTATCTCAATGGGATCCTCTCTACTTATAACCCTGCAAATAAATTGAACGAATATTATAAATTAATAATACATATTCATTCGTATCTACCTTTACCATCATTAAAAATTAAAAAATCTTCGTTTACGTATCTATTCGTTAAAAATTATCCAAAGATCGAAAGTTTTGATTTTAATTATTCGCGCTATTTAAACAATGGTCCGACTATTAATCAT
The DNA here is from genome assembly GCA_018907195.1 of Dolichoris vasculosae. Taxonomy (NCBI): domain Eukaryota; kingdom Metazoa; phylum Arthropoda; class Insecta; order Hymenoptera; family Agaonidae; genus Dolichoris; species Dolichoris vasculosae. The sequence continues at coordinate 5,731,915 of JACCHY010000015.1, forward strand.
TAAATACATTTATAAACCACACCTTGATTATATATATATTGTATATTTTATATTCACGCGCGAATACTATTATCTTTACAAGATATATATCACTAGACGTAAACGCGTCAACGAACGAATTTTATAACCGACTCTCGACAGTTCCATCAAAAACTTAATACTCTTCCTTCTTACAATGCGAATCAAGCTCTTGATATACGAAGTTAAAATATTTCTCAAGCTAGACAAACGACTTACGGATTCACATTTGACTTACTTAACGTTGACTTGAGGTCTATTCGGTACTCCACCAGGAGTTTTCACGTGAACAGGTACCGACCTTGCGCCATCGCCTTTTCTAGTCAATGCAGCCACTTGAACGTCGTATCGAGTATCGGGTTGTAGACCACTTATGTTCGCGTATAGAACGTTTTCCTCGAGGATAATGTTGCGGATTGGCTCGTTCAGTTGGTTCTTATTCTGAGGAAGTTTTATTTTTTCGTTTAGAATTTTAAAGTTCTTTTTTTTAAGAATTTAAGGACTTCCACGATGTAGAAAACAATCGCTTTTTCCGTATTTTTATGAGAAAGATCGTCGAACTTGGAAGCGAAGGAAAAAACTTTAGTACCAAATTTTACTTTTGAATAATTTAGTTATGCAAATATTGTAAATTTTAACAAAAATGTAGGTATATGGTTGAGAAACCACGAGTAAGCATTCGGAGAAAGAAAAAAAGTCAATTTACATAATGTTGAATTTATTACAACTTAAAAGCTAACGCTATTATTCCGAAAGTTTAGTTATATTTAAAAAAAATTTTTTTTAAATTCTTCTTGAAAATGAACTAATTTGGAAATTTGTAATCTAATAAAAATATTTTATATAATTCAGATATTTAAGCGCAGTGAAAAATGTAATGATTATTCGACTGACTGGTAAATTGAAAGTAATAAAGAACAACTCATTACTAGAAGGACGTATACTAATTTTTACTTATTTTGCATACGAATATATGCGAATTACTATTCTAGGAATCAATATTACACTTTCCTCGGAGTTAATAAAAATGCTGTTTATTTTTTTTTTTATTTACCGAGAAGCCTAGTTATTACTTTACTACTGTATTCTACAAATTTTTACAAATAAGTATTATAACAAATTTTATAAATTAAATCTATTAACTCTACGCGTGAAATTATCTTAATATATTTATACGTTTATTATATTTTAAAAAATCACTGGGTACGAATTGTTTGAATTTTTATACTATAAATATTATACATTGTAATCGTAGTTTTTTTAGTATATCGTATTAAACACGATATTTTTTAGAAACGTATATTTTTTCACTAATTTATATTTCAGTATCAATTGCCAAATGTTAATTTTCGTAAATAATAATTTGAAAATATTTAAGAATAATATTTTTAAGATTACAAAACCTTAACGAATAGTTTAAAATCACCGTTGTAGATCTTTTTTCTGAAACGAGGTCCATCGAATAGCAGAGAGAAACGGCACTTAAGGAGTAAAAGTAGCCGCAAAGCTAAAGACAACGATAAAAATGATCTTCGTTGGAGACGAATTTTTCTTCAGGCATTTACGATTAATTTATAACGCTCGTCTCTTTATGCGCAATTTTCTATGCATTATCTACGAGCTGAGTAAGGAACTACAGAAAGATTACGTTCGCAGATGACAATATGATTCGAGGTATATTAAAATTAAAGTGTCTCGATTTTGAAAACGTTTGCTTTATATATTATGCGATTTATTGTATCGAATACACGATTGCATAACATTAGATTTCACAATCTAAGACGTTTTTCCACTATAAATAGTTGGAAACTTTCAAGCGCTTCGAATTTAAGAAATAATCAAACCTCTTGTACAAGAAGGCAGAGGAAAGTGCGACCAAAGTTTTCAAGATAACGTATGTAGTGGAAGCGCATCGAGTTTGATCAAATATAGCACGGGACTTATATTCGGATACATTACTTATTTCATTGCACAAAGTTTTAGGAAGGTAAGTAATATATTTCGAAGAGCACGACACGATGTTTCAATCGCATTTCCCGAAGCGTTTAAATATTTGCTCGAAACTTTGCGTATCGATAGATTTTAGTTACATGAATAACGAATTCGAGCGAGCAAAGTGTTTTTTTAAGCGCTCTATCGACGCAAGATCAATGAGACGGATCGAGAGATAAAACTATTGTTTATCGCGTGTTTCCTTATTAGCCACTTTTAAAATTATCAACTTAATTTTCGCTCTATCGACGCATTTAAAAATACATCGATATTTATAACAACGTAGATTTTCGTATCGTAATTTTTGAGGAAGCATTCGATCCAGATGTGTAAATAAAAAATTTGATAACGTTCTTTTCGAAGTAGAAACGTTAGTTAACAAAAGAAAGTAAAAAAAAACGTTGTTAATTTGCAAAGAATCTGTCGTTAAAATTGAGCGTCGCCGGAAGCGAAACACTCGAGTACCTAAAAGGCGTAGATAATTCGGCGGGGAAAGTCAAGTCTGGGCAAGGTTAGGAAAGTCTGGGAAAGTCTAGGGTGTAATCGACACCTCGGCGGGTAAGCATTTAAAAAGGAAAACAATGAAATACCGACCTCTTCGTGAACTTCTTGCACATGAACGTGATACCCGCGTATGATGCCATTGCGCTCTTTGACCTTCGGTGGTTCCCACTCGACGTATATCGCAGTCGAGTTTATCGCCGTAGCCTTCACGTTCTGAGGATCTCCGGGTACTGCAATGTACGGTTGAAATACGTCAGTTGTGAGAGTCTCTACGTGCCCCAAGCTCAACTAAGCTCATCATTCCGCGCTCACGTACTCCCACACAGTCACGCAACTTTACTTATAAAATAATAAATAAAATTATAATGGAATGTACAGTGCGTACGAAGCTGAATTATCGAAATCAATTATAATTAACTAAACGGGGGGGAGCAAATCAAATTATGGATGATACATGTGTATAATGCTGGAAACGAAAAATTAAATTAGTAAATAATTTCTAGTAGAATAATACTAACGATAGTGTATTATAACTATTCGTATTAATTAATCCAATACTTTATTTCCATTTGTACATATTTTTCCGAGAAGGTTTTTTCATTTATAAAATATTTATGTACGAACCGACGCGGTAAGATAACTTTTATTCGTTTGAAAAATAAGGTAACTTTGTTCTTTAGCGAGAAAATGATATTTAATACAAAAAAAAATTCCTTTTTTGTCAAGTCGAAAAATTATTTAACCGTCGAATCGTGATAAAAAAACGTCGATTTTTTATAAATATAAAAATATCTGTAGATAGTTATAACACAATCATCTTAGAATTTTTCTACAGGATATTTCTAATGAATAAAAATGTAAATTAAATGGTTATGATCGATCGAAAAATTATAATATAATTTATGATGTTAAAATTAAGAGTTTAAAGCAATGATAGTAATATGAAAAAAAAGGATTGATAAATATGAAAAAAAGAAAAGAAAAGAAGAGAAAGTAAAAGAAAAGAAATCAAAAGACTAGAAAAGATATTTGTAGTAAAATAATAGCAATCACTCACGCAAAAATAATTCTACATATAAAATATACGCTTTCAATCATATTTCAACACGTGTCACACATAACTACAAAATCCTATAAATATGACAATATACTTTTCCATTTGAATACCAATAATATTTTTCTCTTAACATAATGTTTATTATAAAAATTCGCGAACGGTATGATTATTAAAGTTGACGTTCTTTCTCTATTAAACGATAATAGTTACAATTAACTGGAGAGTCCATGATTAATTGAATATTAATTCTTTATCCAGCGTAATTATTCGAGAAATTTGTTGCAGTATATTCTCGTTACGAATTAAATGGAATTCCTATTTAAATACAGTCATCGAGTTAGTCGTTACCATGAAAGAAAAAGAGAAGAAGAGGGAAGAAAGAGAGAGAGAGACATATATAGATAGAGAGAGAAAAGTGTAGCATATCGATAGGATCACAATAAGAATGAGAAAGATAGAAAGAACAGGTGAAAAATATTCAGTTTAAACTATACCATTTTACTCAATAATTAGTTTCGAATTAATTATTAATGTGTCAGTTGACGCGAAAGGAATAGTCAGAAATAAAAATACTGTTTATTAGTGAAACTTGGAGGAATGGATAGAAATTAAGACGTGCTCGCAAAAGCTGTAACATATGCACTTAAATTATTCAGGTTTAGCATTTTTGTACAAAAGCATTATTTATACTATTTATATACGAATTATTGCCATCGATGTATAATTACAAGAATTTACAAATTATATTCTACTTTCTCATGGACAATCCATTTAAAACGCGAACAAATGCGCAACTATTGTACACGCGATAAATTTTCATTATTGAAATATTAACGCAAGAAAATAAAGGATATACTTCAACGTACAGTAAATAAATATTAAGGGATATTTTACTTTTATATAAATATATATACAAAAAAAAATACAAAACTAGCCTACGATATATGAGAATACTCGTGATAAATATGCATTAATTTTTCAGGAAAGCACATAGACTACTCGGAATTGGACAGTATTAAAAACATTGAAAAAATATGTTGGAATTCTTTGTTTTCTTCTTTGGAAAGCTCATTATATTATGAGCTACGAACGAGCGAATGCAAAGATACAAACGAGTCAATTTATTTACTTCGCGAATGGAAATATAATTTAATTTAGGATCCAATTAAGTTACAATTAAAAGCTAATTACTCGTTTATAAAATTATACGTCTAAGATTTTCTACGTTTGATATCACGGAAGAAACTATAAGAAAAATACTTGTATGCAAATTTCGACTCTATTATTTATTTCTAAAGCAAATAGTCGTTTACGAAACTTAAACATTATAGAGGAAAAATTAATCCAAGTTTACGAATACGTTTCTTAAGCTAATCGAATATTTTATACGCGTACAATTAGAAATATTAAAAAATGTATCTCTATCGAAAAATCATAAGAATAATGTACGTCGGATTTTATGAAAAATCAAAGATGCATATTTTTTCAGTTATTTACTGCTGTCCAGGTTTGCATCTACTTAATGGTCACGAATTTCGCGGATGTATGTATAAACGTATACTAAAAAAAAAGGGCGTAAACGAAAAATTATTATTCGACGCTCGCGTGCATCGTTCTGTCATATGAATCACTTTTGTCGTGCGTACACGAAAAAAATGTGTTGGCTGACACATAAAAAAAATTCTGAAAAATTAAACAAAATTTTTCAGACGAAATAAGCCCCGTCGAATATTCGCAAAAAATAATTTTCACTTCGTAAACGGAGCAACTAGATTCACACTTTTTTTCTAGGCGCGATGATCGCTTTCAAAAATGAAAAATGTCTAAGATAGCAAAAAGACATTCGTCCCGTAGTAAAAAAGAAACAGAAGAAGAAGAAAACTTTTTAAACTGATCGTCAAAAATGTGACATTCAAAAATTAGGAAACAAAAATAAAAAATTTCACAGACGAACAGAAAGACGGAAAAAATCTTTGGCTCAACTCTTTCGAGTTTTAGAGGTGAATACTCACTTTCATCAGCTGCGCCGGCAAAAGTCGCCAAAAAATTTGAAAAAAAAAGTTCTCGTCAAAATTTGTGTTTAAATACTTTCACGCATTATGTGTGTGTTATTAAAAAAAAAATGTTTCTTATTTTTCAACAATAAATTTTGTTTTTATATGTGGCATTTTTATTTTTAATATTAAGGAATCTGGCATCTACTATAATCTGGTTGGACATATACTATTTTTTTTATTTATACAATTATAGTTAAAGCGACCCTCCAATCTCTCTTTTATAAATTAATTTTTTTGTTATCGATATAATTGCCTCGTCATGACTCATTTTCGCCGTAGTTACATTCGTTCTCGCATTCATCGTATGCACACATGTAAATATATGAAGTATATGAAATCTACAAGAATATATATACATATATATAAAGTTATATGAAATATTGCGAAAATGAAAAAAAAAATCTCTCGCACTCGCATTCGTACGTACAGACGAAAATTTAACCGAGTTAACGAAAAAAAGTATGATATTCCGATCAAACAAGTACATCGTAATCACAATTAATTCGTTTGGTTCTCGGTTTCGGTCGTGGAGAGGCGGGAGACGTGAGAATATTTTTTTTTTTAGTTTGGCATGCGCAATCACTACTCCAAGTATGAAAATATAACTAAAGGCTCATGTCCACCTGTCTCGCATCGCGAAGGAACATTATCGAGTAATTTTCAAGATAACAACAACGCGAATTCCGATCAAAGATGCTTCGGCGATCGTCGAGAGATCGAGCGAATCCGAATAGGAACGAAACATTATTGCCTTAGCAATACGAGACATCCTATGAAATGATTTACAGGAAGGAAAATATGTAAACTATAATTGATAATATGACTCGGGATAAACAATATAGGGACTACTTTATGAAGGCATTTGTCCGCTTTTATCGTGATTCCTGACAAAACTCGCGCTTTCGATGCTTGCTCTATTATTTGAGAAAAAAATCAGTATTATTTGTACATTTCAAAAGAGAAAAAGAAAATGATAATATTCGTTTATTTATGAAAAACGTGTCAGCGTAAAAACACAATACGTAACGAGTGATGGAAAAAAAGGAGAACATCTGTACCGCGAAAAAAAGTTCAAAAATCTCGTTTCGCTCACTCTCGCACACTCGGACACACGCAATCGCGATTTTTGCTTATTTCTCGATGAAGGAAGCTAGTAAAAAATTCATGAAAAATTCCTTTTAAAGGGAGAAAAACGTGTTGCGTGTATATATATATAAAGAAGGATGCAGTTTTCTATGGCCTACTGTACACTGCAAAATATACGGTTTATTTACAAGATTATGAGGGAGCAGAATGAAAAAAAAAAGAAAAAAAAAGAAACGTTACAGCGAGAAACTGACTCAAGGTTTGAGGAGATTATGTATTATGTAATACGCATGCGGCTTAAAACGTATAATATACTTTGTATCCAAGGAATGTAAAACTGAAAAGCTTATCAAATTTATTACGCTACGTAAAAAGTTGACTGATAGTCCCTTTGGTCAGACCTGTTTAATTATTTATGAACTTAATCATGAAAGCAAAAAATGTGTTCTATCAACGTTGACGGTTTCGCGTATACAAATATATGATGTTACTCATGCAAAAAATAATTACACATAAAACGTTCTTTAAATACGCTTAAAAATAATAATTAGTACGCCTAGCATAATCTGATAATTGATATACATTACCGCGAAGTCTTCACGAAGATATTACCGACTTAGGTAAACGTACGCAGAAAAAGGGCTTTGACTGCGTGACAAATTTCTCCGATGCATTTTTATCGCACTGAAAGAAATCTGTGTTTCAAAGTTACTCTTAAAGTAAGAATAAATACGTAAGAATAAAATACAAAAATACAAATCAACATCCATTATCGATTAGTTTCCAATACTTTTTATTCGTTACCTTACCCTCTTTCGGTGCCATAAGCCGTGTCGAATTTCTTCCCAACGAAGTCGATGAGAAATTCGTCGGACGCAACCAAGAAACTTGTCACCCGCAAATACTCCCTTATCAGTGTCACTCGTCTAGATTTCTAACCCACAGTACCTCGATCGTAATTCACTCGCGAATTCCAAGAGTACAGAAACCGACTCACGCTACATTGATATTGGTATTCAAATGAGAACGAGGGACTCAGTCCCTCTGGAACAGCGATATTCCTTTGAACTTTGGGCCTCGTCGCCGGTTCGGTCCGTCCTTTCTTCCATATTTGTTTTTTGCCTTTTCGGGTACTTCTTCGAGTCTCGCTTTCCTTCCTTTTTGAAAATCCCGCATGGATGAAAACGCGAAGGGTGAATTAAAAATTAATCGCAGTATATCGAACAAAAAAAAATATCAAAAATTTTATCTTGCAAATACCGCAAGATTGAATAATGTAACGACCATTTCAAAAAGGAAGGTTTTTCGTAGATAGTTATATTTTAAAAGATTTGCATAGATCCAAATAAGATTATAAATATTTAACGCTTCTAACTAAGGTGCAAGAAGATAATTTGGTAATAGGAAAACTAAATAGAAAAACAATGATCGTTTCAATGCGAACGGGGAAACTCTAAAATACCTAGCTTTGATCGTAACGTAAAATGTAACGTAAAATGTAACGTAAAATACCTTTACTCGAAATGATTATTTTTTCAATGTAATTACTCTAGCTTATTTATATTTGTACCTAAGCATCGATCGTTAAATTTAAACTACGTTAATTCAAATAAAAACTATGAGTTTTTTATTTTAGCGAATAAAAAGCATAAATCTACATCAATCGTAAAAATGGCAGATCCATTAAAATGCTGTAATTAATTTGTAACCCCTGACATTTTTGCGCAAAATCAGTAGCATTAATTTTCGAAAACCACTTCCATCAGCAAACATTTCTCTTTTCTATATTACTTTAATCTAAAATCTCTATTTACTCTAAAATATTCCGTAGAACGATCGGAACTCACCGTTTCAGGAGATCCCAGAGTGTAATAACCATAGATAAGAGGTAAAAATCACACACGCGCATACGCACGCACGCACGGACGCACGGACGCACGCACGGACGCACGCACGCACGCACGCACGCGCACGATAAATCCACCCGTTAACCGACGACGAGGCAGACGTACACATCCGTATACAATCAGTATACAAATATATAAACGAACGAGTCATACATATCCGTCTCCTTTTTAAAAACTCCTTTTTAACCACTTCTCCTTTATCCATTTCCTACCGTTACACTGTACTTCCGTCCGTACAAGTACAAAGGTAGAGGTATCCTTTTTCACGCGTAGTCACGCACTCATTCAGCCTCTCGCTCTTTCGCGCTCTTTCGCACACTTTCGCTTTCTCTTTCAGTCCTCCGCGAGTCCGTCCTGAAGTCGACTACTTCACCCTTCTTTAGCCTCCCCCTTTTCATCTCGGCCTTCCGAGGCTTTTCACGCCGAGATCAGAACGGATGCTCGCGTTCCACTCGCAAAAGTGCATGTAGTACGAGTGCAGTCGGCAGGTGCTGCTGTGCTGCATTTCACTTTTTTTTTTTTTTTTTCTTTCCTTCTAAATATACGTAAGGGTGCTTTTATATATTTGGTGCTGATTTTTTTTGTGCTCGACACGAGACGTGGGTGCGTTATATATATATATAGAGATAGACAGACTTTACCTAAGGTTTTCACAAATATATACGTGAGTATTGGTGAAGAGATATCGAGAAATATGTGCTCTTATATAAAAAAATATATATATGTGTGTTATTTTTTATTTTTTATGCACGTGATTTTATACAGATATTTGTGCAAGCGTAAGAGGCGAGCCGGCGTTGGGAATTTTCGGGCATATTTCCTTGAATGCTCGACATTTGGGCTGAGTAGTTTTAGAAATCTCGCTAGTTTATTTAGGAATAGCAGTTATATTTTCTCGAACGCAAAATTTATTCTCGACGTAAACGCGAATTTTGCATAAAAATATAGGAGTCATAATTTTGGCGTTGAAAAAGTTTTGAAAATTATTCTCTCGGTATATCGCGATCGGCCCGATATAAACTTCGGTCCGGAATTTTATCAATCGACGGACAAAATAAAATTTTGTTTTATTCGTTACCGCATTATATATATATATATATATTTTTTTTTGTTAAAACCCGCTCGAAAAACGTAAGCAAATCGACGACCCGTAGGTCGGCTCACCTCCGCGTACGCGTGCGGTGCGAAAGTGCCCGAAAACGTGAAATATTAATATATAAAATGTATAAGATATACGCGTGATAACGGCCTGTAAAATAAATCCACTGATACTGAATTATTTTTCCATCGACTGCACGTCATATAAATATACAATATTATACGTCGAGGCAGTGCGCCATTAAAAAAAAAAGTGCAGTACAATGCGAATGTTAATAAGTATATAATTATATTGCAGTAGCAATTGGCTTGGTGCTTCACAAAGTGCGAGCTTACACGATATATATAAAATAATAGTAATGCGAGGGTGCTTTTAGCGGTGCTTTCACTCGTGAGTCGACTATATAAATTTATGTGCGCTAGTTGTGTGTGCCATTTTGCTCGGAGCCGAGTCTACGTTCCTCGGGAAAAAGAACCGGATATGGATGTAGATACGTAGGTACGGACGTACACGAGTACGAGTGTGTACCTACGTATATATATTGGATTACCTTGGAGTAAGGAAAGAGATAGCGGAGGCTGGGTTTCGAGCTACGGATGCGTTTCGTTACTTTGAAATTCAGGCGCGCGTATATTTCGTTCGACATTTTACCTCGTAGTAGAATTCATTATTTCGTCAAAGTGACTGATGCCGTGTATTGTTAGACGTTTAGAGTTTCCACGGATTGCATCAACTTTTCCTTTAACGGAAGAAAGCTTATTCAACTTTTCGAATGCTCTAATTTGTTTATTCGGTTAAGGTAGACGAGTTCCGTGGAAATTTCGCGAATTTTTGATTTACCGATGCACGGATTCACTCGTTTTACGAGCCATCGGTGCTTCTAACGATAATATGAACATTTTTATCGGTAGCCGAAGAAACGGTATACGTTTTTTAAATAAATATTTCCGTAGTTTTAATCGTTTGATTCAATTTTCATCGTCTTATCGTTTAATTTCAGTTAATTTTATTTTACTTGCTTTTAAATTAGTAACCAATTTATTAAACGTTAGTGGAAAAATACGATCGTTCATACTTTCAATTTTATATTAAAAAAGAAAAGAAACAAATTTATTCGTGTTTTTTTTTTAAATTAAAAATCTCTTATCTACGTTTATATTGATTAAAAGCCAATTTATCGAACGATTCGCGTTGACGCAAAAGTTGCCTTTCAAATATTTACAAATCTTTGGAAACACGGATGAGATTGCCGATGTCGTAAACTAACGTCTTTCAACGACTAACGATACCTAAATACCCTTTAAAATAGAGTTCCGAGACTGGGAAACGGGTCCGTAATCTTTTTTATAATATTTTGTTTCGCTTTCCACAAGAATAAAAAACTTAATTATTCCGCAACACTCGAGAACTTTATACGCGTAGTTACGAATACACTTTGCCATTCTAATGAAAATCTAGGTAATTGATTACAGTGCAAAAGTCATAAATATACAGGAATAGCGCATTCCCAAGTAATGGAATTCGCAGTAGCGTCGAGAGCCGCGAAGGGAGAACTCAAGAATACAGTTGTTGAAAGACGAAAAGAGATAGCAAGGGTGAGAAGGACGGAACGATGTTTCCGTATAACATAGATGAGCGCTGCCAGCTTTTGAACCATTGCGAGACATTTGAGAACTCTATGTTTGATTTCATTTCCAATATTACGCGGAAGCTCGCGTTAAGTGCGAGTCTAATATTGCTTTCGAGGTGGGCTAGGAAAACTTCGAGAGGAAGTTTCGTCTTGGGCGATAATTCAGCGCGAATATATCCATAGTTTACTTCGATACTAATTATACATTTAACTTCGTAATTTTCTTCATCGAAATAGTTATTCGATATCGTCGTTTTAAAACGATCGAACGTGTACTATCGAGGATTACGATTCGAGTGGTTATTCGAGTCGTCGCGACTTTGAAAGACTCGAGATAACAGGAATATAAGAATAATTTTCTACGTATTAACAAATATTCCGTTTCGATTTAGTTAAAATGTTTTTACAAATTGAAAAATAAATTGGTTTGGTCTTTTTAATTTTTTTTTTCAACATTCTTTGATTTTACTTTTCTTTGTTACGAACAAATAATTTCGGTACACCGTCGGTTGTTATATAAATAAATTTTTTTATTTGGCTTCTAAGATAATTGTAACGAATCGCGAGTAATTAGTGCCCAAAACGCGCCGTTAAACTTTGTACATTCGCGAAAGAATTCGAAGGAATTAAAAGTCGTAAATTATAACTTTCGTTCTGGCATACAAAATATTTTTTCTTGTTTACATAGCTGAAAGTAATTAGGAAAAGAATAAGTAGCGAGTTTGGGATGTTATTCGAGCGTAGACTCAGCAGAGCTTTGACAACGATAATCCGTCGGAAGGATTTATAGAAATTTAGTGAAGGTAAATAGGAGATAAGGATGTTTTAAATATTTTAATTTATCCGTAAATATTGGATTATGGTGGACCGAGGGATATAATTAAACAAACAAAGTAAGCATGCTCTAAACATGTGCAAACGATAGAAACTAAATCTTAACTAAAGACAGAAGAGCCTTATCTGAGAAATATAGAAATATATAGTATTATACGTAATATATATATATATAAAATGAGAAAAAAGAGATTTAAATGCTTTAAGATATATTATGTATAATATATTGGTATAAGTGTAAGTGTTGTTTATTAATATTCGTGTTTATTATGCTATATAAATATAAGCAGATGAAAAAAATTAAGATATATAGTTTTTATACGCGGGCTGTCTTCCTTCTATAAAAAAAAAAATAACATTTAAAAAATTATCTTTGATTTTTATTGTACTTTGATGCGATGAAAGAATTTACGATTCAACGAAGGTAAATTTGATCTTTCTTTCGGTTTTGACGAAAAGAAAACAAATAAATTGTGCACAAAATAGATATCTTTCAATGGAGATTGAAATTTCAATGAAAATAAAGATAGACAGCCCGTTTTTTAAATTTTCTAGTATTTCATTACACGTGGCATAGAAGTGAAAGTAAGTGAAAAGAAAAAATATCGAGATTGAAAATAGATTAATTTTACTGGAACCACGTGAATCATAGAATGAGAAAAAACATATACTATATAATGAGTACGTTTATTACGATATAAGTTAGTATAAAGTGTATTAAGTATTAAGTCTTAAGTAGTTGCTTTTTATTTTCAAAACCTGGATCATCCTCCTGTAAATGCATTAAAAAAAGGGAAGAAAAAAATTTGTGAATTCAATATGAAAATGTAATTAATTAGTAAGCGTGTAAAGATAATTGTTTTTTTTTTTTTTATAAATAGTATACAAATAATTTTCAATTAAAAAGAGAGAGAGTCGGCTAATGTTATCATTAATATTATAATTATTTATAATTATTAGTAGAAGAAATGGTTAGTATTAAAATTTATAATATCGATCCCTGAAAAAATTTATGAAAAAATGGCATTTTTATATTTTCGTAAATTGCTGAATTCAAAAAATTATTATCAGCGACCAAAAATCCGTGGCTGCGTGAAACCTGCAAAAAAGTATTCTATTTTTTTTGAGGAGGTAAAAAATTTTTTTAGGGTATCCATCGTCGTCGTTTCATCGCAAAAATTCCAAAAATATAAAATTTTTCCAGCCAAAAAATATTAGGCTAGCGTTAATAAGTAGATCGAGACACTTGATAAAATATTAATTTTTGTTGCACAAAAGACCACGGAAAAAAAACTTGCGCTCAAAAATATTTGCGCAGATGAGCAATTAAAATGAAAAACAATTTATTCATAAATCTTTTACACCGATTTATTTTTTAAACTTCTACTTAATAAAGTATAATATACTTTTAATCTTCTACTAAATTTTATACGATAGATAAACTTAGTATAGGAATATACGTGTAAAAATATACAAAAGAAATACATAGATGAAGAAAATGAAACTCAAAAAGTTAGGAAGAAAGATTTCGGTCACTTGAGTTTGAAGTTTGAAGGAATAAAGGTGTCGAATAAATGTTTATTTGGTATCTGAAATCGAAAGTGCAGAATATATTAATAATTCGTTGCCGGATCTAGAAAATTATACATCGTTGTTCTAGGCTGTTTCGTCTCGCACTGGAAAATCGCGCGTGTAACAGCAACAAGAGGATTTTTGGCGGGCTTTTATATTTTTGGCTCTTTTATTATATCCATTATACTCCGTATTATCTAATATCGGCGGTTCCATCTCATCTGGAAATCTAAAATTTTGCACGCGAAATATTCGTAAGATAGCAAAGATTCGACAAAGAATATCGTTTGCGAAAAACGATAAATTAATTTTTGTATAATTCAAAAAACGAATAAATAAAATATCCTGTTTTTTTATCCCCTTACTTTTACGCTCGAACAAATATGATAATAACGTTAATAAACGATTAGACATTCCAAACTCAAACGTGTCTCAATTTTCAAAGTCTCGCGTCCCTCAAAAATCACGTACCGCGTTAAACCCGCGGAAAAAGAGAGAAAGAAGAAATCGGCGCGGATCGTCCGCAGGACTCCCAGCTGAGATCGGAACCACCAGGTAAGAGGGTAAGCATTAGAGATCGTCGATAGGCCGATAATTTGGAAAGGAACGTGTGTTTGGAAATACGCATCGATACATACCGTCTTCGTGGGTTCTGACGGTAATTGGGTAGCTCGGCGGACCATCGCCGACGCTCGTACCCGCCACGACCCAGATCCTGTAGTCCGTCCACTTTTTCAGCTCGTCCAACACGAATTTCGTGTTGTTGAGGGTTATTATCGTGGACTCGGAGTCGGAGCGTCCGCTCTCGACGTAATGCAGCTTGTAGTAAACGATGTGGCCGTTGGATCGCTCGACTGGTGGCGGCTCCCATTTTACCAGTATGGAGGTCGGACTGCTCGGGTGGCCGGTTACATTGCGAGGCGGAGCCCCAGGGACTGTATAACACTCGATTATAGGAGGACGTAGGGGAGAGAAATAAAATAGGGTCGAAACCAAGAGCGAGACAGGCAAATTAAAGTATAACAAGCCTTTCCGAGTCGGTGATTTTTTTTTGTTTTTTTTTTCACTTTACGCGTTTATATGTCTTTATTTCTACGTTCTTCCCGGCATGCGAGAGTTTACGTTTCTGTTTTTATTTCTTCTTACCGATCGAGCCACCACACGTAAATAAATCGCTTCGCTCTTTGCAAAGTATTCGTCGTATTCGCGGACAACGATTCGATTCCTTTATATTCGATCAACGAGTATTTTTATACAAGTTACCGGTCCAGTTATTTTTACTAATTAAAATCGTCTCCTTTATGTACTGCCGATATAATAGAGTACGCGACTGTTGCAAGTGTACATAAATCGAAGAGAGTGAATTATTTTTGTTACGCAGCTCAGTCGAGAAAAGTTCTTATTTGCATAACTTTCGCATGCCTTTCAACGCAGTCGGTTCTTTTTATCGCTCGATGATTTTTATTACAGAAATGTTTCGAATCGAACGAATTCGCGACTACAACGCTCGAAAATCTTCGCTAAAATACCAATTTACAATTAGAAACGAATCCGATCGTTCCGCGAAAATATCGTTATGCAACAAAGTATCACCGATCTTATATTTAGTTTAATTTTAGTTTCGTTGTTATTCGTTTCGTTGAACGCGCGTTTAACAAAAGCGAATATAAGAAAAAAGGTCGACCAGTTAAGAATCGTAGGAACGTTGTTTGAAATAAATGAAAGAATTTAAAGAATTAAAATTTGAAGCAAAATTCGACGAAAATTACCGACTGCATTATCTTTATTCGTAAGTTTTCGGTACTCGAACGAATTAACCGCGAATCAGCTCAAAGTTCCGACCGATGATCGATAGGTTTACGGTTTGTCGCAAAAGAAATCGAAGAAAAAAATAATCGAAAAGAGAAAAATTGGAAAGAGGATGTAAAGAACGAACCAATAAATACATTTTTGAAAAATAAAATATACGAAAAGTAAAGTTCTGCTCTTTTTCATTTAGAAAATAAGAGGTGCCCAAAATGCACACATATATAGTGATGCAGTGCTCAGTGCAATTTATATGTATGAGATGTATGTATAAAATATATATATAGATATATATATAAAGTGGCATCCAAAAACGGCTTTATCTTTTGCAAGGCATGCAGTCATTCTCACTCTCCCACACGTTAAAAAAGCCACATACTGTGCTCGACTTGTTCCTCAAAGACTCTCTCGTACGATGGTCAAGAAAGAGCAATTGGCCCTCGGTCTCGAAACCCATCCCCCAAACTACCGCAGCAAAGTACCATTGCGTTAGCGGAGTACCGAGTCAAGGCCTCACGTCGAGCTCAATAACTACGTTGTTACGTGTGTGAACGATTATAGCGGAAGCAGCGAAGCGACTCTCGTCGTTTCTCGTGGCTTTTCCTACCTGTTGTCGCGCGTCTGCCGGTGAGCGGAGCGCGCGACTCGAGCCTCTCACCCTCCCCCCAAGGGTGCGGGGGAGGTCAGGAGGCTCGGAGGCTCGCCCGGCGAACCGGCAATCGCGTGGATTTGCTTACCGTACTGCTTCGTGCGAACCGGAAGTGGAATAGTCGTCGTGCCCTCGCCTCGTTGTCCTCGTGCCGCCAGCCAGACGTAGTACAGGGTATTGGGGTAGAGGTTCGTCAGGGTGTAGTTCTCCGTCACCGGGATCTTGCGGTGATGCATCTCCTGCGATCGGGGAACGAAAACTCTTATCGATCGCTCTTATCGAACCGCGAGTTGGTACATGCATGCATTTTTCATCTCTCTCTTTTCGCGGGAAGGATATCGCACGTTTTTCATTGGACGAAATGAAACGACGAAATCGGAGTACCGAGCGATAAAATGACGCGACAAGTTACTTCTCGAGAAGTAAAATTTCTAGTTATTTGTTTTACGCTGTGGATATAAAACCGACGCAGTAAGTATTATAGATTTGACGTAATAAAATAAACTCGGATTATTATCTTGTATTTTATTTATCGTCCGTCGTTCTCCGGTCACCGCGAACGATCCTCGATTTCGCGGGGCTGTGGGTAATATGCTCGGAAAGAAAAATGTCCGTACCTTGGCGTAGGTATCGTTCCAGTACAGCTCGTAGCTGAGAATATTCTCGGCGCTGTGGTCGGGTTTGTTCCACTTGAGGGTGACCTTCGTCTCGCCGATGTCGACCGCGGTGAGCATCTGCGGGTGACTCGGAACCCCCTGTTGAGTCTTTATCTGGACGGGGGTACTGAGCGGACCCGGACCGACGCTCGTCAGCGCCTGTACGTGGATCGTGTAGATCGCGTGGGAGGTCAGGTCGGAGATCGTCGTCAGTTGATTGTTATCGACGGTTTGGAACTGCCAGCTGGACATCGGTTGGCTCGGATTCGTGGTGTAGTACACTTTGTAGCCCTGGGATATGTTTATGTTTCGTTTATTCGCTCGATGAGATTCGAGAGAAAGTTATCGTTCGCTTCGATCGTGTTCGTAATTTTTTACGTTCTTTTAAGCGATGAATCGAGTTTATTAACGTACGTTGCAAACAAAAAAAAAATTAATCTCTGTTGACGCATCGGACTCGTTCGTAAATGTTATTTTTTAATTCTATAATGTTACTTATCTTATAACGCGATGGTATGTAACGAGGTAATAATTTATTTTTCTTATGAATAATTTTAGCTTGAAGGATGTGGTTACCCGATACGATTACTTTTTATCTAAATGAAAAACTAACAAGAAGCGTTTGAGATATAGTCCTTGTATCTGCTTAAAACTTGGAAATATTTTCAAGGAACGGAGCAATAAAACACATATTTTACAGTTTTCCTAAAGATTATTTTAATTTTAGAAAAGTCGGTTGATATTTAAAGAGTAAAATATACAAAATTTATTTTTTTAAATTAAATAAACTATAATGCGACTTAATTCCATTTATAAATGTTACTCAAGATATTAAAAATTATTTTTAATAAATCAAATATTTTCACTATTTTTACACGCTAACTTTAAAATATATATTTTCAGATTAATTTAAAATGCACATAATTTTGGAACAAATTAAAACATTAGTTGGCGTAGGTGTGAAAATTAGGCTGTTAAATTATTATGGAAAAGTTTCTCAAGGCTTTTATTTTTTTCTAATAGATGAGTATGTAATTACCATCGAGTTCGATCTGTCTTGGAAATAGTTATTATTTTTTAAACTAAGCTTATTTGGAACAACGTAACGTAACGTACATTTTAGCTTTCGTATATTGGAACTTCTACGCAAGTCTTATTAAAATTAAGGATTAACATCTTTAAAACTGTTCTCGCAAGTTTTTAAAATGCACTTATTATGGAAATAATATTGAAAACTTTTAAAGTACAAGCCGGAGAACTTAATATTGTGACCTCTAAGTATTAGGAAAAAATATTTAAAATTTAAATACGTTAATTATCATAAAATTTTAAATACCACGAATTCGATAGCAAACCAAAAGGTCATTTTGAAATTTATGAAACTTTGTTGGTCGAGCGCAGCATTAGGATGAACCACACTTTCGGCTAACCGCATCAAACGTCGAATTAAAATAGTAAAAACGCAACGATTCATCGCCTAATTTTCTCGATAAATTGATAAATTGATTCGAACGATATTCGAACGCGATACCAACCGTTACTTGGCCGTTCGGAGTTTCCGGTTCGTCCCACTGAATCACCATCGTACTCGAACTTAGCGCTCGAACTTGAACTCGACGAGGTGCACTACCTGGTCCTGTAAAAATAAGAAATTCCATTTGTCCAATTTTGCTCACTGGATGCTATAAAACATTCCACTAATACTGATTTTGCTAATACTTGTGAAAGTTAATGACGATTAAAAGTGGTTAATAATAATGACAATAGTAAAAATAATAATACAGTTAGTTAAACCAAAGTAAAATTATGAGCAAAATGAAAAAAAAAATCCAAATTTTAATAAAACAAAATAATTACAATGTGAGTTTTACGATGATAAGGTGAATGAAAGAAAAAGAAACTCAAATTTCATTGTGTTTTAATAATACTACAATGTGTCACACACGATTCATCTAAAAATTGTAAATAGTCTGATAGGAGTACATTTGGATATTATTCTTTGATTATTATTCTGAAAATCCGATAAAGTTAATTTGAATTTTGAAACGATACCGGATAAAAAATTTGCACGAAAATTAGCAAAAGTATCGTTTCGCATTTTAAAGATTGAAATTTGTTTTGCACGAAATTCCTATCTGACATTTTTCTTTGTGTAGTGAAAAAAATAAACAAAATCACTACGTCACTCTTAATACGTGATTTTGACTTACTGGTGCCTCCATTTGTTGATTCCGCTATAGAGAAAAGGTCAATTGATTATTTATGATTCACTCGACTGTAGTGCATTTTGAGTGCTCGTGAAAACACGAACGACCCCGACGTAACGTATCTTTATGTCGCTTCTTCGTTCGTATTTACATGTGCACATCTCTGCGAGAAGTTTTACATTTTTTAATCTTTTTAGTCGAAGCGTCTGCCCAAATTTTATTTACAGTCATTTCAATCAAAAGCAGACAAAGTTGCAACGCAAGTACATCGTTATTCGGCCGAACAATGGATATTAATTTTAATATTTTAATATTAGATTTATTTATTTTTTAAAAATATAATTACCGTGTGTACGAAAGGTGTTGTAATAAAAGCGCGCGACGGAGTTTTATAATTTTATATTCCGAGGAAGGAATTTGTTCGTTGATTAAAAATTATCGTTCCTTCGAGCAAATAATCCATTATTCGCGAGAAAATGTATCACCCTCTCACAGTTTTATGGGTATAATGTGCTCTAAGAGTCGAGGAGAAAACGGTGCAATTGATACCGTTGAAAATTGTTTAAGAGTCGACGACCCAAAAAAATACTATTTTCCTCGAATTATCAAAAATACACGGGTGCAAATAACAGATAAGATAAGGATTCGATAAAGAGAGTATATCTAAGAGAGAGTGTAACAGTGATAGAGAAAAATAGTAAAAAGGGAGAAAAAGTGAAAAAAGTGCTTTTGCTACAAAAATGTTTTTTGTATGTCACTTACATGTATCGAACGGATCCGCGTTTGACGGCATGAAAAAAAGTACAAAATTTTCCCTCAAATACCGTCTCAAAAATATATATTTTTAATTTTTTTTGTGTGCAAAAAATACTATCTAGGTGCAAAAATAAAATCTATTTTGTCCTTACGACTCGTTTCAGTTTTCGCGTGGATTGCGAGTAATCGATGTCGGGTACGACGATGTTTTCTTAACCTCGTGTAGAAAGATGTAACGAGTGTTAATTATCGTATTATAGTATTTCGAGTCATAATTACATACTTGGTCATTTAATCGAGAATTAAACCATCCGAGCTATTCATAGAAATTCTCTTTAACGTAAATATTAATCATAAAAACTGTATTTTAATTTAATCGCTTTTTTTTTTAACTGAAAACCAAATATTTTATTCGAGTAAGAATTTTAACGTTCGAATCGATCGATCCGAACTATTGATCTATAAATAAAAATTTTGATTATTCGGATGAAAAATCGTATTTATAGCAAAGGAGAATAAATATTGGAAAATTTATTATAATTGTATTATAATAATTATGTTTATGGTACGTAGCGAAAATAATAATTTGTTTAACTTTCTTTCGCAAACAAAATATTTTCAATCAAGTATTTTAAATAAAGTTATATTGGGAATTTATAAACTTTGATAAAATTTTATACACTTTAATAAAATAAAATAGTATTTCTGTAACTTCGCGTATATCCTGTTCTAAATTCTCGATTTAATAACAATCCTGGAAATTGGAAAATTTCAATTTTTCATAATATTTGATTATAAAATAGATATTTTAAAGATATAAAATACACGAAAAAATGTTTTGTAACGGTTACATCGAAAATAGAAAAAAAACTTACGTTCACGGCTTAACTTATATTTACGACAATAAAGTCTTCTTACAGTTATAAAAAGTTACATCGTGTCAAGAAATGGTCAAGAATAAATTGAAATTATATTAAAAAAAAAAAGTGAAGAACGTTTCTTTGCTTGTCCAAATTAAATTTTTATAGCATCAGTAAAATTACGTACACCGTAACAAAAGTATTACACGAGTTCCGACTACTCAGAACTTCGCAGCGGGACAATAAAACAAACTCGATCTAAAAAAATTTGCATTATCACGGACCATTAAACGCGAGATTTTTCAAGCAGCACTCAAATTTTACAAAACATTTTCTCCGGCACTCGAGACAAAACTATAGAAAGAAAGATCACGAAGAATTAGGTTAGATAAATTTAGAGCAAAGGCCCAATCAGCCGAGAATACTGACTCGTTTCACCAGTTGTGACCAACACCGGGGAACTCGGAGGTCCGCGTCCGATGTCGTTGACAGCGATCACGAAGAACTCGTACTCGGTGTAAGGACTCAGGTTCCGGACTTGATAGTACATCGTCGTTATTCCCGAAATCTCGGCGTAGGCGTGGTTTGCGTGTTTCGGCTTGTGTTGAATGACGTAGTAGGCGAGTTCGTCGGGGCCTTTGTAGGACCAAGACAGCTTCACCGACGTCGCCGTGATCTCCGAGACCTGCACGCTTTCCGGTGCGAGTGGCAAAGCTGCGAGGACAAAAAAAATGGAACATCGTTTCTTGGGTTCGTCGGTATTATCGAGGCTTCCGTTACTCCTCGCAAGACGATACTTTCGCCGAGTTCCGCTAATGTCGACGCGTAGAAACACGATATAATTTTATTTCGAAGAAAGTATCGTACAGTTTACGAGTTTCGGAAAAGTATTTACCCTGGACGAAAGATGATACGCGAGATATTTATCGCGTATTTGCCCTAGGATCACGTCCCTTGGGATAAGCCTATAAAACCTGTACTACCGTGTAAATAACAAAAATTCTTTCAATTCGAGCAAAATTTGATCTTCCTTCCCGAATGAAAAGCCGAGCGAGTTAAGATATCGTTTAAAATATCCTTATTTTCTTTCTTTTCTTATTTTCAATAAAGTTATTAAGCTTCAAAGATCGTTTTTAAATACATCTTTTACAAATGCGAAGACGATGTAATCGTTACGGTTTACACGCATCCCGTTAACGAGAAGATATCGTCGCTATCTTATCGTCGAGGTACGTTTGGTACGAGACGAGAAGCAGATTCGAAAAGATTTAGCCGATCTCAACGCTTCGGGCAAGAGACGCGACCAAACCTTCCGCGTTTTCCTTTACGTTGCAGTAAAGGAAACATCCGGTCTTCGCGCATCCAAGACATACGCGTGAGTAAACCTCTCGCCTCGAAATATCTAGCGATAAAAGGGTTAACACTCTATAAACCATCAAACGGTGCACATATATGCATCTCGTTTGTAAATTTATCGGTAGAAGACTGTGTGCTAAGTTTGGACTCGAGTAGCCATAAACTAGCTTTCAAGGTCTAACTGTTCTCGTTTCCACAAAGCGAATACACAAAGCGAATTTGTATTCCCGTACCGTTGAGTTACTATTATCGTACGTAAATCAAACGCAACGGTCATCGGCTATGGATCGCACCCGAAGATATTGGAATTAGAATTAAAATATACTTATTCCAACCAACGATGTACGTAAAATACCTTAAAAATCAATGATCGGAGTTTCGAGTAAAACGGATCTCGTTCGATACACCCGAGCCATAATTAAATCAACCCTCGTATTTCGATGAACAAACATCTAGAGATCCACAGCTTTTGATACCGCTCGAACTGCTAACTGTACGATTCAAGTGAGAACGTGCTTGGTTATCATCCGGTCGTTCGATCATAGCATACTAACCTACTTTCGCACGAGATCTCGGCTGATAAGAAGACTACGAGGACTTTGTAAGTTTCTTCAATACTGAAATTTCTTTAAATAAAATTAAATGTAGAATAGATGTACGATCGATATATTTCTCGTACTTGCGATACTTTTCCTATATATACAACTCTAAGAAAATGACAAATGAAAATCCGAGTAAGAGATATAATTTTTTTTTTTTATTTTAAATTGTAACTAGAAGTTGCATATTTATCGTTGATAAGGATGAGAGCAAAAATGAAAATTACGTTATTATCGATACGATACTATCGAGAACTAATAACCAAAGCTTACGTTCTCTTTTTGAATAATTATAGATTCCGTTGGTACCAATTACGTCCTTTTTCTCGAAACAGCTAAGATTCGAAACTACGCTCGTCAAAATATTTAAAATTATTCAGATATGCAAAAGTGGAAAATCAAGAAATAACGAAATAAGGTAACGCCGATGGAAAATTATGTGCAATCGCAAGAAAACTATTGTATTTAAAAGAAAAAATCAAACTTGGTGGAAGATGCAACCAAAGGAAGGCAAATATATCCTTTAAAAAACAGTTGGATCAAGTTCTTGATAATTAGATAAGTAGAAAGCAAGAGATCCTATTCTGCGTCTGGAAATATTAATCGAGCGTTTCCATTCCTATACCAGACGCCGCTGACTTGGATCGTTTATTTATGTAGCCATTGCTGATCGAAGCACCGAGTAACTCCTGAGAGGAATCGCTTCGAGAAAGTGGCCACATGCTTTTACCCAGTGGTCAAGGTTTACGTAACGCGATTACAGTCTAAATTTAGATGTTTGGTTTCGAATCGTTGCGCATTGAAAAAAAGATCGATTTTTTATCCTAACGATATTTCCATTCGTTTTTTAACGATTTTCCGTGGATAAAATTAATTTTAATAATTTCTCTCGTAAACTTCGGCTATCTAAGTTTGGTACGATGCATCGCTTCATCGTAAAATAATCGAATTGGAGAGTCATACACGTTATTTCCATATTCCGATAGAAATCGGATAAATATCACTAGAAAATAAATAACTCATTGCAGATAATGATTCGTGATTAATACGTCCACTTTTCATCTTAATCGATACAACGATCATCGGACTCGTTCAACAGGTATTTCAATGTTTATTCCACATTACGAATCCAATAAATTATACGAAACGAAACTAATCGTGGAAATGGTTATATTATATGGTTATATTATCTACGATGCTTTTGAAGTCGGTTGTTTAAATGAAAATAATAAAATCTTTCTAAATTTTAGATACGAAATAAGTCTGTTTCGATATAATTTATTACTATTATCAACGCGCAGTTTATTTTAATTTATGCCACGGGAAATTTGTATCCTCGCGCGATTATATTATATTCTCCTTCCAGCGGTGATAAATTACGCTAATAGATAAGGAATCAAAGATAATTAAAGATCGAGAGGAAGGATTTTTGCAAAAGCTCCGTACCACTTTTGCAGAGTATCGTTTCCTCGCTCGTAAATAATACACGAGGTCAACGCGTATATACAATACTCACAATGAACTTTCACCAAGGTAGTCGTGTTGATAATGCCGAGTTCGCTCTGAGCTATGCAAGTGTAGTTCGCGGACTCCTGTATGTTCTTCAGCTGCAAAACGTTTTTGCCCACGGGCGGCATTTGGTTGTCTGGCGTGAGGTCGGTGGCGGGTTCCTTGCGCCATTTGACGTAGGGCATCGGAGAGCCGACGGCGACGCAGGTCAGGTTTATGGAGGAGCCGAGCATAACCTCGTTTACGGGGTTCGGTGGGATCGAGAAATGCGGCACTACTCTGCGTACTAAAATTCATTTTTCTCATTAAGAAGCGAATGAAAAACTTTTTTAATAAAGTTTATTGTAGCTCGTCCGTTGGTCGAGTGGTGGGGAGTTGCTAAAGTGTCACGGTTCGTTACATTAAGATGAAACCTGTCACATCTCGAGCTTTTATCAATTCTCTTTAATTGAGTTTCGCTTTCGGAGCTAAAAATATTCCCGCTGATCGAGTATTGCGTTCATTTAAAACAAATATTGCACGTCTCCGTTGTTATTTAGATTTGATAAGGAGAGGGTTAAAATTATGCATAAAGATCGATTTTTTGTGCATCGTTGCGTGTTAAATTTATACTTTTTCATACTCGATAAAGAGAAATTAATTTGCTATTGAATACAATTTTGTGTATTGGTTTTCGCGAAGTAAAAAATTTATAAGTATAGAATACAAATAATGATTAAAATTTCAACAATTTTATCGTACTTTTTATTATTTCGATCTTTCTGTAAATTATTTTTTAATTTTGATTTAAATAATTTTGAACGCTTTTAATTTAATTAATAAAATTTGTATGTAGAATATTATTAGTTTCTTCGTTATTTTTAATTTAAACCAATGATATTTATTTTAATTACGTGCAGGCATTTGGAAGAAATTATTACTTAATTTTTTATTAAATATTAAAATTACATTATCAGGTTTTATTTAATTATGAATACGAATACTTAAAATTGTATTCATTTTTTATTGTACGGAATTATATTAAGTATTACCTTTATAATGATAACCGATATCTTAAATTTATCGTTATCTAATTTTTGTTACATTATTTCGTACTAAGCGACAACTAAAATTTTACTAAATGTATATTTGCTATTTTTTTGTATCCACAATTTTAATTAATTATTATAATTTTTCGAAAAATCGTAATGGTATGGTTTATAAAAAAAAGGATATATTAATTTTCATCTTTATTATAACAAATAGAAACTGCTTTTTAAATCCCATCGTTTCAGATAATTTTTAGACTTTTATCGCGATTTGTAGTTTACGATATTAATAAAAGATGGATATTTTATTCAAACGATATTAATAATCGTATCTTATTTAAGCTTTTGTTTTACGCTTATTTTGTCATTTTGTATATTACTCCAAGCTTTAATGCATATTCTGATGGTTTGTCAATAAACCATAATCTTAGTTATATATTCTTAAATATTAAAATATACACTATAAAGGATACAAATAAATTTTCATCAATGCAAAGGATTTATAATGTAAAATAGCTTTGGATAAAAGCAAAATTGTGCCAAAAGTTCATCCAATATTACTGGATATATCCGGTATAAAATTTAGTTACATAATACCTTAATTAATTGATTGATTATAATTTTATAAACCGAAAAAGACATCTTTATTAATAAAATTAGATTGTAATTACGTTTTAATTATATAAATCCGAAATTATCAATTAAATTATAATTTATAGCGAAATCAAAATTATATACAAAGTATAAAGATAATTTTTTTTAATCAGTTAATTTATAGTGAAGTATAAATGGCATATGTGACAATTGAATGATATTTAAATTATTGAGCAATCTTTTAAAAATTCTAATAATACGATATTTGATTTGATTATATTTACTTAAGTTTTTCCAATATTTAATAAAAATATAAAAACATTCGAGAAGCTTACACGGATATAAAAAAAGGCATAATTTAATCAACTTTTAATCAATATTCTGCTAAAAAATAATTTTTGTTACATTTTTTATTTTAAATTAACAAAAATTTATTTTATAATTAAATTAATATCGTTAAAATTACTTTTTACTTGCTTTTTCGAACGGTTGATGCGACAGGTATCATTTATAAATATTAACTTAATATTTTAAACACTTAATTTCTTTAGTTTAATAATATTCAATTCTATTCTAACAAACGAATAATAACATCAACTTACTTTTAACATAAAGAGTTGTAGACTTAGAGTATTCCGTGCCCACGGAATTACTCGCGACGCACTCGTACTTTCCTTGATCCGATGGATCCGATTCAGTGATCTGCAATGATCCTGAAAGTACAAAATAAAAGTAGGGTTGAGTATTTTTTCAACAAAGTCGGAGCGAGAGAAGAATAGCTTCGAAAGGAGACGATTGATGATTATCGTTACATTTAAATTTGCTCTTTTGTATTTATTTTTCTATATTTTTTATGAATGTAAACTTTCTTAATAATTCTTATTTTCTTATTTTAAAAATATTTTACAATCGGTTACGAAACATAATTTTCGACTTTATTTTGTATCATGCATATTGATGATTCTAAGTATAATGCAGAATTTTATACCTCGATAAAGTTTGACTGAGTTATGAGCGTTTGAATTTTTTAGTAAGATGCAAGTAATATGGGATACTTTAACCTGAGTAATATGTGACATAGTAACTTCGGGTTTAAAATTTTGAAAACTTTTAAAATAATACAGTAGAGTTCCTTATCTTAAAATATATTTATAATCGTCGACAAAAATTTAATGTGATTGAATTTTCTATGTTTACGTTTAAAAATGGTATATTAAAACTTTTTATATTAATTTAATTTTATAATAGAGCGATAAGTGTTGGTATTATTTGATATTCGATAAAAATAATTACGTACTTACAGGTACTTTAGAAAATCTTATTCCGATAAAAAGAAGCTGTGAGATTTTTTTAACTCGGTTCAGTTTGTACTACCCAAACGTATCGTTAACAAAGCAAAAATTTTTCTAACGTTGTTTAATTTAATTAGCTAGAATAAAGGAAAATTGCACTAACAATTAAAGAGCATTAAAGAAATTACTATTATTTACTTTAAATTGTACGAGCGAATATAAAAGAGCTTTTAAGATTGATAAAAATATTTAAAATAGATAATTTTGATTAGCTTATTGTGAGTTATTTAACTTTAATATAATGATTTAATTTCAATTTAATTATAGAATTTCTTAATTATTTAATTTTAGTTTAATTATTTAATTCAGTTCTTGAATTTAATCACTTAAATTGATTTAAATTAGAATATTTTACCTATTAAAAAGTTCGAGTAGCGTTCGCAAAAAGTAAAGTTGGCACGAAGGTATTCAAAGTTTTACTATTCGTGTTAAGCATTTTTCTCAATATTGGCGAATAAGCACAAATAAACTTTCGTTCAAGGTTAGTCTAAATATATACCGAACGGGAAATCAAACGTTGCGTTAATCTAGTTAGCTTTTTTCAGCTCGTTTCCCTCTTACATTCCCCCTTCGCGAAGATTGGCAGACAAGACAGGAAAAGATTTTCTTTCTCTGTCTCTGTAAGTCAATGGAACGGAAATAAATGCAACGAAAACGTCGTCGTCTCTGTATTAAAAGCAAACGAAACGATCCCTTCGACGTTTCCATTTCTCTCTCTCTCTCTCTCTTCCCCTTTGTACATTTTCTTTTTTCTCTCGCTGTCGCCTCCGTCTGTATCGGTATCGGCTTGCACGAGCCGTAAAAGCGAAATTATCAGCTTTTTAAATGAAAATGGGAAAATGGTCTATCGGTGTTCCCGCTACTGCGAGAAAATATATAATAGAGTGAGCAGATGGCGAAGTTTTGTTTCGATCAGTTTAATAACGTTGTTATAGGACGATTTTAACGGGGCATATCGAAGCGAACGTTTCATTTCTCGGGCTTCGCCGTTTTGTAATATCGTTATATTAATGGCACGATCCAACGATAAGTAGAATGAGAAGAAAGATTGATACTGGATACTATTTGTCCTTTTATTGTCAGATTGATAATAAGTTTACGAAGTAACTACGTAATTCGGCGAAATTAAAAACTTGTAACAATTATTAATCGTAACGACCGACGATAGATTTTAAATGTATGTTACGATGTACTTTAATTATAAACGTAGAGAATTTAATAGAAATTATTCGCTAAAATTTTTTTGTTCAACGATAGATTTTCGGTAATATTTTATTTCGTAAACGTAACAACTCTTTCGCAAAACTTACTTAATAATCTACCTAAAAGGTTAAGTAAGTATTTTTGGTACAATCCATTCAATCGCTTACGCGAACTTTACCAAATTACTTAATTTGACTTTTGTAGCAACGTAAAAGTTCATTAAATTAATTTTGCTTTACGATACCTAAATAAAATATAACGAGGTTTCTCATCAATAAAATTTATTCGAGTGCATTTAGTACAGTTAGCAGTAGTTTTATTAGATATTTGTTTTACGCGTAATTATTACAGTCACGGTATATTATTATTCGAGAGGTAGAAGGGAAGTAAAAAAGAAAAATAGAAAACGTTAAAAAACAGCGAAAAAATTAAAATTCTAATTCAACGTTAAAACAAATAGCCCAGGAAGCCGAAATAAATTTCAGCCATCGTTCAAAAAGTCGTTATAAATCCTTGAATATTACTCATAAGTACGAAGCGCACACACTCGTGTAGAATTCAATTTATATACAAACATTTGCATGCAAAACAGTCCGACCTTATCTACTCAAGGAGTAAATTATCTTGTAATGAAATTCGAGAGAAAGAAAAAAGGGAAAAGGAAAACAGGAAAGAGGAAAGAGAACTCGGATAACGAGGCGTCGCGTCGTCGCGAACTGCACGAAGGCTCTCCGTCCGATAACGCGATGAACCGGTCGTCGGGTTATTATCTCCACCGTCGACGTCGCTCTGCAGCTCTCGTGTTTTCCATTCACGAGAAAAGGGGGGCAGGATCGGCTTCGGCAAATACTACGCACGCGATTGCCTCCCGGACTCTACACACGTGTGTGTAAACTCCGCCAACCCCGTTTCGCTTTTTTGTCGGTGGGGTAAGTCGAGGGTTCGAATCCGCGATTCCAGTCGTTGCGATTTTTCGAGGACACTGCTTTGGATGCCGCTCGTGAAACGAAGCGGGAATAATAACAACGATGGTACGATCCAACCAACTACGCAAACTCTCCAGTTTAAATAAAAATTTAATTTTCCTAATTTTAAGAGAGATATTTATGCTTTTTTGTTATTTTTTTGTTATTAACTCCGGCGCGATAAATACGATAAGAATCGAGTCGATATAAGCGTAGAAATTGTTGCAATTCCTTCAGAATATTTATCGCGTTTTCTTTTATTCCGTTTTTCAAGTACGATATTAATCGCGTTTCTCGATGTAACGCGATTCTCATAAATCTGATGATTATTTTAATCGGGAATTTTTCCGTGCATTCGTTGCAATTTACGCGATAGGTTTTACATAGCCTGGAATTCGCGGTAAACAAGAATATTTCTTCTCGTAAGACTAATTCCATTCAAATATCTCTCGAAACCAAAGTACGTTTCTCTGCTCGATTCAACGCATGAAAATCGCGTTATCAACGTTTCCTTTATCTTTTCTACCAGTGTACTTTCGGATACGAATCGCATAATTTTAATTTTCCTTTCTTCGAGTTATATCCACAAACTCGCGTTAAAGAATACAATCTCTCCCCTGCGGTGCTTCCTCGTCGAATTCCAGGCACCGAGACGACCGTGGAAACGTTCTCCGGTCCTCGTCCCAGTCGTCGCGCACACTTGGAAACGCGCGTTCCACCCTCTCGGGTCGGGGCAGCAACTCGAGGGGGAGGCGCCTCTGTATGATGCAAGCGAACGTTATGAAAGCGCTTCATCATCGCGAGCGGTTGGTCGTTCAACCGGTATCGGCTCCGATCGGAATACGTAATCGCGACCCTTCATCTACGACGGGACGGAAACTTGCGTTGTAGTCCGGTTGGCGGACTTGGAGTTCCCTTATCGACGTTCGCAGCTCCGACGCGACGTCGAAAATGTTTGCTTCCGTTTATTTCCGAAGAATCGGTTATGGGTTGTTTGTTGGCGAAACGAACTAAAGAGGCTAGTCGATATAATTTTCATAGGAGGAACGAGAACCGGAGTTTGGTGTTGCGTCCGGGAAGTGATTCGACGAGCCCAAAAAATGCCTATCGATCCAATGGAACATCGACGGCTTATCTACGGCTTATCGGTAAAAGGTTCGTACGCGACCATAAGTCAGCGTTGTTCGATCAATCTCGAAGGCACGTTTCTTATTTGAATTATGCGATTGGCTGGGATGTAATTATCGTTGTTATTCAACGCGTAAAGAGCGGTATCTGAAAACTTTACGAGGACAAAATAAATAAAATGTCGAATGTAATCGTCGACTGCGTCGCCACTCGTTCAATTTATTAGCAAGTCGAAATAGTAATTATACGGAATACGACGTTCTTATTTAATATTAAGAATAATAATTATTAATTTCTCTCTATTCTATTAAGTCCGCCTCGTACATTTTAAGCAAACGGTAAAAAAATTTTAATTAATGCTAATAAAATATTTGAATATCGCAACGTGAAAAATTATTTCGCTAAGAATAAAAAAAAGGATCGCGTCGAGCAAACAAGATAAAAGGAACGAAAGAAGAAAATTTACATCGTAAAATACATCCACTTTTAATTACAACGCATTACGGGAACAAAAAAATCGCTCGAAAGATGCGGTCGTAACGATAATACGTATTATCGAGAGAAACAAGGAGCGACACTCGTCGACGGCACTTCTCTTGCAAAAGTTCTAATTCGCAGCGAAGAGGCGAAAAGACATCGCGTAATGAATTAACCGGTCGGAGGTTCGGTAAAAATGGAATTAAACGAACGGACGAGGAGCGAGTCATTGTACACAGCGAATGTGTATCGACTCATAAATAATTGATAAAAAGGCGCGCGTTCGAGCGCGAGGATTAAAAAAATGTTTTAGCGGGTTGTTGCCATTGTTGTACTCTCGAGCACGAGCCGACACTCCGTTGTGTAAGCTCGGTTCATAAATTATTAATAAGCGGCACGCGAACACCGCCGACGATGGTCCGATAGACAATCGCGTTTCTTGCTGTATATCACGCAGGTATGAGTGTGTGCGTGAGAGTTTGCCGGCTCGCGATAAGTGAAGAGGGCGAGGAGGGAGAGAGGGAGGGACAGTCGGATGACGCCCTCTTTTGCAGTAGAGGATCACGAGTTCCAAGACAAATAATTCTTGTAAATCACGTGCTTTATTGTCGATTACGTTTCATCATGGCTTTTATTATCGATCGCTACTTTCTGCATTCCGTGTGTTATCGATAAACAAACTGTAATATTCTTTGATACCGAGTTCCTTCGGTTACGGAATGTATAAATGTTTGATCTTTACGATCCGTAATTTAGTTTACCTCTCGTTATGATTTTAGCATTCTGCTTTTTTCTTGTTATGTAACGAAGTGGGTCGGATACTTGAATGGATATTAATCAATTTAACGACCGTTGGTTAAATTTTTAATGTGAAAAGTAACTAGATTTGGAATAATTTGTATAATAGAAATATAATACTATTTTTATGAAATTTTATAAAAGAATATCGCGCTTAATTGGCAGATTTGTATCACTCAAAGTAGTACAATTACCGAAATATTAAAAAAGATCCGATGAAAATTTAAAACCATCGATGCTTTCAAATTTAGCCTCGTGCTTTTGTCTCTATATTCGAGCACTGTAAAAAATTTCTCGAATAACGTTTATAATATCTTGATAATTTAATTGTTAATATTAAGCGATCGTTGGCTAAGAGAATTTCAGCAAAGTTCATACTTTTTTTACGTATAACGTTTTGCAATGTAGCGTTATAATTACGAAAACGGAACAAATAACGTATAAACATAAATTTGAAAATGCAATGGTACTTATGGTAAACGGATAAAAAATATTCATTAAGTTTTGCATTATAAAATTCAAGGAAATACTATGAAAGCATATTCTTATTATTATTTATCAATAGTTTCCGTTAACTTTGCTTTTTATGATTGATGGAAATTTCACGCAAATAAGTTTCGAACTTTATTAAAGTTATAGTAAGTTTTGCATAGTGTATAATATGAATTTTATTTACTTTTGATTTATTAATTTATGTTGCGGATTTATAAATAATTTACGATGCGCAAAAAATATTTTTGCGGGAAAACATAATTAAATATTTATTTCGATGCTGGGCTATAAAATATTCGAGCTTACGTCTTTGATATATTTTTTAAATACGATCGGTATAGAAATTGTAAGTTGAACGAATAAGTTATCGATACATTTGGTAGAAAAACGTATCGCAAATTTAACGACTTATTCTTTCATTCTATTTGAGCTTGATTCTCGTTATAAGTATCTATCTTACAATTTAATTAAAAAAGTTAATCAAAGCGGTTGATCCATATTTTTAACGTACTTTTACTATTTTGAAGACCGATCGCGACAAAATTACAATTATGTGGCAGATACGAGTTTCGTAACGTATTCACATTTAATGAAACTCGTTAGTTTCGTGTGCTCGGAATCTCGAGGGATCAAGTGAAATTAATAAAGAACGAAAAATGGCTGAACAAATGTTGCGACGAACGCGTTAAAAAGTGAAAATGAAAATGTAAAAGCAAAAAATCGGAACTCGATAATTCTGCGGTAAATGATATTACTGTTTGTGGATGACACCTGAATATAATAGCGAGTGTTTTTGTGTTTTTTTTTCCTTTGTTTTCTTCTTTTATTTTTTTGTACAATTTATTATTCAGAGAGTACAATAGAACCGAATTAGTTTAAAGGGAAAATTACTTTTTCGAAAAGTAATATTTTCGATATAACAATAGTGGTTTTAATAATTCAGAATTTTATACGAAATATAGGAAAATAAAAACGGATACTTTCTTAAATTAAATAATTATCGTTAAATTTTCTTTCTCGATATCGCGTTTATGTTTTTGTTCGTGCGAATGTCTATATAAGCGAATGATTTAATTAGTACTCATTGTTTACGTACAGCCTTTTCTACGAGCATAAATATATCGATGTCAATAAATAAGCAATTTTTCAATAATAACCAGAGCGAGAAATTTATATACATAATATAGCGTTAAAAAATATGAAAAGATTCAACAATATTTTACACGATACATAGAAATCTATTCACGTATTATGTAAAAAGTATATTTACAAGCAAACATACTATTTGCATATGTAAAATACTCTTATTTACACATTTTTCAATCTATGATATAGTCTAGGGTAAATAATAGGAAAGTATACGAGTACGTAGATTTAATATTGTTTTATAACTATCTTTTTGAAAATTCAATATTTTCCAGCAATTTAATTACAATCAAAGTTGAATTTAAATTAAAATTCAAAATTTTAATTATAAGGTATTTTACAAAACGTTTATGCCTTTAAACGATTTTATCCGTCGATCGTTAAAAATCTATCGGTTAGTAATGGAAATAAAGTAAAGATAAAGTCACACAGTCGGATAAAGTTAGAATAAAGCATATTATAAAGTAATTTGTCGCTAAATCTATATCGGATCGGAATAAATCATGATTTATTTCAATTTTCGAATGATTCCTTTGTACCTCGCTAACTTTTTCAAGCTTTTCCCACACTAAGATTAATCCATATTTCTTTTAGAATTTTCTAATAAAAGTTATATATTTTTTGAAAAATATTCTCGAGAAAATCTTAAGAATAAGTTCCCGTCTGGAGTATACTAAAATAGAGAAGAAGAGGAAGAACGAAAAGGATACGAAGACGAAACCGAAGACGAAGAGGAAGAGATGATGTGGCTCGTACGTGCGTACCTGTGTACACATATATGTATAAACATACAGGTACTTGGGTAAGGTTCACGATGGCGCATCTCCGTATATTCCTGTGTCGTGTTTGCGTGCGCCAATATTGAAACATCTCCTCTTATATTTAGCGGAATACACGCGAGGCAAATGCAAAATACACACACGAGAAGGGATGAGTACACGTACGGCAAATTTTAGTATTTTAGAAA
This sequence comes from Dolichoris vasculosae, assembly GCA_018907195.1. Classification (NCBI taxonomy): domain Eukaryota; kingdom Metazoa; phylum Arthropoda; class Insecta; order Hymenoptera; family Agaonidae; genus Dolichoris; species Dolichoris vasculosae. Next base: position 5,766,219 of record JACCHY010000015.1, read on the forward strand.
AGAATCGATGGGATGGGGTAAGTGGTAAGTTTTAAGTTCGCTACAAATTTTTCACCTTTTTTGCGACTACTTTGGCTGTTTCCTCTTACTTTTTCTTTATTGAAATATGATGGTCTATGGGCGAACGCGTCAACTTGTCTGTTACACTTTTTTAAATCCCGCGATTTGCGTGAGATGTCGAATTCGTAAAAATATCGTAATCCCGATTCTTTTTGTTTTTGTTGTTTTAAATTAATCGATCATTTTTTATCGTTGTTTCTCGTTTGATACGGGATACGAGTCAATTACAACTATTAACGCGAGTAATTTATCTTGTCTAAATAAAGGTAAAAACGATGCTAAAATTACTTGGTGGTTGATCTTTGGTTCGCGTGGAGCGATATTTGCTCGAGTCTTGAATAAAATTTATTGAAATCTAGAAGTAAATTCTACTTAGTATAAGTTATTCAGATTTTCAAGAAAATTTTACTTAAAAGTTTCCGCAAACTATTTTTATGAAAAGAAAAAAATTTATCATAACTAAACGGATATACGGTACACTTATAACTAAATGTACATTCTTTTACGAATAAAATACGACTATTATTTTATTACGAGGTTAATATTTTTATTTTATACTTTGTCGAATAGCTTGCTTTAGGTTTAAAATTAATATCTATTTAGAAAAGATAAATTTTGATGCAGTTGTAAAAACTTTTTTACGATTCCATTAATGCGAATCACGTGCTACTCAACGATACATTAGAAATTCACGCTCATAAATTTTCGTTAAAAATTATCGTAAAATTCATGATATTTACCGCAAAATTAAGTAAACTTTACAACAAAATCGTGATAAAATTTTATACGAAGCTGAAAGTTCCTCGATTATCGTAAACTTTAGGATAATTTTAAATAAAAACTTTACTCTGTATGTATCTGTGCCATAAAAGGAAAGCGAGACGTATCATTCAATTAAATGTAAATAAAAAAGCCGTAGAAAATATCATTCGCGCACGTAACGTTCAAACAAAGTGTATAAAAAAAAATATCAAGTTTTTTACGTACATTCGTTAAGTATATTTTTCGATTTTTATTTTTAAACGCGTATCATCGTTTCCATCCGAATCTTTTCCCCGTTCGCTTCCGTTCGATACGTCAACCTTCTAATGCATTTTTATATAAACCACGCTCGTGTCCCGAATCAAATAATAACATTTTTAATGAAATAACATCGAGATATCTTATTTCATTATACGATCGAAGGATAAGGTACGACCAAAAAAGTACGTCGGTCTCCTTAAAAGTCTGCGCGTACGGCGCAGCGCTTGTCTCGAAATACAAATAAATAAGAAATAATATCGTACGTCGTTGTAGGACGCGTGATGAAATTATAGAAGAAATTCGCGGAGGAAGCTAATACATACATTTTTTCCCGTGCGCGAAGACGAGGAGACGAAGAGAAAGGAGGAAGCGAGAAAATGAAGAATGACAGTATAGCGGAAAGTGGATAGAAGAGAGACGGATGACTGAAATAAAGGAGTGGGGCGTCGAGTTTCTCGTCCAAATAGAATACAAACACCCGCCGGGAAATATGTTTACACCGATGAGATATATGCGTGTAACCTTGGCTCTCTCCCTCGCGGGTATCTCTCGTGATTCGGAACGAAAGTTGCCGCGTTTCCCTCGGCGGCAACGCTTGCCAGCATTTTTCATAGCTCGTCTCCTTCCTCGGGACGAAGGACGAAGGTGAGCTTCTTCTTCCACCTAAATCTTCCCGCGATCGCGACGGAAGAACAGAGCGATGAAAGAGAGATGAAAGAGAGATGAAAGAGAGATGAAAATATAGACGCGAGTATAGAGTCGGTGTATTTTGGCACCTGTCTCGGCGGTTATCGTGGCTTTCTATATATTTATGAGCGGATCTCTGCTTCGAGGAGAGCTTTTATTTTTCCTCGCGAAGAATTTGACCCGCGAACGTCGATATCGTCGATATCGTCGATATAATATGTTTATACGGATGATGCAAGGAAAATATTTTCGAAACAATGCTTTCGATTGGAAAATTTATGTTGCTCGGATATACGTGCGTGTGATTTCTAAGTTTCGGTGTTAGTTTCCGTTGAAATACGTATGATTGAATTTTTTAATTTGCGCGAATACATTGATTAAAATTTGTTGAGTGTTTGTACAGAATTTTTAAATTAAAGCGATACTTTCTTCGACGTGTACGTTTCGTTCGAATCGTTCCTGCGAAAGTTTAAGTAAACCGTTGCTCGTTGCGATGGATATTGAATATCTCGTAAAACCCTGTTGTATACATATGTGTGTACGTGTGTGTCATGTGGATAAATAAAAACATTCATCGAGATATACACGAATTTTATGATTTTTATCAACGGAATTTTCCTAATTTAATTAAGCTATTTAGCTTTTTATGTTTTACAAAGCTGCGTTACTAAATATGTAATCTGTATCGTGATCCGGATATTATCGTAAGATTATAATAAATTTTCTAGGTCCGAGATAAAGATATAATAATTCAAAACTGAACTTATCGTGCTCTGATTTCCGTAACGACAAATTTATTACCTTTATAGTAATTAGAAATTATTAAAATTTATTTAACACTTTGATTTATTGTTATGCTAAATTGAAAAACCTATTTTTCGAGTTTTAAATAATCCGTGATCTTTACTTCTAAGTTTTAGTAACAACGACGAATACTTGATGACTGTATTCGTTTTTAGAGTCTTTCAGTAATAAAGTCAACAGTTAAATACTCGATTTATGAGACAACAAATATGTGGAAATCTTTATTGCATACGAGTACTATATCACTGGCTTTATAGTATCGCGAACTTTGATCAATTATACATTTTTACCATTAATCTATTAGTATTTTATTACTTATTCATCGTGTATAACATTTTTAAAAAGTTTCCATTGCGTAGTAAACATTTATTCGGACGCCTGTCGATAAACTATTCAAAGTTAACAAAATAATCTCAAACGAACTTAGAAATGATTTATATAGCTTAAAAATAATCTGTTGCGTGAATTTTGCACGTTGTGGAGTTCGTATTTAGATATAACGTCGAGGCGAATGTCTGAATACTAAATTCATGATTTACGATAATTAAGTTAGGTGTGCCGAAAATGTTTATTTTATAATATTATTCGATATAGTTATTATCCCGTCGCTTCGAATATTTGAAATTAAGTAAATAATATATAATTAAACTTAATTAACTCTACCTAAGAATTATTATGAATTTATTTATGTCATCGATAAAACATATCAAAGTAAAGCAAAGCAAAAGTTTCGACATAGTATCGTATTTATTTATTCGAATGTAATTTGTTGTAAAGAAAAAAAGTATTAAGAATGTAAAATCTGTATTAAAATTTCTTGTATAAAAAAATATCTACTTATGGAATATTTTATTATATCGTAAATACAATTATCTTTTATGTAAAAATATCTATTTCATAATTTATATAATAAAATAAATAAATAATAATTATATAAAAATTAATGTATTTTCGCGTTAATTCGTATAAAATTTTACAACTACATTTTTTACGAGCGATGCATCGTTTATTTAAAATTCTTGCGATTAAAAATTAGCGTTACTCGCTGAAAAACTCAGTTGTTATTACATTAATTTATTTATCGATATCGAACATCCTATAATATTCATAGTATTTTAAACGAATACCATGCATAATAATATTGGTTGATATTTTTCTCGAGTAACACACGAAATATTAAAAATAAAAATATGAAATACACACATTTAAATTAAATCAATATCGATAAATATTTCGCGATGGCAGTATCGAATTTCGAATCGAATAAATAATTGCTATTCCGCTCCGAAAAGTGAGCCGAAATACTTTTACAATCTCTTTACACGATTAATTTTTATATTTCTTTCGCTTCTACGTTAAAGGACAAAAGCGATGTAATTTTATATCTCGTAACTATATGCGGTACATAAGTTAAGTGCGCGTGAGTTTCCAAGGATAATTATTATACGAAGCGGTAATCGGGCGTTGAAAATACGTAAGGTGATCTAAGGTGTATCGAGTGACGCGAAAGAGCAGCTCTGCAAACTGGCGATGAAAGGAAACGTAACTCCGCATCCCTTCTATTATTTCGGTGCAATATCCTTCGTAGGCCGAGCATAACTTTCTCGTCTACAAAGTGAGTTGGAAAGAGACACGGGGAGAAAAAGAAAGAGCGGGAGAGAAAGAGGAAAAAGCGTTTTAATGACCTCGTACTCTTGGCCTGGGGAAAACTCGAGGCGTCGACGGCGAGCAATGCGGCGTTGCTCGACGTCTGACTGCACCAGGACTTTACCACTTAGAGCAAAAATTCCCATAATCAATTTGGAAAGTTGCGCATGGGCGTTTATGCACAGACTGTGGAAGGTAGAAAGCGCTCTTAGCTTCGAACTTAGCTCTCTTAAAAGACTTTTGCTGCTCAGTTTCGCTCGGCGACGTTTTAGCTTAATTAAAATTGAACTAGCATTTTGTTATAATAGCATAATTATTGGACTCTTGATAAGCCAACTGATTTTCTAACTCGGTCTCTCTTTTTTTTCTTTTTTTTTTTTTAATAACCAAACCTATTATTATCACGTGTTTTCCCCCAAAGATACCGAATACATTCTTTCGAATAGGAAGAGCGTTAAATTGTAGAAAGTTGGAGTTTGTGAAAAATTAAGGGAAAATAGAATTTTAATTAAGGAAAATTCCAAACAGGTAAAGTCTGTTTTAATTCAGATATCAGTGTAATAAGATCTTGCTATAATCTTATAAGTAATAAAGTATTCATTTGCATACTTTAGTAGGTTTCTCATTTATCTTCTTACTTTGCTAAGCTTCCTTCTTTATGAATAAGTCATATTATAAGATATTTTACGAACATGTAATATTTTATAAATGACGAAAAGATGAATTACTTCGTATATTCGTAGTGTTTTTTTCTTCCAGAAACAATTCCATTTAATAAAGGCTTTTCCGAGATCGCTATTTCATTGTTACAACACGGAAGATCGTATCGTCTCCTACGAAATATTTGACGCGTTTTCACGTTATTTACATCCGAAACACTCCGTTACTTTGAATTTTGATATTCTCGTATCCAATTTATAATTGGCTATGCTTGAAACGCTCGAATATAATTTCACATTAAAGAAAAAAATATATCTTTAATCGTGCGTAATCTCAGTTTTAAGCATTTATTTAAAAATTACCAAAGAGTTTTACTTTATTTAGTTATTAAAAAATATCTTGCGCGATATCATTTGATCGATTCGCCGCATAATGCGACTAACTACTAAAGTATAGTTACAATCGTAAAATTTTTCTCACCGTTAAAATAATTTTCAAACAAATATCTACGAAATTTAGTGCCGGAGTTTCCATCTTTGTATAAAGACGAACGTAACTCCAGTTCCTAAATTTATTCGATGTAGAACCATAACGATAATTATTGCATAATAATTTTCTTTATAAATACCTATTTCGTCATTTTATTGATCAACCGAATGTGTTATATTCATTGCACGCTCGAAAAAGATGTCGTTTTTCAACTTTATCGTTTAATAATTCCTCATTCAATTACGCGTATATTAAAAAATTAATATTCTTTCCAACGAAGGAACCTCTTAATTTAGCCGCGCAGCAAGAAAATGGGAAAAAGTACAAAGATAATCCGCCGAGGACGGATTATCGAGGCGTCCTTCAACAGGTCAAAAGGTTAAAAAGTGCAGCGCGAGTTCGTCCTTTCTTTTCTCGCTCTCTCTTTCTCTCTCCCTCCACCGGGTTGGCGAATTTTCTCGCAGGTCGTTTAAAAATAACTAAGGGAACCCTTTGCCTCCACCCCATCCAGTCATTTTGCAAGTTTCGACAAATGCTTACGACGTCACTAGAATTATGCGAGTTCCAACGCAGACGGCATTAAACGTGCCCCCAGGATCGGGCTTTTGCCTTCCTTTCGAGTTAAATATAATTCGAGAATATGTATCAAGTTTCTCTCTGGTATTTGGATGATCTCCCGAAGTTGCTGCTTCATTTCTCTCCTCCTTTTCCCTCTGTCTTTAGGTACTGGGTTAAGCTGCACGTGGACTTTGTATACCGTCTTCTCCGAGGGTGTAATTTTCCGCCGCGACTATAATTACAGTTCGAAACGAATGTTTAAACGTGACTTTTGTGTAACGCTCGCTAAGCCTCGATAAATAGAACAATTAATTTCTCGTTTTGACGAACCCGAGTTATATTTTTCAACAGGCACGAGTCGTGGATTCGTTTTCATTTTCGAGGATTTTCGATTCGTTTTTTGTTGCCTTAAAAAATACCGGAGACCAAATCGTATCCGACCGATGTTTTATACTCGTAATTAAGAATTTGAACTATAGCGGAAACAATTAATTTTACGAATCTATTTATACGATATATTATTTCGGTGAACGTCGAGTGCGATAAAATATCCAATTGGCTATCGTAGGAACAAACAAAGAATGTTTTTATTACCTTTTTTCGCAAACCGACTTACATTTTCGATATTATTTTAAAATAAATTAACCCGTCATTGGATCTTTTTTAAACGCTTATAATTTACCGAAACGCGAATTGAATTCCGTTTATGAAAAATTATTTTACAGAGAATTTATCGATACGGAGAACTAGATTTTGAAATTTCGAGCGCGAGGATCGTGGTTTTAAAATAAACGATGAAACGAGTCGCAATTTCGGTCGAACGGAGCAACTTAAAAATATGAAGACGAGAAAAGTTCGACGCTAATTACGAACCACGTACGATGTAAACTCGGAGCCTATAAATTCCCGCCGAAAAAAAGATTATCACCGCCGTAGGATCGAACAATAACAAACCCCGGGCTGTATTTTTTACGAAGAAGGCAAAAAGGGAAAACAGCGGCGAATAAATAAAAACAGCTACACGGTAAAGAAGCATAAAATAAAATTTCATATCTCGCGCTTCGGGCGGAGAGTAGAAAAGATCGCTGAAAGCAGATGCTTGTAGTGCATAGCCCGCGAATCCCTAAAGTTCCCTCGTTTTACTGCAGTTACTTTCGGTTCATTTCCGTCTCCACCTCCTCCGCCTCCTCCGCCTCTTCCACCTCCTCCACCTCGTCCCTCCCTTCGCGTGTCGTTCGCACGCGAACACATCCCCGCCCTGTTTTTTCTCGGCCTCCTCTCTCGGCGCATTAAGAACTCGCGCCGCCCGAGACGAAACCAAGAAAGGAAAAAGACACGCGAAAATTCGAGGTACGACGGCCCGCGAGGCGAAGACTCGACTTTGTCGGACTCGAGTGGAGGGTCGTTTCGTCGGGGCTGAAGCAGCGTTGCTCTTTTTTTGTTTGCCCCTCTTTTCCGGTTTTTTTTTTCCCGTTCGCCGGTGCTTTTGTGTGTACACGTAAATGCGGCTCACGTTTCGCGCGGAGATTCGATTTTCATCTTCGCGTGTGTACTTTAAAGTTGCGCGGTTGAACGGAATTTTTCTTGGCTCCGTCTCTGCTGAGTCGAGCGATACTTTGTTTTTCTCTTAATTTTTTAACCCAGATTATTAGCAACGTTTACCGCTCGGGAAATTATATTATCGTAAATAGGAACGATACGAGCGAAATATTTCTAACGGTCCGTGTTGCCTTTTCTAAAACTTTCCAAATAAATATTCATGGATGGGCGAAGACGTGATCGATCACGATCCGATACGATCTCCAGATAAAAATTTGTTTCGCATTTTTCACGCGTAGTTCCGGGACTTTGTATCCCAGAGTAATACGAAAATTTTACGTTTCTTACGAAATTCTTTCTCGCGAGGCTGTTTACAACGGTTTTTATTTTATACCGCTGTTTACTTTAACGATCGTCGTCTCGTTGTTTCCACGTTCGATAAAATAGAAGAATAATTGTAAACTAGGAATTCAATTATCGAATAAGTTAAGTTACGGACGGTTATCGAAATCTCTCGAGATCTCCCGTTGGAATTAATTCGTACTAAAATCTAAGGCGCGTTGAAAAAATTTAATTAACCGCGAGAAAAAAGAAAGCCGAAAGGGAATAATGCGTTTTTCTGACAAGCACAAACCGAACGTTTTTCTTCCAAATTGATGACACAATAAAATGCTTCCCTCCTTTTAACGTAATCCCATCGATATTTTAACCTTTCTTCAAGAATAAACAGACGACGGCGCATTGGGAGGAATAAAAGAAAGAACAAAAAAAAAAAAAAAAAGCGAGCGAATTCCTTCCGTGAAACTGATTCATTACGTTCCCCTTGCTTGCACAATTTTAAACGATTGTCGACTCCACCCCTTCTCTTCTTTTTCTCATTTTACACGCACGCGCGCACATCCGCTCGATTTCGCCACCCTAAAGCGAAAGGGGACGACGTTGTCGCGTCGTGCGTTTAATGCAGAGCAAAGTGCCCGAACCGCGTAACGTCGACAAACTACCCGAAATACGATAGTACGTGAGCAACTACCTGTTCGAGTTCCCGAGCGGTGGACTTTCGTTGATTTTACGACGCGAACGCTCGCGAGAATTCGCTCGTCTAATTAAATTTTAATACCGAAACCTTTTCGGGATGCGACGTATTTTATCGATATTTTTTTTTATAGAACGACGCCTTTGCTTTTAGGGGTTCGAACGTAGGCCGCGTTCTTCGAACCGAATATCGTACAAATAGTGTGTAAATGTATAAATAGTCGCTGAGATTCGATTTTGTTTATAATTATTATATTTTCCGCGTTTTCCTTTCCTCCCATTTTGTTTACATTCTTATCGACTTTTCATTTCACACACGCACGCGCACACATATATGTATGTAAATGTACGCGTTCCGATTTTTGTTTCGAATCGATGGATTAACTCGTTACGCTGTGTCCAACGTATAAATCTTTACAATACGCTTACAAACGATACGTAAAAACAAATACCCGATCCAACCGGACGCGTACGTACGAATAAGCTTCGATGCGCGAAACTGGTACCTTTGCGAATACGTTTAATTTCCTTTTTTTCGATAAAGCGCGAGCGAAAATGTATCCACGTACGAATTTAATTCCTCGATTTTATACCGTAATATCGAAGCGTTCGATAAACCCTAAGAAGAATGTCCGCTTTTACTTATCTCCGTGCGTTAGAACTTTAACAATCGGTTTATATAATGTTTACGCGATGTACGGAGGTACGTTGAAAGTCAACGCGCGCTTTATTTTATTTAGTTAATACGTGATTTATCGGTTAAGCTTCCTCGTATATCATAAACTAGGCGCAAGGATTATAAACACGGGTATAACAACGTATGCATTTGTTCAAATACAAGCTTTTATCTATTTAGATACATGGATATACATGGATGGAAACAGGTAGAGGTAAAGGCGATGGATTTTGATACCGGTATAAAATTCGAGAAAATCATCTGTACGGATACCGAAGACGGCTATAAGGTTCCGATACACGATCGTTTACGATCGGTTTATCGGTTTATAAATGCACGGGGACGCGGAGGGAAGTTTTACCCTTTTGTACGAGGCTCCGCGCGAGACAACAGCAACGATTTTCTAAAAACCGTAAAACCTTATGACTCTGATACTTTTAAATGACTCTTCGATTTCGAGAAACAATTTTCTCGAGCTGAAATCGAGGCGTGGAAACGATAACGGGATAAAATAAGACATAATAAGATAATGGAGTCTACGATCGCTAAATGGAATAACGGTAATAATTGACACATTTTACGTAACTCGATTTTATACCGCTCAATTTGTAAGAAGAATAAATTTATAGTTTCATCGATTCTACGCGGTTTTTATTCTTCCATGGTTACAATACGCACGCGGGAAACAACGGTCGAATAATTCTAAATAAAAAAATATTCGTCACTTGGGAGCATTGATTTTTTACCTACGTTTAAAGCGATTACTCGGTATATTGTAAATTACGATTATTTCATATTTTCAAACGTCGCGCTTTGCAAATTAAATCGCAGTTATTAATTTCGGAAGGTCGAAGTTTCGGATGAGCTTAAGAGATGTACGTTTCGCTCGGGATATTTTCGAGCGATCTGTAGCAGACGTACATTTCGAAGCTCGAAGTTTGCGCAAGAGATTATTAGAAAAAAAAATATCGATTTTTATCAAAGGCTATATTTACAACACTGGATGGACGTAGAGCGAGAAGGAAGCAACTATAAACGCGCGTATATATAGGATCGGAAACGTTTCCGGCGTGTTTCTAATATCTTAATATTTGCCGAATAACGCCAACTCGAAAGTCCAAGCTGATCGCGCGTTGTTCCACCTCCGGATATAAAACGCGGAACGTGTCTCGAAGTTGGAAACGAAAGCATTTGGATCTCGGTATCTTCTCGCGACGAAAAAAAAACCGAACCCGCTGTAGATTCCGCCGGCAATGATAGTCGAGAGAATCTCCATTCTCTCTCTCTCTCACTCTCTCACTCTCTCTCTGTCTTGGCTGCAGCAAAGTCGCTTCGCTCGCGAGAATCGGGAGCATCGAGGAGGACTCGGAAAAGGAGGAGACACATCCACTTGGCGATGCAGGTGAGCGCCGCCGGTAATGCGAGGTATAATGTATAAGCCGGGAACGTGCGCCCGTATATCAATATAGATACTCGCTCCGTGTTTATGCGAGGGTACGTGGGTACGTGGGTACTGTTGTGTGTGTGTGGATGGGTGTGTAGGTGCCCGCCGCGCCCTTACGGCCTCGCTCGCAGTCGTTGTCGTATTGCATGACCACTCGATCAACGCTCCGTCGTGGCTCGACAGTGACTTACTCGAGAGGCTGTTTGCGCTCGATATCTTCGGCCCTGCGCTGTGCCCCACCTTCTACCGTCGGCTAGGTGTTATCTATTCATCTTTCTTACTATATCGCGGTCGAGTCGAAAATACACGAGTTGTTTCTTGGTAATTGATTTTCGGCGCTCGTGTGTTACGCGTCCAACGTGTCTATATTCGCCGCGAGCTCTTTGTCCGCGTTCGGGTATTCGGCGAATGCGGTCGCTTTTCATTTTCGAGCCGTGTTTCAATCTCGCGCGCGGAAATTTACTCGCTCTTAAAATGGTAATTTCGCGGGGTTCGGACTGGGGGAATCAATATTTTGAATCAATGAGCAACGAGATAGATAAATAAATATCTACACCGTTTTTCGATGATGGTTTCGTTGCACTTCGGTAACGTCGTTATCTTTGTTTTTTTTCTTCGTATATATCGAGTTGGTTTTCTTTTAACGAACTTGTTAATCCGTTCGATTCGACTACTGCAAATACTTATCGGACGAAACCACGTATCCGTCGATTCGGTGCAAAGACGTTACATCGGAGTTCGAAAAATTAATTGTAAAATCACTCGATTTACGAGTTTTATAAATTGTTACGTTCTTTCGTGTATTACAAAAGTGGTTTAAATTAAAATGATTATTAGGATTTTCAAAATTTATAGATACGATAAAGTAGAATATCATTGAACAGGTTATAAAGAGATTTTTAATTAAATAAAATCTTGCGACGCTGAAAATTGGGTAATACTAGTAAAACTTATTAAAAGACTAAAATTTAATTACAAAATTCGTTATTTATTATTTTATTAATTATTCTCAATGGTTCTATTGGTTTTTACTATAGATTATTGTCTATGAGTTCGATATTTTTAAACGTACAATAATAATTTTCAGAAGAATTAATGTATCGATGAATCGAAATGTTAACAAAATTTTAATTAACGTAAATTTATATCGTGGAAAATTGATGAAAAAAGATAATTATTGCAATAAAAACTAAATCGAATTTCATAATAACAAAGTATAATTTTATAAAATTCTGGTTTTTCATTTTCGAAATTAATAATTAATTTCATTTTGCTTCCGAGATACAATACTTAAAAAAATAATTAATTTCAATACTACTTTCAGAAATGGAAGCTAATTTATCAATAGTTTGAAACGCGTGTTTTTACAATATTAAATTCGATAAAACTTATTTTATTAAAAAGTTTTTTTCGAATCAATTACCTGTTGCTCTTATAATACACACTAAGAAACGCATTTTTCAAGCCTATTTTTATGCAAAATGATGGGAAATATTCATAAGATTTACATTCCTTATTAAAAACGAAGATCTAAAGTAGGTATTCCTTATTCATTTTCATGGAAGCTATAGATATTCAATGCTTTGGAATTTTGCCATCAATGAAGTATAGTCAATAAAAATTCAATACATTGAATTCTATTGAAGTTGGTGCAATATTTCTCTCTAAATATATTCCTCGGCGAATCTAATATATAAAATAAAATAAATTTCCAATGTCTTTTTATAAAATTGATAAAATATTAATCATAAATTTTAAATTTATATTCAGATTTAAATGTTTAAAAATATAACCTCATCTCGACAATAGTATTCGAAATTAAATTTTATCTTTAATATAATAAATTTATACGTTCGTACAGGCTTCTAATTTTTAAACTTTATAAGTAAAATAATACAATATATTCATTCGTTTGTATATTTTTAAGATGAAAATAAACAATATCTTCGAATAAATTTTTAATAAAAAGTACTAAAAGTTACATTTTCCACGTTTACATTGTAATTAGAAAACTTATGCAAGAAACTTAAATTTTACAACCTATTAAACTTTCATCTATTATTATAAAGTAATTGCAGATATAAAAAAATAAATTATAGATATATTAATCGAATTACGATGAATTAAAGTTTTAAAAAGTATAAAAGTTTGGTACTAAGTTTAAAAACTTTAACGCGAGTATATTTGGTGTTATAGACATTGAAATTTTGGTTACTTTATGTCAATTAATATTTTATTTATTATTCTTTACAAACCATCGAATCGGTCCAAGAGTTTATCCAGAAAATAATCATTAACCACTGCACGTTGAAAAAATAAAATATTTCTCGAACGTCATCAACGCAGACACACATTAAGCGTCAAAGATCACGTCGATCGAGATTTTTCTATTCCATCGGTTATACGATGCAATTAAAAGTAGATTTTTACCCGTAGAATCTGAATAAACGAGCGTCTCGAACGTTTTCCTCAAATCCCGCATTTCATCAATCACGGATACTTCATCGACACCTCATAAATTTACACCCCGAAGAAAGCGAATAAAGATTTCCTTGACGCGTCTCCACTTTCTTCGCAACCCTCCCAGAGACATTCTCACAAGAGTAAGACTTACCGGAGTCAAGGACGGTGTAGCGTGGATTCGACGTGTCTATCGGCAGCATGTTCATCATCCAGGATATAATGGGCGAGGGTGAACCGACCGCAGAACACGAGAGCTCGGCTTTGTGCCCGTTTTCTACGACCTTCATCGTCGGTGCCTGGGTAATCATTGGGAAACCCGTTGGCAGCTTTTCGGCTGTAACAGACAAAGTCGTCGTTCTCGTTAATGTTTCGGTAAAACAACGAGATTTTCATTAAAATTCATCAACGGAATCATCCGTGCGATTATAATTATTTTATTAAATAAAGTTTTTTATTATTTACCTTTTTATTTTTAAGCTTCGTTCCGGTGTTTTTGTTTCTGTTACGGAACGTTTTTCATGAATTTTTGATATTTTCCGATACAATTTTATAAATATTCAACGCTGTTTATCGGTCGAAATTAATTTCAAAATATTATAATTCTAATATAACCTCTTACTTTACGTATAAATTTTTAAAAATTATGGGAAAATTAATAAATATGAATAATGCGAGAAATTTAATCGTATTCAAGGGAGGAAAATTCAAAATATCAAGATTTAAAATTCGTATAAGTCTTTTAATTTTTAAATTTCTTAAACCGATTCTTCTCCTTTACTACGTTTCTTCTTTTTTCCTTTACGCATTTATTAAAGTTTTTTAAAATGTATTAAAAATCGTTCTTTTCGTATATTCTAAGCGTTAATGGCCTAAAGAACAATAGATTCTTCGATGATGATAAATTGCCATAATTATAAGAATCGGGAAGGTATACACTTTAAATATAATCGAGTTGAGTTTCTCGAAAATTAAAGTAATTATATTAATACTTGGTCTTTTGGATAGAAAAAATAAATATTTCCATGGAATATTTAGAATTAATCGAATCATTAAAATTGTTTCCGTATAGCATCTTATTTGATATTCAGGAAAAGCAGTTTTCGTTATCTCTACGTATAAAATAGTATAAATATCGATTAAAATTATGCAAACTGACTCTCTTCTGAAATTTAAGTCATACAAGGTCTACCGAGTATTAAAGGATTAAGGTAAACGTTTATTTTATAAGAAAATGATAGAGTAATATAATTTTTAACTTATAGATAAAATAAAACTTTTAAATATATGCGTGAGATATACGATATCTCGCATCTAAAGCATTAATTATTAATTAAAAAACTAATTAATTAAAAACGTAATTCGTATCATTTATAAAAAGTCCGACATTAAATGGGATAAATATCTTACATAAAATACTTATTTGTCAAATAATGCATGATAATTCTTATGTTTTAAATGTAAAAAATGTAATGGTTTGTTTTATATGCAAATACGACAAAAATGAAAGCAAGCGTTTCCCGTAATTAACCGCTCGAATATTAAAAATATACTATATAAATAAAAACTGAAGAATACACAACCGTTATTGTATAATGACCACACGGCAGAGATAAAAAAAAAGCAGAAGAGAAAACATAAATTAAAAAAATAAAAATTTCAGTATTTTGCAAACGTGGCACGTAGCGCATAATTTATTAACGAAATTCACTCCGAATTTCCATATTCCAAATCAAGCGAGTACCCAGTCGTTTCTACCATAATAAAAACATGGAAAAAAATCAAAGGAATCTAAAAAGAACTTTGCTTCCCACCACCTAGAAAATCTCATCGAAGCTTCCGCGTTGATCGAGATCATTTCGCGCCAAAACGACGGGTAAAAGTTGGAAAACTCCCGTCCGCTGTCCGATTTATCCGATACGCTGGGAAAACGGAGTACGGCATTTTCAATGTATAAACCGCGATACCGCGAAGGTCGATGCTGCAAGGAGCAAGAGTAATAGTAACTTCCGGCCGGTGAAACTTTGATTATGGGCGTTTGAGGTGTTTTGGTTTGCGAGTTATCCTATTCTGATACGAGCAAAGTTATAGATTGCGATATTTCATGTCTTTAGTTACCGTTTATTTACCCGATAAGGTATCGTAAGAACGCTTTTGTAAACAAAGTATCGTAGGTTCGGACGTGGACTCAAAAGTATTAAAAGCATAGTTGTAAAAATTAATGTTCGCGGTGAGAGAACGACTTTGATCTACGGATTCAAATTTTGAAACGATGAAAATTAGTTCTATTTTTATCGATTTCTAGGGAAAATTTAACCCCACAGTCGCTTATTTATTATTTTATAAATTCAAAGTGAAGCTTCGATACCCGGAGACATTTATCTTACTCGAAAAATAACGTGTCTTTGATTTTTTCTACAGTATCCCATGAATTTCTCTCTACGAAAAATCACTTATCAAACTGCATATACTTTGAATGATATTTCTTTCTCTCACACTTCAACCCCTTGACTTTTCCTCTTCTTCATCCTGTCGCTCGGTGTATTTATGCATTCCGCGCTCGGTTTTCTCTTTCTCTCACTCTCTCTGCCTCTCTCGGTTTCGAGAAACGAGAAGTTACGATCGGCCATCCCAACTGTCCGACTTCCATTTGCAAAAGTACGAAAGTCGGCTTAGCTTCTCTCTTTCTCTTCGCGACTGCCTATCTACTTATCTCTATCTCTCCGTCTCGCTCGTGCCCATTCCTTACGCTCTTTTACTCGGTTTGGATGCGACTCGGTTCCTGATATGGATAGATGCACGTCGCTGAAGTCGAATCGAAATTCAATATCACGAAAAGATCGCGAGGGAAAAGGTAGAAAAGGGTTAAAAAGCTATCGACGACGAGGGGGGGGGGATAAAAGAGCGTGGAAAAACGGGGATTTACGAGTGCTTTTTCTTACCATTACTCACGAAAGTGCTGGAAGAAATGGAAGAAGGATACGTATGATGAACAATTCTTGCATCATCGATACGCGACGTTTCGACTTATGCTTTTCTAACACTGTATAGAATATAGCTTTGGTACATCGACTTATTCGGAATAAAATTCAGTTGCTCAAGTATTTGCGAGAAATCCTATTGTATTTATTAGTACGTGACAAACGATAACGTTTCCTCGTAATATCTAGAAACGTTAGCTACGAATACGATTAAACTTATTCATCCGCGAGAAATTTCGTCCACAATTTCTTACGAAAGCAATTTTTTCCAATTTTCTGTTTCGATAATCGAACGAATTATTTTAACCAACGCGTTAAAGACAAATCTAAAGCAGCCAGAAAAACACGTGACACGGTTCGAAGTGGATCCGAATCTCACCGATCTAATGGATGGCTCGTACCTCGCGGGTAATCTCACCTGGCCCGAAGCAGGTGAGAGGCGAGAGACAAACTTGGTAAATTTAACTTTGATAAAGTCACAAAAGCGTGACGTATGCGTAAAGAAGAACTCGCCCGTTCTCTAAGTCGATGAGATTTAGACGCTTTGCCAGAGGAAACTTTGGCTGTTTATTTTTCTATTAGGTGAGGTGTGGAGCCACGAGGTGAAGTTTCCTCCCCGGATGTTTTGATTTATGATCGGAAACGAGGCTGACGTCGTGCCCCGGTCAAGAGCGTCGAACTTTGGTGCGTACTTTATTTTCAATTACGTGCGTTCGAGCACGAAACGTTATTCCCCCAACGGTTCGACTTTTCGAGTTGGTATTTTTTGTTTGTTTGTTTGTTTGTTTGTCTTTTTATTTTTTTTTTTTTAACGAGAGGAACGTTGCCGCGAAGATGCGAGGGGACTATTATGCGTCGCCTCTGGGAGTTCGCGTATTTTCTTTATAGCCTTCGCAATTTTTATGACTTCGCGAGGGTCAATGACGCGGAAACTCGCGGTGGAAAGTTTCGCCGACGCGGTGTAGTTTTGAAATCATCGGGTGATACGCGGAAAGTGCGACTTGCGTTATGGGAGGCAAATTGTCGCGTTGTATAACTTCGTTTGAATTACGTTTCACCTTTTGTACGAAGCGTTGGTTCGTTGCAAATTTTTACGCGAATTCCTTGGACACGATGACAAAGATTTTTATTATAATTTAAGTTTTATGATTCTACTCGTTCGATAAGATTAAACGTCTACGATGACGTTTCTGAATATTTATTAGCCTTTTGAACTTTGAAGTAAATATTTAAAATCAGTGGAAATATCAATTTTTGTTTTTTTATCGTTTAACCTACTCTCGGATTTTTTGTTACGGTAAAATATATTTTCTCGAAGAAATTTCAATTAAACTTTAACCCTTTCGATAAAAATATTATTATTTCTTAGTAATGAATTTGTCCTCGTAAAAATATTTAAACAAGAATAATATATTCGTATTTCCTTATTCAACATTTTTATCAATAATATTTATAAACACGATTTTAATGTTTCGCTTCCAATGAACGGTAGTAAAATATCGCGGTTAGCCTTTCTAGCGATGCGATTGTGTTTTGAAAAATGTTCACTTATCTTAATTTATGAATCTTGTATTTCGTGTACAATGAAGATTTTTTCAATGTAAAAGCGATTGCGAGTATTATTTTGTTTCGATGTACGCGAATGAAGTAGTTTTTGTTCATAAAAAATAATTACGAGTTTATTAAAATAATACGATGAAAGGGTAACGTTATCGTAAGATAATAAAATGTATTTGAATATCACGATGAAATTCATTTCCGTAAACAGTTGTATCGTTTTTAGATTTATATTTTTTATAATATAAAAACACGCTATTTATTTATTCATAATTACGTAAGGTATATACGAATTCGTACGTATACAAAAGAAATTCTCGAAAAACATTTCTGATTCAAAATTTGATATTTTATCGTAATAATATTAAGAAAATATCGAAAAAATACAAGATAACGGAAAACGCAACGATGTTAAAAAAAAAAATGATATTCCATACTCGATATACCATCCATACATACTTTATAAAGTATCGGACAATCTTTTACCAGAGATCGGCAACCCCTTAAAAATTTTACAACCGTAAAGGCATTACGTATTCGAATATAATTCGTCATAGGTTTGATTTGGATCAAGTCGGAAAAAAAAGCTTCGAATGAAAAAAGATCCTTTATTTATATCGCTTACACGATCTCAGTTTCCTCGTATGAAAATGTGCACCAACAGCTAAATTCGCGTTTAATCAAAAGCCTTGGCATCGAAAATTCCTTGTGCGTAAATTTTTCAGCAATAACAATAAAAATATAAAATTAATTACGGGATCGGTCTTCCGAAGCTGAGATCGGAAAGACCGAGAACAAAAAGCTTACTCTCGCTATCATAAAGCAGCTTTCGAAAGCAACAACGCCTCCCTTTCAAACCGCAGCGTAGAAAACAGACGGACATTTTATAAGGGCCTCCGATAGCGCGTGTCTGAGCCACTCCTACGGTAACTAAAAATCTTCTATATTTCGAGGGCAACAATGGGCGAAGTGCTCCCTCGTTTTCTCCGAGCTCAAAGAAACCACGCGTACTTTCTCTTCCTTGCCGCGAGAAAAGCCGGCGCGTCAACGTCGGCAGCCTCCGCCTCTTTGTCTTAAGGCCATTAACGGGAGGAGTTGCGAGGAGTTGCGAGGAGTTGCGAGGAGTTACGAAGGGGTGGCTGGAAAGAAACCCTCTGTGCATCGTTCCCGAAACTGGCTGTAAAGTTTGGGTTTGACCGACTCCGAGAGCTTCTTCTTATTTCCTTTTTTCCTCTCTTCGGGCTTCCTCTATTGTTGTCGCCTCTCCGGTCCTCCGACGCCGCGTCGCCTTCGAGGTCGTTATCGGGAAGACGACGAGACAGCAATTATACCGACCGAAGGAGTCACCGCCAGGACCTTCGCTCGTCGGCGATAGAAATCGTCCGCAGACTTTTCTCGATCGCTGTCGCGCGTTTGCGACTCGCGGGTGCCGAGAATCGGGCGAACAATGTCGAAGGTGTGCACCGGTGGATTCGCGATTGTTCTAGATTTTTAAGGAATATCGAATAATTAGCGTTTAGTTAGGAGAGCAAAGTCGGATGCTTGATTACTCGTTAAATATTTAGTTTCGAGAACGGTATTATTAGCCTCTGGTTCACTTAGTCGGAGCTATTTCTACCGTTTTGGATAAATCTGGTCCCAATTTTTTACGTTGGAAATGGAATTAGATTTTTGAATTAGACTCGTTAATCGCGTTATTGAAATATCGTTCCTTGCTATAACTTGTTTATAAAATTCGTACATGTCATTCTAGTTCAATCATAATTTAATCTTACTATTAAATTTAGCGAGCGCTTCTGGATCATAATATTTCTTTCGGGTCGCTGAATAATTTAAAACACGTTCGCGTGATCTTATTTCATTTGTCTTTTATATCAATTTTCTAGAATTATACGCAGAAAAATGCGATGCGAACAAAGTTATTTTAATTCATTGAACGCGATTTTCCAACGCGATTGCAGTTCTTTGTAACCGTCAAATTATTCCGATTTCTAATATTAGCTATAAATACACCGCTTGTCACATAACTTAATAGAATCCAATTTATCGTTCGGATATTGAGTTAATTAAAATAAATTTACTTAATGCATTCATGGAATCGATAGTTCCTTCCTAATTTATTTGGTACAACCTCGTATTTAGCTCTGATAGATCCATAAATGTTTTAGTATACTACGGTATTTATGTATTATCGTGTACACTTGCTCTTCGGTAAAAGCCGTAACTGTAACCTAATGTACCGATATACTATTTTTTATCGCTCTTTTACGGTAAAGGCATTATTAAGATGGATTATTATAATTGACTTTATTATTTACACAATTTTTAAGACCCCGATGGAATTTATTTCGGAATACCTTGATTAAAAATTGTGTTTCGGTCGAGCGTCTTTTACGTTTTATGCGATCACGGAATACGAGTTCAAAGCGATAAAATACGTACGCACGCATATATTTACACAAGAACATATTCTATTCAAGAATAGAAAATAATTCTCTATCGATATATATTAGAAAAATCTGGATAACCGCACTTGGCCACGAACAATTCATTGTCTTCGGATTTTCGTGAAAGGTGGAAGAGCCGCGATAAAGAAACCAGTCTTATTTCGATATTTCAATTATTTGGTAACGCCCGGAAAGTTCGATATTTTCTAAAATTATCCCAATTTCCTTTCTCCGCGTATTCCCCGAAGAAAGAAAAATAATACGCATACACATCGAGTGCAAGGTCGCTCAGGAATTTGTCTTCGGCGCCTCGTATTATTCCGAGGTAGGTTCTCGTATCCTTCCTTCCTTCCTTCCTTCGACCTCCGTTGTATCGTCCCTTTCAATTCGCGTGGTCGATCTTTTGTGATCCCGTTTCTCCCCCGTGTCCTCCTCATTCTTACCTTACTCCACGGCACTTGACCACAATACCCGATGTCACCGCCTTGTCGTATTTTTCCACCCGGACCTTTCGGCGTCATTGCCCTCGGAAAACGCGTTCGGATTTTCCGAGGGAGCCTTGAATGGTTCCCTGCCTTTTTTGTTTCCCGTGTTTTTCCCTCCCCTCGATTTTACCTTTCTTTCGACTCTCTCTCTCTCTCTCTCTCTCTCTCTCTTCGTACGTGCATGTATACGGAAAGGTTGCGCATATAAGCTCGAAAAAATCGAAAGCGAATCGACTGCGGACGTTGTAGAAGGCTTTTAACTTCTTCTATGCGGTGTACGGTATATTCAATTTTCCACTGCTCTATACACGGATGGGAACTGGTTGATCATTAGAGGGAATTCACTCGGTTGCGAACAGAATTTCTTTCAATTCGATGCTTTGGTTGATTTTGAAGTTTTCAACGGGTATAGATAAATTCTGTGATTGGCTTTTAGAGAAACACGGATAAATATAAATATATATATGTATACATGTATATATGTGTGTGCTCGTGTGGATTTGTAAGTTATAGAAGTGAAATATAATTATCAAACGAATTGAAAAGATATTTATATTTTGTTAATAGTATTTTCAACTATATTTCGAAAAATTATCGAGCGAATTAAAATTTTTTGCGATAATATCTACGTTTCTTTAGTAAAATGGTTGAAGAGTGAGCGGATATTTCATATTTTATATTATTCGTATAATTTTGAAATATCTATAAATATTTATGAAGACGCGTATTTATTCGAAAGTTTAATGAATAAATATCAATAAATTTATTAACTAATAATAAGTTTACGAATAATCGTGGAAATATTAAAAAAATTTGTAAATCATTTTACTATAAAAATATTAATGGAATTTCTTGAAAATTTAATATTAGTTTACTGTATATAAAAAAAGAATCGAAAAAAAGAAATTCTTCAAATATCGTAGAAAAATATTTTCTCCTCTCGCAAGAATTTAATTGGTTTACTTCTTAATTCCATGCACTTTAACATTTTTTTATTATTATTCGATAAAAGTAAATAAAATGTGTAAACGAAGTAACGCCGTACCGATAAACGTAAATGTACTTTTATAAATTTTAACGAGTAATAAAATAAGATCAAAAAAATATTATAGCCGATAAAAGAAATTTGCTATCTTACGTGAAAAATTCAATGTCGTTATTGCGTTTCTTACCAGTTACCAAGATAAAACACTTGCTAATGTTCATTATTTTGACCCGAACGAAACGATCCACCGATAGAAATTAATACGCGACACTTTGTCTTCATTCTTGGCAGAGATAAACACGCGAGTAAGAGAAACAAGCTATCCTCATTTGTTTCCTCTCTTTCCCCGACCAAAAGAAGAAGACATAACAACGCATCAGGGACACATCGGAATCGTATCCTCGTGCCAAGCGATTTCACGAGATTGATGCTCTAGGTTATAAGTCACACGCATTAAGCCTTTCTCTCTCTCTCTCTCTCTCTCCCTCTCTCTCAATGCCCGAGGACGCAGAGAAGGAAGATGTTAGAAAACGACGAGGCACACAACAATAACGAGTTTGAATATAACGCGCGGACGAGTAAATGTCGGTTACAGGAAGGATAGGTATAAATCAAGTCCTATCAGTTGAGGAAAATAGATTTTCTGCCACGTCCTTAACCTTTGCGGTCTATCTCGATTTTTCTTCACTTCCAGGTTAAGACGAAAACGGAATCCAATCCGAGCCTACACATTTACTCTTGCGTGTAAAGGCGAACTAGCTGGAAATACAATGGCCGAACACTGATAGCAAGGGTAGATAAAATTATGTTTGATGTACGCGAAACATTTTTATACAAGTTAGCAGATTGCCTTTCATTACGAATCCGATAATTTCGCTATGTATTTAGATACGAAGCTTAATGAAATTAAATACTCTTTTCATTGGCATTTTAATTATAAAATGTACTTAATTTTTCGATAAGGATTTTTTTTTTTACTAAATAAAATTGTCGCGATTGTAGAAGAGATATTTCGAGGTTGAATTCGACTGTTTTCGTAATTTTATTTATATTTTCAAGATAATTTTCAAATAAGATTATCGCCGCGATCAAATCACTTTTATATCGAAAATGTATTCATTTTGATTGTTATTCGATTATTAGCCTATCAAATTTTCCGGTATATTTAACAACTTTTTAAACTCTTTCGAATCAATTTCTTCGGTAAATTCGGTGATAATTTTGCAAATTATTTTAACTCTGGTTACTCGTGCGTTTTGACGAATCATAGGAAATTTTTGGATAATTTGATAATTTAAACAAATTGTATATCTTTTTTGTTTACACGATGAATTATGGTACCTCATTTTGTGTATATATAAGTATACACACGTAAGTTCAGTTCGTTGTAACGCGTTTCTTTTATTTTCTCTTTAGATTTAAAAAAATAAAGACAGACCGGATAATCGAAAAACAATATGCAAGTAACTATTCCGCGAGTCTCTCCATCAAAATTTAATTGTGTCGTGTCAATCTCGAATGTGTACATGCTTGTATGCGCTTACGGTGTAATTTGTACAAGACTGATAGTGTTTTTGTACTCCTCCCTTCAAACTCCGACGCCTCGACATCTACGCGTACATCTAACGAATTGATTTAAATCCATGGAACAAATGTCCGAGTTTAGTTTATGCCGAACTATATTTTACCCAACATATAAGAAGTTTAATGGAAAAATATTGTTATTTCCATGCGTTTCCTTGTGATATAAATCTTGGCGTTTTTAAAACCGATTTTAATAGTTAATATCTCCGTTTTTAATTTATATTTACGTTTCGACGACGATTCAATATTAAATCAAATTAAAAACGGAGAAACCTTAAGACAACTGTGCGTCCTAAATTAAAAAACTTGCTTTATCACACCGTATTAGTTATTTTTTTGCACCGATGCGTCATCGAGACTCTCCGATACGCTACACCTCGTCTAATTCACTTTTCACATTACACCTCATTCTGCATTCCAATGCATGTTCGAAGGTTGACACTCTTCCCTCTTCCAACGTCGTTTCGCCGAGTGAAATCGTTGCGTAGACTCTTCATTAATTAATTAAAAGCTCCCGAACGGCAAATAGTGTCTTCAATTTCTCCGCGACTATACAACGTCATTATGCATTAGCTCATGGGCGTTTCCAATTGCAACTCTCTCGGTCTCTACTCTCGGAGTCCCGTTTCTCGACTTGGGTTTTCCTTCCGCGGAAAAATATGTATATATATAATTATGCCTGCCCGTGTGTATACAAGTACCGAAGGTTTTAGTTGCTCTCCTTCTAGATTGATTACTTATTAGTTTACTCGTTTGTTTTACGTAACCGACTGCTCCAACTTTGCTCTCGAGTTTTTTAGAGTTGGCTAAAGAGAACATTCTCGTTACGTTGATTAAATTATTAATTTGGTTCTTAATTTAGCTCGTGTAATTCGTTGTAGCCTTTCTTCGGAATACATTATCTTTTATTACACGCCTCGAGTTAAACAAAAAATACGAAAGATTTGATAATTGATCGATAAACGTAGTTATTCCTCTAAATTGGAAATGTATTTAACGAAGTTCATAAAATTTAATTGAAATAATATTTAAAAAGGTTTTAATTGCGAGTATACAATCGAAAATACCGTCTTAGCTATCGAAACGATTTCTACAATTATTTTCCAAAGTATTTTCGAAGAGTCTTTGAGTTAAAGATGCAAAAGATTTCTTTCCATCTCGGAACTAAGCTCGGGTAATTTTAGCTCAAGAATGTTACAATTTCAACGAGGATCTACTCTCACGTACCATTAATGGCAGCAATTAATTCGCTTCATCTCTCGGCGCTACTTTATCCGCGCATCTCTTGACCCTTTCGGATATTCGATCGCTTTAATTAAAAAGCAAAGGAAAAAAAAAGGAATAACCGCGGAAAGGCGTAAATCCAGGCGTAAGGGAGAAGTCGGGGTAATTTGTAAATTTTTTCCCCGGCGGAATCACCGCGGCGCGTCTTCGCGTCCTTAACGACGTTATTAAACATCCTTATAACCGAGTGCTCGAAGCCTCAGACGTAACGTATTTACTTTTGAGCCGGGCTCGCTCACGGGGAAGACGCCTTTATCTCGCCGGTGAACGCCCGGTCGGGTGGGCCCCTCATCCATCAAGCCTTTGCTCTCCTTCAAAAACGCCCGAAGGCAGTTCCCTCGGAGGAAATCTCCGGTCTGTTCTATTCTGTTCTTGCGATACCTACACTGTTTCTTGGTCTTTTATTTGGAAAACTTTTTAAACTGACATTGATAATAATTAACAGCTCGTGTGGAGCCTCTTTTAACGTCTTTGGTTCTGTTTTACGATAGATCGGGAGTTTCGCTCGGTTTACTTTTTTATCCTCTGCGCCCCGATAGCGGAAACATCCTCGAATTATTCTCCGTGAGAGCTTTAGCTGTATATTTTGATGATAAGGCTCTTTATTCGTATAGATTAAATATTGGGCGATGAAATATGTCTACCTCTTAAAAAATGATTCTTTTAGATTTATTAGCCCCGGTTGCGAAGTTAAAATATTTCGATATTATAGATTTCATCCGAAAGCTTAATCTTATTTAATTAATAACTGGATTTATTCATAATCGTAGTCACTGGTACAATGACTCGGTATTTATTTATCATTCTTCCGCTCTCGGATTATTTTAAGTGTAAGAAAATATATCGATTATTCGTGGCAGAATTCTTATAATAATTTACGTTTATTTTAATATTTACGCGACTGAAATTCTCGCGATGGATCATGAATTTCAATGTACATCGGTTTTCATCCGGGACGCCTGGGATTAAAAAAGGATCCAAAGATTGATTTTTTTCTGATACAACCTCGAGTTGGTTATTTTTCTTAGGTTGATATTTTTTGTATCGCGAGTTTATTTTATTTCAATACCGGAAACTTCCTTCAAATTTTTCCAGTCGTTCTTGAAAGTCCAACCGATTCGATAAATTGTCTAAATAATTCATTCTATTCTTCATCGTTTAAAAAAACTAACGCGTGTTCGACTAACTTCGACGAATACGTAAAAGCATTGGTTGATTCTCTCCAATTTCGATAAAAATCTCCGTAGAGCATAAAATTTTAAAAACTTCCATGTATTTAAAATTGCGGAATATTCGATTCTTAAGCGTTAAATTTTTTAAACATAGATCCAATATTCCGTATTCTTATCAATTTGTAATAAATACTATTGTTTAGATTCGTCAATGTTCAAGTAAACCCAAAAATGTTTAATTTTTTAAATAGGCAGCAAAAGCACGATCAAGTCTTTAAGTAATTGAACAATAACATTAACGTACTCCTCCCGAATAATTATCCTTTTCACTGATCAGGGCGTGGCACATTTGTAAAGTGTACACGTTAGTAGGCGGGTCCGAGGATTTTGGCGAAACATGTGAGAAGCGGACAATTCCCTACGTATATGTATACACAGCAAAGTCGGAAGCTTCGGACCTAGCGAATAGTTGTGTTGTGTAGTTGTCACAAGGACTATTACGCGATGGTTGAATGATCGTGTAACGAATGTCCTGCGACAATCGGAAAATTCCTTTGACATTTCAGCGAATTAAAGTTGTTCGTTAGGATAACGTTATTTCATTTATTTTTGGACTATCGTAGATTATCGGTTTTTTTAAAAGTTAATATTAATTTATATTAAGTTAATGTTAATATTACTTATGTATAATTATTAACGAATAAATTTAATAATCTTAGCGTTGTTATTCGATACAACCTCGAATACAACAGTTTTTTTTGTTGATCGTTCTAATTTTATGTAATTATTACCGATCGGTAAATCTTTCTTCTTCGTTTAAACTTTTCACTCCCCTATTGAATTTTCCATTCTTTATTTCACGGTAATTTTTTTTAAACTGTAGCCCGCATCAGCTTTAAGTTAAGGATACACAATTCATTTTTTTTTCTTTGAAACGTACGAAAAGATCGAGCAAGAAAATTTTGTACTATTCCAAGCATTTTTATTTCATTCAACTGTTTTTTTGTAATTTATTTTAAAAAATTTCGATATGAATTTAACAATAAATTGGAAATATTTTAAATATTTTAAATATTTATATTCGTTGTCGTTGATCGAGCGGATTAAAAATATATTCGAAACATTCGCGTATCTTGTATATGTAACAAGATTAAATAAAATAAATTTTTTAATTTTATGAATTCCTATTCGATTCTTAATATTTACGATAAGAAATGCTGGTATATTTTTTAAAATATTTTATCACCTTACTATTGATTTTATATACCAAAGAAATATTTAATATTCAAATATACAAACTTAAAAAGAATATTTTCTTTTAAACATTATTTAACTGTTATATCATTATTTTCATTTTGACTTTAAGAATTAATTTTAATTACCTTTGGAAAATCAATAGAGTGTACTATTTTCAAACGATGGTTGATTTCGTAACAGAATTTGAAGTCTTATAATACGCTTTTCTCTAATAAATCGAGCTACTTCGTGGGATGAAAAGGTATGAAGATAATTAGTTGGACCGTAAATGAACAATGCGCGATTTTTCTAACGAACACCATTTAACGTTCATTGTACCCTTAAGAAAGACAATTTTGCTGTAACTTAGATCTCCACGCTATATTTTTGTAATTCTAGCAAAAACGACAAATTCTTCCATATAAATATATATATATGTATATATGTGTGTATGAAATTATTTATGGTTTTAACGAATTACATTTTTACATTCAATATTGCGTTGTCATATTAATATTGTATCGTTAGACTTTAAGCCTTAAACGCTAGCCATAAAAAATATTATTTTATTTTTTGACGAAACATAAAACTGTCAATTACTTAAATTTAGAATAAACGATAAAAAATAAAAAACATTCCTATAATATATTTTAACCTCGAACAAGCGTTTGGAAATAAATTTTAAATAAAAAAAATTCATGGTTATTTGTGTGACAGATTTTTATAGTGATGGTGCATTTTATATTACTAAAAATCTATTTTTAAAAGCACGATAGTCTCTTATAAACTATGTACATGATTTCTCGTAGAATATTCAATTCATGAAGGTTTAATAAAAATAGTCGCTGTGGTACAATTGAAGTTATTTTCAAACATACGTTCGAAAATATCTTTTATTATAAATACCTGTTTTGTGTTCAATCTTGGACTGGAAGAATTTAATTATGAACTTAATATTTTTCATTAATTCCATACATTGAAGTTGCAATAAATATATTATTTAATACAATAAGAAACATATGTATTTTAATAAAACGCTCATTTTTCAAACGTATAATATTATTTTCATACGAAATTACAGATTATATTTTATAATTTGAAACGTTGCGAATAACTATTACAAAAGAATTTTCGTGATCTTTTTGTAATAGATAATATCTATGAATTTGTTGAAAATGAACGCGCATACAAAAAATTCAAATGTTTAAAATCAATAAGCCATTGGTGCTATTGGTTTTATAAAGTTGATAATTCGAACTTGATTTTTACAACGAGTTTTTAGTTTTTATTTTAATACGGATAATATGATCGATTAATAACATGCAACGAATTAAAGAATTTGATCGTAAACTTAAATTATCGCGATATTTTCTAAGTAAATTAAAAGAGCATATTTTTTCTAATGACTATTTATCTACCGTTGGTTTGTGAAAATAAACTTTTGCTTCGATCTCGTTATGATTATGTTGTATAAAATACAACCTTAAAATATTATTATTGGATTTATCTTATAGTTTCAATACCAGAGTTAACCTTCTTATTATTTAATCAAAATTATATTTATTGTAAGTACTCGTAATCAATTAATCAAT
The DNA here is from genome assembly GCA_018907195.1 of Dolichoris vasculosae. Taxonomy (NCBI): domain Eukaryota; kingdom Metazoa; phylum Arthropoda; class Insecta; order Hymenoptera; family Agaonidae; genus Dolichoris; species Dolichoris vasculosae. Next base: position 5,794,621 of record JACCHY010000015.1, read on the forward strand.
CAACATCACGATATTATATTTTTACCAAGCATAAGAGCTTTATGCTCTTTATCTTTAAATATTTTTCTTATTATTCTTTATCTATCAGCTTTTGTCTGCGAATCTTTTCTCTGCTATTGCTTTTTCTTATTTTCCGAATTTGACGCGCACTCCTTAAGGGTCTTCGACCCAATTGTGTCGAGTGCAGCGCAATAAAAAAAAATTAAATGAAAAACCACTTAAAATAGTTAAAAATAGTTAAGTTCATCATTATATCTTAATAAGAACCGAAGGAATATGACTCGTGTTCCAAATCTTTAGATTTTCCTTTTTTTTGCATTATTAAAGTAACTAAAAATTTATAATTATACTTAACTTTTTTTTTAACTCTTCATCCTTACATTATTTGCACTCGATAGAATCTCGCGGGATGACACAGAACTTGTTTTTCCCGCGTGGCGAAAGTCGCCAAGATAATTAAGTCGATAGTGTAACGATGATGAGGTCGATAATTATAATTATAATTGCTTTGATGATAACGTTAATAATAACGATAGAAAATTTATAAGAGATGGATACTTTACATGCAGATTGGTATATCCATGGATAAAGAGGATGTACGTAAGCCTACGTGTACGCGCGTGTGTGTGTGTGGGTGTGTGTAGGCACATGTGTGCGAGGACGGCGGTAACATGGTAATTTAAGCTGGAGTAAGAGATACAGCAATGTGTGTGCGTGTGTAGGATGAGGCCGGCCTCTGAAATCTATCGTCGAATTTTCTGAAGCGTGCATTCATTAGTCCATTAGTTAATTATTTTGAAACGCGCCGCATAATAGAAAATAGCCAGCGTCATCCGTATTAAGCTTACGAAGGACTTGGTACCAACTCGTTCTCTCATTATCTTGAGCTATTCATTCATTTTCGTTCTGAGTTGTTCTCTCACGCCACTTGAGCTCTTTCGCAAATTATAGCATTTCTCTTATAGAAATTATAATTATTTGGAGGGTAAAATTTAAGACATTAATTGGATGATGGAACTCTGTTTTTAAATCGGTACTGCGATTTTTTTCCTTCTAATTCTATTCGATGTAATTGTTTTGAATGCTTCTTAAATACATAGATTGCGGAATCGTTTATATTATTATTACTTATTATTCTTATTCTTATTTTTTTCTAAGTAACATTAATACCGGTGGAATATTGAATCGTTGCGTTAGTCGGACTAAGTTAGGAATTATAAAATTTACAATCTGCAAGAGCAGAAATATTTGTCGCTATTTTTAGTAATTATTAAATTACTCCATTATTAAATTATTTATCGAGAGCATTATATCGAAAGATTTTATGATTTGTTTAATTGAAAAGAATTGTATTTTGTTCGATATTTGATTACTTACTAATGTTATTTGCAAATATTACTTTCGAAATAAGAAATAAAAATATATGGAACAATAACTCGACTAAGTGATAAGGCCGATATTCTTATATTAATTTATGTTGCATAATTAGTTTAATATATGCTTAACCGAGATTAATTTTTAAAGCATAAGATAAATACATTTTTTGTTCGAGCGTTCGTTATTAATGTGTTTTTTTATAATACTAAAAATAGTTTTCTGGTATAGAAATCGAAAAAAGATGATTGTTATAAAAGTTTAATCCTTCTTCTATTGGTAATTATTTTTAATAAAATATGAGTACATGAAAAATAATGATTGCTGCTCTCTAAATTATCGTTTTAAAATTTGAAGATATTTTATTAACATAATACATAATTCAATTAACGTTTGAAGTATAAGTCTGAAAATTGGTTAAAATTTAATGTACATAATAATATAATTTCTATTAAGCTTATTTTGCAATATTTGGAGTGTAGAAATAAAATTTCTGAAAAATACAAGGTAGAGAAATAGACGTTTAAAACTCTCTTGTTCTTAATCATTGGTAAATCGTACACTCGATCTTTCATCAATTTTAATCGGATCGAATTAAAATTATCGAGTAAAGTTTTAAAAATAAACAAGAAAAAAATTTATAAACCTAAAGGTCTGTTTAAAAAATTAATGAGTATCTTTGTATATTTATAGTTAAATTCTTTGTATTTTTACAATATAAGAGATATATATTTTTTAACATTTTTTTTTCAAAGGATATGGATTATTCAATAACGCTTAATCGGATTTAGTTGAAACTTGTCGAGTTACTAGATTTTTACATATAGAATATTCGACTAAAATTTAAGTATGATACATTTCCCATTTTTTTTATACATTTCGGACTATGTAATTTTTCAAAATGTATTTAGTATACACGATTAATATAAATTTAAGGAACTAATTTAACTACAATTTCGTTGAGCGTTAACTTTTTGTAGAAAAAAGATTTTATAAAGTTTGATCATTGTAATGAAATATAAAAATTATACAGTATAATTTATCGCATTCGTATAAAAGTTTAAATTACGAAGAAACTTAGTTTCGGTGTATCGAAAACAATTTTAAAGTTAATTTCGTGCCTTCCGTAGGAAACATTCGATTATTATAAATGCTCGCACTACGATATTACAAAAACTCGAAAGTTAAAGTAAATATAAGTTTTATTAATGATTGTCCCGTTGGCACTCACATCGAAACTCGTAGGAGCAATCGCAGTAATCGCAGCCAGAAATCGCGTATGATTGGACTCGCGTATATAATTAAATACATGCATTGATTGACACGTCGTAATCTGCACGGCTAAACGTACCAATTTTTACCCGTCAATGTCTCCCTACCTGACGGATATTTCCCATTTCCCTCTTTAGGGCCTGTATCGCGATAGGATCGGGTCAATGGCACAGAAATCCTGGCCGGGCATTTACGTTCGAATAGCTGCGAATGCACACACATAGCCCGATGATCTTGAAGCTGTAGTCCGCATCGTTTTTGCTATTTACACGCTCGGCTGTTAATAACACGCGTGTGTGGATGCGTGTGTGGATGCGTGTGTGAGAATCACACGGTTATCGCTTTTGGCCAACTGTGCATGCGGTTGAACCAGTGAAAGAGTTTAATAAATGGATAACAATCTTTTATTGTGCATTATTCCATCTGTTCCCTTTGATATTTATACCTTTGGATGGTAAACAATTTTAAGAATAAATATGTAGACGCTCCTCCAGAATATCTCGATGGATTACTTTACTCGGAATTTTCTATCTGTCTTGCTAAAGCTTAGAATCAGTTTCAGGAATATAAACTGCAGTCGTTCTTTCATGTTAGAAAGATTTAAATAAAAAATTATCTTCTCAAGGATATTTTTAAACATCGGGACGATCTACCTTTTCTATAGTGTTACTATTTTATAAGAATATAACTGTTTGAAAAATCGGATAAACGAAAAATTATTATTTCGGCTGAAAATTATATTTTTGATGAAAAAAAAAATTTGTTGTTCTCCGTGACTAATTGCGTTCTATTTGCGAATATCCACGATATAAAACGTAGAAAATACAAAATTTCTGAATTAACCATGTTATTTTATTTTTTTACGCGTTAAATTTTAGTAATTGTAAAAAATTTTTCTTTGTCTCTAAGGAAGATTATACAAAATTTACGGTTATATTCGTTCGTTGTAACGAGTAACGAAATATCTAAATGTCTAAAGCAAACATCCATTTCAGCTGTGTAACATAGACGATGACGTATTCAATTCAAGGTTTTATAGAAATCGATAAAATTTTCCCTTTATTTTATGTACCAAGTTTTTTTTTTAAAAGTTAAAAAAACCAAAATAATATCGTGCTTCTCTTCTTGAATGGAATTAGGTATGCGTTTTCCAATACTGCTGTAAAATATTGTTTATTACGAGAAAAATGTAAAAAATAAAAAACATATTCGATCCCAAAAAAATATTGCAAAGTATATTTTTATATAATGTGGATAAACAAAATACATCAAGCATACATCAAACGATAAAGTCTACGATTAGATCCATTAATTTAATGAATCCACCTTTAGTTTTGACTAAACTATCTAAATATTAAATCTAAAGATAAAATACATTAATTACTCGTTTAATTTATTATAAAATTTACCGATAAAGTAATATAATATAAATTAAAGAAATTTTAATTTAATTTATTTAATTATATATATTTTGTAAAAATACGTTCATCGATACATCAAAGAATATATAATATCTCCATTCTTCGATATAATTGGCTTCGGTAAGATTAATTTTATTTCTAGTAATTAAAACAGTTATTATATTAGATTAAAAAGATGACAAAATAATTATGAAATGTAAATAAAATGAGATTAAATATAAATAGCATGAAAATAATAATTCGTCCAGTTTTCGAACAAATTTTTTGATTCGAACTCGACCAGTTTGACCTTACCATATTATTACGAAAGGTAGAATTTAGATAAGAAAAGCGTTCGTGCAAACTTATCGCGAAAGAATATTTTTCGATCGATACATTGAATTACAAAATTAAAATAGTCTTAGAGGTAACGGAATTTAAAATTCTTCAAATATAAAATATATAAAATATATATAATCCAACGTATAATTGTATTTTGATTCGAATACTTTGCCGATAACTCATAAAAAAAATAAAAGAATCATAAAAAATTGAAAGACTAAAGTTCATTTATTTAAAAAATTATCGATCTTTTGTTTCGAAATATATATTTTATATTAATTATGCATTCGTCACCATAAATTTAATATACGCGAGAAGGAACAAAATAACATTATTGATTCGCACTATTTTAAAATTCCCTTTTTTCTCGATATTTAAGGTAAAATAATATTTTAATAAAATTGAACTTTAAAATTTTAGTATGCCATTAACTAATTAGTAATTATATTTAATTTAAACTATATTTAATTTCTAATTCGTTAATGGTTTACTATTTTCATATTCGGTTACCATTTAATGGTTTAAAGTAAATTATTTTGCTTAACGGATATTTTTAAAGTTTAATCTTATAATCCGGCTATTCGTTCGTTTATTTTTAGATGTACTTTTTTTGCGACTAAATTAACTTTTCCGATTGACATTCGATGCGGTTCACGCAGCCAAAATTTCTCGATACGATAGATCCAAAAAAATATAAAATTTGACGAAATTGTCGCCGATGACATTGAAAATCAGCAACGCGAACTTCCGGTCGAAGACGCAAAGTCACCGGTGAAATATAAACGGATCAGAAACTCGATGGCCAACCGACTCAGAGCTTGCCAAACTAACGAACATCCGGGGAGGTCGACTGTTTTCAGGAGTCGCGAACGAAAGTTTACTGCCCGGGAGGCCTAAAGGCTTATCCGGAATCGCGAAATCCCGCGATACGTCGAGAAAAATACATACACGTACGGACGGATGCGGGAAAGCGAAAGGCATTTTGAGCGATGGCTTTCCGGAATAAAGTTTCGAGGGCTTGAATTCGTGTGAGCGGATAAAGAGCAGCGGAATGATAAGATAATTTTACGTTCTTCGGTGATCAGGAAGACGAAGCTTTCGATAATATTGCAAACTTCTCGTCGAAAGGATGTTTTTTTTTTTATTTTTGATCAACTTACGTGGATTTAGCGCGTTACATTCTCGTTTGCATTTCGGATCTTTTTAAATTTACGTATTTAATTAACAAGATTACCTTTTATAATTAAATATTCCGGCATGCTTCGCGAAAATATATACTTCTCTGTATATTAAACTACGTTTCTAGTACTACGAAAGACGCATATTTCCATGATATTAGTCCGTACGAAATATTCGTTACCCCCGACAAAAAAAAAGAGTCCGAGTATTCGAAGATCAGTTTTAATAATTAAGAGATACGAATTGCGAAGATGATAAAATTGTACGAATTCTTTATTACGTATTAGGCACCGAACGAAATACTTGCCATAACAAGCGCATTCGAGTATATTACGTTCGGTGTTTTCCATGATGCGAGAATCGATGATGCCATCGATGAGTAATTCCAGTATATTTCAACTGCTTTGCTCAGCACGTCCATCCGTCTCTCGTGGACGAAGCCGCAGCTTTCGATGAATGCGTTCCACGGATACCAGAGCCTGTCGTTTCGAATCTTTAGTTTCAGTTTTCGAATACGCACGTACGTGAAAATTGTACGTGGATGCGTTGGTGTACCGACAGTAGTTAAAAATCTTTTAAAATAGTAATAAATCAATCATTTTCACGGGGTATTATTATGTCGAGTATCGAGTTGAGCGGTCCTTTCAGTTTTCTGGTGCTTCCTCATCGATCATCGACGACGAATGTTGTAACGCGCGTGTCGTTAAATATTTCAAATTACTTTAATTTTTTTAAGGATGCCTCGAGAAAATTGCACGTTTATACATTTGTATAGATTTAATTACTCGAAAGGAGAGGAATTTAATTTTACGAATAGGAAATCTTACGATACGTTGAGAAAATACCGGAGTTTAATTTATTAATTATTCACATTTTTTATAGATGTTTCGCGAGCAGGAATAATATTTTAATTTTAGAATAATTTATCAATAGCTCCTTTCTTAGGAAATGAATCGCATTGTTTTCTTTTAGAAAATAATATTTTTTTACTAGATAAATATATATGTTTCGATTTAAAGTTTTTTGAAAAGTATCTTTAAAAAAATATCTTTATACGTATTTTATCGGTAGGATTTCTTTTTTTTCAATTTAACGTATGGAAGAATAAATTAATTAGAGAATTCGCTCATAGAATTTGAAAATATTTCTATTTTTTCATAAAAAATTTACATACTGAAAAGGTTAAAATATATTACGTACAAATTCCAAACAATTTTTTTAGTTTACGCAAACAGAAAATTCTGCGAATGTTTGAAGTTAGCGAGATGAAAATTTTCGTAGAAAATATTCACGGCGCCGAATTCGAAAATGTTATTTTGCGGTAAAGGCGTTTAAAGTTTTACTCGATCCCTTTTACTGTGTGAAATGAGAAAAATTTAAATTCACCTTTAATCTGCATTGCTTGTGCTATCCAATCATATTTTCAGATCAACATTAGCCTCCTTCACCTTGTTTCTCGTTGATTTTGCTATTTTTTGCACCTGTTTCTCCTTTGCTGCCTCCAACATCAACGTTGTCGCTTCCAAGCAACTCGCGTCTGCTTTCGTATCAAAATTATAATAATTTTGGCCTATTTCTCGTTCCGTAAGTTGCATCATTTACATAATATTCGTGAATACATCGTTAGAATTACGCGTAGCTCCGACAATCGTAATATTTAAAACAATTTTATCACTCGAAAGGCTCGGCTGACGCGTGTCAAGAAATGGAAATAAATGTTCGATACTAGAATCTTCAAAAATTAATTGCTCGATCACACATATAATTTATCGTTATTTTACGCTTTCGTGGATAATTTTATTCCTTGCATATTTTTTATAATAAGTATAAATGATATAATTTCTGGATACTTTACGATGTAACGCGATAAAAATTTCATTTTGAATTCTTTCTCGGAAAGTTGATTTTTATAGATAAGCAGACTGTTATAAATTACGAACTCGGCTATTAATTTTCTTATTAACGTGACACTATCAATGATATTTTTTATATACTTTTCTTCGATATTTGATTCATATTTCATTTGAAATTACACCCTAAAAAGTCTCTAATGATAAATAATTCATACGTAGTCTTGGCAACGAGTTTAGACTACATATTAATCCAGTATGTAATAGATTGGTTATATTGTCGTGAATGGATAGAAATATATAGACCGTTGAAATTGTATCATGTATTATATAGATAAATCATAAACGGGATATAATTTATTTTACGAATTACATCGTGATTCTATTTTTGAATTTATTATATAAAATAACATCCGCTGCGTTAAAGGAGTATATTAATGTCGTATTCGAGAACGTTTCCTTGATATAAAGAGAAACGTAAAGTAATTTGATAAAAAAATACAAATCTCGTATCGTAACGTAATAATCTCGAGTAAACAAAAGTAAATATTTTTCTTATTTTGAAGTACGAACGTAAAAAATTGACGTCTTCAGTCAAGAATCGTAAATGCAATATTCTGATATTGACGTAAACTTAGAAGTAATACGTATATAAACAGAAAGGTAATAGAAAATCCAACACCGAATATATTTCGTTTGTGGTGTACGGGTGTAACATTGCCGATAAAATTTACGCATAAGCCGAGGAAAATGGTTTTTTTTTGCTTCTCAAAACGAGCGGACGTGTGTGCCCAGTAGGTTGGAAAAAAAAAACTTTATTTGTCTATTTTACGCAGCGCTCAAAAAATTGTGTGCGCCAGGCCGCTTAAAACATTTATGTGAAGAGTTATTTATTTTGCGGAATTGCACTCGCCGTGAGCTCAGGTAATTGCAAGCGTATAGCGAAAAAGGGGAGAAAGTAAGGGAGAGAGAAATGAGTCAAGAAGATGAACCGCGCCGTTATTTATTAATGAAATGAAGCTACGCGAGCACATGACACAATATTGAGGATGAACTTCAGGTATATATTATATTAACGTGCGGAACCCAACATTTATGAGCGTTATTATTAAAGTAAGATGATATCAGAAGTAAAAAAGTGCACTAGTTTGTTTTCAGAAGACGCATGATGAACGGCTTTGTCTAATTTCATATCGTGTGACGATTGCGATACGAGAATGAGTTTGAAAGAAACGCATGTGGCATCGGATATCTGTTGAAAGATCAACCGCTCTGAAAAATGTATAGCTTTATCGTTTTAACATGCATTTTTTCTTTATTGCCATTTCATTGATTGCGTTCTATATTATTTATTTTAAGCGACGATAGTTTATTACGATGTAGATTATATTTGTTCCGAAAACCAGACAAGAATTACTCTTACTTTATATACGTTATTACTTGCTTCGAATAAGGGAATTAATCTTTGTAAAGAAAAGGAAATTACATTATGTAATGTAAAAACAAATAAAATTTCTACGCAACCTTTATTTTGATCAAAGAATTTTTTAATTTATTCGCACAGAAATATTGCAATGGATAGTTGATGGAAACGTTTATCGAGTTTTAATATATTTAAAGCAAATAATTATATACAACGATAAGTAATTAGAATTTTTTATAATAATTTATGCAAGATAAGAAAAAATTATTATTACATTTCTATTCGGTGTCTCGGAACTTTCATATTTATAGTTTTAAATTAAGAAAAGCTAAAATAATGTAAGCTTTTTTTTTTAAAAATGATTGTCATACATTTATTATGTATGTAGACACGCTTGATATTTAAGGAAATTCTTTTTCTCAAACAAGGATAAATAGACAAGATGAAATATATTTGAATATCTCATACGCAAAGTTAAAAATACTTCGTAATTAGAATTCAGATTTATAATTTAAATTAGAAAAGAATTAATTAATTTTGTAATGCGAGTAATAATGGGTGAAAGAATAATTACGAAGTATAAAGAAAATATTAGTTGCACATAATATTATAAATTTCTGTAAGCTTATTTATCAGATAATATAATTAATTTCCTTCAGGGATAAACATTAATTTTGACTACATCATATTAGAAAACAAAGGAAAATAAATTCGAAATTTTCGTTTCATTTCAACGTTCTCTAGAGAATTGGTTATTTTAAATTTATTTAATTTATTCAGATTTTAATTATTTAACATTCTAATTAACTTTGTTCATCTTGAATGGCATAAAACTTTGAAATTAATTAGGATTTTTACATTTAAAATTACTCTCATTAAATATTATCGTTTATACTTTGATATTCTGCTATAAAAGGACTCTTAAGAGTTTTATTTCGAAAGTTATGATTGTTACAAGTGATCTCGATTTTTATTGATGTAGTAAAAATTTATATTAATAGTTTCTTTCTTGAAAGAATAACGGATGAAAGACTAAATACAGTGTATAGATTCTATACATTATACAAACAAATTACTAAAAATTCATATTTATTTACAAGATTTATTAATTTTTTGTATTTCATAATACATAAACTATCATTTCCTTTAAATCAATTTTAGTCATGAATTTGAATATCTATTTATTTAAACGATTGGGAAGCAAACCGAAATAAACGTATAAATAAAATAAAATTTCTATCGGGCGTTATAAATTTATGCAATGATATTCATAAAATATAATTTATTTTTATGTATAAAAAATTTCACAGTTCTTCCTTCTTAAATATTCATACACAGTCATCAAGTATTTATTTCAAAATTTTTAATTTTGTTAAATTTTCAAAATTTAAAAACATGCACAAAAGCCTTTTTAAATTATATGCGCCTTATAAAGTTCCGAACTATCTTCATCGGGTATGAATCTATCCTTATGGCAAAGTTCGCTACTTTAGCGAAGAGTGTTGAAAAATTTCTAGAAAAAAATTTTGTAGTTTATTCAGCGCTATCGTAACTTAAATACCGCATGAATGTCATAAATTAAAATTCTAAAGAAAATTGTAACATTTAAACATAATGGCGTTGTAAGAATAAAAGTCCGAATGGAAGTTTTGTAAGTGTTTTTTACAAATAGTATAAAAATGAAAATTATTGCATAAATTTTATTGTAATTGAAAAGAATAAGATTTGTTTGTAAACGAAAAAAATTTATTCGTTGAATTTTATATAATTAAAATTGTTACTAAAAATAATAGAACGTGTAATATTAACTGAAAATTTAATATATAAATTAGAGAAAGAATTTTCCGCTATAAATATTTTATTCGAATATTTTAAAATTAGATTAACATTATCTCGTGTAATTTAATTCTGTAAAATAAGAATCATATTTTTTTCACTTAAGTCTAAATACGTACGTGAACAAATTTTTAAAACTTTTTATTATTTATAAAAATTAAATATAATTAAAATTTTTATTATATTGATTAAAATAAGGAAAATATATCGTAGGCATCTCGTTATATTTTTTATTTTAAAATAAATACCCTCATCAATCAGACATACTACATGGGGTCAAGGGATTTATGTTGTTCCTTTATTATACGTTATTCCACTTTATGAACATGAAAATTGATTATATAAATTTTAGAAATCCAGCTTAGGTATTATTAAAGAACATTCGCGATTAAAATTTTTTAAATTTGATATACTTCTAAAAGAAGTTTATATTTTTTTTGGATTGCATGAATATCGGATTTTCATACCGAGAAAATGAAAATAAAAAATTCATGAGATTAATTTAAACAGATTTAAAGCTAAATTTATATAATCGTTATATTATTATTACATTAGCATTCACCATTCACAAAGGATAAATAAAATCTAGCCTTAACTTAAAGGTGAGTTTTAAGATATACGAAGTTTTCTTTAAATAAAACAAAATTTACTATTAATATATCTTATACTCGAATCTAAAATAATAACATTAATAGCGATAGTAATATATAATTATAGATCGAAACGGCATATTTATAGTATCCGTTGTATATTTTAGCATTCCACATTATTGATCGAAGGAGCTTTAAGATTTTATAAATACCACAACTCATTATTAAATCGGAATAAATTCATAAGTAAGAATACCGATCGCTAAATTATTCGAGGCCCTGTTTATTTCGTATCGAGACACCATGCGATTCGAGCAACGAAAAAAAAAACAGACGCACGAGTCTAAAAACCTCGAACATCGTCGAGCGTCAAAGGCCAGTTTCGGGGTACTTTCCCTCTCGTCGGACTCACTCGTTCACCCGCGCACACACACACGCACGCACGCACGCACGCATACAGACTTCGGAGACACAAAGAGCGGAGAACATTTGTGCGGTGGTGGCTTGATTAGCGGGAGCCCCGACGGCGAGGATTTTTCCATCGGCTCTCCGCGATATTCGCGTCACGGAGCGACTCTCTGTTGATGAAGGATCGCGTGAATGACGCCCTGATAAAGGTTGCCGAGAGAGGGAAAATGTTGTTCCGATGCTTCTTCTGCTTTTTTCCCTCGTCGGTCCTCGTTTTTCTCTGCGCTCTTTCGCTTCCTCCCCGCGCGTCTCTCTTTTCGGAGGCGCGAGTCAAAGAGAGACGACGACGCACGTTTTTATTTTTCATTGTTTTCGAGCTCGGTTGTTTTTTCCCTCGGTTCCTCTCCGCCGGCTTTTTCAACATTGCTCCCGGTCGTTATGTGCGAGTGATCACACGCTTACACCTACCTTTTCTCCTTCCTTCCTTCTTTTTTCCCTCTCGCTTTTTCCAGCGTCGCGAGTTTCTTTTTGGCCGTTACTCTTGACGCTTTTCAAAGGCACGGTTTAATCTTATTGATACAAGGGAAGTACAACATTATGTAGGAAAAATCAGAGAACGTGAACTTTTATCAACTAGAATTACGTAGAATCGGCGAAAGGACGCGTGATTTATTCCGTATCGGTACATTCGAGATTTTATACAAAATTGAAACGACGATCGAATCGCGCGGAAGATAAATTATAATACATTGATTTTGGAACGTACGTATTGACTTACCGTTATAATTGTATACCGGAAAAGGCTTAAACGATCGATTCGAAAAAAATAAACGACGTACGCGACAAATGTTTCGAAAAAAATATACACCTGTCGATAGTTTCCACATTTTTTTACCTCGTCTCGCCCAAAACTTTTTTGTAAGAAATAATTTCAGATTTCTAGCGAAGATCGTAAAATACAACATACGAAGTGCTGACACGTCGCTACGAAATCTGCTTATTCCAGTTAAAGGTAACGGAAATAACAACGTCCAACGTCAGCGGAAATTCCGAGGGACCGTGAGAGAGAAAACTAGAAGCCATCGAGGTCAGAAACAGACGGATAGACCGAGAGAGAGAGAGAGAGAGAGAGAGAGAAATATTCGCGAATAATTCACCTCTGGATGACACGATGAGTTGCTCGTGAAATCGTTAGATGGTAACCAATATGTAAAAGTAAGAAAGAGGCATCGAGAAAGTTGGCAGCGGAGTAAAGTAACCTTACTTAAATAAATGGATTAAAATATAAAAATGAAAGTGGAATAGGTCAAGTACGCGTATATGCGAATATTGTAATTATATTACGAACGAGCCGGAGATACCGAGAAATTAATAAAGAGAGAAAGAGAGACTCGTGTCGGTTTAACTCATCCGGGAATGGAAAAGCCATGACCCGCAAATTTCATTACCACCCCGAGATACCATTGTCCATAACTCAGTCACTCGGTAGCGAGAAAGAGAGAAGAATCGAGGGACCGAGGGAACGAAAGAGAGAGAGAGAGTGAGAGTAAAAGCATAGTTATAGTCGAATCTAGAATACTCGCAAAACATTTGAAGCATTACAACGAGAGAGCGAGCGAGCTATAAAACAATGACTTATACGTCTGTATCCGAGCGGAACTATCTTCGGAACTACGAGAAAAAATTTTTAATGAATTTGCGTGATTATGGTATAGATCAAGAGCGTAATATACCTTTTTTGTGCGGTTCCAGGGCTTTCGTAATATCGCGTTATCTTGACGTTTCTACAAGTTAAACTAAATCAAGGAAATCTGGCTTAGGAATTATTATTATGTTTCCCGGGAACTTTACCTATGCATACTATAAGTATTAAATATTAGTATCCGAGATATATTCCTCGTGGAGCAATACTTAAATGTTTCCTTATCATCTTAAATAAAGCAACAATATTGTCTTTCGTATTCAACGTAAATATAATACGTGAATGTGTTTTATACGAAGAGAGACTAATATCGATACGAAATTTATCATTATTCTAAAATGAAGTTTCTTTTTATATTATTCGATAGATATAAAAGGGACTAGGAACGTTCAATTTTTTACCAGTCGTAAAAATTGTACGATACGCGAATACTCTTTGTATACGGTGGAATACAGAAATAGCGATCTGCTTCAATTAATACGAACCCGTTGAGAATACTCGGAGTAAAATACGTTCGACATCTCGATCTCCGAAAAAAAACAAAGTAAAAAATTAAAATCAAATTTATACGCCTTGAAAACTCTTTACGTACGCGCTCGACGCTATACGAAAACTTATTCAAAGCAAAAGAAAAAGCCGTTAAGAGCGAGATGAAGATAAATACGGAACTATCCTAGCGCTTCTTTTCGCACTATTGACAGACCGAAACGAATGGACTCTCATCAACGGCGTTTAATGACTAGAAACTTTAATCTTAAAAAATATCTCTTTCTCGGACATTTGTGATGACTCGGTACCATTGAAGAATCTTTCTTGCTCTTCGAGACATCGGGAACGGGAAAGAGCGAGAAGCCGCGAGTAAAATATAAAGACAGAGAGGGAGAGAGATAGAGAGAGAGAGAGAGAGAGAGAGAGAGAGAGAGAGAGAGAGAGAAAGAGCAAAGTTTTACCGATGGGAGGATTCGATGAATCTGTTAATGTTCCAAAGAGCGCAACGTAAGCAAGAAAATTATGGGAAAACATGATGGAAGACGAAAAGTATCGATCCTCGCTCGCAGGTAAATGAGAGAGGAGATGCTTGAAATATAGACTCGCATAATAAACGAGGGAGAGAAAAAACCAAACTTCGCGTTTATTTTAATTTTTTTGAGAGTTTAACGAGAGCTTCTTAACCGATAGATTTTTAAACCGTAACTCTGACTTTCGATTTCATGAATACGTAAGCTTTTAACGATACTTTTTATCTTTCCACGAACCGAATTTATGTATGCTTTTTCACTTATACGAGTATTTATTACCAACGTATTCTTGTATTTTTTCGTTCAACGCTTATCACGTTTTAACTAGATTCTCATACGCGATATGGAATATAATACGCACGAGTGTAAGCATCCGAATTTTTATACGGATAAAATTGTTTGTTACGTTAACCTAACGCGGAGTTTCTTCCGAGATATTATATAATTATAAAAATAATTATAAAAGCTTCCAGTTATTTCGGTTATAATACACGCCTACGATATTTCTTATTTAAATCAATTATTACGTTAAAATTATATATACCGTTTCTCTTCTCGCTACATATTCTTGTCAGTGGCAAGAAAAGCACAGGATCTTAACTTATATATCTAAGAATACATCGCGAACGAGTTATATTCAAATCTATGCAACGTCGATAAATATAGAAGTTTATAAACCGCCGTTGTGTCTATAGCAGTCAACCATTATTACCGACTGTCTCGCTATTAGTCACTAGGCGGTTCATCTTGTCCTATGCCTTGAGCGCTTTTTCTCCCTCTGAGAATACGAAGCTCCGTTTGTTCGGAGGACCCTCCATGGGTGATAAGCAGAGCAGACTAAAATAATAGGCAATAATTCTTTCGGTGTAATAATATTTAATACTTTGCTTTGGGTGTCGTGGCATTGCGACCTTTGCTATTAAATTTTATTTTTATGTTATAGTTGCTGGATTGCAGTGTCAGCTCGTCAAGATTGTAATATGGGTTATTATTACGTATGGAACAAAGACGTTCGTAAATAACGTTTTACTTTTCGTTTTAATTGTATCGGAGAAAACAAAAATTATAATAAATTATTACCTAATTTTAATAATTTTTCCAAATTAAGTTATATATTTTTATTCGTTATTATTATCGTTACCGATAATATAACAACGATTTATAATATAATTCTTTATGCACGAAAGAATCGATACTCCGTTAAAAAATTATGTTGCAGGTTGAACCGTTCATTAACGAACTATTTAAAGGATTTTTATAAATTAAATGTTATGTAAAACGTCTCTCTATTCCGATAATAGCTTTAAAATTGCCTTAATTTATTTTTCGCGAAATTGTCCAATGGTATATTTAGAAAACATTAAAAGTTAAAAAGTTTTACGGAATTAATGGGAATTATAATAAATTTAAGAGCAGGAAATATATTATTCGTATAATTTAGGTGATACTTTTATTAATTATCAGTTTATTGATTAATCCCTTCTAAAAAAGAATACAGATATAAATAATACAAATATTTCTATACGATGATGTTTCGTTCATTCGATTTATACGTATTGTAAATAAATTCGTACCAACGTAAGAAAATAAAAAATACAAAAATATAATGTATTAAGGTCACGTCCTATAAAATTTTATAATTAATATATTATCAAACCGTTGTATACTTGTAAATAAATTTTCCAACGTAGTAGTAAATATTTTTTAAACATACATTTATTCATATTTTTATTAATGACCAGTAATAAAAATTAATATAAAATGTGCATTAAATTGCAGCTATAAAATATTTATAAATAATTAAATCAATATTGTACGATAAATACGAAATAAGTAAAAAAAATAAATAAAATAATAAATTTAATAAACTACCAATTTTGGCATCTGTAATTTTTATGAATTTTTGGCACAAGAATGAAATACGGGCTTTAAGCTACGCGAATAAAAAAAAATACTATGACTTTATTAATTTACAGAACTTTTAGGTGCTCTCGAGTAATACTTAAAAAAGTTCTAAGTGACTAATTCCTTGTAAACCATCACAGACATTAGGTTAAGCGTAGGTAAAATTATTGTACCGTGTTGGAGTAAACCATAATATATAGGCATCGGCAATACTGATTTAGCGGAAGGAACGCGGTTTAGGTTTCGCCTAACGATGATTAATGTGCAATAATATGGGTCAACAATGATTGTGCGAATGTGGCCAGAAAATATTGAAAAATTGAAGTAGATGAACTTACGTGTATACAAACGTATTATAGGATTATTCGAATTAAATCAGCTGACAATAATCTAGATAATAAAATAGACCTTAACACCAACAGTAAATATGGAAATTATTAGTATTGGTCGAATTAGGTATTCGTGCCGATGGTATTCTTAACAGATGCATTGAGCTCAAGTTTTATCTTGTGTATATACGCAGGAATATTAGGTTATAAGTAATCGATTCATCGAGTTAGAGTTAATTTTGGATGTACCCGATGATTGAGATCAAAAGCGATGGATTTGATACAGCTGCAATATTAATTAAACAATATACGATACATATTATCGAGTGAATTATAAGTTATAATTAAAAAACGTGATTAAAAAATGCTTGAAATATTTTCTTGTAATAATAAAGCTTTTATAAAGAAATTTCTGTGATATTAATTTAATTATTTTATAATTCCGTCTGTTTAAAAATACACGCTTTACATTTGTAAAGAGTTATTTTGGCGCATTTATTAAATAACATTTCTAAAGCTACAAATATTTTTTTTAATAACCGCGTAAGCGCACAGAAGAGTAAACGTACGAAAAAGCTGTTTCAACAGAAAGTAAAGAGTTAGAGAGACTCGGTACTTTTTGATGACGTTTTATATTTGAATCTTAAAATTAGTGGATTTCAAAATACGAAAGAAAAACTGAAAAATAGAGCGAGGGATAAATGAGAGAATGCGAGTGTTACTAATAATAAACATCGGTACTATTTCCGGATTGCGGAGAAGGATTTGCTTGATATTTCAGTGTATGCGAGTAGGATTCCGTAAATACTGCTAAAGGAAGGAGGACGAATAAAAAAATGTTGTTGAAATATTACACGAGTCATATTTTTATCGTACAATAATATCAAATTTGTGTGGTTTTTTTGATGCTCTGTACAGTCGATGTAATACAACTTTTTTTTAATAAAAGGAAACTCGAACATATTTGGATGTTACATAGTGGATAAGATAATCTTGATACATATTGATCGTTACAATCTTATTACAACTAGATACATTTGGAATATTACATTACATTCAATCAATACTTGTAAAATAGTTTCAAATATTAATTAGTAAAAAAAGCATCGATTCACAATTAAATAATTATTGTGAATGAATAAACTTTAAAATTTATATTATCAACTATACTAATCATTATCAATTATTTACCATCGATTATTATATTCCTCTATTTGAAATAAACATTGATCTACGTTATTTAGCATTTGTTGAATAGAATAAAACAATCGTGAATATGTGTTTTAATTTAAGAAATAACATTAATCTTTTGTTTTATGTGTTTTAACTTATCCAAATTGAATCGCACGTTAAATATTTAAAATTTTTTTCCAAAAAAAAAACTTCGATAAAATCATAATTAATGATTTTTGCATATTTGCGAAGAATTTCTCTCTTTTTACGAGTATTATATTTTTTCGCGACGTACTTTTTCGCATAGGATTTTCAAGTTAGGGAGAAAGAAAAAGATAAATTCCAAGTTGAAATGTATTCTTATTTAACCGAGATTCATGGAATATATTATATTCAATTTGCAAACGTTGAATGTTTTTATTTATTTTTATAACTGTGTTATAAATGTAAATTAGTATAATTAGAAAATAGTAAAAATTTATGTGTTATATATTTTGTATAATTTATTAAAATAAAATTAATATTTATTTTTATATTTATCTCTTTATTAAAATAAAACTTTTTTAAAAGGATTATTAATATTCGATTTTTAAGTATTACTAATTATTAAAACAAATTAACAATTAATTTAAATGATCGTAATCATTAAATCGTGATATATTTGACTATAATTAAGTTGCTAAATATTAAAATGCATATAAATCCTGATATATTTTTCAGATTATATGTATCTTAATATTCATATTAAAGTCATAACTATACAATGGATAGAATATCTAGTCGTAAAAACTTAAATAATGGAAAAATAATGTTCGCTTCTTTATTACATAACCTTGAATAGATCAAATTTCATTTTAATATAGGATTAAGATTCTAAAAGTTAGTTTTCTTTTTATTTTGTTTTAAAGAAACTTTCGAGCTTTATACTATATTTAATCATTTTTAGCATTTATATCTTTGTCTTTCTCCTTCTTAGCGAACAAAGTTTTGAAATAATTTATACTTACTCTCTTAAGAGCTTTATAATAATAAATAAAATCGCGTTAAAAATAGTTTATTATTTTGTCGATACTTACACTAAAAATATACTTTTCGTGCATTATATCTCTTGGCTTGTTCGTAAATTTACGCAAAATAAAAGCGTACTTGCAATAAAACAAGAGCTTCGAACCCGCGCTAACGAATACCAATGGAAACACCCAAGAAAACTAATACTTCCATGCGTTAAAAGCAGAATTCCCTTATCCGAACGAAAAAATAAAATACTGAAGCGAAGATACCCGTCTTCTTACCTAGACACGTCTCTTTCGCTTTTTCACACCTGAGCAGAATCTACACGGCTCGCGTTAGTCTTCCAACTGCTTAGCGGTAAATCTGCAATTTTCAAGTTCGATAGTCGATACTCCGCCGACACCGAACTCGCCCCGTTCCTAAAATGACGCAGACGCTCGCATATTGTGAATCCGCGCATCAGAATGAAAAAACATTGCCCGCTCAGGGAAAACGATCGTGCTAGAAGAAGACCCAAGTAGCACTCTTCGACCTTTTTATTATTCATGAAACGAGCGGCTATGGCCATTTCGCACGACACAGGAAACTGAGAGAGAGCGAGTGAAAGGTAAGCGAGAGTACGGAGGAAAAGAAGGTAAGGAGGGAAAAAAGGGGTACAGTGAGTGAACGAGCGAGCAAGAGAGAGAGAGAGAGACAATACGGCTGCGAAAAAGAAGCTTTTACCAGGTGACATCGCTACCTAAGTATCGTCTGTCCTTACATCCCCTCCTTGAATTTTCCTTTAGGCCAAAGAATGTGTAGTCATTTTGAAAATTATTTTTATAAAGTTTTGTTCGACTTCTTTTTTTTTGGTTTTAATAAAGTGTTGAATTAACAAGAAAAGTTGCGAGTTTTATAAAAATAGTTGATTAAGAAGTTAATAAGCAAGAATAATGTTGATAAAATGGGGGAATTATTTAAAGTTTAAAATAAAAAACTGGAAAATTTTTATCGTTTCAAATTAAAGATGTATTATAAATTTAGACTAATATTTTCTAAAATAAGAGGAGAGAAGGTTGAAATAAAAGTAACTAATGAAATTGAAGTTTGTTAAACAACTTGTGCACTGAATTCCTAAATTACTTTAAATCTTTAATATAATAATATTTATATTACTCGCTCTTTTTTAAGTTTATAAAATTCTTATTGAATTTACATATTATCGTTTAAGCGTTTTTCTCCCGAGCATTTTTAATATTGATAATGGTAAAACACCTTTCTACATTATTTTCTTTATTTTTTTTAGTAATTCGTAAAATATTTACATTCCCGAAGTAACGTGACTTAATATTAATTTTTACTAACAAGTTCTGCTATTGCAATCACAAATAAAAGTCCTTAGAAAATTCAAAAGCTTTGATGTTCATTACACGTACTTTATTTTAATAAATATATAATGTCTTAAAACTTAAAAATTCATTAAAATATCAGCCAGCTAAACTTTTCTTTTGTAATATGTATTTCTTTTACCAGTTTATTTAAAATATTTTATTTTTATAATAATAAATAATCCAGAATAAATGAACGTAATACTAAAAAGACTAAAAGATGGATTTATTATGTACAACAAAGCAGTTTATTGGATAGTAATGCTCGTTTAAAATTAATACTTTCTAAAATTTTACGTTGTAATAATCTTTTTTTAAAATACATTTATTTATTTAATTCTATAAAAAAGTTAAAATTAGTTTCATAAATGTATCTAAATATCGATGCTCTCTTGATTCACAATGAATATTATATTTATAGTCTACACGTTATTTGATTATTCTTACGAGTATATTTACGAACTTTAAAAGCTCTTTTATGAATTTAATTTTTTAAATAAAAATAGTAATTTATAAATATACGAAACAAAATATATACAAAGCTTTATAAAGTAAATCGAAAATTTTAATCCATTAAAACAATAGATAATAATATTTAAATAAAAATAAAAAAATTTCTTTTCGTATTTTATAAAAGCAGTAGCAATAGATTTTAGAAGTAATCGATATCATTTTCTTTATAAGTATTATATCTTTTACTCTTTTTAGTTATTTAAAAATTGTAAGTATCGTTTCAATCGATATTTTTGACATTAAAAATAAACTGTATAACGATAGCAGATATTTTTTATTTTTATAACCATTTATTGCATTAATATTATACATATACATTTTAACGGTAACGCGATATTAAAGTTTATTGATATTTTTGTATGTTTATCGATAAATTGAATACGTATTAATTTACCTAAAAAATATTCTTTTTAACTTACTCTTATTGTCTTGTATTATTGATACAACGGATAAATAAATTTTTAAATATTCGATATTAATTAGCAATATAATTTAATTATACCGTCCATAAAATCTTTTAAGAATTTACGACAAAAAATAAAATTTCTATAAATATGATAACGATATATACATATATGTAAGTTACATAATTAATGATAGGATAAGAGCGTTGAATAATTAGAAAACAATTTTTAGCAAATGAATATTGAAAAGAAAGTCTGCATCTTTATTGAATAAACAATTTTGTTAAATTTCGATTAATAATTCATGGATGAACAAAAATACGTTACGTTAAGTAATAATAATAAGATATTAATAGTTGCTTACATTAACCGAGAAAAATAGAATGAATTGAAAGTTTAGCAAATACGAAATATAATTTTAAAATAAACTTTTTTGACGTGTCTTATTGAATATTTAATAAGTAAATTTTTAATCGTGTATTAATATTCAAAGGATTCCTATTTTCTAATAATAACATTAACTTTGATGGAGATGTTAATTTACTATTTATGTATGTTACGTAAGAAAAAAAAATAATTTAAAAAAAATCGTGTAATAATTGCATATTCATCGATCAATGTGTATCTACTAATGAATTATTTTAATATAAATATTCATGTAATATTTTTAAAATCTAAGTAGATTGACAATTTTAAATTTAAATAACAGAATGTGATGAAATTTTGTTTACACGTAAATAACAAACATCGTATCGAAATTTAAAAAATTTCATATTTTCATGAACAATGCATCGCTGAAATTAAAAAAAATGTAAAAAATCCTCAATTAAATAAACAATATGTGACAAGCATAATTTTTAATAATCATCCGAAATAAATTGCTGAAAATTATAATTGTTAAAACAATCGGTAAGTATTCGATAGAAATTTTATCAAAATGGCTTTTTTCTTACAAAGTTATAAAGAAGTACTCGAAATAAATTTAAAATTGCAATTGGAGCGAAGCAGTTATACAAGTATTTACGAGTAAAATAGTTGTATCATGACTTTTTAAATTAATAAGATAGATTTATAGAAACTATCGAGCCAATTGTATACAGATATCGAAATTTGAAAGTTCTTTTGAAGTATTTAATTTTTAATATCGAGCATTTAATCTTTTTCAACATTAACCAAAGAATCAAAAACTCATTCTATTATATAAAAAATCAATATTTAGTCATTAATTAAAATTGTACCCGAGCAGAATTCACGGTGATATATTACGTTGATTAATTCTGGTAAAACGGCGTAAAAAGCAAAAAAAAAATCGAATAAAAAAAAAAATAGACATATAGGGAATCAAAAAGAGAAAGGCAACGCGAGGCAACAAGAAAGGCAATCGCTTTAAAAGACTACTTGTGGGCGTCTCAGCTCAAGCTCGTGTTTGCGATCGTTACGGCCGTTATATCAGCAAACGTGACAGCGATTCGGTTTTATTTTCGACCGGCTACGGGGAATAAGATGACGACGAAGGAAACACCGTCGGTTCTTTTCTTATCTGCTAGTGTCGCAGGGCGGCGTTCTTTTGTGGGTATTGTGCGAGAGAGCTTGCGCCAAATCTAGAAAGAATGCGGCCACGTTAACTGTAAGGAAATGCGGAGAATAGCCGATGTAAATGCAAACATATGTGTGCATTTATGGAGGGAAAGAAAGAAACGGCACAAAGGCTACTGACAATATACATCTGGTTTATTCGTGCCGTTACATTGCCGTGTTCGTGAGATACAACTTTTTAATAAAACGAGAATTCGTATGCATGTTTTCCAGTGCTTTCCATGTATATTTTTCTACCTATCTAACCTATTTTACCCTCTTACATAATTTCAAATAATGACTCGCTGCTTATCAAGATGAAATTTGATTATTGTGGTTAAAAATTTTAGAACTACTCCGTATTATCCGACTTTTAATCTATCGATTTCAAATTAATTAAAAGATCAAAATTAAAGCCGAGATACATATTTTTAATAAGTAATAAAACAATGTATCCGGTTTTTACCGCGTATAACTAAGAAAATGAATTAAATCGTATAATTTCGAAGTTTTAAGGTCTATAAACGGTCGTGAGATTATTTGGTTTTCCATTTTGACTATCAGTTGAATCGAAAAATTATCTTTCAATATAATTTCAATATACGATATTTTTAAATTTATTTTATTCTTTCTTTGTCCGAAAGATACCGTAATTCAGTATTAATATTAAATTTTTTTCGATTCGTAAAACGACCGAAATATGAATTCTAAACGAATATATTTTTCTATTGTCTCTCCGTATATACATATTAATGTCCAATAGTTTAAACGATTCGAATCTTATTACGTTGAAATAAAATTTATGGGCATATTTATTTGTACAGTTAATATCGATAACTACTATCGGAACGATCGAATTTAATTATAATGAAAAGTAGATTAATTATTTGAAATTTAACGATGAAACCGATCCAAAAGAACCACACAATGAATTACGATCGATATTTTAATAATTTATTTCGCAACATATTTTCAAATATTGAAAAAGTATCCGACTACTAATTAAGATGCAAGTCATCGAATCGAGCGACGTGTATAAAAAAATATTTCGAGCGACTCGTAATTTCCTATTTTAAAAACGATAAAACGATCTCGCATACGCGAATCAAATAAGATTAAAACAGCGTTTTTAACGTGTCTCGAGGATTTATAAATCCAAGCATAATCTCCGAATAGTTAAACTGCGAGATACGCAGCTTCTGTCTTTTTTCTCGAGCATCGACGGAAGGCAAACTTGGAGTATATATAGGACCGAGTGCATTGCATGCAAAACGGCGCACTACATACAATGAGGTTTTTCCGAGGCTTTTTTCCGTCCGTGTCCTCGAGCGTTTTCTTTCTCTCTCTCTCTCTCCTCTCTCTCGGGCGCAGTGTAGAAAGCAATGAAAATATGTCAGGTCGAACAAAACGAAGCGCTATGGTTACATGTTAAATGAAGAAAGGCGCGTGTGCGAGCAAAACTAGCACAGAATCTACAGCGATAAGATAATTGTTTTCTCGCGAACTTGTGCACGATAATTTTCTCTTTTATCTTTCGCTTTTCTCAGATTTCTCCGGTGTCGTTTATGAAATACGCGATTAAATAATCTTTCTAATGACTCGCGCGTTTATTGACCGTAGAATTGTGTCAATGTTATCGATCTACTTGTATTGTAATATTTTTCAATTATGTTAAGTTCTTCTTAGGATATCATAGTTTGAGTAAAAAGTTTGTTATTTTAAAACGAATGTTTAAACTCACTGTAACGAAATATTCGTTCGTATGAAATATTATAGTTTAACTAAAATACTATTACTATCCGTTTAAAACTGCTACTTATTTTTATATTACACCTATTCTCTTAAAAACATTTATTCGCAGCCTATTTTATATTATATTTTTATCTAGATTTTGCTCGTTACAAAGATTTTTAATGATCTGGATTTAAAACTAAGAATATTCATGTAGTTCGTTTATCTTCTATTCCAGTTGCATGTTTTGCTATTTTAATCTACGTGATTTAATTACTTTAACGATATTTGATAAAACCCACAGTTCCTGGCACTTAATATTATATCTTTTCTTACGCTACCTAGTTTCCATTTTATCTTTTATTGGTATATTCCTGTAATCACTTTATTTTCGAATATTGTTTTTGTTTTGTGATTTTCTAGAAAATTATGATTAATTTAATTATTTTATAAAATACAATTTAAATACTTGGTACATCTTGACTTCTTATAATTTGATTTTTTATATCTGTTGTTGTTATTTTAAGTTTAAATCTATCTTAATTTAAATTATTTTGCAAAATTTAATAAAATACCCAATAATTGATAAACTGTATTCGTTACTTATTTAAAAGTTATATTATTACCCAGTGTTCTTTACTTATTATACTTTCCTCTCTATATTTTATAATAGTATTATATTTAAATATACTATTATTTATTTAACATTTTTATATATTCAGCACAGAAAATATACTTTGTGAAAAAGCATTTTTCTTATTGAAATGAATAAACCATGCAATAATGTAACAATGATTGAAAAATAAATTTATTATTTAACTTTTTTAATTTCCATTATATTAGTTGAATAATTTAGCAAATTATTTCTTTCAAATTCTGTGTTATAAATATTATAAAAATACACATTGAATTGATTTATGTAATGCTTTTAACTTGTAGCTCGTTTTAAACAATTTTAAATAATGTAAGTAGTAAATATCAAAAAATAGAAATCTCAATTTTTAAACATTAGCGATCTATTTTAGCAAAGAAGTTTGATTACATTTCCATTTATTCAAATTGATATTCATAATAGATTAAATTAGCTAAGTGTTCAATGTAAACTCAATTTTTATTCTAAAAAAAAAATGTTTGAAAGAAATAACAACATGACTTTTCCTTTTTTAAATAAAGATATTTAAAAGTTGAGTTATATTTTTATTAACGTATTTACCATAATATTTTTTTTCATTACCTTTTATTATTTAAATAAATATTTAAAAATCAATTT
The DNA here is from genome assembly GCA_018907195.1 of Dolichoris vasculosae. Lineage (NCBI taxonomy): Eukaryota > Metazoa > Arthropoda > Insecta > Hymenoptera > Agaonidae > Dolichoris > Dolichoris vasculosae. The sequence goes on from JACCHY010000015.1 coordinate 5,820,294, forward strand.
ATCTTTCTTTAATATTAAAAGTAAACGTTCGTTTCAAATAATACAAGGTAACTGATTTAAAGGAAATAGTCAACAATGAAATGTACATTAATTATAATTAAATACTTTTTCAATTTAAGCTTTACCATTATTTAGCATTACTTGCTACTTTTTGTATTCTATTTCTTTATCTTGAATGTCTGTCACGAATGAACTAATCACGTTTACGCAGTTGTGCTTCTTTTCGTCTCGCCTTTTTAGTTTGACGCCATCTTGATTTACACTACTTACACGCGTTTCACATTTTTTTCCGGTTGTTCATTTTTTCTCTAACTATATATTAGACAAATTCGCTTAATCCATTAATTTTAGTTTTTACTTTTTCTTACGTTCCATTTTGCACGGGCTCATAAATTTTATGCGCGCGTGCAAAAATGCGCACATGGTTTTGCCTCGCTACAAGATATAGGTTTCGTCTTACGTTGCTTTTGCTACAGAGCTTTTTCTATTATTTATAGTTTTAATTTTATTTTTATATCGTCTGTGTATTTTAATTTTTCTCATTATTAAGACAAAAATGTAAACTCCATTTCCGTGGAGTTATGTCTCCGCATTAGTTTTGTCGAGAAAGTACTAATACATACAACGAATATTCTAAAAACTACCATTAATATATTCAGCTGTAAAAATGTTTTTTACTCACTATTAGTACCATTAGATAAGTAGATATCGCGTAAGCTTACCTGAAACAAAAATAATTTGTTAATATCGATAATTATAAATTTTATAAAATACTTTGCTTTATATTATATTCATCGAATGCTTTTGTAACAAATTCGATATGATTTTATTAATTGTGCAAGTGTATAAAGATATAAATAATTTAGAATCTAATATCAATATATTATTAAACATATATATTTTATTATCCGAGTAAAATATTAAATTTTTGTATTGCATCGAAGCAGTGACGTAATTAATGTAAGTTTAATATAATATCTCAATTCTCTCGATATTAGAACAAAATATTGATATTTAGTTTATTATTTACATAATAACATTTTTTATACGCGTTAACATTATTTAATATTCTCTCAATAAAATATTCCTGTGATACCGATAGTATACGAAACGATATTTAATATTCATTATATTAAAATAACAATAGTGTCGTTATTACGGACAGTTTACAAAAATTATTATGTATTGTATCTATTACTGTCATTTATTTTTTTTGACAGTTGCGAGGAAAAAATATTAAAAATATTATTTTCAAGTATCTCTAAAATATTATTATTCATTAATTTTATCGATAATATTTTTTATATACGTATTATTTAAATAAAATTTTTATTTTTTTTTATAAATATTGGATTTTTTAAAATTCGAATAAGAAACGAGAGAAATATATGTAAACTTACATGTATAAATGTATGTAGGAAAATTCGAAGATAACCAAGAGTAGGAATATAAACTGTGCAGTGAAAAAACCGTGTAATTTTACGTTTAATATTCTTTCGTTTTCGAATAACAAATAAACTAATCGAATTGTCAAATTTATTGTCTGGCTGCGATATTATTCACGTTAACCATAGATTTTTTAAAATATACGAAGAAATTTTAAGGAATCGTAAAATATTTAAATTAAAACTGTGTCGGAAAAGCAGAGTATAAAATTTACGTCGAATCAAAAGATTTTGTGAATTAATTTTTTAGAATTTGTTCAACGGAATATTTATAATAATATTACGCGTAAATAATTCTTATCGTTCGAAAACCATTCTTGTACGATAAAGTGAAAAAATAATTAATACAATGGTAAGAGACAGGAATATAAGACCTATAAATTATTAAATTAAAAATTCAAATTTCGTAAATACATTTAGAATGCATTAGATATGTTAATTTTATACCGAAAACTCGAGCTTAATTAAAATATAGTTATAATTAACTTTTAAGATAACAGAGTGTTTTTCAGATGCAATAAAAATAGCTTCGGATGATATTTTGTATAATAAGTAATATTTGTACCATTTTAAATATTAGTTCTAAAAGTAGCATAACACGCAAAATCGCATCATCGAAATTCTCTCGATACAGATTACTTTACATCGCCGGTGCATCGCGTATCACGGACATATCGAAAACCAGCGGCGAACCGATATTTCCAAATTAAAATACTTTCGAAAGCCCGAAGCAACAACGTATCCGCGAGGAAAAAAGACCATTCGAGAAACAATTATTTGTTCCGTTGTACGTCGGATAAAGGCCGCGCAATAAAAACGAATCGCATTATGTATCTGTGCGGATCCCGTCTCGTAAAAAAAAAAAAAACGAAGCAAGAAGTATAAATGAAAACTCGGTCGGCCACGAGAGATCGAGAGCCCGGAGAACGAGCGAGAGAGAGACAGACGCGCGTACGCCAACCAAACCATATATACCTGGGCGCACCGTACGACCCACCTAAATGCTGTTATCTCCGGCAAAGTGCACGATAACGCAGTTACCTGTTCGCAAAGCCTGCGCCCCTTGGCGTACGTGCATGTACCTATACATGCACCTATACATGCACCTATATACGAGGGAGAGAAAGTCAAGCTCTCCGGGGGGAGGGACGTACGCGTAGGTTATGCGGTAAGAGTGTCTGGGCTGGTATCGAACTAGAATCGGGCTCCGATGATGAAATGCCTCCGTCGCGACGTTGGTTTGTCGGTGTGTGTGTGTGTGTGTGTGCGCGTGTCTGCCAGGAGGAGAAACTACCGCGATTTAGCTCGGGGGGCTTTGGCTAAGGATTACCGGGTGGCGAGAAAGAAGGGAGGAGGAGGAGGAGGAGGAAGCGATCTTGGACTCGGACGTATCATGGGATTTACCTGAGGGCACTGGACTTTTTCGAGTGGACTTAATTCTATAACGTTCTCTTATATAGTTTTTATATAGTTTTCTCGATAGCTCTTTCTTATTTTTTTACGGTACGAGGACGATGCGGGTTCGTTTGTCGAAGAAATCCAGGGGTTATAAAGGATTCTTCCGAGTTTTATTCGAGTAAATGATACTTGCCGTGCGACTTTTGTTACGCGGTGCCTCGTCTTTTCTTGTTTATCAAAAGTTCTTTCGCGGGATGTTCGGGAGAGATGTGAAAGCTCGCGCGGGAAACGTTACGATATCGATAATCGAAGCGAGGAAAAAAGAAAAGGAACGACGTTCGTTCATTTTCGACGCTTGTAGTTTTATGCGCGCGATAACGAATCGATCGCAGAATTTGAACATTTTTGAAAGACCCGATAAAATTTGTTAATCGCGCAATGGTTACCGTCAGGGAGGTTAAAAATGGCTTTTGATATATCGAACCAAGAGATAAGAAACGAGCGAGTAATAAAAATTACTTGATTCGATGACGATAGATTTTAAAATATACTATAAATAACAGAAATTTAAACTTTGCTTTACGTCTGGTAAAAATTACTCGAAATAATTTTTCAAAAGGATTTTCTACGTTTATTTTTAACCGTTTTATTTTGTAATACAGAATTAAAAATATATATCTCGCGATTATGTTTTAATTTACTAAATTATTTTGATTATTTGACTTTCGTAATTAAAAATGAACTCAATTTGCCTTTAAACTTTTGAAAATAAATTTTGAAATAAGATAAATATAAAACAGTGTAAATCGGATGAATACGAATAAAAAGAAATATATTGTAAATTATCAATTTATGGTTAAACGTACAAATCGTATTTTCGATAAGTAATTTCGTAAATACATTTACGAAAATCTTGAAAATAGATTCTCACAGCGTGAAATAAAACATAAAATACAACATACTCGTATATCCTTTCTACAAAATCCTTAATCCTAATGCTTTAAAAATAATCTTTCGGTATTTCACACTCTCTTTTATAAATATATCGCTTCCTCTTCATTCGCGAAAATAAACGTTAATACACATTGGATACCGATATTTAATTAGTACCGTAATCAAAATCTATATTTATTTTGTATTCGTACCGTACGCAAAGCGCTAACTTACACAACACCGAAAATGTAAAGTAAATAAATTTTGCATTTATGGAAGTTCGAACGAAACAAGTTTTTAATATGTAAAATAGACTAGTCGCTTTTTACGGTTGAAATTTTTTTAATTTTCCGTTTCCCTGTAAAAACTTTGGTACTCGAGTCTATAATTCATATACATACTACCTCCGGAGTCTTAACATTTTTATGTTTTTCGTATTCTGAAAATGCAAGACGGATTCTTTTATTTTCTATCTTCTGGCTTCCAAAGCAGGCGGCGACTACTAGATTTTTTCCTCAAATTACCATATCTCCTCCATTTTAAAAGTATTATTTTCAGATAAAGTTATGTGGAAAAACATCGGTAATGCCTCCCGTAAAAATACCACGAGTCTAAAATAACGTTACGGTGTCTGCGGACATTTCGCGCATTCATCGATCCACGGATTAAGCGGGAAAATAAAGACCTTCTACTTCCTCTCTCTCTCTCTCCTCTCTCTCCCCCCTTCGCCAACCCAGTCCTTCTCGATCGAGCGAGTCGAAATTAAAAGTAAAAATGATCAAAATCGGCGGAGCGATTCGGTGAAAAATATCGAGTTTCGGAGGTCTGGTGGGAGACTACCGGAGAGCTCGGCACCGGTGTTGTAAATGCCCAGGCTGCAACGGTGGAGGCAGCCTCGGGATCGATCGGCCATTCGTATGGTAATGTAAGCAACTACCGGACCAAACTGCCTTCCAGGGTGTGCGGCTCCGCAGCTCCGCAGCTCCGCAGCTCCGCAGCTCCTATACGCCCCCCGCATCAGACACATGGAGCATTTCGCGTCACACGACTCGAGAGTCACGGCCCGGCGCAACGGAATATTAAAGGTCCGAAGGAGAAAGAGGGAGAATCCATTAAAGTGTGAATTATTATTGGTCGCTTGAAACTTTTACGCGAGGCTTTTGCTCTGGCTCCTTTTTTCATTCTACGTATCTCTCTCTCTCTCTCTCTCTCTCTCTCTCTCTCTCTGCTTCGTGGATTTTCGCACCCTCGTGATTTTTCTGGGGGAAGGGGCGAGCGAATTGAAGCTGGTGATTTTTTTGCCTTTCTTTTTTTTACACTCGCGTTCTTTCTCTTTCTGGATCCCTCTTTCCGTCTATCTCACTGGCACATTTATTTTTTTTAATGGATTTTACGATGTGGTTAGGAGAAAGGTTTTTTTTACTCTTTTTTCCAGGGCTATCTGCATCTTTTAGAGAACGAAGAGTGAAATTATTGCCGGAACGCGGTGTGAATGAGTGAAATTTGAGATCCCGATAAATTGCGCTAAACAAATACGTTTACATTTAATTTAACGATTGTTATAAAAATATTAAATATAAGTTAATTACGATACGTATTCGTAGCTGCTTTGTTTGCTTTAAAAAATATTTATAAAAACGCTAATTTTCCTTTGAATTTTGTAAATATTTACGCGTAAACGTTATTATTTGAATGTTACGCGATTAAAAGAAATTTCATTTTTGGGATGTAAATAATATCGCTTTACTCGATCGGAATAATTAATTATAACCACTGCGTGCGATAAATATGATAAACAATTACGAAATACAAATTCTTATTAAGGTAATTATTTCATCGATATAAATTCGTACAGATACTTTACGCTGTCAGTCTTATGAACTTGGAAAAAAAATAATCACTACTTTTAATAAAAATTATTCAGGTGTTCGCTTTTAATTTCTTAATATAGAAAATATAAAAATTACTAATTAGTACAATGTGTACATTAAATATACATCGATATAACAATTTCTTGATTATAATTTTATTCGATGTATTCAGAGTTTTTTAAATATTATGCATAATGTAAAAGATCTTTCTCGGTAAAATATTTTCATTATTTTAATTTCTGTACTACATAATATTATTATTAACTTACATTTACGAAGGTAGTACCGTTAAAAATAAAATATAAAATATTTTATGTCGAAATAAAAATTTTAATACGCGTTTGACATGCCGTATTTTCAAATTCATTACGAAATTGATATTTTAAATATTCGACAAGTTTATATTTTTTGCGCGTATTTCGATCTATAAAGAACATTAACAAAAATTATAAAGTCTTTTCACGATTATTTATTATTTTACCTTCAAGACTAATTTTTATAGGATTCATATTGAATATTTAATTTTACGAAGAGACGAATTTTTACCGATAAAGTAATTCGTATCTTGGACCTAAAACCGTCGATGCCGAGCGAATAAAAATTTATCGAAACATCTTGTAAAATAACCGAACACTTATAAAAAATGTAAAATTATAAAAAAAGGTATCAAATCGTGAAAATTAGATTCAAAAATACGTAAGAATCGTTTCTTCGATTCGATTAATTTAAAGGAAAATACACGCCTGCATCGTTCCAACTATTTTCCAGCTTGATTTCAAGGTACCACGCATACCTACATCAATTCAAAGTTCGGTATCGCATAGTTATTCAGATTACATACGTTACCCGACCGAGCTGATTTGTTTGCTTGAAAAATACAGTATAGTTGGCAAATGGTACAAATCATTCGCAATTGGTGCGCCGAACGCAGTTCATGTGCGAGTGCAGAGATAGAGACTAAGGCCACCTACTGCAATTCAGGAAGTCGAACGATATGATCTATAGTCCGAGAGGGTAGTTCGCGATAATTTAAGCACATCCTGGATAAATCAGTCGAGTCGCCCTTCCCTCCCCGTTCGCCACGCCAATTTCGATCGCGCGCCTTCAAGAAAGCGAGAGAAGTGTTCCCGGTATTCCAAGTCTACCGGTGATCCAACTTTTCTTTGCCAACTGCTCTTGTTAACTCATCAAACGGTGGGACGTTTTTCTCGGTGCGCGATGTAATTGTTTTTCTGGTATCGATACGCGCAAAGCGATTTTTCCGTAGGAATGAATTTTCTTTTTGAAACCTTGACAAATGTGTTTTCGGTCGGAGGCTTTTACAACCGTCGAGATCGACCATCGAAATCGACAGTCGAGACCAACGACTACGACGAGCTTATTTTGTCTTTTATCTTTTAAGGACTCGAAATCAATGGTATGCGCGAAAAGATAATCATCCTAAGATTAAAGTAATAGCTTCGATTACCGAGATAATTTGAAATATAAATCTCGGATGAAATATCGAAAGAAAATTAAACCATTAAATAATAAATCAATTTTCAGTAATACGAGTTCTATTTATTTTACGTACGTATCGTCATTCATAAAATAATTATTAATTAGGTGTTTAATTTTAAAACATAGATTAAAAAAATTTTTAATCGTAAGATTCAGTTTTTCGATACACTAAATTATTTAACGATAAAAAATGTGATAAATTATTCGTTGTATTATGTTCTTTCTTATTTTACGTTTTTAAATTTAGATTATAAAATTTATTTGTAATATTTTATTCAACCGATCTTATGTAAAATTCATGTCATTAATTTTTTATTTTATCTAGTATTCGTTATTCAACGTAAATTTCGTACAAAAAATGATAAATACATCTTTGATATATTTTTATCTTATTATTAATTAGATTAATTACTTTTTTTAATAGGATAAAAATAAAAGAAAAATCTATCGAATCGGTTATTTTCGATTTCTGTCAAAAAAGAAAAAAAGAAAGAAAAACGATTCTACATTTATTATCGTCTCACCACAGCGAAGATTCCAACTTTATAAGAAGTTTTAACAGATCAACGTTTAAAAAAATTAACGACTTCCAATCGATAATATATACATTTTAAAAATGTTTACACACGATCACATTTCTTACATTCCAGCGTATCTATCTCATTAAATAAATTTTTTTTCATAAAATTTTACAGTAGTTTTTCATACTTTATTATCTCTTACTTAGTGCATTAAAAATAAATCACGCAGACATTTCAGAATTTTAAATCCTCGTTCCGAGAATGCCATAAAACTCAAAACCACGGAATGCAATCTCAACTTTCTTCCAACTTCGCTCGTCTCGACTCGGACTAAAAAATCTCCCTCCCGAACGAAGTAACTCCAGCTGTTCTACATTTTAATCGGCCTCTCGTCCAAGCCCCCGAGCCAGCCAAACTATCAAATATAGTAAGCAAGGTAACTCCGGAAAATCATCCTCGTATCGATGTCACACCAAAGTCACGCGCTTTCTCGATTCCTCCCGCGGCAGTCGACGCCGGTAAGTTTCGAAAACAGCGCCAGGGTTACGAGACCCGGTGTAATCCGATTAAGCGAGCACGAGCTCGAACGCTTCTCGGCTTGTAAACGCGAATACGTGAAATTAATTATCGAAGCGAGACGTTGGGGCAAAGACGTTGGGGGTTCGAGTCGCACTCTCGAGAAGGGGAGGAAGGACCGGAGCGGATCGGTCGACTCAGCGAGACGACGAGGGAATCAGCGATGGAGTAAACGCGGACGGATAGATTTGACGAGCAAATACATCATAATATTTACCTTGATTAAATAATTCCCAAAGTGATTATTCTCCGTCTCTCGCTCTCTCGCTCTCTCGCTCTCTGTTCTCAAATTTTTGCGGTATTTCATCTTTGGGGCGAGCGTTCTTTTCATTTTTGACCGTATTTTGTCGAGTCGATGTTGTACGAAGATACGTTTATCGATCGGATCAATCGAGTTAGCGGTGGAGTTATATTTTTGCAACGTATGGTCAAAATTATTGTTTTTTAAGCCTTTCTTTGTCTCGTCACTCGTTAGAGAAACGACGGTTCTAAATTGCTATTTCGACGAAATGAAACGGTAAACGCGACCTTCGCTAATCTCTGTACTTTCATCGGCATTTATTTAACAAAGGTATATTTTCTCGTGTTCAACCTTCCCGAATTGATGGATAAATTTTTAAACTAAATGAAAAATATTAAGCTCCCATTTTACGGAAAATATATTTCACTTAAATATTTATTTACGCGTTTTAACGTATCTCGATGTAATCCCTTAACGAAGAAAAGCAAGTTATCAATTTCGTTTGTTACCTCGCAACGTAAAATTATATAGCGCGAAGTTAAATTTTGTTTACGCGCTTGTAAACAAAAAATACTGCCAAACTCTTTTTTAATAAATATTTTTATTAAGTGCGAATGTAAGTGCAAACGAAAGCTCCAGAAGAGTCGAGTAAGAGGGTATAAGAGGAAAAGGGGTGAAAAGTGAGCGTATTGTGTACGAGAGAGAAAAAGTGAGATCGTCTACAAATTATATACGTGAAAATGGAGAGAGGGTACGAGAGCACTCGAGAGCTTGACAGCCTCGTTGAGGATTTCGGACTCGCGGCGGTTTTAGACTAATGATGCAAACACGAGAATACGAGACAGACAGTCTCTTACGCTTCGAGGGAATCGGGCTGAGCATTGCCGTTTCGTAAATTACATCTTAGTTGCTATCTATGTACGCGCATACGTTATTTTGATAAAGGTGTAGCCCAATATATACGTATATGGGAGATAAGGTTGAGTAATGAATTATAGGATTATATAACGAGAAATTAACGGCTATGGATTAAACAGCTTCTTCGAAAATATTCATTAATAATTTGAATTAGTTTGGCTGGCATTAAAGAGATAAGGATTTTCCTGAAAATTATCGAAAATTCTTTTAGTACGCGTAATTTTATCGATAACGCATAATTATTCAATTTCAATTTTCATTGGAAGAAAAACAAGAAAATACTTTTTCATCGAGACGATTCGTCGATACGTTTTCAAGATTTCCAACAAGATTTTGTTTGGATAACGTACCATAAAAATACGCATAGGTTAATCTTTTTCAACGCAATCGCACGGTTATTATCGTTTTCCGAATAACGCGTTAGTTTTGATAAGCCCGCGTTACTTTCGCATAATATTCGTAGAATAGAAAAATAATTACTTAAAAAGAAAGCTACGGAAAATGTATCGTATTTATTAAATTACGTTATATATTACATTGTAATTTAATAAGTTAATAGAAACAATTTTACTCTCCCGGTGTTTTTTCCAGTTAATTATACATCTCATTAAGAAAAAACAGGTCTAACGTAATTATTTTTCTGTCAAAAACAGTAGTTGAAAGTTTTTTAAAACAAAAAATCTAAAATAAAATCCTCACCTTTTTCTATCGTTAGATAGAAATTATTTTCTTTAACTATAACGTTAGCGAGAATAATTTTGGATAATTAAAAACTTTAGCTTGCGCGATTAAAAACATAGAAAAATTTTTTTAATTAAATAATAAATATGAAATACGTGCTTTGATGTTTCCCTTTGAATTTTACGCGTTAGATAAAACTGCAAATGTCACGAGGAGACGCCGCGATATGTAACTTTCGCATTTTTGACGCTTTTCATCACTTCAGACAGTTCGGATATCGGATGATCTGTCAGGATATCATACTGTCCGTTAGTTTGTTTCGAACACTCTATTAATAGTAGTTTCAAAAGATATTTTCTTTTACTTTTACAGTCTCGTACTATAAATATATTGTCGTAAAAAATTCTAGAAGCGTGGAATTCGTATGCGATGTGTGAGTGGAAAAAGTAATTTCATTATGTAAGTATTATCGATTAATCCGATATACTTTATTTTTATCTATATTTTTAACGAAATGTATCTCGTGAACTTTGTGTATTATTATGTTCTTGTTTTATCACCCTTGGAAACGATTATCCGAATTAATTTAAATTTAAAAAATATAGTTTAATAGATACTTTCTTTTTTTTGTCTTATTCGAATTCACGAACTATTTAAGTGGTTTTTATTAATATAAATATTAGTAGTAACATTAAATCACATTTAACTTTGTAAAACTTTTCGTTTCTATTTCATTTATTTATATTTTTTGAATCCTCGTAAAAAATTTGCCTGTTATTTTGATTTGTTTTACACGACGTGTGCGCATTGGATTTCGATAAATTACAGTGTAACTTTCCTGCTCGGTGAGTTTCTATCATCTTTTTACAGTCTCTTTGGCCAGTGAATGAAAAGTAGAGACTTCATGTATGAAGGGTAGCTGGGAATATAAAAAGAAATGTACTCGGATAATCGGTGAGGACTCGGAGTAAGTAGGGTCAGTTCACGCTGACTAAATTGAGTTATTTAAACGCAAAATATAAATCGACTATGAATTTTTTCTGTTTAGTGCACCATCTAAAAGTAAAATAAACCTAGATTTGGAACTTTGGATGGTAACTTCTGGACAAAATTCATAAATAAATACAAGCAAGGATCCGAGCTTAGATATGTGGATTGTTCGTGGTCTGTTACAGAAAACGTGTTTAGGGAATACTTAAATAGAAGCGGATACGTATGATTTTCACGTTGTAACGATTTAGGAAACGAGGTACACAAAAAAAAAAGACACAGCATTGGTTAAGTATGTATTTTGTGATGGAAAAATGAAGGAAGTTTTCGAGTAAGTGCTTAATAAAAATAATATTGCGATACGACGAGGTGAAATATTCGATCGATTATATTTCATTATTATAGAATTATCGATATTCTTCAAAACTAATATTTTTATAAAATTTATAAAAAGATACATAGGCAATTTTTTATTTTACGATAAATTGTAATTATTTTATGAATATTCTTTTATGATAAAAAATTAACTACGGACTGTTTTATTATAAAACTTGAAAGGAAATTTTTTTAACTAATAAAAACAAGTTTATACGATACCAATAAATGAAAATGGTATAGGAATAATAAAATTTGCTGCTACTAAGAATTTTATTATTAAAACTCTATGCTACAGACGTAAAGTGTATAAGCTGATCTATATTTCTATAAAAGATACGTATACTTCGATATATCATTATTAATCGACAAATATTGAATAGTAGTCTAAAAATTATTTATCTTTGAGATAAAAATTATTTCACAACGATACTTTAGTACTAATTATGATTTAAAAATATAAAAACTAATCATAATAATAAATAGAATAATAAATGTAAAGAATGAGATTATTTTAATATTTAAGTGAGACGAGACTATTTTTAAAGATTTTTTAAAATTGAAATAAGTTTACAAGAAATGGAAAATAAACAAATATTCAAATAAAATTATAGAAAATAGAATAAATATACGAACAGTATAAGAGTATTAAGTTTCAATAATTAAATAAGGCTACATAAAATTATAGTCTTAAAAAGATACTATTCAATTATTTAATATAAAAGCAGACTAAGAAAAATAAAATTCTAGTTATATATAAAATAATAAGATGCCAAAAAATACAATGATATATTAATAATAAAATTGCAAGGATCGGTGAACTCATAAAATAATTAATAAATTTATTTTTACCGTGTAAAATGAATATTACAAAAGAAAATTAGTTTTTAATGAAAATAAAAAAAATACAATAATTGTACAAGATTTTGATTACCTTATTATTCTTACAGCGTTATATTAAATTTTTTAATACCAGTACTTACACTTTTTTTCATGCAGATATCATTAAAAACATCATTTGTCAAAGTACATTCGATATTTAATAAGTAAAGTGGTATTTTGAACTAAATTACTATTTAAGAATACATACAAATTTCTCGAATTAGTACTCGTATAAAAGTAATAATTTTTTAAAAGAGAATTACAAGATATTAATTAGGTTATCATTAAATTTTTTTCATGAAAATTTGCGAGCCCTTATTAAAATTATAAGTGTGCCAGGCGTAAAAGTCTCGTAATTTTACACGCAAACTAAAAATTAACGTATCCTCTCAATATTATAATATTTTAAAATTGAATAATCTAAAGTCCGTTGATTAATCACTGTGCGAAAGAGCGAAACATTGATCGAGAAAAGTGGAGGCAAAGAACAATCGATACGAACTTTTCATACACCCGTTAAAGCAATTGCAGCAACAATTTTTCGAAAATAACGTCTTGGAATTACAACGAAATACATCTTTCTAAAATAAATAAAAAAATTGCATGCTAAAGTAATTCAAAACGACTCTTTGACGTTGTTAGAAATTGCTGCTCAAAATTTAATATAAACTGCAACGCGAGTTTCTCGTAATATCGTCCGCTCGGTAAACGCGTTGTCCGCCGAGTTTCTATCCAAGAGTAGCCACCGATCTCGAATTTCATTATTGGTTATAACATAGCCACTCAACTTTTCGCTTTCTATCTTTCATAAATTTTGCGATAAAGTCGAATGAAATTAAGTTAGTTCGCTAAGAATTGTTTTATAGTTTTCCAAGAAGAAAATTGTTCTTGCTATTAATTGTAATCGTTGGTAGTTTATTCGATGACGTGGTTTTTGGATTCTTTGTAGATATTTTGATGGATGGTTACGTTGGATTTAAGGTAGTATTAATTTTTTCTTTTAAATAGTAGGTACATCGTTGTCTCGTCGGTTTACAAATATATTTGTAAATATATTACCTGAAACTCTATGATTTTTAGCGCGAAATTTAATATTCGAGAAACGCTGGATACTTTAATATTACCCGCGATAGAATTTAAATTTTTAAACAATAGAAAATACGACGACATCCAAAAGTAATAATTTATCGTGTTCTTTTCGTATTCGAACGGAATATTCCAAAATTTGAAAATATTATTTTGTAAATTTTAAAAGAATTATTGCGTACGCGTAAAAATTGCATTTGAAGATTTTGTCGTTATTTTTGGTATTTTTGTAGAGAAAAATTTTGGAATAATATAATGAAAAAATATGAAGTTGAGAAGCAAAAAGTTACTCGAAGAAAGGATTTTGAGTAGAATCGTAACGAAATCAAGATTGAATTTTATATAAAATTTTCAGAGAAAAATTTTATTATTTTTATAAAAAAGGTATCGCTGCATTCGTTACAAGATCATATTTACATTATTAGAACTTTTTAAACTTTAATAATGTTGGAGATTTCCAATCGTTGTTAATAAATTACGTTTGTGCACAAATTAACTTATATGGATTGTTTACAACGTTAAAACAATCTACGTTTGTTTTATAAAAGTGGTTTTAAATATTACATTTAAATCGTATCGTTATTAATTTTCATTGATTTTTATTTCGTTAAAGAATCTTTTTGCAACGATATAATTATATTTTTATTATTTACCATTCGATAAATTTATAGTTATTTTATTATTGCACTAAACATTTATTACATTTATCGGAGACAATTTTATTTCCTACCTTTCTTTGTACTATAAATAATTCGGTTTGAAAGAAACTTTTCAACTTAGTATTATATTTAAGATTATTTGTTTTTGAACAAATGGACTATTTCTTTTAGCGCGGCATTAAATTCAAATATGTGATTCTAATGCAAGAGAGCATTCGACCGAATAAAGTGAAAGAAACCATACAACTCATGAACAATTTAGATTAGGAAGTTTATTCTCTCGAGACTTATTTATCGGACCAACTCCTTCAAATTATCATCGATTTTAGCTACTTTAACAACGCGCGTAATTTAAAGAAGTCCGCAGAAACGATATATATTTTCTCGGAGATTTACAGTATTATAAATCCAAAATATCTCTAACAATATAAGTTTCGTGATTTTGCAAAGCTCGTTAAATAAAAAAATAAAAAATATACGTTTATAAATTTTTTTTTTTCAAACTACGTGGATTCAAATGTATATCTTCCGACATTTTTCAGAAATAGTTATTAAGCTTGGAAATACATCGTAGGACTTATAAGTCAGTGGCACTCCATGCATAACAATGAATCCTAAAGAGAAAGGTTCGATCGAAAAATTCTCTTAATTTATTCGCGCATCAAGGCATTTCTGTTTGGTATACACAAGGACACACGCAAAGCCTTTCATCCGACACATTTCTCTCCTGGCATTATTTATACACACGTACACGTATCGCATACGATTCTTTCTCGGAGCGTAAATTGATTAAATTTCAACACAAAGGGGTTATTTCTCAAAGTAAGAGAGAGATTCCCACCCCAAAGCTCGCTATTCATAGGCGAATAAGTCTAAGGTAACGTCAGCCTCCTTCATTTGGTGGAGGTGCACCGATCGATAAGATACACACGGATGATATTAGAGAATGTAGAAGCCCGTGCAGCTTTGACCAAAGGTGAATGGCTAGAGCTCGCATACGAAGTACGAGCGCGAAAGAGGAGAAGACAGTTCGATTCACGAGTCACCGGGAGTTCCGAATATTAGAAACGTGCGTCGAACCGACTCTCGGAAGTTAAAAGAGACGGGGAGAAGTCGACGTACACTCGCCGACAAAATGGCACGGAATTTTAGAAGATGCCGCGTGCAAAGTTAATATCCAAGGAACGGATGGGACATCCCGAGGGAGCGAACGAGATTTCGTTATTTATACAGCCGTTATTAAATTTAAAGTTTTACGGTGTATATTTATGTGGCTGAAAATAGGATACGCATCGGTGAATCCTTTCTAACAAACTCGCGCCAAGCAGTGGACACAACACTGGGTGCTTAAATTTTATTAGCTGGGAAAACCAACGCCAACTTCCCATCGATATATTAATATATCTAATCCTTCCCGAATTATCCACGAAACGCAGCGATGTAATCCTTTCGACGACTGTACTCGCGTAGACGAAGGTTGACCTCGAGACGTTCGAAGCTGCTTCCGATGGAGAATAGGAGAAACCAAAGCGAACGAACGAGCGAGTCGAGCGGTAAAGGCAAGCTTCCGCCGGAAGTCCAGGGAAACGTTTCCAACGTTTCTGAGGTGGAGAAGCGCAAAGGTGGAGAAAGAGAACAGAGAAAGAGGAAAGAGGACGAATCTCTCGCTCTTCTCCGGAATAAAAGACCGAGTGAGCTTTCGGTTGGCAGATATCGGTCCGTACCGATTCGCGTCGCTCTTACCCAGTCGTGTTCGGCTACGTCATTCATGAATATTCGACACCGAAGATAAAGCGGACTCCCAATATCCCGCCCTCTGAACTCTCGGCTCCCTCTGCCGTATATGCGTTTAATAGGAAAAGTGCGGTAGTGGGTGGCGGTAGAGAAAGGGAGACGAGGGAGACGAGGGAGACGAGAGAGAGAGAGAGAGACAGGTATTACACGTCGATATACCCTTGTGCGTCCTCGGAAGCGCTCGCGTAATTTTCCTCTGGCGAGTGTTCGTGCGTGTGTTTGCACACGAATCTGCGGGCATGCTTTTCGCTTTGCGGGACTGGCAGCAGTGTCAGCACACCGTCGATGAAAGGATTATGAAGAAGAGAGCAAGAGGGAGAAGTTGGAAATCAACCTGTTAGGGATGAATATCGTTTCGGTTCGATTTGCATCTCGATTTTCATATAATGCAAACGGTACATCGTTTCCGAGGTGCTCTCGTCGACTTTGCGAATACAAACGGAGCAAAGGTTTACATATTTTGTTTTTTTTTTCTTCTTTTTTTTTTTTATCGGATACACGATTTTCAAATTTTTATAGAGTTTGTTTGCATTGTAAATCATACGCGATAGTACACACTGACAACGGCTTGAATTCTCTTCAACTTCCACCAATTTTGATACTGTATTTCATTGGCATATTTGTACGTACTTCTATCCGTGTTACGTACAATTTAAAGAACTTCAAGTTTAAAGCAACGCTTTAAGCGCGTCAATTTGTTTAATCGATGTGTTTTTTTATCGCGAACGTCGGTGTAACTGTAAAGAGCGTAATATTTGTTTACTCTATAATTCGCATTCCTTTAATAATATCATTGGGATCTTGTTGAAGCGTTTTTTAATACTTGAAAATATTTATATGCAAGGACGTAATATAGGAAATGTATTTTGAACGAGTACTTTGGAAATCGAATATCGTCCATGTTTATTAATAAATAGAAGCGAGCTATAATTATTAATTAAACGATAAGTATTGATTTTATAATAACACGTCCATTTATTAATTTAAGCTTCACATCTTACAAAAAATTATTATTTGTATTCGATCAAAGTTGTTCATTTTTTGTAACGAATGCAGTTTCATTAATATTTATCAACTTTTTACGTTTTGATTTACGAAAGTATTACATTAAATTGAGTTTCATCGCGTAATGGCACTAAATAAATAATTATAATTATAAAAATTTTATAAACAGTTTGCAAATTACGTATATTTATTATAGTTTTTAAGCATTCGTTCGGAATGGATTTTCGAAAGAAGAACGTTCGAACCGTTGAAATCGAAGTTTCGATCGAAGACTTTTTTAGTTTGATAGTGCGAAACGTTTGCATACAAAGACGAACGAGGAAAAAGTTTGTTCTTACCACCATTTTTTCAGCTTCTTTTACACGTTTTATTTAGTTACCTATACATTTTATTATCGATAATTAAAATTCGTTTACAATTTTTACGAGGGAATGTATATTTAGTTTTTAATAAAATGTTATCGAAGATATAATTTTTACAACTTATTCATCGGTGTTTATAATTGGTGCTTTTTAATAATGGTTAGTTTGCGTTTATTCTTGAAAAGTAACACTATACATTAATTGGTTTCGAAAATGCGTTCGCTGTTGTTCAATTTAGTAACTAAATCCAGTTTAAATCGAAGATCCTAAAATTCTATCGAATTTGTTACGGTATAACGTTATCTTATCGAAAAATCATATTTTTGACTTTTATAAAAATGATGGATTACTTTGAAAAAGTTTCCAATATTATATCAATAATTTTTTCTTGTTTTTATTTATATTTATTAATGTATAAATAAGTAATAAGTATTTAGTTTCTTTTTGTTTTCGGAATCGATTTTCAGTAATATGATATTAGTTTCTGCGTGTAATTGCCAGTAGTTTCAAATTGATATAATTTGTTTCTGTGATAGAAAATCCTGTAACATTGTATCAAAATTATTCACAAGAGATTTGAACATCCGAATCAACGGCGGTTTCATCGTATTTAAAAGAAATACACGTGCAATACGGTTTCTTTTTTTTTCCTTAAACTAATCTTTAAGGTTTCTAAATTTAATATTTCTGTTCAGATCTGCAGTTGGAAAAAAGGTCGAAAAAAGGTTGAAAAGACAACCCGAATAAAGGAAGAGAAAGACGTAAGAGTCTAGAAGTAAATAAGCAAGAATCCAATGCATGATCGTGGAAGATTAAATTTTACATCGTTCATTTCCTATTCCTTCAGTTTTCTGTATCTGCCTCCGTCTCTCTTTCTCCCCATCCGTTCGAACTACAACATCGTTTCAGCTAAGTGTCGACAAACTCTCTCTTCCCATGCCTCTCCCTTTTTCTATTCCTTTCCATCCTCTTTCTCTCTCGCTGTTTCCGCTGAAAGCAAGCGAAACGAGCCAGTGCGAGTTTGTATTTCCATTTGAGCTCCTGCCAGGCCTTTTAAGACCCTGTAGTCGTCTTCGAGTGGAATCGCTTCTTACTAGTTGGCTTGCTGCTAACAGTTCGATTCGTTTCGCGATGTTCCTTGCACGAATGCGAAAATAAAGATCGAAGGAAGGGGAATAAGGAGCCAAGAGAGACATAAAAGGGGAAGGATCTTCGTGTAACGAAAGTATGCGAATATGTATTGCCTAAAAACACGTGCAAGACTTTGAATAAGTTTTAGCGTTTTTAGCATTTTCCAAAGAAATTTCGCTACATTCGTTATACGATCTTCGTAAAATGCAAAGACTTTGGATATTACAATTCGTTGATTTAATGGATGGAAAGCAAAATTAAAACATCGATAAAGTAGATTAAAATAGAAGAAGTGGAACATTTTTTTGCTATTTGGTTCGGATTCGATGATTTATTTCTTAATATTCTGTTGTAATAAGAGAGAAGTAAATTTTTGGCAGCGTATGTAACGATTTTTTTCTCTGCAGGATAAATACGTATGTAAAATGAATTCTCTTTGAATAAATCTGCTATTATATAATTTAAATTAAATTACGTAATTTTCATAAACAATGAATCATATACTCGTATTTAAAATACAATTCTTCGTTATAATTAACTTTTTAATAAACTTTTAAATTATCAAAATAAAGGAGGAATGTGATTAATTAAATTATATATCGATGAATGAAAAGACTATAAAATTATTTATAAACCTATTTTATCAAAACGCGTATTCGATGTCCGTTTTCTTTATTACTTTATTTAAACATTATTTGGATTTCAGTCTATCCAATTTATCTTTATCGGATAAACCCTGAATTTGCAAACAGATTCGAAATCAGTGCGTTGGTCAGAATTAATTTTATTAATTAATCCATTACAAGGCGAACATTCATAAATAACGTCGGTGACTCGTCGTTCCCCATTCGCTTATTCGAATCTTAGTTCCTAGTCTTCTAGTTCGTATTATCTCGTACATTTTCACAAGGAACATTAGTAATATATCGGTCGTGATATAACTTATACTATCGTTACACGTTTTCACCTCTTCGATCATTGATTTTGGTGTAAGCTCGTTTAACGACGAGGAAACGTATCGACATAATTATGTTAATAAAAATTTAATACGCTTATTTCATCTATTCAAGGTTCGGCAAGAAATGAATGTTACAATAGAGTTTTTGAGTTCTTTTAATGCAAATACGACAAAGGAAATACCGAGAGATACAATTATAAGAATCTCATGTATTCATAACCATTTACGTAAAGTGGTATAAGTTATTTTTTGCAACTCGCGAGGGAGGAAATTTTTAACTGATTGACTTAAGCAATTTGTTAAGATATAGTTATATTTTTACGGAATAAAAATATTTCTCGAATATAAATAAATAAATTACACAAATTATTAAATTAAACTTGATTTTCAGTAATTTTTTAATACATTCATATTTTTATATTTTAAAAATAAATAACAGTTTTTTAAAATATTAAAAATTGATTTCAAGATTGAAAGTAGAAATCCAATATTAGAATGAAAGTGAAAAATTGGTATTATACAGTAAGTTCACTAAATATTTACATACAATACTTCTTTAATATATAATTTTTATTTTTGCTTTACGTTTTAGTTATGCATATTTGGAAAATTTTTAATAAAATTTGTATACCGAATGTAATAAAAAATATACTTTAATTAAATGTATCTTAATAATGTTAAAATATTTATTGTACATCGAATCTAGATTTACAATAATATTTTTAATATTTGTGTAGCGATATATTAAATTAATATTAATTAAAATCAACAAGAATAATGTTAAATTTTTTACTTTCATAAAATTTAATAAAGTAATATTTATTAAATATTTTTTAATAGGCTTATAAATAGACTTAATACTTTCTACGTAAATATAATTTTTGAAAATAATTAATTCTCGGATACAAATAAAAATTTTATAATTTAATAATAAATATTTTTATATTGTATTACAAGCTGCAGATTATATTGAAATAAAATATTTTACGTAAAAAAATATTGAAAAATGAAGGTAATATATTTATAGTAATTATAGGTAGTAAATTATTATTAAATTAAAAGCTATTGATTTTTTGAGCGAATTACTATAGAATTTGATTAAACCTCGACCCAACATTCCTTTGCCAAAATATATGACAGCTATAAATTTTAACTTAATTTTAATATTTATTTTATATCACCAAAGTCATGAAAGTTACTTTTTACGAACTGTATTTACATCATAATTATAAAACAAAATCTTATTTTATTTTTAATTTTAACTTTATAAAACATTCTTAAAGATATGTACGAATTATTTTTGATGTTCATAAAAGTATCGATCTTACAAATATTTTATAACTCAATTAGTCCTTTCGTGCATTTAAAATTTACTATACATTAGTGAATATTTAAGGTAATGTTATACCGACGACAAAAGATGGATGATTTTATTCCATTTTTGTCAAACGTAACCATTTAATAATATTAATTATTTTCTTCCAAGTCTAATCACATATAATTATATCTTTAATTTTCTTATATAATAATTCAAAAGCTATAAATTCAAACGTAGTTTTATTTTTTACAAGTTATAATTAATTTCATTAGTTTTATTAATATAAACTTTACAACTCGAGTTATAACTTACGTTAATTTATATTATAATATTTATTTACAATTATTTTTATCACGATCGATCGTAAATTAATAATCCAAAGATTTCCTTTTTCGGTAACTATTATTCTATCAATACCGCTGTTATTTTTCCTTGACTCAGTCTCAATACTAATTTAAAATCGTGGACATGTCAAGAAAAAAATTGAATTAAATAAAAATCTATGTCGTTTGAAAATACTAAAATAAACTTGAGAATATATATTTAATTAACCTTTATTAACTTCTTTTATCCAGAATTAGGTCAATATGTTCTTTTGCGGGAGATAAATTAAAATCTTTAAGCTTCGGAATCTTGCTAGATTCAATCGAACATAAATAACATTATTAATAAACTAATAGATACTCGTATTAGATTATTACGCGCAATCGATAAAAAACACAAGTTGATAATTAGCCAATTTTCTTTATCTCAGTTTTATATCTCTTACTAACTTTCAATCGTCTTGTTTTTTCTCTCTCGCTTGCACAGCTTTCATGGGCTGGAACGCGTTGCTTTTTAAATACATATAAACGATTGTTTCTCGTCATTACAAGAAATCACGTAATATATTTGAAATAAAAGTTAATAAATATAAAAAAAGACAAAAGTAAATTTATCGTATTCGTTTAAAACATTTCTCATAAACTTCAGTTGGTGCGTAATGTATAATTCTACGTTCAAGAACGTACATATAATTTGGTTTTGTATTACAGTGGATTAAAATATCTATAATTAGTTATCAAAATGCAGAGGAAAGTACTCGAAGGTATCATTTACAAGACTGCCAAAAATAATCCTTGCCAGAATCAGGGAAAATTATTTAGATGGATGAATTTACTTTGGACATATTCCAACAATACTCATAATAAAATGGAAGTTGTTGTCTATTATATATTCATTACAGAGCGATAAACCGAGTATTAAAATATTCAAATGCTTTTCATTATCCAGGTAATCCTTGATCAAATAATTTACGCACTAAATTTCAAATTTATTGCGTGAGTTGTTCCATCAGTGGGTAGAATAAAACGTTGATTATAATGCATCGTCTGTCATACGTTAATTTGAGGGAATAATCCAAGTGGCAATGAGTATTTCGGCATCAAGAGGAGTCGCGCGTGTGTTTCACGCGTTTGCCGAAATCTCTTCTCTCGATTGGACAAATTTATCAATAACATCGAGATTCCGAACGAGAATAATGCGAAGTAATTTCCAAGAGTTCGTTAATGAGATGTCACTCCTCTTTTTTTTGGCTTTACACGTTTAATCGAATCTCGTACTTCTGGAACGTACGCGGAAAATGCTAGAAAATAATAATAAAAAACTCGCGTTACTTAAATTGTAGCGTTGAATAATTGCAGTTGAATCGACCGATAAGTTCGTTCGTTATTTCCGCGTTTTCCCAGAGTTGTCCAGCCAATTTTTCATTCTCTGGTTTTGTGCGCGGGAGCACCGAGCAAAAATAATAAGTGTGTAATTTTGAGTATCCCTCGTCTCGTTTGTGTTTTCGCGAGCTCTGATATTTTCCTTGCTCGCGATAATACGTACTTGCTTAACTCGGATCCGAGGCGAAACGAGCAACGCTGTTAATGAATGAGACGGATTCCACTCGTTTTTACACGCTCTTCTTTCCTTCCAGTTTTTCACGCTTCGTTGTAGCTCTACTGCACAATTTTTTACCAGGCATTACCGAGATTACATTTTTTACAAGAGTGAGTTCTCATATGTTGCAAATTTACGTTTAATGAAAATGTGTACAAACGGCCCGACTCGAGTAATTTTTATCACATTTTCAAATTTTCAATAATACGAACGCGCGGTTTTTTTTTAATATAAAATCGTTGTTGTTTTCCGAGTAACGATCGCGTTTTATTCGATATTTCACGATGTATTTATTACGGCAGGTTTAAGAAAGTCCGCCTCACGTTTGACAAAATTTAGAAATCAAAACTAAGTTTCAGTTTCGTGTTCCCTGTATTTTCATCCAACTAACTTGTACACAAAGTTTGTATTTTATACAGAAATAACTTTAATAATCCGAGTATAATTAAATTTCTTATCGAAGTGCGATCTTTGAATTAGTTTAAACTTAGTTTTTGATTCGCGTATAAACCGTTGTAATTATTAAAGCAATAGCAATGAGATCATAATTTAAAGGTATTTCTTTATTAAATTCACGTATAAATTAAACGTTTTCTTCTTATAAAAACTCGATAAATAATCATCGAATCGAAAAAAATCCCATCGTCGGCGTATTTACCATACCGCCTTTAGAATCAACGAAGAGACTTTTCATTTTGATTTTCACACCGGGTACTATACCACATTTGTATTTAGCTCTTAATTCGTCGATTCCATTGTCTTCCTCCTTTTTCCCCGACGGCTTCAAGCGGGACGCTCGGATTCTGTTTATCGAAAGGAGGAACAAATAAAGGCCGGGGTATAGGATTGCACGTGTGTGTGGGTGCGCAAAGAAATCGAAGCTATCGAGAAAGTCGGGAGAGTCCGGCACCGACTGCTTTTTGTACCAGACGCTCGTCGGCTCTTTTTCTCGGGTTGCAGGTCGGAGTCTCGCAGTGTTTGCTCGCGTCTTGTTCCACGAGCGTTGCAGTGGAGAGGTTCCCGATTCAATTGATTCCTGAATGGGGCGAGTCCTCGATAGGGAGGAAAATAATTACAGTTGCGCGTTCTTTTTAATTTCTCTACACTCGATCAATGGACTCGCGTTACCTACTGCTGCTGATGGAACTTAGCAACGGCTTTAATTGATTTCTCTCTTTCCCTTCCTCCGAGCTTTAGTTAAAAATGTTCTTTTTGTTCCGGCAAAGCTGATCGAACGATACGACTATTTATTTATTACGCGAATGTTTACCGTTCTTTGATGGAACACGAACGCCGGAAATGAAAAACAGTTTTGCAAATGAACCGGACGATCGGATCGTACGGAATAAAACAAAACAAAAAAAAAAAATAATGCGATGCTCGTTCGTTTGTTTCTCTTTGAATTTTATCATAGAGACAAATCTGCCGACTTAACGCTGGATCAAAGTAATTTTTATGGATTTTACGTTTACGATGAGATTAGAAAAAGCTTAAACGACTCGAGTTTATTTTACTTTGTATTCCGCTGATTTGGAACTTTGGTTAACTTTCATTACGGTGTATTCGAAACGTTGTATTCCGAAAATTAACAAACTACAAAATTTCTATTTATCAAGCTCAGGATGCGAGTCATTTCATCGTATTTGACATCTTTTGTGTAAAATTGGCTCTGTACGTACTTGCCAATCGACGTTAATCAGACTGAAATATGCAATATATCAAGATAAATCGCATTAATCACGGCAAAATTTAATCGAAACTCCAATAAACTTCGCTTTGCATCGCTAGTATTTAATTTTAGTATCCAAATAAATATTAACGAGAACAAGCTCTCTTTCTCCTCCCGGATTCCGTACAATCGTCATAAATCTCTAAAATATCTCCGTTCATCAAATTACACACATAAGCAAGACCAACCAAGCGAATTCGGAATACAAATTGATTTACGAACTTTCTCCGAAGTCGAGTAACGAAAGCTCTGCTCTGCTCTGCTCCGGACTTACGGAGCGCGCAGCCAAGAAGTCGGTCCGATTAAACTTTAATCCGGTAGCTACGAGACTCGGGGAGAGTCGAACAACAACCGGTCGAAAAAGGAAGCTCGACCGATGCGCGCGAGATTTAAATATTGTACACAGCGAACTGCCGAGTACCATTGTTCAAAGACCAAGGGAAAGTCTTGGGCGAGGCAAACGAGCCTAAAAATTACGGGGCATTCGTTGAAGGTCTGCGTGTCGTTCGCTCACGTGCGTGTGTCCGTGGACGATGTAAGTGTGTGCGTCAAAAGAGAGTAGGACGAACTTACGCTATGTTATTTTCGTTTGGATTTGCATGCGTGTTCGTGGGGCTTGGAAATAGAGATTGCGATTTTGCGAAATAGTAATCGTAACAAAAGTATCGTTTAATGAAAGAGGCGAATTATTTGCAGGGGAGATTTGTTTTTTAATTTTCATGCAGAGCTCGATAAATTATTCGGACGATGTAAGCAATGGGCGCGAGGCTAGAGAACTTTTCGTAATCTTTGTAATGGTATCGTAACGTATCGTAACAACGATATTTATACAGCGGATTTGGATTTTATTATTTTAATTACGAGAAAATAATTGTACCCTTCGCTTTGAAATGAACTCGACGATTGCCATATTTTAATTACCGCTATAATTTAAAAATAATGTCGGAGGATTTATTTTGTAATCGTAAGCTATTTATTTTGAAATAATAAAGAATAAAAACTTTTTCTTTTTATTAGATGAATTTCAAAACTAATTAAAAATAAACGAGATAATGCACCGGTGTAATTTTAAGGGTGGAAAAAGTTATATTTAGAATAAAATTTTTACGCGAGTCCAAACTAAATAAAATATAATGGCTAATGCTTCAAAAAAAAAAAATCACCGCGTTTCTCTCGTAAGTATCGGAATAAGAATGAAAAATAAATTTTAAAGTCCTCGGAACATTTCGCAATTCGTAAAGCTGCTCGTTCCAATGTTTGCTTGAGAACGATTTCCAAGTTTAACCGTATTAAACAAACGCGATGAGGAAACCTAGTCTCGTTTTTATATTGGATGTCTGGTTATTAATGCGAACAAATACCGAGAGATTGTTTATAATATTACGGTATCAAAGTTTCGCGCGATAATATTACAAGACAAATACATCTTTTATAATTGTATAAAAAATATTTTTACGGTTTCTACGCATTGCATTCGATACGATACAATATCGTTTATTTTTTAACGCTCTTTTTATAATTTTTCAAGAATTATTTTATTATTTAATCGATACATGTCTTGATTCAATGGTTCATGAAAGTTTCGTTTAAAACTAAAGTACGAAGATATAAGACAAAATAACGCTGACGTATCAATTGAAAGCAAAGCAACAAAAATACGAATTTACGTTCGTAATTAAATCGTAAGATCTTTCGGTTAGATATTATACAAGATTTTATAATGAACTGCCTACATCTCGTTTCTCGTATTCACGCGTGTACTTAAAAATAACGTAATTTAAAAATTACTCCTACGATAAATCTGCATAATACTTTTACTTTTGAAAAAAAGTTTCGTGGAATTCTTCAAGTTCTAAAATATAAATGTATACCTTTAAAATATACTTCTTTGAAGTCGCGATTATTATCCGTCCAAGCTTAAATTCGTGTCTTTGAAATCTCATTTTACAAATGTAGCTTTAATCATTATCATTACGCGTACGTAGATATAATTCATTAAATTACATTCAAAAGTTGATTTTGTACTCGGCTATCGCGATATATCCAACTCTACTTTACTTTCTCGTTTCAATGCCAACTTCCATTACATTACACGCAGTATAAAAAATGGCTTTACTTATTACAGTCTGCGTACCGAAGGGGGGATTCTTAAAGGAGACTCCACCGTAGTTTTCTCTAATCTAGATAACGCGTAAAGCAAAGAAAGAAAGCGAAAATTCGCAAAATAAAGGAAGGGAAAAAACGACAAAGAGAAAGACGGAGGAGATTATGTACAAGTCGGACAACACTTTCCCTTACACACGATGAAAAAGTGCAGCGGCAGGATCGGTAACCGTGGCTTGGAAAAGTCCGAGGCCACGAGTCGACTACGACGGGCAAGGGGTTCGGGTAATGGATTACTTGTAATTAGATAAACAGCCGGCTTATGTGAGAACGCTGGCACGGAACTACTCGCGAAAGGAAGGAACGAGGGAGAATCGCTCCATTTAGGCGAACGTTAAAAAACACGTTTTTATCCCCCTCTCTCTCTCTCTTTCTCTCTTCTTAGTCACAGCGCAAGCAAAGTAAGCTTATTACATTTTTTTACTTACTCGCCTGTCCTTCTTCTCTAGCTTTAATTATTCCATTAATGCGTTTGGGTTTAATTAATATCTCCCACGATTATTACTCTCTTCCTCGCGAGTCAACACATGGTTTTATGCGTTCCAACGTCGATAAGACCCAAGAGTTTTCGCAAACTGAACGAATAATAAAAAGTGTGTGCATATGCGCGGCCGCCCACGTACACACATACACACACACAAGTCTAAATATATCCTTGCAATCGCGTCTAGATCTCCGCGTGTGCGTATACTCGTATCAAGCCAATTCACCGGGGATATAGATGGATATCTTCGTGAAAACGTAATAACGCAACATCAAAGTTTTCTCTTTGACTGTTCTCTCTTTCTCTCTCTTCGACTGCCGTCGCGTGCTCAAATCCAACTCCCTCGCAGCTCTCGACGAAATAAGAGTCTCTTGGATTCCTTCGCTCCGTCTCTCTCTCTCTCTCTCTCTCTCTCTCTCTCTCTCTCCCTTCCTCGAGCTCGCGGTACGTTTTTCCTTTCGCGCTCTCTTTTCATCGCGTCTCTCGCGCAAACTCATTTGAATTTTTATTCAATTCTCGAAACAAATAATTATTACGATAATGAGCGCTCGGGAAAAACTTAGCCTTCGCAGGGCAGCAACGGGTATTCCCGTATTTCCCGTATTTCCCGTCTTTCCCGTCTTCTCCTTCCGACTCTTCTTTTTTTTATTTTCGCGATTTTTTTTTTCATCTTTCTTTTGCCATTGCACAATCCATCGAGTTGTAATACTACTTACGACGTCTTTTATCCTTGGGTCTCTCCCTAGACAACGAGTTGCCCGCTCCCCGTGAAAAAAAAACTTTTCTCTGTAATTTCATTTCTTATAGAGCACTTTCTGAAAGGTGGCTCTCATCTCTCGTTTTGTACAAGGAACGGGAGGCGGAGAACTTTCAAATGTGAATATCGCACCTCCACCGTTGCTCCCAACTTCCATCTTCTTCTAATCTTCTTCTTCTTCTTCTTCTTGTTTCCGTCTTTTTTTTGCTTTGCTCTCTTTCGCGAACGCGAGCACGAAGAGATTCCGAACTTTGAATTTCGGAGGTTACAATGTTTTGAGATGCACTGACCACTGCGGTTATTCTATAGCTTTTATATTTTTAATAGTTTCATAAAAATTTTCATTTGCGCGCTCCTTTTCGAGATGTTAATTAAAATGTAGAATAGACTGTAGTTTCCGCGTTTCATGAATAAGAATGAATTTCATTTAAGTAACGAATACGGAATATTAATTTATGTATTAAGTTACAGATGTTTGCGAAGCCAAAAGGTATGCAAATTAAGTATCAGATTTATCGTTATTTTATGGATACAAATAAGTTTGTTCGTACATTAAATTATTTGGAATTCGGTTACATCGACCCATATAAAACCGAGATCAAATGTTTCGTTGCGAGAAAAGTGCGAGAAAATAATAAATTTGACGAAACTACGACCGGAGAATATCTTTGAATCGAAATTTATCCGTATTACTTCCGAAAAATGTGTCGCAGGAAACGAGCAAAGTCGGAAAACTTGATAAAATAAGCACGTACCTTTCCATCGACTCGTACCTTTGCATGCTCTTTACTTCGATAACAATTTTTTCGAGCGCGGCCGAGAAAGAGATAAATAAAAAATTAAGCGAGAAGGAGAAAAAAAAGAGCGCATAAAACGGAGATGAAAATACACGCCCGGAAGAATATGGAGAAAGGGAGAAAGGGTAGCCTCGAACGAGGTCAACGGTCGTACACGCGTGTGCGAAATACAAACTCCCGGCCAATTACAGGCAGGTTATATCGCCGGAGTTGTAGGCCAAATAGTGGCCCGGGACGAATAAGAGAATAAGAGAAATTCACCGAAGGAGAGCGAGAGAAAGAAGGAAAAGTGAGACCGAGCGGATTGAACCGTGGATAAGATAAGGCCTGAAAGGAGGAGTCGACTAGCGAATACTGGTGAAGTTTCGTGCATTCACGTGGTTCTCTCCTCTTTTTATCTTCCTTCTTTTCTTCTCTTTGTATTTTTTCGCTGCCTATTTCTTTCTTTTTCCACGAGCTCTGTAAAATGCTACTCGGTATGCTCTCGCTCGTTATTTTCAAATGGAGGAACTCGTAAGATTCGAGCGTTATATACTTACGGAGAGCCATTATTTCCTCTGCCTTCAATTCCGCGAATAAAGCGAGATTATCGTAGCCTTACTCGTTAACGAGGTCGAGTTTGTATTTTAAATACGGGAGGGAAGAAGAGATCGCGATGCTTTTTGGCAGCGGCGAAACGAACCGAATTAGGGTTCGCGAATCGTAAAGGATAAAAATGTTACTCCTCGTCGTTATTTCGCTTTTAACTATATTTTTTACGTCGATTTTATAGGTTTACAAAGCTAACAAGTTGTCGCTAGGTACATAAATATCGTTGAATAACTTTTAAAAGTTAGTTACTCTCCGAGTATATCTCGGAGAAACATATACTTCTCAAGTTTTCAGAAACACAAATTCATATTCATTTCATTAGCTCTTCATGAATAATAGTAATTTATAACCATTTAATCTGCATAAATTATACGATACACGAGAATCTAATAGCGACCTTCTAAAAAATGAATAAGCGACAGTCTCATTAAATTGAATCACACGCGAGACGAAGTATAAAACTATTATTTATCGTTAATAGCAGGGATGTTCGCGCTTTTCTGCTCCACCCAAAATGAATTTACTCGCTCGATGAACTTACACCAAAGTTGAGCCACGAATTTCTCGATCGCTGTCTGCGCTAAAGTCAATTTTCTCTTTATCCCAGCCGCACGATAAACACTTTGTTATTTAAGCTCGTGCTCGCGCTCTTCCGAACCAAACTCGGGGTAGTTGGCAAAGTCGCCCACAGGAATGTCGTATCTCCCCTCGGCACCGATTCCGTTCCACGGATCTCTACTACTTTTCCCCTCGACGCACTTGACATTCTAATCCCTGACGCAGACTCGATCGAGCCGGGCTAACTTTTTCGTGCGTCGCTCGCGAGAAGTGCGCCGGACTCGGGGCCGAGAACAAAAGAGAATCGAGGGAAAAACAAAGTTGGACGAAATTGTGGAGGCGGAGACGGAAGGTTAGAAAATCTCGTGAAATTCGATGCGGTGTTGTAACTTTGCTGCGGGGATGACTTCAAGATACCGATATTTTGTTACGTGCTTCTAAGTCTATCGATGTACTACGACGTATGGGAAACGATGGGTAAATCGATATTCGAAAGAATTAATTCGTGCGGTCTTTTGTAAAGTATCAGTCGAACCGATATAATATCGATATTTTTACGAATGGTATTTTGCTACGTACGAATAGTTATAATACATAATTTTCTTTTGTTCGCGATCGACTCAAGTTACCCAATAAAATATAATGCATCGATACATCGATAAATCTAAGCCATTGTGAATTGGATATAAGCGAATCGAAAGGATCGATGAACGAACCGTTCGGAAGATTGTTATAGATATACGTAATATATAACGTTTGTCAAAAAATGTATATTTGTTTGCGAATTACGTTAAGTTTATGAAACATCAATAACGTATTTTGTATCGGAAAATTTTATTTTATAATTTATATAGGGGCATTATTTATTAACTTTTACAAAGTTAAATTAATTCAAGTTGACGCAAAACTAATTAAAAATATTTAATGAGTTAAATGCAATAAATCAATTAATATAATTAATATATTTTTATTTCGAGTGCGTAATGCATCCTTTTATTTAATTAATACTTCTTTTAGTACATGCATTTATATATTAAACGAAGTAACTTTCTACATTTATCAACTTAAATTAATTAATTAGGTTACAAATAAACCGAACCAATCAACTCTTAAACGACTGTGGAATTCCAAATCAAACAACCATGAGGAAGCTAGGACATAACTTCTCCCACTCTCAATAAGAGTTTTTATAGAATCTACGTTGCTAGATATAATAGAATTAAATTTAAACTTGATTTACTTGTTTTGCGAACGTTTTTTCGGCAATTAGTTCAAATATTTCTTTAATAAGTAATTTTAAACGTTCCTTTCTATAAAATATTTTATTTTATAATTTTTATAATTATTTTTGTTTATATATAAATTAACTAAATTAATTAAATTCATTTTTACAAAATAACTTTGTTTTATTATTTTTACTTAAAGTACACGTACCCAAACTTCTCTTCTAAAACATTTTTAATATTCGGTTTATTTTAATTTTTTCGAATTAACTAAGACCGTTAGTTCAATTTTTGTAAGCGGAAAAGGTAAATAATTTATCGGTCTCGTTTAAAAACTGTTTAAAAAACGAAGCGTGTTATTTAAATTAATTTTGAGGTATCAAAGTAAAGTACAAATGCTTGTAAACTTATAAAACGAAAATAAAAGTCCGTACTATAAAACGAAACGAAAGTAGTCTTTTACAGGTAAATAGAATAAAAGTGTCCAACCGTTAATCGAGCGAATAATCGATATTAATCTAATAATACAGAGTATTAAAAAGTAAAATTCAAATACGAAGTTAAAAACAAGAACGGTTTAAAATAATATCGTTCGATTTTCCTCGCTCGAAATTTATCAAAGAGAAAAAGAAATATAGTTTCAAAAAATTCCACTGTCCATTGACTCGGTATCATCGGAACAGCGGTTAAAATTCATTTTAAAATTTTCAAACAACCGCGAACGTTCGACTCGATAGCTGTCCTGGGGTATCAAAAAATCTCACAACCATCGATACCCCAAGTACCGGTATCGAGAAGCAGAGAAAAATAGAAAACAAGATGCAGTTCTCACTACCTCAACTTTGCGATGGTCGTGTCGCTGAAGGATCGATGGGGACCAGCACTTGCACCGATCCCCTACAATTTCGAGCGGAAAACTTTTCCACTCGACGCTCGCAGGAGCATGAACAAACCAACGAACGAACGAACGAACGAACGAACCAACGAACGAACCAACGACGCTCGTTTTAGCCTCGATTTCTGCCGCAGAAGAACTATGCGCGAGAGAAAGAGAGAAAATAGAAAATAATATCAAGGATAAGAGCGGAAACTGAATTACGCCAACTTTCCGGCGATGCCTGAAGTAGCGAACGGATAAGCCAATAATAATATCGTCGTTTCTTCTTCTACGGAGATGGATAGATGAAGCGAAAGAGAAAGAGCAAGAGGAAGAAACGAAAAGAGAATGAAATTTGATCCTTCGTTACTTCTCTCTATGCGTCTCTATCGCTCAATCGTTCGGTGATTTCTAATGTCTCATATTTTCTACGTTAAACGTGTGCTGCAATCTAATAAAAATAAAAGGAATTAACGTACATCGAACAACGCGTATTCCGTTGCTCCGTTTTCGAATTGTAAAAAGGAGGAAGTCGACTCGTACGCAAGTGGAAGAAAGATGGACGGACGTTCGTGAGTTAGATGGATTTATATCGCACGAACTACGAAATGTTACACCGTAACTTGTCAAGAAAGTATCGAAAAAGAAGACTTCTGTGTTCTTATATTTACGCTAGACGTACCCAAGCTAACGATATACGTAATTCATGCTTGATTCGATTATTATTATTTTATAATATAAGAAATTTTGTAATTTTCAAAATTTTTCAAAAATAGGATGTAAATGTAATTTGTGTATAACTTTTGCTTATGTGCACAATTTATAAGCAAATTTTGTTTTCCTCGTAAAAACGTTTCAGCTCTTAATCAATCTTCGGTTCTTATCATCGTGCATTATATAAATTGTAGCTGCACAAATATTTTACACCGGAATGAGAATTATTCAAAGTTTCATCAGAATAAAAGCTTACATCGTTATCGATAAAATCTACCGTTATTAATTGTTAGTGTATACGATTGTTATTGTATTTCGAAGAATAATATTATAATTATCGAGTAAATTTATTATGCGTTGTTTATGAGAACTTTTATTTCGAGAAATCCCTAGAGATATATGATATTTCGAATCGTAACGTTATTAAGCATGTAATATTTTTTAAAGGATATACAAGATGGTTTAATGTATCACCGCATTTCGGAAGAGAATTATCAACGATTCCATTAATGTGGATTGTATATCTTTTTCATATGTATTTGTCTCATTAAAATAGTCTCGCTTTATGTAAAAGAGTAATGATACATTTGTAAGTTATTACTTTTTTGTAACACATCAAAATAGTTAATTTTGTTTTCCTAGATCCTTTTCTTAATCGTATGTTCGTTTAAAAATTTAAGAAACTTTGAATAAAGGTAATTTTATCGGAAATAAATATTTTGAAATTTAATAAGTACCGAAAAATATACAATTTCATTTTCTTCGATGAATTGTTTTTATTTGATAAATTTTGCATACGTTAAATTTAAAAAGAATCCGAATTTTTCAAGTGTAAAATAAACAAACGTTTTAATTTATCATGATATACCAATTAATTCAGAAAATGAATTTCTATTTAGCGTTGTTTTCACATTTATATTAAACGGTAAATATAATGTCTCCAATTATATTTTCGATCTTTTTTTTATAAACTCATAATATTCGATTATTTTTATATCTTAAAAGACACGGATGAAATATAAATTAAAAAATGTTTACTACAAAAGCGAATAACAATTTAATTAATTTCCTTGAAATTTTTCACGCGCTACGGTCAGTATAGGTGAAAAATTTCCCGTGAAAGGGATTAAATTCGTACTAGATTCATTTTTAATTTTATTCGGTATTTTTCTCACCTTCGCGAGCGACAAAGGTGGTGAACCAAAGACTGGCGTTTGTACAAAGAATAACACGAAGTTCCTCTAGAGACGAAAGAGAAGTGTGGGAAACTCGAGTGGAAGTGTTTGCATCCGTTGCCTTGTGAAAAATGCCATGACAATGTTTATTTAGGACTCGAGGTGAGGTTCGTTCCCTTCCTGGTTACGCTCGAAAATGCTAAATGTAAAGGTCAGAGTGAAGTTAAACGAAATGGTCACAATATACTGCAGCGCTATTCTGCCGAAACACTTACGAGAATCAAACTTACCGACTTTCGTTTAAAATGAATGTTAATGCTTCGAAATTGAGATAAATATAAATTTTTAAGCTTTACGGGATAAATAACGAGGTAGTTTAAAAAATAAAAATATTTAATGAATTTGAGCGAGGTTTTTCTTACGCGAAAAGTAATTATTCAAATTTATTCTCGATAAGGAAGCTTTCAAATATTATTCAATGATCGACACATATAGTATATTACAACAAAGTGAAAGATACAAACGAAAGTGATTCCAATCTACGTTGAATAATTACGATAGGCTAAGCGAAGATTTTCCGCGATAATCACCATTATTTGAAGGAAATAAAAAATAATTAAATATTACGTTCACATTGTCTTATTATAAAAATTTTTTACGTTATATATCGATAGCTTTTAAAGCGCATCTATAATTTCTTATACGATTCAGCAAAAAATACCGTAAAAGTATTACAACGAGTCAAAGTTTAGCGATCGATAGAATTCCCATGACAATAAATCCACCATAAAACAACGGAATGATTAAAAGAATAAAATTCAACGAAATAAAAAATTACCGTCATCCTAATTTTCCGTATCACTCGATACAAGTTTACGTATATCGAAGGAAAGGGTAATTTTCCCGTGATTTTCGTCTACTGCATCTCGACCATCATTGGGTTCGCGCGCAATTGCTTCGTAAAAAGTTTTCTCCCTCTACGGCAAGTTCCGCTGCATTCTGGACCAGAGATCCAGGGAGTGTATCTGAAAACTCAAGTTGAAACGAATGGCACAGAAAGAGACGGATAGGTATCGAGCAGGAGTAAGAGACAGAGTCGCGCACGACAATGAAGAGAGAGGAGCTCGAGTTTCTCTCTTCTTCATGGGTTCGCGCAACGAAGCGTCGCGTCGGGAAGAAATCGATCTTTATCGGGACTCTTGTGCTTCGCTTTGCTCTCTCGTGTCCCCCTGGGGAGTCAGGGAGCGGAGAATTTGGTCGGAAGAAATGTGCGCGCAGCCCCAACTTCCTCATCCTAGTCCCGTGTACGCGTATAGTTAGATAAGATATATATCCGACTACGGGTATAAAGACGGAGATGCGACTTTTTGATATTACCTTGCGTGCCTGGGCAAATGTATTAGTACGGATGATGTGCCGATAGAATGCGAGTATCTTAGATTTAATATGCTGGACTTTGTTTTAAAGCTTCTTAGTTTTTATCGAATGCATTCGCTTGTTGCATTATTCATTATTGGTATAAAATGAACTCGCGTTAAAGAGAGGATTTTATAAAGCGAACCGTACGACTATGTTTATTTTTTTTTGCGAAAGTTTTAAAACCGAAAACTTGGAATAAATTTCAATGGTGCTTTGTTAAATTCAATATGCATTCATTTATGCACATAAATGTACAAATAGTATGTCGCCAATTTTCATCCGACTTTTTTAACTCTTGCATCGACAGGGAGGATCGAGTTTGTTTGATCAAAGATTTTTTAGTTTCAAATTATGGTACAAGTTTTATAGATTCTTACCGCGAACTAAATATATAAGTAACGAAACCTATGTGCTATAATACACTGGAAAAATTTTCGTTATCGATTAAGCTATCTACGATGTAAGATGTACGTTATCAAAACAAAATAAATAGAATAAAGTGCATTAGTTTATATTGGTTACGAGTTTTCGGTATTTTCCGCTAAGCTTCTTTCTCGTACGTTATTATTTTTAATAAATGGAATCTCGATGTATTACCGTGACTGAAGATCTATGCAAGCTTGTAAACGGCAGAACGAACGGAAACTATTAGATTGAAACGTTATTAAAGTCGGGTAAGTATTTACAACGGAAAATAAGTATTTATATCGACAAATAAGTACTAATTTTACAAGTACTCTTTAAATTATAAATAGCGTAATATTTTTGTGAAACTGAGAAAAAGATAAATAAGTCCGAGTTTTATTGGCAACAAAACTTATTGGATCTTTATTTTATTCTGATACAGATAAAAATAAAATAAAATGAACATTACTTTCTATCTTCTGTTACGAATTCCTCTTTATACTAAAAGAGTACTTGGAGAAATAGTGCTTTTATTTCAATATATTTAAGACGATTTTATCAAAATTCATGAAGAGATGAAACAATTTTCACTCTATTTTTGGTGTCTCTTAGCATTCAAATTCCGGTAGGTAAGCATCGCATGTGCGCCGACCTACTTATTTCTCCTTATTCATGAAATTTTTCGAGAAAACACGATGAAATCTCATCTTTTTTACACATATAAGTGTGAAGAGTTTTAAGATTTCTTTACGATCGACAAAAAAAAAGAAAAGAAAAATGCGAGACGAAACGCTTGTAGGCGAAAAATTCGAGGAAATACTTGAATTTAGCTTTCATTTTTTAGAAATTATTCAATAGTTTTAAATTAAATAAAATTAAGCAGCTTTTTTTTTTAAATTATGAATGAACGTTGCGGATTAAATGTTATTTATCATTGTTATTTTTTTTAAATTCGAAAGAAGAGATTTATATTTTAGTCGCTGGAAAGCGTAAAATTATACTAGAATATTTTATTTTGTCGATATATTTAAATTAAAGAGCATTTCTGCATTACTTTATAAAAGCGATACGTAATTTTGAAATGGTATATTTCTACATTTTTTAGCTAGATTTAAATTTTTCTTATATACATAATAATAATAATAATAATAATAATTATTATTATTATAATAATAATTATTATTATTATTTTGATAAATATTACTTACTGTTAATGGATTTAGAATTTGTACTCCGATAATTGCTTACCTGTAAAAGAAAATAAGTAAATAAAGTAATGTGATCAAATTTTCGATTCGGATCAGTTATTTTAAACGTATATTAATTTAATTACTATTTATACTATTTATTATTCATTACAATTATAAGATGTTTTTCTAATAATAATTGATTACTTTTAATACGATCTTATAGTATATAATATTGAAGAAAATTGCATTGCTTTTAAATTCGTTTGAAATATAATAAACTAAATGAACTAATGACATATAAGAGATATTTATAGAAATTACTTATAAACTTGACGTATTTTAAACTTGGGAATAAAAAATTCTACAAAATTTGATAGATCGTTTTACGCTTTATATAAAACGTTTCAATGTAATGAAAAATTAACGTTACCCAATATAAAATATTTCTTCTTAACCTATTCTACATGCTCTTATTTTTCTTTCATGCGAAAATATGCGAAGTTTTTTCTCCCTTTCTCCCTCGTCTTTCTTTCCATTTAAGGAGTAAGTAGTCTCATTTTTGCGCCAAGTTGCGCTGACATTGTCAGCTGGCTGACTGAGTCAAGGATATCCTCATGAAATTTCGAGCGTAACGGAGAAGCTCGAAAGATCACCCCGGGGATTACGATGATGACTCGCTGAGACGTAGTCGAATATAAGGAGTTTATCAAAATTGAACCGTACGACACCTTCTTTTAAAGGGTTGCAGAACAAAGTCGCTATTGTAATGCAAAATAATTTGCAAAGAGTTTTATTGAGTCTTGAATCGCGTGTGAGATATTTTGTGTAAATAGTCATTGAAAAAAATTATTTGAGTCATTTGCTAACGTTCGGAAATGATAGAATGTTTAAAATTAAATACAAATGCACTAAAAGAATAATGCGAAGAATTTTTCATATTTAATTATATATTCTTATTTTATATTTAATTTATGACCTAGATTTTTTGTATATATATTTAATAATCTTTATTGATTTCGTTCTTGATTCGAAGTCTATAATTAATGTCTTTGAAATATCAATTTTATTCGCTTTTAGTTATTAATTTTAATATAAATATAATTTTCATACAAATTCAAATCAAATGTTTTTGTAGTATTAAAATTATTTTAATAAGTATAAAATATTTTTCCATGTAAATTTAAAAATCTGAAGTACTGTAACAATTAATAATTCAGTAACTGTGTTGGTAAGAAACTTAAAGAATATAAAAATAAAAAACTTTCAATGAAAATATTAACTAGACTTATGCAACGTATCTAAAGGATAATTTTGGAATTACACAAATAAATTAAAAAAATATATAAGATCGGTATTATCGCATCAATTTTATTACAAATTTGATTATACTATAATTTATAATTATTATACTAAAATGACTTTGATATTGTTGTTACCAAGACTTGATAAATTGATAGATATAATCTATGAATTTGAAACGAACTATTTAATAATTTTAATTTAATCACAAAAGAATAAAAAATTTAATATTTGTAATTTATAAATTATTAAGAATCCCTTTGATTTAGTTTTTTTAAACTTAGGCTACGAGTAAATGGTCTTCAAATGAAAGCATTACTTAAGTTTCACGTGCAGTTTCATCTCTAGACTACCAACTTGGACTTTTTGATAAAGCCTTAAGTAGTCTATGTCTGAAATACGCAGATAGTCGTAGTGGAATACTATTTATTTATATTGAATTGGAAATTACCCGCTTGTGGGTTTTCGGCTTTACTATCTTTTATGGTTACAAGAGGATAAATCTGATGGTTACGAATCTTTGACGCAAATTGCTAGTCCTACGTTCACGTCTGTTAAGATGACGCAATACATCGGTTAACAAATGTATTCATTTCTATTCCTTAATAATTCTAATCTTTTACATCGTAAAGAGGAAAAATTAATAATGCGGAAGTAACATCTAATATGTAAATAATTTACTCGCTTGTCGACTTAAGATTTAATTCAGTTTGATGTTAACGTTCGTTACTGTAAAATCGAAACGGACGTTCGATTCGCTCTGCATCTCCGTAGAGAGAGGAAAATATAGTCAATAGGATGTACTCGTGGGATGTACTCGTATGCATATACATCAAAATGAAAGTAACGGTTGACGCGCAAAATTCGATAAATCAAATCCAGAATTGAGATTTGGAATAATTAGTCCAATCGAAAATCTTAATATTAAAATGGTGTTTAGAAATACCGTAAAATTCGATGTTTGTAAACTTTTTGATCTTTTAATGGAATCTAGGTGATGTATTTTTCAACGTCACGTTGTGTTACGTGTTTTTAGGAATTTTTAAAGGGAGCTCTGAAAATATTCTCTAATTTGATTTGTTTATAATATACGTTTTTCTTTTGATAAAAATTGAATTAAAAATTTAGTAGAAAAATGAAAATTCATGCTACAAATGCATTATTTAAATAAAGAAATTTTCATAAAAAAATTTTAAATTCAAAATTTTTTCACATAGTACGTAAAGAAGATTTTAAAACTTTTTCAGTGTACTTATAACGATTGTAATTATTAATTATTTTCTAATACAATATCTAGAATTTTATATTTAGATTATTTTTAAACACGTATATGTACACTATAATAAGTTTTAATTTATCGAGTAAAACTAATGATCATGGAATAAAAGATAGCTCAGTTAAAAGTAACTTGAAGTTTCCATATTGAATTCACTGAATCTGTCGAATAATTCAAGCATTTCTAAAATGCTTGTAACTTTTTTACTAACGGACTGAAAGTTTAGGTACTTAGAGTACTACCTTATAAACTGTATGTCACTCCCTGAACTAAGTAAAACGCAAAAAATTTAAAAACTAAGTTGCTATATTATGGTATTAATATTATAAAAAAATATATTACAGAATTTTCATAGATATTTATATACTTTTAGAATTATAATACGATACTTTGCATTGAAAAGTTTTTTTACCAAACTTTTTATATTCGAATAGTTTTGCGAACAAACAAAATTACAAAAAATAAAATCGCTATTATTGCATTAATTTACAGCTCAATTAGGAAATTGCTAATTGATCAAAGAAGTTATTGTGCAATATATATTACCGCGATCTATTATATTTGGGCAATGAATTAACCAAGATAAAACGGCAAAAACGAGCGAATATCGAAGTCTCTTTGTTCGATAATTAGTATATCGAACCTTATCTACGAAGGGTAAGTCATATTGTATCGAGGCATTTGCCGGTATCATATTCAAACTTGTCTCCTCAGATTAATCGTTCGTTCAATAATAGATTCTTCGAGTTCATAAGTCTTGATTTCTTGTAAACTTATAAATTAACTCATGCGACGGTATGATAAATGTTTCGGTTGCTTCGAGCGATCGACGCAGTCGATTAACGAAACTTATAATTGAAAACGCGAACTTTTTATCCGATCATTGAGTATTTTGGTGACCGCGGATATGATTTCGCGTTATTGGACCAAATTTTGGATCGAGCTTTAATAATTTAAATTTATAAAAAACATTTTTAAATTGTCGCAACGGTTGAAAAAACGTTGATTTACAAAATATAAATCATAATTCGTGTATCCGTGGACCGAATGAAATATTTGTTTTAAACGGCACAGATAAAACGAAATATGCAAACGAAATGGTAATAAGCGAGTACATAATTATTCTAAAACTTCTTTCTTTTAGTTTTTCGCGGAACGGAAAGAATATTATGTAAAGAAAAATGTTTAAAATAATAATGTCTACATTCCGAAACATTTTAAAAAGCACCCGCATAAAAAATTGAAAACAGTATAAAAATATTTAAACTCGGCTAAGTGTTTTAAGATGAATTACTTTTCGAAAGACTAGCAGTTTCACTCTAAAATTAACGTAAGCTTACAGCTTCTATTAATTAGCCTACAGCTTTTAAAATGTTTAGCCATAACGCGGGAGTATAAAAATGACCCGAAAGAAAAAAATAGACGGCGAAGTAAGAAGCTCTTGGCTATATTGAAACCGTGAAAATGTCTGTCTTTCGATGGCGGTGGTAGCATCGGAAGGGGAGGGTACGCCATTAAGGTGAGTGGGTTTTGACTTACATGGAATAAGTCTCCAACGGTGTGCTTCTATATACGGTACTGCATAAGATATAAGGACTCTGATATTGAATTTACGATAAGAGACGAGAGAAATATTGACTCTTGGGCCTCTGGGAAGTGCCACCGTCGTAGCTCGTCTCCTGTGGGATTATTCAGTATGATGCTGAGTTAGACGACAGGTCATTTTTTTTCGAATCATTTTTCCTACCTTGACTTTGAAGAACTTGTACAAACGAAGACGAGTCGAAGAATACGATAGTGTTTTATATAATTGGAGAAGATTCATCCAAGTCTGTACATTTCCCGATAAACGTTATTTCGTTGATTGGTTTCCTACGTTATATCTCCTCGAAGGAAGTGCAACAATTTATAGGATATTATTATTATCGATAGAATTTGCAATCGTAATTTAGGATGTGAAAGTAAACCTTATCTCGCGAAACGGAATATCGATAAATTTGTACTAGAACTTAAAAAGATTCTTAGGGAGAAAAACTTGAATGAAAAACAAAATAATCGATAGATAAGTATTCCATAGAAATTAACATATGATTAGGATAGTTTTTATTATATTTTGAGTACTGTTTATTAAATTTCGACCCAAGTACTTAACAGCTAGAGCCAAGAACAACGGTACTTTTCAATAATTTCGAGAGTTGGATTGAAAAATAATTAGTAATGCGTCGATTTACCATCGTGAAGCTCCTTCAAAGTTTCTTTCGAGGCGGAAAATCGAAAAAATGGAGAAAAAATATTAAGAGTCGTAATTGGAGCCAGAAGTACCTGAGTACTGGAAATGAAAAGTTCCCCCTACCAACAGTCCGAGCTAACGGTCCAACTTTTCCTCGTGTAGCGTACGGCAAAGCAAGATTTCTAAAAATTGGGTTCTCAATGTCTAATTAGTCTTCGAAATACATCAAAACCACGTATGATTTTTGGTAAAAATCTTAACATCCGTTCACCATCGAACTAATTTAACATAAGATTATCGATGTTTTATACGGTTAGCTTATTTATTCAACGATCAGTTATCGCATCCCCGAGAATATTTTTTATAATTTACGCGTTAAAAACTTTTCCCAAGAATTACTTAAAATATTATACGAAGAATTTTCCGGAAAAAATATTAACTACGTCGTTGTAAAAACGTTAAAAATATTTTACATTTTCAAAATTTAATATTAAACGAGTCGGACGTTAATGTAAATGTAATTTTTTTTAAGTAGTACTACGAATCGTCGAATATCGATTCTTCGTTTAAATTATTTTATTATTAAAAATATACTTATTCCAAACGATCTCCTTGATGTTTACGTAAAATAATATAAAAAATGTATAGCGCGTTAAAAAAATAAAATTTCAATATAAATTCCTGCTGTAAAATGGAAAGTTTAAAAAGATCGAAAAAAAATATAAAAACAGGAAATCGGTAGGAAGAAGTATTCGTAAAAGGTCTAACGTCGAAGTGCAATTTTAAAATATTTACACACTCGATTTTTCAGCCATCGGAAAAATCTGCGCCTCCGTAATCAGGGTTATCGCGTAATCCCTCGCGAATAAATCAGCCGAGAGAGACAGAAGCGGAGGAAAACCGAGAAAAATGGGGAGGAGAGTTCGACCGATCGCTCCGTAAGTGTGTCAACGTGTTTTTAGTCCAGTTCGGAATCTTCCTCGGAGTTGCTTAATTCGGGCAAACACTCGATGCTGCGAACGGCCACAACTAATTAGTCTCGGCACGCACACAAACAGCCCACGAGATGGACGGAATCCTCCTTGCGACCATATATATACGTTTACATACGCTCGTGACTCTCGAAGCTTTCCGTCAATACACGATCGACGCATCCATCGCTAAGGGCTGTGCGCCATTTTCGGTTAAGTGGTCGGTTCTGACGCGACCAAGGAGAATCGCGTGTGTGTTGGATGTTGGTGGAGGCATCGACGGCGGATTTCAATTTGCAGGGATTGTCCTGGAGTGCGAAGCCATCCAGCGACGGTCGAATATGCGTTGCTCGCGGAAACGTCGATGCTTTTAATAATAAGTAGTTCGTAATCGGTATTTGGGCAGTTTATGGACTCGAGACTACGATCTCGAGTTGCATCGATGCATCGAAAATTGTAAGAAGAGTTGCCTCGAGTGGTTGAGACGATACAATAAACTTACGAGTTCGTTTTCGTTAGAAATTTAAAGGAAAATTGTATTGGACGCGAAAGATGCGTTTTATCGATAAGAGCGGAAATGGAACGTACGATCGAGTAATTTTTTTTCGTACTTGGAAATAAAATTTTGGAATATTTACGCTTTTAGAATACGTGAGCGCGTGTATTTGGAAAAATAAATTAATTTTCTCATTTTTTTACGATATTTATTTTTAAGAGATACGATTACAGCGACACTCGAATACAGAGATATTGAATTAAAAATTATGTACTAGTCTTTATAAAAAAAGCTTCGTTACGGTCAATTTGGTACGAATCGTGGTCATCGTTCGATATAAAAAAAATACGCGAATTTTTAAATACACCTATTAAATCGTATAAATATTGGAACGCGTCGATAAAATACGGTATAAAACCGTATAAAAAGTTGATAAGAAAGCTTAATTTCTGTGTCAATAATTTTTTCTCATTTTCAGTGAAAGGTTAAATGAAAATGAGCAAAAAACTAAATAGAGGTACTCGAATGCCAAAGTAGGAAATAGAGGAATAAAGTAAACTCCTTCAAAGTAAATCTATCCGTGCAATCATCG
This sequence comes from Dolichoris vasculosae, assembly GCA_018907195.1. Taxonomy (NCBI): domain Eukaryota; kingdom Metazoa; phylum Arthropoda; class Insecta; order Hymenoptera; family Agaonidae; genus Dolichoris; species Dolichoris vasculosae. The sequence goes on from JACCHY010000015.1 coordinate 5,863,807, forward strand.
CGAAATAATACTCGTTTCATCTCTCTCTCTAACTCTCTCTCTATCTCCAGCCGAAGCGAGAAATGAAAAAAGCAAAGAAAACCGAAAGAATGCTAACGGACTCGTACAAAAGTGGCCAGTCCCCTTCGGATGTTTCCCGTGGACACTATTACTTCCATTTCTATACCTTTCTTTCTCCCGGTACTTTCCTTCCTGCTCTTTTTTACCTAAGATCAAAGTATACACCTAAGTATACTTTTCATTAGAGTGGCAAACGGTTCACTGACGCGCATTCTTGCGCTGCGCGAGCGCTTTTACGCCATGTACCTTTGCTCCTGCTCTTCATTCATTAAAGCTTTCGAGGTTCCGCGCTCGTATATTTTCGGCGGAGGATCCCGGATCCGAGATTTCTCTTTCTTAAGCTCTTTCTTGCATTAGGTGTATAGTCTCGGTTAAAAGTAGATATTCGAAAGGTAAAGTAAAATTGTAGTTTTAGCTCTTGGCTCGAGGAGCACTCACGGAAATCTACGAGGATAAACGAAGAGTCAATTAGAATAAACTCTTCGAACGCGTTATAATTGGCTACGTTTAAACTACTATCCCACTATTCGGATATCAAAATCCATTTCGGAAGACAAAACAAGCTATCCGCTCTGAAAGACGATAGATTTCTCGTTTTTTTTTTTTTATAACTACGATTAACGAACTTTTTTTACATCCCTCGTACATTACGCAACTGCACGGAATTTTAGCGTAACCAGTGAAAAGTTGCGAAAACCTTTGGCTATTCGAGCGAAAGACGGTAAAAGGACGGGTAACGCACGAAAAAGTTTTGCGCCTCTTTATTCGCTCCAGTGTAAATATTACTTAAGAAATCCGGCTTTTACGGGTTCGCGAAAAGCGATGTTAAAATTAAAGGTCAAAATCCTTAAAACGCTATCCTCGAGAAGAATAGCATCCTTTTAAACAACGTAAAATTGCCCTTACCCTTATATCGATACAATATCCCTCGCGAGCATTTTCTTTGCATCGATACTCACTGTTCCTCTTACTTCTCGATTCCAGAAGCATTTCCATCGAGATGCCGTTGCTTCCGATACTACCTGTACACGCCAGCCACGGACGCATCCTCCAGGCATCCCCTGTACAAACCGACCTAACAACGTACCACTCCGTAACTCCCTCGGCGCGCACAATTCAGTTGTATATAGAGAACCACCCACGCATTAGTTCTCGTTCTCATCCTACCGCTCTTAGAAGCCTCGGATGCTGCAACTTCTTCTTCTTCTTCTTCTTCTACTCTCGGTCCGCTCTCGCGTATTTTTCCACGGCGGTACATCGTACGCCTTTTCCTTCCTACCATCGCAAACCCAGCGGCTTTTTTTTCCTTCTTTCCTTTACGCATCTCTACTCCACCCTTCCCTCCATTAGTATAATTGCTACCGGCTACGAGCGATGCTACCCGCACCTCAGTTTTGGTCGGGGCACCGAGTCAAGGATGCGGGACGGACGCTTTGCGGATCCACGGCGAGTGAATTTCATCCCTCGCTCTTCGCTTATTCGGAGAGAGAGGCTTTTGCGATGCTCGTGTTTATCATTCCGGGATCCGTGCTTTAAGTGATTTACTCGTTACTGGGGAATTACACCGCGTAAGAGTGAATATTTTGGACGTGCTCGCGAAATTTGAAAGGCGCGGATGAAAAATATCGGCGAGCGATTCGAGTGCCTTTAAATAGCTTAGCTTATTCGTACGTAATTGCGAATTTTACGATGTACTCGGTGAACGCCTTTTTATTCGGCTCGATACTGAAATATTTTTAACGACGTAGCGGTAAAAAACGAACTATGTACACAAAGAAATAGGAACGAGAAATTAATTTCTAGGTAGGACAGCGAGAACGAGTTCGCGATTACGCCAAGGTAACGCATTTTATTTTTAACGGTGTATTCGACGTTACTTTTATTTTTAAATCTTTCAAAATTACAGCTTTACGCTTTATATTTATACATTTTCAAAATAACGGATACTTTCATTATTACAACTTTTACAGAACTTTAATATGTATAATATTGTAGAGGCAAGTAATTTAACAAATTTTATTTCTTCTAATATATTTTTATATTTAAAATTTTGAAGTATTTAAATATAGCTATATTTTGTAGAAAACGAAATATTTACAAATATATCGAAAAATTCAACGGTATAAAATACGGATTCCTTGTTAACATGCGGCAAAAATGTGAAGTACAACGTACATTTTCTTATCAATTCTACATACGAGAATACTTGAAAAGTATGCTAGTAAAATTTTTATATCTGGATTCTCGAATTTGAAACGAGCGTAAAAGCTTTTTTTAATTTTTTAGCGATAAAAAATTTAATCCATAGTTTGTTAGCGAGAATAGAATATGATGTTAATGCAACAGTAGTATCTGTCAGTATATAACGTGTTTGCACCGAGTTAACGGAAGCATTCCGTTAGTAGTGTTTCAGTGTTAGTTCAATGGAACTGGAGTATGCCTTAGTCTGTACGTCGAGATGAATAATTATCTTACGATAACCGTCATAACGATGAGAGATTGCGAACTGAAAATATAGTGTACATACGGTAGACTTGCATAACACGAGAATTAATAGGGGCAACGTTTGAATTACCTTTAAATATATCTTTCTTATCCATATTCAAAACTCTCGCTTTGCATATCATTTTACATTGGTACCACTTGGCTATTTTTTCTCTCTCGCAAGATACCAGAAAAGCTTAGAGGTTGCAAACGTTGTTTGTTACGATACGCGAAGGAATTCGATACGTTCGAAATTACAAAATTTTTTACGATCGATAAGCTAATAACGTAAATTAATACAAAGCCTTATCGGATTACATCGGCGAAATTTTAAAAGAAATTGAAAACGCGGAGCTTGGAAGTAACTCGGTTCGAATTTCCTCGATAAAAGATACTGGAGATGACCTTATAAAAATATATTTTATCTACCGCTATGACGTCTTCGATTGAAATACCTGTCTTTGCGGAATCCATTGCTCGGAACAAAGAAAAAAAAGGAAACGATAAAAAATCGAGGGAAAAAATGACGAACGTAAAGCGAGAGAGACGCGGTTAGGGTGTGCAAGAAAGAGGCAAGGGTGGGGGCTCGAGAGGGCAGACTATAACCGGATAAGGGACGAGGACGTCGATGAGAGGGTTAACCGAATGGTCAATACGCGCGGCACGTGCACCTACGATATCCTCTCTTTCTCCCTCGCAAGATAAACGTGACCGTACGTGTGTTTGCGAGTGTGCGTGTAGCTGAGTTTGTACGCCGAGTTCGAAAATCACTGGACGTATCTTGGAAACGGAACTTTTGCAATATTTTTGAACGTATGTAAGAATGGTTAGGCCGTTTTCTCCGCGTGTGTTTCTTCACCAAACGATAAAAGTTCCTTGATTTTATTGCCCGGCCATGGACCCAACGCTACAACCCAACGCTACAACCCAACGCTACGATCCGCTCGAACAAGTGCCGTTGTATTTGCGAGAAAATGACGAATAAAAGAAGACGAATGGGAAATAAGTGGAACGAACGTTCAATCCAACTATTTCCGTAAAACTTTCAAAGATAATAGTTTTAGATTGGGAAAAATCAGGGCATTTATCGTATCGTGAAATATCGCTTTTGATATTAATCTACATTCGTGCATTTACAGATACGAGATTTAGCCTGTCTTTTTTAAGATTTACAAATTTATTTCTACTCAAACGGATATCTTTTCCAAAGTAGAGTTCGAATTTACTCGACGACGAAATAAACGTAGAATAGGCTATTTATGGTGGATTTTTATGTTATATTCTTGTTTAAAGAGACACGTTTTTAGGTACAACTCGATACGTATCTTTTCATATTTTTATATGCCACGTTCCGTTGCAACGATATTTATCGATATGTTTTTAAATTTATTTTAAAAACTGTCGCTCTTGACACTATTTTACATTTCTAAAAGTTTAATGTTCGTTTCGTATTTTTGAAAGACATCGATTATGTATAACATTGATATCAATTTTCTACAGTTTTAGCTATTCTCTAAATTCAAGGCAAAACATAATCTTGTTTTTCATTTTTAATTGCTCGGATATCGTATCCTTAACGTCTGCAATTTAAATCAACGTATTTTTATCTCCGTACGAATATTCATCGTACTTTTACAGTATAGTATATTTATCGGAATTTTTATTTTTTAACGACGAGTTTTACGTAATCGCCTAAAATTTGAATTATTTAAAATTATTACAAGGTTGGAAACAAAAATTCGTATTTATAGAACTTTTATCGATGTTAATTAAATTGAAAGTATTCGACTGCGTTACATTTATGTTTTTTGTTTAGAATCGAAGAATTAAAATTACCAACCAAATAGAAATTTAATTTTTCGCGTTTTTACATGCATGAATACATTAAAATTTTAGCGGTATAAATTCAACTTCGTCAAACAAGAATATTAAAAGTTTCGGTCGCTTACTTTTCAATGTAATATTAAGGAAATTAAAATTTGTCCTTATATTTTCCACGGGTGTTTAAGTATTACAATTTTTAATATTTATACGTGTAAATATTGAACGATGCGAAAAAGTTTTTTCAGTAGAACAAATATCATCGGTAAATATCAATTATTAAAATTTTCTATTCGGAGAAATGATAAAACCCTGTAAAAGTAAACGAATATCATGTACGATCTTTAAAATTTAATAAAAATTTTGATCGAAAGTAAAAAAAAATGTACGATTGTTTTTTGTAATGACTTTTATGCCATTTAAAATAAAAAGGAATCACGCGTGAAAAAAGCGTGAAAAAAAAAAAGAACGAACGAGAAATCGGGGTAGACAATGAGTGAAAATAGAGAGAAAGAAGGAGTGAGACGAAATAAAGGGAACGAACCCATTGTACGAGGCTGTCCATTGAAAAAAAGCCTCGTGTCACCCTGAATCGTTTTTCCGCGGTGCGCTAACTTCGCGTGTGCGATCAAGTTTGCGGAGACGCGATGCGTTGTTTCAAAGGCTGAAAAAACGAATCGACGCTTGTACTCGTCGTACCGCCGCAGTCGCGCACACCCACACACCACACACACACACACACGCACGCGCGAGGTTTTATCATTCTGTAATGGAGTGTTTTATTATCCGAAAAAAAGGGTGGAAACGGAAATCGATTGTTTTCGAATTAAGGTAAATATTATGCCAGCAGCCGGGAAAATATTTGCTTTTGATTACTAAATAGGAACTCGCTCGAGTATTAGCAATTTATTTATTGTTATTTATCGGGTGTTTTGGAGAAGCGAGCGACGAGTGCGTTTGTACAAGTTGTGCATTTAAGTTCGTTCGGGTGTCATTTCATAAAAACGGCGAATAACCCGTTGATAAGTAATTTAAGAAAACAGCGTAACGCAAATTACGGCATTGATTCATTAGTTTCGAGGATATATCTTGCAAAAATAAATTTAACGCTGGTTTTCGATCGATTCGTCGACGCCCAGAATTCTATCGCTTTAACCATATAAAATGTTTTGCGTTTAAAAATTATTCGTCATCGGGATGAAATAAATTAATATTATAAATATCCCGGTTATTTACGACTTATACACGCATCGAATAAAGCAGAAAAGATGACAAGAATAACCGTGAGTCATTAAACATTCATCCTCGCCTCAAATTGCTTTTCTATCTCATAAAAACGTCGATCGAGTTACCATCCAGTAAATAATAATTTCTTTGTCTCCACCTATATTTCTTTGATTTCTCTCCTCGCAAAAAGAAGGAAATCCTTCGCGTCTGTCAGTCCGTAATAAAATCTTTTTATTACGCGGTAATTTGTAGGATGCCTCCGCACAGTAGCGAAATAGCCAGAAAAGCAGAAATATCCCGGGTATCTCGTTGATGAAGAGGCAAGATAATCATATTCGATTAGAATTATCCTTACGCGAGCGAGTCCTTTGTCCTCGAGATCCAGCAAAACGTTCGGTCGTCTGTCGTCTCTCTTCTCTTCTTTAGCCTCCTTAGTCTCTCCTATCTCGCTACTTTCCGTCAATTTTTATCAGCGCAGGCTTCCGTCATATTCTCCGGAACCTTCTTCTTCATCCCTCTTCGTTTTCCCTGCCGAAAATACGTCACTCGCTATTGCCTCGAACGCCTCGACTCAATCTTCTCTTGGTTTTGCCTCTTCCTTTTCCTCTTTAGTCCTCTCGAGCCTTAATCTAAATCACGACTACTCTCGGCTCGAACAGTGTTTCTAGTCTAACTTAGTTTGCTTATTCGAGCAGTCGTGGTGCTCATTGCTAATGTGTCACCGAGCGACTACATTCGCTAAAAATTGGCTAATTATAATCTATGAAACGTGGGATTCTCCGTCTCCTTCTTATCCTCTACGAAGTTAATTTGAGGAGTCTGCGACCTCTAATTAACTTCCTTTCTTCATCCGCGTTCGTCTACCTTCGGCTATTGTCGTTTCAGCTTTCTTCCTTAATCCTTTAAAGTTATAAAATTGTCTCGATATCGGCAATTTCGCTTTATTAGCAACTACGCGGATTACGCGCCACCGACGATTACATATTTGTGGACACCTGTTTAGACTCGAGTGACTTTTGTGGCTCGTCGATACATTCGAGAAAAACACACCGACGCGAGCAGTTGATTAATGGAAAGCGTGTTTCGTTGTCGATGACCGCAATTTGCGGATAGCGAACGGCTTTTTTTTATAGCAAATTTTCGAAGTGTCGATTGGAGGATTTTGAAAATACGCATTTTAACATTTTGTTATTTAGATTGATGATTGAGTCTTGATTTATACCCGGTATAAAAAATGTTCGATGTAAAGCACTCCGAGCTCATATATTTGAGAACAAAGATACAAACTTTGCAAAAGAGAAACCAGAGTATAAAAAATGTTTCGGTCATATCTGCTCCAATCAATATAACGTTACAGCTTAAAACTCAGGTTACGAGTTTTCGTTAATGCGTTTTATACATCGTTCGAATATTTCTGACATATTCGTCAAAGTATTGGAATACGAATAAAATTAATAATACGTATTACAACATTAACCGGTAATCAATATTATAATCGTATTTAATAACATTTCCAATGGAAATATCCAATTTTTATTGGAAAATTGCGATACATTTGAACGTACGTCTCGTGACACGTTTGATATTTATTACGTTGATAGATTAATCATGGATAATGTAACGCTAAAAATATTAATGAATCGAATAAATGATTAATTCACAGTTCGCAATTTATACGGCAGATATTTGCGAGTGTGTGAAAAGACGATCGTCTACGGGTTTTATGATTTTACGGTCGATTTCAGTTGGTATTCGTTGGTATTTCGATTCCTTCGCGAGGCGACGGCGACTCGAGTTTTCATTTCGTTCACGAAATTCGAGAGCAAGATTTGCACACCTAGCCTCTCGAAAAATCGTATTTGCACATGATGTTGTTGTATATTCGATCGCAAGGAACTTAATGATCGAGCGCAGTGGTTTTCAAGGGGGAAAAAAACAAGCAAAGATGAATTTATCGAAACTCGAGAACTTCCTTATTACGTCTAATTGATTTTGATGCTTAATAATATTGTAGTTGTATGATCGAATGAAATTAATCGTTAACTGATTTTGATTTAATAAGTTTTATTAGTAGTTACTCTTATAATAAATAAATTTATAAGTATTCGATGAAATATTTTAAATTATAAATAATAATGAATCGTATAATATCGAATCCGTACTTTAAAGAAAAAATGATTAATAGTATATTTATGGTTAATTTCTAAATGAAAAAACTTTACGATATGTACATAAAATTACCTCGCGGAATCGACTTCATTTTAATTTTTAATATTCTTCGGTAAAATATGTTGAAAGATCAATGTGTATCTAAAGGCAATGATTAAATTCATAATAAACTCATTTGAAACGTTCCGTGATTTCTTTCGTATTTGTTTCGTCTTTGATTTCCAAGTTATGCTAAGTCTGATTGGTTCTTCCATCGATTATATTGGTTACTAGTTCTCACATGCCAGACAGTATTCGAAGTAAGATCGTAAAAAAGTCTTTTAAATAACGAGAGTGGAAGTCACTAAAGTAGTACTTCTTTGATTTTATAGCTTTATTATTTGAGATTTTTTATTGTGTTTTTCTGTTTATATTCGTCAAGTTCAAAAGAATCATTCGCTATGGCTGCTTATGCAAAGGGAGAGAAGATCAAAAGCCGATTGGTCTTGTCCTATTTATCTTCTTTTTCAACTTTTAATATTTAAAGAGTAAATAAAGGTTGAAATATATTGAAATAAAATATGTACATACCTTTTTTACTCGTTATCGAAATGGAAAATTAAAATAAGAATTCTCTGGTCTATATAATTATAATTTCTCAGAGATTTTCAATATCAACGATACGATTCGTCTAAATGTTAAAAATAAATATACAATTAGTTGAAATTTGAATAATTATAATGGGCACTCGAACTATTTCCAATCGTAATGATATATCGTATAAATTTCTCGGAAAAGATATCGAAAGCAATCGAATCGATTAATTTGTTGTGGTACTCGAATAAATTATAATTCTAATTTTGTAACGATAAATAGCGTTTGATTAATTTTACTTCTATAATCAATAGTACAATGGTAAACTTCAGCGTAACGAACTAATCATCGAGATTTTATTTATTATTAAATAAACGTGAATTAATTATAATAAAATTTAATTTAGATTTTGCGATACTCCATCGAATCGATAAAATAATATGCTATTCGAATGTTTAATAAATTCACTTATATATTCCATAGGTAGAGAAAAATTGAAAATAGGTCATCGTAAGTAAATTTAGACAGAATTTCCTTAGATTAGATGTTGTGCAAGAGTTAGGTTAACTTGTCCTGAGAGTACACCGAAGATTAAAGTGCCTTGGCTGTTCTTCGAGGTTGGAAAAGAGAGGGTAAAAGTTCCCTTGGAGAATTCTAATGACCGATACCCCGAACTCTTTTCCTTTCTCATCCTCTTTCAACTCTATCTTGTTTTCTTCTTTATTCTTCCAACCTTCTCCCATTCTTTTATTGTATTCCGCGCTTTTCGCGTCGCAAAGCACATCCAATAAACGTCGACCGATGCTTTTTTCTTTCCATCTATTCCTTTTTTTCCGCGTCTTCGAGACTTATCGGAATGCTTTTCACTTAATTCGTAGTTATATCTTAACAGACAAATTCCTATCTCATCAATACCAACGATAATAGATAAGCACGTAGATATTATTTTTATGTTCGATAGTTTTTTTAAACGATAAAACTACTCCGAGATATAAATAATATTTACGTTGTTATTTCTTATACAGTTTTATTCTGTATAGTATTCGAGAAAATTTTTATTTTTTAAGTTTAATGAAACGTTTGAAAATTCTTTTTCAATTGTTCGAAATTGATTCAGGAATATCAAATCGTTATAATAAATTTTACGTTGAATAATAATGTCTTAAAATACAACGTTTATATTTATTATATTTATAAAGACTTAAGAATATTTTAACTAATTTTAATGTTGGACGAAATAAATAGAAACATGTTCTATAATTATTCAAATTTGATCGTATATAAATACAATTTCATCCATTATTGTATTCACTCAAGTTTAAATAAATATACCTATTTCGATATACCCTTCAAACGGTATTATTACTTTACGCTCTTTATCGAAAATAAGTTTAATTTTTAATCATAAAAGAATAATCGTTAAACGATCCGTAAAAATTAATCGAATCTGTATATTGCCTTTTATCTCTAGATATAAAATAACCATACAAGTGCAATTGAAAAAATATAAGCATAGAAACGTAGCTAGAAAAAAACATAAACATTAAAAAAAATTATTTTTGAGTACTTACTTCTACTACTACGAACTACCTTCTCTTCGAACTACGTAATCTCTTGTGGAATTTACCCTACGGAGAACAAAGTCTCGCTCTCACTCGTGGACAAAAGCAAAAGGTCGAAATAAATACAGTCAACTTTGTTCGCTGATCCCTAGTGGTTAAAAAATCCCCCGAAGAAGAGAGAAAGAGAGAGATAGAGCGGGAATAACAGAGTAGGTGAAAGAAGGATAAAAATGATAGAATAGCCGTATGACCCCATCGTGCAACGCAAGACAAGGCGTTTAATCGATCGAAAAATTCGATTTTACCCCTAGAGAATACACCCCCCCATTATTTTACTATTTTAATGCATATTAAAAGTCGAGTTTAGCCACCGCAAACGAAGTATATTGGCATTCGATGCGAATGTTCCGAGGAGTTTTACGAGTACCGCGTGGATAAGCCCTTGTCGTATTTACACGTAAAAAAATATGAAGATATATTTGCGCATGAAAATTATTGGTGTGTTTTTATTACGCGATGAATACATTGTATATTCTTACAAATTTTTATTTTCAACAAACATAAATTTTTCTTCGTATTCGCAATTTTCAGTTCTGTAAAATATCGTAAAACGCAACGCAACTTATTACGTAAAATTATAATATTTATCATCGCACGGATATCGATATAAAAAATTTACAAAAGTTGACTGGTAAGTTGATCGATCGCTTCAATTTTTTCTTCGAAATCCTAATTTTCGATACGCATACATCCAAACTTCCTCTCGATGCGAATGCATCGTAACGAAATAGCAGATTCGAGATTCGTAATTAATTAACTTATATTTTTTTGCTTTCGGATACACATGCTAATAATTTAGTAACTGTAATTTATAAGTTCATTAAGCTTATATTAAATTTAGGAATTACAAACATGAATTTAATAATCTACGCCGAGAGTTTGCCACTAGTTTAATCTTTACAACATAGTATAAAATTTTAATGTGAAATGCGAAAGTTTACTATTTTGTATAATATTATTTTATGTAAATTATTACATTATCAACTTATATTTATGCATTTACATTATCAATTATTACGTTTAATGATAAAATTTCTACAATTTAAAATAACTATCGGACGTTGAACGTAAATTGAATTAACAATGGTCCTTTACGAAGTAGAAGTTCTACGCGTCCTTAAAAGTTACTTCGTAATTATATATTCCTTAAAATTATATCTCAAGACATTTAAGTTCAATTTAAATTTGAATAACGGAAACAGACTCCCGAGTGAAATTATTTAACCGGGAGAAAAAAGACGGACGATCTTTCCAAGACGTACAAGACGTTCGCGTAACGCGACACGTAACTTCCATCTTATGCGCTTTCGCTCGCTCCGATAACCGACGCGAGCCATCTTTGGAGAAAAGCCATGGTTCGGGCTCATATACGCGAATTAACCTTCCTCGACTCTCTCTCTCTCTCTCTCTCTCTTTCCCTCTATTCCTATGTCGCGCGGACGCGTACGTGTATAACTATGATGCAGGCATATACAAAGTAAAGGGTGAGAAGACAGGGATGAAGCCACGGACTTTGCCGGTAGGGTAAACGAGCCATCTATCGGTCATATTAAGTAGTTTGAAGCCTGTCTGGAATACCACGGATCTCCTCGAACTCTCTTTCTCTCTCAGGCTGTCTCCTTCTCTCCCGGCAGTAGACGTCTACGTCGCTTCGACGTCTGCCCTTTAATCTCGCTGCATTAGTCGTGTGCCGGTGAACGCGGTGGCCGTATGAGAGGATATCTTATGGAGGTGGAAGGTAGGGAAAAGGAGACTCGTGCCTCGAATGAGTCCGTCGCTTCCGAATCGTCGATGCAAGACGCCACTGTAGCTAGCGGAAAATGAGAAACATGGGAGAAAGAGAGATGAAAGGAACGAAGGATCGGTAAGAAGGAAGAACCGATGAGTCAGAAATACGTTAACTTTGTCCGGTGAACAAACTTGCGGCGAAGCGATTTCACTGACAATGATTAATATTAACGGGAAAGAGAACAGTTGATAAGCTCGTAATTTGAAGAATACGGAGTTAATTAACAGGAGTGTTTTATTGTTTTTCTACCAAGGCTGTATTTAGCTGTATCACGAGTAGACGAATATTCGATCGATACGTATTCGGAGTATGTTATCGTCGAGAAAAATCGAGACGTATAAACAATCTTTTATATACATATTTTATATAAATATTACGCCTCTAGTTCGTATAAATACAAAAATACGATAATTGGGATTTTGCGTAAGATTGTTTAAATTCTTTTCGGGCGAATGTCTTATTCAACTTTAGCAAACTAATTTAATAACGAGTATCGTATTTTCCATTATCGGAAGAGACTGAAATTTTGAATTTTTTAATTTTTATGGTTTATCAAGTTCCACTGTAATACAGGTAATATTACCATCGTTAAAATTTATTCGAATAAAATAATTAGAATTTATTACTTATTACTGCAAATCTCCACGGATGTAACTTATGTTCTTTAAAATTTAATTCCGTGTTATCGGAATTAGGTAAGACGATTAATGTGCAATCTAGAAATCGGTTACATTAGGTTGAATGGAATATTCGTGAGATAAACGCGTCTAGAAAGAAAAAATGTACTTATCGTGATCAGGTACGCGTATTATTTTATATTATTATGAAATATTCTGGATAATTTTTTTTCGTATACAAATATAAAGTAATCGACGTTGCGAGGAACATTTACCGTGGCAAAAAAAAAAATTTTCGTTTCGAAGAAAACGCGTGACTTCTTACGGAATATATTATAATTAATATATTTATCGAATACGAGGTAAAAACGAAATATCTGCTCGTAGAAAGTGGATTATGCGAAGAAGGTTCTATCTTTATTATTAATGGAAGTTTATTGTTGTCATATTTCAAATCTTTTCCGACTTAGATCGAAGGGATTCCGTTTAACGTAACGATCGTTACGCATTATTCCAACTTTGAGTTACGAATAATGAAATATTATTTCTATCGTAACGTAATTTTTAGTACAAATTTAAACTTTATAACGTAGAATTTTACTCGGATGCGCTCAATTTAAATAACAAATACTTGTAAAATAACGAGTTACGCACGATTTATTCATTTTCATAAATTTTCCTATTGTTCGATACATTGGAAAATTGAGAATATTTATTTGGGTTTTCTTTATAGTCTACTCTTTCGTATCTCGGGCTATTATATCCTATTTTTTCCGGCAAGCTTAAAACTGGAAAAAAGCTTATTCTTGTTGACTTTGATAAGCTAATTAGTAGGTTCCTATTTTTCATTGGTACGCACTTGTAACGTAATATCAAGGTATAGCCCAAAGCCCTCGTTAATTAACCCAACCAGGCACCAACGCAATTTTCGACACATTTATCAATTTAAGAAGCTTGATTCTTGATTTATAGAAGAATCTGATTCCCGCTCTTAAAGCTTTTTAGCTGCATTATATAAGTTTTTGTATAAAGCACCTTTAGAATCTTGTAGGTCTATTATAACGGAGGGTAAAGTTGAAAACAAACGCGTAACGAAGGCAAGCGAGCGAACGAACCAAAGAGAGGATAACGGGTTTCGACGAAATATAAGAATGGAAGAGGCGACGAGAGAGAGTGAGAGAGAGGGAGAGGCAAAGAAAAAAGAAAAACGGTAAAAAACAATACTTAATGCGTTTGAGGATGAAAACAAGTAAGAGACTCCCTAATAATATCCAGTCGTGCACTTCGTCAATTTGCCAGCTTAAAGGAGAAGCAGCAGTAATTAAAACGTTTACAGGAGCGACTTTTCATTTTTTACAATGAGTGTCAAGGAGCACTAAAGATTTAGCAGAAAGAGATAGACAGGTGGATAGATGGAAAAGTAGAGTGAGAGAGAGTGAGAGAGAGATGCGCCGGAGGCTCCTGACGTTCCTTACGAGCTCCATCTCCGGCTCTCGAACGACTTCCCGTCGTTTCTTTGCTTGCCTCTCTTGCCCTGTTTTCGAATCGGACGCGAGTCGAAGAAGGAAACCGCCGACCCTCCGGAAGTTACTTGGCTTCTACCGTTCATTCTATCTACATCCATATTGGTGCTGGTCTATTCGTTTTCTACTCCAACGTCAGAAACATCAATTTCTTTTAAAAACTCGAGTATTGTGGTTTTTATGTAAACCAAGTGCCTTTAAAACTGGAATTCTTAGTTTATAAACGAAACTCTGGTACTTCGTAATTAATACAATGGGATAATTTACAAACTTTTAAGACCCAAGTTCACGCGAACAATAACGCGTAAAACGTCGATTCTGCTTCGATAGTACAATAACGTTTATCGATGTAATGTTGTTACATTCGTATTTTGTATCTTCGTCTCGAAGTAGTTGCATATTTTTACCGACGTTCCTTTTCTTCGGATAAAATTGTTTATCACGGCGCGAATACTTTAAATACGAGTGGAATATTTATCGGTATAGTTAGAAAATTGTATTAAACTTTCCGTCAAAGATTTTAAATATGCACTATAATAATTTATCTTTTACTTTATTCAAAATATTTTAAATTGCTTTTTTAAATAAAAACATAATAGAATTTTGACATCAATCACGTAATATTAATATACTATATATATATATTATTACCAGAACAAATAAATCACTGAATTTTCATCGCATCGTTTTATTTTTCCTCTTATTATTCTTAATGCGATTTTTATCGATTCTAGAAATATTTTATAATTTTAATTTATGAAAAACCAATATTATAAAACATTTACAAAATTCAAAATAATTCCTTAATATTCCGAGTCGCAAAAACTACCATTTAGGTTTAAATTTTGTAATTTTTGTATCGAATATTATTAAAACATATTTTGTAATTAACTTTTTTTCCGTGATACACCTTTCAGTTTTGAATTAGAAATATTAATTATTTATTTAAAATTTTTTAAATTAATGCAAACGATAAAGTTTATTATAATAAATTTTATAAATTTATCATAGGTACATTTATTTTTATGTAATATATTCTATTTATTCTTACGTTTCATTATAGTAATACGAACACCTGCGATACCCAATTTAAAGCTTTTGCTCACAAAATAAAATAACTCTTTTATGAAAATAATCTGAAATTTCTTACATGCTTTTTAAAAGTATAGAGTACGAAATAAAGTATATATTTAGTTTTATGCATACAAAGTACGGACAAGTATAATCAGACTCGAAAAAAAAATCTTTAATTCTACAAATAAAATTTAAACGAAACAACATTTTAATGGTTTAATCGTTCGAATAAGCTATAATCAATAAAATATCGCACATCGCGAATTTTATAACCACACGTATGTATCAAATTGTACGATAGAAGATTTTTAAGATCACGTCGAAGACGATCTCCGAGTAATCAAATAAACGACGTTCGAGATAAATAAATGAAGAAAATACCGATATTCGAAAATCGTAGTTTATCCATTTTTACGTACATACAGGAAAAAAAAAATCCGTGAAAATGGCTACGGAACAAGATTTAGTCCGTCTAATTGAATTTTATAAAATTAATTGCTGTGGAAATTTGAATCGAAGGAGCTTTATTTTTCATCGAACCACCTTCGAACACACGGCTAAATCTAAAATATCACACCGCTATCGATTTATCCTTACGTTCGTTCGCATTCTGAGCCGACAATGGCTGATGTCGAGCTGCGAACCCGCATTCTTTTGATTTCTGGGTTTCCCACATAACAAATACTGAAAATTGCGCAGACTCATAGAGAAGATGGTGGCAGAGTCCGGGACATACGCTCTTCGAAATATGATCGGCTCCCATAAAAAGAGAGACTAAGGTTCTTGCCGCTGCGGATGAAAGGGTTGAGGGATGAAACCACGCCATTCTTTAGCGGCTCGCCTCTCACTCGCGATCTCTTCACCAACCATTTGCCACGGAAGTAGGGGAGGAAGGCGGCAAACGGCTATTGTTAAATGCCAAGGCATTATACTCTTCGCGAACGGGTAGCTTCTCTGCGGAGGAGGTTCAATTTGTTTTGCCCGCAGCTTCCAAGACGACTTCTTGCGCGAACGTCGGAGCGCCTCCGCCACTTTAGCCTTCCATTATCGGTCTACTTTTTCACCGAGCCTGGGATCCGCTACTCCTTCTTCTTCTTCTTCTTCTTCTTCTTCGCGAGTTTCTTCCCCGGCTGCCTTTCCGAGTCTTTTACTTTACCTTTGTTTTTCCGTTTTTGTCGAGTCGCCGTTATCGTGATTCCAGTCAAAGCGAATCCGTTACCGTTTAACACTTTCAGAAAACCACTCGTACGTTTCTTTCGACTTTCGTTCTCGAATAAAGAGGTTGACGTTTCCCGAAATATGTAATCTGAATTACGAGAATCTCGAGGGATTCGTTTCCTTAACGTTTATTGCCGTTTCTTATATTTGGCTTTTGTTTCGTTCACTAATATATCAATTGTTTTATCGGAGCGGACGCGTTTAATTTTTTCCAATTTGATATAATAGTATTCTTATTTTAAATATAAATACCCGATAGCAAAATGAATTATTAATTGAGTATCGTGACGCGTTTCTTTGTGCAGTGTAGAAATAATTCAGCATAATTATCCATACGCTATTTATCTTCCGTTTATTCGGAAAATAAATAATACAAAAAGTACGGTAAAAAGTCGTCCGTTCCGAGTTTAAGTAAGACAAATTTCAAATATACAAATTTAATATAAATTTATGTTAATATTTTTAGTATCCATTTTATTTATTTATCGTATAAACATTTCGTGATTTATTCACAACCGATTTATTTCGTTTATAAATATATTTATACGTTGCGTTCCAAATCTAAATGTTCTAAATAAATATTCTTGCTTAATAATGTAATAGATTTGTCTAAAAATAATATAGACTTTCCATCTACGTTAATTTATATCAATTAATTCAACCAAATATAAATACGTGAAAGAATATTTATATTTATGGATTTTGCAATTTTGTTTTAAATTACGTTTTTAAAGTAAGATATAAAAATATTCGTTGACTAAAATATACCCGAAAAGGTGTATAAACTTTTTTATAAGCTTCATGGTCGAGAGAAGTTGACGGAAAGTACGAAAGCGATAGAAAAAAGGTACAGAAAAAAGAGTAACAAGAAGAACAAAGTGTATATATACGACGAGAGGAGGGTACAAAAATTACCGGACGACAAGCGAACCGGCGACGATGGAAATTCGTGGGTATAATTTATGTGCCAATTAATAGCTAATTAAGGCAGCCACTTTTTCGAGCAAATTAAATTTGAGCCCTCCAACCATCCCGTACATATAATCAACGTAAGCAAAGTTGACGTTTCTTCTTGAAACGTTGCTAAAGAAGAAAAAGAAGAAGAAGGAAGATGAGGAGGAGGAGGAGGAGGAGGATGAGGAGGAGGAGAAGGAGGAGAAGAGACTCGAATCCTTTTTCTTCCGGTCTCTCACTCTCTTGTCGAATGCCCTCGAAAGCTCAACCGGGCGAGAGAGAGCTTGCAAGTTTCCTCGTGCGCTTTTTCACCCGATGACTCGCCGCGAAGGCGGCAACTTCGAAACTTCGGCCTGGGCTTTTTGAGGTTCGGTTACCTCGAGATCAGTCCTTAATCGAGACTTTGCCTCCCTCCCATCCACTTTCTCTCTGCTCACTTAAACTCTCCCTCCTCTTTCTTTCTTTTTGGCAGACGTATAAAGTAGGCGAGGTTTCATCCTCTTCTTCATCCTCGGCGGTCTTTCGCTCGACGGTAATAACGCATACTCAAAACTCTCACTCGTTAAAACGAGAAGCCTCCTTTATTCCTCCCTCTCCTCGCTATTCAACGATTTTCCAAGGTTAAAGCGATCGCCAGTGTTTGGTATCCATTTGCGTTAAGATTGTATTGTGCAACGACGCGTCGGACGATATATAAGTTTGTATTCCTGATAGTCCCTTATTTAAGTGTAACACCAAGCTTCGAAAGCAGTTCTAAAAACATCCCTGGGTATAAATCCATCCAGCTTTCTATTACCGTAACGAAGTATCAAATAAAAAAAGAGGTCGCATACGATAGCAGCGGATACCAAAGGTCTCTGTTCGCTCGGCAGCTCACCCAAATGCTAACGGTTAAGGCGCTCTTGTAATTCCACAGCAGCTGCATCCCGGATTCCTCTCTAATTTCCAGCTTCCGTCTGTCGCTCGAGTACGACGACGACGACGACGACGACGACGACGACGACGACGACGACGACTGCGACTACGACTACGACGAGGACGAGGATGAGGACGCCCAACCTTTTTCTTGGCACGCCTAAAACGCGTTCCCGCTCGCCTCGGACAAAAGCTCGTTGTTGGGTTTCCGTTCCATCTTTCCTCTCTGGCTGCTTTTTTCCCTCCCGCGTGTCTGCTTTTTCTCCATTGGAGGGGCGTAAGGGTTGGGGGTGGAAAAACAACTCGCGAAATCCGGAGTAGGCGCAGCTTGAAAGGAAACGGTATTCCGAGCGCGAGAAATAGTGAATCCGCTCGGGATTGAAACGAGTGTCTTTTTTTGTAGGTTGGTTGTTTTTTTCTTCGCTCCTTTTCTTTCGCCTTTTGATTCTTTTTCGGTCTTTATTTTGTTATCGCTCGTATAGCCAGCTGCGCCAGGAGATTATGCTAAGCGTGTTTCGAGACTGCGTTGCAATTTGTTTGTTTAATTACGATAACTGTAATGAATACCGGCATTGTACGTCGGAAAAACAACGGCTTCCGTAACGATCGGCTACAAAACTTCGGTTCATCTTTTTCCTTTTTCAATCGTCGATATTACCATGTTCGATAAATACAAAACCGAGTAATTTTCATAAAATTTAGGTTTTCAATATTACCGAGTTTATTTGTTATTTTTAGCGCTGGAAATTGTATAATTATAATCGAACTTTTTGGAATATACTCCATCCTTTATTTAAACGTAAATTTCTAAAGTTTGTATTATATATTAATCGATCGATGGCTTGGAAAACTTTATGACGATATCGTAAGCTTATGGAATTATTTAAAACTGCTTAACTATTTCGACGAGGAAGTCCAAACAGATTAGTATTTTTCTACTCTTTATCCATCAATAACATAAAATATTCGATAAATTGTTATTAAAAAAAGTTTTCAACTTGTTTTGATTTTAATTATGAATTTAATTAATAGGATACATTTATTTCATAACTTCTATGAAGAATTTATGAGATAAATGCAACTATGTATATAAGATTCTACTTATGCGATTATCGATTATTTTTTTACTTTATTAATTTAAAAAACTTGAAATACGATCGAGATTATATATATCCGAGTGATTTTATATTTTAGAATATTATTTCGGTGATACTAATTTGAATAAGTAGTAGCCTTTTAACGTTTTCCTGTAATTAATATTACATTGCGGGTATAAACTTAAGTCCTTTTATTTCAATCCAAACGTAAAGATTAACAAAAATTCTATCCTTATTCGTGTATTTCGTTAATTTCCGTGTTCGATATTATATTTAAAAGGAAACTCCGTATCTTCCGGGTACTAATTATTTTACTAAGAATCGCTATTTATAAATATATACGTATACGTTATTCAAAGGATGATTCGTTTCTTTCACCGAAACGAATAAATTTATCTCGAAATTGAAAGCTCGTCATTGTTGCACCATGATTTTTTAGGTAAATAATAAAAAACTTATAAAATATATGCTTATATAATTTGGAAAGAACGTCAATCTTCTATCGAATCTTCAATTCGGCAGTACGAGCAAAATAAATAAAAACAGGGCAGGAGTCTGAAGATGTTCGCTCGCGAGTGTCAAAGTAGAGAAAGCAATTTTTCCTTCCGCAAACGAAAAGTACAAAGCGAGTGGAAAAGAACCAACAGGGCTGTCATTCAGCAGCGCTTGTCTTTTGTCTTTGAGTCGAGCGTAGTTCGTTTGTTTTTCCACGTTTTTCAAGTTCACCGACGTACGTCGAATGAGTAAAAAAAAAAAAAAAATAAAAAACCAAGCAACAACAACGATGCGTTAAGAAAGATGGAACGAAGAAACAACCACGCATTTTGCGGTTGAAGAAAAAGTGCTACAGTCGAAATTCCTTCCGCGTGCTCGAACTAAATGCCGTGTCGTGGGAAAAATGTACCGTGCATCTGTTTCTCACAATAAACGACAGATGTATTAAGCTAGTGTAAACCGCGCGATTGAGATACTTTTGAACGCGAAGAGAAAAAAAAACGTACAAAGAAATTTCTCGTCGATTATCATCGACGCCTGAAAATGTGGAAAAAGTGGGATACCGTCATTGTTGAAAACGAATGTACCGGAGCTTTTTAGTTTTAATAAAGCGGATTTTCGCTCTGTAAAAAGGAATGACATCCAATTTTTTTATAATCTTAACGCCGATCTCCGACAATGAAAACTTTATGGATGTATAAAATAAAAATTCCAATGTACAAAGTTTTATTTTTATTTTCCGTTCGAGTTATTTCACGTCAAGTTAATCGATGCGGTGTATTTTTACAAGTGCTTTATTTTTTAATTTGAACGACGTTACGTATCGTTGATTTATCCACGATCTAATTTAGTAAAGTATATTTGTTTCGAGATAACTTGAAAGATGTCTTCGGGGATGATCGTGACTACGGTACGCGATATGCCGTTAAATTTACCCTTTTGTACAAATGTAATTGAACCCTTTAAACGCAGAGAAAGAAGAAAGAAAAACGAATGAAAAAAATCATGGACCATTCCAACTCTCGTCTCTCCTTTATTTCTCTCATTTTTCTCGTTTTATTTGGAATATATATTTTCACGACGAAGAAAAAAGTTTCGGCGGTGTTACTTTCGACCGCAAAAGTGCGAAAACACGAAGTAGCAAAGTATGGAATTGCGAGGGGAAATTGAATGGAGGAGAAAAAAAAGATAAGGTACAAGCTAAGGAATCTTTAATAAAAGGGGTGAAATTTTGCTAATTAGACATTCGGTACTCGAGATATTTTATGTACTTATAACATAGCGTTTCGAGTATACCTCCGCACATTATTCATGAATTATATATGATTGTAAAGAAACTTTGAAACGATGTCTCGGTTCATTTTATGTATCAAATTCAGTTTTATGTAACAAAATAAATTCAAAATTACAGAGAGATGTACGGCTTCTCTCATTTAATTGAAAGCGTCTTTCTGAAATTTTTATTTAAATTTATCTTTTCAGCGAATATTAAAAATATCCTCAAAATTTTCATGGAACGTCGTAAATAGTAAGGGCTTACTACATACTCGAAAAAAAAAGGTATAAATAAAAGTTTTATAAAATTTTTAAACTTTGTAATTACTTTAATAATTTATCTTTTCCTTAAAATTGAACTCGCATTCGATAATTTTTAAAACACAAATATCGAATTCTAGACACGTCGGTATTATTTTAAAATATACGTTTGGACAAATTTATAAATTGAATATACTTAGGCGGAACATTTTTTCCAGGTATTTCGAGACGTATCGTCGTTCGAACGAAAAATACAGACATTGAAAATTCCAAGATTAGTATTTTGAAATATTTTATCGAAAATAGTATTATGTCGCACGAAAGTGTTTTAGAATAACGCTACCTTGGAAAAATAATAGCACGAGTGATTCGCGTTTATCACGATAAACTTACGATATACTCTCGATATAATCTCTCGATATTAAAATAATTACGGTAATGGGTGTAAAAAGCAAAAATATCTCGGTGAATTAAGATCGCAAAAATGGCTCGATTACTTTGAACGAAGTTAAGCAATTTCGGCGGAAGGATCTCGAGCAACGGCAGGAGAAAGGAACGTATGGAATCAACACGGAAAACACTAAGAACGTAACGATAGCGCTTAACCTCACCGCGGCGACATTGTAACTATTCAACTTATATCCGTTGCAGTGTACAATAGAATCCTGTAACGCGAACCGAAGATCTCGTAATCAGAAACGTAAGGAAAGCTCTCTCTTGGTCTCTCCTCGTTATCACGTGCGCTGCACCCTCACAAGCGCATCGAGCTTGTTTTCATTATATTGCCAGGGTTATAGTGGAAGCGAGCGAGTGGAACGCATTTCTGGAGGAAGTAACAATAGCGACAAATCCAATGGTGCCGTATCCAGTGCAACAACAGCTCTGCCTTCTCTATGCGGTGATGCCATGGCTATCAGCCGATGCTATCTCCGCGAAAGTGAAGGAGAGAGACGGGCGGAGAGGCGAGAGAATAAACAGAAAGTAAAAGAAAAAGAGACGGAGAAACCCGGAGAGGGAGAAAGGAGAAAAGGAGAGGGTTCTATAAGGCGATGACAGTAGGGAGATTGGCGTGGAGGCGTCTTCGGAGGAAACTCATTGCTGCATACGGAACAAGCCAAGTGGAATCTTCTTTGGAATGCCAGACAGACGACAACAATGGATTGCTTTCGCTAGAATTCTATATCTTCCTATCTCCCACTTTCTTCTCCTTCTCCCTCCCTCTCTCTCCCTCTCTATCCCTCTCTCTTCATCCCTCTCTTGCTTTTCTGACTTTACCGAGAATAGGAAATGTTGCGGATTGGTTATAGTGACTTCTTTTATTTATTTCCTCTTTTTTTAGTAACGTAAGGGGCACTTTCAAGAAAAATACAAGATTCGCGAGAAAGGAAAGAGATTCCCTTGGATTTAAAGCAAGTATAAAAAAGTATTTGTAAAGACAAATTCAAGTTATTCTATTCCGTGTCTTAAATCTGGGTTTACTAATCTAAATTTGATTAAATTTTTATGTAACGCGTTTGTTCGGATTAAAATTTCTTTAGAGTATTTTGGCGTTCTATTTAAAATCTTCATTATTTACGGTTAATTATGAAATTACCGACGAGTGATTAATATTAAGTTGTTTTAAATGTTGCATTCGCGCTAATCGATAAAAAAGTTAAATAATTTATACATTGGATAAAATCGATTATATTCGTAGTGCGAAAAGTATAGAATGAAAGTAGTTTAATGGTAACATTTTCAAAAAAATAGAAAAATTATACGTAAATTCATTAATTTATAAGTCCGAATTTTCCAATAGTCTCTTATTCGTACGTAACTAACTTTGAAACTTTAAAAATTTTCAAGATTCATCTAAAACTTTTTTCATTATTTAACCTATCTCTTTACATCTTTTTCATCTTTCGTACAAATTTCACATGGCTTAGAGGATCAACATTTTTCTTGTAACTTCATTAGTTAATTTCTCAAGTACAAAAAGGGTATGCAGCTTCTTATATCAAATTTGAAATTCTGATTACAAGATGATAGCGATATTTTTAAAATAAGAATTTTTCATTACGTATCTTGTAGTTTTATGTACAAAATTAATCGTAAAATTTCGAAAATAGTCATTGGAAAGAAGTAAAGAGCAATTTTTAGTACAATCCATCGTTTAATTATTACCGAATATAATTATTTCAACATTATGCTTTTAAAACTTAGTTTATAACTTTAAATGTGCGTTTTATATTTACGTTTTCCAATACTTATACTAATATTTTCGATGCATATTCTCAACATTGTTACAACACTATTCAATATTGTACAAATTCGTATAATATTATATAATTTCATTATAGTTAATTATATTATATAATTTTGCATTTAATTTTATTATTAAATTATTAAATAACTTATAAACACATTTGTTCGTTAATTGAATATTATATTCGATTAAAAAGTCATCGAATATTTTATTTTAATGTTTTACAAACAGTTGGTTTCGATATTTTGTAGTTGCTCGAATACGTTGAACATATAGTAATGCTATTTTATCGACAGAAGATTTTGGCTTTTTCATACTTCTGACATGAAAGCTAATATGTGATAAGCGTATACAATACTTACTTTCCCAATCGCCAAAAAATGCTGAGTTGATAATAATTTTCATGGATTACAACTGTCCTAGTGATTTTTATATATTTATATTATTCTACAATTTTTTTTTAATATAATTTATAGAAAAAGTTGGATACATCATTTCTTAAAAAGAAATAAGTATTATTAAATTTCTGAATTTATCATGTATTAAGTTAGTATTAGAAAATTTAATCCACGTTCTATATACAATTTAAATTATATTTTATCTTCCATTATTATTTATTTATATATTTTATTATTTGTATAAATCCTTACACTTTTAAAAAATGTTTACAAAAGATTTTTAAAACAGAATGAGAACATATTTAATGTAAAAGCTTATAAAATTTATTACTTTGTTATTTTGTACTAATTTATGATTATATAATATTATTGTTTAGATCAGCATAATAAATATTACCATGAATCTATAATCAATGGATTTTTTAAATATGATATTCATAAATATTAAAAAACTAAATATAGTTATTAATATAGTTTATATCTTTCATTAACATTGTACATTTAAGATGTTTAATGATTCGTATTTTAATTTTGATCTAATAAAAATATTTGTATTGTTAATAAAATGGTAATTAAATCCATTTTCAAACAAAAATTGTTCCAGTTATCATTTTAATTAACCTATTTAAGATAACAATTGAACTAAAAACAAACAATATTGAAATTTCATTTATAAATCATTATTACTATGATTATTCAAACGATGTAAAGTAAATATCAATAAATAAGAAAATTTTTTAATTTTTATATATAGAATCGATAACTGTTCTGTTTGTGCTTAATTAAAAATATATATAATTCAATAATTATAAATATAATATTTCAAAAATCATGCGCATTGTGGTCTTGACTACACAGAAACTTGCGACTAAGCCGAAATGTACGGTTCAAGAGAAGAGTGAAAATTCTTAGATTTATTCGAGATGCAATCCGCAAGTTTTGAAAATAAGTAATCGTATTTCCACTTTACATCACTCGTCCGCTCGATTGGAGCAGCCGCGGCACATAATTCAAGAATCAAATAGCATAGGTTAAAGACTCGCGCTAAATCATTTATGGAACGGTTGTAATTTGAAGACTCGGTAGTGATTTAGACTCAAAGTCTGTACACGTTATTTCTTCTATCGGTAAAAATAATATGCAAGGACGAACGATCCATTGATGTAAAATTATTATTTTCGTCGTGATTATTCTTACCCTGATATCTAATTTTATTTGTAACTAGACGCTTTTCTTAGTATTAAAGGTAGCGTAAATAATCTTTCGAACACCGAAATTAATTTTAATTCGCTCGTAATGATTGAGAATGATTCAGTGATTATGTGACATACAACAAAATTATGGCTATCCATCTTTAATGGGTAAATATTCGTGAATTTGTTCCATCGGTGTTTTCTTACAGAATTTTCAAACTAAATCGAAAATTTCCCATCTATTTTATTTTTATTATTCCATGTCCCAAGTGGTGTACATAAAATACAATATTTTGTAAATTGAAGGACACTTTAATATAGTTATTTTCAGTGAATTCTGATTTCATATTCAATATAATAGTTAATTATCGAATGAAATAATACCTTCGAAACATATATCGCGATGATATATATTTACGTACATTGAGTTTTCAATTTGAATTTAAAATATTTTCAATCAATACGGAACCTGGTTTCTAAAAAATTGGAAAATTGAATTCTCTATATACTTGTGGTATTGAAAGCCGAATACTTCAAACTTTTATGGGACGGAAACAAAACAATAATGTGTAACCTAATATTTTAATAAAAATAGAATATTGAAATAGAAAATAAGAATCGAACGAAGAAAAAGTTATCGAAAATAAGAATAGATTTCGATTTAAACGTAAAACCATACAACATTAATATCCCCTTAAAACTATCCCCTAATAATACCGATTATCCGGAGAGCGAGGGATTTTCATTTTACAAGAAAAATGTTTCTAAAAGCACCGAAAAAGAAACAACGAACTACGAATTACTTATAACCAAAGAAACGCGCGTATCGAAATTACGAACTCTCCGTTAGAAAATGAAGAAATTTTGCAAAATCTTTTAAAAAATATCGAAATCTTCTCCTGCGACCGAAGAAACAAAAGCTCGAAGGCGGACTTTTGTCGTAAGGTGGGGAACGTCTCTCTCTTTTTCTCAGATGTAACGTCGACAGCTCCGAGTTCAAAGGTTCCAGCGTGTCGGCCGACTCTTAAGACCCGAGGAGAAGATGCGGGAAAAGCGCACTCACGATTAAGCCATTTTAGAAAAGGAAACGAGAGAGACAGACGGAGCGAAAGAGATTCCTCCTTTTCCTCCAGATGCGGGAACGCGAGTTCTCCAGATCCGGGAAGGCGAGCACCTTGCAGTACTTCTTTCCCATTAAGCGTCCTTCCGTCTGGTCGTTGGCGCGCAGGCAACGCCGTCCGCCATTAAGATGCTCGTTCTTCCGTAAAATGGAACGGGAGGAGAGGGTGGAAAGATGTATTTAATTTCGTCGGAGCAGGTACGTCTGTAGAGTGGTGCGGGTTAATCGCTGTATCGGGGGGAGAGCGATTAAACGTGTCGCTGTCGCGTTCGTATCGGCATCGGGAACTTTTTGTAGGAACGAGGTGGTGGGGACGAAACTCGGACGAATCGTACTCGGCTTATCCAAGGTGTAAGATTGTAGGTTGATGTAGGGTTGGTGTAGGTGGGGAGGGAGGAGGAAACGATATTTTAATGGATTCAAAAGGCAAAGTGCAGGCGTTGCTTTTGAATGCCTCATTGTAACGAGATGAAATTTAGTTGCTATAAGACTTTAAATTATCCTTGTACTTTGACTTTCAAGGTTCCGCACCGAGTAATTAAATTTGAAATTTCATTGTTCGCGTGCGTTTATCTTTTCTAGGCGTAGGCTTCGACCGACCTTTTTACAATCCGAATGGAAATTAGATCGCTAAATTATCGAATAATAACGAGGAATTTTCAAAATTCGGGAAATGCGTTGATAATGGCTCGAAAGCAACGTATTTTATTAAATAAATTTCAGAATTTTAATTTTCGCGTAACTGCGCTAATTTGAAGAAATAAGTTTGTATTTTGGTATTTTAAAAATCGGGTTCTCTTGGAACGTGTAATTTAAATAGATCCTCGAAAGAATAAAAGCTAATATTAAAATAACTAATATTATAAAAACTGAATGTCCTGAAAAAAGTTTTTCATTCGAAATTAACCAGAGAGTTGAATTCGTAAGGTCAAACTAATTAGAACATCCCTTTATTTCAGAGTAAGCATATTTAAAATTAACGAGAACTTATATTTGTTAGGCAGCACGAATACTTGAAAAATAATATTTCTTTAATCTTGAATTGAATTCAATATTTTTACCTCTGATTATATTTCATTCGCCATTATTTAAAATATACATAATTTTGAACTAGGAATATTTTATTTTCAATTTGTCACTTGGATTTTTTTTTTGAAAGCTTCGAGTTCGTTCGAGAAAGTTACTTATATAAAAAATACGCGTAACTACAAACGGTTTTATCAACATTCTATTCGCTTTCATCCACTTTTCTTTAATTTTTCACGCAACCACAATTCTAATATTTCAAGCGAAATATCCGCCGGAACGAAATAGATTCTTATTCGCGTAGGCTCGAAAGTTCCTAAAATCGAAGTGAAAATTTAAACGCAACGCTTTTTCGATTCCAAGTTGAATATTTGGTTTTGAAAAACTAGTGAAAAATTCATTGGCTTACCTTCATAAACCGTGAGTGTTGCAGTCGCTGTTACTGCATCACCGACGCCGTTCTCCGCAAGACACTCGTATTCGATGCTATCACGCGCCATTTTCACAGGTTCGATTCGCAGCAACGTGCCATTCGCATACTGATGAACCAAGAATCGCGATTGGTTTGCTGTGAATAAAACAAAGGATTTTAAATGTAGATCGGAATAATTGCGAGTACGTAAATTATACAAAAGGTGTGACTTCTCTTTTAAATATCATTTTTATCGTACTCTTGCGACGTCCGACGAATCCGGCGAAGGGAACAGTTATAAATTATTTATCTAGTTTCGCTAAAATTTTAATTATAATTCAAATTCTATTAAAGATCGATGCGATAGTTAATTCAACATTTTTTTTATTCCGTGTACGTGGATATTCGGTTCGAGAATAAGTTATAATATTTCGAGTAATAAAATTAATATATAATTTCTTAATTAGATACGTAATTACGATGCATATTGAATTAAGCGATAGATTATTAAACTTGGGATGAGAACACACGCGAATATCGTCCAACGATTTAAATGAATTTTTCATTTTTTTACGTATCACAATTTGAACAAATTTAAATATCCGTGTGTACAAACATTTGAAGTACAAAGACAAAATACAGTGCAATTTATGAAATTTATTAAACATTCAAAAAACACATAAACATACCGAGTAACTTTGGTTAATGAATGTTGATTTTGTATAGATTTCTTTCGGATACCGAATGGCACGGTATACGGATGAAAACAATTAGCATTTATTTTTAACGCATGAATACGCGTATACATGGATACACGTGAATATGTATTGATTTGAAGATAAATTAGTAAATAAATTTTCATTACAAATGTTATTGATGGAAGTCATTAGCTATATTGAAATTCACTTCAGATCTTATCTAACTATTATGTTCGATATTGTATCCTTTATTAGCTATTCATAGTTTATATTATAAAGTTTATATATATTCTGTTTCAATATCAATTTAATTTAAACTTTTAATTATTTTGATGCTACGCGATAGTCATTAAGTAATTAAAATTTCTGTTCATAAATATTCCTATACAAAATTGTGTAATCGATGTGTTTCGAATCTCTTGTCAATCTAATGCAAATTTCATATTTTTTCAATTACACTTTTATTCGATTGTTTTAACGCTGTGTATTATTTTTGTTCGTAAGATCTCTTGGACTATTATCCAACCTCTTGTATGCTTTAATTGGTAAAGCAGACGGTTTGCCACTATTTTATGTGATTTGACTTTATATTTCCACGTATGTGTCACTTCGTAAAATTTGATAAATCGATAATTCTAGACTTTTTTAGTATGTCACGAATTATTAATTTATATTATTGAAAATTGGATTATAATTTAATTAACGATTAATTTTCTATAGAACATTGATAAAAGGAGATTGTTCTTTTAATATTTTGCACTTTAAAAGCAATTTTAGAATTAAATTATATTCGCTTTTCTATTATTTAGTGTTGAAGTAAATTGAAAATGTAGTTATACTTTAATAATAAATTATACAAAAGCTAATATTTTTATTTCATTTTTAATTATGACAATCGAATAAAATATAATCATTATTTTAAATTTAAATCCATAAATAAATTCATAATTGAGAATACGTATTACTAATTTATCATTAAGTACAGCCTAAAGTAAATAAATAAAATGTTCCAATTTTAATTTGATTGCTTAGTTAAAGAAATATTCCAATTATTTCGATTATAATATAATTAAATTGAAAGACACGAGTTGTAAAAATTATTAAAATTATTAACGCTTATTAAAAAAGTATCTCGAAAGATCATATTATTATTGTAACAGAAAAATATACTTCACTGAATCTTGTCTACAATTTTTCCATTCTTATTTTCTTTTATGTATTTAATACAACTTTTTCAAGCTTTATCAATTTTTTAACGTAAATGTTTATTAGTTATATTATTATAATTATAATTTTTATATTATTTACTAATTTACTAATTTCTAAACATAGTACATAATTCAATGCAAATCAGTGATGAGAATATTTTTTAATATTTTAACTAAAAAACTTTAAAACTTTTATCCAAAAAAATTGTTATTCCATGCTTAAATTAGCAAATAACAATTAAAATAGATTTACGTTGGTTGCCGGTTTGATTCACTAATGCTTATTGCTCCTATTTCGAAAGCGATTCATCCGAAATATAATAGTTCGTGTAATACAACTTTTTAACAGCGATTACAAATATGAAGGATATAATTTACGTTATTAAAATAAACAATTTTCCGAGTTAAAAATCAAGTATTTAATAATTATTAAAAGTATTTTTCTAGTTTTCGAATTCAGATCCATTAACCCATTTAATCGCTTTAAATTATTCACCTTTTCTTCCTTTCATTCGTCATTTTCACACAGAAATGTTTTCTAAGTTCGGAATTTGTAACGTTCAACTTTAACAAAACTGTCTCTTTTACCCAAACTAAACGAACAGTTCACTAGTCAACTAATATTTCTCTTTTGTTCTTAGTCCCTCGTTATTGTCGAGAAATGGTTTAGCAGTTCGCAATTGGCTCTATCGAACTTTTGTGAAAGCGTTATTTTCATTTTGTATTCAAATGCGTCCGATATATTTTGAAATAAAATTTTATTTTTCAATATTACTAAGTTTTAATTAAAAAATTTAAAATCGTTCGGAACGAACCTTTTCAGATTTTCTTGCGTATACAAAATATAAACATAATTACAAGATAATTAAAATATTCATTTATCGAAGTTTTACACATACAATCTATTTAATTGGAAATTTAAACGTTGATATTACATAAAATTTAATCGGTAATTTATGTGCCTAAAAAACTAAATACTTATTTAAAACTAATAAAGTAAGAAAACTTAGTTTTTCTTGTACTATTGATACGAGTATCCTGAAATTATAAAAGTTAATAAGTAATACGTAATATCCGAATGCATATCTTTAATGGTTTTTAATTTTCTTCTACTTACGCATATAATATACTAATTAGAATGACACGTATCCCACAAGTAACATGTAAATTTTTTATCAGCGTCGATATTATCGAGACATTATTTTTGTAAATATTGATTTTTCTACAAAAATTAATACTCCATTTTATTTATAGACTTCATTTATAATTGCCGTCTTATAGCACAGTAAAAAGTTTTCCGAAGTTGGATTTTTTGTGAAATAAAAACAAATTAATCGTTATATTTAAAAGAAAAAAAAAAATAAACACGCAAACTCTGCGTGATTAACGATAAGCTCGCGTATCTTTTACGCTTGCATTATCTTAACGGTACTTATTATACTTCAGTTAATTTAATTTTTTGCACTCTCAGGGGGGATTTTATTGTAGTTCAAAAAATTAGCGAAAGCAGCGCCGATTTAACTCGCTTCATTTTTAGACTGATGTTAGCCTGAGTAATCCTAACGGTCTGTTTAACCCTTTAATTGGCAAATATAGAGATCTACTTTAACGATGCCAGCTTTAAAGCTATCTTTTGGATACTGTTGTTATCTAACCGAGGGAATCTGTTTAATGTGCCTTCGTTCAACGTTAAATTATTATTTTACAAGCTTACATTTCGTTTTAGCGTTGGCTTTCTATTAAATACTTTGCGATAACTTACATAATCGTTGACTAAACTTTTTTTATATAATATAATTATATGTATTTAGTATCGTTCGGTAAAATTTAATTGACTCGCGGAAGTAACGATATTTTAAAGTCAATGTAGTTATAACGCTAGAAAATAACGTTTCGATGGGAATAATAGAATTCGAATTAATGAATTTCAAATGCAAGGAAAATTTTCAAACTTTTTTTCGTATTTTGAGTTAACATTTTTTTTACTATTGATTTTGTTAAAGGCAACTGATATTTAGTAATTACTTATTATTTAACTTTTATTTTACTAAGATCAATGTAATGTACTCGTGTTTCGTTGCAAAGGAATAAATTATACTTATTTTTAAAAAATGCAGTGATTATTTTATAATAAAAGATTCTACTTATAATACATTAAGAACGATATCTTTATTACATATAATATACACAAATATCTTAACAATATGTACACACCTATAACGAGTATTTTAAATTTAAAAGCTAAATTCAGATAATTTAATTTATAACAGTATTAAAAGAACCCTACTACAAAAATTCTTATTAAGAACATTTCTCTTCGAAACTCGCTATATCGTGTTTTCAAGCGTTAAAGAACAAATATTTCACTAGGGATTGGTTCTATTAGTGCCCATCAATGATCGTCATTTGTCAACCATTTCAGCTCGTCGACTGCTAAAATTCGTATCGATATTGTGAATTTTACTTCAACGTTACTTTAACGTCCTCTACTATAATGATAGACGTGGTTGACAACTAAACAATTTTTGAAAATTATTAATCCACCATTAGAGAAACTTCTTTTATGTAGTTTAAAAATATTTTTAAATTGATATTTAAAATACATAAATATAGCAAGTTATTTTTGCTTTATCTAACAACCATAGAATTGAAAATACTGAAAGATCTTTCGGATAACGTAAACGTGAAGTATATACAATTTAATAGCGAAAGAAAAATGTTACGACGTTATTGATTAAGTGTATCTTGTTATCTTAAATTCTACAGAAGAAATTTCGAAAATAATGTAAAACTTTTTTCCTGTTTGCCTACAATATATATTTTATTCATTTCAATCTAAGTTTAAAAGTCGTCAAAGACTAATACTAGCTTTCACAGTGAATAATATTTTTACGTTAAGATACCGTGAGACTGACATTAACTTCGAGACTATATCTATGTATAGTGAAATCCATTTGTTATTTTGACTTAAAGCAAATAAAATTTTCTTTCATGTACTTTAAATTTTATCCATTTAATGAATCAACATAAATTAAAGTAAATTAATACCGTTATTTTTATAATAAATTAAACTTTATATATTAATAAATTTATAATAGATATTAAAAGTTTTATTTTTAAAATATATTAACGTTTACCTTTTCTATTTATAAAAATTCTAATTCATATTTACTTTATAATTATTTTCAGTACTCGATAATTCGATGATTTATATTTATATATTTATTAAAATAAATCTGTCAACCTTCTAAATTTACTATATCATTATAATATTCAGCTTTTAGATTCGAGTTTTTATTTTGTCTCTAAAAATTGTTCCAATTACAATCTAATTTTTAAAGTATATTTATTATTTTGTATTAATCCTAATTAAACTTAATATCACAGTTTGTGTATAACCTAAGAATCGTGTAAAAAAATATTATGCATCCAATTGTTTAAACTATAACAGATAAAATATAATACAATTTATCATATATTTTCCGGATTCTTTTTGTTGTAATACAGAGTCTCGAACGATTTCGTCTAATTTTTTTGATTCTATGACTTTATCTTCTTTATTTCATCGTATTTAAGTATAGTTTCATTTGCTAATATGTATATCGGCACAGTCATCGATTCGAACATTTTCTAGATCGGTTTCTACACGAGTTTTACAGCACTACGTGTCTGTAACGGCAAACGAATCGAAGCGAGATAACGATGTAGCTAAATTAAAGTCAAACCCCGAGAGCGCGAGATAGTCGGAAAAAACGTGGGAGGACGTTAAAGTTTTATATGCTTTAAAAAAATTTTCTTTTTTGTGCTTCGTTCCCTTCAATATCGTATATATCGTTGTTACGATGAGATTTTTGTTTTTTTCTTTTCGGTTTCTTTTTTCCTTAATATTACAAAAAAAGTTGTTGAATTACTCTTTCAGATGTATTGTTTAAATTTTCATTGTCCATTCGAATAAATAACGATAAATAGATAATTCAATATTCCAAAAAATTTATCAGAATTTAGGGGTAATTTAATTAGTTTTAAATATTTTTAATTATTTGAGAAAAAAGCCTAAAAATTTGTTTTTTTATAACGGTTCGCTGGTTTTAAAGATATTTTATTAATTTCTTTTTAAAGTGTATAGCTATAGACATGCTATTAATAAAATATGCATATATTTGAACGCACGTAGAAATTTCCATCATAAAATCTATTTGAATTTTAAGCTACTCTACGAATTAAATATATATTTTTCATTACGAAAATTATATATGTTAATATGAAAAATGACGAATGTAATTTATTAACTATATTTCCGTAACTAATTTTAGCGTCAATATGATACTAATAATAATAAAAATTCATTCGATTTTTTAACCATATCGTATACTATATTACCCAATAAAGACGTTAAAAACTAATGTTAAATGATACCTTATTAGTAAATATAAGTACATTATTAGTACAATTCACAGTATCATTATACTATTAACATATTTTATAATTAACAGTATTATTATACCATTAACAGTAAACATTTATATGTATTGATTTATTGCTGGATAAAATAAAATTTCTAGATTCTAAAGTACTCTACGAATTTTTGAATTTATTTAAAAAATGATTCGAAAGAAAATTGTAAAATGTATTACAAAATAAAATCCAGTGACATACTTATGAAGCGACAAAAACTTTTTTACGCGTATTCGCTTTACTCGTAATATCGCTTTAAAAAACCTTTCGATCGCGCATAAATTTTAATGTAAATCGAACTTACGCATAATTTTTCTGCTGTTTTTGCGCCAATGAATCTGCGGTGGTGGTGAGCCCGAGGCACTGCAGAAGAAACTCGCAATACCTCCGGCCTTCACAGTCTGGGATTGTGGCTTGACCAGGAACCTTGGCGGGCCTGATAACAAAGAAAAGAGAAGAAAAATCTTCGTTAATAGATGTTATATTTTTTGTATACCTTTGGTGCATACAATAAACAAAAAAAAGGAAAGAAAAAACACAAAAATGCGGAGAAAATACACAGATTTAAACGAGGAATAAGCTACTTAATTTTTTATGGAATTTGTTTTCTTGTTTTAATAAGTTAATAAAGCGCCTAAGATGTGTAATGAATGTATATTAATTTTAAAAAAAGAATTTTTGTTTCGAACTTTATTATTGAAATTAGTAGTAAAACGAGTTTAGAAAATTTTAATGAATAAATAAATACGGCGATTGTTGTAAAATTTAAGAATTTCAATTTTTGATAACGAATTTTGGAATATGTATTACATGTAAAGATAAAAAAGTTATTTTTTAGTAGTTTCTCTGGAGTAGCTTTTACAAAAGTTATCTGATTATATCGAATATCAAATTTGAAATATACTATTTTATGTTAGTCAAGTTTGCATAAAGTACTAATAAAATTTTTACAATGATTAAATGACTATTTTATTCATATATTATTTTGTAAATAATAATAATAATAATAATTGATACAAACGATCTTTTGTTAAAAGTTTATTACACTATTTATACAATTTTAGTTGAAATATTTAAATGTTTTATGCATATTAATTTTCATTTTATAGTCAGATGAAGATGAATATTTTTGGTCAAATTTTATATAGTGTACACGCGTAATTTTGGAAGAGCAGATATAAATAAAAATGACTAACACAAATATATATTGTATAATAAAAATATTAACGTAATTAAAGAGTATTATTTTAAACTCCAATTACGATAATATTCTTAAATTTGCTACTAATTTTTACTAAGTATAAATTTTTATACATATATAAATATACTTAATATTTCAATATTGTGAATTATATTCTAATTTCTAAAGTAAATCCAAGTCATATCTGTACCTTTTCTATAACTATGATTTCTATTTAATATAACAAGATCGCAATAAAATAAAGTATTTGAAGTTAAATTAATTACAAAATTTATCTAAAAATTTGCTTTTTATATGAGTATTTTTGTAAGATTAAGAGGCTCTTAATTGACATTCTTGCATGTGAAGTTAGTTTCATTGCTAGAAACTTAAAAACTCTAAGGCTATCTGATATAAAACCACTAATCATCAATCAGATGAACCTAGAACTGTACAAAATGATATGTAACAAGAAAATTTTTTAAGCAGTTAGTATATTAATCGATAATTTGTATGAGATACGTATTTTATATCAATATTAAAAATATACGCAGAAAAAGTAAAAAAATATAGATATTATCTATTTCAATATTAATTAATTGTTATATAAATTATAAATATATATAATTTTAAAGACAAGTTTCATTAAGTATTTTATATTGTACTAATTTTATTGTAAGTATTCCTCGATTTTAGAAGAAATAATTGTAAAACAATCGATAATTTCATCCTTCAATAATAAAACTAATTAACAATAAAATATAAAGGATTAACTGTCCTTTCGATAAAATAATAAAATATTTGATATATACCTTAATATTATTCATTATATTATATGTAAATTAAGTTAAAAGTTTTTGATTACTTAATAAAATTAAACTAATAATCGCTATTTTATGACGAATGGTAGAAACATTTCGATACGGACTAAAAAGAATGCGTTTAAACCAGTCTATACGTATTTTATATGAAGTTTGATATTTAGGAATAAAGAATATTAATTAGTTAGAATTTTTATACATTTGATATGATTTTAATTAAATTTCTATAGTTTCATCTATAATGAAAAAGAATTCACTGTCAAAAACTGATAACGCTAATAAGTAGACATTCCGATAGATTTTTAATGAATATTTAATTTTATCTATATTTAAAAAATTGATATTCGACACTCTAAAATATAATGATTTTAAAATATGTTATATTTTGTTTGGTGAGCTTTCGAACGAAGTGATTTAATACCGAGAAGTAAAAGTATAATAACAATTGATAAGTTGTTACAATTTACAAGTTACACGGTGATTATTATTTTAAAGCTATTTTGCATTATGAAGTATAAGATATAGAGAAATTTAACGAATAATAATAAACATTCTTTGAGAAAACAGTCCAACAATCTTTTCGAGTATTTAAATTTTTATATCAATCGCAAGTTTTTATGTCGTTCCCGTAACTGTTTTTCATAAATTAATTTTAGAAAATAACAATAATGTTTTGGTCATTCAAATAATGGTATCCTATATTTTAAGAATCGATAACCATACAATTATTTCCTATATTCAAAACGTACGTTACGAAAAAACAATTTGATTTTAGCGAAGTAAAAATTTTATTTTCCAGTTTTCAGTAGAAAAATGGAAGTCTACCGAAACATATTCTTTTCTGAAATAGAAGTCTAAAATAAATTTTCTACTTTAAAAACTACAGCAAAGTATCCATAAAAACTCGCCTTTATCTTTTTGATGGTATGCACAGTTTGTACAATAAAACTCTTTAAATATTTTAGAGTTCTATTTTCATTCTCTATTTTCTGGCTATTTAATACAACAAATCTCTTATCTTACGAAATTGTTTCATAACGCATAAGTTTGAAAAATAAAACATATCGAATTTATCCCGAAACGTCGAATGCCTCTAGTTTTTATTAGTTTTATAAAGCGATATTCAATTCATATACGAGCGAACGGATGAAAGCCCATCATGGAATAACTAAATACCGATAAACGGAGAACGATGCTTTCGGCTTCCGGTATTTCAGTCATTAACATTATCAAACACCGGCTGCGCAT
The DNA here is from genome assembly GCA_018907195.1 of Dolichoris vasculosae. Classification (NCBI taxonomy): domain Eukaryota; kingdom Metazoa; phylum Arthropoda; class Insecta; order Hymenoptera; family Agaonidae; genus Dolichoris; species Dolichoris vasculosae. Next base: position 5,900,985 of record JACCHY010000015.1, read on the forward strand.
CGTTTACAATAAATCATTGGCGCGAATAAAAAGTTAAATATCCCATTAAACATCGACGGAAAAAACTTGGGCGCGTTCATCTTTCGCTTGGCCTCGTCCCCATAATGACGATTATTAATTAACGAACTTTCGCGACGTCGGCTCCCGCGATAATTTAAGGCACCAAGGAAGATCTTTTATTTTTGGGCTCGCAGCTTACCCATATTTACGATCTCGCGAGCGAAAAGGGCAATACCCACGGAAAGAAAAGGTCCATACATCAGCGGTCCGCGAGGAAAATGCAGGAGCAGCCGCTGCTGGTAAAAGGCTCGAACAATACAAAGTGCCCGGCACGTTCTGGACTTTTTCCACTGACCTTCTCCCCCGCAGGCTGGGAAATCGCTGGAAAACTCGAGGAACGAGGGTCGAAAGTTGTACATTACCGTTCGGGGTGGGACGAAAGCCGCTGTGGTCTCGAGCAAATGGATAATGTTTTGTCGAACGGAAACAGGCGGCAACGGCTTCGGCGGCTTCGGCGGCTTCGACGGTGTGCGCGCGTTTTGTGTTTTAATGGCGGAGGGAAACGCTTGAAATTAAGTGCCCCCTTTTCCCCATCCCTATCTGCTACGGTCTATGTACGCATTTCTATACGTGGCGCGTATTCGCGCGGTTGCAAGTACACGCGCTTGGAATAATATGCGGGCGATGGATGGAAGGGTAAAAGAACGAGGAGAGAGAGAGAGAGAGAGGGAGAGTCGAGTATGTCGGCTACAATTGATTATTATTAATTTTTATTTTCATAAATCGCGTGCTGTGCAACGACTGAGAAGCGTTTTACACTTTGCGATATTCGCTAGATAAATTATCCTCGGAATCATTATCGACGATGTTGTTGTTTTTATTGCTATCATTATTATTATTATTGTTTTCATTATTTTCATTATTTTCATTATTGGTATTATATTTCGCAATTTTTACCTTTATTATCATATCATTCGTACGAATGTTGATATAGAAATAAATTTAATTACGCTTCGATCGAAATGCAATAATTTATAGATTATAATTAAGAAAACGCTTTGTTATTATTTTTATGATACGTTTTGAAAAAACAGTTTATATTGTTTGATAATTAAAAAAATTTGATTACTTGTATTGTATCGTTGCATACCGATGAATTTTTTTATTCATGGTTGTAATTATAATTATTTCCAAATAAGAACAAAGTTTTAAACTATCGAATATCGACAAAAATCAATATTTATTCGAGGTAAAAAAATTATAAAGATAATTTATATTTTGAAATTACCGCCTGAGCTGATAAAATAAGATACTCGAGCTTATTTAGAGTTTTAAAAAATTTGTTAAAAGAGATAAAAAAAAGGCTAACTATATTACTGATACTAAATGTTTGATTAAGTATAACTGTAATTAATTTTCAACTGAAATTACAAATTGTAGGATGCATATTATTTTGGTTAATGTAATTAAATTTGATACTTGAAAATAGGATTCATTGCTCTTTTGATGTAAACTAATTATTAGTGGTACTTCAAATGTTAACAAAACAGAATCAAATACGAATGAAAGCTAATTGAATACTTTAAGTTTTATACGTTAGATTTAACATATAGTATTTTTATAAAAGAAAAAGTGAATTAAATTAAATAAATGATAAAAATTTTACGCTAATAATTGAAAAGCCAAGTACGTAATTTCAAATTTTTTATTTTATTGATTATATCTCATTTATGTGTTTAGTTTTAAATAAATATATTGAATAGAAAAAATTAATTCGATACCTAAAAATTTATTTTCTTTATATATGGTACGAGATTCTATACATTTTAATATTTTTATTTTCTTTAAAATATAAAATTTCATTAATATAATCGTTAAGTATAAAGCATTTATATAAAAGTTTATATTTATTAGTAATTTCAAAACTTTTCAAAAAAATTTAATAAAAATAAACAGAAATAACAAATTTTAAGTATAAACACATAAAAATATGTATGTATTCACGTATATTCTACATTTATCTTGAGAAACATATACTTTATATTCATCTTTAAAATTTAACTGAGCTTTATTCATTTTTATTATTCACATATAAAATATACATCTAAGAATATTGAGTAGAATATAGTCGGATCTGGTCAGACGTTTATTCGATACCTGTACGTGTATTTTCGCAGATTATAAATGTGTTCTTCCAATAGCTACCTGTCATACAAAAATTGAATCTTATGTTTTTTTATGAGATATGCAGTCATAAATCGAATTGCGACTCGATGTTTTATAATTTTATTTAAATAAACAATCATAATAAAATAGTATTAATTATAATTTTTAAAAGTAATATTTAAACAATCGATAAAATACTCAAACGAAAGATAATAGAAATAATTTTTCGATGAATAAACAAATTTTTATAAATTTTAATATTATATGTCATAAAATATACAAGAAGTTTCATCAAATATGTTTCCAAGAGTTGGCAATAACGAGATTAGTATTGGTTCGTTTTTTATCTAATAATATATTAATTGTATAAAAAATGATTTTTTGTGGATAATATACATTTATAAAATTATAATTTTTATTTCTCGTAATTAATTTAATATGAATTCTTAATTTATAATATTAACTTTCGCATTATATAAATATCCTCCTAAAATATAAAAAATTCTTTTAAATTTATTTTTCATAGCATGTTTTACCGAATATTTCATTTCGTATTATATTTTTGCCTTTATCCAATGAAATAAAATTTTAAATTAGCAGACTCAATTATGTAATACATTACAAACGGTCGATCAACGCTTTTACGTAAATTGTTAATTATTTCACATACTTTTGTTCAAACTTTTTTAGTTGTAAAAATCCATATTATTATGAATCGATTTATTTATCATAATTGAAATCGTAAAAGCATCTTTGTAATTTTATTTCGACGGCGTATCTTCATTGTTTCGATAACGATTTTAACCAACCAAATTTTTAAAAGTAAACGATAGTTATTATCCCTCGACAAATGACAATAATTAAACGTTTTTTTTAGCATCGTAAGACTATTTTTAGAAGTTATCTGCCTGTAATTGTAGAAAAGTTCACATTGTAATCAAACTTGGTTAGCGTACATTGCTATTAAATTAATTCAGTTATCCAGTAGTTACGATTTAGCGAACACCAAAAACAGCCGTACAAAGTTTTCACATACGTCCTCGTTGAAATTTCGGAAAGAAAAATACCGGCAACAATATGCGGCCATATAATAATAGCCGAAAGTGTGAATAAACAGGAAGAAATATTTCGAGGTGCGGCGCATAAAAAAAGAAAAAAAAATTTGCAACGAGAGAACGGCGACGGTTTAGCAACCGCGACGAGTAGTTAATGGGTCAGCGATGCATATCCGGGTATATATATGGGTATAAATATACGCGTATATAAATATGTTTGCGTATAGACGAGAAGGGAGACGGGAGGAGTGACGGGAGGAGAGACGAGAAGAGAGACGAGAAGAGAGACGAAAGGGGCCGTAGTGGGTCAGCGATCTCGTACCGAGGATTCGAACGATAAAATTCATTTTCGAAATGGGCTCACTCGTAGCAGACGTTTTGCATATACACACACATGCATATACATGTATATGTATTCGAAGCTCGCCTAAATACTCTTTACATTAAAGCTCCATTATCCTCACGGTTCGACGCGTTCGGGGTTGAGTCGACGAGGGGAAAAAGCGAAAAGCGTCGGTGGAAGGTGTCGCTGGGATATCGAAGATGGTAATAAACGGAGAGGAGGAAGTATAAAAGGCATTCGCTGGATAGATTGGATAGAATAAACAACGCCTTAAATCTATAAGTATTGGAATGGAGATTCTTGTTGCATTGCTGATTCCTCGGCTGATGCATTATTTATTGTTTCCGCAAAACTTTATATTTAATTGGAATTTTTAGAATTAAATAAAGATATAAGGTAAATCGGTTATTGCCTCTTGTTTCAATATTAAAATATAATCTTTGGTCTTGCTTTTATATCAAAAGAACGATAAATGTTTTTGTACATCTTAAAAAAAATATAAGTATTCTATGATAAAATACTCGGTGGAAATATACTTAAAATACAGAATATTTTCATTCAAATTTTATGAATAATAAATTTACTCGAGAGCAATTATGAAGGAAAAATCTTTTATAATTCAATAATAAATAAATTTATTTATTATCCGAACAGGTTTTCTCGTATACGATTGCGCATATAACTGTACGATTATTTGTAATTCCAATTTATTTTCGAGTATATATCAAAACTGTATAAATAAAATTTTAATGCGAGTAGTTCTAGTGATATTTAAAATTTAGAAACGAATAAGTACGAATTCATTTTTAATACGAAACGGAAAATTATGTAAATATTTCGAGCTTCTGCGGACGGTAATGCAAAACTTTTTTCAATTTACCTTTTATTCTCGCATCTAAAACTTATTCTGAATCGTCTAATATTAGAAATTATAAAACAGTCTTTTTCCACTAAACTCTAAGCAATGAAAACTACATTGTGTCTTTATACAGTCCTGATTGAACATATATTTTTCCTATTATTCTATCGACTTCGAATTCTCATGTAATTACTTTATAAATTTAAAAAATACTTTAATATTTTTTTTTACGTTACAATTAATCAAATGTGTATTAAAAATATAAATGATGCGTTTCAAAAATATAAATATAATAATGTATAACGTTAAATTAATTCTCTCATATTTTTCACAATATATTAAACTAAATTGTATATTATTCTCTTTTTATTGAAAGCTGCGATTATCACCGACTACGCAAAAGATTTAGTCCATATATTCTTAGTTTTATCATAATACTCACATGAGATTTCCTGATACGCGTGATTCGCGTATGAAATGTAAGCACACTGATATCAGTGGAGGGACCGACGACATAATGGTTGTGAGAACTGATCCAGCATTCAAAATTAGCTCGGTACTAAAAGAGTGATTTTACGAAGAACGCAAAGATGAAAAAATGAAAATCAACGAGTACTAAGCATATAGGAATATTAAAATGAGAAGATACTCTTTTTTTTATTGAAAAGAATGTATAGTGAAATAGATAATATCCAATGGATAAAAATAATCACCTTTTATTGTTTTATCAAAAAAATTGGATTCTCCTTATCGAGTTATCGTTAAATAAGAAAAAAATATTTTGTAATTATATAAGAATTAAAATGTTATTAGTTAATTAAGAATTTTTATTATTTTGCAAAAAATGTTATTTTTAGAAAATTATAAAAAAACATGAGCGTTAAAACGATTAATTTTTAATTTGATTTATCAAATATTATATTACGTTATATTATATTTTCTTGGATAAATTGTTTGAAAATTGATTAAACTCGGGGGATAATATCCATCGATTTAGGAGTAGTAAAACCAGAGAAATGCAGTCATGAAATACTATAAATTTACTCAGTTTCAAACTAAACTTAGTACAAGAAATTTGTTTCACGAATTCAACGAAAAAAATAGAACATCGAACACCTGATAATTATTTAATACGAAATTAAAATTATTATTTATCGTATTCATTTTTTCACGATTCCAATTTAAGAGAGATTTCTAAAGCTTCTTACGTTGTTTGTAAATCTATTCGATGAAGCAACGATGGAGTGACAAACGGTTAAAGAGTCCATAAAAATAAGTCGAGTTTCAGAATGACCAGCCACCTTAACTCTCGGATAACAAAATCTCTTAGCTTCGAGGATTCATGCCGCGAATTTCCGGGTTCTTCCATTAATTTGAAAAAGTAGCGCGCGAACAAGGATGTAAACAAAAATGGACTGGTAGTAACCAACGATAAACGGAAAAAATCCGCCTCGAACATAATAGAAAGAAACGCCGGTAACCGAGGATTAAAAGCCAAGCTGAAAATTAGATTGGGTAGAACTCGGAGCGCGATGAGAGAAACGAAAGTCGCGAGCTTTCCATGATGGGAGCGACGGAGATGGAAGTACGGAACAAGAAAAAGTAAAGGAGACGCGCAAAAAGGGAAGAAGCAACGACGAAGGTGACGCAGGAGAATGCGGGCTTTTTATTACCCAGAGGAGTCCGATGTTCTCTCGAAGAGAGAGCGAGAGAGAGAGAGAGGGACAGACAGATAGACAGACAGAGAGAAGGAGACTCGGGAAACTCCAGAGAGAGCGAACTGTTTTATTAACCCTTTTCAGATTGCCCGAGAGGCTTAAAGAAGAGAAAGTTCATCTCTCTTTCTCTCGCAGTATCTTCGCACTTTTGGAATTTTATAGCCGGTGCGCATTAAACGACAGATCCAGAGATTGCAAAAATTGAAAAGCTCGTTCGCATTCCTGAGTATATTTTTTCTTTTTTCCCTTCAAGAATCGGACTAATCGATTTCAATGCAGAAAAGAAGAATTCAAGAACGTTTAAATACGTAAGAAAAGAGAAGCCTGGCACATCCATTGGGTATCGTAAAATATTCAATGACGAGGATGCGACTTTATATACTACGTGTTACGTTCGAAACGTTATCCGAAACGAAGGTATTTAAAGAAAAGGAATTTAAATCGCGATATCTCAAATTTTTTCGTAACATGAAAATGTTTTTATCGGTATTTTTCGATAAAAATTAAACTACTTATTTTTTCTCAAAATTGTCATTCTCCAACTTGTCATTATAACGAAATTAAAGATATTAAAATAAGATTAAAGTAACTAATTTCGTATCGTCCCTCTTCCGTATTAATTATAGGATGTTTAGTCGATTTCAAACAATTAAAAGCGAACGAACTCGCGAACTCTTATTTAACTTTACAAATTATTTACATAATTCGTCGTATTATTCCTCGGATCGTTTACGCATCGTTGAATCGAAAATTCAAATTAACCAAAAACGCGTTGAAATTCTTCAATTTTCGTACGTCACGTACATGGCTTCCTAATTACAAAGACAACCGAAGCAAAGTCAACGTTAATAAAGAAGAAACCATCGTCGTACGCGCCGCGAACGGAAAAACGAAAAGTGGAGGAAGCGGCGTCGAGGACAAGGTAAACAGCCCCGACGACGAATACGGAAGAGAATAAATAAAAAATGATCGCGCGTCCGGGAACTCGTTTAAATTAAATTATTAAATTAATATTTGCCCTGCATCGAGCGGCAACCGAGCCGATCGTCAAATACTAAAATGGTTCGGGGTCCGCGCAATTATTTATGATAAACTTACTCGTCTCTCGCGGATCGGTTTTTCGTGTCCCGCTCGGAGCGAGCGAAGCACACACACACACCCACACATACACACACAGCTCATCATGGAAAACGCGTCGAGCGTTCGCAATCAGCGGATTGACCCTTTTTTACTCCTCTCCATTCTTCTCCGTTTGTGCGTAGAATCGTTCTCTCTTTCCGCGTCGGGTTAAAACGCGAGTCGTGCGATCGGAAATTGCCGAACGCGTGAGAATCGATTGATTCGAGATTGTTTCGAATTTGTCTTTGCCAACGGTTTTCCTTTTTTTCCCGCGGGTCTGTCTCTGTTTCGCCGGCTCAGCGCGTTCCTCCAACCGCATTAATATAGACGCGATTTTTCCGCAAAGCCAAACGATTAAGAGAGACTTTCTATTTTATCGCGTAGAGCCAACTGTACTCGATGACCCGTTTATTATTTTATATCTGTTTAAACGTAGATAGTTATTTCTGGGTAGGCTTGAATATAAGCTTTCGGAATTGTTTATAAAAAGCGTATTCGAACGTAATTTAATTTTATAGATGAAACGTAAGACTCTCGATAGTTGGCGGCAAAAAAAAATAAAATGCAGTTACATGGAAATTTTTGTTTTTTGATCGAAGGATGAAGAAAGATACGAGAAACGAAACTAATTATACGTTTTTATCGGAGAAACTCCTTAATAATTTATACGCGAGAGAAGAGTACGATCGTATATCGCTAAGCTCGCGATAACTCGATTGATTTTTTCATTAAAACAATTTCCCGTTGTGGAAACATTATACGAATATTTTATTATACCGAGGGCGTATAAAAAATTGTATCTAGCGCGGCAGTAAATGCGGAGTCAAAGAAGCTCAAACGTTAAAAAGTATTTTAAACGTGTCGACGGTAATGAAAATAACTCTGTTGCTTACCGTAACGTAAGCAGTTTATAAAAAGTCGTACAAAGAATCGAAAATATATTCGTATTAAATTTTTAGTCTATTATATAAACTTATTAAAATACAAAAGACGCGAGACTTTACATACTTTATTTCGAAATATGTAATCTATATTAAAAGAAAAATTAAAACTAATTTTCCTCGCTATCGCATAATCCGTTTATAAATCAAAGAGCAATATAAAAATACAATACTATAATTTACATTTATTAATTAAATATTATAATAAACGTATCTCCGTAGAAGTGGATGTACACTATTTATATTATCCACTTAACTTTATAAATTAGAGTAGACGTTTTATAAAGATACTTCTACGTGTGATCGTGAAAATAATTTATGCGAGATATTAAAATAAAACGAGGGAAACGATATTATTAAAACGAAATAATTAAATTAATAAAGTAAAAGTTCGTTTAATAGCCCGTTTAATAAAAATATAATTATCGAAGATAGTTGATTATAAATGCATAATATCCTACGATACGCAACATCGCGGCATTCGATAATTATTTCACGAACAATCGAGTTTAGTTATATCATCAAAAGCTTCGTCAACGAAAAATAGAGCAGCGAGGGTCGAGGACTAAGTGTAGCGAGACAAAAAAGTAGCGTTCGAAATACACTACGTACGGGTCAGAGAAAGCGGATCATTGTACGAAGATAAAATCCGCCGGTAACTGGTTGTCGATGAAAAACTTTACCAACACATGCGAACTCGCGTAAATACGTAGTAATATATCATTTATGATAAACTGCTGGAAATTACATCGAATTGTCCGGGCGTGTTGTGAAAGCGTACGCTGGAAATTCGATATACGATATGACAATATTCATAACATTTCTGACACGTGTTCTGATAATACTAATGACGCCAACTCACTCCGTATGACTGATACGCGAAGCTTCGATTAAATCAGCGAATCGGTGAGCGGAGCGGTTCGCTTTTCTTTGGCTCGATCGAACGATAAGAAACGAAGGAGCTGTGACAAAATATGGAATTATCGAATGGTATAAGAATCGCACGATCCGAGCTCGAGCGAAAGTCTCGTCTACGAATGGGGAGGTAAATATTTTGTGGGTATTACGTATGTATCGATGTACGTTGATTCGAGATCGTTGAAATTATTCGAGTTACTTATTACGCAGTTTTGTGGAGTTGGTTTTCATGAAATTTACGTTGTATTACGAATTATTTTTATTGCTCGTTTATTTTAAAATTTCAATCAAGAATTTCGCGTATGATAAATCGAAACTCGTGTACAATAATACAAATTATATAGAAAACGATGCGAATCGAATATATATTTATTGTACGTATGATTCAAATATTCAATAATAAAACAATTCGTTCAAATTAATATGGACTGCGTTGAAATAGAAATGTTTAATGTCGTTAAAGTAATACTGTAATTAATATAATCTATGAAATATCGAACGTTAACATAAAAGTAATAAATTTATCTAAATTTATTTTGTTATCTGTATTTAGTTACTCGAGAATCACGGCAATGAATTCTAATTAAACAATCGATTAAATAAAATTTTTAAAAACTATGCATTTTGCTTTTTTTTTTTAATTTTCCATCGTATATTTTTAGAGAATTTTAATAATTCGAATAAATGGTACGAATTGGACAGAATGTTATTACTTTTAGATTACGTTAAGCAAAGTGTACATAAAGATTAAAATTATCGCAGGTTTCGAACAACTAGATTTTAATTCCAAAGTTATAATAGAAAAATTATTTAAAAAAATGAATTTATCGAATGCAACGATATCAATTTGATTAAAATATCAATTATTTAAGTAAATACAGTTAAAAAAAGATACATTTAATTTTTATTCGTCGGATAAAAAAATGTTATCCCTGATTTTGAAAAATATACCGTTAAAATATCAACGATTCGGTATTATTATAAACATTATTTTTTTTATCAAGAATAAAAAATTCGATATTTACGAGAACACGGATAAAACGGAATATAATTATAAATTGTGAAAATTCTAAATAAACGAGAATAATTTTTTGCGTAGTTCGAGTTCGCAATTTTTCCTATTTCTCCGTCATTTTCGCGTACGAGTTACCTACGCAAATACGAACCGTAAGAAACGGATTCGCGTTTTCGATCGCTTATTTGAGATTTATTTACCTCCGAATGCATAACTCAAAACACGAATTTCTTAATAAACAAAAATCACAATTCTCGTAAATAATCTCGGCAGAAGCTAATTACTCGAAAAATGTTGGAATCGTGTAGACCTGTAAACCTGTAAACCCGTTTTCATCATAGTTCAACGATAAGTTCCGCTAATCTTAGCACCGTGATTTATATGAAATTTGCGACCGTTTTGAAAACGAAAGTAATTTCCCCGTTCGTTCGTAGCCAACATAAATCTGGAACAAAGCGGCGAAACATCCAGCCACGAAAACGATAGAAGAAAAGAAACACGAAACGCTTTCACGAAACGAGTCTCGGAGAAATCCCAAGTAGAGAAAGTACCTCGAACGGACCAACGTTGGATCGTCGACGTCGACGTCAGGACATTGACGGACAAATAGACGCTCGCGACTAGACGGTAAAATCTACCGGGAAAAGTTCGGGCCAGAGTTCAGACCCGTTTAGGGCGTGACGTCGCGCATCTCGAAACAGCCCCGCAGTACTAGAATGTCGGCGGTGGTAGAAGTCACTTTCCGCGGTCGAGATATGCACACCTCCCGTGACTCGGCGCTTCCACCGCTTCCACCGTTTCCACCTCGACACGCATACCGGCCCAGGAAAGCCCAGGAAAGTCTCGAAAATGGACTATACCCCTCTCGCTCCTCGATACGTATGCAAAGCGATTGTGTTTAGCCAACTTCTCGTTCAGAATTTCCATTAGTCAGTGGCGCGACGCGCAAAGTGAGGGTGGCCGATTGTGTTTTGCTCTCGCTCTTCGTGCCGCGCTGTCCCGTCGAATGATTTCGAATCAGCATGCCTGGTAGCGCGGATAATTCAATTTGAATATGTATTTCGATCCCTCCCCTCCGAGGGTGTACCTCGAACGCATGCGCTCAGGTCTTGTCGCGGGTGCGCTTCGGAGATGAATTTACGGCGCGGTTCGGAGGGTAGTTTTGACATTTTTGTTACAGAACGTTGCTGTATCGTTTATTGAGTTTTTTTTTCGGGGAGGACGGCGTAGGGAAGAAAATCAACTTTCCTAAACGAATGCTCGGGGATGAATTATACATTTTTGTTATTTTATATACATAGAAAATGGTGATTTTCGGCTGAAAAATTTGTTTGCCGAATCGATCCGTTCCCGTTCGTTCTTTATTCTACGGAACGAACATTTTTGTTAATATTTGTAAAAATTTTAAATAACCGGAATTCGAATTTTTCGAATCGCGATCGGAAGATGAATAATTCACGCGGGAATTAAGATACGTTTCGATGAGCTGAAACGATCGAACCGGTCGATACGTAAACGTGACCAACTAATGAATCTGTATTTTGATACGCGAGCGAGGAATGGATTTCGTTAAAGATATTTTACCGTCTGCGTTCGGTATTGTTCGAAGCTCGATCGAACAACCATTTTTCGAGAGCTAATTATCGTGTATAATTCCAAAAATTAAACCGAAGGAACGATTAGACGGAGAAAAATTTTACGCTGTAACGAAAGTAGCAGCGTAATATTATAGCCGATGGTCTCGGTTTCGTTACCTTATAATATTATAGGATAAGTTATCGATTTTTTAGCGCGAAAAAAAATTTAATTTAAATATAAACGGATGAAATTGAATCCTTTTCAAAAAATTTCACGTGACTGTTTCTTTATGCGGTGGTATTTTTTTTTTACTAATATTAAAAAAGTGATACGCTGAAATGAAAAAAATAAAATTTTTTTTAACTTTGAAAAGTTTTAATTTGTCGTTAAAACAATTGCTTCTTTAACAACGATGAAAAACTCCGTTAGACAAAAAGAGATTAGACCAGCTTTTTTAATATTACGCGAATAATTTTTTAAATATATTTTATCTTCGAATACTCGTTACACGTTGCATGTAATTATTATTTAAACCTCCCTCTCTCGCTCACTCTTTCTCATTTCGTTACCCAGAGTAGAATCCGTAAAATTCTCCGATCGAATTCCACGCTCAAATTTCTATTAAAAAACGTTAATTCGGTAATTACATTTACATCGATGAACACCGGTAAAAACGAACATTTCCCACCGTTGATACTTATATATTTAACGAGAATTCTTTTCTCCCGTTCTAATAGATTGAAATTCTCGCGGAGGAAACGCGAACAACTCACGGAGGTACTTTTCATTTAATATTCTTTAGAATCCTGTATACACGAGTAGCAATAGCAGCATCGGAAAAGGAGAAAAGCGAGATGAGTCGCGGCGTAAAATAACGGAGGAAAGTGAAAAAAAGGCGAGAGAGAAGGAGATAAAGAGAGAGAAGTGAAAGATTGTTTTGGCTGAGCGCCATCGCGGTGAATCTAGATAAAGAAAGTTTTCGAGTTAATCATACCATTAGATTTCGTCGAGCTTGCGCAGCTTCCAGACGCTACGAGTAAATTCTTCTCCCCCGGTCGCGCGTTCCTTCGCTCTCTTCCTCCTCCGTCGAGATATCTCGCTGTCTTTATATACGTGTGCGCCTTTCGCTCGCGACGACAGTAATCGTGACGCTGAATGAGATTGCGGAAGTTGTACTACCCAAAGTCTGAACTACTAGTGTATAATGCCGTCTCTGTAGCTGCACGGCAATCCGACGCGAGCCTGCACCAAATTTATGCAGATGTATGCCACCGATATTCTAAATAAGTAGGTTCAGTCTCACGGCGGCAAGACCTTCCTTTCCCACCCTTCTAGATGCTGGTGGTAGTGGTGGTGGTGGTGGTGGTGGTGGTGGTGGCGGTGGTGGTGGTCTCGCTACGCCGTCGGGATGAGCGCGAGGAATTCTCGAGGTGCGCCTGGAAGCTGCACTCGAGTCGATTCTCCGACCGAGACGCCCGAGACGCCCGAGACAAGACTCATTATGGGACTGAAGGGAGGGCGTGCCAAGTAAAAAGTTTCATCGGGGCTGGGGCGAGACGAAAGGGATGAAACGGGTCCGACCGCCGAGAGAATAATTTCGCTTCTTTTATTATTTTTCTGTGCTCTGGGAAGAAGATTGCCGCTGTTTGTTTACGCGATCGCGGTAATATTTTCAGTCTTGCCAAGATTTTACTCCCGCGAGGTCATTCCTTCCTGCAAATGTTCCAATTTTTTAACAATCCGAACGAATGCACGTTTCGGTGTAATTTTTTAAGAAACGACGTTTTTATCTCAACTAGGAGGAATGCCATTGTACGCACGAGTTTTTTTTTCTTCTCTCGAATTTCTTTTTTCAACCCCTCGGAAATTATTCGACGGGCGTAACTACTTTTTTCCTCCGATCTTCCGGATGAAAATGATAAAAAGAATTTTACAAGACGTTAATTAAAAAGGAATGGTTTATTTTGATCGCGCCTGGATATTTATATTTTCTTTTATTATTCTAATCCGTTAAATCTCGAAGGAGGAAAGTATTTTAATTAAAAAGGAGTTTGGTCGAATAATTTTTTTAAAACGCTCGACTTTTGTTTTCAGTCCCTTTCGCCGAGGCAATACCGCCTTTTAGAAAACCGATCGCCGTGCAAATTATTTCAGAATCTTGCAGCTTCGCCTTAGCTTTAACAAAGATCAAAGGGATGGCGCAACGATTGCGCAGGAATGACAAGCGGCCTCTAAACTACTCGGAGACAGATTAGAAGGCATTTGCTAGAATGGAGAACGCAAGGTATTTTAAAGTAGCTAATTATAGAGCATTGGTCTTTGCAAGGTAACTTTCCATTCTCTTTCATCGGGTGAAAAGCTCTCGTCTCAAACACGAAAATTTTCAAAACTGTAGCCGATCATTATGGGTAGTCTTCTAATACCGCCGCCAACAATTTCGCGTTTCACCTTTTATAATTCCGTTCGTGTATTTTACATTAATAAAAATATCGCGAATAATCGGAATATATAATTTCGTGTAATATCGTAGGAAGTAAAGTGGCTATTTGCGTACCTACGGTATTATTATATGTAATAATTTAAAGCTGATAATTTTTAACCGACGTTAAGATTTCTTCGTGCTTTCGTTGTTACGAGAATAAGGCATGTAGCGATAATTTGAAAAATCATTACACGAGAAATATTAGAATTATAAAATACTCCGAAAGTCGAAGCGAGCAACCGATAAAAACCGAACGAAACTCGCTTTGTTTAATTTATGGAAAATTATATCGCGATATCGCAATACACTTTAACCTATTATTCTATTCCTATTTTAAATGGTTAACGCCTAGAGAAAATAGATAACGGATAATTGGCTCGTGTTTATTTTTCGTCGCGTTTCTTGCACTCCCGTTTTAAAAACTACGTTTTAAAACTCAATGATCCTTAGGCTCGTTCTCCATCCACGTGTTTTCATCCGGAACGAGAAGCTTTTAGGAGGGAAAAAAAACACACACACGACAAACAAAGGGGCCTACGTACACATCCAACACTTTTCTACGTAAGCGAGGGAAAACACTGCGATCGCGTGCGTAACGTGAAACGCGCCAACTCTGGATAATGGACGACGAAACGAAACGAATCTCGTGCATTGCGCGGTGGTTTGATTTCAGTTAGATTCTTGAACGAGTAATTGAATATGCATATCTCGACCCTCTTTGGACGGTTCTTTTTTACGCTTCCTCTCGCTCTTCTCTCGAATGGAAAGATAAATTCGAACGTTATTGTTCATTTGGGATTTTTCGTTGAATTTAATGCTCCGAATATTTGAAAGAAGAAAAGGATGAAGTTATGATCAACGTTTCAATATAAAATTGGCGTTTTACAAACTAGCAGAGTTTTTAAATAAATGTTTTACGCGAATCCAAACTATTTTTTCCTACCCGAACTGCAACCGGTACATCGTTTGCATTCGTCTAAGCGCGTGTAAAATGTTATTGTACGTTCCATTTATCTTATAAATAGCGTTAAACGCAATTTCATTCGGTAAAATCGAACGTAAGTTTCATATTACGGTATCTTCGATCTTAGTTAAATTTAAAGTCGAGACATTCGTAGATTCGTAGCACAAGTCGCGTAATATTCAATTTTGTAATTTAAATCAAAGCGACAAGAATAGAGAATCGACGCGACGCGCGGGAAATAAACTATTTCGGATAAAATCAATTTTGATTTTTGCAAAATTAGACTTTTCTAATTCTAAATACCCGAGCTTACGATAAAATCGTTCCTTTGTAACAAATTTTAGCATCAAAAGTTAGCTAAATAAAAAATTAAACGTTCGCCACTTTGGAATAAAATTTTAGCGCATCGATTCTTTTGTTTGTTTTGAACAAAGAAATGTACGAATTGCTTTGGGTAGTATGTGCATACATTACGAATAATAAAGAAAAAAGGGCAACGCAATTACGAAACAATTTAAAAACCACGAAAAGCAAACGAGAGCGAACGAACAAATCGAGCCATTCATCGCGAAAGCTGACGAAAAATGCGCGATCGCGGGAAACGTAGACGATCTCGCATCGAAATAAATGGCATAATCAATTCTGGTCGCTCGCACGGGAGACACGCGTGCAAGGGTCGCTATAAATAAAAGTTGAATTCGTTCGTACAAAGTGCCGGCGTTGCGCCACCCACGAAACAACTACGAGTTTTCCCTCTCTCCCCTTTTCTCCCCCTTTCGATGCACGACACAACAAGTGCAAGCGATCGAGCGTGTAATGTCGCCCAAGAATTCGAAAGTTTAGGCTCCGGGGTTGATCCAGGGTTGCTCCGGGTTCCGGAGTCGAGGCAGTGGCAAAAATTTGAAATTCAATGCAACAACGTGGGGCGTCCGACTCGCGATAAGGGAAAGGAAAAATACACATTAGTGGATTTAAAATTTAGATTCGTTGTTGTCGCGACTGGAAGGTGATGGCGAATTGGGCGTAGTCGTCCTACGCCGGTCCAAAATTTGTAAGACTCCGTTTTTTTTATTTATCAAAAACACCTAATTTTCTTTATTTTATATCTTATCGTCGTTACTACGTTCGCGACTCTAATCAGATCACGTTTTTCGCTTGGGACGAAAAAATAAATCGCAACGTTCTTTTGTATTCCTTGGTTTTCGTTCTTGCATTATTCGTATTCGTTGATAACTGCAACCGATAGATACGAAATATTGAGTTCGTATAGATGGTATTTGTGAAATTTACGATATATTTTTGAAGACGATGCGAATTATCAATAAAGAAATTATAAGGGAAATAGCTCCGAACGATACGAAATAAATCGTGTATTATAATTCCAGGTTTAATGTACTTGAACGTACGAAATCAAAATGCACATAATAAGATAGATATTTTTGATCTGTAGTCGTTTCAAATATTACAAATTTAATATTTGCATTTATCATTCGATATAAAAAATGCCAACATTCCTAATTTCTTGAGATTAAAAAATCGATATCTCAAGGTGTAATTACTTAACGCATCCGTTACGACTGTAATTGTAAATGACGCTGATGAAGTAAAATAAGAGAGTGGTAATCTTATATTTAAAATAGAGGTACATATAATGAAAATAAATGGAGTACTTGGAAAAATATCTCTTGTTTTGTTTTTGTTTCACGGTTGTGCATGCTTTTACTTACTTGACAGGTACGTGATGAATCCTGAGTTGCTGTTGTTTTCTGGAAAGAGTGTCGTTGAGTCAAATTGTTCGTTGAATATCGCATTGTGAGAGTCCTTAGCGCATGCGCAGATACGCGATAACTGCCTTTTTACCACAATTTTCCATGCGAACGATTTCAATTTCAGTTTCATTTTCATAATAAAACCACTCGTTTCGTTTTTCTCAATTATATGCAATGTGCAAGGGGAAAAGAAAAAAATCGTTAAATAATAAGGAATAGCTTAAAGGAAAATCTTCATTGAGAAGGTAAGGAATAAAGTATCTGTTAAGTCTGTGAAATAACAGTTATAAAACCTTCTAAAAGAACGCGAATAAAATAAACGACGTATAATACAGTAACGTTGTCTTCTCCATTTTTCTCATTAAGAAAAATATATTTCTAAATATATCCATCGTTAGAGAAATCAATACCTATTATCAAATAACAAAGGCTCAGAAATCCATTTATATTTCTATTAAAATTACAAAAATATCTCAAAGTACGATTAAACTAATATTACGAAGAGATTTTTCGTATATTAACCAAGTATAAAAATAAATCTTCAATTTTAATTAAAAATTTTACAACGGGAAAAAAGTGGCGTTGATAATTATTTACAAAAGCTACTTTACTTTATAAAACTGATGCGTTTTTCTTTTTTGACGACGCGAGTATCCAGTGTACAAAAATAAAAATTGATTTTCCCAATTCCAAGTAAATTATATGAAATTTATTAAAATTAAATTAGTCATTAATATTTAGCCGAAGCTAAATTATAACAAGAGCACCGAAGTTGAATACCAAAAAAGTATATTTTTCGACTCTCACGAAAAATCATGAACACGGATTCACTTGGAAGATGTTTTTCATGTTCGTATATACATAAACATGAAGTAAATTTTGTGATTTTTCCTAGAAACTTTTCATATGTATTTGGTATTCGGCGGGATTTCTTCCACTCGGTAACGTGGCTGGGAGGCTAAGAGAGAAGCTTGTTTGCAAAATCCTCGTCGGTCCGAACCGAATAATGGAAAAAGGGTGCCGACGACAGACGTGCAGACGACAACATAACACTCACTCAGAAACGTTATTACAGTCAGATATACTTTAGGTGGCACTAACGGTCTTTCCGCGTTTTCGTACGAAATCCCTTTGAGTGCGTATCAGGTAGAAATTTTTCCTTTTTTTCGCGTAAGAGATTTAGCTCCTTCTCTCTTTTTGCAAGTGTCGAAGTATATTTATATAAACCAAAGACAAAGTCTGAGTTTAAACTGTATCCATTTCGCTCGCGATCGAATTCTCTGGATTTTATTTCTCATTGCGTATTACTGTCAATAAAATTATATTCGCTTCCAAGCTTAAAAGCATGTTTTTAAGACAATTTTTATACTTTTTTGGTTACGGAAAAAGGGAAGATTTAGTAGCTTACATTACCATCGAATTTTGAGTAATACAGCGAGGAATGAAGAAATAGAATACACGTACTAAAACTAATTCCAAAGCAACGATATATACGATAATTAAACGAATCGATAGTTGTAATGTTATTTAAATTCCTAAAACGATAACGTAGTGCTGATTCGTACGTTGTTTTACGATATAACAAGAATTAATTTAAAACCTCTTATAATCGAATTATTAAATAAAAAATCTATGAAAATTTCGTTCGCTAATCGTAGGTGATGGAATATTAGCTTTATTATAATTTAGTTATACATTACCATCGCAAAGCACTCGAATGAAAACCGACGATGCCACAATGATCGATATCGAGTAAATAGATATACATTTATTACATCAAATAACAAAATAGTTAATGTATTATATTTTCGTAATTGATCGATCTAATTTCGTTCTTTAATCAGTTTCTTTTAAAGATTAATTTATACTTGGATTCGCAGTTCCAAGTTTGTTTGGCAACATCGTCTCAATTAATATTCATTAGTAAAGATTTATCAGTAGAATATGATTTATTAGTAACAGAAGTACGTTTAAGTTGCTTCTCGTGTTCTCCTTTCGCAACGAATCCGCCTTAATCTCAAAACCCACGATCACAGTCGGAACGATCGATAAGCTAATTACCAAATCGCCGGCAATATCTTCCGATTATTCCACCTACTTTGTAATTCTTCAATTACCGCGTAGCTTCTCCATTCGCTCGAGGCATTAAATTACTCGGCGGTTGCGATCGAACGAACCAATGCTCGCGAGAACGACGTAAACGGAACTAAGGTAATGCGTCACCCAAGGGGTCCAGAACCAGCCAACCTCTGACGCAGCATAACGCGAATGTATTACTCAGGGCTGACCAACCGGTCGCCGCCCTTACACCTCGTACCTCTCATTATCACGGGCGAGGTACGGACCATCTTGTCCGGCGGTTCGCGTGTCATCCATACGCGTCCACGTCCGTTACAATTAGCTCCCGCGAGGGCGACGCCCGTCGTATTTTCATCCTGGATTTTCTGCCCCGGGTAGCTTGTAACTCACTGCTGGATGGATTTACCGTGGCATCTGGTTGCGGGGGGGTGTTACGTCTTTTATCAAGCTTTATTATGCGAGCGTTTACAAGCTGCGATGTCTCGGCTTCCGGCGAAGTAAATCTCACGAATTTTGTTACGAAACTTACTTAATTCGTATTACGCAAATACTTCAACCGACATATTTAGCTTTTGCAAACGTACCTTCGCTTCTTTACGCTCGTTTCGCAAAGTTTTCTTAACTTCCGTTCAAAAGACAAGGCTAATAAAGTTGGGAATATATTTTCGTTTCAGCCCCGAGCAAATATAATTCGATTGCGACACTCTGCGTCTTTTTTCTACTCGAAGGTTATTCGGTAGCAACGATTAATTTCGTATCAACGTCCAATCTCCGATCGATACGGATGCGCGTTCCATCGTTTACGACTATTTTATACGATTAATATATCGTTTATTTTCGTAATATTATTTCGATTACAATATTTTATCCGCATAATACGCGTAATTGCGGAGTTTACACGGATACCGTTCGGTTTTATAATTACATACGGTTAGTTTTAGGTTAGAGGAATAATCCGCTGTTTATAATGCTGTTAAAATTTGGTTCAACCAACGTAATGCGATTTTACCATTTAGCCCTACGAGCTATCGGTAACTCGATATAAACAGTGGAGCGATCCGTAACATTTATACGTTTATGCAAAAATTAGAATGAAAATATTGCGTCGCTCCGGAGTCGAAACTGAAATCCGACCGCGTTGACTCCGATTACGCATCGATAGCCAACGAGACGCGGAAAAATGTCATCGTCGATCATCTCGACCGCGGGTAAAAGACAACGCCTTCGAATATTCGGAAAGGCTTTCCGAACCGAAACGCGAAACTGCATTAGAACTGGAGAATAACCGCGGAGAAAGTAAAAAATTGTCCATCACTGTCAAACCGCGCTCCGAGCTATAATATAAAAGCAGCGGAACAAATGGAATCGAAATGGTTGACTATTACGTGCAAGGGTGCAAGAAGCTATTTCACAGCCACGCGTTCGCACACGTCTCGAGTGCACTCGACGGTAGTTTAGAGGGACGCTGGCTTTTCTGAAACCCGAGGGGAAGCTTCTTCTTCCCTTTCGTTGTCCGTGCGAATCCGATACGCATCTCTTTACTAATGGGCGTGAACTTTCGTGTCCTTCGTTTCTTCGATCCGATGCGTTTACGCGGATGTACAGCGAACCGCATTCCGTGGTTCTAAATTTGCGTCTCTTTTTCGCCAAAAAAAATAGTCGATTGTTATCGCGTTAAGTTGTTTATTGTCGAGTTTGCAAATAAATAATTTTCTAATTCCTCTCGATCTTTCAACGCTTACACCTTCTCTCTAGATCACGGGCACTAACTCGTTGCTCGTACTACTTACAAATTCAAAGTTATGGGATCTTTGCTCTTCATGGAGTTATCGAGTATCTGTTTACGTACGCACGGCTGAGATACGCCGGTATAACCGATGGAGTAGTTGGAGTCCTACAGGCTTCTTCGAAAGCTCGTAGAAAAAGAGACAAACTATGGAGGAGAAATATATCGGCGTAACGTGAACTTTTCAGTACCATTGTATCCGATGAACATCCTCGGAAGAGCCATAAAAATTGCCTCGCGCTCGCTCGCAGTTCACCTACATCATATACTCATAGGCACATCGTCGTCGGTCTTGTTGATGGGGTTAAAGTCCGAGAGAGCGAGTAAGAAACGGGCTGGTGAAAGCTGTAGTGATTGCCCCATAAAAACCTGCTCCCGATTGCGATCGCGCTTCTACTCGACTCTCCTTGAGTCGAGACACTCGCTAAAGAACTTATCGACCGACTTCGCTACTCTCATTCTCTTTCTCTCGATGCGAATGAAGTGACTCTTCTCTGGGGCGAAAACTTTTTATTTTCTACCTTGGAAAACGCCTACATTGCCGTGTTCTTTCTTACGTCCCACCCGTTTTACTCTTTATTTTCTCGAGCAATAAATCGAATAGAGTATAAACGAGAAGTCTATACATCGAGCTATTATTTTTCTCTTTCTTTATTTCGTACTGTTTCTTTCCTGTAGATTTCAGTTGCAATTTTAAATGATCGTTGAGATCTTTAGCTTTTATGAAAACTGATTTATCGTCGAGCACATTTATTCTTGGTCGGTTGTAAAATTCCGATACACGGGGAAGAATTTTTAATTTACTTATTTAATGAAAATATTGCGATGGAAATACATTTTTTTTTACTCAATTTAAAAAATTAACGAGTAACAAATAAATCAAGGATAACAGTACGTTTTCAATCTTTTTGTATATTTCGATTTGCTTGTTACCGTTATCGTAACGATGAATATTAAATTCCGTCAAAATCTTAAACAAATAAATACATATTGTATATTTTTAAAAGAGTAATCATTAATTTGAGATTCAATTTTTAATATTCTCCACTTGAAGAGTACGATCGTAAGCTTGGTTCGCATTTTACAACCAAACGAGTGCATTTTTCTCCGCTCTGTCATTTTTCGAAGGTATTCCGAAGATTGCGAATAAATTTTTTTAATAAAAATATAGTTAAATAATATATAGCGCGAGAAAATATTAGAAAAAGCTTTTAACGAGTTTAGTAAGTAAAAGTAACTAGCTCATAAATTATATAAACGCTATTAAAACGATCGTAAACAAGTTTATGAAAAATTAGAAATATCAAGTACTGTATATCAACAAACTAACGAAAAAAGGGAAAATATTAAGGAAAATATTATTTATGCGATATCTTTGAAACGTTGTTAACTTTAAAAAAATTTTTTTACAGCGTATCGCTAAAATATTTTAAATAAAGTTACGAATATACGAAAAAGTCTCTAAAATATTACAAATAACGATGATTTATGAATACAAGTTCATAAATTAATATAAGAGCTTCATCAGTTTCGTGAAAATTGTCAGATTCAAAATCAACCGTTTGCCGAATTTGATAAAACGTTTAATTTATTCGCGTTGCTTCTTTCGTTTATTATTTTTTACGCTTCGTGTACGCGTAAAAAAACCTCTACTATCAATAAAGGATATTATTTTAATATTTTATGTCGTTTGCATAAAATTATCTATGAAAATAATTCACGAAAATTATACGATAAAAATGCAGATTTCACGAGCCAATATTCGTTCGACTCGTTTTAACCAAAAATAATTCCGGAATAATATCACCGTGATTGCGTTCCTCCTATATTCCCCTACGATCAACTATTTTTTATGCGTTAATTATTTAATAATATTGCGATAAAGTTTAACGGAGGCTTATTCAAAGTCTATTTTACACGATGTAATTATTTTTAAGAGATAACATAAGCACACAGACGCATAAATCGATCCGTTATCGAATAAACGAAGCGAATAAAATTTTATCGTTGCGCGCGAGCGGATGAAAAAAAAAAAAACCACCAAAAACGCGCGATCGACAAATGTACTGCAATTTGTCGTAGAATCAACTTCGCTTCGAATCAACGAAATAACGTCTTCGTACCACGCGAAACTATTCCGCGATCTCGCACTACATACACACGGTTTCCAACTATTCTCTCGTTCGCGTGGCGATTCGTCGCGCAGTTGTTGGTGCGCAACAACCCATTTAAAAGAGCCGTCCATGTCCTTCGGTCTCCCAACCTCCTCTCAATCTCCTCCTCCCAACCTCGATTTTATATCTAATTGTTTGCGGGTCGGCGTTGCTTGTCCGCCTTCCTCTTTACAATCCGACTGGTCGTTACATCCCGGGATATACCGCATCGATTCGATTGGACCCTTCCCGAGGGACCAGCAATCTTCCTCGCCCCTCGACCATCGAACCCTCCCATCCACTTTCGCTTCGGCCGTTTCTCCCGCGCACTCGAGTCCTCGATTCTCGACTTTACAGTTGGAGAATGTCCGTACACAGGTGATTTTACCTTTTTTCCCCTCCTCGCTATTCGTAACTTCGGAACTTTACGGGAACTTTCGATCGAGCGAAACTAATCGCGCGATGAATAATATCGTTCTAAAAATTACTTTTCGTTATAGCTACGCGTGTTGATATACGATTACGCGAAATTATATTTAATCGCGCGCGTAATAAAAAGTTGGATTTACGTTACGCGTCGTATTATCGTTCGAACCAATCAAAAGCCAGTTTCAATTCCATATTAGCAGAACGTACGAAAAGTTTTTATTACGCACAATTTAGTCATTACCATTCCGAAATAATTGCTTTATTACGTTACATTATTATTGCTACGATTTCAATTTAAAAGCCGAGAAAGAAGCATTCGTTATTATTTTATTGTTCTCGTAATGAAAGAGAGTATCAAAATTGTATACGCTTATAAAACGAGCGCGAATAATCGTTTGCAAAATGTTACCACTATCGTTACGAAAACCGGTATTTTTATCGAACTTTTCAGCCTCTAAAATGTTTGCAAAGTTTGAATAACGGAGGTGTCAAAAGAAAAAAAAAATTACGAAAAAATCGCGGTACGATTAATTTTATACTCGTCTTCGCGCACAAGTTTGAAATTGTGCGTTATCTTATCGCGATAGAAACGCTAGGATAACGAAGCGTTGGTCGCATCTAAATCGCGGAATGAAAATACGATATGAACGCATTAAACGATCGCTCGAATACGAGTGGACTAATTCATCCGAATTTTCCAACGGATAATTAGCCACGTATTCTCTCGTATCCCTTCGCGGGGTTTAGATTTATTTAAAGTTCTTTCTCTTACCGTCACCGTATCCTCTCCCGATATACGTACCGGCTATCCATTTTCAAAGTGCGCGTGGGACGAAGGTCCGACTTAAAATTCCGGGCATAATTTCCAAGCTCCGCACCGGACACCGGGATTAGGTTAACGGACTATACCACGGCATAAGCGAGAACCTTCCCCGTACCCGAGAGAGATAGACGGGATGCTCGCGATTACACGGGCTTGTAAAAAATGTACGTAGCAAGGATGACGCGAGTCTTCGTGATTTATCGCGCGTTTACCGTGAAAACCGCGCAGCCGACTTTTTTTTGCGGCGACGTCCCGCTTTTTTGGACGCGCGTCTTTCCCGCGCGAAGAAAGACCGGCAACGTTGTTGGCGCGGAAGGGAAAAAGTTTAAATAAAATGGCTGGTGGGTCGGAGCGAGTTTCCAAGCCGTGTAATCGCTGCTAAACGGAATGCAAAAGAAACGGAAACGGACGCGATATTTTCCGGCGCGGATCGATTCGTCTCGGTCGAGCTAAAACTCGAGTGGCTGAAAAGCGGTGAGTTATCGGGTCGAATCGCGAGATTATCTCAACCCTGATCGAACGCGTTCCTTCCATACACGTTACTTCTACATATTTGCATCGCGAAGTCGGTAATTTGATTAAAGCGGTAAATCACAAAAATGTTTCTCCTGCCGCCGCCCACTAATAATATTCTATGGCTCGGGTGGGATTCTCCGAGACTGCGTTCTCGCGCCGTACTAAAATGAAAATGCCCATATATAAGGAAGTTACAAGCAGCGCGCGACACGAAACGAAGTCGGGAGTCGAGCAATTTGAACGTAGAGAGAAAGAGAGAGAGAGAGAGAGAGAGAGAGAGAACTTTCAATTGTCGTAGCCGAGGATTCGGTTGAGCCCTCCGCTAGGCTTTTCCTCTATCCTATCGTCTCCCATCTACTTCGCTTGCCCTCTTCAGCCGCTGGACCGCTAAGAGAGTGGAATTGATTAAATAATTGGCCCTTTAGATTGGGCGCTAGTTCTGGAATGAATACGCCCCTGGCCGCGAGCCAAGTTTACGCGGGTCTCTCTCGCTCTCTCGATTCACCGGCGTCGCTGTCGACTCCTCGACCTCTGCGGGTATGGGACGAGGAGGAAGTGGCGCGAGGATACTAGACGGCTTAATAATGGCTTTGATTGGAGAAAGAGTTTGGGGAGACGAGAGGAGGGCAGACACGGCAATTGCATATGTATGACTTTTAAATTTTTCAAAGGGATTCCCACAGAGAAATTTTTTTTCGCGCTCGCACCGTGGGATAATGATATTTCGTTGTTACGTTGTCGTATTCTGATTTAAACAAATTTTTTTGTTTGTCGAGTCGACCCGTACCGAATTACACGAATTTGCTTTTCTTTTTGTTGCCCCTTTTTTTTTATTCCTCGATTTTCTGATTTTACAAGAGATTCCGAGTTTTTAAAATTTTATTACATATGACAAATGGTATGCAAATTCGAAATACATTTTGCATGTTTCTGTATTTTTGTTTTATTTAACTCAAAATTTGATTTGTGTACTTTACGTCTGTTTTCCCGCGTAACCATAAATAACGAGATAAACGCGTTACCAAGATCTTTCGCTTATTTAAAAGTTTTGCTTGAAATATGCCGGGTATAATGAGTATTATCGACGAGGAATTTCAGGAGCCAAGTAAATTTCCATCGTTCAAAAATAGATTCCGATCGACCGATTCGCTTCGATTTCCAAATTTTTTTATCCTTTCTCCGGTTACGGAACTTAATACTTTTTCATCCGTAGTTTCGTACGAACGTTGATCAAGCTCATCAACAAAAAATTCAATAACCTACGAACGAGTCTCGGCTGGTGGAAGGTAATACGATAGCGAATTCGAATGGTTAATTTATACGAGCCACTCGTACCTCGTGGAGTTCCAGATCGGAATTAGCGTACTCCAGGAAGAATAATTTCTGGCAACTCCACCGACTCGTACATACGTATATACACATTACCTATTATACAGTTTACCAAAAGGACTTTCTCTCTCTCTCTTGCTCTGTATTCCCCGGTTCGCGTGATATCCCTTTTCCATGAACTCGTTACACATGATAATAGGCATGCGATTACATAACGATCGCGAGCATACTAATTAGACTTTGCTTTTCTGACGTGCGATTCCGTAGGTTCGCCTACGTACACTCACCCGTACGTAGAGCGCGAACAACGCGTACGAACGTGTTTCCCAGGAACGAGAGGCACCCGCACGCTCCTTACGTAATGAGTCGCTCGAGGTGGTAGGCAGCAGCCCGGCATTTATTAAATATCAGGCTAATGGTCGTATTTGCGTCGCTGACCCGGTTTCGGGAGCGCGCGTCTTTTTTATCCGCTTTTCTGCTTTATCGCTCGACGTTTGTTTTGCTTTTTACGACGAGCTTTCAGACCGGGGACGAGACGTCGATGCGATGGGAGTTTCCGAGCTTCCGGATGTTGCCCTTACTTCCTGAATTTTCTTTGGGTTTACATTTTTTTAAAAATCACGGCATTTCTGCGGTTCGTACAATTATTTTCTTTAATTTAATAATATTATGTGTAATTTTGACCGAATGCAGTCGCTGAAATTGAGTTTAAACGTAGCGTGGTATTGTTATAGTTGAAAATTAGAAACTAAGTGAAACTACATTAGTTTGGCCAGACAATTATAGAATTGAATTATCTTTGATCAAAATTTGTAATGAATGCATGTATATATTAAATGTTTTCATTATTTAAATATTCTATTATTTATACTATGCTAAATTTTCATATTGTTTTCTTCGAGCTTGTTTGTTATATTAAAGGATTAGTTTAAATATATTCGCTCTCTTTGTATAATTTTATATGTATTTTAATCTCTTGATTTAATAAATTTAATTAATGAAATTAAATTACGTCAAATATTAATTATGCTTTGTATATATATATTTTTCATAATGGAAAAGCATAATAGTTACGAAATGAAAATTGCTCTATAATTTTGAAATTAAGTATCAAAATGAGTCAGAAATATAGGATGGAAAGTTGGTTCGAGAATATCGCGAACGTTTTCAACGTCTTTCCGCGAAGTGAATTTCCGTAGGACAAATAAAACGTATTTATTCTAATACATTTTATGGATCGATGTAATTATTTTACTCGATATTTTAACTCGAGTTATTATCAGATACGATATTTTTGAATTAGAATATATTCGAGTATCGTTTACGCGACGAGTAAAGTGAAAAATACGATATAAATCTATAATCGAACCGTATTAAAATAAAATTCTTTTCATTTCTTGTATCATCCAATTCAAAAGCGATTTCAAAGTTTTAAACGTTACTTTCTAAGTTTTATTCTTACTTAAACACGTATGAAAAAGTCCATCGTCATTTCTATCCGAAATCGTTCGATCGCCGGATCAAACTTCGTTTTAAATGGATGATTCTTATTTTTTCGACAAACTGTTTTCGGTCCAAATTCCAAACGAGTGGAATTTTTTCGTAGCCAACTCCGAGGAATAAATGCCTCGAAGTTAATCCAGTTTCCACATTCGTATAATGGACATAAATATCGCAGGGACTCGTGGATTTATATTTTGCGTGCGACGGCGATGGTCCATGGTAGGATATCAGCCATCTCATTTGCATCGTGAATTTACTGCGCGTCCGATGAAGCTGCACCGGAATAGAAAAAAAAAAAAAGAAAGAAACGATCCAAAGCGAGAGAAGAAAAGAAGCGGAGGTACGCGAAAGCCAAGAGACCGGAGGATTCGATCTTGCTTGCTACGGAAAGATCGAACTATTAAAAAGTGATACCGCAGTCCCTGCAAATGAAATATTATCGCTTGCTATTCGTTCGTGCGGTCCATCACGAGTATTATGCAAAAAGCAAGAATTTCTCGCGTCGATTCTCCGACTGTTGCTTTATTTTTGCTTTCAGCGATAACTCGTATATTTTACAGGAGCACGGGAAAATGTAATTTTTCTAAATTTTTCTTAATCACATTTACGATAACGACTTTTATATTTATTTACTTAAATTTTTAACGCGTTTGATGAATACGTAAATCGTATTTACTGGGAATTAATAATTCCTTTGTACCATGAATAAAATATACACAGCGTTTTCATCATTTTCGCTCTCAGTCATAATTTCACAAATTAAAATGAATTTTCTAAATATGAACTTACCCAGAGATTCAAATTTTGCTTTAATCTTATAATTATACATATAAATATACATTTAGATTTATCATGCTTAATTTAGCATCCAAAAGGAATCCCGAAAAGCTTTGAAAATCCAACGAATTCGTCAAGCTACCGAAATATTGGTTACGTATTCTTGGATCTAAAGTTAGATAATCACCCGTTAGTTACAAGACACGCTGCCAACGCTTTTGTACAAATATAAAAACGATTGGGATATAAGGGGAAGTATAATACACGTTGGCATCGAGAAAATCAAGGCGCGATCTTTTTCTTGGCAGCATCGGTCCCCACCCTGAATTTTTATTGGAGTTTTATGATTTAAATCGCTCACTCCGCATATTCTCTCCTTAGACATCTCTTTCTCTCTCGTTCCCCCTTCCCCTATCTTTCCGCAATAGTACCAGACTTCCATGAAATCGAGTCAGCAGTTGATTTTATACTTTATTTTTATGGCTCTACGTGCGGCGTGTAGTTTTCCCGAGCTCTGATCTCTCGCCTAAGAGAGGTTACGCGGATTTTCTTTGTTCTCCTGCTTCCGATATCGTAGTCTTTACCTTTATTTATGCATAGTTGGAAGGTCGCGGCCCTCGTTACACTTTTCGGGAGAGAATACTAGAATACTATTACCTCTAATTCCGATTTTTTGCGGTAGGAATTGGTTTTCATGGGTTGCAAACGGTATCGATTTGTAATTTTAATCGATACGACTCGTTTAATAATTTGATGTGCTCAACGTTAAGGGCTGTGTTTTAATTCTAACCGAATCGTTTGCGTTCGTGTCCGTAACCTCGTTTCGTAAACGTCGTATGTTAATTCGCTATAAAATACATAAAAATTAATTGGTGTATGAAAAATAATACGGAACGGTCGCTACGTAAATTTGAATAACAGCAAGAAAGTGTAAGGTTGATTGTACAAGGCAGGTAAATAGCGGACCAATTATCTCTAGAAAAAAATGATTGTATCTTAGTATAATACGAGTGAGAAGGTATTTTAAACGATTTCAATCGCAAATAAGTTTTGAATTGATTTGAAAAAAGATTTTAAGCGTGATTTCCATTCGAAGAAAAGAGGCAATTTTTAACGAGGTAATTCGAATTTCTCTGAACATTCGATGCATTATTTTGATGACCGATCGGTTCGGGCATTCTTTATCGAAAAGTAATATTTGGTGATTGGCCAGTAAACTTGATAGGCATGTAAATTTCATTGATTGCAGTTTATTAAATATTGATCAGTACATTATGTATCTCTAATGGTCTAGATAAAATTAATAACACATAGTTAAATTGATTTCGCTAATTTATCATTATTACGTTTGTTCGATAACATTAATCTAAATTGTAGAAAATAAATTATTTATCGAAATGTTATCAAGTATGTAAATTTTAAATTTATAATGAATTTCTATTCCCCAAACGATATCGATCAAATTATGTAAAGTTATTTTCTAACGATGAAATACATCGATATCGTGATTACATAAAAAAAAAACAATTCTGACCCTTTAAAGTTATTATCGAAAAGTCAAATATTTCTTAAAAGTGAAAACAAAATTTGAATTATTATTCAACGATACGTTTCAAGTACATTTGCACGTAATATTTACGAAAGAATACTAATAAAAGTCTTAAAACTTTCGAAAAAAAAGAAATTTATATACCACATTTTGGTTCACAGTTACGCAAAAAATCTCCATCGATGGTAAGAATGAAGCAAACCAGAAAATAAGTAGTACCAAAATCGACAATAAAAAAGAGCGATAAGCAGAAAATTATCCGCAGAAAACATTATTTCTGATCGGATATAGCTTCGAGTCGAGCAGGATTCTCTTTTGATGTAGGTTATGCCGACTCCTCGCTTTATCTGAAAATGGAAATCGTAACGATTCGATAATTGCGATTAAGGAGATAAATAAAGATCGCGATAGTGCCATCGACGAATGCCGCCACCCTATATATTGATTCGTAAGCGCGTAGAGAGCGCGAATGGATTTCGAGGACGAGGCTTCCGTGGAGGAGTTGGAGGAGGTGGAGGGAAGTTCCACCTCCTTCGAGGCAGCGGAGGGCAAAGGAGAGGAGGTGGAGTAAGCAATATCGCATTTTAACGTCCTCGCTAATTTATGGTGCACGCTTATAGCTACACCAGTGTCGGCTGAGCTGAAACGCGGCAATAACGTTCTCGAGGAGCTGTGCGAGGGTTCTCAAGGTAATCTTGGTTTAGGGGGCGAGAGAGCGAGAGAGAGCGAGAGAGAATCGCGAGGAAAGACGAGTACGCGCCTGCGCAAATACCTCCTTTAACTTATACTTGATTGTGCTTTATTCAAAGTAAAGCAAAGGAGGGAATGTTGCGGAATCCTCGCTCCGCATGTATACGATGGGACGACGTCGTAATTTCCTGGCCCCAGAGGTGGGAAATAGATCGTTAATGTAATTCCTTGATCCGTCAAAATTATTAGGGCGCGACGTCGCTTGTGTTTTACTGGAAATTTGTGTGTGTATACTGCGAAGGTTGACTTTGATGGCGATGCTTAGACGATAAGACAATTTACGAGATGCCTGATTATGTTTCGGATTTATCGGGGTTAGACATGAATTATAGTCATTTGGCTGATTTTAGGTTTTTCTTTTATTTACTTTTCCTATTGCCGTTTGCTTAGAAAATTAAATCGATACTCTCGATCTATCGTCGCCTATCGCTCTTATCCCTGTATTTTTATCCTTTGCAACGATGCGTATAAAAATTGTTGGAAATTGTTGGAAGGAGAAAGAAGATCGAGTACCTGCTTAATTTAATTGAACGATAAGACGAAATATACTTAAAATCAATATATATACTTTAAATGTTTAAGATTAATCGGAAAGGTAACGCGTAATGCCTAGCGGCGATTAAAAACTTGCAGCGAGTTATTCTTTGATAACAAATGCATACACGAATAAAATTAGATTACGAAAAGATTCCATCAACGTTGAACGATTCCAACGTATATTTAATTTTTCAACGATACAACGGCAGATTTTAACTTTATCAAAATAGGCGCGTTCGTATAAAACCAACTTGTACTTGATAATGCTTAACTTAATATTTAAATACTGAAAAAATTCTCTTACATAAATTACTTTACAGTGCACCGTAATCCCAAGGCCTATGGTTGTGTAGCGGTAGTAACGATTACGGCGCTGAATGATAACAATTTATACGTTCACGATAAAACTAGTGTAATTTTTCATGAATCATTATAATGAGTCAAATTCATTTTTATCGCGATACATGTTTATTTTAATTACGGTTTCTGATTACATATTGCTACCTACAGTCGTATAAGTTTATATTTCTTCGAGTGTCTACACATTTGTATAAAGTTTTATATAAATATATTTTGTTTCAAGTTTTTCTAAGTAACGCAATTATTAATATTTATAATTTTATTAGTTTGATTTTACAGCGTTGTCAACATTTTTTAAAATCGGATGATAAAACGTAATTTTTTCACGTATACGCGTACGTAGTTTATTTTTTTAATTTATACCAACCGGATGCAACCAAGTATTTAAATATATTTAAATATAGTTTATATAAAAAAATACTTTTAATATATTTGACTTTACGATATTTACAGCTGAATCGGAAGTTGACTTTGTTTTTAACGTAAATGAGATTTTGGAAATTGCAATGTCACGCGTAGGATTTTTATATGTAACAACAAGATTTAAATAGATAATTATTTTCTTGAAACATAGGCAATTTCAAGAATAGAATCGTTGTTATTAAAGTCTTATTTTTATATTATGTTCTATACTTTCTTTCGTATCAAATTAACGTAAAATCCTTGAAAAAATTATAAGAATAAAATCTACCTAATTATTTTCAGAAAAGATTGTAAAATTTAATTTTATAACCCACGAAATACCTCCATCATGTATAAATTTTTAAATAACCCTGCACATACGTTATGTTAAGTCGAGCTCATATTTTATAGTGGCGAAATCGCATTCGCGATAATCCACAGAAGTTCGCTACCATATGCCGTAATAGTAAAATCGTTCCCAACCCCTTTCTCTCGGTCTATGCGACTTTTATTCATAAGATCGTTTGTTCGGCAAACAAGTGAGCAAGGCAGTGCCTACGTTGAGGATAATTATGCGAACCAGTGGTATTAGCGACCACCTCTGCCAAAACACTCGGTGGTAACGAGATAAACCTCTCGCTCACTCGATCCAAAGAAAATAGGCACGGCCGGATGAAAGAGGGTCGGGGAGAGACGAAAGACCTACGGACGCTCAGAGGGTAGTTATTACGAGTATACGGCGTTCAGCTGGAATATATAGTCTCCCGTTCCTCCCTTCCTTCTTTCTCGCAGAAACAACAAAGACGATAGAACCGACCGACGAGTTTCGTGTGATACCACCGCAAATATCATAAGTGAGAGTTCGTATCCTGATATAATCTACCGTGAAGCAAAGCTTCTACGAGTCAACTAGCGGGAAACGAGGATTTCCTCCGCTCACGTGGCCAACAGAAATTTTGTGTCTAAAAGAATTTGTCACGGGAAATGAGAATATATCGGAGGTAGTAAATCTCTTGGCAATTTAGCATCGGGTTCCGTCGATCTTAACGCTATCAATTTTCTGAATCGCGGATTTTTTTTCGTAGCGCGCTCCAATTATAATTTCTTTTTGTAACTTTGGTAACGCGGTTTTGGGTAATAGTTTGTAAAGATATTTATTATTCTATAAATCGCGTTATCGATTTTTATACATATCTTTTTTTTATAATTTACATTTGAATTTCAAGCCGATCGATTTTCATTTGATAAAATATATTAACAACGAAACTCGAATAAAAATACGTTGAACCGATGAATTTTGTTTTAAATTATAAAATCAGATGTAAATTAATGTAATACGATAATTAATTATTTAACGAATACTCTGATGAAGTTAATGTTGTTTTGCACCAATCTGATCAAATACATCCCTGTATTTGATTACATTTGAAATAACACAAGTTAATAACTTTATTAATGAAATTATTCCATCTTCATCAATGGCGCTATTTAATGGATTTCAATTAAATTGTTAATACGATATATTTAACGTGAAAATGTTGCAAAACGAACGAGTTTCTACGCGGTAATTATTTATTCGTACTTAAAATCTTGATATTAGGTATTACGATCGAATTCGTTCACGGATCCACGATTCGCTCTTACTTCTCGAGTTCGATCTCGCAAAACCAACGAAAACCAAAACATTTTTTGCATCCTGTACTCGTAGGTCACTCGCCCATTAAGCATCCAGAAATTGCCCGTTTCGTGACGGCGCAATCCGAGTACCCCACCTCTCCCTCCTTGCACCCGTCCACCACCCATACCACCTCTCCAACTCACGCGCGTGCAGTTTCGTTTTTCAGAAAAGCCCGTGTGTCGGCGTCGTGTGCGTGTCGTGCAATTCTCGACGAAGGTGGGGTGTAATGCTGGATCGATGCGCACGCGAACTACTCCAGCTCCAACGCGCTCGAGCTTCGAACCTTCAGAGTATGGTATTTGCACTCTTTTCGTTGTACCGGGCGTGAGAGTATTGGTGAGAGAAGAGAATGGGAGGGAGGGAACAAACGGTCTCGTATAATAGATTTGCTCGCTGCTTTTTTCTGTCGGAGGTGTCGAAATTTGGCGAGATTTAGAATAATAGCGGCATTTTTTCCGAGGGGACGATGAACTGCGTTTTCATTCTTTATTTAAATGTTACGCTAGTTATAAAATATAACTATTATTAATGTTCGATGGGCAAAAATCATTGTTACGTGTTTTAGAAAGTAAGGGATCGCGGTGATTTTGAAATTTTAGAAATGTGCATTTTAATTGGATACTAAGAATTAGTTTTAATTAAATATTGATATTTAATTAAATCGATATTTAAATCTCTCTGTAGCTTAATCAATCATTCGATTACAATTTCAATGAAAAAATAAATTTCGAAAGATTATTTTTGAAAATATCCGTAATTGATATAAATTTTAATTTCAATTATTCTGTATGCATACATTTATGGATTTTTTTTAAGTTTTTTAAAATTTAGTATCGTATTTTCGCGTTGGTTCTTTAATAACAATTGTTTGTTAATCGCAACAACCGAAAGAATTAGTTTAACCAGGTACCGTTTGAAGATTCAACTTTAATAATTAGTAGAAATTTATGTCGTAAGTTTATTCGTGAATTGCGTATCAACGGAGTTATTAATGTACTTAAAATAACACACTTCAGTAAGCTTAGTTAAAAGTGAAGACTTTGAAAGGGCTTTTGTCTTTTTCATTTTGAATACATGCATTTTTATTTCAAATTTATAAAAGAATTATAAAAAGCTGCTTCAAAATTTTAGAATGTATCAAACATATTTTAGTTTATTCCAGTTCTCTTTTATAACTCTTTTATAAAGTATAAAAAAGAAGAGTTTGGATTCAGGATAAAAATAAAGACAAGGCTTTTTTCAGATTTTTGCCAAATTACTATCAAAGTTGGTATAAATTTTTTTTTGTTTTCCAGTACGGATGGAACTTTTTATGATAACCTAACGATGCACTAATTCTTACTTCATTAATAAACCATACGTTTTTACTTTTTTTCGTTGTAACTGTATAGTAAATTTTCCGCATTCGATACATTCTTTTTAATCAGTACACTTGAAACGTTGGAAAGGAATTAATCCGTTCGATAGAATTATGTACTAATGAATTTTTAAATGTTAACATGGAATTATACGTTTTCTACGGATGCAAAAATACTATCAAAATTGATTTTTAAAAAACTTTCAGATGTATAAATTTATGCACTTTCGAACTTTACTTTATAAAAATAATTATGATTTCTATATAAAGTTAGAGAATATTTTGAAAAAACTTTTACTCGTAATTTTTCATCTTTTTCGGAAACATCGTAATTTTGCATTCAAAACCAATCTTGAAAATTTCAAAAACTTCGTAATGATTTAAAAACGTTTTTAATTTGATCTTTAAGATCCTTAATACCGTTCCCAATTTTCTATAATTTATTTATTTAACGAGGTTTACGCGTGTAAAGTTTTTGTGAAATATCACATTCGTGCATTTGTTATGTGCTTCACGTATGCATAATTTGCAGGTTTATTCAAATTTAGTCTTTCGGATAGAAATATTTGAAAATAATGATCCGAATTTTCTAAATGAGTTTTATAAAACATGTGTCCAATTTATTCTATTAATAAACATGTGTACGCATTTCTAATAATTCAAATAATTTTAAATTTTAATTATTCGATACTTTTGACCGTACGAAAGATTTATAATTGAGTCTCGAATCGGACAAACATTTAGATGGTTTAAATTTCCTACTATGCTTTTAATTGTGTTTTATAGTCGCATATGTCGGTAATTTTCTTGCAATGAAATATTAAAATATAATAATTCAATACGTGAGCTTTGACTAGTAGTCTAGAAAGTATAAAAAAATTCTTTAGTTCTGGAGATGATAATTTAAAAATAGTTTTTAAAACTAATTTGAAATAAAATAGCAACGTATTTTCCGTGAATAAATAACGCGTGTAATTTTTATAGATTTCCAATGTTTCTATCGGTGATAATAAATAAATCAAATATTTCTTAGAACTAAAAATAATTAGTTCCGCTTCGTTTAACTTCGTTACGCGAAAATTCGAGTTAATTAAACTAGAATATATTATTTCCGTGCATAATTTAAACTTAAAAGAAAGATGCACACCAAAGAGTCGGTGCTTTTGTCAAAAATGACACGGACACATTGGTCTACGTACGTTCCGTGACGTAGTTTTAACATTGATATTTTCCAATCGAAGCAAAAAAAATCGTGGGGTATAAAATACATTAGGGTACATCTTATCAAGATTTCAGGAACCACCTGCAAATTTTAATCTCCGAAAGCGAATCTTCGTAACGGACGAAGAAACCGAGCGATCGATTTCCCAAAGAGAAAAACCATGGAAGATTCGGTTACTTTCAATTTGAGCATACTTTAAAAACGAATTGAGCACCGTAGAGGCAATTCTCGAATGCGCCGTTGTCGAAAGTAACGAATCCCCGAGCAGACGAGAAAACAAAACATCATTAGAGTGCGGAGTAGGAAATATCCCTTATAATTTCATGTATTATGCGCGAAGCTCGCGATAATTATGTAGCAGCCGCAGCAATAACTGCCGCTACCTCTGCCACGGGGAAGCTAATCGCGTTAAAACGGGTGAACGCTCGGACAATGGCACCCGATGGACAACGCGAGGCTCTCGGATGCATTCGCGTACTGTAAATTTTTGCCGTAAATACTTATTAGGACGTCATTTTGCTCGGCGTAAGCAACAACACACGTGTCCAAGACTAGCCCTCTCTCTCTTTGTCGTCCCGCATACGCGTACGTTTGTTACTGGACCGCGGTCGGACGAAGCCGCCGTGTTTCTCTGGTGCAGTAGTAGCGCTCAGGGTTTACGATGACGAAGAGCACCTGCGGGACTCGCCGGTGCAATTTCCTCGGCGTACCTAGTCTGCACCTGTTCTCGGTGGGTGCGAGCTTCATCGGATGCTGTTTGTAGATTTTCGAGAACGCGTAGGTGATGTTACGTTTTTCTCGCCTGCGATTCTTTGCGTTTGTCGGGTATCCATGGGTAGTAAAGAGGTGACTATCGGTTAGGAAAGTTTGTAAAGGTAATCGAATAAATCCCGCTTTATTTTTCTTCTTTTATTCAACGGATGTTTAACCGTGGAATCGAACATCGCTACATTGGTTAGAACTAATCACGTCTTGTATTTGCGCGATCCGATGGCAAATTTTTTCATCGTTCGTTTAAAATTAACTTTGTTACGTTGAATCGATGTAATTAACGGAAAATTACTGTACGCTGGAATCGCAATTGGAACAAAGCGCATAGAAGCGGAAATAAACACGGCTATGAATTACGGTAGAAAATAGCCGTAGAACGAAAAACCGCGCGTAATTAGTATTATAAATTCGGTAACCCGTGTTCACCTTATATTCACCTTTACGTTCGACAATGCCAGATATTTGCTTACGCTGCTTAGAATCTGCTATTACAGCGTACCGGTAATTTTCTTCTCGTATTATAGTTCATTTTATGGTCAATGAAGGGGAAACGAATTAGAGAGATGCGGTGGTTGTTGTTTAGCGACACGCCGAAGTGGTAACTCAACGAGAAAAAGAGGAGGAAGAGTCGGAAAAGTATTTTCCTAACGAAAAATCTCGAATCTAATTTTTCTTCCTTCTCGCTAGACTCACGAGTTTCCACTCGAGTTCCATTATTCGCGTGTTTTAATACTTTTACGTAGGTAGGAAAGTGCGCTTGTAAAATTCAAATATATGCATACGCGCGTTGTCCCGTGTAAATGTGCGGGTGACTGTATCGTGCTCTAGTCTCGATCATTATTCGAATCACGGTAATAGCTCTCGAACGAGGAAAGAAAAGAAAAAAGAAGAAAGAGCGAGAGATGTGGAGGAAGATAGGAAGTAGGTGAAGGTGAACTCGCGGTGGAATAAAATTACTTTGTCGGCGAGTAAAATCGAAGTAAGTCGGAGATCTCTCTTTTTCTATCGCAACTCACACGTACGTACACCAACACGAGTACCGAGAGGCGCACGTAACGATTAAGCTCCCAAAGTGACCCGAAGCTGGCGAAAGCGAAAGATAGAAAAGAGTGAAAAAATAGAAGAGGATATTCGCATGTGTGGGACTTGGTGTATTTTTAAGAGCGATTTTCCACTCTTATGCTCGCACTCGTAAAGTTGAGATAGCATCTCGAGGTGCAGCTCTCGGCCCAGTTATACATTGTCGGCGTGCGGACTGGAAGATCCACGAGATAAGACTAGTTTCAGCTCCTCCTTAAGCGCGGAAGCGAGCGTCGAGGGTTAAAGAGGTATCCGGAAACACGAGTCTTGTTAGAAAGCAGAAGAGTCGAGTGAAAGACGGAGAGAGAAGAATGGTAGGGCACGTTTCTGCGATCATTATTGAAGCGCGACGGTTCGGCAAATAAACCGATCGGAGTAATTTATTTTTTTTTGTTTTCCTTTCATTTTCGTCCGCGCGAATCTCTTCCAAGTTTCGCATACCGTAAATTTTTATCGAGGATAAATTAGTTCGTTTGAAAAAACAAATTTTAAACGAAATATAGTCGTTGACGGATACGAAAAAGGAATATCCTTGCAACGGTTGTATATTTATTATAAAATGTATATTTTAAAATAGCATTCGAAACGAGCCCGAGTCGAAACGAAAAAAGTACCCGGGAGAACGTAGAAACTCGCTAATTAAGAGAAC
This sequence comes from Dolichoris vasculosae, assembly GCA_018907195.1. Classification (NCBI taxonomy): domain Eukaryota; kingdom Metazoa; phylum Arthropoda; class Insecta; order Hymenoptera; family Agaonidae; genus Dolichoris; species Dolichoris vasculosae. Next base: position 5,939,662 of record JACCHY010000015.1, read on the forward strand.
GAGGAAATAACGGATGGTCCGCGTAGTGTATCGAGAATCGGATGAATGGTGGCACATACTACCGGTAAATAAAATGAAACGCGGGCGCGTACCCGAACCATAAAGACGGATAAAGGTAACGAAGAAATAAAATTACGTGTCAGGACGTAACACCGAGATAACTGGAAGAAGTAGCCGTTGAAGCGACAAGACGAAAAAAGCCCGAGGGCTCGAGAAAAGCAGAAAAGACGCGGACGGAAAGAGAGAAGAGAAAATGCATGGAAATGTATTCCCCGCAGGTCCGCCTTTCGAGAAAAGAGAAAGGATGTCGGACTGCCGTCGAGGATATTATAAGGGTTGAAAGGCTGGTGCGCCGCGCTGTCACCAAGAAATTATGCCCAACGTCCTCCTTCTTTATATACACGCGTATATTTATATGCGCAAGTGGAGAAACGCGCGTGCACACATATGACTCTACCCTTTTCTCCCGCCTAGCAGTTTATTCAGATTGTCGCGTTGCGCAGTCTTTTACCATCCACCGACGCTCGTTGAATTACGCTTCCTCGTGGTCCATGCATATTCCAAAAGCCGGTTCTAGCTCGCGATCGTCCGGTGCGTTTTGTAATTCCTCGGAGTGTCGTTTTCTTGGGAATCGCGGGAACTCGACAGCTCGGGGACTCGAGCTTTATGCGTCGAGCGTTCGTCTTTCAAACATCGTGGGAGCTTTTTTCATGCATGTAGGCAGAGCTTTTTTCTTCGAGCGGAAACGAGGCGACGCGCTTTGCTTTCCTCGATGAGATAAGCGCCGGGTAATGCCTTGCCTGATATTGTGTAGGAGCGAGAAAGCTCGAAGGCGATTACCTTTTCAAGAGCTATCGTATAATGGGTAGTGAATTTTGATTATGATCGGAGAGAAAGGGACTTTGATGAAATACAGGGAAATTTCCCTAGTTTTGAATGTAGTTTTTTTTAATGAGTACGGAGATATTGCATCGATAGTATTTGAATTCTGAAGAATAAACGGTACAAAAGACGTAAAGATTTAACTTTTATTTCAAACTTACATAACAAGTTACGCAATTCAACAAGTAAAATAGGAAAATCTTCTGTAAAACGTACGGTATAAATTTAATGGGAAATACATCAACCCGAGTTGTATAAATTATACGTAGAGAAGTTACTATCGCTATAAAAATGATGTATCGAACCGATAGGTCATGGATCGATTCCATATGCGAGCATATTTACTTATTCTTGGTATTTATCTATCGAGAACCCAACCATCAAATTTTTTATTATTTTCTTTCAAAGAATTTCAAAGAAATATAAATACTTAGAGCCGTGTAAAATTTGATATAAATTTTAATGAATTAAATTCAAATTTCATAGATAATAAAAAATAATGTACGCAGATATAATTTAATTACTGAAAAGTTAAAGTTTAAAGTACATTTAAATAGTAATGCAATACATCTATTAAAGTAAAAACTTTTATCTCTTGGAAATGGGTTTTCATTAGAATTAGATTTACTTACAAAGTAAGATAACCTTAAATTTCAGTTTTATGTCAAAGAAAAGTTTTCACTGAAACTAAAGTTGCGCATTTTTTGCTAAGATATAAAAAAATCTCTTCTAGAAATTTCAGTGTTAATTGATGAACGTTTGCGAACTCTTGTGTTTCTTTTTTTTTTTAACGTAAGAATTCACTTTTAACATTATAGAAAAACGAGAACTAACGTAGTATTTTTCGTGTAAATTAGAGATAAAAGATTATTTAAGTATATACCGAATTAAAAAATAAACGTTCGCGAATAAATACTGGGAAAATAATAAAGTGTTTAAAAGAATATGCAAGAGATGATTAAAAATTTTCCGCCAGAGAAATTTACGAGGTATAGACTGAATAGCCGTTGATGTATCGACGACTGTTCAAAAAATGGAAACTGTAAATTTAAAATGTCTAGTCTCTAGAAGCGTGTCCACGTTTCCGTGCACTCGTAGAAAAGTACGAGTTCGTTTTTAGAGTAAACTAGAGGATGGCATTTTCTTTACGAGTAAAATTTTACATGCGTTTTCTACCGGTTGGTGCTCTTTTGTAAAATGAAATTAAACGATTCATAAAGTAGAAGTTAGCGAGAAAGGAACCGTATGCATTTGTTCGTTTGCTCTCGGGTGTATATTCCAAAGATTCGTTTATTTCAAAGAGCAATTGTAATGCATAAACTTATAAAACTGTGTAACGTAATAATACTAATTATAATACAAAGAACGAACTGAAAACTGCAACTGTATTTTACGTAGAATAATCTTGTAAATGAAAACGTATCTATAATTCCGTGCGTGTAATTTTTGTTTAAAAAGTGCACGAAAATTTAGCGAGAACTAGTAATTTTTAAATAAATTGGTTTAAAATAAATAAAATGAGATTAATCGATAACTTGTACGAAATTGAAGCTGATATCATTGTTTCTAATAATTAAAATTAAAGTTGGATTTATACGACTCGCGGAAGTTACACGTACAATAAACTTTAATGCAACACTCGTGCGTGAAACTTTAAAAATTAAACCGCATTGAAATATTTAAAAACGCGGACTCGTAAAATTAAACTGTAAAATTCGGATAAAATGTTTAAATAATAAATTTGGTTAAGAAATCGAAGAAAGAGTAATTTTACGTATATCCACGAGGTAATAAACGTAAAAAATAAGAAAAAAATCGAAACTCACCGAGAATATGTTTACAGTCGATAAATCGACTATTCATTCAAATATATATGCGGCGATCGAAGAAAGAACGTTTAGATGGGTGAACGGAAAGAAATGTTTTTATGTACAGGGTTAGAGAGGATTATGGCAAAAAATTTCTATTCGATTTGATTCTAACGCGTGGATGACTAACCGACTCGCCATTGCCGATAAAAGGACTGTGGGACATTTTATTTGTTAAAATTAATGTACGTTATGTCAAGAATTTTTTTTATTCATTTATTTAACATTTCTGCGATGATGGACAGTTTTTAATAAAGATAAATTTTGTAAATATGTTTTTGATTAACGAATGATAAATGATATGCAATATTCTTTATCTTAATTTTAAGATATTTTATATTATTTTTGTTATTTTGCACGGCTAATTTTAACTGTAATTTCCAAGTTTTATCGTATCAACTTTTACCAACTATTAAAAAGGAAAAAGTTAATTTTAGCGTTATTATAAAATACATACTGATAAATCACAGACATGCATATTTACAAATTCTAATAATAAAATTTTATGTTATTTTTTGAAATTGTAAATTTAGGTAAAGTGAAATTTAGCGTGTTTTTTTCTTGGCTTAATTTAGTCTTTATAAGATGAATGATTAGTATATGTTTATAAATTATAAATATCAAAAAACAATTTTCTCGCTGTTACTTGAACCCTAATAAGGGAAATAAAAATGTAACTGGGAGCAATTTCGCATATTTTTATGTCATAATTAAATGAGAGCTGAAGCAAACGAGTTGGTGTATGGAAGTGTCAAGAGCGAAAATTTATTAGTACTTTTTCGGACTGGCGAATGCAGTATGTATACAGCCGAAATAAAGACTGTATTAACGCGTTTGCTCATCATACGTATTACGAAGGAGCGTGTAATAAAAATTACTCGTGGATACATTTGGGTTGATAACACGAGCGAGTTTGTTTTAAAACGCAAGGAGAATTTCAAGAGAATGGAACGAATTAACTCGAACGCGACTCGCGGAATAAAGATTTATTTCGGAAAAGCATCCGTAATATTTCTGCATCATGGAGATTTTTTGCCTTTCATTTTTAAGATTCAAATTAATTCAATTTTACCGAGTTTAATTAAAAATTGCGGACGAATTAATTAAATAGGTAAATTTAGATATTTTATTCGACGCGAAATTCAATTAAACGTAATTATTATTTATTCTTTACATTAGACGACTTTGATTCACTGAATATTTATTAACCGTCATTTACATAAAATAATGCTGAATCGTTCGAAATAATTGTCCGAATCCTCGACGTTAATTACATATTATTTTACGTATTTGTTTCGATTTTTAAACGGCCATATTTAAAAATTGATCAATTATCTCGCAATAACGACTCGAGTTGATCGAGAAGATGACGGTACAATAAAGAAAGCGGATACTTATTAATAAATCATACAATTTAATCGTCTATAAAGGAGAATATATCTACTTTCGAATGAGCTACCGAGATATTCTCAACAGCGTCTGGACGTTCAAATGGATCGTAAAAACATTCATATTTCTGCTACCGCAAATTTCACCCTGTCTATAAAAGAAGCATTGAATGCGTTAAGTACCGAATCCTGTTTACCATGTCTCACCCTCTTTCCCTTAGATATTTATCCGATAGCGTAGGAAGTTAGCGGTCATTCTTGGATTCCAGTGAGGCGGACTTATCGCAATTATGTTCAATAATTCCTTATCTGACCACCGCCGACTCCGCGATACAGTCGTCGTCATCGTCCTCGTCGTCGGCCTTGTATTATACGTGTATGCAACCAATGGGATCATTGGTAAATACGTGGAGAGACGATCGACCAAACTTGATTAGGGGACGCGAGGCTTTTATGAAGAAAATAATATCCTTAACGAGGGAAAGTAATTACGCAATGGCGTGCATGAAACTTGCGCTGCTCTATATCTAGAGAGGTTAATAAGAGCGAGAGCGAGAGAGAGAGAGAGTGAGAGAGAGAGAAACAACAGCACAAGAGGACCCTTTATTCATTTTTTTTCATTTGCTTTTATTTTTTTAAATTTGAACGTTGAGTTTTGTTCTCGAAAATATACGTATTATACGTGTAAAAGAAGTAGTACGAATATATACACGAGGATAAAATTTTGCCTTCTCTCTCTTACATGAAGTTAACGGTGAAACTTTGGGACGAACTGCAAACTATTACGAACATTGAACCATATTTTAGTGAGCGGTTTGCGAATTGCAAAATATTTTCATAAGAGCGTATATTTATATTCAAGTTAAGATGTTTTGATTGTTTAACTTTTAAAGCGCTTTATGAAATACAACGTAGCAATAGACTGTTTTGCCTTTGGGAGTAATTCGTTTTGTAAGCATAAGGAATTTCGATCGATTCCACGTAAATTATGTAATTTCGTTTAATTTATACTTTTTACCAAGTATTATTATGTATCTTAAATTTATTACTTCCCCGATAAAGAATAAAATTTGGTACAATATAAACACATCGAATAAGAAACTTAGATTACACAGTAATACATTATAAACATTTTAGTAAAGTTAAACGTAAATTATACGTGTCGCAGATTTCAAATTTAGCATTTAATTATGTACTTAAAGCGATTGCTTTTATTAAAAAGATTTAATTAACTATCGTCGATCGAAAAATAAATAAAGTTACTTCGAATACGTATCGGTTGATAATAAGTTTTAGCTTTTATAACGATACTCTCAATTTCAATTTGATTAAATATATAAAAATAAAGGATTGCGTACGATGAACGGAAGCGGTCTATTAATGAAAGTGACTCTCGACTGATGTTAAATCAAAATATAGCTGTAAGGGATGCACGTCAAACACATAAAGCCGTGTGTGTGGCACAAGATAATCAGAGAAAGAGAAAGATAGTAGAAGATATAGAGATAATACAGACGAATGAGAGATTTGGAGAGAGGGAGAGAGAGAGGGAGAGAGAGGGAGAGAGAGTTTATGTGTGGGAATCTCGCGCAAGAGCATATGGTTAAGCTATAATGGTGGAAGTAATATATTTAAACCCAGTAAAGTTTGTCGACTTCTAGGAATTCAGCGAATGAGTTAGAGCGAGAGAGATAGAGAACTAGTAAAAGGGCGTACCTCGCATAAGTTTACATTATCTTACCATCTGATAGTGACTGTGCGAGCCTCGCCTTCGCTCTCACTTTCTGGATATCTCTCTCGATATAAGTCACTTTCCGTCTATCTCACTCTACCTTTCTCGTTCTATTCCCTTTTTCTACTATTTTTTGTTGTTGAAGTGATCGCTGAAATATTTCTATCGATAGCCCTACATTGAAAACTATAGGGTCTCTTACATAAAAGGCTTCGATGAAGAGTCGAATGAAATGTAATCCGATGGAAATTTTTTTATATCCTTTTCAAACTTTTACTCTATATATTAACACACGTACTTTCCAAGTCGAATAAAGTCAGGTTTGATTAATTTTTTCATAGAGATTTTTTTTAGATAATATTGGTTCTATCTATTTTAACTTTTTTATCCTTTATTTTAAATTTTTGTATCCGTAATTATATGTAATTTTGGACAACCAAAAACATAAAAATTTCATTTGACAAAAATTCAAAGAGGCAAATTTATATTCCTAATATTGTGACATTCATTTTACGTAGTATTCTAAATTATATTTCTATTCCAAGAAACTAAAATTAACATCGAATTAAAATATAGAGTTAAATATATGGTAAGTATAGGCGACGTATATTTTAATAATAAATTAAAAAAAAAATTACTTGATAAAAAAATTTAATACGTGATATTTAAAAAATGCTTATAAATTAAAAAAATAGTTATATTACGCCGTAATATAAAGCGACGTATAAATTTAAATTAATTTTCCTTCCGAAACCCGAAGATTTATTTTTGCATAATTATATTTAAAAACACGACTGCAGAATACAACTTGTTTATTTTATATATGGAATCGTACAAATCGCATTTAATTAACATTGAAACTAATTTAACGTGCGTAAATTAGAACGAAAAGACAAGAAAAAAGGACGACGAGTAGAAACGAAAACACGATCGATCTTTGTACCGCTGATCGCTCGATCATTACCCGTGCATCTTGAAAAGCAGAACACACTAATTTTACCAACACTTTAATGGAGCGAATTCACACGCGCGAAATAATATTCTCGCATACCGAAAACTCGGAACGGATTTTCCATGAGAAATACATCCATCGCAGCCTCGCAGCCTCGCATATGCGGTTTGAAACACCACTGAGCTTCGCTTCTCTCTCCGTGTCTTTTGCTAACACGTCGGAGAGTTTTCACGCGGGTTGCGCGACCACAGAAGCGCTAAGTCGAGAGCTGTGCTTTCCAGTTAAGTTATAATCGAAAGATTCGTTACGCGCGAGGTTGTAGTAATGCTTTTGCCACAACGTTTGAATTCGTAGTGGGTTGAGATATTTGGAAAGAGGCTTTGTATAAATAAGTAGGTGGAACCGCGCTTAGAAAACGTTTTCATTGAGACGGAGGCTTGTACGAAATTGTTTTGCAGATTGAGATATTATTTATTCCGGGAGTTTAGTAAAATACATAAGAGGAATGTTGTATTTGTTTTTAGCGATTACGGGAAGCAAATTATTCTAATGGGTAGGTAATGATTGTACTTAATTATATTCGTTTAATAGTAGAAATCATTTATTAACGAATTTACTAGGAATATGTTATGGATATATCCGTTTATGGATATTAGGGGAAGATATTGATTACAAAAAAAATTTTGAAAGTTCTTTAATATTTCCTAATGGAATTATCGATATCTAATGTGTATGTACGTATAGATAAATTTGTTTATAAATATTGTTTACAAAATTATCGAAGTGAGTATTAAAACCTACGAATGCAATTATTTGAAAATGTTTAAAAGCGTTGATATATATATTTCTTAATTTATTTTTTAATAAACAAGTAATTCCAATTTTGTAAAAAAATCTTTTTACTGCAACTTTATTTTACGCTCGAAGAGCATGAAGTCATTCAAGGAAAAGAGACTATTTTATGTAATCGTATCTCTCGTAATTTTAACGATATTAATTTGCTAGATACATGAATATCTTCATTGCTAAACTTAGTAACATCGAATTAATCTACGTGGTTTACTCTTTCATAATTATTGATTTACATCAATTTATTCCTATTGTCGTATTTTTATTTTTTTTTAATTCTTTTAAAACTCGTTTTAAATTGGAATTCGAATCCTAATGATAAATAATTTTAATATTGTATAAAATATGTAAAATATATACATCATATATGTATAATATTCGAATATATCTAACAAATAAATTTAATAGTTTTTATAAAATTCTGCGACGATATTGATAAACTGTGAAAATCAATCGAAAGAAAAAATTTATTACAAATTATGCTCAAATTCAGGTCACCTGTAATATCAATAAAATATCAGTGCATTAACGTCTTATTCTCGTTACCATTAATCTAATACAGGTCAAATATACTCATCTTTTCTACGAAAAAGCAAACTTCATATATTTTTAAAAGACATTCGTAATCTTATTTTAACGGTATGTCATTATATGGTATATTTATAGGTAATAAAATTTTTTCTTGCATTTATTTAAATTTATACATGGAACGTTCTGTATTCAAATCATTACAATATAAAACGAATAACAATAACACATGAAAATTTTGTTGCGAGTTTCGTACGAAAATCATTATAGTATCAACTACCGTTACTTTTTCCCAACCTTTAGAAACTCCTTAAAGGCAATTATCAATTATTTTTTAGGTGTTAAGAAAGAACTTCCTATTTAAAAGGAGCAGCCATTTTCAATAAAACAGATAAAAAATACATTTAACTCGGGGATGCCAACTTTCATGATACACAAGATATTTTCCGGACCGGTGCGATTCGCCATTAGTGAAGTAGACTCGAGCGTCGGTAGGCTTCGTTCTCCTATAACTATTAACAGTTATCTTTGTAGTACGATCAATTTTTACCAACGATAATTGCCCGCAATACCGTCTTGACTTTGAAAATTAGTTTTTTTTCTCGAAGCTCGCGATCACTTATTTGTTTCTATTTTTCTTCACGGTGATTCCACCTTCTAATTTCCTTGTAGATTAAAAATGAATCCACTCAATTTAATCATCGTAACGTTCTTTTTATCTCGTTTAAAATTTTATAATGAATATTATCCATAAAACTCTTGGGTAGATAACATAAAATATAAGCCCGTAAAATAAATATATCATATAAGTGCATAAATATATAATAAATCTATAAAACGTTAAGTTTTATGCGTAAAGTTTCAATATTTTATCCTCTTTCCATTTGCACCCCAATGAAACCCAGAGCAAAGGTAAAAAAAGCAAAAAAAAGCAAAAAAAAAAATCAAGAAAGAAATTACCAAATATCTCGGGAAAAAACTTTCAATTCTAATCTGCGCTCCGGTTCGAACCAGACTCTTATCCTCTTCCTTTCAAGAACATTACGTTTTCTTCCATGCGATCTTAAGAGGTGGGAAATTCCAAATGCGCTATCGCGAGTCGCGCCCGAAGGAGAAAAATTTTATATCGGTCGGGTTCCTCCGGTGTCGTGGGCGAAATCTTTAGGGCTGGGCGTTATTCGCGCGCGTGGCCGCCTCGATTTTTAACGGCACCTCGTAAAAGCCCACGGACTTGATAACTTTGGCATTACGCGGGGGGTTGGGGGTACGAACGAGAGGATGGAGGGGGGGAGGAGGAGTAAGCGCCGACGATCGGATAAGCGCTAAGTGTTCTATGCGCTCGACTCGATCCCTTATCTAAAGCAAACTTAGACGTCTTAAAGATCTAGGATGATATGGTTTTTGGTGCAGCGAAAAAAAAATGAGAAAAGTCATAAAAATCTTCTCCAATACATAAAAGACGTTTGTACGTACAAAATTACAGTGTAATTCTCTTAGATAAAAGATGTATAATAGTTTTCTAACGTTTATTTCTAGAATTTGATCTAATTTTCTGTTTGAACGAACGAGTACTAAATTTCAATCTGTGAAGAAAATACGAGATTCTTTTTTTTAATAAATATCAATTAAACATTCGCTGTAATATACGAGAAGTATGAATTTTTATTTTAATTTACATATTACAATTTGCATACTTAAACAAATTTTACAATTCTAATATTTAAATTACTAAATGTGTGTTACATTAAAATTTAAATCAATTTAAAATTTTTGTGTAATAATTTTATCCATGAAACTACGTTAGATAAATACGTTCTCTCTTTTAATATTTTAGAACAAACGCATGTCGTTTCCAGGTTTAATCAAATTTCGCAATTATTAATATATGTATTTTATTTAAATAATCTCTATCGTATAAAATATAATATATTTAGAAAATTTTGCCTGACTTTTATTCATCGAATTAAAAAATATGCAACTTTTTATGCATTTGTTTATTTTCATTTGAAAATCAAATTATTTCCTATTCGTACAAATCCGCGTTCGTATACAATATTATGTTTGATATCGATAAAATTGAATATGGAAATGCGATGAATCCGTGTAAAACGAAACCATTAAATTTTTTCTATTTAAATAATTCCAGAAATAATCTATTATCTAGATGCCTTTTTAAAACTGTTATTGCATTTTACAAGAACGAAAGACTCACGATTTTTATACTCTCGAACTATTATTTTTCGATCGAATAATGACGTTTGCGACACACGGCAAAATTAGTTTAATCCAAAGGTTTTCCAATTATAAATTTTCCATGCAAAGCTACGATATTTCTTTGGAAAATGTAGAAAAAACAAAATTGTTGTTCGAGTCGGAAGAATTTTTTCAGCGGTTAACAAATTAACGATGAACGATCCAACGAAAAATCCGAACGATAAGATTAACGAGACTATAAATCACATTTGAACGATCTTCCCACAAATAACAGGTACGCCAGATGAAAAAAAAGTATCTCTCGTATAAATTAAAGAACATTTTTAAAAGGAGCAAAATTCGTCTTAAACAAATAAACAAAAAATATACGCACAAACTTAGGACTAAATTCAGTATCCCAACAGTAGCTTATAATTTTTCGCGCCCATTTTTCACATCGTCTTTGAATTCGGTCTCTTCTCAACTATCGTCCTCCCGAGTTTGAACCCCAAACATAATATCGTTCCTTTGATAATTCGCGAAAAGAGAATTTGACGAGCGGAGGAACAAGTCGGAATAAATATGAAAAAGCAAAAGACAAGTGAGTACAAAAGCACGAGAGGAGGTGATTTTGTGTGTGTGTGTACGGTTTTTCCATCTCTGTTTCTGGAGGCCAGTGTAATACGCCGGGAGCATGAAAAATAAATTGGAGAGCTGCAGAGGCGGAGGATCCCGTGAGTTTCCCGGGCAGGCAGAACAGGAATAAAGTGCAGAAGCAGCGAGGTGGGGACGTGGCAGGGCAGGCCGAGTGCAGTCAGGAGAGGATACGAAACTTTTCGGAGTCAGCCAGAGATCAAATTAACTTGCAGTCTCGACGCTCGCTCGCTTTTCTCTCGGTCCGTCTCTCAATTTACCTCTCTTTCCCTCGCCGTGTCGTTTTCTCTTCTTCCCCTATCTCTCCCATCTCTCCTATCCAACCTTGCCCCATTCTATTTCTTCTTTTTTTAATCTCTATTTACCCAGTTTACCCCACCCATATATCAACGATATTTACAAGAATCTAGGTTATCTTCGCTCGTTCCAAGGTAGTCCTTAGGTAGGAAGTAAGATCCTTCCTTTCCGGAATAAATACGCGAAACTCGATTCATTTTCCAAATTTTCGGTCTACATTGTATTCTCGACGTCTTCCCTATCCTGCGAATTATAGTTTCGTTTCGAGGGAACGAGACAATTAGCGAATTTTATAGCTTCGTTTTGAGATCGTCCAACGATGCTTCGATAACTACGGTATCTTATTCGAATTACAATAGTAATTACCGTTTAAAGCGACAAGTTTATTCCTACAGATTTTCATCGCGCGAATATTTTGTACTTTATAATTACTTTCCAACGTTCTTACTTGCGCCAAAACATTATTCGTTTTAAGACACTTGTTAAAATAATCAATTTCGTGGAAGGTGCACGTATAAAAAAACAAGAGACCGTTTCCCTCGCTCTAAACAAATATACTTTAAAAGTCATATCTTAAACACCCGTTTCCGCACTTAAAATGACATACAGTTTCGGTCCACGACCGTCTCTCGACTACTTTTTCTCTTCGTTCTTTTCGCGTTTATCTTTTCCTCGTACAATCTTCCTCTCGCTCTCGCTACAATGTCGCATCACCGGTCCGTTTATACGCCACGGCCGGCCGAGCAACGAATTAACCTCCACGGATCCTGTAAAACGAATTATCTCTACTATGCGAGCGAAGGCAGCAAAGTGCGTTTTCTCCCTCTTTCACCTAGTGTAGCATATTCGGGTGTCCTTTCTGCATCGTTAGTCGACAGAGTCAAAGTTCACGGGTCACTGATTTCCCTCCCTCTTGCTCTCATTTATATACACCTATATACACCCACGCACATCCATACATCTATCTTGTTTCAGGTACGCAGCCGATCAGATTTCGACCGTGTTTACGCTCGGTAATGCATTTATCGCGAAGTCGAAGCCACGTCGAGTAATCTATGCTTTGCATTGAAGCGGTGGAATCGGTCTTTTTAGTATACCACGGCTCATTTGTGTCTGATTGCTTCCGATTGTTACGACCGAGTTCTTGCGCGAATATTGGTTATTAATAGAAGCTTTCGAACGGATATTCCAGGTTTCTTGTTCGATACGAAATGTCGTCGCTAATGAAGAATTCTACGCAGAATTTAGTTACGCTTAGAACCAAAAACTAAACATTGCGTTTGTTGCTGTATTTTATGCACGTTTTTTTCATACTTTATCGACGTCTACGAATATCAATGCTAAATAATATAGTACAGTAGAATAATATATAACGAAAGAAACGGATATTAAGATCGTTAGAAATTATAAAAGAACTCGAAAAATAAATCTAAAAATAAAATTATAATATTATTAAAAAAAGTTCTTTATTGCGTTACGGAAAATTCCAGCGTAGCTTATGTATTTTACATTAAAATATGCAATGAACTTTTATAGTTGATATATTTTATTCATACATTTATTTGAATAAAATGTTTTCCGTAAAAATTTTTATTCGAGTATTTTTATTACGATAACTATTAAAAATTATAAAAGATTTTGTACTCTTTTATACTTTACAACGTATATATACACTTTATTTAAATAATTTTCAACGATTATCGCGAAACAAAGTTTATTTTCTTTCTTTTCGACGGCATGAAAAAAAATGAAACAGAAAATAAATCATTGGAAGTAAAGCTAATTATTATTGTGTACCGAAAGCACTAGATTGTATCTTATGAATTATAGGATTTTATTTCCGAAGCTCGAGCTTTATTTACATTTTTCTTGAAAGTTTCATGTTATATAATTGTCTTCGATGCTAATCTACACACATGTATAGAGAGAACTACAACCGTCTGCTGCTACTAAGTGATAATTGATGCTAAGTCTAAGTCTCAAGAAAAATACAAAGTTAAAGTTTCGTATGAGTTTTGAACGAACAATATAGTCGAATCAAAGGAGCTTTGTTCCCCCGTGCATTTCATTCCAGTTTTCTTTGTGAAGCGTGACAGAAAATTTTATTAAGTTAGCAAGTTTGCAGTTACATATTCAATTGTTTTCTTGGTAGAGATACGAGAGAAATGCATTGTAATTGAAAACTATTATTATTTTAATTACAAAGCAAATATTATTTATTATAAAAAAAAAGAAAGTAATCCGAATATATATAAGATGGATTATAATAGTTTAATGCAACGTTAATTTTATAGAAATCTATTATCGTACGTACAAATGAATTTACACGCACGATGGATATTATAAAATGCGTTATAATAATAAAATGAAGCTCGTTATAGTTTACACAAATAAAATAGGTAATTATAACGAGGTTTTCATAATTGTCTTTATAAATTTTTTATTTCGCGTTTGCTATTCTCTGTAAAAGACGGAAGCGAACAATCGTAAAAATACCGACAATATTAGAAACCTACGCGCACATCCATCGAATTAAAAATTTATTAACTCATCGTCTAATGAGAGTATAAAAGAAGCGAAAACGATGAACGAACGAGATAAAAAATAAATATAAAATAAATAATAATCCAGGTTTTCTGTTTTATTCTTCAGTCACGGCGAAACGCATGCAGAGAGTTCAGAGTCTGGAGAAGAGGAGTAACATCTTTCGGTTCGGATACGTAATGTTAAATCGAGCGTACATTAAAAGGTCGTAAAGTATTCTAGGATTCTTCCGCTGGAATTCCAGAGAAATAATAAAAAGTAGGTCCGAGAACAGACGGACACGAGAAAGAAGAAACGTATAAGTCGTTTTTGAGATCGCGAGAGGGGAGAAACGCAAGCGGGCAAAAAACTTGGGTTATTGCGGAGAAAAGCGTCGTCTCGCGCTTTCGTGGTGTAACATACGCTGATGACTACTGCTTAACGAGGATTCGATATTGCGGTAATTGGGTTGCTACCGCCACTACGCGAAACGAGGCGCCTTTTTATGGGTTAGAACCTCCAAGAGAGTTGGGAAGAAATGGACTTCATTTACAATGTAACGAGCTTTTAATTTCGGTACTAAGAATTGAAATTTCAAACTACAGCTTCTATGCAAGATCAGAGCTACGGAGTCGTCCAAGGAAAAAAGTTGAAAACAAGACAATCGCGTGAAATTGCGCGCAAACTTTTCAGGCAAACAAAATAACAATGCTACGCTTTTCTATAAAAAGATATCGCGCCGTAAGAAATCGACGGAGTTGGTTACCCAAATTTACGCCGTCTGATTACTTCATATTTTCCAAGACTGGATACGGCCGTTAAATTCTGGAAAAATCGCGATAAGGAAAGTTTACGGAGTTTTAAGTACGAGTCGGTAAATTTGGCGCGAGTCGTGAAAAATAAACCAAAGACTCGTTACTCCAAAGATTTATTTATAAAAATTCAATTTAATTTATCGGAAACGTACGTTGGAAACGAATTTAAATTTAAATCCAATAATTACTTTTTAATTCGAGCGATAGTTTTATAGTAAATAATGCCAGGATGATTTACATTTTATAAGGTAAAGTTCGATAAAGCGATCGTTTTCAACGAGATATAAATTAAGGCGGGTCAAACGCAAATCACTTTTTATTTTTCGTTAAATCGGCGAGCGAAGGGAAGAAGAAAAAAAAAATGACAAAAGTTGTTAAATTTTTTACTTTCGATATCGAATCGTTAAATTTTATAAATCTCATTTATCCAAGCTGCCGTAAAAAAAGTAAAACATTATTTAAAGGAAGGCGATATCGGCCGATCCCCGTGACGAAACATTATTTTTATTAGAAACTTTGATTACCGCGATCACCCGAACACGTTCGCTCGCTTCCTGGCTTTTACCGCGTATGCAGAATCGTAGGCGTGACAATGCCCTAAAGTTTGAAAAAAAAAAAAAAAGGGACGAGGGAAAAAGCAGAGCCGAGAGAGTCAGCCATAGAAAGTCTAATTAACGGGCGATCGTAAGATCGTTTTATGTCTAGGTCATTCGAGGTACTCCACCGGTTCGCAAGGGCACACGCGGATCCTCCGCCTATCGTTTTTCACGCCACCTCCCTCTTCCAGCAATACGTCGGAGCTTTACTAGCTTCCGGGCTCTCGGAAATTCCGAATTAATACCAAAGACACTTTACTGCCGTAAATACGGAATATCGCCGTCAAGGAATTAATTACGCGCCAACTCGTCGTCGTAGTCGTCAACGCGTTTCTCTATCAAAACAGGAAGCCAAAGGCGCGAGCGCAAATTCGAACCGCGCACGAGGCAACTACGAGGAATCGCGCACACTGCGAATAACGATCGTTGTCATTAGTTTACGAGTCATACTGTTATACGCGCGAGCTATTATTGCGCTTCTCCCGCTGGTCTATGCGCGAGTGATAAATCTCCGGGAAACGATACGGAGGCTGGAGATTCTCGACTCGACTCGACCTCGGTTATTATCCGCGATGATCGCGCGCGACAAGACGAGGGTAGAACGAGTGGAACCTTGGGAATCTACTCGCGACCATTTCCAATACGATTCTTTATTAATTGTCTCGATCGACGAGTTTGGAGCTTCTCTTTTCCGTGTCGATGAGAATTTCCGATACGCGTCTCTCGGATGATACGGTCGAGGGACGAGCAACTCGAAAGGTATAAAAACGATGAAGTTTACGATAGTTGGGAAACTCGCTCCGAGTCTGTCCACTTGGGTGAAAAATAAACGAGGGATCGCGAGTCTCCCGGTCGATGGAAGGCGCGGGGAGTTAAAAGCGAAATGCCGCGCAGCTTCCGTCACCGTCGGCGTACGCTCGCGAGAAATAACGACGCTAATAACCTTGCGGATCAACGTGTCGCGAAGCACCGGCTGCGAAGCGAAGCAGTTTCTGGTCTTTGTTATTAGCTCGGCAGGCTGCGGTTTATCGAGGAAGCGTCGGAGGTTGAAGCTCTTCGTCGGGGAGGAAGACGGACACCTGTGCTCTTCTTTTCTCTCTTTATCGGCCCGAGGGATAAACAACTCGTCGCGTCGTAGTTTCCAGGTCTGCTCGGGAAGATTCGCTTCGACGTCGCGACGCGTATTTTGCCGCCTTCTCCTCGTTTTGCGCTCGTATACGATCACCGAGTCGGAGTCGTTACGGTTTCGAGTGCCTCGGTATATAACTCGGCGTTGCTCGTTTTTGCCCTTTTGCGCTTTGACTTTGGCTCCTCCCATCGTCCGTGTGTTCCGGACGATTCGTCGGCATTCGCGTTCGGATGTATAGAAAAAGATAGACGGTTACGGTGAGGAGATGAAATAGGATCTTATTCTAAAGGAAAATTATATATATAGCGAGCGGAGGGTGAAGAGACAGACAGATAGAGTAAGAGAGAGAGAGAGAGAGAGAGAGATTTATCGAGAAAATAATTAAATTGACCGTGTAATAGAGAACAGCTTGGACCGGTCGAGCTTTTTTCGTAGGGTTCGATCGGCTCGCGCAAATTGAGAGTACGTATTACCGCTTTCTCTCCAGAGACGTATATTTGGAGATATTCTCCGTTCGCGTTAGAGAACATCCTTGGAAAAGGACGTCTTTTGCCTCCCAAGAGGCACGAGAATAAGTAGAAACTCGCGTTTAGCGACGAAAAATTGAGAGCGAGGGAAAATGATGGCAGACAAAGTAAATTACCACGATAAAGTAGAAAAAGCACCGAAATCGCAGCGCATAAAGAAAAAGAAAAGAGTAACGAACGAGACTTCTAATAAAATTCTCGATAGTGAGTTCTCACGAGACCATCCGCTCGTAGATCTCAAAACCATTTTAAGCTAGATTTTAGTCGTTCGGAATTCTCCGTGGCTCTGCGATGCAGATGCCCTCGAATCGAAACTCTTCAAAAATAGAATTTCCGAGAACACGACTCGTACTGTTTTAATACGAAGGTCTTTGCTGCGACGTCGAATGTTTTTCGACCGTATTCTTTGCGTATTCTTAACTTTTTGCGTACTTTTTAAATATGCGACGGTAAAAGTGTTTCTAGTTAAGCGCGATTACGGCACTTTGAAAACTCGGAATAAGTTTTCAGTTTAGATGCGAAGAAAATAGAAAAGCTTAATTTCTTCGGTGTAAGATTTTATCGTTATATTTCAATAATCCGGGAAACTTTTTCAATCAACTTCTATAAATAATTTGCCGATACGACGCGACTACTTTACGATAGAAAATACAAAAATTAATTTGTAATAAACTTAGGAAACGCGAACGAGTTCCGTAGTTGAGTGGGTTTAAATGCTAAACGATTCCGATGCGTTTCAACGTCTAAATTTTCGGCTTGTCTCATTGGTCGGCGTTCGATCAAGGCTTTTCTCTTTTCGATAAATATTTTACAATACGATCGATAGAACCAGTTTTTGTCGGAGTCGGTATTTTATTATAGTCGCTTTTCTCGTTCCCAAGTAGAATTTGACCATGTATCGCAAATTAAGAAACTATTGGTAATTTAACGATTGATATAATTAATAAATTAACTGAAATTTCATTACGAAATATTCGAGAGGTGACATTTTTACATAAAATTAGAGACTATTGCGTTTGGTGAACTTTACAGTTTTAATCTCAAAATGGGTTTAAATTAAAAAAGATTCTACCTTTTTCCTTTATTAATTTTGCTTACTTTATTTTTTCAATTTAGCGTATTAAACTCTTAATAAATAATATATCATCCGTATCAAGATTTGAAAAAGTTAGAAAATTATTCAGAAGTTGACAAATTGAGCTCGTGTAAAGCTTATTAAAAACAAAAATGATCTATTAATTTTATTTCAAATGTTACAAATGAGTCATGCATCTTTAATACGCAATACATTTTATAAAATGTACGTTCATTTTTATAACCAAAAGAAAAATGTGCACTTTTACGAGAAGCTGAGAGAAGCGCATATATACGAAAGTAAAGGAATGCGCACACAAATCTAACCCCATAATCCGTAGCAATTATTCATATTTTACAGCGGTGTATAACTGAGAACGTAAAATGTCCATTAGTTATCGTTTTTCTCTTCCTCGTTCATCGTTCGTTGCATGTTCTCCCTTTCTCTACCCCTTTTTATTTCTCCTTTTGCCCGGTGAATCGATTTTTAATGCCACCGTAACTAATAAAAGAAAATTTAATTTTTGACCGTCCCGGTCGAGCTGCCGAGTTTTATAACAATTAGCAAATTTTCCATGGGAATTGATAATCGCGTGGCGACGAATCATGCGAAAATTGCCAATGATGCCAAACAGCTGAGAAAACTTTGCAATCTCACTGTCAGCGAGATCAACACAATTGAGTCAACGGTCTTGATGGACGACAATTAATCAACTTCATTCTTGAATAGAGAAATATAGAGAGAGAGAGAGATAAGGTAATGTGGAATACGCGGAGAGGGAGAAAGAAAATGGAGAGCAGAGACGGAGAATTGAGAACGGGAAGTTCCGTTTGCATTGTACATCCGAATGGAATGAAATATATTTTGGTACTGAATTGTTTATTAAAAATTAATTATTGAATTTATTGTTTAAATAAAATAGAAAATGCTTTTCTAACGTTATTGCAAATCTACGCCGATGACTTTTTAACGAGGGTAATTTTCATTATAACGTTATGGTGAAATTACACAATGAATTATACCGAAAATCGTTAATATTAATTTTCATTAAATTACATTCAGAATAATGTTCCGAAATTCCAGTATAGTGCAGAAGAATTTTATGAAAGTATGTCATTTTTAATGAAATAACGAATAAATTTTCGAAATGTTATTTGAAATATTACAAGATATTTTAATATTTAATATAAAAATTTAGTTGTTTGTATATGACATTATATCAAATTAAAATCAACAGTAATAAAAAAACATATTCTCGATTAAAATTTGAACGATGCTTACATTTAAATATTTTTAAATACACGCGAGATCGTGGTTTTTTCGTTTTTATATATTTTTTAATAAACTTTCGGCAAGAGAAGTATAAAAATACAAAGAGAGAAAGAGCAAATACAATTTTTATGCAGTTACAAATAAAATTATATTCGCGGGAAGAATTGGTTCCGATACGTTTGTACATGCACCAAACTCTGCACGTAACGCTATAAATTCGAAAGTTTTAGCAATGTAACTTTTTCGAAAATTACAAAGTACCCTATCTAATTCATTCGACCCTACGATCCGGTATATATTTCACGTTTGCTTATATTTTAATACCCAGGGAAAAAAATGAGCGCAACTTTGAACGATTTCAATGCCGTAAATGGCAATAAGAGGAACGATAAAAAAATTTTAAATCACCTGTAACTCCAATATAGTTAAGTGAACCGGGGAGAAACGGAGATGTACGCAGTCCCTTCTGTTGTGGAGTGAGTTCTTTCCTTCGCGAACAGCTTCATCTTCACAGAAGCACTCTCGCATCTAGCATTAACGTCGCAGAGTCGGCGAGCGAGAGGAAAAATTCAAAGAATAGATTTCGAGATAACTCAAGTAAGTCACCAAAGCTCCTCACTTACCGTTCGTAAGTCTTAAACTTATCCTCGGGATGGAAGAACGCGAAGTAATATAGCTTTTAATAAAAAAAGTTCTTTTCAAGAATCTTGTCAAATTTTAACAAAACTCTAACAAGGTTATTATTTGAGTATTACGGAAAAGTATCGAAATGAGTAGCCGTTGAGTTCTTCGAGCTAAACTTCGGGTTAATTATAACGAGAGATCGGGGACTGTTAATAACTATTCCTTGACAACTGTGAATAATTCATAGTTATTCGGTGTAGTTCGCTTTTGTTGTAAATTATTATTATTATTATTATTACTATTGTTGTAACGTTTAAACTTTACGGTATTAATTACAATAGAGTTTAAGAGGCGGCTGGAAATCGCGAATAAATTAAAAAAATTATATCCCTT
The DNA here is from genome assembly GCA_018907195.1 of Dolichoris vasculosae. Taxonomy (NCBI): domain Eukaryota; kingdom Metazoa; phylum Arthropoda; class Insecta; order Hymenoptera; family Agaonidae; genus Dolichoris; species Dolichoris vasculosae. The sequence goes on from JACCHY010000015.1 coordinate 5,959,959, forward strand.
GCGATCGGGAAAGCTGACGATATCTCTGATTATGCAACGGCTCCTTCGGCGATTATCCGTCGACGAGCGATGCAGTTTTGTCCGATATCGGAAAGCTTTTCCCTCGAGGGGATTCGATATCCCTCTCTTTATTCTTTTGATAGAGGCTAAGGAATATCAATTGCGTTTTATTTCTCGATTCTTTTTCCCTTGTCCTTTCTTAGCCCTGTTTTTTGTGCTCACCCCGAGGCTATGGAACACCGCAGGTATTCACCACCAAGATGGTTCTTTTGGATGGAGAGTAATCCGTAAAGAATTTACGAATGCACGAATATCGGATGCTTCTATTTTTAATTTGCCAATTATTACTCAACCGATTTTGACCATGTACGTATTAAACATCTAAATTAAGTTTCTATTTTTAAAATTATAGCTATAATTAGAATTATAGCCGTATTTGAACGCTCTAATTTTGATAGTTTACAGAGATTGTACTTAATTTTAATGCTCGAATCCCATACGTATCGTACAGCCAAACTTTATTAATATTTTAATTCGTGTAAAATACGATATGTCAACGTTTATTTACATCATAATATATCGAATTACTTATTAATTTAATGGCTTCGGTTGAACAATTTAAGTTTTAACCACTTATTCAAGCTCCTGAGTGAGAAAGTTCTTAAATAATTTGAATTTAAAGGTTTCAAGAGATGTAATTTCATGAGAAATGTAGGATATGATGTCGCGTAATGTCCCAGAACAGGAAAGTAGATACATAAAATGATATATACAGTACAGCCATTTTATGTTTTTTAACAGACTGAGATACGGACAGAAATATACACATGCATGCACTTGTATATCCGCGCGAGCAAACACACACACACACACACACAGCGAGAGAGGGACGGAAGCGAGCACTAGAAACTTATTTCTAAACTCCGTGTGATTTCACGCTGTGCTGATTCCTTCGTCTCTGTATAAATATAGCGATACACGAAGTCTATATCTGTGTACGGATACATCCTTCCTAACGAGAGGAAAATTTGCTAGCGATTGCCATCTGTTTAATTAATAAATTTGCGGAGAGAGAGACTACCACTGATAACTCAAGGAACATTTACGGAAATGGAAGATGGAAAATCGGACGGATAGTCATCGGTTCTTTATCTTTGTCTAAATTCTCTCTCCCTCCTTGTCCCCCGCCACAGGTTTCGCAGTCCCGACGGATTTGGGCTGGCAAGTTTCGGTGGGCGGTTAGACGCGTTTTCCTGACGCCAAAGCTTGCTTGCAAGCGTCTGCCGCGGGCGGCCTCAATTAGCAACTGACGATGAAAAATGAGATTCCCAGGAGAGTATATCGGACGCTGTATATATGCCACACTACCTGATACTCGAAACTCCGGAGCTTCGAGATCGTTCGCTCGTTTCATCGTTCCACCGACGTTTTTTTTACCCTGGCCTGCTTTTGTTAGGGAGCTCCCGAGCTCATTGTTTTCCGTAAGGTTACAAGTACCGTGAGTTGCTTTTGGGTTAAATGAGTCGATAACGGTTCAAGCTTCGGAGAGTATTTAACGGAGAAATTAGGATATCGATCCGTATTCGATTATGATTACAATGTTTCACGGAAGTTTAGCGATACGTGATAGATATGTACAAATTTACAACGGGATTTTTGTACAACAATTCGATACGGTTTTAAGAACGTTGATCTTATGGAAATATTGTATATCCATTGTTTTTAAAATGTTAATGTTTTTAACGAGAATTTCGATATTTCAATTTTCGATAGATATACATTTTAGCATCAAAAATTATAATGGATGAAATTACAGCGTTAACTTTTGGGTATAATATCGTGATTGTGGGTATACGAAATTGTAAACCGCAATTGTATTATTGGATATTAAATTTTCCTTTACTACGTTAGGATCATCTTAAAATTTACAAGAGACTGTTTTACGTATTTAGCGTAGAATGTTATTTTAGTCCTTTGGTTCGGCCGAATTTCGCAAACAATTATTGCCGTAAAACAATAACTGAGAAAACTCGAGCGCACATCCATTTTGGCCTTCATTTCCACGTAATTGACGTACTTTTTCAAGCTTGAAATCGAACTCAACTAACGCCTCACTTTAGATTCCAAAGCTATCCATCAGTCGAACAGAAAAAATTCTTAATTGAAGAATGTTGGAAAAAGTGTTCACAGCAGGTAGACGCTTTATGCTGCATTAACTTTATATATACGGCGAATTTTATTTTTCCTTTTATTTTCTAGCTTTACCGCTAACTGCGTGCGATCTAATGAAAGAAAGAAAGAGATCAGTGTATGAAATAGATGTACGGATATACGGAGAAAAGGAGACGGAACGAGAAAGGGATACGAACGAAGGGAATGTGTTTCTAGGTTCGTTTCATCGCCAACGGGATAAAAACAAAGAAACTAAGGTCAGGAGAACACGTCGAGGGAATGCGAGTAAAAGAAAAGAGCGAGTGTATACGAGAGAGAAAGCAGTACAAAATGTACCCCAACGAAGAGCCCCAGGAAACACGTCAGATGTGCGAAGGCAATGTCCGAGCCTCATTTTCTCTAGCCTATTTACCGGAACATAAGAGCCAGTGAAAAAAGAAAGGCCGAAGACTGGAAAGTTTTCTACAGTTTTGAAATTTTTCATTTTCAAAATAATGTTTCCATACCTGTATAAAATGTAAATGCGTGTATTTTCATGCTCTCTTGGGTCAAAATGCTACGTGTGTACAATGTTGAGGTTGCCGTTGCATAATGCAAATAATTTGATTTTTCAAAACAAATCGCTAATAACTGTTTATTTATATAAAGTTAGAAAAAATATCCCCGGTTTATTTGATATTATTTTTAATGTGTACGTCGTATATTTATTTGTATTAATGCATACTTTTAATATACAAAAACTTTATTTTAGAATTCGTATTAATTTTAATTATATATTCCAATTACTCTAAAAGTTTTCCTATTATTAGACCATTTAAGAGTTGCTAATACGAGAAGGATATCTTATTTAAATTGATTTAACGAATGAGATATTATACCGATGAAATTTTAACGATATACTTAGATGAACCAGAATTAGAATAGAGATTTGAAACAGTGAAACTTTGAAATTCTCCAGTTATAATTAATTATAATAAGTCACGGAATATTTTTCACTGGATAACCAATATTATAGTTTTATTTTATAAATCAGTCGAGTAATAAAATGTAACGTACTTTTCAATCGATAAGGTTCGGATCGATGATTTAAAAGTAATATGTTCGCCTATAAGAAATAATTCTTTTTTATATTATTTTAATATCCAACCTGGTCATACGACAGTTTATGAAGATAGCGATTCGAATTCGTTAAGCAATAACGATTTATATATATATATATATATCTAGTTGTATTATATTTTACACCAAAAGCTTGTCTTAGATTAATCGTTGAAATATCGTTGTAAACGTAATATAAAGTAAGCTGAATTCGTCACTCGCGAGATAAAACAAAATAAATCCCGATAAAATTGATAAAGGTAATGGAAATGAAAGTAGAAATACAGTGGGAACGGAAATTGGTAGAAAAGTAAGACGGAATCTTACAGGACAAGAAAGAAATCACCAGAAGCAAAAGAAAAATAAGAAGATAAAATCTATCTGAAAGTTGCATTCTCGCAAGGTAGAATCCGCGGTGGTCGTATTACGAATGGAATCGGCTCGGGTAAAATTAGTCCGTATTCAATTTCTCCCACGGGTGCGGAAAGTCTCCTCGTCCTCTCGTCCCTTCTCTCTTTCTGGCCCGCAGCAGCCTCGGTAGTTCCCAAAGGCGTCTCATAATTAAATTCGGCAAAATTTCCCCCACCGTCGTTCCCATTCTCCCGTAACTAGCTATTGTGCCCCGCGTCACCGGGGCGGCTCGAGTCGGCGAGAAACTTTCGTCCACGCGAGGGAAATGCTGTTCCAACGAGAAAGAGAGAGAGAGAGAGAGAGAGACGCTTCGACGAAAGAAAAGAATAAAAGCAAGAACTCGCCTAGACTTAGCGCCGTCCTTGTTCTCGTGTTTTGCGTTTGTTTCGTCGAGATCCAGTTTGGTCTCGTGGTGCGTGCCTTCGACTTTTTACCCCCTGATTTTTTTTTTTTTGTTCGAATAGTGTATCCGTGCAAATTGTTACACCGCGAGTTCGGAAGTAGGCGTGGATGTTACCGCACAGGTAGAGAATTGATAGGTACAGAGCGAGAAAGAGTTGTTTCAGGGGTGGGATCGAAAATCGAAGCACCTCGAATAATTCGATACAACGATATTCAAACTATGGTATTAGGTAGGTTTTGAATCGTGTACCGCGAGTAAAAAAATGAACCGGGATATAAAATAATTTCCGTCGCAAGGTTTAACCGCGCCTTCGTAATTAAAGTAAAAAAAAATCTGATTTGTGACTTGGGAGACTCGCACGAGCAACTTTATCCATAAATTTTGCAGGAAGCGTCGAGTGTCTCTTTGCCTCGGTGACCGGAATCGAATAGCCCCGGCTCCGATCGACGTATTTAATTTTATTTTTGTTCCAGCAGCGTATATACATCGGACGGGAGGCGAGCCAGCAATTCGTACTTTGGCGAACCATTATTTCTCGCTTCTTTTTATTTTAACAGCCAATGGCAGCGGCAGCCGTAGCAGCAGCCCCGTTTCACTTAGGATCGCAGAGAAGAAAAGAAGACCGAGAGAGAGTGAGAGAGAGAGTGAGAGAGAGAGGAGGGAAGGCGAGGAAGAAAGAAGATTTCGCAGACGACGTAAATTATGTCTCGCGTTTTAATCGAAATCCGAGTCTCGCGAGATTTATCACGCCTTATTGCTCCGTAGCAATACCGAAGCAACTATGTTGCACGGCCTACGATCGGGTTCTCGTTGCCTCGTTTCGTTCGGTGAAATACTTTTTCGCGAAACTTTTGAAAAATCGCCGTTGGAGCTTTCATAGCGATATTGGATACCCAAACGACGACGATAGGTTCCTCCTTTTCCCTACTTGACCTTTATCCTCGAATCGGAAGAGGAGGAAGAGCGAGAGAGGAGCGATTGAGGAGCGAGAGAGGAGAGGAAAGAGGGGAGGGAGAGGAGGGGGAGAGGAGCGGGAAAAAAGTTGAGTGCCTGCCCGAGCACGTACGACTGCTTCGAGAGACGGAGAGTCTGGTGCTGCAGAAACGAACTTATATATATCGTATTATGCCGCATCGTTGAAAGATCTGCAGATTCGACTCTTTTGCCTGTCTCTTGGATTCAGGTTCTTTTTGTTTATATTTTTTTTTATCTCGTTTGCTTTTTCTTAGTTTTTCTTATTTTGTTTAAGTTGGGAGGAACGGCTTTTGAAAACAAGGAACAAAATAAGGTTGAAAGTGGAAGAAATCGTTTTGCGCTTAGTCTATGGGTACACGGATGACGGATGCTATTAAAAGTCTCGTTCTTCTTTCGCTGATTCGTATTTGTCTAATACGGATACGGTCGATTAAAACGCAAATATTTTCATCGATCGATTCGAATAAATATCGAACGTACGATATCGTATAGAATTACAAGAAATCAAAACGACGTTCGAAAATATTTATTTCATATATATCCGTATTTCAATTTCTATAAAATACGTACCTAATTATTATAGTTCGTAACGTATATCCGTAGGATTCGAATCTTTGTTTATAAGATTGAAAAACGAATTTCCAATGTATCAAGATAACAGTAATCGAGTAGAGAAACAAATTGATAGCGCTAATTTCGTATTATGCTCACGATTCGACGTAAACAAATTTAGTTAGATTACAAAATATTAATTACCGCTGTTCCATGGATGATGTAAAAAATACTTGATAATATATATTCGTAAAATTTTTTTTCGTTGACGTACGTAGATTCACGCAATTATTAATTTTATAGATTCTTTTTAATTCGATAACGCGTGGGAAAATTTCCATCGTCTTTATGAAACTACTCGAGTTTATTCGAATTACTACATTCGTATAAAAACACGGATACGGAAGATCCAGAGCAAAATCAAAGATAATATCGTCGTTAAAAAAATGGAGTCTCTAAACAACGAGTAAGCTCTTAGAAATCTATATTCTGCAATTTCATCAACTCCAACCCATGGATCAAGACTTCCAATTATTTTACATGAACTGCTGTCGGCACGTCTGTTTTGGTTCTACGAGGACGGTAATCTTACTAATGGCTTTTCCAGATCCACCGATACGATTCTCTCTCTCTCTCTCTCTCTCTCTCTCTCTCTCTCTCGTTGACAAATATGTCGGCGCGAACGCAGTCCAACTGCGAATGACTCTGCACGAGCAACGCAATGACCCGAACAAGCGCGAGATAGCCAATCCTGGTATACGGTTGCTCCAACAACCGGTGGATCCAATTATTTTGCGGGTATACTTCGACTTCATGATCCGGTGGGTATTGTACAGTCGCAACGAATGAGCAGATGACAGCTAACTGTCATGTTCGATCGTTGATAGCGATGATTGATCATTTAGTTTAAGAGCAATGGATAAAAATAGTTGCAATAATTTATTGTTGACATTTTTGACAAAACAACGCATCGACCATTTTATTTTTATCGGCAAACTTGAATTTTATAGTTCCGTTATTTTCATTAATTATTATCGATTCAACGTTCGATCAAAGATTCATCGTTTTCACACCGTTTCAATCGGATTCCGGAAATTTTGCATCGTTCAATCTTATTAATAATTTTAGGTCCAGCCGGAAGACATCGATTGTAACGTGTAGAGTATATCGGCAATGACTTTTAATAGTAAAAAACGAGAGGGTAAAAAACGCTTTATTTATGAATACCTACCGAATAAAACATGTTAGGTGCAAATTACATATTCCATTGATCCGCAATTTCTATAATAATCACGCGTTTAATAATTAACTGTTAATTTCATTGTTCTTCTGAATCAAATTTAATAAAGTGTCTTTAATAATTATTTAAATAAAGATGTTTATCGGTTAAAGTTTTATATAAAGTATTTTGTAATTCTTAAAAAAAGTCGATAATATAAAATTGTTGTACGTAGAAGTTGTTTCTCGTAAATAACGACATTTGAAACATATTTCGTCATCGGTGACGATACGTTTTTCAAATCCTATTTTAATATCCGGAATGTAAAAAGTACTTCTACAATCATAAATGAAACTACATTAAGTTTTAACGAAACGACTTAATTTAGTAGTTATTCGAGTATTCGTTTTACATGTATATTTTAAAAACGAAAAAAAAAACACGTACGTCGGACTGATTCTGGTATACATATTAAAGAGAAAAAGAGTAAACTCATAACCAGTTTTATTTTGTTTTCGAATACTGTCTAGTTTACTATGATCCGTTTCTTCCGATAGATCTATATCAATCATATCAATTATTTCTTACACCAAACGGTCGCAAGTATATTATTTACAAGATTCGTCGATTCCACTAAATTTTTTTCCAATCGTCTCGATTTAAGAAGGATATGGTATCCAATATAAAATAATTAACGTAAACCGTGTCGACTTCAATGATATCTTCTTAATAATAAAAAGCGCATAACAAATAACTTTCTGACACAAAATCGAACTAGTAAATAAAAAATCAGTTAAATTCATCGATCGTTCAATAAATTATTGATCCAAAGTTCGAATATAAAAAATTCAAAGCCTAACACACTCAAAATAAAGTTAGAAATTTCAGAGTGAAAAAATATAATATTCCGCATACGGATTTATCGGGAATAGAAAATGAATTTTTCGGTACTCGATTATTTAAATAAATCCAACGAGCGAAATCTAGTGACACTGGATGAAAGAACAAAAATAGTACGCACCGATGGTTACAACGATGCGGAGAAATAGATAAAAATACGAAACACTAGCATTCCATGATAGAAATAACCAGCCAACGAAAGCTTCGCATATCGAACGGAGGATCGATGCTAAGCGCGAGTTGAATTTAAGAAGGAGAAAGAGATACGGAGAGGCTGAGTGAGAGAGAAGGACCAGAGTACGAAGACAGCACGTGCGATTTGGGGGTACCAAGGGCTAAAACAATTGTCGTATTGTAAGCGTCGCAATCGCAATTCCAAGCCACCACAGTGCCTTGGAGACAATGGAGACGACACGACTGGTCGGCACAAACACACACAAACACACACACACACACACATCCTTGTTTAGCTAGCCGACCCTCTTCGTACGTGTCCTGTATCTTCGCGCTATCAGGTGGGATGAATAATGAGGAAGCAAAGGAGTCGGATGCTTCTGTAAATGCACGTGTATGTATTTATCTATAATATATGCATGCGTGTTTGTTAAACTAGGGTATAACGTGAATTTTCTAGATTCCCACAGGCGCAAAAGCTTAGTACGTTGTATTATATGTTATGCGAATGCGTTGTTTGCGATCGTATGAATTTAATAAGTTATGCTATATCTTATATAAGAACAATGGTACGACAAGAACTTGGTATATTATTTAAAATAACGATGACGTTTCCAAATGATATTTTTCCGAACGAGCGTTAGAACGGAGAGATGAAATTTGAGTATTTTTTTGTTTGATGCATCGATAACAACATTTTTGTTACAAAATTCGCTGTTTCTTAAATACGATTTTATACAAAAATACGTAATTTCGTTATCGATTAAGCTTAATTTTCATTTATAATTCGTAATTTGAAATGTTACGAAATATTTCGATGCATTATTAATTAATTTTTACGTTTTCTTTTAATTATCACGATTCTTAACAACCAAGGCAAAAAAGCATTATCCAATCTGAAATTCGAAAGGCGAATAAGAGAAGCGAAGAGGGTGCGAAAGGTTACATACGTACCGGGCTTTCACCTCTGAAACAAGATTCAAGGCACGCGCTTTTTTCGAGGATTAACGACTGTTTATCTCAGCGACACGTATAAATATATAAGGAGTCTGAAGCTCGCTTCCGAGTACGAAGAGTTGCTCGATTCTTTCTTTTTCCCTCTCTCCGCGCTCTTACATTCGCATGAGCGCGAAAAATAGCTGCTTCGAGAAAGATAAGGATTTTTTTCATATTCCTTCTTCGTCGAAAAAAATATCCTCCACTTCCTCCTTCCGATATTTCAACACAGCTGTTCAAACTTTCATCGCGAGAATAAATAGCGCATGAATTACAGCACTCTTTAGTAGACTGTGGACTTTTTAAATATATTGCGATACAATATGTACAAACTTAACTTTACGAGCTTTTTCACCGGATCGGAAAGATATTGAATAAAGAAGAATATCGTTGATAGTTTGCGAGCTTTTAAAAATAGGTCCTTGATAAAAAATGTACATTCTTAGTTTAAACTACGTCCAATGAATCGTAACTTCAAACCATGAATTTAGTAAAGCGAAACTTTCACGCATTCGTGAAAAATACTTGATCTAATTGAAAGAAATTAGATTTTTTATAATCGAAATATAAATTTATATCTCACCGAACTTACGTAAACAAAAATGACTAAATTCCTTTCGATCGTATCCGCACGATCAACGGCGGAACGTAATTTCAGGCAAATAAAACATTTTATTTAAGAAAACGAGCGAGTAATTCTTATCGCAACATTTTAGTCGGATACCTCCAAGATCTGAAAAAGTTGTCACGTAGACTGACTCATACTACTTGCTTGTAAAACCTTCCTCACCTTTCTCAAACTGCGTCTGGATGATTCTTCGCGTTCTTCTACTCGTTCTTTCTCCATCTCTCCACCTCGCGTACGTTCCCCTTCCTTTTCTTTGCGAGCAATTATATGACAGGGTACAGTCGGCCGTAAAAATGACCGTAAATAGCGAGAACCGTTTGCCTCTTCTCTCTCGGAGAGATCCAGAGCAGGTCTTCAGGTAGAGGAGCTTCGACTGGCCTTTGGCCAAACTCCCGCTCCATCCTTCGACCCTTCCACGTACGCGCTTTCAAGTTATGAGAGGATCGTCAATCTTACCGAGATGGGCTTACGAGTCAAAGGAAAAAAGGAAGCGCTGACATCTTATTTAATTTTCGATGCCGTGCTTATTCCGTTCCGCGTCGATCGTTTCGGGGAGGTCAAGTTTCGCGGGACTCGAGCTCCAATGGAAATAGAGCCAAGTCTAATAAATATAATACCAAGTTCCCGAATATTTTTTTCTAAGTTTTAACGATGGCAACGAGTTTAAGGATCGTTTGGGAAAACACTGCTTACATCGATCGTATCGTTAAAAATTATTTTCAAACTAGCGATACGATTATTGGGTAGGAAATATCTGAATATAAATAAATAAATAAAAAAAGGAGAATTCTACGTTGCTTTATGAAAACTTAGGAATGAAAGGGAAACTGTTTTAAAAAACAATCCCGCGATATAAATGAAATTGCAATTAGCGTAGAAGAATTTTGCTAAGCTTTTACGCCTTATAAGATTCATTATTCTTACAGAGACTAATTTAGCTCTTTTGAGAAGGAAACCAAGACACTCTAAACGAGGGAGTGTAATTTTCATTTTTCAGAATTTACAGAATAACATGAGAAACTTGAGGAAACAAACTACCAACATTAAATTAACGAAGGGCTACAGTTACTAGAAAACAGATGAAACAAATAACATTACTTTCGAGTTTTAATCTTAAATAAACGTTACGTTAATCTTCCATCTTCCAAATATATTTGATGATTCGAACTATATAAAAAGCAAAATTTCATAAGGTTTTTCTCTTTGTTTTCGCTCGGATATACACATATTTATTTACGCTGTTTTCGGCTCCTAATAAAGGTATGAAATACCCATACGCGGACGTTATCTTTTAATTGAAAAAGATGTTACAAGGGCGCACGCGGCTAGAAAATTACACGTCAACCGAGGAAAGCCAACCCTAGTAAAGAAAAAGGTGAACGAGTCGGCTCGAAAAGAAGAAAGGTAGGGAGAAATATGAGGGAGCTACGATATTATTATCAAGGGTGTACGAAAAGACAGAGAGGGAAAGATGCGTTCGCCGTTAAGTGATACGAATGCGTTAGATTTTGTGGCTCGATCCCTCACGCCTCGCCTAAACTATATTTAATGCGGGAACACGACCCGAGGGGACAAGTTAGTATCACTGCATACACGCGAGAATAATGGTTTTCTGACGCGCTCGTTCCAAGTGAGAAGAGTAAGCTTACGTAAGTAAGAAGTCGTTGCAAACGTGTATCGACGAACCGACAAAGCGGCCACTATCCAAAATGGGTGTTTCCTTGTTTTAACGCGTGACGGTGTTTGATGTTGTGTGCACGCAACTGCCTTTGGATTAACAAAACAATATGAAATTGGAACGAGTTTACTTTTCTTAACGAGGTTCGATAATAGTTGCGATAAACTATCCGTTTAAAATTTTTATAGCAATACTTTTTCGCGTATCGAACCAGCGAATAGAGATACGATGATATATTTCAACGAATGCGTCTTAATAATCGATCCGTTATTGAAAATGACACGAATCTTTAGTAATAACGGGAAATTGAAATTTGATGCATTTTAAAAAGAGAAATTTAACAAATGTATTTTTATTTCATTGTTTTTTATTTTCTTGTTTTTGAGACGTCCAATACTTTAATTTACGATAAAAATCCTTTTAAAAAAAAACTTATAAAATGAATTATATAATTTTTATTAACGTTCTTTATTTATGCTGCCGATTACGTATATTTAATTCACCAAACGAAAATTATTAAAGCTATCTTTTATGCGATAAATAATTTTAATAATTTGAAACGTAATTACGAATACCGAAATTCAGTGCAGCTACAATAAGAACTATATCAGATTAAATCGATTTTCCGAAAGTCAGGTTTAATCTTTATTTAAAATATACGTCAATTAATATTTAATTATAAATAAGGTTAATTTTAATCCTAGCGTTATCGAATATTTTATATATGCAATTTTATGGAATGCAATATACGATAATTTTTTAAATTATGCATGGGATATTAGTTATTTACAGTAAGTTATATTTGACATATCATTAATTTATAAACGCATTATTCTTTTTTCAGAGTATACTTTTGATATCTGAATTTTTGGTTTTTTAAAGGGAAGGATTACAGTCCGAACAACGGGTGACATTTTGCATAAAAAATTAGACGCGGAATACGAAATAAGAATAATTAAATAATTACCGCGTACGATAAAAGCAATATCGATATATTATTACCATGTAAATTCATATTCGGACCATAATTAATAACCCAAATCAAACAAGTTTTTGGTTTTAATACACACGTTTACTCGGTTCGTTGGATCGTTTCGGTTATTATAAATTGCAGATTTCTCGGGTTAAATCACTGCATCGAAAGAGAAACGTTTGAACGAAAATAAAAATAAAAAAATCGAAGACCTGCTCGATAAATTGTTGTAAATTTTTGACGTACCGTCGAGCAAAAAGGAAGAATCGCATAAAACGCTCTTTCGAAATGAAATTAAACGTTATAAACTTATGCATAAAGATGAATTCCCCAGCATCCACGTATATTTTATCGCATCCCATTTAATTTACTAATCAAAACGAGCAGTCGAAATACCAAAGATCCACAAACACAGAGACGAACGGGAACGAGGGTCGAGTATATCATCAGCGCTGCTCCAGTGAGGCGACCGAACGCGTTCGCGTCAGGGAATTTGAATAGAGCTGCATTCGCGGGGCTCCGTAGTTGTTGCACCCTCGCAAGTCCATGGGGAGCGTCACCGACGCCACGCCAGACTTGATTCGCCGTCGCCTCGGCGGCGTCCTTATCTACGGACGCACGTTCGCCGACCGGACGAATACGTGTACGCGAGGAGTATATACGCGCGATTACTCGCAGGCGGACGCGCCGATAGCGAGGAGTCGCACTTGCGCACCTGCAGGTGAGGACTGGCACGGGGAAGAGTCAATGGTGCACGATGCACTCGGATGGGTTCACGGCCGTGACTCGGTGCGCGATTGCCGCTACGTTAATGTCTCGTTGAGCTTTTAACGTTGCGGTTGATAAGTTGGAGCTTCCGGAGGTCTTCCGATTTCCTTCGAATTTCGCGGAACGACGTACTTGGACGGAAGGATTTTACGCTAACCCGTGCGATTACGGGTCGGAGTATGCGGAAATGCGGAGAATCCGATGGGTTCAGCGGCGTCGTATAATGGCGCGCGAATAATACGAAAATAGAAAACGGAGCTTGGGAAATATTGCTTATTATTTACTCGCTCCTCCGAGATATGTATTCGATTCGTTATCCGAATTACGTACTATAATTTTGAAAAACGATCGGCTGTTACGCTAAATAATCAAAACTACGCAAATACCGAGAAGCTTTAGCTCGTGAATTAATCAGTTGGTTCTATTCTAGCATTGATGTACAAACTAAATATTTAACGTTGTTATCGTAAAGTAAATATTTAAATACGTACATTCCTGTTAAAAGCGTCATTTTCCGATCTTTAATTTTCGCTTTTTACCTTTAAAATTCGGTGGTGTTATCGATAAATTTTCAAGTACGTATATTTATAAAAAGATGTTCGCGCGAAAACAAGAACGACTAATTTCCGTACAATGGAATTCGAACGAAATATAATTTAAACAAAGCTAAATTTCGTTTACTCTCGAATATAGAAGTACTTTAAAACCTAAAACAAGTTTTAAAAACTTTTTACAATTTAAGAAGTATAAAGTTGTTATCGATTGTTCGCGAAATTTTACCAACCGGTAAAAGAAATGAAAACTAAATTGACTAACCGTAGATTTTAAAATTTTCTACTTTTTTATTATTCGTTTATTAGTTCCAGTCGATGCGGAGTCTTTCATGCAAACGATGTCACTTACGTTCTCTTTCGATCGCCATTCGATAATCCTCCGATTCGAGAGCACGAGGAAATCGACTCGGTGGTACACTCGGACCGTTTCAAGGAAGGGGTCGGACATCCACCCTGACCGTAATACAAGTACACGACGTGGTGAAAAATCCAACGAGGACAGAGCGAGGGAAGTTCGGGAGGTAGCGGAACGTTAATTAAGCACGTGACCGACGACGCGCTTAATCGCCCCAAAAAGCATGGGATTACTACACCGCGAGTCGCTTCTGCTCCGCGTCTTGCGCATTAAGTTCTATTTGGCTGAGTTTATAACGCGAGTAAGGGAAAGTCGATTTAAAAGAGGTAGTTTTATACACGAGAGAAATCTTGAGTGTTATAACGTTGATGGACGGTTTTTCGCGGTTGTAACGTTCTTATTCGTATTAATAGTTCGCGCTTTAATTTACGATGGAATGAATGTCGCATTTAGCGAAACTCGTACTCCACCAGCGAAGAAAAATTATTTTTACCTATGATAAATTGAATCTTCGCTTTTGAATCTTTTAGCTTTATAAAAGATGGTTATTTTTGGGAGTTCGATCGATGGTTATAAAGAATTGATCGTTCGTACACTGGCGTAATTTTAAAAATTGTTTCCATTTATTAAATATTCACGGTAATATTTTCAGCTCGGTATTTCATTCGAATTACATGTCGTATTTCCCGAGAAAATACAACCGAAATACGCTCTTTTAATAATTCTTCAAACTATGAAATGAGCAAATTATTAAATTTAAGTAAGTGAGCATTCGTACGAAAACGCAGCGTCCATTTTAACTATTCCTGTACAATATTAAACCGACTTGTTATACAGTTTATGCATAATACACGATGACGGTGGGGTTGGGGTCGGGGTGGGGAATTCTGACCCGGCAGACTTTTATTTAGCAGCTGGTAGACGTCGCGGCGCGTCTTCGCGGATTTACGGGTGATTTACCAAAGTATTCTCCTTCTCTCTCTTCGTCTTTTACTCCGCCATCTTCGAACTCTCTATGGAAGCACCGTAAATTTCCAATTTAAGAGCAGAATTTGCGCGACGAACGCTTAATCCTCTTTGGGTAGAAAGACGATGTGTATTTCCTGGGTTAACGCGAGATTTTCCAGCTCCATTGCTTCAGCCTCTCTCGGCTGTGAAAATTCGTCCTCCGCCTCGCGACCCGGGAAAAGAGAAAGAACGATGGAGTATTGTTCCCGCTTTTCCTCCTTCGCGAGGAAACCCGATCGGATTCCTTTCCCGAACGAGCGATCGGGCACCTTCGAAGAGGGAAGGAATTTATCGTCGTAAACTCGACTATCTCGGCGGCGTGGCGTCGAATATCCAAAATGGATTGAAAATAACCTCGTGGTTGTCGATCGTCGAGCATTAAACGGTCATCCGAACTTATATTACCTGTCGCTGTGGCTATCGTGTACACGGCGTTTTCGTTTTGTCCTCCAGTGCTTCTGTGTTCTTTGATCAGAAGTAATAAAATATCGGCAAAAGAATGCCGATAAATGTATCGTAAAGCGGAGGTTTCTTAATACTTCTTTATTCTGGAAGGCGTATATTTTTTATTACTAATAATGCAGCCATTCCGCTTCCAGTGGTTTTACGTTCTTTGAAAATATTTTAAGAATTTCAACTTATGTTATTAAATGAATTTCCAATCAGCCGAAAATGAATATTGCAATTTATTTTTATCGATAATCGACTCGACGAAAGCTTCCAAAACTTTTGAATAATATTCGTCGAATCGTATCAACTTTATATTATTATTAAACTTTTTAATTACAAAATTTCCAAGACTCGCTTCCTAGATTCAAGGGAGATTTATAATATTATATTTTTAATCCGTAACAACGATACCATACGTTTTAATTTTTATGATTATTCATTTAGAATCGAGAAGTTATAAGTCTCGCTCGCGAACAATAGTGTAAGTTTTTCACACGTTCATTTTTCACATTAAAATATATATTTCTTAAGCATTTTTCTTGGATGAAACAGTAACTTTTTGCAAAAGTTTCATTTCGAAAGGAATCTTTACAAAAATGCTCTTTGAATATCAACACACGAACCGTCCGGATGAATTTGATGGATAATCGTCGGAAAAAAGAATAACGCAGGGAGCAACGATAATAAATTCTGAAGGAAAGCCGTAAGAATCGAGTTTGTCCGTCTTGAATGGCCTTATACCAGCGAATTCGAACTCATACATGCATTCAAAAGGATGCACACTTCCGTGTCTGGGAGTAGCCTTTTAGAACTATGCGATTTGCCCAAGAGACTCGCTTTTCCTCGCCTTTCTCCCTTCCCTTGTTCAATTATTCTCTCTTTCTCTGCCCCTCTATCTCACCGTGTCTTTGCTGCTACCCATAGTTTAATCTTGTATAATGGACGTAGAGTGTCTTTTAACTAGACGGTTTGTTACTCGCAATATTTCTAAATACGCGTATTTTCCTTACCGTTTCGAGTAAAATGAAACGCTACAAAGGATCCATTTTACAATAAAAAATTCCGATAAATATTTTAACTATTTCGCCTTTCTTCATTCAAATATATCTGCAGGGAAATTATAACTCGTATATAAATTATTCTCGTCGCGGTTCTATTTTTCACACGGCTTACACCCGTTCCTCCTACAAACGAGCATTTTTCGAAGTTATATTTGTTTTCGGAATATATTGGGAAATCTACAAAATTTAATGTCCTGTATGCTTGATGCGACGGCGTCTGTCACAAAAATTTCCGGCAGGATAGCATCGAGAAAAAAAAGTAGGAAATAAATTCTGCAGATTTTCCGTCATCTCTTTATTCGTAAAAACGACTGGATAGTTGGTAAAAAAAAAGTCCACGGGTTTTTTCGTTTCGTTAATACTACTGCATTAGAAAAAGTTAGTTGGCGCGTTTACTTCGATCTTCCGAGCTAATTACAAGATGGTACATTAATGCTTAACGACTTTTTTCCCAGTCGGTTGAACTTTTGGTTTCTTTTCATTAAAGGCTGTTCGTTGTTCATATTTGTATCTATTTAACCCTTTAAACAAGCTTCTTATTTACTAAAAATCAACATTAGCTGCTTCGCTAGACATATAAATTCTCGAGGTCTATCCGAAGTAATACCTTAGTCGACAATTTTGTACGATGTAGGAAATCACGTAACGTATAATAAGGTATTTTCAAATATTATTCTTGTTTACGATCGATCAATTACAGAGAGAAATCATTGCAAAAGTTGAATATTATACCGAAGTTTACTCGTATATATATACATATATCTCAAAAATAAATAGAATCGGATTGTATTCTCCAAAATCTAAAAATGAAACCGTTACTTTCGGTTTACAAATACGAGCAACTATACAACTCAAATAGGACTTATCGATGCTATTTCATTTTTTACCCCAATCGTTGCGGTACAAGTTAATATCGAATTTTCAGGAAAAGGAATCGGTTTCATTTATTAAATAAAATAATAGGCAACGAAATAGAAATCGATGAAAGGTCGATTATAATACGATTTGCCGAATTTACGTCTTGGAACGAAGGACGCGGACGAAATTAGCATTCGAATAAATCAGAGCTCGGAATAGAAAAATTTCCTTGTAAATTATTTACCCCCGATAAATAGATTTGCGGCCAACGTTAGACAAGAAGAAGAATCGCATGCTTTGACATCCAGAGTTGCGCTTTCCCATTCGATCGAAGAGAGATACAGAACTGCTGCAAGAGAGCAATCAGACACCCTCGTCGTAATTCACGCCAAGTCTCGCGTCGAGTAGCGCAACCCTTTTCCCACTGCGAAGCAGCTTTCGCATTAAATTATAAAGTCAAAACCGCCTCGAAAGAGAAATGAAGCGAACTGGCTGCAAAGGTGATATAAATGCGACTATTATACGAGTCTGTCGAGCGGAAGGAAGGAGAGAAAAAGAGGACGAGGCGAACGTTGGATTCGCGAAGGTATTCCGCGGAGGAGCAAAGGACGATAAGTGTTTATATGAAATATCGAAGGATGAATCTTGCATCCTATTTTTCGATGGAGCGTCGGCAGAGAAAACGCGAAAAAATATTACGCCGACGTTTAAGTCGCAGTCGACGATGTATACGATATATACGGTAGGCGAGACAAAGAGATAAACGGGAGTCGGATTAAAATTTATCAAGCGTTTCGGATGCCTACTGGAAAGAATTGCTTCCTAAGAGATACGATGCGACGCTGGAGCTAAATTTTATAGGACGCATCGCGATACAGAAAATAAAGTTTGTCTTAATATTTTTCTTAATTTTCCAGGGCTAGAATTTTTATTTCGAGATGTACAAGACTTTACGATGAAATTGTTTTCCGATGAGAAATTAATTCCACTCAACGAGACGATTATATATCTTTACGAGCGTCAAAATAATTTATGCAAAAAATTATCCAATTAATTATATTCCAGGGGCCAACGTTTCGAAGACATTATATAATATATACGCGTCAAATTTATTTAATTAATCCTTCTTTATCGATGATCGCGCGTATTTATAGCGATTAGTTCCTAAAATATCTGACAGTTTTTAAATTTTACGGCGGAAGGAAAACGAAACTTATCTCGATACGTTCATAATAACGTTCGCACGAATATACATTTATACGGGTAAAATATATCGAAAATATAAAAATTGTGTATTAATTAAAATTAATGAAAGTTGTATAGATCAAGCAACGGTATAGTACAAGAGTAACGAGATCGTGCACTTGGAGTTTCGACGACGACGGATCGAGCCTAGAGTGGCTACAGTATCTCGCAACATGGGATGGATCGTCCGAAATTCCCAAGCCACCGTGAAAACAACCAGCGTATCAATCACTTTGCGAGGATTTGGGTAGCTGAATCTCACACCCACTAGCCTCCGAAACTCCCGCAGAGGTATACAAAACATCCCTCCTTCAGCCTCTCTCGGATGGTTAGAGCGTTCTCGTTACTCTAATCGTTGTTTTCATTCTAATCAGTTGATTTAGAGCTCATTTTTAGACGTGTCTAAAATTATATTTTATAAACGGTTCCTCTTGGCTGATAAATTTACCGCTTATCCGGGTATAATATTTTTAGTTAAAAAATAAATTTAAATTATCCCTTTTAATCATAAAAGTTTTATAGAGTCGGCAGGGAAATTAAGTTAGTTTTGATCCATATATCCGTGGTATTATTGTCTTGGTATCCACGATATAATTATATATAGTGCATCAAAAGTTTGCAATACGATAATTATAAGGAGAAAAAAGCCAAACTTGTACGCTTTCCTTTTTTTTTATGTAAATACAAAAAGTAAACTATCGAATTTAAATTAAAAAATCATTTCAAAGTTTAACAGCATATTTTTTTTACAAACTATGCGATTGTATAAATATAAATTTATGTGTATGTGCTTCAAAGCGCGGAGTAATCGAATAAATCCAATTGTTTTTCTATGCAACTGTAAATTATCGTCGTTCGCTAAACGTTTATTAAATATTTACGCGATCGAAAAAGCCATTAAATTACACAAAATTTAAACGAAGATTCAATCGAATCGGTAGCGTAAGAAATTACATGGATATAAAATAAAAAAATCGCTAAAATCTTAAAAACATCGAAATTAACGATCGAAAGTCATAAATTAATTTCCATATTTGGATCACGAATATAATTAAACGCCACTCCTCTCGGATAATCATCTAGATTTGAAAATACAATCGTTTTAAAGTATCTTGTTTTACTCGGCGAAAAGCAGCGACGCAAGGTTACAAAGTAACTTTTACTGCTTATTCGCGACACACAGGAGCAAAGGAAATTCTCTCCGGAGCTATACAGAGTTGACAACGAGTCAACGCAAGCGGAAGCGGAAGTACAGTTCTTCTCGCTGACTCTCCCTCTCTCTCTCTCTCTCTCTGGAGATGCGC
This sequence comes from Dolichoris vasculosae, assembly GCA_018907195.1. NCBI lineage: Eukaryota > Metazoa > Arthropoda > Insecta > Hymenoptera > Agaonidae > Dolichoris > Dolichoris vasculosae. The sequence goes on from JACCHY010000015.1 coordinate 5,979,741, forward strand.
TAGGAGAGAACGAGGGAGAGTTAGGCTTTTCACGGCGAGAAATCACACGCAATCCGCGTAGTTCGTTCTTGCGTTAATGCCACGCAAACAAAAGCCTGAAAGCTGCACTGAACTGTAAGCCACCTTCTCCCGATTCTCTCTCGCTCTCTGTGTCGTTGCCTCGGTAATTATTGTAATGGATGTCGCATTTATGCGCGTTCGCCCCTCGTCGGTCTTGAATCGCTTCGCGCTCTCGTCCGCTTTAAAGCGCGTGCGAAGCCGGAAAAGAGAGATCGAGAGAGATGAAGAGAGAGATGCTGAGAGGAATGAATACAGATGCCAAAAGCTCGATAGAGCACGGGAGCGAGAAATGATTTTAGCCGTTGTTGCTGTTTTTTGAGCGAACGCGAAAGTGTGTTTTCACGCGCGATTGCAGTGAAAGAAAAAACGAATTTGACGCTACGTATATTTTGCACTAGCGATTTTAACCATCGCGAGTAATCCTCGTTTCAATTTGACTAATTATTTATTACGACGGCTGCGGTTCAGTTTTGTCTTTATTCTCGTTCGAGCTACCAATAATAAGATGGATCTTGATTCGCTGAATTAAATTTTTCAATTCTGTCGCAGAGTTTTTGAAAATAGAATGGAATATGCTTTGTTTTATAAAACGATAAATCGATGTTATGTTTCCAGTTTTACGGATAACAGAAAAATGAAATAAATTCGCATTGTAAATATAAAATTGAGATTAAAAGATCCTAAAATTATACTGCACTGCAACTACATTGAAACGAAATAAATCATTTCTTCCACTATTTCACGGATTCATACATACTTAAATACGATACGCGAATTTGTATTCCCGTTTCTACCGAGTTCAATGGACAGTGACATTCAATATTATTCTCGAGAAATCTTCGACGGATTTGTCGAATTAAATCCCACAACGACGACTATGTCGAAAGAAAGAAAACAGATTCGGAAGTCTAGAAGCGTCAATGTATGTATATATACAACAAGGGACAACAAGGCAAAAGCGTAGTGGAATATAAAGTAGATTGAGTCCACGTATGCTTCGACCGACGCGCCGCATATCGTATTTTCCGTAACAGCGAATAAATATTAAAAAGTTCAGTTTGACAATACGTCACTTGCGTCTGTTACTATTTCTTTATGCTATATCTTGTTATAATATCTCAAGACTTTTTATGGAGATGGTGATACAGAATGGTTGCTCGTTAATATACGAAAATATGCGTTGATATCTCGAAAAACGTTAATATAATAACGGAATACTATTTTATTAAATTATGGATTAAATTTCTTTTTTTTTATCATTTTTTTATGCATGAGTAAAAAATTTATTCAAAATTTAAAGCGAATTCGATTATTGATTTTCGAACGGTTCGAAAACTTTTTCTTTTTTGTTTAGATAATTAAAAACCAATATCATTTAAAATTAAATTAACTTATTTTATTTGAAACGAAAAATATGACTTTTATTATTTAATAAGGTACGAAAAAATATTATCGTCGAAAAAAAAATCGACATTAAATCGGATTTTAAATCTAAAACTTCGCGTATTTATACCATGACTTTGGTTAAATTATCATCTTTTTTATAATAGTCGCCAGATTTGCGATATCGTCGCAATTTCCTTAATTACTGGTACTGAATAACAGGCTGATTAGGCTTAGGAAGAAGCGCAAGACCGAGGTATTCGCAATTTTACTCAAGTAGTTATATCTCAATCCCTAATGTCCTCCCATTACTTATCAAACAAATCCTACATCAGATTAAAATTTTTACAATTAATCGGTAATTTATAGAACATTGTTTGTATTTCGAATAATACTACCTTTAAAAGTCACTAAGATTTATCGAAATATTATATAGCTTTTTCCGTAAAATATAAAAAATTTACCAAAAATTACAAGCGTAAATTTTAGAAAAAACAACGTTCATCTCGTCCAAGATGAAATTAATCGTTGAATATCGCGAGACTACGTTAAAAAAAAACATTGCGCAAGCGCTAAAATTTGTATTTCGAGGCTCGTGATTTGAAAAGTAAATATATCCGTTGCGACTCGATGTTTTCAATTTATAAAAGTAAAGCATCGGATTCTCCGATAATTTTTAGCTTTTTCTCGCGACCTCTTTCCAACAGTCATCGAAAAATTTTAATTTCAAAGAAACCGGTGTCGTCCTCAAAGCTTAAAAAAGACGAACGGAAAAATATAACGAATGGGCGGATAGAAAAATAGAGAAAGAGCCAGGAATAACGATGAACGAAACGGTAGAGAAATGAAAAGCCATAGAGTAACCGGAACGACTAAACGTTCGGAGGTGCCGAGAGACGTCCGATTCTTGCTGATTGCCACTAAATTGCGAGCGAGTCCGACAGCCATTGCCTCTGTGTTTCGTCTCCGAAAATCCGAGCTTCCAGCCCATTGGAAGCGTACCGGTATCGGTGTTGGAGGTCAAACAGCGACGAGACTCATAGATCTATTTTCCGTCCTACGGTAGCGGATACAAGCGTGTCCAGACAATTTCCAGTTCCGGTACCACTACCATTTTTCAAACACGCCCACCAGCATCCAGCCTCGCACGAACGAGTGTACACATACACACGGACTTAGGCGAGGTGGAGTAACAGCTGCGGGTTCGTTCGTTCTACCGATGGTCCGACCGCAACGACCACCGCCGGCATCGCGCTTCCGTCTCTGTCTCTGTAGCAGTGGGTATCGTTGCAGCCTTATCGTCTATACGCGATCGACCGCCACAAAGATTCGACATGGAATCCGCTTAATTAATCCCTTCCGTGTACCGCGGGGAACAAATGTCTACGAGTGTGCGCGCGAATAGGAGTGGAGGTGTGGTATCGAGGATGTATTGCATCATGTGTTCGTTTCATCGGTGAAAAATAGAAAAAAACAAGGCGGTTCGATATGCCAGGGTTATGCGGTCTACGTGCGCGAATCACGTTTTAGATGAAATACGGTTTTGAGTGTTACGATACGGAGCGAATTGCATTCGTTAGATTTTTAGCTTTTGATCACCGTCTGCTGCATTTCCATTGTTTTTATAATCGTATTTATTTTCTTATGAAATCAAAGCTGATAGCGAAACAGTGTCGATTGCGACGTTAAGTTACGTCCGATGCGTTTCGAAAGATAAAAATCACGGTCGAAGCGTATCGTGCTCGAAAAAGACGTCGAAAAACGTTCGAATTAGTTATATTAAAGTGAATCATCGTTAAATATTTATCGTTCGAAATCTGTGCGAAGCGCGATGGAATAATGGAACGTGAAATATTTCTATCGAAGAAACTGTATCGAGTAGATTTAAGTAGCGCGCGAAAGAAATTTCGGCTTCAATTTTCAGTTGCTCGAGTACGAAACAACGGCGGAACGAAACGATCGAGATACAATGGATTCCCCTTTTATCCGTTTTTTCTGGATCACGCTGACCTGGGGCGAACGGGACAGGACGGGAAGAGAACGAAAGTGAGTTATCCGAAAACTCGATGCGAAAGCTGGAATGGATAGACGGATGTACGGGCAACCGTTCGACTCTGGAAAAGAGGAAAAAGAAACGTGGAGCGAAAGAAATCGCTTTCTACGGAATACGCGAGTGGACCTTTTGCGATATTGCGTCGCGTCTAGTCTTGCTTTTACCGAGGGGTGCCAGAAAGAAAGAAAAAGGGACCGATGGAAGAAGGGAGAGAAGAAAGGACCGAGTTTGGTGAAAGAGGGCTGCTAGTTTTCAAAGGGAAATCTGGATTGCGAGGTATCGAGAGATGACGAAATTCACTTGCCGGGATAATTTCTTTTGCAGATGCAACAATTTGCAAAATTTAATTCTCTAAGGAAGCAGCTCGCACCTGTGTTTTTATATTTCTTTCGTCGGTCTCTTTGTCTTTCCGCTTTTAAAGTAAAAAAGAAGGGAAACGGAAAATGAAAGAAAAAAAGGAAAAAGAAGCACCGGAACCTCGCAATGAGAGTTACAACTTGCAATTTTTATTGTGGCCCTTTTACGTCCAGGGATAAAGCAGACGGACTTCATCCTCTTCTGGGACTTCAAAATCGATCGTTATCGCCTGACTCCTAAAGAAAGACGAAGAGAGATAGGAAGAAGTCGTCGAGTGCCGGAGAGCGGCGCGGATCAGCAGCAACTTTGCTCGTAAAAAAAGATACTCTACGGAGAGAAGAAGACGTGGATGGATAGTCAGAGAGAAAGAGAGAGTCGGGTACATTTCGTCTCATGATACACAGATGTATATATGCAACCGGTGTATGCATGTACGTGTACGGAAAGCGAGAGAGAGAGAGAGAGAGAGGGAGAGAGACGGGGTACGAAATAGCGATCGCCGTAAAGGCGCTCCCTCAACAAAAATTAAATATCTCGGCAAGAACGATAAAACGCGAAACTTTAGAGGATTGGCCACACGCGTGCGTCGGTGGAACTGTACACGCAGTAAAGACGAGGATGTCCGAGTGCTCCCGTCTGACCGAAGCTTGCTATCTACTTACTCGGGTAAAGCTACCGATACTCTGTCTTTGTTGGTTGGTCCGATGGCGACGTCGTCGATAAGGAATTAATTTTGCGTATGTTTCGGTGTGAACGACGATTATTCTTATGCATAAATGACGATTGTATCGGTCTAATAAAATGGATAGATAACACGTTTTCTACGGATAAAAGTGCATCGTTTAATTATTTTAACGAGTCACTTATTTCGATAAAATTGATTTATATGCTCCTTTTATAAACTTTACGTAAGGAATTTGCACGTATTCGAAATTCGGTTGGCTTGGTTTATCAAACTAAAAATATATATAAACGATCTAATTTTCGTGTCTAAAGAGTTTATTTTCATTCGTTTAAATTAATTTTCTTCGCGATTCGGATGAAGCGGATCGTTCGTAATAGTAAAATATGGATGATGAATCTATATTTATTTATTAGCCGGGAATAATTTATTACGATTCTACGAGTTGTAAAAGCATTTTAGGCTATTATTCTCGTTTAATGAAGCTTCGCATACGTTCGAACTGCGTTATTATAAATGTTATACCTGGCACGTATATTTTTATCTTTGCTCGACTGTACTTAGTTCTGTAATACGAAAACTTTACCGAGCGATAATTGTATGAAAATTTTTGAAAATTAAATATTCCGAAAAAAATACAGCGCTCGAGAAGGTTTTTTTATCTTTGCATTGTACTCGAACAAAAATCCAGTCTCGTATTACAAAAGCGCTGCAATTCTCGAGTAAGTATAAGAATAAAAAGAAACGAAAACGGCGAACTAAAAATGAGGAAAAAGGAAGAAAAAAACAGAAGTCAGAAACGAAGCAAGAGACAGTACGAGTGGGCAATGGCACTAAATCTTGCAGGAGCGAATCTGCACTGCTTCTTCTCTCGTTCTTTTATTGCAACGTCGATTTAAGAAGTTTTAATACTTGATAAAGGCACCGCCACTGTGCACTTCCGGATTCCCGCAGCTGTGAGTTTCGCTTGCTTGCGCCATGTAACTGTTTAACCTAAGGTATTATATACCTCTTTCTCTTCGTGTTTTATTTGTTGCGACTAACGAAGCTGCGTTGAAAGAAAGTTTCGCGAGGCACTTTAATTTTAACCCACGGCTGTGTATTTCTCCCTCTCTCCCTCGAGTATGAGATAATGTTTCTTCCTTGCATTGTTTCTGCTCATTTCCCGACATTAGCGATAGAGGCAGAAATAGTGTACACGAGAGACGGAGAGAGGGAGAACGTTCGATAGATAAGTGTAAAAGGGTAGAGCAAAATTAAGAGAGAAAGAAAGACAATAAGTTGCATTTTAATATAACTACGTTTATAACTTATTTTTATTACGCAGTCACGTTAATCATGTTTACGATCTTACTTTCTCTATTTTCTTCTTTGAAACTTCTCTTTCCTTTTATTTTATGAATGACGACACGAAGGCATAGAGGTACTTTGCAGCTAAATCGATGAATTATATAGTTGGATTATTATAAAATTTTGGTTATATTTTTCAAAAGTATTTTATAGAAAATTATTTTGTAGTACGAAAGGATAATCGCTTTAATTAAAAACAATATTTTTATATTTAAATTCAAATTAACGTTTTTATAAAGATAACGTAATTAGTTTTATAATATTGATTATTTAATGAATCGAATTACTTTCGATGCAGAGATAATAAAAGTTAACTTTAAATATTTTCGTTTTTAATATTTTTTACTCGATCCAATGAAAATCGTATTATAAAAGAATAATGATATTTTATCGCTTTAAAAGGTTCATACAACCATTTATTATATCGCGAGTCGATATACACTAAATTTTATAAATTTTAACTTTTTATTTTTTTAATTTTAGATTTCGATCAATTGTTTATGAAAGGATACAAGAAAATGAAATTCTCCCAACGAAAATCCAAATACTTGACTTAACTAAGAAACTTTGCGCGTCGGTAAAAGAAACTCGCGCGTGGGAAAAAGGTAAAAGAACTTTAATGCTCATAGAAATTTCGAAGCACCTAAAACACTCTTTAGTTAGCCGATGTGTGTAGCCCTAGAAACTGTTGAGATAGATATTCAGCGAAGGTGTTAAGGTGAAAAGAAAAAGAACTCCGTGCGACTGTGGAACTGTTAAAGTGTTTGATGACCAATACACGAAACGAACATTTATCAAAATCATACGTCTATCATCGAAGTAAAACATAATTTTTATCGTTTAGTCCTAAATTAATTTTATTGGATTCGATTATCGAATAAAGACGATACGTACTTTTATAATTTATTTTTAAAATTATGTAAATTTTATTTTCATTTATAATATTTTAGTAATTTTAACTAAAATGATATATATAATAAAAAAATTTACCGTGAAACTTAAGATTACTTTAATTGCTTAATTATTTGAACAAGAAAATATTTTTCTATAAAGTCGAAGTAATAGCGTATCGTATTTATCGACGTTATTACCCTGATTACGTTTATCGCGTATAATATTGTTATTCGAGAGCGAAGGGACAAAAGTGTTCTTGATAAATAAAAATAATGACGTTCGGTTACATACTTTAAAATACATAAATTATTCGATCGTAACCTAAATTGAATTATCGTCGTCGAACGGTCGACGTTCGAAAGAGCCGACATTTATTCATAAAGCTCTAAAACTCGCGAGAAATTATCGATGCGATCTCCAAGAAAATTGTTTCTTCGCAATGATTAATACCGCGCTAGAAAAATAAAAAATGAACAGTAAAACTCGCAAAATCTCTCCTCGCGATTTTTCTCATTTTCGAGCGAAAGTCTCGTTCGAATTGCTTAATCTCCCTAACGAATACAAACGCTCGCGACACCCGAAGCTCGTGCTCTTTTAACTTCGGTTTTGCGATAAGCCGCGCGCGATGATAGCGGAGGATAGAAAGGGAATTTGATGGGTGGAAGCAATATCTATTAGCGCGCTTAGAGCAACGATGCCGAAAAACAATTCCAAAGCTCGTTCTCGATCCTCCCACGCCGTTCGACGTGGATTACAGACAGGGTGAAAGACAGCACAGGGAGGATAGGAAGTAAGGGGACAAAGGAGGAAAACGTTCAAAAAGGCGAGAATGTTACCAACCGATGCCGTAATCATGGTTCGCGTAGTCGGTGTGTTCGGTGGTGAGCGGATTAGTAGCCGTTGAAAAGAGGGAGTGAATCTCGGCGGGTTGATTTTTGATCGCGTGTAATATTTATTAATTAATCAAAGCCGAGATTCATTGTAACTTATTATTTGATTTATTAGTTGTGTGTAAATCCCTGTTAAAGGGATATTGATTTTACGAGAAATCTTAGCGAATCGAGAATATCCTCGCTTCAAAATATTTTTGACGCTCGTTTAAGAATCTCGTAATTTTAAAAGTTGGCTCGTACATTTGCGAAAATATTAAGTAATTAAGAAGAAAAATATCGTCTTATTCTTAAGCTGAAATTATATCTAATCGGATTTAAACTTAAAAAACTTGTTTTCGATTACACGATATCGATAAAACTAGGCTTTAGTATTCTTGTAAAAGAATCGAATAATTTAACGTTAATTCCGTATATAACGGAAATATTTTCGTTGCGATAAAATATACGTACGCGTATCCAACAACTCAAAGGCGACACTTTTTAATAGCGAACGGAAAAGGGTAGAAATTGCTCGGTAAAAATTATACTTTTCGCTATGTTTGGCGGAATCGCGAGCTGGCGACCCATGAAATGAACGTCCGTCCTAATCTTTTCGGATTTCGATGCGCGTTGCTGAGATCGGAGATAATCCCTTGAGTGGAATTTTAATTCTTAATCAACGTGTATCGCAACTACGCGCGAACAATTTATGTCTACCGCGGATGAAGAACCAATCGCGATCTCCCCGAAGTGGAAAGCGTAATGTATATATACATACACACACATATATATATATATATATATATCGATGCGTTCGACGCACGTCGCGAAAAATCACCTCGTAGTTCAGCACGAGGAAACTTTATAACGTTGAAAAATAAGCTATTTCCAAGTTTATAGGGTTCGATAAAAATTTTTTCTTTTCTACACGCGGTGATTTCGTTCGACACTATCATTGTATTCATTGATCGTAATATTATAAAAACATTTTATTTGTGTGTTTTATAAAGAAACTTAAATTTAACTTTATAGTAAACGAACGACTCGTGTTAAAGCAACAATTTATTACGAATTCTCCGTATCAAATGTATCGTTATTATATTCTTTCAAAATTTTAATTCTTTAAGTTTAAAATATTCGGCCGTATCGTATCTCTTTTATTCGAAAACCCACTGAATAATATTAAAACGTAAAATACGTTCCGTAATAATTTTGTTACAATTATTAGATACGATAAATAAACTTTTCGATAATATCGATAGCTGATAATAAAATTCAAAATAATTATAAAAACGATGTCTAAAAAAATAACGTCTATTATTTGAATATTAAAGTAAAAAATATGTATAAATTAAAATGAAATCTTATACCTTTTCTATAATATTTTGTAAAATACTTGAATCGTACGTTCGGAAAAGAAGATTTTGTAACATTATAAATTTTATAAATTTAAACGTATAGAACAACCGAATCTTTTCGAGTACATCGATCGGCCTGATTCGGAAGAATCTTACGTTTCATAAATTAAAACCTTAAACGTACGGAAGATCGTAGAACGGAGAAGAGATGCATAGTTTGATAAGTTAACGGTGATAAAATCATCGAAAACCCAGGAACAAAGACCAAAAACTCGCTGACTTTTTCTTTCGCGCATCGTATTCTCGGTACACTAACGAGAGGTTAGTACGTAACATTAATTCAATACACAGGGAGACGATCATCCCCCCAAAGACCCGAATTACAGAGCCACAAAAAAAGAATAGCGAACCCGAAGCGCAGTGGTTGGGTATTACAAAAAACTTCATCTACTAATTAAAGCCCGCAACAGAGTCGCGATGCGCTGCGAAAACAAAGTAACTACGGACCCCGGCTAAAATCTAACTCGTTCGGCGAGTCCCGCGCGTATATGCACCGGCCATATCCTTGCGATTGCTACCGCCGGCAAAAAAATGAGAGATACATGGCGCTACAGCGGAACGAGAAACAAACGGCTGGGCGCATATCCTAAAGCCTCGTCTTCTTGCTCCTCCGAACGCCAGACGCGTGCGGTTGCATTACCGGACCTCCGCGGTTACGGGGCAAAACCGTTCCCGCCCGTTGTCATAGTAAATACCCGACCGCTTCTTCGTCCGCTCTATCCGCGTCTCTGTCTACCTGCCTGCCTGTGTACACGTACGTGAGAGGCCGTTACGTGCGTAACCCGGAAAATTACCGGGGCTCGCTATAAACGATACTTCGTGCTAATTAACCCTCCGATCGCGAGTCTACGGGAGTTTTGTCCACTTCTCTTTTTCTCTATCTGCCCCTATTTGTCTCTAGGATTGCCGTATTTCCCTTCCATCTCTCTCTCTCTCTCTCTCTCTCTCTCTGCTCGTCTCTTTCTCGCTGTCCCGCTTGTTTACGTTCGACGCGAGATCTCTCTTTCGATTCGCGATTTGGTACGTTTCAAATATATTTGAGAGACGAAAAGAGAGAGAGAGAGGGAGAGAGAAGCGACGAGTCAGCTCACCGGGGAAATTCGAAAATTGCGAAACCGCAACTGGAACAATGCGATGGGAGCAGGTGCTGAAATGGCAGCCTGATGTTACTTGTATAAGTGCACCGTTAGTGTTCGAATTCTGAGAGTTGAATTCGAATGTCGTCGTGATTGTATTGGCCGTTGTTTGTTATAAGGAAGATGGTTTTCGGTCCGAGCATCGGAGATTGATTTTAAATTTTTACCGGACCGAGATGCTACAGATCGATCGTTCGAAAATTAAGAATTTTCGTTCGCGTTGTAAATACTTGGATTCGATCGTGAAACGCGCGACGGATAAAATATGTTTCCGCGTACAA